>CM063455.1:10027500-12527500 GCA_032191425.1 Lymantria dispar
CCCCTCTGTCCCCGGACGGAGTGGTGCGGAGGCGGGCCGACCGCAGCCCACCCACAAAAAAAAAAACTAGCAATAATTTTATTCAGAGTTCTTACATATTCTTATCTACTCGTGTTACAGAACAGAATAGATATATTACAATGAATTTCTAAAATCTAAAATATGACTGCATAAGCATACAATTCATTCCCATCCCCTCTCTCTCTCAACTCGTGGTTGTCGTAAAAGATGTCTAAGGGATATAATATGCATATAATATCTATGAAAGACAAGAAAACTCGAAGCAAAACCTTATACCAGTGGTTCTCAAACTTTTTAAATGACGGAACCCTTTTGGGAAGCAAAATACTTGATGGAACCCTACAATAAAACAATTATTTTTATAAGTGTATTCTATATTAATCAGCATAATAAAAGTACAATGTATCAGTTACTAATTATTATTTACTTCACCACTTGGTAAGGACAATAATAAAAAACATTAAAAAAGAAAAAATCTAACTAGTGGGAGGTATGAAACTGTTTTTTATTTTTCATCAATTGCTTGATATCAGGTTTGATGGAAGAAAGTTCTCATATCAGCTT
The DNA here is from genome assembly GCA_032191425.1 of Lymantria dispar. Taxonomy (NCBI): domain Eukaryota; kingdom Metazoa; phylum Arthropoda; class Insecta; order Lepidoptera; family Erebidae; genus Lymantria; species Lymantria dispar. Next base: position 10,028,086 of record CM063455.1, read on the forward strand.
CGGCGTCCAGTCTATTGCGATATTTTGTTTTCGTGGCTGCGTAGGTAGAGAATCCTGTTTCGCACAAATATGTAGTTGGGAACGGGAGAAGAATATCCAGAGCCATTTGGCCAAGCATTGCATATTCATCTTGGATTCTGCACCAAAAATCATTAAGAGGCGTCGTTGAACAATGACTCCATACTTGTGTCTGATGACATTTCTAAAAGAGATTCATATATCTCATTTGACATGTTTTCAGGCTTTTCCAAGTTGGGTAAAAAAGGATTATGAATCCAGGAGTTCACTTTAATTTTTGTATTGTGTTCTTCGGGAAAATACTTTTCAAAAGATGCGCGCATCGAACTGAGATATTGGACCAATTCTTCAAACACATTATCTTCAAACATTTCTGAGTCGTTTTCGCTAACAAACTCACTGAGTAACGTAAAACTTTCTATTTCTTTCTTACCAATGCAAATGATCCAAAAATCTAATTTTCTTTTAAAAGCAGTTATTTTATTATAGGCCTGAAACACTGTTGTCTGTTTACCTTGCAACGATAAATTTAATTCGTTAAGTTTTTGAAAGATATCCGCCATAAAAGACAATCGGAACAACCAAGTTTTATCATACAAACGGTCCTTCAAATTAAAAGAAGTATCTGCTGAAAGAAACATTTGTAACTCGGCTCTAAGTTCAAATAGCCTTGTTAAAGTTTTTCCCCGAGACAGCCATCGCACTTCTGTATGGAGCAGCAGTGTTTTATGTTTGCTGCCATAATCTTCACACAATAATGAGAACAATCGGGATTGTAGTGGTCGTGATTTGATAAAATTAATTATTTTTACCGCTTCATCCATAACTAATTTTAGATTAGACGGCATTTGCTTCATCGCAAGTGCTTGTCTATGCAGAATACAATGACTGGAACTACAATTAGGCGCTTTATTTTTCATTCGTGACACTGCTCCTGCTGTTTTACCTGTCATCGCCTTGGCCCCATCTGTACAAATGTCAATGCAATTGTTCCAACTGAGATTATGTTCTTCAAAAAATATATTTATTTTATTAAAAATTTCTTCCCCGGTAGTGTTTGTAAGCAGTGATGAACACATAAGCATGTCTTCTTCAAAAGAACTTTTATATGGATATCTCACAATAACCAGCAGGATAGCCAAACCAGCGACATCAGTCGACTCGTCCATTTGCAAAGCGAATCGTGTATTTTGTAGACGTGTAACTAGTTCTTGTTTGACGTAGCTTGCCAGATCATGGATTCGTCGTGAAACAGTATCGTTTGATAGCGGAACAGTAGAAAGATGCTTTGCAGATTTTTCATCAAGCATACATTTTGTTATGTCTAATACACATGGTTTTATTAATTTCTCAGCGATAGTGTGCGCTTCACCTGCTTGTGCAATGCGATAGCTAACTAAGTATGATGCCTCCGTGGCCTTTTCGTTGGTAGTTTGTGTTACATGCATCATATTTTTTTGACTTTCTAATAACTGATCTTTTTTGCGAACAAAAAATTCTTTATTCTTGTCTTTAGTCTCGGGGTGTACGGTTTCTAAATGTCGACGCAATTTGGCAGGTGCCATGGAACTATTAGGAAGCAGTTTACTACAGAGCATGCAGAGAGGTGAGCCGTTGGAATCAACAAAGCCGAAACTGATATAAGATTCATCATACTTCCTTTTTTTCGTCTTTGAAACCGTCGAGCTTGACGTCGTGGCACTCGTGGCATCATCTTCTGGATCGGTGATTGCTAAATTCTCCGCGCGCATTGCTTTTGAACATTCAGCGTCATTAGAAGATGTTGTTGGAACACGTTTAACACCTTTAAGCCAACGTTCCATTCTTCTTTATTTATAATGTTACAAGTCAGGATAGTGGGGTTTAAATAATGCACAATCGTTACTGCGTATAAGAGACTAAATTTAGAACCTACAGGGAAGAAATGTATAAAACTGAGACAACAGAATACAGCAGGCAGTAAAACAATGAACACTAGTTTCTCGCTAGCGAGCTTGTAAGTAGGTAGTAACTTATCGCTCCGAACGCTAATCATCAACTGACGACGCCAATTTTTTTTTTTTTTTTTTTTTTTTTTTTTTTTTTTTTTTTTTTTGTGTGTGTACAGCTGTTGGCCGCAGATGGCCTTGACAGCTTGACGCGGACTATGGGTGAGCGCTGAGGGCTCTCAACCCGGAGAAAAGTATGCTAAGCGACATCGCCCAAGGGCTCCCCCTGTGGGGAACGGACCTCGGCTTGGGGCGTCGCTGGAGGCAAAGTGGGCGTGCCCACGTTTTTGGTAGTGACTTTTGCGCGGCGCGGTTTCGCACCTCGACGGCGAGGGCGGAACCGCGGATATTTATTTGTTAAGGCCTCGCGGGCCGTGTAGGCTCTTTGTTGAGCGAGTGTGATAATGTGACGACGCCAACGCGCGATCGCCGCTTTTATACTTAGTCCTAGACTCGATCTCAAATATTCTCGAAAATACTCGAGTCGGCACCTTTGATAAACAAAAAGCAAAAATAAAAACAGAAATTTAAAAATAGCGTTGTAAACAATATCGACTTTATCCTTTGAAGTTAGAGACGAAAGTCGCTAGTTGACAACTATAGCGTCTAATTCAGAGGCGGCTTTTATCAAAGAGACTGAGCGCTTACAAGTATACTACCCGCTCGTTTTAAGTTTGCCGCTGGCGATAGGTATGAGTGTATGACGTTCGAAATTTTTTATTTAATTGTAACAATAAAAATTGTGTACGTTAGATATTTGGGTAAAACTATGACACATTATAAGTTTTGTTGTCACGTGGGGGAGGGTACGCGCATTCCACAGACCGGCAAACTTAGAGCGAACGCGTTGTACAAGTATAAAATTGTTGAGACCAAACTTATGAGATATTGTACCAGCTAATGTAACACAAGCTTATACAAATACAAATAAATAAATAAATAACATTCATAGCGTTTTGTCTCCGCGCGGCCGCGGAGTCCGCACAGCCGCGGAGCGACCAGAGAGGTGTTTTGATTTTTTTATTTCTAAATTCTTGCGGAACCCCGACAGAGGTATCACGGAACCCTAGGGTTCCGCGGAACACACTTAGAGTATAGCTGCCTTATACCATCCTTTGTCTTCTATAGTGGAGGAGACCCGAGCCCAATAGTGGGACATGTATGGGCTGAGATGATGATGAAGAGGGTTGACTATCTATTATAGGTTCGTAAAGGGTTCTGTCATAAGTCATGTGAAACCCACCGTAAAATATTAGTAGTCAAAATATATGACGATGATGATTTCTAATGTTTGTACAAGTATAGAAATGCAAGCATTTGAAATAAAACTATTTTATGGATTTTATCGTACTTGATGGTATTTGATATTTAATTAACCGACGTTTCCAACACTATTCAACGTGCAAAAGAATGCTATAAATTAGTTTTACTTCAAATATATGACAATGATTTTGAATGGTCCATAGATAGTAGAGGAGGGTTTCTTGGAGTTAATCAACAACATCCTTATGATTGGCATGATCCCCGCGTTGTTCACTGACGATGAGAAGGATGCTATCATCAACACAGTGAGAACCGCTAGTGACGAGGCAGGCTATGGAGTCGCCAAGTAAATATGTTCCTATATAATCTATGTAAAAAGTATTTTATCCGTGTGGTGACGGAATAAAAATACAATTCACCACCGCTTGTCTTGCCGTGGGTATCGTAAAACGCGACTAAGGGATTAATATGACTATAACATCTATGAAAGAGAAGTAAAACTTAAAATAAAGCCCTATACCAACACGTCTGATCAGCGTGATATTGTAGATCAATTTCCCTCCTATTGCGAAGGAGGCTCGAGCCCAACACTGGCAAATATATGAGCTGAAATGATGATGATGAATCGATATTCAAATAGAAATGGTCTTATTTCTTGACGACCAGATTCGAGTCGCGAACCGAGTTGAAGTTATTTTTTTTTTAATCTATGTAAGCAGATTTTATTTTTCATTCAGATCGATGACATAGTTCCTAAAAATAGTTCTTTATCTGTTTTATATTTTCAGGCTTGCCCCCCTCTGACCGATTAGAATGGGCCCTCCAGTATACGTAACATTTTATATACATACTGAGTTACATTTTGTTATCTTTAAATCCATTGCCGCCTGAACAGGCATATTATAAGGGGTCGTCTTTAAAAAAATCTATTCTAAATATCACAACCAAATTAGGTTCTTGAAAGATAAACTCTCAAATACTCATAAAGATACTTTGATATTATACATTTAATAGATTAATTTTTAATTGAAAGGGACGCTGTTTGGCATTTCTTCTGCAGTCGTTGTGCGGACAACCTGCACGTCGTGTTGTCTATGTCGCCCAGCGGTGATGTGTTGAGTAACAGGTCGGTTACGTAAATAATAACAACAAAACAGCTAAATTAATATTACTTTAGATTGACTTTATTTCCCGGGTATTGGCGAAGTGGGACTACAATTCACTACCTATCTTGCCTGTGGGTGACGTAAAAGACGACTATGGGATATAATATGCCGATTTTTTTTTTTTTTTTGGTGGGTTGCGGTCGGCGCGCTCCTCGCACCTCTCCGTCCGTAGCGACAGAGGGGCGTAAGCACGCACACCCGCAACCCACCCACGTGCACGTCGCCTTCGTCGTTGGGCCGACCACCGGAGATATAATATGCCTATAAGAGCTATGCAAGAGAGGGCAATCTGAATAGAAACCCTTTAGCAGTCTGTCAGACCAGCGTGGTAGTAGGTCAATTGCCCAAAAAATAGAAAGCTCGAGCCCAACAATGAGACATATGTGAGTTGCGATGAATTAGACCAAAGAATAATTCCGAGTTGTAGGTATTAATTTTTAGAGAACCTCACATCCGTAATTCAGAAAGTTGCGTCCAATAAATAAATTACAAATTCAAACTAATCAGTTGATTAAAGTACCTTGTTTGACTGCACAAATGACAGAGTAGCAACGTCCCATGCCAGAGATTCCTTGTGTTATCCACAATTGATTGCTCTTAGCCTTCAATGTGATTTATCTCATTTACTTGAATATTTTTATTGTACCCCGCGTAAAAAGGATTTTCCCTTAGTGTGGGATTTACTTTTTTATATAAAAAGTCTGTAAAATCTGTTCACGAAGGATAATTTTACGTGATAATTGCGATGACTATGGGATATAATATGCACGCACATAACACCTGTCTAAGAGAAAGAAAACTTGAAATAAAACCCTATATCAACATGTCTGACCAGTATGGTATAGTAGGTCAAATTCCCTCCCTTTGTGGAGGAGGCCCGAGCCCAACAATGGGACATATGTGGGCCGAGATGATGATGATATATGTTAAAAAATGCCGAAGACTTAAGCCGATCGTGCGTGCCTCTTTATCGCTTGCACGCTCGGCTCAGGCGGCACGTGACAATAAGTCATGCTTTTTTGTACGTGCAGGCGGCATTCATCGAATTATAAGGCGTTATCACGTCAAAAAAACTACCTGAACTTTATGCTTGTTTTTGAGATTTACGTTTTCTTGTTTTTGTGATAATCAATATAGTTTTTATTATGATATATAGATGCAGAAGCTTCCCCGGGTTAGTGAATAATACGACTATAGACTGGCAGTTTCCGTGGCCGAAACAAGCACTATTGGCTGTAGCCAACGTATCCCTAGCTGATGTACGTATTCATACGTGACTGTTTTTACTGTTTTCAACTTTTTAAATAGCGTGTAAGGGGAACGTTTATTGTATTCTCTATCATTATTTTCTTTATAAATCTATTCTCGTGAGTCGTATAAGATGTCTAGGAGACGTTGACTGATAACAACACTGGACGAAAAAGAGTTTTATGAGTTAAGAACAAGTAGAAGGTGCTCTTTTGTAAAATACCCATGCCATCAATAATTTTCCGCTACAGTAAGACTGAATAGTGCATGTTTTTATAAGATATTATGCCAGTTGCATAATACACTACTGTAATTTTCACATCCTGGTTTTAAATGCTGAATCGTGTAAAAAATAATTTTTACAGATTGCAATTTCATCATACTACCCAGGAGATAATGCTTGATAGCTGTTATTTCATTATGAATTTGGATATTTGAAAATATAAGAGTATTTTGAAAACAGCTTGAATATATCTAGAATGATAGTTTATTCGGCAGCTTACTGCTTGGCCAGATATAAGCTTAAAGCAATCATCAATTTTCTTTTTTAAAGTAGAGGGTTGACAGGGGAAAATGCCATTTGAAAGGAGTTTCTAAGTTATTGACAAACTGTGATACAAATTTTTCAAAATTACTAGAATTGGCTTTTTCAATGTTCTAAACATTCTGTAGCAGCTAGATTTGTTCCTATAGGGTAAAATTTTTAGGGTCACCACCTTTTCTTGTATTCATTACTATATACAATTCTATCAAGTACAAATTATTATATCAGGTACCGAAGATCCCAGAAGAATTTCGTTCAATAATAGTTGAACACGTAGTACACGTGCACCTGTCCGTCGCTTACTATTCGTCCGAATTCCTGCTGAGGCTGCGACGTAACAACTATGTCACACCTAAACATTATATGGACTATCTCACCAACTATTTGTCGCTATTGAACGAAAAGGATTCTTTTATTAACGCACAGGTATTTATGTAGATAAATAAATATTATTTTCTTAATGATATCTGATGTTTACGCGAGCACTACACATTGTAAATAAAACTACTTTTACGGATTATATCGCGTTTGTATTTGATTTATGATTGCCCGACGTTTCGAACACTTTGCAGCATTCATGGTCACGGGCGGACTAAGGTGTCTCACGTCCAACAAGTAATCGTTATTACAGACATTTACAATTATCTACCCGATACAGAAAATAGTTATAAATTTATTAAATTGTTACCCACATTTTAGTACAAATTTATTGCCAGTGTAAGAAGAAAATGAATCTATATGAAAAAATTATATTGTTTATGGTTAGTAATTATTAATTATTAAATTTGTAGCAATTATTATTACAATTTGTTGATTTAAAACTAACAAAACTAATATACTACCACCGGATCCGAACGCGGCCACACTGAGAAAGATCCGGCAAGAAAACTCAGGGGACATGATGCTAAATTAATATTGATTTTTAATTTTAGATGCGGAATTTTAGATGCGATTTTTAATTTTAAACGCGATATAATCCGTAAAAGTAGTTTTATTTACAATATTATTTTCTTCTTCATCATCTTAGTATACGCTTCAGTGCTGGTCTCGAGCCTCCTTTACAATAGGAGGGAAATTGACAATAGAGTCCACCACGCTAGTCAGACATGTTTTTATAGGGTTCTATTTCAAGTTTATCTGCTCCCACACAGATGTAATATGCATATCATATACCTTAGTCGCCTTTTACGACACCCATAGGTAAGGTAGAGAGTGCGGGATTGTATTCTTACACCGTCACGGTACGCTAAGTTTAATTTTTCTTGCGAGTTAAAGGTGAATTTATCACCTATAAATTCGAGTTCCATATTGCGACGGAGTAAGAATGTAACTTACCCTGTCTCGCTTGTGGGTATCATACAAGATAAAGAAGTGATATGCATATAACATAGATGCTATAGAAGGAAAACTCGATATGAAACCTAATAACCACACGTCTGAACAACGTGGTATAGTAGATAAATTTCTCTCCTATTGTGAAGGAGGCTCGAACTCAGTATTAGGAAGTATATAGATTACGGATCGCGTGAAAATTAGATGATATCGCGTATGTACTTCGATAAATACTTTATCCTTACTAATATTATAAATGCGAAAGTAAGTTTTTAATTCTTTCATCACTGGAAAGCTATAGTATCAGGGAGTAACATAAGCTATATTTTATTCCGGTATTCCCACGAGAACAAGAACGTCGCGGGTAAGGCGACTGAAACCGAAGCGAAGCGAGGGCGAGTTGCTAGTCATTAATAAATACCTAGAACAAGCTTTATGATGACTGAATTGAAAAATATAATTGTCTCTGATTTCAGTGTGAAAGACTGATAGGCGGTCTTGCCAAAATCGAAGAGGCGAATGTTCAGCTCGCTGATTTGAATGAGAAACTCGCTGTACAGAAAGTCATTGTAGCTGAACAAACTAAAGAGTGCGAATTGCTGCTCAAGGAGATCTCTACGGGTAACAATCTCGTTTAATAACTTTTTATCTATAAAAGGACTACTCGATTCGAAAACGAGGGGATGATATGCTTGAAAATGGCGTTTCAAACGTTAACATTCATATTATGCTAGATATTGCATGATGTTAATTTTAACAATAAAAAAACAGCCTTCAAACTGGATCAAATTGAAATAGGACCATAGAGGAAGCACCAGCTTTCAAATAAAAAAAGAATGATCGAAATCTGTTCATCATCATCGCAGCCCACATACGTCCCACTGTTGGCCTCGGGCCTCCTCCGCAATGGGAGGGAATTTGATCTACTATACCATGCTGGTCAGACATGTTGGTATAGGGTGTCATTTCGAGTTTTCCTTCTCTTACATAGATCTCATGTGCGTCTTTTAGGACATCCACGGGCAAGATAGGGAGTGGTGAATTGTATTCTTACTCCGTCACCACACGGAAAAATCTGTTCACCCAGTTGAATTAAAGAATTTTTTGAAATCGTTTAGAAAACAACTGAGGTGGTAAGTGGCAATTAAAAATTCTGTGGTATATTGGACGCACTACATGATTCGAACTTTGGTTTTCATGTAAGTATGGCATATGTACATGACTTGCATCATTCGGCCGTAAATATGCGTGAAACAGGGAAATCGGCACGCCCTGTGTTGGGAAGAACTAAGAGCTACTTGATGGGGTGAAGTTTTACACTTTGGCTTTTCTTCGTGTTCAAATTTATAAGATTTTAAAATAATTAAATATGTGGTTGTGAAAAGTGGTTAAAGATGGTATAATTTAAACAGCAATATAATTATTCTCTTTAGCTACGGAAGCTGCCACTGCTAAACAAACTGTGGCGTCAATAAAATCTGCTGAGATCACTGAGCAGAGTGCGGTTATTAGCGAGGAGAAAGCCGAGGCTGAGGAGGCTTTATCCGCAGCGCTGCCCGCACTCGAAGCCGCGCGCTTGGCACTGGCCGATCTAGATAAAAATGACATCACCGAGATACGGTCCTTTGCCACGCCACCTGAAGCTGTTCAGGTATGTACCTACGTATTATATCCAGGACAATGCAACGGCAATGTGGGGCCTATACGCTGCCACTTTACCCCTCACCGCCTTTTGAACGGGCCACCGGCACCGTATCGCCTGCGTCACTGTCTTTTGACAAGGTTACATTTTCCCTATAGCTACGATAACCCTTACCTAGAGGCAACTGTTATTGTAACTCAGTTAAAATATACTTCAGCAATAATGTTATTTTTAGATAATATTGTTTTCCGTGGGATGACAAAGTAAGAAGAAGAGAGAAGATGGAGTTAAAGAAGAGAAGAGAATTTCACCGCCCAATATCTTGCCCGTAGGTGTCGTAAAAGATAACTGAGGGATATAATATGTCTATTACATCTCTACAACAGAATAAAATATGTCTGATCAGCGTAAGGCCAGTATTTAACCGTAGATAAAGTGAAATGATGATGGATGATGAATATTATTTTTAGAAAATGGTTTTTCTTTTTCTATTTCTGCCTCATATATCTATGGCCTACTTTTGAGCACTATTGGCCTCCTGCACGATAGGAGACACAATTAGCTAGTCAAACGCTGGTAATGTGTTGTCGTCACCCCATAGGACCTTAGCTTTTGTTTTATTTAACTAAAATTTTAATAATGCCTAAATAATTATTTTCATCGTTGCCATGAAGTGGGCCCCTGTTTTGCTCTAGATCTGCCTGGACCTATGTACTATGTACTGTTTACTTCATATTAGACTGCAAAATATTTATCTTGCTACTGGTTACGATGAGTCAAAAGTAAATTGCTGTTGAGATTTTCTTTATGTAACAGAAGTCCACTTAGTAACAATTTTGTACAAGGATATTCGACCTTGGGACCTTATTATCGATAGTCAAATGCACTGTACTAGACACTCTTAATATATCCTCGGGTTGCTCATCAGGTTGTATGCGAATGCGTGGTAATAATACGTGGTATTAAAGACGTCAGCTGGAAGGGCGCTAAAGGCATGATGGCAGATCCGAACTTCCTGCGAAACTTACAGGAGATGAATTGTGACCTTATCACACAGCAGCAAGTTAAAGCTGTTAAGGTACACATGAAGAAGAGTAAAAAACTTGACACTATGCAGCAAATCAGTAAGGCTGGGTAATAACATATCAACGTTCATCTTTGGATTAAAGTTATAATAATCATTGAGCAAATCGCTTGGCGAAAGCAGTAGGTATTATCTGTCCCAGAAGAGTCCAATTGCGTGGTCGCCTATTGCGCCCTGAGCCAGTTTTTTGCAAATTCCCATTAGAAATTAATGGATGGAGGCATTTTTTTTTTTGTTTACAGTTGATGGTAAGTGATTACACCTGCCCATAGATCTCGGCAATGGCGAGTGTGTAACAAAGTCGCTGTCTGCGATGTGAAATAAACTTTTGTATTCTTATATCGTCACTATACAGCTTAACAATAATATCGGTATCAATTTTCATAAAATTTGATGAAGAATTCAGAACTTCAAACGAATCGCACAGTGACGCCATATCTGCCTTTACTGCAAGCAGGGTTGGCAATCGTATTGTTATATTAAGTTTCTTAAGCTTAAATTATTTATTAAAAAATATATAAAATGATTTTTCAGATACGGTTTACTTAAGTTTGTAATTGCCGTGCTGGCATATTGCGCAGTATACAAAGAAGTCAAACCAAAGCAGGATAAAGTGGAAGCATTAGAGAAAGAATACAACGAAGCATGCAACTATTTGTCATCACTTAACCGTGAGATAAGTCGACTACAGAAAACTTTGGATGGACTCAATAACAAATACGAAACAGCTATGTTGAGAAGACAGGAGCTGCAAGAAGAAACAGATATAATGTTACGAAGGTTGATAGCTGCTGATAAACTAATGTCTGGGTTGTCAAGTGAACAGAAACGTTGGACTTTAGACTTGGCAGCGTTATACGTAGAACAATCCAGATTGATTGGTAACTGTTTGCTATCGGCAGCGTTCCTTAGTTACACTGGTCCATTTTCGTTTTCATTTAGACAGACTATGATATACGAGGACTGGTTAGGTGATGTGCTTGAAAAAGGAATTCCGTTGACGACTCCGTTCACAATAGAAAAGAATTTGACTAATGAAGTGGAGATTAGCGGGTGAGTAATTTAATGCGTATGAATGTATCTGGATAAGAATACAATTGTCGCCACGCAATTACCCGTGGATGTCTTAAAATTCGACTAAAGGTAACCTGGTAATTAGCAAAATAGTATAGCAGCTCTCTCGTGGCAGACGTTAAAACACCTCACTGCAATCACCAATCCGCCTACCAAGCGTGGCAATTAAGGCACTATCCTCTCATTTTAATGAGGGGCCTACCTCTATAACTGTTTAAAAAATTAGTTACTTGACGCGACTTCGTACGGTAGTAAATTAAATTTATATAGTGAAATATATTTCATAACATATATCTATGAAATTATTATATATAAAATTATTATATAAATATTATTTAGATTAACAACACAAAAAATCTATTCACTGTGTTTATATTACAGCTGGAATTCCGAAGGTTTGCCGCCTGATGAACTGTCATTACAAAATGGTATTTTGACAACGAGAGCATCTCGTTTTCCCCTTTGCATAGATCCGCAGACGCAAGCACTTTCATGGATCAAGAAGAAAGAATCCAAAAATAACCTCAAGGTGAGGCAGAATTTAGTCTTCTATAACATGCATTATAAATCGCCAAATTCTTACCATTCGCTATGTCTATGTAAATGACGATTAGATTTATTTAAACAACTGTTTAAGTATCGTTATTATAGATGGGTATAATCATCAAATTTAATATTTATAATGGCTAAACCATTTTGATATTAACCACAACAAAAAGATCAATATCGTTTTATTACATTTGTTACCCGTCCGCCAAAACCTAAAGTGATACAAAATATTCTCAACTTAGTCCCGTTCTATTTTTAACTGATTCTCATAAAAGTTCCACGTAAATACAATTTGCTAATTTTTTATACGATAATTGATTGAATTAGGCAATACATTGCGTAAATCCATTTTTATTTTAAAATGGAAGGAAGGAGAACCACTTTCCCACGGTAATCAATAGAAGGAAGACGCTATAGGATTAAGGTGGACTAGGAAATAAGGAAATTTTACTCTCACGTAATGAGCACCTTCCAGAACTTGCCATTTGCCGCAGAACTTCGAATATTTATTCGACACGTGTCTCGCTTCTAAACGAGGCATCCTTAGGATGGTTTGGCTTCAAATCCGCTTTTTTATACGAGTTAAATGCCGATTAATTTATTAATGCTGTAAAAATAACTCTGTGACTATTTACGTGGCAGTAAGTTTCGACGAAAATACATCGTAACTCTTCTCAACTAAAAGTCATATCTATTACTGAAACCATCTTTTAATTTTACAGGTGCTGTCTTTCAACGATCCTCAGTTTCTGCGTCAACTAGAAATGGCTATCAAATACGGCATACCAGTACTTTTCCAAGATGTAAATGAATACATAGATCCCGTTGTCGACAACGTATTGGAAAAGAATATAAAAGGTAATCTTTTCATTACAAATTACGTTCATAGATTTTTTTTTTATTGCTATCAGTGGCAAACGAGCTTTTTGCAATATGTCAAAACAGATGACATATTGCGTCGACCCCAAGTAATTGGGATAAGAGCAAGATGATGATGATGGTGGCAAACGAGCAAACAGTGTACCTGATGGTAAGTGTTGCAGCCGCTCATGGACCTTTGCCAAGCTGCTGCCTACCGTGAAGGGAATGTGAATGCGTGCAATGAGGTTCGGTGATACTAAAGCCATCATTAAAACACACCAGACGCAAACACCCTCAGAAAATTCGACTTCCGGCTCTGTCGCCCACCGAACGAAACGCAGTAACAAATTGCTACTACTCAGACGTCGATTTTCTGTTCAATGTGGTACTACCCCTGACGGACCGGCCCGCGACTGCAGACAGATAACTGTCAACAGTGTGGTGATTATTATAGTCCATAAAATATAGGATGATCTCTGTGACAGTTGTTCCTAGTGCTGTCACGCTTACGATAAAGTCCGTAGTTTTTTTATCGATAAAACTCTTTATTTTTATAATTGTGATTTTCTATCTATACCAATAAATAAAATTGGAGTGTCTGTTTGTAATGTCAAAATAATAAACTTTTTTCATGCTCACACGGTTATTTGCATGACACCTATGCCTAAAATAGCGATTAAAAAATTTTTGTCTGTCTGTCTGTTTGTTCCGGGTAATCTTCAAAACGACTGGACCGATTTCAAAAATTCTTTCACCAATGGAAAGCTATAATATCAGGGCGTAAACTAGGCTATATTTTATCCCGGTATTCCCACGGGAACGGGAACTACGGGGGTAAAACTACTAAAACCGAAGCGAAGCGAGGGCGGGTTGCTAGTTATAATTATAATGCAATAAATGAAAATCTTTTTGAATTTATTTCAAACAAAAAGTTTTTTTTATTGTTTTAATTATTCAAAACGAGTACAATAAAAGTCTAGATTACTATTATCGTCATCACTGGAGCGTTCCTCCTAGAACATTTATCATTTTTTGCCAAATAGGGGTAGTCGTTAGTTTTATAAATAAATATGTCGAGTTTATTGACGATAATGCATACATAATATTATCATCTACTCTGAGACGAAAAGTATTTTTTAATGTATAATTAATTCAATTTATATATTTTATAATATAACTGTGCGTTTTAATTGTAAAAAATATGTTGAAAGTTTTATATGGGTATTGTATTGGGTTTATTTCTTTTATGAATTATTTAATAAAGATCGGTTATCGATTTACGTATATCGACTGTCCCATCTCTTTTTTAATTTCAGTCCAGCATGGCCTTGTACGTGCGTAAGCGTCATTTGTGTATAAAATATTTACTAGGTATTTCAGTACTTACGAGGTACATTTTACGCATGAATATTATTACTTTTATATTTATAATATATTGCAATTCAGTTGCAATAAAACTGTCACGAAAAGAATCAAAATATATTTGATACAAAATGAAATTGTAAACATGTCGCTCGTTCAAACTTAGTTCGTTGGTTTCATTGAAATCTGTCACAGAGATCAGGCTATATTTAATGGACTATAATAGTTTAGATGTAGTGTCCGATTTTAAAAGTGATCATTCTTTACAGTCAGTGATTGTAATTTATATAGGTATATCGATGTGTACGCAAAACTATTTTTACTCCACGTAACATAATTCCTATGAAAACACAGAAATTGTACTTGTGGAACTGTGAACAACGCATGATTACATTAGAAAATTCCTATTAGGACGTCTGATAAAATGTTGTGTATTGATTTATTATTTAATTATAGTCTTATTTAAATACTAGCAACTCGCCCTCGCTTCGCGTCGTTTCCAATCGCCTTACCCGCGTAATTCCCGTTCCCGTGGGAATATCGGGATAAAATATAGCCTATGTTACTCCCTGATATTATAGCTTTTCATTGGTGAAAAAATTTTAATATCGGTTCGGTGGTTTAAGCGTGAAAGCGTAACAAACAAACTAACAAACATACTTTCGCATTTATAATATTCGCATTTATATGTATGAATGTAACTTAAGAAGCCGTTTAGGAAATCAATTTCAATCAGTTTACCAATTGGGCTAGTGTGGGTAATGCGTATCGTAAACGCATTGTTACAATATTTTTTTCATTGTTGTCACTATCTTGTCTTACGGTAGACATTTAATTTTTGCGTCTGATGCCGCCTTAGCACAGACTGCGGTGACCGGACCAGGGATTTTAGTCTATTACCTACGGAGAGGCTGACCTCGCGACCGCGGCCGACGTCTCGGGAAGGGGACGTCGACGAGAGAGGATACCCCCTCAGGATATTACGTCGGGCCGACCACTGCAGTCAAGGAACTCATACGACGTAGGCGACGTACTATCGGGTGGGTTACGGGGCCGCGCACCGCCTCCTTTGTCGCCCCGAACGAAGACGTTCGGCGGGTGCGCTAACCGTGACCCACCCCCAAAAAAAAGACATTTAATTTTAAATATTTATCGCTTGAAAATAAGTTAAGTTTTTATAACTAGCCCAGCATGTCTAATGTTGAATCTCGGTAATTTAAAGTACATATTTGTGGACAGAATAAATCATTATTTAAATTATCACATTATTCATGCGAATATTGCCTAATCACAGTGTTTTATTAATAAACAATTAACACATGTCTCTTTATAGTGGAAAGTGGACGTACATTTGTGATGCTTGGTAGTACGGAGGTGGACTATGATCCAAACTTTCGTATGTACCTAACGACAAAGCTGTCAAACCCACAGTTCAACCCCGCCGCCTACGCAAAAGCCGTAGTCATTAACTACACCGTCACTATACAGGTAATTTATTAATTCATTTATTTGAACCACCAGAAATTGTTATAACTTTGCTAGTACAATAAAAACTACTACTAATGTCACTTATGCTTATTTTCACTAACAACCCTTAAAGTCACACCTTTTAGGTGTTACTTTAAAGTAACATCATTATCATCAACTTAGCCTACATATGTCCCACCGTTGGGCCCAAGCCTCCTCCATAATTGGAGGAAAATTTACCTACTATTTCACGCTGATCAGACTTGTTGAAATAGACTTTTGTTTCGAGTTCTTCTTCTCTTGCATAGATGTTATATGCTTATTATATCCATTAGTCGTCTTTTACGACACCCACGGGCAAGATTGGGACTGATAAATTGTATTCTTACTTCGTCACCACACGGATAGACAACATAATGAGACAAAATACCTTTAATTATATGGATTGTCTAACAGGGTCTAGAAGACCAGCTGCTATCGGTAGTAGTTCGCGCCGAGCGTTCTGATTTGGAGGAGCAACGTGAGAGCCTAATCATAGAGACTAGTGCTAATAAGAGTCTACTGTCCGGCCTCGAAGACTCTCTATTGCGCGAACTTGCTACTTCCACTGGCAACATGCTTGATAACGTCGAACTCGTTAATACTCTTGAGAACACCAAGTCCAAAGCACATGAGGTAAAGAATCTTTTCTTCTGTACAACACATCTATGTTTCACAATAAGGAATAAATTTCTTCCATACATCTCAACGCATATGCGACTCACAACGCTAAAGATGTTGACGCTAAAGTTAATACCATTTAGGCCAGGGTTTATTCGACCACTGAACTCAAGGAACTCTGCACCGGTGGTCGGCCCAACGACGAAGGCGACGTGCTATACGGGTGGGTTACGGGTGTGCGTGCTGACGCCCCTCTGTCGCCCTGGATGGAGTCGGGCGAGGAGTGCGTCGACCGATGACAAAAAAAAAAGCTAGGGTTTATTTCAAGTTTTCCTTTTCTTGCATAGATATTGCCTGGAATACAATATGACTTGTGGTGATTAAGTAAGAAATCTATTCACTACCCCCTATCGCAACTGTAATTGTTGTAAAAGGAATATAACACGCATATAATATCTACGTAAGAGGAAAACTCGAAGTAAAACCCTATACCAACTCGTTTGTCGCGGCCCTGCTGCGCCTGAAGGCCGTGGTTGCGGAGGCCGTCACCGGCGGAGGAGTCCTGTTGGCGGTGTCCCTGGACATCGCCAACGTCTTCAACAGTCTGCCATTCAGCTGCATCAGGGAGGGGCTGAGGTATCACGGGGTGCCCGTGTACCTCAGGCGGCTGGTGGCAGACTACTTGTAGGGCCGCAGCGTCCTCTGCGTTGACCGAGTAGGGAACGTTGTGCGAACGCCCATGACATGTGGGTCATGGGGTCGGTTCTGGGTCCGACCCTGTGGAGCATCGGCTACGACTGGGCATTCAGAGGAAGCCTCCCACCCGGGCTGGGCGTAATTTGCTATGCCGACGATACACGCGTCACAGCCCGGGGTGGGACGCTAGAGAAGGCGGCACGCCTGGCAACTCTCGGCACCGAGGAGATTGTCAGGCGGATCGAAGCGCTGGGGTTGAGGGTAGCCCTGGAAAAGACGGAGGCCCTTTTGTTCCATGGCCTCCGTACCGCCGGGCCTCCCGCTAGCGCTTCGATCACCGTGAAGTCGGTCACCATCAGCATCCAGGCCCACATGAAGTACTTGGGCCTGGTGCTTGACGGGCATTTTTGGTTCCGAGAGCATCTCCATCGACTTGTTCCCCGGCTTGTCGGCGCGGCGTCCGCCCTTTCGCGGCTGATGCCGAATGTGGGCGGACCCAGCGCTATGTGCCGACAGCTGTACGCGGGGGTGATCCGGTCGATGGCTTTGTAGGGCGCACCGGTGTGGGCGGGGTCCCTGACCGTCCGGCTGAGGGCCCTCTTGAGGCGACCACAGAGGGACATTGCGGTCAGAGCCATACGCGGTTACCTCACGGTGTCGACGGAGGCAGCGTGCCTCCTGGCCGACACTCCCCCGTGGAACCTGGAGGCGGCGATGCTCGCTGACATTTATCGGCGGGTGTAGAAGACGCGCGCCCGCGGCGGTATGGTCTCCCTGCAGGAGATCACCGCCTGGCGGGTCGACGCCCGCCGAGGAGTCATTGCCCGTTGGGCAGTCCGGCTGGAGAGTCCTCGTTACGGTATCAGGACCGTCGAGGCCTTCCGGCCGGTGCTGATGTAGTGGTTGGAGCGGACGCACGGGGTGCTTTCCTTCCGGCTTGTGCAGGTGCTGACGGGACACGGCTGTTTTGGGAAGTACCTGCACAAGATTGTCAGGAGGGAGAGCACACCGTCCTACCACCACTGCAGTTGCAACGAGGATACGGCGCAGCACACGCTCGAGGAGTGTGCTGCGTGGGAGGGGGAGCGCCGTGAACTCGTCGCGATTATCGGTGCCGACCTGGCGCTACCGATCATCGCCAGGGAGATGCTCGTCAGCGTCAGGAACTGGGACGCGGTCGCCGCCTTCTGTGAGGCCGTTATCTCACGGAAGGAGGCGACGGATCGTGTGCAAGTAGAGCTCCTATTCGGCGACACGTTCCGCCGCCGGCGACTCGGGTGGCGCAGGCGCGAGATTCTGCGCCTAATTCCGCCCTAGCCGAGGCCGCGGGTGATCGGACCGGGGAATTGTCCGTCACCCGCAGAGAGGCTGACCGCGCGATGGCGACCGACGTCCCAGTACGTCGAGAGGTGAGGTTACCAGAAAGAGTATTCCGTCGGGCTGACCACTGATGACAAGTCACATCTGCTCCGGTGGTCGGCCCAACAACGAGGTGACGTGGGTACGGGTGGGTCATGAGCCCGCGCGCCGTCCTTTCATCGCCCCGAATCGCGGTCCTGTCCCGCGCGTGCGCTTACCATTAAAAAAAAAAACCTACCCGTTTGACGACCAGTGATCCGTGGTATAGTAGCTACCGAAATGAATAAATGATAAATATCCCTAGTCGCCTTTTACGAAATCCACGGGTGAGAAATGGGGCGTTGAATACTCTGTCAGCACATGGATAAATACGCCACTTCCATAATAGAAGGTAATTAGTCTAATATACCTGTATCTACTAGGCGTGCGGTGCTTGCTTGGCTGCCACAAAAATAACAAAAAATATAGAAGAATATAAAGCTTTTAGTCAATTTTATGACACCCAAGAGTTAATATTATAGTTAGCTATTATAGTATTATAGTTAGTAATAATCTGTATGTCCGTATGTATAGGTAATGGAGAAACTGGAACTGGCTGCGCAGACCACAGCAGATATCGAGCATTTGCGTGATGGATATCGGCCGGTAGCTAAGCGTGGCTCCATTTTGTTCTTTGTATTGTCGGATATGGCCGGTGTCAATTCTATGTATCAGTACTCACTGTCCTCATATCTTGATGTAAGTTAAAACAATCAACTTTAAAATCTTATTTTCTCCTCAATTTATTTACGTGTCATACCGTAGATCCTCAAATTATCATATTATTTCATGGACAGCCGGGTTAGCCTAAAAAAAATACTCTTCTGTGGAGAAAGCCGATATCGGGACCTGTGTGGTCTAAAAAGCAAAACAAGCTTGTGGTATGTAGGCTCAAAAGAAGAAGAGAAAAGTCTTGTATAGAATAGACTATCATAATAGTAATTCTATTGAGTATATTCTAATATATTCTACTTAGGTTTTCCTCTAATAATACAATAAAGTTTCAAGGAACACTGTACCGATGGTCGGCGTAATGACGAAGGAGAGCGTATACGGTGGGTTATGGATCCGCGCTCCGTCCTTTCGTCACCCCGGACGGAACGGACAGCGGGTGCACTGACCATAGCCCACCCGAAAACAAAAACTCTTACGAGTTATGGACAAATACATAATCCTTTGCCTTTCAAATATAAGCATAATATGTCTTCAAGTCAAATCCTGGATCACTCAAGGCACTCAAACCTGCATCAGCGCTGATGGCTCTCCAAGAATACAGAGACAGTTTGCACAATAAGTCGTGGGATCTCGCTCTACGTTCCTATATCCTCAAGTCTTTGAGCAGTCTACAATTAAACCAATACAATCGTAATTGCATACCTTTCTTAACCACAAATATACGGTTTTAGCTTAAGTATTTATTTTTGTTCAGGTCTTCTCATATTCTCTACGTAAAGCGATGCCGAATGTTATTCTGGTTAAGCGATTACGTAACATCATAGACATGCTCACTAAGAACGTTTATGACTATGGATGTACAGGTATATCTACGAGCATTTTGAATTCACCTATAATAGAATCATACAGCTTATATCACTATCATATAGCAATATCACGGTAAATAATTTAAATGTGGTGACAGAGTAAGAATACAATTTACCACCCCTCTGCCTTGCCCATGGGTGTAGTGAAAGACGACTATATAAAGCGAAGGAATATTTGAAATATACCCTATATCAGCACGTTTGACCAGCGCGGTATAGTAGATCAATTTTCCTTTTATTGTGGAGTAGTCTCAAGCGACAATTTACAGTTTTGGAATTTTATAAAAAAAACGCATCTGTCAAAAGTTAAAGCAGATATTGCAATATCTATAATACATGATATATTAAAGTGCTAGGACCACACGACAGACTTCCGTCTACAGCCGCCGGGGATGTATCACAGACTCGCAGAAAATCGATATCTAAGTAGACAATAAGTTTAACCCAACCTCATTGTACTCCCTGCACTTTCTTCACGGTAGGCAGCGGCCTACTAAAAGTCTATGAGCGGCAGTATCACTTTCCATCAGATGTTCTATTGGCACTATTGTCACCCATAGCAATAATAAAAAAAACACCCTAAAAATTGTACTTAATTATAAAGAATACTACTTTATTAGAATTCACCATTTTTAGATAATTTCTTATGCTCTATATAGTCGTGTAGTTATAGTTTTAATGTATAAATAATATGACAGGTATATTTGAACGGCACAAGCTCCTGTTCTCATTACAAATGAACATAAAACTAGAACAAAGCGAAGATCGCATATCTCAGATGCAGCTCGACTTCTTCATCAAGGGTAACGTGTCTTTGGAGAAGTCACCGCGAGCCTGTCCCGCCGCTTGGATACCCGCAAAGGTGACTACTACTATATACAGTTTTAGTAACATACTTAGCAATAAACCCTAGCGGATCCCCACAGCTTTAATAACCTGGATCATGAACTACAAAATGCCATCCATCCTTCGCATCAGCCTATAGACATTCTATGAACATAGGCCTCCCCACGAGAATGCTACTCGAAACGTTCCCGTGCCACTTGCATCCAATGGTTCCCTGTGGCTTTCAAGATGTCATCAGTCCACCTAGTAGGAGGTCGTCCTACGTGGCGTCTTCCGATTCGTGGTCGCCACTCGAGAACCATTCGGTTGTCGGTTTGACGAGCGATATGGTATGCCCATTGCTATTTCAACGTGATAATTGTGCAGGCTATGTCGGTTACATTCGTTTTTTTACAGATTTCCGTATTAAGGATTTTATCACGTAGAGAAATACCGAGCATAGCCCTCTCCATAGCACGCTGAGCGACTTTGAGCCTTTTCATGAGACATAGGCATGACGTATAGACACCAGGTTTTAGTGCCGTATGCCATCGCTGGTAACACACAATGATTATAAATCTTTGATCAAAATTATTAGTCTATGAATACAGTCTATTGATACAGTCTACCGTAAGAGACGTAAAGACCAAGCTAAACCTTAAGCCAATCCTGATTACATAAATAACTAATCCTGGTTAAGCGTGATATTTTGTTACGTATAGTATAGTCAAACACTTTCTTATATTCAAATTATCGCTTTATATTAACAAATTCCCGCACTGTCATCCGCGCAAATCTCGTTCCCGTGGGAAAACATTGATAAAGCTTGCATTACTCGCTGTTAATGAAGAATTCCGTTGTAAAAATTGTTTAAAATGAGGCTGGTTTAGGCATGAAAGCATAAAAAACGAGCTTACATTCGCATTTATTATAAAATTAGGATTATATAATCCTGCTGTACGTGTGTAACTAAAGTCCTCAAAAACGCCAGGTCCGATTTTGAAGAATTTTTTATATGTTCAAGTAGTATATATTAACAATTGCACGCGATAAGTGACGCTGCAATTGATTTCAGTAATATTTGTACAAATGAGCGTTTGTTGGGTCAATTAGTATTTAGTATATTATTTTTATTCCACAGGGTTGGCAGGACATCATGAAGTTGAGCTTAATGTTCCCCGAATCGTACGCAGCACTACCCGATCATATATCTAAAAATTTACACGCATGGCAAGAGGTATGTCTCAATAGAAGATTAAGTTACTAACCTACCATTCCATGTGACGGGATTTGATTTCCAGGCAGGACACAACTGTCTTCTGCTGTGTTTCCCGAGAGTTATGATATGTCCATTTCAAACGAGGTTTAAGAAGAGCTCTTCTCTCACAGTAGACATCGACTGGGCTGTGCCTCTGCTAAGGTCTATTGGCGGCAATTACCATTTACCATCAGATGGGCTGCTAGCTCGTCTAACTGGCAATAAAAAAAGACAATCTATTCCAAAAGCGCTGACTTATTTCCAAAATATTGCAACTAGAAAAGCATTAACATGTGTGGACAGTAAAAATTCTTCCCACATTACTACTTCCTACTACTCGGTGTTCCAAATTCCCTAATAATAACAAAAATAAAATAATTCTAAACAAAAGAAAACCGACTTCAATCGTTTTCTGGTGGATGCCATTGTCAAAACTGGAGCAAATTGAAATCGGACCATTTTTTTTTTTTGTGGGTGGGCTGCGGTCGGCGCGCCTCCGCACCACTCCGTCCGGGGCGACAGAGGGACTTAAGCACGCAACTCCCGCGACCCACCCGAAAACCACGTCGCCTTCGTCGTTGGGCCGACCACTGTAGCAGCGTTAACTTGTTGTCAGTGGTCGGCCCGACGGAATACCCCCTATTGGGGTACCCTCCCATCGACCGACGTCCCCCCCTCGGGGAGGACGTCGGTCTTTCCTCACGCGGTCGGCCTCTCGGCGGGTGACGGACTAATCCCCGGTCACGTCACCCGCGGCCTCGGCTAGGGCGGCATGAGGCGCAGATAGTTGCGCCTGCGCCGCCCCAGTCGCCGGCGGCGGATCTCCTCATCGAGGCTGCGCTCCTCACGCAGGCGATCCGCCGCCTCCTTCCGCGAGATCACTGTCTCGCAGAAGGCTGCGACCGCGTCCCAATTCCCGACGCTGTCGACCATCGCCCTAGCGATAACCGGCAGCGTCAGGTCCGTACCGATGATTGCGACGAGTTCACAGCGCTGCACTGCCCAAGCCCCGCAGGCCTCGAGCGTATGGCGCACCGTGTCCTGGTCGCAATCGCAGTGGTGGCAGGACGGTGTACTCTCTCTCCTAACGACCTTGTGCAGGTATTTGGCGAAGCACCCATGCCCCGTCAAAACCTGCACCAGTCGGAAGGAGAGCACCCCGTGCCGCCTCTCCAACCACTGCATCAGCACCGGCCGGAAGGCCTCCACGGTACGCGCCCCGAACCGAGGCCTCTCCAGCCGGACTGCCCAACGGGCGATGACGTCTCGGCGGGCGTCGACGCGCCAGGCAGTGAGATCCCTTAACGAGACCACACCGCCCTCCGCTCGCACCCCCGTCACCCGCCGATATAGTCCGGCGAGCATCTCCGCCTCCAGCTCCCACGGGGGGAGTCCCGGCCAATAGGCACGCTGCCTCCGTCGCCACCGTGCGGTATCCGCGGATGGCCCTGACTGCCGTGACCCTCTGTGGTCGCCACAGAAAGGCCCTAAGTCGGGCGGTCATGGACCCCGCCCACACCGGTGTGCCGTACAGGGCCATCGACCGGATGACCCCCGCGTACAGCCGTCGGCACGCAGCGCTCGGTCCGCCCACGTTCGGCATAAGCCACGATAGGGCGGACGCCGCGCCGACGAGCCGCGGAGCGAGCCTGCGGAAATGCTCCCGGAACCACCATCGCCCGTCGAGAAATTGAAATCGGACCATACGGGAAGCACCAGCTTTCCAATAAAAAAGAACCCTTAAAATCGGTTCACCCAGTCGAAAGCTCCGAGGTAACAATCATAAAATAAAATACAGTCGAATTGAGAATCTCCTTTTTTTAAAATCGTTTAAAAGGGCAATATTTAGTTCAAGTAGATATTTAATGTGACATTATTTGTTCAGTGGTTCGACAGCGACACACCTGAAGCGAATGAAATACCTAATGGGTACCGCGACAGGCTGGAACCGTTCGAGCTATTAATGTTGATACGATGTTTTCGCGTGGATCGCATATATCGTGCGCTCACCGACTACATAACTATCACCATGGGCGAGGAATACATCACACCGCCCGTCATCAGGTAATATCGCACGCGTAACAATAACTATAGATATTCTTCCATTGCACAAATATATCTCTATAATATAATTCTATATTTATGGATCTGATAAACATTTTCCATATGGTGACGGAGTAAAAATACCATTCAACAGCTTCTAACCTGTCCGTGGATGTCGTAAAAGACGACTATGGGATATAATACCTGCATATAACATCTATGCAAGAGAAGGAAAACTCGAAAAACGCCCTTATATAGTTTTGGTACCTGTATGACCTGCGTGGTATAGTCAATCTTAGACTGCACAGATGGCGTAGTGGTTAAGATAGCGACCTACAGCGCCAGTGTCGGGGGTTCGAATCCCACGCGGGACAACACTTTGTGCGATCCACAAATTGTTGTTCTGAGTCTGGATGTAATTTGTGTCCGTTAATTATATGTTTGTAAAGTCCCCCGCAATATAAGGATTATTTCCTTAGTGCAGGGTGTTGTCTTAAATAAATAAATAAATATATAAATAAATAAAAAATCTTATTATCTCCTATTGTGGAGGAGGCTCGAGAGATAATGATGAAACATTATGCTTTGAAATGATAAGAGGACTTGCCGTGACAATGAACACTGAAAAGTGTGCAAAACGTCGGCAAATTAAAAATCTAATACAAACGCAATGAAATATATATGAATATTTATATTTCAAATGTGTAATACTCTTGTTAACACCAGAAATATAAACGTTATGCTGCCCATTGTTTTTTTAGAAAGAAACTATTAAGAACTATTCATAACTTTTAACGATTAAATTTTCTTATTCATGAACTTTCACGCCACCTATCCAGTCTAATTATATATTTTAAATAAAACTATTTTTACGGATCTTATCGAGTTTGTATTTGATTTATAATTGCCTCAAGTTTCGAACACTTTTCAGCTTTTAATAGTTACGGGAGGATTCATGTCCTCCGATAAAGTCCATAAATTAGTTTTATTTTAAATGTGTAGAAACCTAATTACTTATATGGTAAATTTAAACCGAAGACCCACTAAAATATACGCGGCAGCCTATCCACTATTTGGTTGATTTGGATTTCTTTTTTGTTTCTTAGGTTATAAAAAAGATAAAAATACTAATATAGGATAGCTCTCCACCACCAAGTCACAACCATCCAATATTTTAACCGGTCCTTTTTAAGCAATTTAGCTACTAAATCACAAATATACCAAGTCAGTAACGGTTCAATCACGATTTTTATTACAGCTTAGACATGATATTCGAACAAACCACACCTTTCACACCTGTGGTGTTCATTTTGAGTCCAGGCTCAGATCCTACTGCAGACTTGATGAAATTGGCGGACAGATGCGGTTTTGGTGGTGGCAAATTTAAATATTTGTCTTTGGGACAAGGACAGGAAGCGGTAAAAAGAGTTTTTATTGTCTAGATTAGCGTGTCCTACTGCTAGTATTTCATAGTAATACTTTTTAGTAGTCGCAGTATTGGTAAATATTTCGAGAGCCACATTCAACGTATATTCATAAGCATTGTGTAAAGATTGTTTTCTTTTTATAAAAGTTAAATAAGCTAATGCAACTTGTGACTCAAATTATGATTATGATTTACATCAGATTGTCAGACCTGGCATGAGGGCTCCTAATTAAATAACCCTATTTCATAGCTATTCAAACCCTATTCATAGCTACTCTCCATGTGGTGACGGAGTAATAATATAATACACCAAATCTTGCCCATGGGCGTCGTGAAATACGGCTAAGAGATTATATAGGCATATAACATTGATGTAAAAGATAGAAAACTCTATATCAATCGTCTGATTAGCATGGTATCGTAGGTCAATTTCCTTACTATTATGGAGGAGGCTCGAGCCTAGATTAGTTATAAGTAATAATCTAATAGCATTTATTCATATAAGTTTGTTTTCAGACCGCTCTAGCGTTATTAGAAGGTGCAATATCGCACGGACAATGGCTGATTCTGCAAAATTGCCACCTGTTGGTGAGTTTCCTGCGAGAGTTGGAAAAGCAGCTTGAACTGATGACCAAGCCGCACCCTGAATATCGACTATGGCTCACAACGGACCCAACACCGACATTTCCTATCGGAATCCTACAAAGATCTCTTAAAGGTACAAAATCTTGCTGTGTGATGGCTACGAATACTGCCAATCTTTATATTACTCGTGAATGTCTTAAAAGGGTTATACAGACGGCATTAAATAGACTTTGCCCAGATCGACTGGGCAAAGTCTATTTAATGCCGTCTGGTTTATAGTTACCCCATATATGGTTGCAATATGTACTGTGGAAGAACAGTATATAAGAGCAGGATGATGATGATATCAGGAACCTAACTAATCATCATCATACATTTACCTACACTCTTATTATTCAGTCATGGTTTGTTGAAAGTCTTACTTTGCTATGGGAGTCGTGCAAATCTGTTAAATAAGCACAAGGGGAATAAGCACAAGGGGAATAGGCACAGGTCCTCTCTGGCCAACGCAAAACATCAACTACCTTCGCCAACCTGTCTCTCAAGCACTACATAATTGTCAAACTTAGCTGGCATCATCCTCCCACGAAGGGTCCAACAGTGATGTTAGATAAGTTGATGGATAGATGGTTATTCTTGTTCTCGGCGTCTACTACTGGACGTGTAGACCTCGATGAGCTATTGCCAGAATCACCATACTAGATAAGCGGGTTGGTGATCGCAATAAGGTGTTTTACATTTCCTAGGAAACGGCTGCAGTCCATTCTCCTGGTGATCTATCGGCCGAAATTTGTTCCCCTTGGGTAAAGGAAGGAGTGCAATCTTTGTCAGCTGGATGGAGTTGATTAAAATTTTGTGTATATATTTGAATTGGTCCCTGGATTATGGTCGCGTTTTCGTAACAATAATGCTCAACATGTTTGTATTTTCATAAAAATTGTACCGTGATTGGCGAACCTTATATAACTAATTCTATGGGTGTATTGACAGTAAATATCAAATATCAAATTGCCCGCGTATATATATATATATATATATATATGGTCAGTATTTTTAAGATAAAATTATCCTTCCAGTTGTGACGGAACCACCTAATGGGCTGAAGTTAAACTTGCGCAACACATACTTCAAGATGCGCTCACAGAGTCTTGAAGAATGTCCACATCCACAGTTTAAAAAACTCGTATACGTGCTCGCCTTCTTCCATGCTGTCGTACAGGTATAAAAATAATTATGCATTATTCATATCTTTATGAATATCGCAGTTTGCGTGTGTATTTTCCTAATCACACGGACAGATTGGAGTCGCTGGAGTTGCGAAGAGATTCTGGGTCACTCTGCGTACTCTACCGGCTCTTTCATGGAGTGGTCTGAGGAACTGTTTCACTTGGTACCACCGTCACCGTTTTACCAAAGTATTACTCGACACCATAGCGTAGTTCATTAATTTCACCTGGAAAAGTTACGATCTTCAACTCTACGTTTCCAGCAATCATTTCTCCCGCATACGTGCAGGCTCTGGAATGAACTACCTGCTGCTCTATTTCCCGGGCGCTATTACATGTTCTTCTTTAATAGAGGTTTAGAAAGAGCACTTTCTTCACGATAAGGCCGCCTTACCATGACCCTGGTATTCAAAAGGTCTAAATGCAGCAGTATCATTTACGATTAGATGTGCTGCATGCTCGTTTGCCACCATCAACAATAAAAATGACTAACCACACTGGTCAGACAGGTTGCAATAATGTTTTATTTTGAGTTTTCATTTTCTTCCGTACATAAATGTTATCTGCATATCCTTTAATCGCCTTATACGACACCCACGGCTAAGAAAGAGGGTGGTGAATTGTATCCTTAATCCTTCACCACACGGGGATATATGTATGTCCAAGGCTAGTTATTTCTTATATAGATGGATTTTGCCTTCGACCTAACTCCAATAATTATGTTTACAGGAGCGTCGTAAATATGATAAAATCGGTTGGAATATATCATATGACTTCAGCGAGTCCGATTTCACCGTGTGCATGCAAATACTACAGTGCTATTTGGAGCGATGTTATGCGGTCAAGGGACCCACACCTTGGGCTACGCTCAAGTACTTGTTCGGTGAGGTAAATATCAACCATTAACCTAACGATGACCACTGTTGAACATAGTTCTCTCCTATTGGTGTAAAATAAGCTATAATCGCCACGAATAGCAAGCAGTTTGATAATTAGCTGTGGTTTACCATAAAATTGTTGTTGCCCATAATCCTTACGTCATTCTAAGTTTTGTACGACATACATTATAAAGTACGGGGTGGCGACACGAATAATCATCATCATCTTGGGCAATATGTGTCCCATGGCTGGAATTCAGCCTCCTCCACGATGAAAGGACAATTAACCTACAGAAAAACCATTTGTGCATAGCACAAAGTCTTGTCCTGCGTGGGAATCTAACTCACGACACTAGCATAATAGGTGGCTAGCTATTTTAATCACTACGCCATCTAAAAATACAAGAGAGGATTTTGCCTGACGTTTGTTTGAAAGATTATTATTCTTTCTGTTTTATTGTTTTAACTATCTGTAAAGGATCATAAAATAAACTCGACTTGAGTTTTTAGCAGGCAGGGAAAAGTGTCCTGAAAGTGTAGTAGTCATGTATTATATTCTATATCTTGGTATCTTAACATGTTATAAGTAATTTTATCTATTGTGATACGAAGAAGTACTATAGTATAGTGAAAACGATATAACCTACGTTTTTGTTTTTCACCAAAATGCCCAAAAGATACCATTAACGATATAACCATCGCATTGTTGAAGGCGACGATTTGACTTACTGGCGACCAAGGACTTAAATTATTAAATGATAATTTATAAGTAAAGATTTGGTATGAAGTTCTTAGTAATAAATAGAATTTATTAATAAATAATAATAATTAATTCTACTGTTTTAAAAACTTACAGGTAATGTATGGTGGGCGAGTGATCGATGACTTTGACCGTCGAGTGGTGAGCACATACATGGAGGAGTATCTTGGCGACTTTTTATTTGACAAATTTCAACCGTTCCATTTCTACCACGACTCCACCTTTGATTACGTCATACCACCCGATGGAGAGCGAGATGACTATATAGGTATGATGGTGGTTTATAGTACAAGCACCTATCTTCAACATTAGCCCAACTGATTAGCCGAACACAAATATTAGCCGTTTTAAAAAATCAATCTACAACTATAAATAAAAGTCGTAAATATTATGAACGGCGTAAAGTGTTCGAAACATTGGGGAATCAAGAATCAAATACAAATGCGATAAAATACGTACAATAGTCTACAACTTTAGCTAGTTTAGCTAAATGGATAAGTCTGCTAAAAGTATCTCTTTACCTAAGTTAAATAGCTACACTTCAGCAACGTTAGCACACAACAGTAGCGTGGGAGAAGTCTACGTAATGTGATGGCGCGTCTGGCTGTTACTTTATATCATTTATATCAATTGACTGCCACTCGTGCTTTTCATGCTACATAAGCGCCCTAAGCCGCCTTTTCCGTGTGGTGACGGAGTAAGAATACAATTCACCACTCCCTATCTTGCCCGTGGATGTTGTACAAGACGACTAAGGGATATAATAGGCACATAACATCTGTGCAAGAGAAGGACAACTCGAAATGAAACCCTATACCAACATGTCTGACCAGAATGGTATAGTAGGTCAAATTCCCTCCCATTATGGAGGAGGCCCGAGCCCAACAGTGGGACGTAAATGGGCTGAGATGAAGCGCCCTATGTGCTAGCGCTGCAAGGGGTAATTAAGCTAAACACTTAGATATTTATTGGTGGTAGGACCTCACTGTAGACAGTCTTTTGTCTGCAGTCGCGGGCCGGTCCTTCCGGGGCAGTACCACACTCTCGCAGAAGATCGACGTTTGAGTAGTAGCAACTTGCTGCTGCACTTCGTTCGGTGAGCGAGAGAGCCGGGAGCCCAACTTTCTGGGTGTGTTTGTGTGCGGCGGGTTTCGGTGAGGCCTGAAACCTGCGGTGGTGAGGTCTTGGTCGGGGTATTGAGCGTGAGGGGCTGGCATGGTGTACAGGGAGACCCGATGGGAATGGTCACCGCCGGCCACCTGCCGGTCAGCAGGGGACCCGAACCCAGGATCATCCTCCCTGGGAGGCTGTCCCACCAACCGGCGAAAATCCCGTTGGGTAGTCGTCGTGCCGGTGTGGGAAACCGGAGTGGACCTCGGTGGCTACGCACGGGGGGGCATCGGGGGCCCTTCCGTGCATCGTGTCAGCTCCTCACAAAACTCACTCCTCGACCATGCACTATGCCCCGCCCATTTTTTCTTTGGTATCACCGAACTCCGTTGTACACATTCACACTCCCTTCCTCCTCTTCTTAAACAATAACTTATGGCCAAGAAAAATAAAAAGAGAACGTTTTCTACGGCGGTCCCCTTATCCACATTTGATGTGGATTTTTGCAATATCAGGGGTCTACATAGCAATCTAGACGCCGTCCACCATCACCTCGAGACGGCGCGGCCTGCCTTACTCTTTTTAACGGAGACGCAGATAGGTGCTCCGGATGACATTTCGTACCTAAATTACCCCGGCTACTAGTTGGAGCATACCTTCCGTCGTAAAGCCGGGGTGTGCGTATTCATCCGAGGTGATATCTGCTGTCGCCGCCTTCGGGCCCTCGAACATGGTGACTTGTCAATCCTGTGGCTACGCGTAGACTATGGAGGCCTTACACGCATCTACGCATGCCTCTACAGGTCCCATGGCAGTGATCCGGGGTCAATTCAATTATTTGAGAACGTCCAATGGGGGATTGACGAAATATTGGAGCAGTGTCCATCAGCGGAGGTGGTGGTTCTTGGAGACTTCAACGCTCATCATAAAGAGTGGCTGGGGTCCCGAACCACTGACCTCCAGGGTCGACATCTCTTCAATATGGTCTCGGCCTATGGTCTCTCACAACTGGTGACACAGCCCACCCGTATCCCAGATATTGAGAGCCATGAGTCTTCTTTACTGGATCTTCTACTGACTACACACCAGCACGGATATCAGGTAGTGGTTGAAGCCCCTCTTGGATCTTCTGACCACTGCTTGGTTCGTAGCAGTGCCCCTGTTGTAAGGCCTAGTCGTTCTAAGGCGACTGGGACTCGCAGAGTCTGGCAATATAAGTCAGCAGATTGGGATGGACTCCGCGAGTTTTACGCATCCTACCCATGGAAGCGGCTTTGCTTCGCCTCTGGGGACCCTGGCATCTGTGCGGACTGCGTTACCGAAACGGTTATTACGGGGATGGAATTATTCATCCCCAACACCAAAATACCCGTCGGTGGCCGCAGCCGACCCTGGTTTAACAAAACCTGCAGGACGGCTGCATGCCAGAAACAGTCCGCATATCGGGCCTGAAATAGGGCCAAAAAATGCCAGGACCCGAACGCCAAAGAGGTGAAGCGGAAATTTAACGCCGCTTCTAGATCTAGTAAGAAGGCTATTGCCAGAGCCAAGGCGGAACATGTTGCCAGAATTGGCGAGCGATTGCAAAGCTATCCCGCTGGGAGTCGTGCATTCTGGTCGCTCGCCAAGGCTGCCCAAGACAACTTCTGCCAGCCCAATCTCCCACCACTGCAGAAACACGATGGTAGTCTGGCCCACAGCGCAAAGGAGAAGGCCGATCTTCTAGGTCAATTCTTTGCCTGTAACTCGACTTTGGATGCCGGAGCTGCAACACCACCTACTATCCCACGGTGTGAAAGCTCACTGCCCGAAATCCGCATCACGCAGCGAGCGGTTAGGCGGGAGCTGCGGCTTTTAGACGTCCATAAGTCGAGTGGACCGGATGGCATCCCTGCAGTGGTACTAAAGACGTGCGCCCCTGAATTGACTCCCATCCTCACGCGCCTATACCGACTTTCCTACGCTACTAATAGGGTTCCGTCTTCGTGGAAGGTAGCCCATGTCCACCCGATCCCTAAAAAGGGAGACCGGTCTGACCCATCGAATTACAGGCCAATTGCGATAACATCCTTGCTCTCCAAGATAATGGAGAAGGTTATAAACCGTCAGCTTCTGCAGTACCTTGAGGATCGCCAGCTTATCAGTGATCGCCAATACGGCTTTCGTCATGGTCGGTCGGCTGGTGATCTTCTTGTGTACCTCACACACCGTTGGGCAGAGGCCTTGGAGGGCAAGGGTGAGGCGCTGGCGTTCAGCCTAGATATCGCAAAGGCGTTCGATAGGGTCTGGCACAAGGCACTTCTATCGAAGCTACCATCATACGGAATCCCCGAGGGACTCTGTAATTGGATCGCCAGCTTTTTGGATGGTCGGACTATAAAAGTCGTCGTAGATGGCTCCTGCTCCGATACCATGACCATTAATGCTGGTGTACCACAAGGCTCGGTGCTTTCCCCGACGTTGTTTATCCTGCATATCAATGACATGCTCTCTATCGAGAGTATGCGTTGCTATGCGGATGACAGCACGGGTGATGAGCGGTACACTGAGCAACGCAATATCCCTCGGAGTACTCAGGAAAGAAGGGTTCAACTTGTGTCTGAAGTCGAGCGCTCTCTGGGGCGGGCCTCGGAATGGGGTGAACGGAACCTAGTCCAAGTCAACCCCACAAAGACACAAGTTTGCGCGTTCACTGCAAAGAAGGTCCCGTTTGTCATGGCGCCACAGTTCCAAGGAGTAACTCTCCCAATTTCTGAGAGTATTGGGATTCTCGGCGTCAAAATATCGAGCAAAGTCCAGTTTGGGAGTCATTTGGAGGACAAAGCCAAATTGGCAAGCAAAAAGTTGGGTGTCCTGAACAGAGCCAGGCGGTACTTCACACCGAGACAGCGTCTTGTGCTATACAAAGCACAAGTTCGTCCTCATATGGAGTACTGCTCTCATCTCTGGGCAGGTGCGCCCAAATATCAGCTAGACCCACTTGACTCCCTGCAAAGACGGGCTGTTCGAATCGTCGGGGATCCCAATCTTACGGACAGATTGGAGTCGCTGGAGCAGCGGAGAGACTTTGAGTCACTCTGTGTACTCTACCGACTCTTTCACGGGGAGTGCTCCGAGGAACTGTTTGACTTGGTACCACCGTCACCATTCTACCAACGTACCACTCGACATCGTAGCAGGGTTCATCCATTTCACCTGGAAACGTTATGGTCTTCAACTGTACGTTTCCAGCGATCATTTCTCCCACGTACGTGCAAGCTCTGGAATGAACTACCTGCTGCTGTGTTTCCCGAGCGCTATGACATGTCCTTCTTTAAACGAGGTTTAAGACGGCCTAGCTGTGCCCCTGGTATTGCAAAGGTCCATGTGCAGCAGTTTCACTTACCATCAGGTGTGCTGCTTGCTCGTTTGCCACCGTTGGCAATAAAAAAAAAAAATATTATATCCGGAAAGGGCATATAATCTACAAAACGTGAAATGAGTGTACAAATGGCGTTGTAGCTAAGTTGATTGACTTACTATGCTAAGCATTGCGGGTTCGTTTCCCCACATGGAAAAATATTTTGTAGGATCCACAAATTACTATCGTTAGTTTGGGTGTAATTCATGTCCCCCGCAATACAGGCCCGATCGTCGAGCGCTAAGGATAGCACAGGATGATTTAAAAAAAAAAACTTGAAACGAAGAATGGATTTGTGTATATAATACAGTTAGGAAAATTGAATATACTGCAAATAATTATCATTATATTACAGAATTTGTGGATACACTACCATTGGTAAATACCCCGGAGGTATTTGGACTACATCCAAACGCGGAAATCGGTTACTTCAGCCACGCTGTTCGTGAAATGTGGGGGCATCTTATTGAGCTGCAGCCGCAAACTAGTATGTAATTTACACACAATTGCGATATAAGCTGCTATATATATAATAACTAGCTTCACTGAGAAGACATTATATTGTAAAGAACCAGAAATAGTAACTCGCAGCTAGGAAATGAGTATATATTAGGGTGGTTCATTTCCACAAATTTTTTTTTTTCTTTCGTTGCTCATGCAAAATATTAATCTACATATAGAAAAAAATATTCTCACCAAGTTTGAGCTTTTAATATTAATTTTAAGTACTTACAATTTAAATTTAAAGTTTTACCATTCAAAATGCATGTAAAAATATCTTTTTTTTTCAAATTTCTAATGCTTACCTGGCTTTTACAATATTGCAAATCGGTTTGATGGAACTTGTGGGGAATTTCACGCTCTTCAAAATAGTCTTAAGTGTTTCTTGTGTAACTCTCACTGGTTACAAGTGTACGAGTTTGGGTTGAGAGCCCTTTGCGCTCACCACTAGTCCGTGTAAGAATGTAACAGACTTCTGAGGCTGATCCTTGGTCCAAACAAAAAGAAAAATGGCACCAGTGATAAAGAAGATGGGAGGTGCAAGATGGTATAGACATGTAATGAGGATGAATGAAAGGTATGTGGGGATAGACGTAATAAGAGTGTTCGCCATACGAGACTCAAAAAGAGACGGATGTGTGAACGAAGATTAAGCGTATGAAAGTAGTGAGTGCAGATATGTCGTCTGATAGAAATCTGTGGAAGGTAAAAACGTGGTGTTCCGACTCAATTTAACGTGGAATGAGGGAAAAATTAATAACATTGAGATTGCTCACCTGCCGGCTAAGATTGGTATTTATCACATTACAGCTTTCTAACAATGTACATCGATACACTGATTGTGAGATGGGTGAAATACAAACAAAATATGTCTTATACTTTACCGCATGATGACGGAGTAAAGATACTATTCATTACCTATCTGCACGATGTTGTGGTAAAAAACGACTAAAGCATAATATGCACGTAACATCCATGCAAGAGAAGGAAAACTTGATATAAAACTCTATACCAACACGTCCGTCCAGTGTGGTATAGTAGGTCAATTCCTCTCATATTGTAGAGGAGACTCAAACCTAAGAGCTTCATCATCATCATCATCATTTCAGCCTATTGCCGTCCACTGCTGGACGTAGGCCTCCCTCATGTTGCGCCACAATGTGCGGTCCTGTGCCGGCTGCATCCTACGACGCCCAGCAACTTTCACTAGGTCGTCGGTCCACCTAGTGGGGGGGCGTCCTACACTGCGTCATCCGATGCGTGGTCGCCACTCGAGAACCTTTCTTCCCCAGCGGTTGTCGGTTTGTCGAGCGATGTGGCCTGCCCATTGCCACTTCAGCGTGCTAATTCTTCGTGCTATGTCGGTTACACCCGTTCTTCTGCGGATTTCCGTATTCCGGATTCTATCTCGCAGAGAAATCCCGAACATAACCTAAGAGCTTATGAAATGATAATAGCAACGTATGCGAAAGAAATATAATTATATAGATGTATTTCTGATTACCTTAAGAATGCATAAGGTTCATGGGCAAATTCAATGAGTGTGTATGCAATTAGAATTTTTTAACAAATGACACCTAGGTTTTACGGATCATCTAAAGCAATATAAATGATGATGATGATTGATAATATCTCTAAATCTTTTACCTAATTGTTACTATATTTTTTCACGCTTCTTTAGTACCGATATGGAATAGAAGTAAGTAGCTTTAATCAAAGTTTTATTTATTATTAATTACATACATTCCATTCTTCTTATTTTTCTTGGCAATCAGCTACTAGTACCTACGAACCATTTTTGCCAGTGTCAAATTATAATTTTCTTTACAAATTATCAGTTTCTTCATATTAGTATGGGCCACCAATAAGTCAAATTGACACCTTCAATAGTGTTATGGCCGCTGTTGACGGTATTTTCTGAGCATTTTGGTAGAAGCCAAAAGATACCTATTAAAGCACTTTTATATAATATTCACTACACCCCAGCAGTTCTTCCGCTACAATATACATAAAATGCCATCAAAAGTATTTCATATAACACGTTAAAACACTAAGGTATATTGAATACTAGCAGCCCGCCCTCGCTTCGCATCGTTTTCAATTGCCTTATCCGCGTAGTTCCCGTTCCCGTGGGCATACCGGGATAAAATATAGCCTATGTTACTCAGGGATAATATAACATTCTAATGTTGAAAGAATTATGGATATTTTTGAGTTTATTTGTAAGAAACATACAAAAATACGTTTCCTCTTTATATTAGTGTAGAATGTGTAGATAATACAAGAACACCACATAACATTACCACATTCCCGCCAAAAAAGTTGTACTTTCCATTTATATATCATCAAATTATATATTATAAAATCATAATCATCATCATCTTGCTCTTATCCCAATTACTTGGGGTCGACGCAATATGTCATCTGTTTTGACATATTGCAAAAAGTTTCGGCAATGACTTTTATGACCGGCCGCCTGCCTGACGTCAATCCTTCTTGGGAATGTAATCGTTGACCCAAATGGTACCAGATGGAGTTGGTCCGGGTCAATCTAG
Organism: Lymantria dispar; assembly: GCA_032191425.1. Taxonomy (NCBI): domain Eukaryota; kingdom Metazoa; phylum Arthropoda; class Insecta; order Lepidoptera; family Erebidae; genus Lymantria; species Lymantria dispar. Next base: position 10,064,546 of record CM063455.1, read on the forward strand.
GGCTCTTAGTCGTCTTTTACGACGCCCACGAGCAAAGCAAGGGTTGGTAGTATTCGAAGCCGCTACCACACAGCAATTATAAAATCATAATGAACGTACGAAATTAAAAATGAAAGATTATATCAGGTGAGGCGGGTGGGCCGATGTCTCGCGAGGATTTCATCATAAGTACAGCCCTGGACGTGACCTCGAAACTGCCGGCGGAGTACGAGATCTGGCGCGTACGGAAACAATACGAGATGAACATCACACCGACACTTGTCGTGTTGCTACAGGAATTGGAGAGGTAAGAATATTTCGTAACTACAATCGTCATCATCATTCAAGATTTCGTCGGCCATTACTAGATGTAGGCTACTCCCACAGAATGTAATATGATGCTATCTTATTTCTTTAGAGTTATGGTTACAATCCTCATGCTTGGCAAACGGTTTGATGATCACAGTGAGGTGTAAGAGTCGTAGCTCATTTACTCAACTCCGCTCCCGTACAATACTGCTTTAAACGGATGACTGTAATGTGGCCATGAGAACCATAGGGCCTAATTAATTTTTTTACATTATTGAGTTTATTATTTTTTACAGATATAATTGAACATTTTGATAGAACCAATGTGGCCTAAAAGTGAAACAACGAATACTCATTCACTCGAGGCAGCATAATCATTGTTATGATTTTTGCTAAACTGTCTTTATTTGGCCAGTATGGTTCTCATGGCCTCAATATATATATAATAACAGATGACTACTCGTTGTCCACGCGCCGACAGCTAGCAGGCCACGAGCTGTACACGTGCTTAAAACTATCAGGCAAGACAAGGCTGTAAGCGCTTACAGCTAACAGTGAACTACCCTACCAGGGACCGGCTGCTTTCTTTGCGACAGACACAGTTTGTGTTGTAGTGGTAAGTCAGGCGTCAACTAGCGAGTGGTACAATGACAGTAAGCTCGCTTACAGCGGACTGTCTGCTAATTTGTATTGTCAATGTAAAATATATCTACCCTATCTATCCTCGCACCACTCCGTCCGAGGCGACAGAGGGACGTAAGCACGCACACCCGAACACCACGTCGCCTCCGTCGTTGGACCGACCACCGGCGACCAGAACGTCGGTGTTTCCTCACGCGGTCGGCCTCTCGGCGGGTGACGGTCTAATTCCCCGGTCACGTCACCCACGGCCTTGGCTTGGGCGGCATGATGGCAGGTAGTCGCGCCTACGCCGCCCCAGTCGTCTCGTCGAGGCTGCGCTCCTCGCGCGCGCGAACCGCCGCTCCCTTCCGCGAGACTACTGCCTCGCAGAAGGCTGCGACCGCGTCCCAGTTCCTGACGCTGTCGAGCATCGCCCTGGCGATGATCGGCACCGATGATTGCGACGAGTTCACGACGCTGCGCCGCCCAGGCGGCACAAATCTCGAGCGTATGCTGCGCCGTGTCCTCGTCGCAAGTGGTGGCAGGACGGTGTACTCTCCCTTCTAGAGACCGTGTACAGGTATTTTGCGAAGCATCCATGCCCCGTCAAAACCTGCACCAGTCGGAAGGGAAGCACCCCGTGCCGCCGTTTTAGCCACTGCTTCAGCACCGGCCGGAAGGCCTCCACGGTCCAGACACCGTACCGAGGCATCTCCAGCCGGACTGCCCAACAGGCAATGTCGTCTCGGCGGGCGTCGACGCGCCAGGCGGTGAGCTCCCTCAAAGAGACCACATCGCCCTCCGCTCGCACCCCCGACGACACCCGCCGATACAAATCGGCGAGCATTGCCGCCTCCAGGTCTCACGGGGGAGTCCCGGCCAACAGGCACGCCGCCTCCGTTGCCACAGTGTGTTCCGATGGCCCTGATCGCCATGGCCCTCTGTGGTCGCCACAGTCTTCAAGCCCTGAGTCAAACGGTCAGGGACCCCGCCCACACCGGTGCGCCGTACAGGGCCTTCGACCGGATGACCCCCGCGTACAGCCGTCGACATGCAACGCTCGGTCCGCCCACATTCGGCATAAGCCAGGATAGGGCGGACACCACGCCGATGGGCCGCGGAACGAGCCTGCGGAAATGCTCCCGAAACCACCAATGGTAGAGACCCTTAGCCAATTTTTACCACTTCCACTGGTAAGTAAGGGATGACGACAATTGTATTCTTATCCCGTAGCTACACGGAAAATTACAGTTAATTATGAAATTACCACGTCGAAACCATGATTCAGGTTTTAGTTCTCAAGATCGGCAGCCATATTTTAAAGCCACAAGATTAACCGAAAAAAATCCTAATTTGATTTTAGATTTAACCGCCTAATAGTTCGCATGAGAACGACATTATCAATGTTACGGAAGGCGCTTGCGGGTGAAATCGGTATGGATTCCGTACTTGACAACGTCGCATACAGCCTATTCAATGGACAATTACCTCACGTATGGCTTGCGTTGGCACCCGCTACATGCAAGGGACTAGGCGGATGGATGGACCATTTTATTGAAAGGACCAAACAATACACAGACTGGGTACGTTTTAAATTTCTCATAAGACTTTATCTCGATCCGTCTGATGGGTAAATTTATTGAGTGAAGCCCTCATGTACCTATAACAATAAAATTATTTCTTTCTTTATTATAATAAGCATTCCGCGAATACCAGAGAATTAATAGGATTATTTAATAAATACGAGCAGATACGAAGTTGGTACTCGTCCAAGAGTTATAATCTGGACAAATGTAAGTAAAGTAATAGAAAATGAAGCTATTAATTTCGCTTGATAATAAAAGGGTTGAACTGGAATGAAAAAAAAACGTACGAATCTTTTAAAAAATACCTGAACATTTTCTTTCGATATTTTGGATACCATAATCTTTTTTGTTTCAATAAAATAATATTCTGTACCAAAAAATAAATCCGTATATCGTGGGCAACTTTACAAACATATAAATAACAGGTATCGTTTATAACAGATAAACACTTATTGTTCTTAGTTTTAGTATAAATTACATTGCGTGGAAATCGAACTCGAAAACATTCTGCACTACGAAGGTCACTATTTACTCGATCTGTGCTTATAAATTTTATTTTACAGTCAACAAAAGAGGAGCCGCTAGTAATGTGGTTATCTGGTTTGCACATACCAGAGTCGTACCTGATTGCGCACATACAAATAGCGTGCCGCCTATACACATGGCCACTGGACCGGTCCACACAGTTTACGCGTGTAACCAAGTGGACCTCACCAGATGATATTGAGGAACGACCCGTCCCTGTACGTATACGATATATTAACCATATTTAAGTAAACTGCAACATTTACCATCAGGTGTACTGTTTGCTCGTTTGCCACTGCCTGCAATAAAAAAAAAAAACTGCGGTGTTGTAAATAAAACTCTGATTTTATCGCGTTTATATTTGATTTTTGATTGTCCGACGTTTCGAACACTTTACAATATACTCCGCCCGTGACCACGAACGCTGTAAAGTGTTCGAAACAAACAAAAATCTAATGCAAACGCGATAAACCCGTAAAATAGTTGTATTTACAATGTGTAATACTCGCGTAAACATCAGAAATCGTTAAGTTTGTGTGTTTATATACAATCCATGTGATGACAGAGTAAGAAAACAATTCACCACGTCCTTTCTTGTACATGGGTGCTGTAAAAGACGGCTAAGTGATAAAATATACAGATACCATCACTGTAAGAGAAGTAAAACTGGAAATAAAATTCTATAACAACACATCTGACCAGCGCGTTATAATAGGTCCCTCCTTTTGTGACACAGGCTCGAGACCTATACTAGCTGAGATGATGATGATGATGATAATAATGATGTTGGGTGTTTAAGTGTATTATTATGCTTGTATTTATTTAGTATCTTAGACACCGGATTTGGCTTGGCTTTTTTCATTTTTATAGTAGACTAGCAACCCGCCCTCGCTTCGCTTTGGTTTTAGTCGTTTTACCCGCGTAATTCCCGTTCCCGTGGGAATACCGGGATAAAATATAGCCTATGTTACTCCCTGATATTATAGCTTTCCATTGGTGAAAGAATTTTTGAAATCGGTTCGGTGGTTTAAGCGTGAAAGCGTTACAAGCAAACAAACATCCTTACTTTCGCATTTATAATATTAGTATGGATCTTCGACACCGGATTTGGCTTGGCTTTTTTCATTTTTATAGTAGATAGTTACCGTTGTTTTGTAACACCATCTCGTATAGGATATTTGAGGTACCAATATTTTAACATTCAACATTAAACTATGTCAAAAGATTTACATATTAACGTCATGGAAAATGAATTTTATTCGCGTAAAACCACATTTTCCAGGAATGATTAACGAAATTTGAAGTTTAACTAAATTTTAGAGCCTTTGCCGAGATAAATTTTATCTGCATAGCGCATCTCTATATTTCTTAAAGGAAATGCTCAGATCCTTAGTCTTATGTTAAGGAACTATATTGTTGTTATTGTGAGGTTTTAATATTACCGCAATGCTTAGGTGGTTCGACTGATAATTTAGACTAAACCTTATGAAGGTATCAACATTATTTTTTCAGGGTTGCTACATACGAGGCTTGTACTTGGAGGGCTGTTGCTGGAACCTAGAAGAAGGATGTCTGAAACGTTCACATCCTAAAGTATTAGTGACGGAACTGCCCATTATGTACATCATACCTATCGAGTTCCATAAGCTTAAGTTACAGGTATAAAAATATTATTTTAACAGTACGACTGCATTCGTGGCATTTACCACTCTGACCGTTTCGTATGATGACGTATTAAGAATCCAAGGCGTCACCATCACTTTCTATCGCTCGGGTTTCGTATGACAAGACTAAGTGCTGTAAACAAATAACACCAATTTAAGAGTTCAAAGTTTCAAAACAATTGCCTATTGCGCTCCGGTCTGGTCAGCGTAGTAAATGTCGACCAATTTATTGCCCTCCTATTGTGAAGGAGGATTTTTTGGGGTGGGCTGCGGTTGGCGCGCCTCCGCACCACCGTCCGGGGCGACAGAGGAGCTTAAGCACGCAACCCACCCGAACACCACGTCGCCTTCGTCGTTGGACCGACCACCGCAGCAGGGTTACTTGTCATCAGTGGTCCGACGGAATATCCCCTACGTGGGGTACCCTCCCACCGACCGACGTCTCCCCCTCGGGGAGGACGTCGGTCTTTCCTCACGCGGTCGGCCTCTCGGCGGGTGACGGACTAATCCCCGGTTACGTCACCCGCGGCCTCGGCTAGGGCGGCATGGCACGCATGGGTGTTTTCAGCGATTTTCTGTTAACACCTAATGCAACTTGGATTTTAATTCAAACAATGATTGAATATAGGTTGCCTTAGGTGTTACCTAAAGTTTAGGTTTCTTGGATGAAACCAGCTTTAAACCATCAACTCCACACACACTCGGCTACCGAGATTCTATGGCATAAAATATTTCGTTAGCATATCACCCTATCAGAAGAGGACTGATAATAGTTATAGTTCTCTTAATATATCGTATATCTTATTTTTGATAAATATATACAAAAACAATAATCTTGAGAGATAAACTTCATTCTTGAAATATTTAAAGGTTATCTATGATATGAATGTGTATTCATCAAGGTTTGTGTCTATTTACATCCGTTACGTGATTTCGTCAAACATACCAATCATTGATCTATTGAGTTCTCATCTAGAATTTAAATATTACGTTATCTTAGTCCGCCCGTGACCATGAACGCTGCAAAGTGTTCGAAACTTCGGGCAATCAAAAATCAAATACAAACGCGATAAAATCCGTAGTTTTATTTAAAACTAGCAACCCGCCCTCGCTTCGCTTTTAGTCGTTTTACCCGCGTAGTTCCCGTTCCCGTAGGAATACCGAGATAAAATATAGCCTAGGTTACTCCCTGATATTATAACTTTCCATTTGTGAAAGAATGTTTGAAATCGGTCCAGCCGTTTTGAAGATTATCCGGAACAAACAGACAGACAGACAAAAAAATTTTAATCTGTATTTTAGACATAGGTGTGCAAATAACCGTGTGAGCATGAAAAAAGCCTATTATTTTGACATTACAAACAGACACTCCAATTTTATTTATTGGTATAGATGTATTACGTTATCGCTTGTGTTGTTGTTACCTTCTATAAAGCACAGCTGCCTACGACTAATCCTTAAGCCTATAGCAAATATCCGCTAAAAACTGGCATGCGGTACAAATATGTTCTCTCATGTCTATCAACACATATCAGCCCATATTCATCCTTGTCCCAATCCTCCTCCACAATGGAAAGACAATATACTATTCTATTCTGGTCTCATGGATTGGTATAGTGGTGGCACACGCATGCAGGCACGCACACACGTACATTATTTTTATATTATCTTTCTACATTAAATTTAATTCTGTAAATCTATCTATCCGTGTGGTGACGGAGTAAGAATACAATTCAACACCCGCCTCCCTTTTTCGTGGGTATCGTAGAAAGCGACTATGGGATATTTTGTGCATATAACAACTTTGCAAGTGAGGGAAAACTCGAAATAAAACCCTGTACCCCACCCGCTTGACCAGCATGGAATAGTAGGTCAATTTCCCTCCCATTGTGGAGGAGGCTCAAGCCCAGTAGTGGGATGTATATGAGCTGTGATGATAATGATAAAATCTAATATTAAGGTATCATAACTTATATAATAGTTTACGAGGGAAGGTGACGTCATTCGTGTCACAGGGTATCCTAGCGCGAATTCCAAAACAATTATTTCCCTATCATATATTTAACTAGCAACCCGCCCTCGCTTCGCTTTGTTTCAGTCGCCTTACTCGTATAGTTCCCGTTCCCGTGGAAATACCGGAATAAAATATAGCCTATGTTACTCCCTGATATTATAGCTTTCCTTTGGTGAAAGAATTTTTGAAATCAGTTTGGTGGTTTAAGCGTGAAAGCGTAACAAACAAACAAACTTACTTTCACATTTATAATATTCGTAAGAATATAAGAACATTATTGTAAACTTACTTTTTGGCCTAATAAAGATTATTATTTCTACTTCTTCTTTTGCATAGATATTATCTGCATATCATGTCACTTAATGACACCCACGGGCAAGAAAAGAGGTAGTAAATTGAATTCTCTCTCAGTCTACTACACTGAAATTTTTTTATCTTAATGAAAAATATATTATTTCTTTATATATAAATGTATGTGTGTATGTCACTGAACGGCTGGATCGATCTTCATGAAATTTTCTGTGTGTGTTTGAAGGGGTTTCGAGAATGGTTTAGATTCACAATTGGGCCCGGTAGGTGACGCTGCTGTCGATTTCAAGGAGAATTCCTTTTATTTGAACAGAACAATATATATTGGCTCAGCTAGTTTAATATAGATTATTACTTAAGATATATCTAAAATATAGACTATTAATTTAAAATTATTATCGCAGAATACTCTACGCACACCGGTATACACAACGTCGCAAAGACGCAACGCGATGGGCGTGGGCCTCGTTTTCGAATCGGACTTATGGACCACCGAACATCGCAGCCACTGGATTCTGCAAGGCGTCTGTCTCACTCTCAATACGGACTAAACTACTTATTAATTTAATTGACTGAATTAGGATTACTAATGTAGAACTACTCACAGCAGTTGAAAATGTTTCAATTATGTTTTAATCCCAAAATTATTCAACTAGACTACAAAAACTGACTGAAATACTAAAACTGCTTGAATAAATGTTCCTCTTCAAAGTCGATAAATCTTAATTAAATAGTTAGTGACTTGATTAGATTAATCTTATTATTTCTCCTAATCACTTTATTATATTGATCTCACTATAAGATTCTCACATTAGATGTATTTGAAATAAAGGCTGATTGCTTAATAAGACTTTTATTTTCAATCTAAACAATATAGAAAGATATGTTACATTATAAATCCGACTTACTAGAGCATATAATTCAAATATTATATAACTAATGACTACTAATAGAATCCGTGTGGTGACAGCGTAAGAATACAATTCACCTATATACTTATCCTGCCTGTAGAAGTCTTAAAAGACAACTAAGGGATATAACATGCATATAATATCTGCAAGAGAAGGAAAACTGGCAATAAATCTTATAAATCTTACCAATATGTCTGACCAGCGTGGTATAGTAAGTCAATTTTCCTCTCATTGTGGAGCTGTGATAATGATAATGACTAATAGATGAATGGTGTAGCACCTTAAGAATAGTCTTATTTTTATCCCATCATTCTAGCATTTAATATGTACAATTTATTAATTGGCCATACAACAATCATTACATGACCTTCACAAACCAAAATGTTAACAGTCTGCATTGCTGTATTAAAAAGATGCAAAGATCTTATTATATTCTCAGCCTTATTTAGGATCTATATACATTTTTATACATATTTTTAAACTTGTTGGGAAACTGAGTACATAAAATATTTCTGATTTTTTTTTCTGTATTTAAAGAATACCCTTCTCCAACTATTAACTTACTAATAACAAGATTCAATCAATATTTTATTAATCCAAGCTGTTTAAACAGACTTCAAGGACAAATATTTAATACCTTTTTTATATATTAGGAGACCTAGGCTTAATTTGATTTTAATTTGGCTTTTATTTGAGGTAAACATAAATTATAAAATGATGACTCCAAAAATTGTGATATTTTTTGCCATTTGACCCATCCTTTTCTTAAAAGGAAATCCTTTGTTTTGACTGCACCAAAATAATGCGGATCCTGTAACCAAATGAATAATAGCTAAAGTTAATATCCCAAATAGCTATATATTAACAAAAACTTGACATTTTTAGAAGATTACTTGACAAGATTCAAGAACAATAAATCCTTAAAGAAATCCTTTTCTGTCCATATCATTCCAATACTTCCAAATTTTAATATGCCAGTTATCATTAATTTCCTATAGATGGTATGCTAAAACTTCTGTAAAGATAAGAATGTGAAACACAGTTTGAAAAGATTTACAATAAATGTAAGTTAATGGGTAGGTAAGGCATACAATAATCTGTTTTTAGAACACAAATATATTTGTATAAAAATGATCATTTATAATTTTACCATACTTGCATATATAAATAAAAAAAACAAGTTCAACAGAAAAGTTATGAAAATACAGTGACATTTGATTCCATCAACTTGTAAGTACCTAATAGAAGTTCTATTTTAATTGAACAAAATTAGAAGAGTTTATAAAATTTCTAATATAATCTTCAGCAATGCTATAAAAATAATGAATAGATCAAGAAAACATAAGAAATTTTAAATCCATATTTTCAATATTGAATCATCAACATTATGAATCCAAACTGCTGCATTTAACTTTACTGATATTTGATATACTTTGTTTATATAAGTATTGTATAGTTTTTTTTAAATATGTATATTTGTATAAATCTGCAGAGGTTCTTAAATCAATATTGCATTTAAATAGTTCTACTTACCACAATTAATAAACTGGCATCGCTTTGACTGACATTGATGCCCATAATTCCTTTAGAGCCACAGTCAACATCTCCACCCATCATCACTGGACTGCCAAACTTATCAAAGTGATTTACCAATGTATCCACAATAGTTCTCAAGTCACCTCCGTTATTTACATGAATGATTTTGCATGGAATGTCATAAAGCTTGTCAACAACTAGACACACCTAGGATTGAAAATCAACATTATTGCTCTAAATAATTAACACAAATCTACATTAATTTGCCTTCATCATCTTTGAATGTCCACTGTTAAACAGGTGCAGGATATTTAGTATGAATAATAGATTATTATTAGGAATGTTATGAAGCTCCGTAACGTAATTTATTGGATATCCGAAATGACACAATGAACTGAAACCAATAGAAAAGCTTTATATATTTTTGGATAGGGTCAGTGTCTGTATGAGACAGGCTATAACAGGTTTCCTTTCTATCAGCCAATCTGACAGCCTAAACATAAAGTCTTGGATGGGAGATAATACAATGATCACCACAATTTGCTAAACTCTTACAATTTCCTATAGATCAATATCTATAGTAGAAACTAGAATAATCTGAAATAATTACATATCCATACCCGTAACTGGTATAATGTTATTTTAATATTCATAACTGCATCCACATCCAAAACTTCATATCCATAATATCCCTAATTATTATACTGTAAAAGGTGAAGCACTATAGTTTACTATCAGTTACATTTTACAATTCTCTTCAGAAGTTCTTTGAGTTTATCTTGTACATTCTTCATTCTCTACATCTTCTTATAATATTAGCATAAATAATTATTTTTTACACCTTTCAATGTGATGTACGGATGTAAATGGTTATAGTTTAATTCAATAGAATATCTGGTAAATTAAGTCATAAAGACTGACCTCAAAACTGCCAATCCATTGCCGCGACCCTAAGAACGATTGAGGTTTGTCTTTTAATTGAACCAGTATGTTCTGAATTTCCATAATGGAAGGCACTTTAATGTCACAGCATTGGTTATTGTTCATCCAGGAACATATGGTTTGTAACGTCCGGTAACCACAACCCCAACCCTGGAAAAGATTGAAATATAACCTCAAAATAAATATTAATATGAGTATTTTGTGCTGATAGGATTAGCCATCCTATATACATACCCTATCATCAAAGCCATCACAATTATAATGGTAGTATTCATAATTTCCAGAAACTAAGTAAGTTTTATCTTCATCCTCAGCAAGAACAATCACAGCTGTTTCGTGAACGTTTGTCAATAAATGTGACATTTTGATCGTAATGTTACCAGCATTATGAATCGCAGGGTAAGTCAATACTTTGATGTTCTTTTGTTCAAAAATATATTAAGGGGGTATTCTCATGTACCCACTTCGAAAAATCGTTTTTTTTTTCATATTTCATTAGTAAAACCTATCGAAAATATGCTGTGAAAAATTCAGATTAAAATTCCTAGTTTTAAATAAGTTACAACTCATAGTAGCCGATGCACCGTAAGTGAAACCTTTCAGCGGTCTGTTGAATACTTTAATGTTAAATATACTAAAAACATTGGGGACGGTGACAGTAAAACATTTAAAAATTTATTGGATGCTGATCCTTACAACGGCGATCCTGTGGTAGAAAAAAAAAAAAGAGTGCGTCTTGCACGTCAAAAAAGGTATATATAAGTATAAATTGCCCACAAAAATTCTGCTCTTGAAACTTTAAACTTATTTTTCTGGAAACATCATTGAATACTACCGCACTAATAGGTAGTTGGACTGGGTTGAACTTAGACATGTGGTAACACTGCGCTGCGCCGCGTAATTGCGCCAACTCAGTTCACTGCGCTGGAAGTATCAACTCACTTGTAGAAAATGTGTTAGCGCACGGCGCAATCGTCGTAGCGCCGGCGAATCTGAACAACTTTTTTATTTATGCGCCTATAAGGCAGGCTATAGTCGACCTTACTGCCTTGTCTTACGTAGCTTACACATAATTTTCTTTACATATAATTTATTATTAGCGTAAGAGATAAGTAACATCCGTCAGTAAGTCCTTACCATTAATTGGGTGTTGAAAACCAAATACACTATTATACATATTAACGTAAATCACTATTATATGATATTCACAACACTTCAACTGTATTACATATTAAACTAGTTGACTCAATACAGATGTTGTTCTGTTCAAATAAAATAAAGGAATGCTCTTTGAAATCGACAGCAGCGCCACCTACCGAGTCCAGTTGTGAATCTAAACCATTCTCGTATCCCTTTGAACATACACAAAACATTTCATCAACATCGGTCCAGCCGTTTAAGAGGAGTTTTGTGACGTACACAACAAATATATATAATGTAAATAAAGATAAAATATCAGCAAAATTATTTAAAACATAAAACTAAGAGTTATACCTAGGTGCGCATTTAGTTGCTCATTCGGTTGTTTCATGTGTTGCGCCATGACGCAACGAGTTGCTGGTTCAGGGAATACAAGCGGAATGTACCTAAGAAAACCACTGTATTTTGATCTACCATTGATCTGGGTTTAAGGAGTTATCCTCGACCCTCTATCCATCCATCAATTATTAAAAATATCAAAAAACTACATATTATATTAGCTGCAATGCAACCATATCGCGATCTAATTCGGCGACAACACCATCTATCGAGTGCGTCGACATGATGTAAATGGTTCGTATCTTGGTCGTGAACATCATTTTCTAAAACTCTCATGGTCCTAAAAAAAAATATTCAACCGATTGCTTTGAAATTCATACATATTCTTTTACTTATTAATGGCTATCGGGCGTACCAAAATTGTTTATTTTCGAAAATATTTTCTTATTTTTTTAAAACGATTTTTAACAAAAAAATTTAGAAAAAGAACAACATTTTTTCTACAGTCCGCCATTTTTTTTGTTTTAATGAAATTGATTAATTCTGGTAGGGACGATAGCGACAGATCTACTAAACAATGATCAATTCGATTTTTTTATTTCAGACAACATGAACAGCCGCTATTACCATGACCAATGACCTGCTTTTTTTGGTGTCTAATTTAATTAAAAAAAAAAAATATATAAAAAATGTAAAATAAGATAAATATTTTTTTTTATACAGTTTAAAATACATATAAAAACCTAGAAGAAAATTGAAATGATTGAATTTTATTGTATTATGAAAAAAAAATCTCTATAAAGTGGTAAAATTTATGCGTTTACATGAGAATACCCCCTTAAACTTATCACAAAATACCTACAAGGCCCGTTTTGACAGTCAGTGTTCTCGAACCTACCGACTTTTCGGTATTTCTACCGATATGGGCCGCGCTCTACCGAAATACCGAAATGCAACGATTTTTCAACGATTTCCGAGAATACACGGCAAATCACCCGATCTTCTACCGAATGGCGATTTAATACTTTTAAACTGGCAAAAGGGATTTTATGTCGTCGTAAATCCCCCGTATCTTAATAATACATCCCGACATATGTCCTAAAAAACAAAAAGCTCATCAAAATTTGTCCGGAGGATGTTATGTCGTCGTAGGTCCCGTTGTATCTTAATAACACATCGCGACCTATGTCCTAAAAAAAAAAAGCTCATCAAAATTTGTCCGGAGAATTTGTTTTCGATCGATATTATCGCTCATCCCTAAACCTAAGGTAAAAATAAATAGATGAATTTGATTCTACATTGTTATTTTTATTTACCGATTTTAATTACAAATATACCGATTTTTGAGGGCAGCTCTACCGATTTTGCGCTTTGACTTTCGAGACCACTGTTGACAGTTCACGCCCAAGAAGTTCTCTATTTACGTATGACTTGATGATCATTTGTAAAAATTCATTGTTCAAGCGTTATATTATAACTGGCACTGATGAAACTGAATTGAATTGAAGCAATATGTTTTTAAATTAAACAATGTCGTTTTAGGCAACTGAATATTTTTGTGTGTGATAATACCTTCTAATTTATATTGATTGCACTTCTATTTCATTTATTAAACAGTGTCCTTTTGAGTTGCTTTATTTTTCTAGCACAATAAAATTTGAGGAAAAAAACAACAGATGTTTCCACGATTTCCTTTACAATTTAAATTCAAAGTTTCCATGAGTTTTGGATAACTTGCATTATATTGTTTTAGGGGAAAAAACTTTATTGTTCGAATATTTCAATGTTTAGGTAAAATTAAATGATGTATTTTCATTAAAAACCTGTAATGTATAAAAATTACACCAAAACTAACGTGTAATAAATACAGAAATATACATGTTTACAACTACAATATTTCGCACTAAAACAATTCAGTAAATTCAGATTTCGCAGTAATAAAATATATACGAAAAAAAAAACACTTGAAATCTTGTATTTTATTGAATATTCGCGTGTTTATACCTTATATTAAATAATTTTGATGGTATTTTATGAAATGTGATGCACAAGAAGTACTAGGGTGCGTTGAGTATGATATAACAGTGCTTAACATACGTTTATCACGAAAATTCCCAGAAAATAGCATTAACGCAGGCGCTTCACTGTTGAAGACGCTGTTTTGATTTAACTGACGGACAATGACTATAATTGAAGTGATAATTTATATTTTTTAACATAAACATATAATTCCTTAAAAAGATGATAAGATAAATTTCCTTCATATTGTGGAGGAGACTCGAGCCTAATAGTGGGACGTAGGTATATGAGCTGAAATGATAATAATGATAACGATCATAAATTGTTATTTTTATTTACGAGTAGGCATGTTACTGTTGAAGGTGTCGTTTTGACCGACGGACAATGAAAGTGATAATTTATAGTTTTTAGCATACCTAAAGGTATAATTCCTTAAAAAAAAATATACTTATGCATATAGTTTTTCAGAGTTATGTTTGTTTATCATAAATTGTTATTTTTATTTTTTGCTGTAACAATTTTGGAAACCATACAGGAAACTTGCATACCTGAGTTAACAACAATGTCCTCGTAGATTTGTGTAATTCGAGCCTCAGGGAGTTACTACAGAAAACGACAGATGAATATTACTTAGATGTTCTTTATCTATAACAATTAATATGGGGAGTCGGAAACCTCAAATATTCGGACATCTGGATTACTCCTAGAATATTATGCTCTTGGATTTCGAAGACCAGATAGCAGGCGCTCCTTGCAAAAATGATATTCTATCGAAACTTGTACTATAAAGCTGATCCCAATACGAATTAAAGTTTATAATAATACAATAATGTTCTTTTCATTAAGTATAAATATAAATTAATCTAAAATACAACCTTGAAAAGAAAGTCAGAAAATACAGATATTTGATTAATCAATATTTTTATTACAGTTATTTTTAATGAATTCCTGCCTTACAGCATGCAATGATCACAGCGTTGCGCTAGCGGCAATAGACTGGTTCAAACGTCTTTTGTATTCTCGGTAAATGGGCTCACAACAGTCCCTGGTCGACTACAACCTGTTTACCCACCTAGGGTAGGCCTCAGCTAGGATGATATTAGCCTCAGGAAATCGTGCCTGTCCACGTGCCCACAGTCGAACAGTTCAGGGTAGATGGTTTCCCTCCTAACTTCCTCCACCCACTTCCTCAAAAGAGATAACTGCTTCGTATAATAAGATGCTTTTGTCGCAGCTGACCATTGTTTTAACAATAACTGGCAACAAGTGATAAATACCTACTAACGTACCGGTAGTTATAGGCATAACTATGCCCAGGCAACACCTGCATCAGTCAGAAAAACTACCCCGTGCTGACGCCTTATCCTCTATTAGTACCGGCTGGAAAGCCTCCGAAGTCCGATCATCAGACACAACCTCTCCAACCGAATTGCCCAACAGGAGATGAAGTCGCAAATATTAAAATAAATAGAAAACATTGACACCGCACGCAAGTATATGGAATGACAGACTTGGCTTAGGCCCTTGCTTTCTATTTACGTGTTTGATGTGATCACCTTTACCTACTATTATTTCTTGAGCTATACCAATCCCAATATATCTATATTTATACCTTAGACCCTCTATAGAATCTCTACTCTATCTTGCCCGTCGCTATCGTAAATGACTAGGGGATGTAATCTTCTTTATATATAAATTTCTTGCGTACGTATGTCAGTGAACTCCTCGTAAAGCCCAACTTTCTGAGGGTGATTGCGTGTGGAGGGTTTTGGTGGTGCCCTTGGTATCACCGAGCCTCAATGCACGCATTCACACTCCCTTCGCTTTCTTCGCGGTAGGCAACGGCTTTGTAAAGGTCCATGAGCGGCAGCAACACTTACCATCAGGTGTACTGTTTGCTCGTTTGCCACCGTTTGCAATAAAAAGAAAAAAAAACGACTGGACCGTTGTTGACGAAATTTTTTATGTGTGTTCAAGGAGATTCGAGACTGGTTTAGATTCACAATTGGACCCGGTAGATGGCGCTTTATTTGAACAGAACAACGTCTGTTGAGCCAGCTAGTATGGATATAAAATAATAAACCCTATAGCAACCCGTCTAACTAGCGCGGTATACTAGATCAATTTCCTTCCTATAATAACGGAGGCCCCAGTCCCATAGTGGGACATAGATGGGCTGAGATTATGATGAAGATAAATAGACCCTTATTCTGCAAAGAGATAAAACCTGCATCGTAACACGAATTGACCGTATTCATTTAGGTATTCGAGTAGTCACAGAGATAAACTAATGTATAATTATGTCGTTATTTTTAGTGAATAAACACTGTATTATCATTAACCAAATTGTCTGTGATAAATAAAGTAATACTCTTGAAAATTTAATAGGTTATCTTAATGTGTGGTAAGGTCGCACTACTTTGAAGATACCTTTTTTCGTTTCACACGAGGTTCCGTTAAATAGGTAACTAGTATATCAATTTTTTTACAATATATTTTTTTGTAAATAAAATTACGGATTTTATCGCGTTTGTATTTGATTTATGATTGCCCGACGTTTTGAACACTTTACAGCATTCATGGTCACTGTGGACGGACTGGCAATCCGCCAGTGACCATAAATTAAATACAAACAATAAAATCCGTAGATTTATTTACAATGTGCAATTCTCGCGTAAACATCAGAAATCATTATGTATTTTTTTATATACCGTAAAGTCACCACCGGAGACATACGAAACATACAGTTAACGGATTTTAATTAACTCAAACTCGATTATAATTTCTGTGAACAATTATTGTCTTGCGTGGGAATCAAACTCACGACACTTGGCACCGCTTCACGCTCCATTCGTGCAGTTATTATTTCTGTGATTCTAATGCAGGGCTGCCAGATCGTATAATTGGATACAAAATTCGTATAATTTGGTTATATCATGTATCCTGTTTGTATAGCAGATTGTTTTGTATAATTAGATACAAAAATAAGAATTAAAATATAAATTTTGGGAAAATAAAAAGAATAATAATTATTAATCATTAGGAACAAGCATATTTTAAATTTGCTCAGATCAGAAGCAGCTAATAACAAGAAAATTAATGCATTTAGTTTTTTTTTTCTTATTCAAAGTAAAAGTAACGAAAAGTTAATAATTTTATTTGATAACTATTTATTAACAGTTTTGTTGGTTCTGTATAATAAATATTTTGATTTTGTATAATTTCAGAGACTCAGCAGCATAAAATAAATTTCTCTACTGGCAGCACTGTTCTACTGGCAGCACTAATGTATTCTCTGATATCTCATTATCATTCATCATCTTATAAAAAAATAAATAAAAATAGAATTACGTCCCAATGTTGGGCTCAAGCCTTCTTTAAAATAGGAGGGAAATCAAACTTACTATACCGTGGTGGTCAGACAGGTTGGTATAGGGTTTTATTTCCAGTTTTCATTCTCTTGCATAGATGTTATATGCGTATTATATCCTTTTTTTTTACGACATCGACAGGCAAGATAGGCAGTGGTGAATTGTATTCTTACGTCACCACACGAAAAATGATATGTACCATATCTCAGATATGTACCAGATCATTTGTAATCTATTCAAACATTACCGTATATTGCAGGATGTCTCCACCGTATAAATCGTTCCTGTCGTCCTATATCGAACTAACCTTATTCTTTACGGCTTTTGTTAGGAATTATAACGTCTATGCATTTACATAAACTTGTCTCTATCCGTCCGTTAGTCTATCGACAATTAATGTTAGACATAAACTTCCCTACAAAGAAGTTTTATCCTACCTGATCAACATAGTAGGCTGATTAGCACTTGCAATGGGGTTTATGAGTTTCTCAAGATAACTGGACTTCGTATTACTAATGTGATTTTATTATAACAAAACTGAGGAATGTTGTCAACTAAATTTCTTCAACCTGATCCCAAGTGGTATCGTTTATTAGTTGATCTTCCGAGTTTCTAAAAGTCCACAATTGCGAAATATAAGTATGCTAAACTTCTGTTTATATATTGACTCGCACCAGACTATGAAAAGATATATACTATATTTAAGTAAATGAATCACACATCATAAAACTCTTTTGTAGCGAGGTCATTAAAGTTTGAACAGTAAACAGACAGATACAGCCATGACCTTTTTGAGCGTCTAAGTACAAAGTTTGTTATCACAAACTCAATGTTGTATATGTACAATTTTTAAATACATGTACATATTTGCAGATATAAGTGCATAATAAAATAATAAAAATACAATAGTATGTTGTAAAACTAGAGCCTGCCAAATAAAAAAGTGTGTCCAAAAGCCACTATAGAAGTGAAACAAAAGGTTCACTTCCATTCGTCTTCAAAGTTTACAGGAAATATTTCATCCCAAAATTCTCACTATTTAGATTATATTTGAGAAGGAAAACTCAGAACAAAACACTATACCAACATATCTGACCAGCATGGTATAGTAGGTTAATAGCCCTCCTATTGGGGATGAGGCTCGAACCCAGCAGAAGGACGTGTTTAAGCTGAGACGGGACGACGACGATAGTAATTCAAATTTTAAAGTTTATGTTTGTAAGTAAGGAATGTAACACATTCTGTTTCGTCATTCATCATTTCGGCTCATATACGTCCCACTGCTGGGCTAGAGCCTCCTCCATAATAAGAGGGAAATTGAACTTACTATACCATTCCTGTCAGACAGGTTGGTATAGGGTTTTGCTTCGAGTTTTCCATCTCTTACAAAGTCACGTGCGTAATATATCCTTTACTCGTCTTTTACGACACCCACGAGTATGAGAGGGGGTGATGAATTGTATTTTTATTCTGTCACCACACGGAAACTGTTTATCTTTCCCTATATTTATTTCCTATTTACATAACAATAATATTCATGAATTATTTACATGGCGCCTGTTGCAGTTTAAGCCGAACGCTTGAGAAGTCGGACTGGACTTTAATCTGCCCAAAATAAAGATATATAAGTTAGGTAGTTATTAGACTTTGAGATAGAGGTGCACACTGGATCATTTCCCTCTTGAGTCAACGTTACTGGTGGGCCGCTAGAAATATGACATGGCTCCTATGAGACTGATAAGGCACCAGTTCTGTCTTCAAATTATTGTGGTATCTCGGCCAGTGATAGAGTAAATGCAATGGCAGCATAAGCACATTTCCTTCTGCGTAGTGTGATTATTATCATCTCAGCAAATATACGTCCCACTGCGAACCTCCATAGCATGAGGGAATTTCACCAACTATAGTATGCTGATCAGACGTTTTGTTATAGGGTTTTATTTTGAATTTGCCTTCTTTTGTCTGCATATTGTATCCCTTATTCGTCTTTTACGACACTCACTGGGAAGAAATGGTATGGTGAACTGTATACTAAATCCTTCATCACACGGATATTCGACACATACCCACACGTTGTCTTGAAACATAATTGACACCGGGCTACTAGGCAATTACTCCTGTGATTACAATTTGGACACGCTTTAAAGAAAATTCATCCCTTGGAGAGCATCCTGAAAATGCTACAATCATCCGATACGTGGCTACCGACCATTGATAGAAACCCACTAAAACAGATTCCAGACAAACCTATTGAAGCTCCTCTTGTCTACTGTGGGGCACAAGCCTAATTCAGAATAGAAAAATACTGTTATAGCACGCTATTCAGATTGATTTTACTTCTTATCTAGAAACGTTACCTGTCTACATTCCTTATCTGTCTTAGACGATATCCACGGGTAAGGAAACAGTGATTATATATTAGACTAGCAACCCGCCCTCGCTTCGCTTCAGTTTTAGTCGTTTTACCCGCGTAGTTCCCGTTCCCGTGGGAATACCGGGATAAAATATAGCTTAGTTTACGCCCTGATATTATAGCTTTCCATTAGTGAAAGAATTTTCGAAATCGATCCAGCCGTTTTGAAGATTACCCGGAACAAACAGACAGACAGACAGACAAAAATTTTTTAATCTGTATTTTAGGCATAGGTGTCGTGCAAATAACTGTGTGAGCATGAAAAAAGCCTATTATTTTGACATTACAAACAGACACTCCAATTTTATTTATTGGTATAGACTAGCAACCCGCCCTCGCTTCGCTTCGGTTTCTGTCGCTTTATCCCCGTAGTTCCCGTTCCTGTGGGAATACCGGGATAAAATATAGCGTAGTTTACTCCCTGATATTATAGATTTCCATTGGTGAAAGAATTTTTGAAATCGATCCAGCCGTTTTGAAGATTACCCAGAACAAACAGACAGACAGACAAAAAAAATATAAAGTGATTTTTAGACATAGGTATCGTCCAAATAACCGTGTGAGCATGAAAAAAGCCTATTATTTTGACATTACAAACAGACACTCCGATTTTATTTATTGGTATAGATAATTACTTCATCACTACAAGAATATCGCAAGCAATATATTGCATATATAATAAGTAATTATTTATACGTATTCAAAATTTAAACAACAATTTCAGATTTAACAATAAATCGCCAGTTCCGAGTATTGTCACAATTGATTAGGGAAAAAACAGCTTTCGTCTTGTGTTTGAGATGTTCTGTCTTGTAGATTTGATTGTATTTGGGCAGGTCGACAGGTTATCGACATCGTTCTATAAAAGAGAGACAACTCGAATGTGCTCGTGCAATCGCAAATCTTACGTGTAATTCTACAGTCATACGTGATAATTTTATCTATGATGAAGGCTTTTTTGGTGAGTCAGAAACTTTTAAATTTTGTTATTTTATATATATGTTACACCTACTAATATTAATATCTTATAGAATTTCAACATTTAGGAAAATATTACGTATGAAATTGGTGTCTAATATTGTTTGTTTACCTACTGCTATTATACTCGTGACTTTGTTCGTGTGTTAATTAGCAACAACCTTTTTAGTTGTTTATAGCTAAAAACGTTACTTTTCCAAGTAAGATTTTTATAGACGATAGCTATATCCTTTTCTGGATCCTTGACAATGTGTAAATATACCAAGTATCATAATGGTTCGCCCAGTAATTAAGATTTAAAAATGTAATAACGAAATGAACAAGTAAAGCCACATTCGCATATTTAAAGTACATACCTCTATATAGATAGACTATTTTCTAAGAGACCTTTTTTCAGTTTTTATGCGTACGGAGCGATGTCCCAAGACACAGATTCCTTCAAGTTGAAACATTATGTATGCAATTATTGTCTCTTCTGTTATCGGTCATAATACCCTTCTGTCCAGCATTCCTATTTATCTCTTAGTTGTGACATGTTTTTTTATGATTAGGTTAGCTTGAAAATATTTCGTATAATTTAAAATTTTCTATAAAACTTGTCGTACCTATGCGTCTTACATAGTATGTGCATTATCTGTATTCAAAGTATGGTTGAGATCTCCTTCCACCTCCTGCTGATGATTTTGCCTCTAAAAAGTCCCAGATTAAATTTATTTATAGTAAAAATCTTTCATCACGTGATCCTTCCAGTATTGATGGTTTGTTGTGGATCTCACTATGATTTTCTGTTCTCTTGTAATGATGTTATCTGCTTATATCCCTCAATCGACTTTTGTAGTAATTTAAGTAAAATTTTTCATCTTGTGAGGCTGACCAGATGGATTAATGGTTTGAACGTTTTTTTACGAGTTTTCCTTCTCCTGCAATAATATTATCTGCTTATATGCCTTAATCTACTTTTATTCCTAATACATTTGAAACGAAGGGGCGGTGACCATTCTATTCTTACTCCGTAACCACATGAAACAGGTAGGTATATACTTACATACCTACCAATATAAAATAATATCTTGCAAACGATTTAAGTAGCTACAATTCAATTCAAATGTAAATAATGAATTATACAGTTTTGCAAACAACTGTAATTACATAAATTGTTGACATAACCAAGTGTTGAGATATTTGTAGATAGGTACCGCGGAAAACCTTAACTTGTTAATATTTATGGACCTTGTCTTTATTATGATTTAATGTTAAATGGTACATAAGCGTAATATTTATCAAAAACTATCGACATTTATACTTATCTACTTCATATTGAAGACCATTCATCCATACATCAGTCAATTACATTCAAATCTGGATATAGAACTAACAAAGAGAACAGCATCCTTGTGTCGCAGGGAACTTCACAAACATGCAATTAAAGGAAAAAAATGCACTCGGACTCGGCACCATCAAATAATTTTATTAGAAAATTAACCCCAGGACACTCCGGACAAGGCCGGTACTTAGACCATTGCATCATCTGTGCAGTCATTGCCTTATCTCATTATTGTTATTAAAAGAGCATTGACATTCTCTAATAAATACATATATTGGTTCGTCAAGTCCGCTTGCTAAGGCTTGCAGTCAATGGGATTTAACAGAATATTCGCCACAATACAAAGCTACGATAATCATTTCTCATACCTATAGTTAATACGTCTGAAGCAGTCTTTTTGGAGTTTTCTTTTCTTAAGTACATGCCTACACACATTAGTTGAAGTTATTTCTTACTGTTCATTAACTATTATTGAATGTAATTATCTACGAGCTGTGGCTACGAATACTACAAACCTATACATAGCTGGTGGGTGTCGTAAAAGACGATTAAAAACTTTAAATCGACATAGGTCAAACCCGTCTTAACATATCCAGTCAACAATTATATACCCATGGCAAGTCTGGCAGGTCAAAAAACTATTCTGGGCTGCGCGACAGTGATCGACATCCCGGGAAAGGGACGTTGGAAGGGGAGGGTACCCCATAGGGTATCCGGCCGGCCACGGAGGACGAGGACCTCCGTACCGGTAGGCGACCGAAAGGCGAAGGAGAGGAGATACGGTTATGAAACCGCGCGCTGCCCTTTCGTCACCCCGGACGGAGCGGACCCCGTGTGCGCTGACCCACCCCAAGGAAAAAAAAGGCTATAAAACTATTGCCAAAACTTTTTACAATATTTACGATAGACGAAGAGTATATATTGCGTCGATTCATAGCAATTGGAATAACAGTAAAATAATTGTCATTATTATGAATTGTCTAAGAGCATTTTAGACGTTCAAATAATATGTAACAATAAAGTAAGAATTAGTCATTGTTACTAGCATTCAATAACACAATAATCTTATCGCAACGATAAGAGAAATCAATGTCTTTATTAACACGTCAACCAGTCGCATATTTAAATGAATCAAAATTGAACTGTGTCAATATAATTTTGTAAGTGAGATTTGAATATTATAATGAAGTGTTTTCTTCTGCAGATTTTCGTTTTGACGATTATCGTCATGGTGGCTGGAAAGGGAGGTAAGACTATTATTTTCTACAATTGTATATTATCTTGCTGCTCAATGTGCCATATATACTAATAATCATAAAAAAATAAAAATCATACTATAAAATTAACAGTAGTGGCATAATATTTTATTACTATTTTCTAGATTATTACATATATTTACCGTGTTGACAATAATAGGTATCCTATTTCGTTTAAAAAATCTGATGTAACATGAAAAAAGTAAAGAAACACTGTTTAATTTTAATTCTGAAATATTTTTGGAACGTCACCTTTCCGTTTCTCGTTTTCTTTATATGTATCATTGTTGTTAAAAGCCTCCTTCATTTTACGATTGTTGTAATTTTCCTTGCACTTAAGAATAACCTATAATTAGGATTTGTCTTGGATTCTATTTGGTTAATTCTGAACATATTAATCACTTGATGTTCCTGTTTCTTCACTATTTTACTGGTTTGTAAACATCATTTTTTATTGTTATTCTTGCCTGGCAAATCCTTTAAAATTTAATCTTCATTAATGGATAATCTACTTATACCAATCCATCTGACCAGTGAAGTATAGTAGGTTAATATTGCTCCTATTATGGACAAGGAGCCCAGCAGTGGGACGTTTTTATATACTGAATAATGATAATGAATGGATAACCTCGTGAACTGTTGTTTACATCTCAAACGATTTATCGATTATCCGCTAAATTGTGTTCGAGATAAACCTTAAATTAACTAGAATAATATTAATTTTGATATATTTTTTGTGTTTCATTTCCATTATCTTCTTTTTTCTTCTATATCACCTTCTTTATAACATATGACTGTTATTCGATCATCTGCTAAACTGTGTCCGAGATACACTTTAAATTAAGTGGACTAATATTACGTTTGAAATATTTTTTTTTATTTAATTTCCATCACATTCTTTTTTCTTCTTTTACATCACCTTCTTCTTTAACCTGTCGCTATTATTCGATCATTTGTTAACTATGTTCGAAATAAACCTCAAATTAACTGGACTGATATTAATTTTGAAATATTTTTGTATTTAATTTTCATACTACTGTGTTCTTCTTTCATATCACCTTCTTCTTTAACCTGTCGCTGTTATTCGATCATCTGCTAAACTATGTTCGAAATAAATCTCAAAATAACTGGACTGATATTAATTTTGAAATATTTGTTGTATATAATTTTCATTATATTATTTTTTTTTTCCTCTATATCACCTTCTTCCATAACCTGTCAGTGTTATGTAATGGGCTACTTTCTGTATCTAATCCATTGGTCTTTTTGTAACTGCTTGTACTATCTATTTCGATTGCCCTTCAATTCGAAAGTATTCAACATATCAATATCTTGTTATTTTGTTTTGTTTCAGTTCATGTTGTAGACAATAATCCCGGCCATGGTAAATATTTCTAGTTATCCACTATTACAGTCTAGTTTTTTTCTAGTCGGATATCCATTTTAAAGTGATAAAGAAATGTATTCCTAATCGCGTATACTAATAATAGTTTAAAAAAAATATATTAAACATGTATTCAATGTTATCACGCAGATAACCCGCTATGTTCCTTAGTTACAGTTAAAGTAATTTGATGTTTTTGTCATTGATATATTTAATATCACTAATATACTGTTTGTATTTCATTTTTAATCGCCTCGAAGTAATGAGGAAATCGTAAATATAGACTGTAAGACAGTCAGGTTTTTCGAGTTGGAATTGAGAGTGAGATTCGAGCATTAACTTTACTACAATTTCAATTAAGTTCTAGAGTATAAAATTTCATCAATCCATTAGATAGATGTCTACTATTGGGTTTCTCTACGAGAATGCTACGCAGAATAGTCCTGTGCCACTTGCATCGAACGGTTTTCTGCGACTTTCTAGATGTCATCAGTCCACCTATTACGGGGCTATGAAAATTAAGAAAATGATTAGTAGCATTTTTTTTTTAATTTTAATGTTTAATTCTATATTATAAATTATTTAGATATAATATTAAATTTAAAAAAAAAAACCTAATAACAGTAAAAAAAATTAATCTCTGTTTTCCTTGGTCATTGCATCACGCGTGAAAAGGTGGAACAATTTCGCTAATTCTTTTTTTTATTTCGTTTATCCAATCATTTCAGATTAGGTACAATTCACAGAAAAGAGTTTTATCGGTTATTTTTTTAATTCATCACCATTTCAGCTCATATACGTCCCACTATTGGGCTCGAGCCTCCTTCATAATAGGAGGGAAAATGACTTACTATACCACGCTGGTCAAACGGATTGGCACATGGTTTTGTTTCGAGTTTTCCTTTTCTTGCATATATGTTGTATGCATATATAGTCTCTTAGTTAACTTTTACGACACGAGCAAGAGAGGGAGTGGTGAAGTCACCACACGAAGAGTATTTTTTTTTTAATTAGTTATACCATTTGGAATTCGATATTTATAGTTCAGATACGACAACATCAGTCGGGTCAGCTAGTTAACAATATATAAAGAGTTCTCGCAGAGTTTACCTAATAAATTATTATTCATATAGAATTTAACTTAACTCAGCCCACAAACTATTTTGATATTTTAATGCATCACGTATCATATAAGGGTGGGAATGGATATACTATTGATATAAATTTTCAATTTGTCTTTGATTCGCATTACCTTTTAAAATACAATTTTTATGTTTTATTTTGTTTCAGTTAATGTTGTAGACAACAATCCCGGCCATGGTAAATATTATTATTTACTTATATAGTTTTGATATATCACAATGAATCCATTCCGAAAGAATCAAATCCATTCTAATTCTTCTTCTCTTTTCATTGTGGTGACGTAGTAAGAATACAATTCACCACTCCCTGCGGGTGTCGTAAAAGACGACTAAGGGATATCACATGCAGATAACATCTATACAAGAGAAGGCAAACTCGAAATTACCCCAATACCAACCCGTCTGACCAACGTGACCTTTCTATTGTGGAGGAGGCTCGAGCCCAATAGTGGGTCGTATATTAGCCAAAATAATTCCATTCCTTTTATAAATAGGTTTTTTCCTATAGATGTCGTCAGATAATTTTACCCAAGCATGTAGAGACTCTGGGGTGATCTGCTACTCCTTCGAGCGTCACGACATGCCCTACTTTGAATAATATTTAACACTAGCAGTGCAGGGCACACAGGTTTCATTCGCAGTTCTTTTTCCTGAGGGAATATAAGGATAAATTATAGCCTATGTGTTATTCTGATATATAAGCTATATTATTGTGAAGTTTCATCAAAATCCATTCAGTAGGTTTTGCGTGAAAGAGCAACCAACATCTTCACATCTTCACATCCTCAAATACTCACAAACTTTCGCGTTTATAATATTAGTAGGACAATGCTCTTTTCTCACAGTAGGCAGCGACTTAATGGTACCCTTGGTAGTGCTGAAGTTTGATGAGCGGCAGTGGCCACTTATCATTAGTGCTGCTTGCTCATCCGCTACCACAAGAGAAGAATAACCGTGGCTCAACTCAGCATTTGATGTCACATTTTTTGGTTGTCTTTTACGACGTCAGCGATTCATTGAGGCACTTCTAAATTATTTTGTATTTAATCACTATAAGAAGAGTTAAATTTATTTTTAGCGTAGTTTTATTTTTATAATGATGCATTCGTTATCAATAGTTACCTATTATTGCGGTGTACGTGGGGGCCCGTAGTCGTGATAGATTTTATAAACACATTTGTGTGTTACAAAACACAACTTGTGTGTTAATTGTAAATGATTGCATTTGGATTGCACCTTTGACCGTTCGTTCATGTCATCCACATAAACTGCTAACTTGTCCTTTTTGTTAGTTCCCATGTGATGACATAAGCATATCATTCATCATCATCATCATTTCAGCCCATATACGTCCCACTGTTGGGCTCGGGCCTCCTGCATAACGGAAGGGTAATTGACCTACTATACCACACTGGTCAGACGTGTTGGTATAGGGTTTTATTTCGAGTTTTCCTTATCTCGCATAGATGTTATATGCGTTTTATATCCCTTAGTCGTCTCGTACGATCACCCACGGGTAAGATAGGGGTTGGTGAATTGTATTCTTACTCCGTCACCACACGGAAGGATATAAACATATACATAAATATATATTGCAAATATAAAAAATAAACCTAAGCTTAGTTAGCCGTATTTTATTTATTAAATTAAAATATGTTTAATTTATTGTTTCAGTGCACGTTGTAGACCAACCTGACCAAAGTAAGTATGAAGGAATAATATTAGTTGTTCCTTGTCTATGAGAGCTAATACAACCGTCTTACCTAATGTTACGTGACAATGCCGTTTAATGCATTTTTCCCAAGATGCATGCATAGATAATTGCATATGCATCTAATGGTATATAAAATATGTAGATGGGTAGCAGGGTCTTTCCATCATTCATCACCATTATTTCAGCTCATAAACGTTCTAGTGTTGGGCTTAAGCCTCCTCCACGATAGGAGGAGATTGACCTTACCGTGCTGGTCAGACGGGTTGGTATAGAGTTTCATCTTGAGATTTCCTTGTCTTGCATAGATGTTATATGCGTAGTGGATCCCTTAATTGTATTTTACGACATCCGCGGGCAAGGTAGGGATAGATACTACCGCTCATAGAAATGATTCGGTGGTAAGTTTTTGGACAATGATCGTTGAATATTTATCATTCTACCCAACTTTAGAATTTCGCATGGGCTTTATGAAGACTTATTTACTTCTTCAGGTTTAGATAGAAGTTTTCAGATATATTAAATGTTATTTAATAATGTAAGTTGATTTTACTTTTTCTTTTGTTGCAGTTGTCGTCGCCAACCGTAAGTATTGACCTCATTAACGCACAGTGCTAATATCTTGAGTAGAGAGGAACCTTAGCTTCTATGACAGTGTATTATAATATTCGGCTTTTCTTAGCCTTTTTATACCACTTATTAATAGGCACACACTTTCTCCAGGCGAGGGAAATCAGCTTACTACGCCACGAGTATAGAGCTTTATTCTAAAGCTTTATGTCGGATAGTGGGTTTTATTTCGAAAGAATGATTAGTAATCACTGTATTCTTTCTTCATCACCACATAGAAAAAACGAGAATGCTATTTAGTATATACATTGCACACCTATTTATTATGATCTTGACGATTTAAGAATAACTGCATATCAATTAGAAAAAAAACACCAATATTTTTTTATAAAGAAACAAATTGGTTCAGCAGGTTACCGCTCCGTAAGAGTGTTTATCAACGTATAATTAACAGAAACTAAATTTATTACACCAAGCCTGGTTTGTGAACTCTTTTAAAATAAGCTTCCAATGTGTCTAAAATTCGATTGCCATTATCGAAACTACGACATATTGTATTCTATCATTGTAATTACTATTATAAATAGGTCGGCGTGAATGGCATATTTCTTTAAAATAACTGAATTTGATTTTGAATTTTGATGAAAACCATTGAGAGATTTTGTGCAAAATGATCTTGTTACCCGCTACATGTATAACTAACAACACTTACAACAGTCGAAACAAGAAACTCCTCCATATAATTTCATTTCATCATTTTCATCATTTCAGCTCAAATATGTCCCACTGTTGGGCTCGAGCCTCCTCCTCAATAGGAAGGAAATTGACCTTACTAAACCATGCTGGTTAGACAGATTGGTATAGGGTTTTGTTTCGAATTTTCCTTCCTAATTACATTTATTTATTACTAAATGCATATTGACAAAATAGAGCTTAATATAATTTTACCATTGTGTTCAGTTTTAAATGCAAAATATAATTTTCATTTATTATTTTCAGCTGACCCTGCATTCTATCAAGGAGGCCAAAATGGTAAGTATTATTTTTTTTAATTAATACTTAGATAAGCACAATTTTAATACGATATATCAGATGTAATCCTATAAACACTTTCGCGGTTTCATTCATTGTCGTTCAGTTTAGATAATGTCAATGACATGTTCTACACCCGATCCCCTGGATCGCGCAATAAAGAGAAAATGTATTACATATACCTTTCTACAGCCATCTTACAAATGTGATTTTAAAATCTCTTTCTTCTTTTTGTCAGATCATATACATAGATTTACAATTATTATAAACTCATTTGCAAAAAAAACGGGCACCTAAGCAATGAACCATTTCAAATGTTAATATTTCTTTGTTTGATAATTATAGGTAGTTTTATCCACACAATTTGCTAAATTAATAAGAAAATAATCGTTTTCATCAGTATTTCATAAAATTTAGATACAATTTATGGGAAATAATGCTAAACCTCGCTAGTAGTGTATATTCGCTAGTAGTGCATATGCTCATGAAGTAAAAATAAAAAAGTTTTTTTGTTTGTTTTTCTTTAATAAAGTAAAAGCAGATAAATGTTTAGTATCGAGTGTGACCCCCTCTAGCTAAAATCACAGCTTGAATTCGTCTGGGCATGCTAGCGAGTATATCCCGGATACTTGCTTGCGGAATACGTTCCCACTCCGCAGTAATCACATTCTTCAGCTCTCTGATGGTCTGCGGAGCCGGGTGTACTGATCTCACACGCCGTTTCAGAACGTCCCAGACATGCTCTATGGGATTGAGGTCGGGACTTCGAGCTGGCCAATCCAAACGACGAATGCCGACCTCTTGCACATACGCATTAACATCGCGGGATCGGTGGGCGCGAGCATTGTCGTCCATAAAAATCGAGTCTTCACCTAGAGCGGCCAATGCGGGTTGTGCATGAGAAATTAGAACTTCCGTTATGTATCGATGCCCAGTCAGTGAGCCGTTTTCAATGAAGACTAACTCTGTACGATCCATTGAATTTATTCCTGCCCAAAACATAACAGAGCCCCCACCATAAGGTGTGATTTCTTCGAAACATGCCTCTGCAAAGCGTTCTCCTTGTCTTCTTAGCACTCGCCGACGTCGATCTTCACCGAACAGAGATATCCTGGCTTCATCAGAGAACAAAACCCTATTCCAATCGTCTTGAGTCCATGATTCACAATTTCTAGCGAACCTAAGCCTGTGAACTCTGTGCTCACGGAGTAATTTGGGGCCGCGGGCCGGGCGGTGACTGCGTATATTGGCAGCGAGAAGCCTCCTCCTGACCGTCCATAGACTAATATGCACATTTCTTACTTCTTGGAGGTTGTTCTTAAGATCCACATACGAAGATTTGCGATTTCTCAATCCGCGACTCACAAGAAAACGATCATCCCGTGGTTGGGTACATGGTTTTCTTCCAGAACCAGGCCTTCTCTCGACGGAACCAGTCTCCTGATATCGCTGCCAGGTCCTTTG
Organism: Lymantria dispar; assembly: GCA_032191425.1. Lineage (NCBI taxonomy): Eukaryota > Metazoa > Arthropoda > Insecta > Lepidoptera > Erebidae > Lymantria > Lymantria dispar. Next base: position 10,095,085 of record CM063455.1, read on the forward strand.
GACTGTCGAGCGACTAACATTTAGCCTCCTAGCCACGAAACATTGGCTACAACCCTCTTCAAGCAGCGCGATAATTTTGGTAGCTTTTACCACTTTATCTACCATTTTTGATACAGCCAAACAGCATTAAATAAAGCTTTGACAGTCAAGGATATGAAATTAATCGATAAAAATTGAATAAAAGTTATGAAAGTCGATGTTAACTTCTGGAACTTCGCGCCAAAAATGTAGGATAAAAAGGGGTTTTCTGTAAAAATGAACATCAAATGAAAAATTGAATTTAGAACGTACTTTTTTAAATACCACAGCATTTTTAAAACCGGCCAGTAACGTGTACAAACGATTGAAACCTTTTTGGTATTGTATCTTTTTAAATATGAATGAAAATCAAAACCGCCCGTTTTTTTTGCAAATGAGTTTATATTATTTAATGTTACAATATATATATATATTGTCCAATTAAATGAACACATATAAGCCCCTCATGCAGAATAAATGATTTGATTTGACATGGGTACCCAATACAATTGGATACGGGTTACCTACAGTTGAGAGAAATTAAAATACCTTGATCGTATTCCTATAATAATCATGAGAAAGGAAGGCACTATAGTTCATGTAATCTATTTCTGTGTGATGAAAACGAGTAACTTTAATACTAGCCTAAAATTATTATTAATCTGATAGATTTCATTATTAATATTAGTTTTATTTTGTTATAGGTGGCGTCGTCATCACAAATCGTAAGTAAATTAGATGCTAACGGCTCAACCCATGTGTAGAACATATATTAAGTCGTAAGGTCGCAGGGCCTCCAAACACCACCCTGGAGGTACGTCCCGCCTGGGGGCCTCAGCGCCGCGATTTGTCGGCGGTTATAGGAACGGACCTGTCGTTGCTGAGCATCACATCAAAGATGCTCAACAGCGACAGGTGATGGTCGTCGATGGCCTCTTTCTGCGGGGAGGTCATCGCTCGGAAGGAGGTGGAACGTGAGGCACTTGCGTCCGCTAACTCGCTCCGTAGGCGGCGACCAGGGAGGGGGAGGCGCCGATACGCGCATCTCCTCTCACCGCCTTGAACGACGACGGGACGTGGCTCGACGGCCTTACGTAGGAGTGCCGGGATCGAATGTCACTAGACGATCTCTCCGGCACTCCGTAAAAGTGCGGAAGGGACCGCTGTTGGTTTTAGTGAGTATTCCGGTTGCATACGTGACCGGCGAGTCCCACACACCCCCCTCGTCTGTTACCGGCGAGGGTTAGTGCGTAAATTGCATTTCCACAGCGTTAAAAAAAAAGAGCCTCCAAACACCAAACCGAGGTGTTTCTAGCCGAACTGCCCAGTGGGCAATGACATCCTGATGAGATCCTATCCGTTGCTAACCCCACAAAAACCCTAAGATGGACGATCACTATACCTTCATGGGTGCAACATACAGGGACATCATCAAAAAGTCACCCCTCCCTTATGGAACCTGCAGGCGGAGATGCTCATCATGTTTTAGTGACGGGTGTCGATAATTCGCGAGGAGAGTCCCAGTGGCCCAGCGAGGTGACTGGTTGGCCCGACGCCTTCTGGTAGGTCATCGCCTATTGGTTATTCCGGCTGGAAACGTGTTCGGGGTTCGTACCGTCAAGATCCCTAAACCGGTGCTGAATATGCTTCGCCACCAATAGGTGGCATTAGACCCGAGTATCTGCCTCAATTATATCGATACAATTCACCAGCCCTTTTCTTGCCCGTGAGTGTCGGACAATTCAACTAAGGGATACAATATGCAGATAACATCTATGCAAGAGAAGTGAAACTCGACATAAAATCCTTTGCCAGAACATCTGAGCAGTTCACTATAGTAGGTCAATTTTGCATCCCATTGTGCAGGAAGCTCAAGCCCAACAGTGGAACTTATGTGGGCTGCTAAGACGATGTGTTGTACTCCCATAAACAACTGAAATCATTATTTCAACTGCTGATCATTGTGAAATTATCTTCACTATTGCTACAATTAAAACTTTCTTATATTCAATATATTTACGTCAGACCATTAGCTCGAGCCTATTCCACGCAAAGGTCACGCTGGTCAGATCTATTAGTATCAGACTTTATTTCAAGGTTTTTTACAAGCTTTTTTTTACAGTGACGTTATCTCCTTACGTCTATTATCATCTTAAAGGAATTATCATATTTTATTTGTATTCTTATTACACATTATCACACAAAATTTGTTAACCAAAATATTATTATTTCCAGCTGATCCTTACTTCTCCCAGGGCGGTCAAGGAGGTGAGTAATTTATTTATTTAAAGCTAAATATAAATTAATAAAAATAATCATATGAATACGATAACCGTCCAATGAAAAACTTTTTATGCATTTGGGTGGGTATCCTGGGTGGTGGGTAACCTTTTTTTTTCGACGGACTAATCTATCCACATCCGCCTAAACGTGTGGAAGTGTAGCGTGACTCGTAATACTCTGCCGTATTACCCTTTTCCGCTAAATGAACGCCCTACCGGATCCGATTTCTTGACTTCAGGCTCGCACGGCGACATTACTCCTTCGGGTATCGATTCCCGACTTGGCTATAAATCGCTGTGACGTCGCTGAGAAAATAAAGCAGACAGCACATTGTATTCCTAACCAGTCATTACACGGGGGAACGAAAAAAACAACCGCCAGACTCAATAAAAATAACAAATAATAAACCTGTAAGGCAATTGAACCAATGACACTTAGAATGATACATCGGTATTTAAATCACTACGCGATCTGTTTAGTCAACTCACTATTAAATAATGATTTTGTTCTTATTTCAGTTGGCAGCGGCTCACGTCCCAAGAAATGTACGTACATATATTTGTTATACATGTTTTCTTTCTGTTCTCAACCCATTGATGTCTCAATGTTGGACCCAGTTTCTTCCAGAAATTCACCCACTTGTCAAATAGATTGGCATATCACATCCCTTTGGCGTATTTTACGACACCCACATCCGAGAGAAGAGCAGAATTTTGATCGACACCATCCAGAATATTTATTTATTAAAAAATTACCCATATGAATTTGCTTTAATGTTTTAAAGCATTTGTTTTTGTTTGTTTTTTTTTAATGTACCGAATAATTTCTAACTCTGAAAATCTTCTCTGAATCTTCATATGTCATTTTTAGTGGAGGAAAAAAACTGTACGGGCGGACGCCTTGCGAGAAAGAAAATTCACATATAAGAGAATAAGAATACAAGAAACTTGTAAAAGACGACTAAGGGTCATTTTTTATATAAAAGACAACGCCTGGCACTAAGGATATAATACTTGTATTGCGGGGGCTTTTACAAATATATAATTTAATGAATACAAATTACATCCAGACGCAGAACAACAATTTGTGGAACTGGCGACACTGGCACCGTAGGTCAGTATCTTTACCACTACGGCATCTGTGCAGTTAATATCTATTCAATAGATGGAAAACTCGACATAACACGCTATACCAACACGTCTGACCAGCGCGGTATGATAGCTATATTTCCCTTCCATTGTGGAGTACCCGAGCCCAACAGTGGCACTTAAATGGCCTTAGCACTTAGATAATAATGATGAGGATGATGACATTAATAAATAATTTTAATATATATAATACACATAGTATATGTTAGTTAAACTTAATATGTTTACAACATATCTTATATCTTTAAACGAGCAATTCTTGTATATATATATTCAGGATCTCGGAAACGGCACCAACGATTTTGTTGAAACTTGGCATGCTAGAGGTTTCGGGTCCATAAAATCGATCTAGCTAGGTTTTATTTATATAAAATGTTGTTTTGTCCGTGTTTTTAGCAAAACAAACAATGACATTAATTTTTAAAAGAATATGAATTCAAATTTCGTTGTCAACGTCATGAGTTACGATAGCTCAGATGGGAAGTTGACAGGTTCTAATTTTGATTTTGTTGACATTCAAACAGCGTCGGTTTGAATCTCGGTGTTATTATTATTCTCTTTTTGTAATTATTTATATATTTTTCATTATTTATTTTTTATTAATATATATCTAAATAAATTTGATAAAAATATTCCGAGCGAAGCTCGGTCAACCAGATATTTAAGTTTAACTAACTATCCATCAATGTCTTACATAATAAATAAATGTAATAATATATTTAATACTTTTATTACAGTTGACGACCCTTACCTCCGTGGTGGAAAGTGAGGCCTTAATGAAGCTAGTCGAAGTCAGGAATATGGAAAATAAGTCCGAATAAATTACCTATATGTTAATATTTATTACTTGTTTTTCTTTTTAATCTATTCACCTGCCTTTTATCCTAGACAAAATCCTATCCACCAAGAAAGAATCATGCACCGATTGATTATTCCTTGCAAATAAAAATAAAATTATTTACTTTAATAATTATATAGCTTTCAGAATAGAAATCCTTTACTTTTGCACATTTACCGTACATGTACTCCGATATTATCCGATCTTGATGAAATATTTTTATACATCTTATATGTCCGCCCGTGACTGTAAACGATGTAAAGTATTAGAAACATGGAGTAATCAAAAATCAAATATAAACGCGATAGAATCCGTAATAATAGTTTTACTTATAAGTAATGTGTAAACATCAAAAATCATTAAATATCTTTATGTAATTATAATACTGCGTACATACTTGTACTTCATTCATTCGTTCATCACAGCTCATACACCTCCCGGTACTAGGCTCTAACCTTCTCCATATTGGAGGGAACCACGCTGGTCAGGTTAATTGATATAGGGTTTTATATCGAGTTTTCCTTCTTTTGCATTGTTATTATATGCCAATATATGTCTTTATCGTCTTTTAAGACACCCATGGGCAATAGAGAGGTTGGTGAATTGTATTGTTACTCCGTAACCACACGGAAAATATACCTGTATATATTTACATTATATTCTTCCGTTTTCTGGTGATAAATCTAAACGGACTTATTGATAGATATAAATACAAAGATGTATCAACATTTCCGTATGGTGACGGAGTACCTAGCCGAGACCGCGGGTGACAGGACCGGGGAATAGTCCATCACCAGCAAAGAGACTGACTGCATGAGGGCGACCAACATCCCTGGAAGAGCGGACATGCGCATGCAGACAACAGGCCTGGACAACAAAACAACTCGGTACCGGTGGTCGGCGTAGTAGCGAAGAGGAGGGAATACGATGGGTTATGGGGCTTTGCGCTACACTTTCGTCACCCCCGACGGATTAGATTATACTTGTCTAATTCGGGATAGATAAGAGAATAGCCTATACTTACCTAATTAGAAATAGAAAAGAGAACAGCCTATTCTTGGCTAAATTAGAATAGAAAAAAAGACAGCCTACACTTACCTACCGAATTCAGGATAGATAGCAAAATAGCTTATAAGTATTAACCTAATTCAGAATAGAAAAGAGAATAACCTATACTTACCTAATTTAGAATAGAAAACAAAATTCTTTTCTTTTACAATAACACTTTGTTTTTTTGGGGTGGGTTGCGGTCGGCGCACTCCTCGCACTACTCCGTCCAGGGCGACAGAGGGGCGTAAGCACACACACCCGCAACCCACCTGAACACCATGTCACCTTCGTCGTTGGACCAACTACCGGAGCAGGCTTACTTATCATCAGTGGCTTCCCTCGGGGAGAACGTCTTTCCTCACGCGGTCGGCCTCTCGGCGGGTGACGGACTAATTCCCCGGTCACGTCAGCCGCGGTCTCGGCTAGGGCGGCATGACGCGCAGGTAATCGCGCCTGCGCCGCCCCAGTCGCCGGCGGCGGGTCGCTTCGTCGAGGCTGCGCTGTTCGCGCGCGTGTCCCGCCGCCTCCTTCTGCGAGATCACTGCCTCGCAGAAAGCGAACAACTTATACTTGGGATAGACTAGAGAACAGCCTATACTAGTCCAATTTAGAATAGAAAAGAAAATAGCCTATACTTACCTAAATTCCGAAGAGAAAAGAGAACATCATATACTAATTGGTTATAGAAAAGAGAAATGTCTAGCTTATACCATTGGTTTTAATTCGACTTATAGTATGAAAATCTTGACTATGTGTTAGATGATTAATCCGTCACTGCAAGATTGACTATATCAATATTTTGCACGTTTAATAAATAGTCATTTATTCCTTTTGATAAAAAATATAAATAATATAGATTTAACGAGAAATCGTCAATGTCAAGTATATGGAAATTATCAGAATTTGTTACGGAAAAGAAAACAGCTTAGCGTTGTGTTTGAGACGTTGTCTCGTACATTTGATTGTATTTGAACAGGTCGGCAGGTTATCGGTATCGTTCTATAAAAGACTCATAACTGGAATGTGGTCGGGCAATCGCAAATCTTACGTGTGATTCTACAGTCATCCGTGGTAATTTTATCTATGATGAAGGCGTTTTTGGTGAGTTAGAAAATTTAAAATACCCTTATTTATATGTAATTTAAACAAAGCATTACTTAAAGAATCAGTGTCTAATATCGTTTAGTTACTGCTATTATCGCAGTTTTATTCGCGCATTTTAACGATTAGGGGGTAAACCATTTTGTTGTTCAGTGCCGTTGACACAGTAACGCTTTTCTTGATGAACGCTATGTCCTTTTCTAGATTCTTAACAATGTGTATACCAAGTTTTATGATTTATTTGGACGGGGTATGGTCAGCATACACGCCGTCACTCAGTCCGGGGCAATGCAAGGCCACCGCGTAGCCTCAAAATCCGTAGTATTCTCCTCCCTTCACCATTGGGCTGGTCCTCGACACCTCCCTAACCTAGCCCCCCATGGTCTAGGTTAGGGCTGAACCAAGCGCAAGTACTGCCTACGCCACCCCAAGTCGTTGGCGTCGGAACGTGTCGACTAATTTTCATAATAGTCGATTCTGCAATTAGTCTTTTAAATCGTGATTATAAAAGGGACATTCACTTTTATTAAGCATTCCTATTCAGGCCTAAATAGTAATATAATCAAATAAAATAATATATATATGTATATATTCAGAAATAATAAAGATCATGAAAATATTTCGCATTATTTAAAATTTTTAATAAAACATGTCGCCTGGTTGTATTTACCCAGTTTCATTAATATTTGAAATGTGGTTTTCTCCATCCACCTCCTACATCCTATTTGAAAAACCTCTAATTTAAAATAGTTAAATATTTTACATCATGTGATGTTAGCCTGATGGCTTGATGGTTTGAGGGTTATATTTCTAGTTTTATTTTATCTTGCAATGATATTATCTACTAATATGGAGATATTATAGGTATTGATTGTATCTATAATCGATTTTTGCAATCTCTATAGGAAAGTGACCATTCTATACACGCAAACAGATAGGTACTTACATACCTATATAAGATAATATCTTATAAACTAAACTCATTTGCAAAAAAAACGGGCGGTTTTGATTTTCATTCATATTTAAAAAGATACAATACCAAAAAGGTTTCAATCGTTTGTACACGTTACTGGCCGGTTTTAAAAATGCTGTGGTATTTAAAAAAGTACGTTCTAAATTCAATTTTTCATTTGATGTTCATTTTTACAGAAAACCCCTTTTTATCCTACATTTTTGGCGCGAAGTTCCAGAAGTTAACATCGACTTTCATAACTTTTATTCAATTTTTATCGATTAATTTCATATCCTTGACTGTCAAAGCTTTATTTAATGCTGTTTGGCTGTATCAAAAATGGTAGATAAAGTGGTAAAAGCTACCAAAATTATCGCGCTGCTTGAAGAGGGTTGCAGCCAATGTTTCGTGGCTAGGAGGCTAAATGTTAGTCGCTCGACAGTCCAAAGGACCTGGCAGCGATATCAGGAGACTGGTTCCGTCGAGAGAAGGCCTGGTTCTGGAAGAAAACCATGTACCCAACCACGGGATGATCGTTTTCTTGTGAGTCGCGCATTGAGAAATCGCAAATCTTCGTATGTGGATCTTAAGAACAACCTCCAAGAAGTAAGAAATGTGCATATTAGTCTATGGACGGTCAGGAGGAGGCTTCTCGCTGCCAGTATACGCAGTCACCGCCCGGCCCGCGGCCCCAAATTACTCCGTGAGCACAGAGTTCACAGGCTTAGGTTCGCTAGAAATTGTGAATCATGGACTCAAGACGATTGGAATAGGGTTTTGTTCTCTGATGAAGCCAGGATATCTCTGTTCGGTGAAGATCGACGTCGGCGAGTGCTAAGAAGACAAGGAGAACGCTTTGCAGAGGCATGTTTCGAAGAAATCACACCTTATGGTGGGGGCTCTGTTATGTTTTGGGCAGGAATAAATTCAATGGATCGTACAGAGTTAGTCTTCATTGAAAACGGCTCACTGACTGGGCATCGATACATAACGGAAGTTCTAATTTCTCATGCACAACCCGCATTGGCCGCTCTAGGTGAAGACTCGATTTTTATGGACGACAATGCTCGCGCCCACCGATCCCGCGATGTTAATGCGTATGTGCAAGAGGTCGGCATTCGTCGTTTGGATTGGCCAGCTCGAAGTCCCGACCTCAATCCCATAGAGCATGTCTGGGACGTTCTGAAACGGCGTGTGAGATCAGTACACCCGGCTCCGCAGACCATCAGAGAGCTGAAGAATGTGATTACTGCGGAGTGGGAACGTATTCCGCAAGCAAGTATCCGGGATATACTCGCTAGCATGCCCAGACGAATTCAAGCTGTGATTTTAGCTAGAGGGGGTCACACTCGATACTAAACATTTATCTGCTTTTACTTTATTAAAGAAAAACAAACAAAAAAACTTTTTTATTTTTACTTCATGAGCATATGCACTACTAGCGAATATACACTACTAGCGAGGTTTAGCATTATTTCCCATAAATTGTATCTAAATTTTATGAAATACTGATGAAAACGATTATTTTCTTATTAATTTAGCAAATTGTGTGGATAAAACTACCTATAATTATCAAACAAAGAAATATTAACATTTGAAATGGTTCATTGCTTAGGTGCCCGTTTTTTTTGCAAATGAGTGTATTTACTTAAAATACTTCAATTCAAATGTAAATAATGAATTATATAGTTCTACAAACACTGTAATTACATAAATTGTTGACATATGTATGTTGAGATATTTGTATATGGTCATCGCGGAAAACCTTGACTTATTAATATTTATACACCTTGTCGTTATTATGGTTTAATATTAAATGGTACACAAACATAATTTTTCGTAAAAAGCGTCCCCGAAATAACAAATATTAAGTTACAAACCTTACTATTAACATTTTCTACTTCATCATCATCATTTCATCCTATCGCCGTCCACTGCTGAACGTAGGACTCCCTTATGTTACGCCACAAAGTGCGGTCCTCCGCCGCCTACATCCAACGACGCCAGCAACTTTCACCAGGTCGTCGGTCCACCTAGTGGGGGGCGTCCTACACTGCGTCGTCTGATACGTGGTTGCCACTCGAGAACCTTTCTTCCCCAGTGGTTGTCGGTTTTGCGAGCAATGTGGCCTGCCCATTGCCACTTCAGCGTGCTAATTCTTTGTGCTATGTCGGTTCTACTTCATATTGAGGTCCATTCATACGTATCTAAGTCAATTGCAGTCGGTTCAAACCTGAACCAAAGAGTCCGATTTCGAATCGTTCGCTCAAAACAAAATCCTAGATTTTTGTTTTTACTTTATGTGACTACGCTTAATTCATGTGTCGCGGGGCACTTGTTACATACAAATAACGGATACAAATTACTTTCAGACTATGAACAATTAATTGTAAAACTCGTTAAGAATTTCTACATAGGGATAGAACCCAGCACGAAGTCACTAAGATTATTCCACTATCTGTGCAGTCATTGCGTTACCCCTTTAAGTATTGCTATCAAAGTATTTAATTTCTCTCACAGAAATATTTATTCGTCAACTCTGCTTGCTTAATACTTTGGATCACTGGTATTTCGTCGAAAAGCCACTACATACTATACAAATCTACGACAATCGTTGCTTAGCTATAAAAAGAGCAAGCTAATACCTCTATGGGAGTCTTTTTGAATTTTTTACCTAAGCACAAGTGTAGACAGAATGGTTGAAATTACTTGTCCTTATTATCCGTTAACTATTGCTGAGTAGATATATTCATTAACATTGCAATCCTCATACGTCCCACAGCTGGGCTCGGGCCTCCTCTACAATGAGAGTGAATTTAACCGATTATACCATGCTGGTTTTCCGTGTGGCTTTCATCGCAGCCCACATACTTCCCACTATTGGGCTCGGGCCTCCTCCACAATGAGAGGAAATTTGACCTACTATACCATGCTGGTCAGACATGTTGGTATAGGGTTTCAATTCAAGTTTTCCTTCTCTTGCACAAATGTTATGTACATTTTATATCCCATAGTAGTCTTTTACGACATCCACGGGCAAGATAGGGAGTGATGAATTGGATTCTTACTCCGTCACCACACAGATGATCAACGATTAATGGCTACGAATACTACCAACCGATACTCGTCGATGTCGCTAGAGGATTAAGACCTTTACATCGACCTGGGCTAAAGCGATGGTTACGACTGTTTAACAATTAGATTCCCAAGGTTTATGTGTCCCGATGGAAGAAGAGTACATATTGCGTCGATTCAAATTAATTAGGATTTAGGATAAGAGCGGAATAATTATGAAGATTTACAAACCTTTTATACATTAAAAAAATGTGTAACAATAAAGTAAGAATTAGTGTTAGTAACATTCCACAACAAAACAATCTTATCGCATCGATAAGAAAAATCAGTCTTTACATTTTTAAATGACTCAAAACTGAACTGTCTAGATATAATTTTGATAATTGAAAATTATAATGCAGTGTTTTCTTCGGCAGGTTTTGGCTTTGGCATTTATAGCTATGGCGTCTGGAGGTAGAGGTATGACTTTAATATTTTCTAATATCGTATTTTATTTTGCTGTAATTACGCGTAATCGTGACATTGATCCATATTTTCATAAAAACATTTATAGGTTTATATAAATAGCAATATCACAATAATATTATTATAATTATTTAGTATATTAAAGATCTTTACCGTATATACACCCTATTAATAACCTAAACGTAATTATCATTATAATCATCATTTCAGCCTATATAAATCACACTATTGTGTTTAGGCCTCCTCTAGAATTGTAGAGAAATTGACCTAGTAATGCTTTATCCTGATTAGACGTGTTGGAATTGAGTTTTCAGTCTTTTCCATCTCTTAAAGAGAGTTTCCCATCTCTTGCATAGATGTTATCTGCGTATTATAAACCCATCTTTTTTTACATCATCCACGAGTATGAAAAGGGTGGTTAATTGTATTTTTACATCGTAATCACACGATTAATCGTAATATTATCTTAAAATTCTGGTATAGTAAAAAAAAATAATAAACACTTGATTAATTTTAATTTGAAGTATTTTTCTGACTGCAATCTTTTTGTTTCTCTTGTTCTATGATATATTCATTAATGATGAAGAGCCTCCTTTATTTCACGAATGTTGTCATTTTGTTGGCCCTTACAAATAATTTATAATTTGGATGCTATTTAGTTAATTTTGAACATAACTTGATGTTTTATTCCTGTTTATACATTATTTCATTTGTTTGTAACTTTATACATATCTCCGTTTTTTAATTATTCTTGGATATGGTGGTTATTCTTGGATATCATATCATTTAAAGTTTAATCTTCATTAATTAATAGATAACCTTACGATCTGTTGTTTACATCTCAAATGCTTGATCGACCAATCCGTTAAACCCTGATTGAGATAACCCTTAAATTAACTAAACTAATAATAATCTTGAAATATTTTTAGCATTTAACTTCTATCCCGTTTCTTTCCTCTATACGCCTCCATTTTGCTCTTATTTCTTCCTCTAGATGAAAGTCCATCTTGTTCTTTTTCTTCTTCTATATACCTTCATCTTGTCTTTTTTTTTCTCTATACACCTCCACTCTGTTCTTTCTTATTCTATACGCCCCATCCTGTTATTTTCTTCCTCGGTGTAACACCTTCTTCTATAACTTGTCATTGTTAGGTAACCGCTGCTTTCTTTATCTATCCCACTTTTGTTTTGTTTCTACATTACTAGGTATCTATTCCTATTATTATTATAAAAAAATCTACACACCAATTCCTTCATTTTTGTTTTGTTTCAGTTAATGTTGTAGACAACAATCCCGCCTATGGTAAATATTTTCAGTTATACACTATTGCAGACTTCATATTTCGCGTTGAATGTTCTATTCTTTTATAACCGGATATCCATTTTTAATCCATAATCCATTATCAATCCATAAAGAAGTTTAACCTGTTCTTTTTTATTCCTCTATACGCCTCCATCCTGTTGGTTTTTATTTCTTTTTACAGTGTCTTCCATAACATTTCATTGTTAGGTAAGCCCTGCTTTCTTTATATAACCTACATTTGTTTTTGTTTCTACTCGCATTACTATCTATATCTATTTTTTTTTATTTTATATGAAAGTTTTCAACATACCAATCTCTTGATGTTTTATTTTGTTTCAGTTAATGTTGTAGACAACAATCCTAGCTATGGTAAATATTTTCAGTTATCCGCTATTACAGTTTTCGTTGAATGTCACGTTATTTTATAACCGGCTATCCATTTTTAAAGTGATAAAGGTCTAACCTTTTCTTCTTTTTTCTACCCCTATACGCTTTCAGCCTGTTCTTGTTTCTTCCCCTTTTACACTGTATCGCATAACTTGTCATTGTTAGGTAAGCGTGGATTACTTCACTAAACAACTTTTGCTTTTGTTTTTATTCGCATTACTACTTGTTTATCTTCTATTTGAAAAATATCAACATATCAATTTCTTGATGTTATGTTTTTTTTTCAGTGCATGTTGTAGACAACAATCCCGGCTATGGTAAATATTTCCAGTTATACAAAATCGCTGTCTTCATATTCCGCGTTGAATGTACCGTGCTTTTATAGTCCGGTATCCATTTTTAAAGTGACTACGGAGTCCAGCCTCTTCTTTTTTCTTACTCTTTAAATCTTCTCTAACATACCATAGTTAGGTAAGCGCTTCTTTCTTTATCTAACCTATTTTTGAGTTTGTTTCTACTCGTATTTCTATTTCTATTTTCTTATCATCTATTTGAAAAAATTCAAACATACCCATTTCTTAATGTTTTATGTTGTTTCAGTTCATGTTGTAGACAACAATCCTGGCTATGGTAAATATTTCCAGTTATCCAGTATTACAGTTTTCATATTCCGAGTTGAATGTTCTGTTCTTTTATAGTTGGGTATTCATTCTTAAAATGATAAGAAAGCTTATACGTATCGCATATGCTAAAAATAATCTATCTTTATCCTCTAATCAAGATGCTCTCACAAAACAAATTAGAATATTAGATATTAATATGTTTAATTAATTGTTTCAGTGCACGTTGTAGACCAACCTGGTGACCAAAGTAAGTATGAAGGAATAATATTAGTTTATTTTGTTAATAAAAGCTAATACAACATTCAACCTGGTGTTAAGTGACAATTATTTAGTTCACATATGTCCCACTGTTGATCTGGAGCCTTCTCTCTAATGGAAAGGAAATTGACCAATACCACGCTGGTCAGTTGGGCTGGTATAGGGTTTTATTTCAAGTTTTCCATCTCATGCACAGGGAACACCTTCATCTCATCTTCAACTCTTTCACGTCTCAAAGTTTTGCACAGATGACCTTGAGCCTTTTCCACAGTGGATGGCAAATTGTCCTAAAATCAGGTTTTTTTTCGAGGTTTTAGTTCTATCATTGTGCTGATACTACAGATACTGTATCTTATATCTTTAAACGAGCAATTCTTGTATATATATATATATACCTATATATATATTCAGGATCTCGGAAACGGCTTCAACGATTTTGTTGAAACTTGGCATACTTGAGGATTCGGGTCCAAAAATTCGATCTAGATAGGTTTTATTTATAGAAAATGTTGTTATTTCCGTGTTTTTAGCTAATCAATACAATGACATAAAATATCAATAGAATATGGATTCAACTTTAACCATCAACGTCATGAGTTACGATAGCTCAGTGGGGAACTCGACCGCTTTTCTTTTAGTAGGTATTGTTTTGTCATTCAAACAGCGTCGGATCGACTCTCGGTGTTATTATTATTCTCTTTTTGTAATTTTTTATATAATTTTCATTATTTATTTATTATTTTTTATTAATATATATCTAAATAAATTCGGCAAAAATAGGCCGAGCGAAGCTCGGTCAACCAGATATTGCATATTATATCACTTGGTTGTCTTTTATGATACCCATTCATCACCACACGGAAAAGTCCCAGACAGTGTTTCTGTGTTTTCATATTAACGGATTTTTAACGACTACTGATTAATAAATAGTGAATACACATTTTGTTCTTAAATCGCTGTCACAGGAGGAGCTTATTATCTCCAACACATTTCAATATATTGTTGAACCTAGTGGGGGCTGCAGTCTGTAAGTACCCAACAAATTTAGTAGTGTAACAAGTAGTGTAAACCTTTCACGAAGGTCATATACGTAATTAAGATGAAGACCTAACCGAATTCGTATTACCGAAGTCTACGAAATTTAAAATCGATCCAATATAACGTCCATCCCCGATCGACCGGGTATGGAGTTGAAATAATAGACAGGCAAAATGCTTCGGCAGTAAATTCTTGGGCGATGATCTTTGAGTGTTTTTCATTCAACCCAAGATATCAACTTTCGAATTTCATATAGCCTCAGTTATATATAACTGAGGCTATATGACTCAGTTATATATAACTGAGGCTATATGAAAGTTGGAACATACTATAGCATGTTCCGACTTTACCTATTTCAGATATAAATAGAAATTTTCAAAGATAAAAAAATTTCATTTACTAATTTAAGTTAATTTCCTATCTTCTCTTTTGTTGCAGTTATCATCGCCAACCGTAAGTATTAACCTAATATGTAGCAGAAAAAACCTTAGCTTCTGGTACAGTTCATTAGAATATGATTCTTTTAAAGCCTTTTTTTACCTGTAATTTTTAGGCAAAGATCTTCTCCATATGAGAGAAATTAGTTTATTATGCATATAGTTTTATTTCGAACTAGCAATCCGCCCTCGCTTCGCTTCGGTTATAGGTTATAGTCGTTTTACCCGCGTAGTTCCCGTTCCCGTGGGAATACCGGGATAAAATATAGCCTAGTTTACGCCCTGATATTATAGCTTTCCACTGGTGAAAGAATTTTTGAAATCGATCCAGCCGTTTTGAAGATTACCTGGTCTATAAAATGATCTTGCAATATCGAAACTTCTACACATTTCATTCTAGATTGTAATTGCTATTATAATTGAGCCGGCGTAGATGGCACATTAAATTAAAATGACTAAATTCTGCGCGTCATTTTTAAATAACACAATATTAGTATAAATTCATTTGAATTTTAATAAAGACTATTGAGGGATTATGTGCAAAATGATTTTCTTAACCACTACATTGTCTGTACTAGTATATAAAACTTACAAGAATCGAAATGAGAAACTCCTCCAAATTTTATCTTCCTATATATTTAATAGTAGGTAAATGCATAAACTTAAACAAAATAGAGTTTTCTGATGATTACGCGAGTATTACACATTTTAAATAAAACTTTACGGATTTTATCGCGTTTGTATTTAATTTTTAACTGCTCTCAAGAAATTTAATGACTTAATAATTTAATGACTAAATAATTTAATGACTTAAAATATCTTGTGCGTTTGGAGATAAAGACGTTCTCTAACCGACGCTCTACTCTATTTAGTTTGCAAATTCCAGTCCGTACTGGCTTACATAATGATTTCTGATGTTTACGCGAGTATTACACATTTTAAATAAAGGAATTTACTAATAAAATACGCCGGTTAGAGTATCTTCATACCAAGCGCGCAAGATATTTAACTAAATTCTTGAGGGCAATGAAAAATCAAATACAAACGCGATAAAATCCGTAAAGTAGTTTTATTTAAAATAGAGTTTAGTATAATGTTTTCGTTGTGTTCTCTTTAGAATTTAAAGCTAATTCTTATATAATATTTTCAGCTGACCCGGCGTTCTATCAAGGAGGCCAAAATGGTAAGTGTTACATTTTAATTGATAGTTAAGCAATATTTTGATAGGACATTTTAATTGTTGTTTTTGTGTAAAATGATATAATTGACAGGATTTTTCCAATATCATTTATCATCATCATCATCACAGTTTATAGACGTCCCACTGTTGGGCTCAAGCCTCCTCCACGATGGGAGGGAAATTGACCTACTATACCACGCTGGTCAGACATGTTGGTATAAGGTTTTACATGTTGGTATAAGGAGTTTTCCTTCTCTTGCATAGATGTTAAATGCATATTATATCCCTTAGTCGTCTTTTACGACACCCACGGGCAAGAGTGGGGGTGAATTGTATTCTTACTCCGTCACCACATGTACCATTTATACGTCACACTATTGTTAGAAATTTTCTATTTGTCTTGGATTGTTATTACCTTTTAACAAACTAATTAAAAAAGCTCAAAGTCGCTCAGCGTGCTATGGAGAAGTCTGTGCTCGGTATTTCTCTACGTGATAAAATCCGGAACACGGAAATCCGTAGTAGAACGGGTGTAACTGACATAGCTCGCAGAATTAGCACGTTGAAATGGCAATGGGCAGGCCACATCGCACATCGAACCGACAACCGTTGGGAAAGAAAGGTTCTTGAGTGGCGACCACGAATTGGACGGCGCAGCGTAGGACGACCCCCCACTAGGTGGACTGACGACATTCTCAAAGTCGCAGGGAACCGTTGGATGCAAGTGGCGCAGGACCGTTCCGAGTGGCATTCTCGTGGGGAGGCCTATGTCCAGCAGTGGACGTCTGTAGGCTGATGGATGGATGGAACAAACTAATTTGCTGATATTTTATTTTGTTTCAGCTAACAACAATCCCGGCCATGGTAAATATTCTCACTTATCCAGTATTCATCACAGCTGATTTACGTCCCACTGCCGGGCTCGAGTCTCCTCCACAATAGGAGAGAAAATTTACCGACTTCACCATGGTGGTGAAACGTATTGATGTAGGGTTTCATTTCGAGTTTACCATCTCTTGCATCGATGTTATATGCATATTACATCCCTTCATCATCAATATCATCACAGCTCATATACGTTCCACTACTAGGTTCGTGCCTCCTCCACAATGGGAGGAAAACCGATCTACTATGCCAAACGATGGCTGCTCTAGTAGTTAACTCGTGATCGGGTGCCGCTTGTGGGATCTGATCCAACCATAATCGTTTGAATTATATTAAGTATCTTGCAGTTCGAAGGGCATCACACTGGAGCTAGTTCTTACAAAACGTGTACACATCTATTAAGAAGAAAAAAAAAATATAATAGTCAAGCCCGCTGAGTTTCTTGCCGGATCTTCTCAGTAGCGGTCGCGTTCCGATCCGGTGGTAGTATATTTTTTTTGGAAATTGTAAACCTGACAATATGTAAGTGCCCTCTCGCGGTTTATGCATAATAAATTATTTGAATTTGAAACGGGTTGGAATAGGGTTTCAATTCAAGTTTTCCATCTTTTGCATAGACGTTTTGCTGTAATTCCAAAGTAATTTTTTACGACACTTACAGCTGAGAAACGGGATAGTAAATTGTAATCTTACTCCGTTACCACACCGTCCCTTACTTGTATTTTACTACACCCAGGGGCAAGATAGAATGTGATGAATTGTATTCTAATTCCGTCACCACACGGACAATTTATCCACCGTTACAGTTTTGGTATTCCCCGATGAATATTTCTTTCTTTTATAGTAGGATATTTTTAGTATTCCGTACCCAAAGGGTAAAAACGGGACCCTATTACTGAGACTTCGCTATCCGTCCGTCCATCTGTCACCAGGATGTATCTCAAGAACAGTGATAGCTAGACAGTTGAAATTTTCACAGATGATGTATTTCTATTGCCGCTATAACAACAAATAAAATAAAAATAAAATAATAAATAAATAAAATAATAAATAAAAATAAAATAATAATAAAAAAAACTAAAAATAAAATAATATAAATATTTAAGGGGCCCCCCCTTAAATATTCATATTTATAAATAATTTTTATTTATTTATAAAAATTTATTTATAAATAATTTTTATTTATTTATAAATTTTCTGCAGTAACGATGACTTGTTGGACGTGAGACATCTTAGTCCACCCGTGATCATGAACGCTGTAAAGTGTTCGAAACGTCGGGTAATCAAAAATCAAATACAAACGCGATAAAATCCGTAAAGTAGTTTTATTTAAAATGTCTAATACTCGCGTAAACATCAGAAATCATTATATATTCAAATACTTAATACTTCTTATACTCAATATACTACAATATATACGTTTTACTGAATTATGTAATATGGGCCACGTCTTCCAATTCCATAATGCTATAAATAAACATCACGCATGACAGGCGTGATGAGCTTGGCGAGAGCGATGTTTGTAATAAGTGTCCTAGAAAGCCATCAATGTCATCATCTCAGCTCATAGATGCCCCACTGCTAGGTAAGAGCTTCCTCCATTATAGATTCCCCCCTATTATAGAGGAAGCTCTATATATATCGACGTATTATACCACTCTAGTCGGACATATTGTCATAGGATTTCGTTTCGATTTCAATCCATACGATATGCAAATTAGCACATTTGCTTTCAACGATCGTAATTTCAAATTTTAATTAACGCTATTGTGTTCGAAACTCACATACTTTATAAAAACAGTCATCCGATCAACGGATACGGATCCCAAAATAATAGACAAGCGAAATGCTTTGGTATTAGGTTCTTCGACAATGATCGTTGAATGTATTTCATACGACCCAAAACGTTCAATTTCGAGTTGCATATAGTCTGTTTATGAAGACGAAATATGTGTATCTTCCAACTTTGCCTACTTCGATATAAATAAAAATTACCTAAAATTATAAATTTTATTTAATAATTTAAGTTAATTTTACGTTATCTTTTGTTACAGTTATCATCACCAACCGTAAGTATTATCATAGTCAGCTCAGAGTATTACTATACTTGTAAGAAATAAAATTGCTTTTGCTTCTTGTTTCCTACCTCTCATTGTTATGCACGGGCCTTCTCTATAGGATGGAAATCAGGTTACTACGCCACGGGGCATACAGTTTTATTTCGAATTACATTTGTACTATTGTAATGTTATCTGCTTATATCATATAATTGATTCTTATTCTGAACAAGACTCATTGTATTTTTCTTACTCTTATTGTTTCGACGATTTGGGACGAACTGTTATACAAATACTAGTATATAAAACTTACAACAGTCGAAACCAGAAACTTCTTGATAAATATTTATTCCTAAATGTATAAATTTGAACAAAATAGAATTTTATATTATTATATATTTTTGCGTTGTGTTCTTTTCTAAATTTAAAACTAACTTTTATATAATATTTTCAGCTGACCCTGGATTCTATCAAGGCGGCCAAAATGGTAAGTGTTGATTTTTTTATTAATATTTACGTACTACTTTGATAAGCCATTTCCATAATAACTGTTGCGTTTCATTCGTTGTCATTCCATTTGGAAGACGCCGACGACATGTCTTTGGTTCGCTACCTTGTCAATCAGGCCCAAAGAAAGAAAATGTATTTCATACCTTCCTACTATCATTTTACTCTGTGTTTTTTCAAGCATGATTTTATAACCTCTTTCTTCCCTCCTCTTCTCCTTTTCAAGTGAGGTGCATTAGCCCTCTACATACCAAGCTTTTTAGACGTGTTCCTATAAAGTTTTAATTTGATCTTTCCGTCTCTTGCAGCAATTTTGTCTATTAGCATCTAAATACTATTTTACTGTATATTGTGTTATTAATTTTACATTTATTTTGTTACAGGTCAGGGCCTCGTCCCAAATAGTAAGTAAATTAGATGTTAACATATTCATCTCAACTCATATATGACCCGATATTGATAAAGAGGGCTAAGGCCCTCAAGCCGCCTTACAAGGCGGGCCCTGTAACCTGTAATCAATATCGGGCCTTAACCGGTTAATCCGTTAATTGTTAATTAACGAAGTTAACAATCTGATTAACGGATTAACTTTTAACTTCAAAAAATGTTAACGATCTTGTTAACTTTCGTTAAGTTGAACTGACGATAACTTTAGTCTGTTATATTAGTCGTTTGTTGACACGCTCGTAAGTTCCACGACGAATGCGCTGCCACCGCCACCGCCACCTATTCCGCCGCCTATTTCCGTGACATAACTACTCCACGGAAGGTGGTGACCGCGTCCCAGTTTTTGGCACCGTCGAGCATCACCGTAGCGATATTCAGCAGCTTCAGATTGGAACCATTGTTTACGACGAGTTCAAGGCGTTGCTCTGTCCACGAGGCATACACCTTTTGTGTACAGTACCGTGTTCTCGTCGCAAATGCAATGGTGGCAGGACGGTGTGCTCTCCTTCCTCACAACCGTGTGTAGGTATTTCGCGAAGCTACCATGCCCCGGTAATACCTGCATCGGTCGGAAGGCAAGCACCCCGTGCCTCGACGGTCCGAACATTGTACCGAAGCCTCTCCAATGGGAGTGCCCAATGTAAAATAACGTCATGGCGGACGTCGTCCTGCCGGGCGGCTATCTGGCTAAACGAGACTAAGCCGGTCCCCGCTGCTCCGCGAAAATGACAACAGATTCCGAGCCTTCTTCAATTGCTGTGAATTCTTCTATTGTAGATTATGATAATAGCAGAAGTGAAATGTTCTCACCTCCATTTGAAAATTACCTCAGAAAAAAGCATCGTAAAGTATTCGTGAATCTTTTGGTATCGCGGCCTCCGGCAGTAGCGTGTCGCAAGCTAGCATGGACGGATGCATACATATGCAACAGCCTAAAAGCAGTATAAGTTTTAAATAGTTAACTTTTAATGATTAACTTTAACTTGCGTTAAATTTTCGTAAATTTAACGCTATGACGATTACCGAAGTTAACATTTTAAGTAACGATTAACGAAGTTAACTTTTGGATTAACTGCGCTCACCCAAATTACCCGAAGAGTCGGAAAGATACTGTGGAGACTAATAATTTGCTGTACTACCACTGTTCACCTATTGATTGGGCCATCGGCACTTATTCCTTGAATTCAGCTAACCCAACGGGTTGCCAACAGGTGCCGATTGTGTCAATTATCAATTAAAAGTAAATATATAAAAAAAAGGGATAATCATCCCGACGACGTCAGCAGACGCAGCAAAGCTTTACAATATTACCGTCACGTCATCGGCCTTCTATGAGATAGCCTTACCTTATACTTATGTGTTCACACTGCATATTGTTAATATTTCCATGTTTATTCTTTATAAAGTTCAAGGTCAAACATAAATTTGTTTAATATTTTCAGTTGACCCTGGATTCTATCAACCAAACCCAAATGGTAAGTGACATTTTGTTTTATTTTAACTTATTATAGATAGTATTTTTTTTTGTCATAACATACTTTGTCCATTCTATGTAAGAAAAATGTGGCTTTAAAATTAATTTTCTCATCATCCATTGATTTTCTTCTCAGCGTATTACATCTCTTTATTTGCTAGTTTTCCGTGTGGTGACGGGGTAATAATACAATTCACCACTCCCTATATTGTCGTGGATATCGTAAAAGATGAATAAGGAATATAATATGCAAATACTCGAAGTGCCTAAACCTACATGCATCCGTCTGCCCAGCGTGGTATAATAGGTCAATTTCCCTCTCATTGTAAAGGAGACTCTGTAATTAAGGCTAATCATCATGATGATGTAACTTGGCCAGTGGTCTTTCTGGTAAATTATTTTCTACCTCATGCTGACTAGAGAGGTTTCATAGAATTTTATATCAAGTTTCTTCTCTATCCATAGCATTTGATAAAATTTAACGTTTTCTGCCACAAAGGCATTGTAGGTATTCATATTCCGTTACTACACGAATAACTTTAAAATTAACGTAGAACTATTGATGTGATTCATCAATATTAATTTTAGTTTTATTTTGTTACAGTTCCGAACATCTTGATAAACCGTAAGTAAAATAGACGCTTCTTCTCAAACCATATTATTTAGTACCATCGTCCTCTACGTTGATGGTGATATTAAGCTACACTATACTCATCGAGAGAGTTGAGTAAATACTCTATTTAATTTCCTTTCCCTTGTAATAATATTTTCTACTCACGTGTTTAGTTGCCTTTTGCGACAAACTTCTAAAGAGAAGGGGTTATGATCCACTGCGTTATTATTCTCTAACATCACGTAAAATATGTATATGCCTTGTTCTGGTTGGTTCTCTGAAAATGTTTCATCTTAAACCGTCCGTAGTAACGCGTAGCAAAATGAGTCTTTAAAACCGGTTAGACTTCAATTCTCTATATTTAAATAAAATCATAGGCATTGTAAATACTTAACTTATGTGATTCCCTTAACATACCTCCTTCTTTAAATTATAGACGTACCCTATTGGGCACGTCGCGTCACTATTGCCATCGCAACGGTGATGTCTCATTTTTTAAACGGTTTTATTTAGCCCGTTTGTTTGTTTATTTTTTTCTTTGTTGGGTCAAATTTAGTAATTGAAATTTCACCCTCTTCCTGTCAACCGATTGATCTGAAATTTGGTATACGCCTTTGATTTTGGTGACAATACAATTATGTATAGTCAATATTTTTGTGAATCTAAGATGGCCGCCGCTACAAAATGGCGGGCAACCTATTTCTTTTTCAATCCCATTAATATGGGTATTAAATGAAAGGGCTTGACAAGTGAAATACAGTGCTCTATACAAAATCAATATAAAAACTAAAAACTTGAAAATAAAAAAAGGAAAAAAATATTTTAAAATTAAACGTTTTTATTGTAAAGAAACAGTAAAAATAAAATCGTGGGGCACGTCAAATATCTACAATCGTCGATTAAAATGTTTGTTTTGTAGTGTCCCACGATTTTATTTTTACTGATTATTTACAATAAAAACGTTTAATTTAAAAATTTTTTTTTCTTTTTTTATACAAAATTTTACTCGATTTAAGAATATTTATAGACATTAGTGCACTGCTATTTGTGTTATACAGTACTAAGTGATATGTATTATGCCCTTATCTGTCGATAAGTAGTTAAATAAGATTTTTTGTATTCCTTCTTTGCTATCTGCCGAGATTAGTGTATTCAAACAAGCAAACTCTTTAGCTTTACAATAGTAATATAGATAACTACTAATTATAATAATTGGGAACACCCACTACTGCCTGTATCTGTTAATTCTTCTATTTTTTAGCTTCTTTACATCACATTTTTAGACTTATCATTCTAGGAAAATTACCCACACTGGTCAGACGTATATATAAGACTTTATTTCAAAGTCTTTTTCTTACAGTGATTACTTGTTACGATTAACAAATTAAAGACGATTCTTTGTTACATCCGTAGGAAAGAAGGACACATCCCTTTCTTTCCCACGCGTAATATGAATCACATTTTTATTACATCACTACACTGAATCTGTTAATAATATCTAAATGTTATTTATTCCAGCTGATCCTTACTTCTACCAAGGCGGCCAAGGTGGTGAGTAATAAATTTCTTTAAAACTAAATTCTCGTTAGTAATAACTATGATACTATTAATATGATAATCATGCGATGAAATACTTCAATTAATCGGTTGTGAGCTCTTTAAACCTTTTCTATTGGTTACAACATAGTCTGGTCCAAACTTGTCAAAGATATCTGGAATGATAGGCGGCCAACGTGAGGTTACTAACCTGCTGTATTAGCCTTCAGCGCCAATTGAGCGCCTCCGGAAACGATTCCTTTAGTTCCGTTGCCCGTACGAAGTGGTTACGCCTTCGGGTATCTATCACTGACGAAGTTTCAGCAAGCGAGCACTGGAACGTCTCCGAAAATAAGGATAGATATTGTATTCTTAACTCGTTATCACATGGGGCAGGAAAAACCCAAAGACTAAGAAAAATCGTTTGTTTAATCGTACTAGGAATTAACCTACGTAGTACTATTACCACATAGTAGTTTACTATTACTACGCAATTTGTGCCGTCAACTAACTTATAAATTTAATAACATAGATTTTTTCCATTTCAGTTGGCAGCGGCTCACGTCCCAAGCAATGTACGTATATTTGGTATACACGTCTTCTTCCTGTTCGTACCCTATTTACATCTTTCTGTTGGCTTCGAACTTCTTCCAAAATAGGAGTGAAATATTATAGTCTTTTTTTTTTTTTTTGTGGGTGGGCTGCGGTCGCGCGCCTCTGCACCGCTCCATCCGGGGCGACAGAGGGGCTTAAGCACGCAACTCCCGCAACCCACCCGAAAACCACGTCGCCTTCGTCGTTGGGCCGGCCACCGGAGCAGGGTTACTTGACATCAGTGGTCGGCCCGACGGAATACCCCCTATTGGGGTACCCTCCCATCGACCGACGTCCCCCCCTCGGGGAGGACGTCGGTCTTTCCTCACGCGGTCGACCTCTCGGCGGGTGACTAATCCCCGGTCACGTCACCCGCGGCCTCGGCTAGGGAAATATTTTAGTCTAGAGTTCATTCTCTTGGATATTTTTATTTGCATACCTATCTTATAAATCATTTGCCTTTTATGACACCCACGGACATGAAGGATGGTGGGGAATTCTTAGTCTGTCAGTTTCCACTGAAGTTAAGGAACTCTGCACCGGTGGTCGGCCCAACGACGAACGCGACGTGCTATACGGGTGGGTTACGGGTGTGCGTGCTTACGCCCCTCTGTCGCCCCGGACGGAGCCGGGCGATGAGTGCGCCGATCGTAACCCACCCCAGAAAAAAAAAGTCCGTCAATTTACTGAAAATTAATGTCTTAACAAATGAGTTTCACAGTGATCTGCAGACTATGAAATTGTATTAACAATAAATATACCTATATAAAATATACCATCTATACTAATATTTCAAAGAGGAAAAATTTGTATTTGTGTGTGTGTGTATGTTTGTAATGAATAAACTCAAAAACTACTGTGCCAATTTCAAAAATTCTTTCACCAATGGAAAGCTATAATATTAGGGAGTAATATAGGCTATATTTGTGTGTGTGTGTTATTTCCGTGTGGTGACGGAGTAAGAATACAATTCACCACTCCCTATCTTGCCCGTGGATGTCGTATAAGACGACTATGGGATATAATGTGCACATAACATCTGTGCAAGAGAAGGAAAACTCGAAATCAAACCCTATACCAACATGTCTGACCAGCATGGTATAGTAGGTCAAATTCCCTCCCATTGTGGAGGAGGCCCGAGCCCAACAGTGGGACGTATGTGGGCTGCGATGATGATGATAGGCTATATTTTATCCTGGTATTCCCATGGGAACGGGAACTACGCGGTTAAGGCAACTGAAACCGAACCGAAGCATTTATATCAATTTATTGAATAACTAGTATTCAATAAATTGTAATAAACTACTGCGAATGCTGAGCATAGCTTGTTGTAGAGAGTACATTCTGAAACTAATAACCGTATTTTATATATATATATATATATATATATATATAACATACATTATTCAGTGAAAGAGGGAAAACTCTAAGATAACATTTATTATTATGGACAATTTATACAATTATATCTTATATGTTTAATTTTGTTTATTATAGATGACAGCCCTTTCCTCCGAGGTGGAAAATGAAGCCTTTACGAAGCTAAAAATTAATATGCATTATTATGCATATTATTAGATGGTGTGGTGATTAACATGGTCTTATTAGACCAAAAAAATTTGGTCTATAATTATTTTTTTTTTTATTATTCTAGAGAAAATCCTCTCCTTTGGAGTATGGGAAGAACTCTCTTTTGGAGTATGGGATTTTTCTGATTCTTGCATACAATTTAAAATTGTAATAGCTTTCCAAATAAAAATCCATCTTTGTACGTTTGTCCTCTATATGTTCCAGAACCATTCATCCGATCTTGATAAAACATTTTTGTAATTATTATACTCATATTCGTAAAAATATTTATAAAAAGAAATACCTAAACTTAACAATAGTTTTATTTTTATCATATATCATTATTTTTCATCATTTTGGCTCATATACGTCCCATGCTGGGCTTGAGCCTCCTAGGTAATAGGAGGGTTATTGACCTACTATACCACGCTGGTCAGACGGGTTGATATAGAGTTTTTTTCGAGTTTTCCTTCTTTTGCATGGACGTTATATGCACATTATATTCTTTAGTTATCTTTTACTGTGGATGTCGCCACGGGTAAGTAATAACAAAAAGAAGATGATGATCATATATTTTTGGACAAAGCCAGACCTAGTAACCCAGACCTAACAAAAAGAAGATGATGATGATGTATTTTTGGGCAAACCAAGCCTAGTAACCGAAAATAAATATTAGTTGCCTAAAAAAAGAAAATAGATGCCAATAAAAATAATAATTAATAGTGCCGTGTGGTGACGGATTAAGAATACAATTCACCACTCCTTATCTTGCCCGTGGATGTCGTAAAAGACGACTAAGGGATATAATATGCACATAACATCTGTGCAAGAGAAGGAAAACTCGAGATGAAATCCTATACCAACATGTCTGACCAGCACGGTATAGTAGGTTAAATTCCCTCCCATTGTGGAGGAGGCCCGAGCCCAATAGTGGGACGTTTGTGGGCTGCGATGATGATGATGATTAATATTAATTTAGCATTGTGTCTCCTGAGTTTTCTTGCCGGATCTTTCTCAGTGTGGCGGCGTTCCGATCCAGTGGTCTAATAATTTGTTAGTTTTTTTAAATTAATAAATTGTCATAATAATTGCTACAAATTTAATAATTAATAATTACTATAAACAATATAATCTTTTCATATAGAATCATTTTCTTCTTATACTGGCAATAAATTTGTACTAAAATGTGGGTCAAAATTTAAAAAATTCAATAACTAATTTTCTGTATCGGGTAGATAATTATAAATGTCTATAATAACGATGACTTGTTGGACGTGAGACATCTTAGTCCGCCCCTGATCATGAATGCTGCAAAGTGTACGAAACATCGGGCAATCAGAAATACAATACAAACCAGATAAAATCTGTAAAGTAGTTTTATTTAAATATAAAAGTTGGTATTATCACTGTGTATTAATTCGGTACTAGACGAACACTTTTCCACATCAGAAGAGAAATTGACGTACTAAATCACGCTGGTCAAATGGGTTGGTACAGGGAACATCATGAATGAACTGTATGTTTGCGACGTAAAGGTAAATAGACCTTTTAAATGTGAGATATACTCAAATTTAAAAATAAAATTTCATGCTGTGTTTATATTGTTTTATTACATTAAAAAACTTATTTCAGTCTGCATATATTCCTTACTTGCCATCGCGTAAGTAAGGGTTGTCTGGAACAAAGAAAATAATTAAGTTTTTACAGTTCAGGAGTTTCTATATTAATTACAAGAATCGACAAATTGTAAATCAATCCGGCAGTAGGTATTTCTAGTAGGAGACCACTTTATTTTATATTAGACTAGCAATCTGCCCTCGCTTCGCTTCGGTTTTAGTCGTTTTACCCGCGTACTTCCCGTTCCCGTGGAAATACCGGGATAAAATATAGTTTACGCGCTGATATTATAGCTTTCCAATGGTGAAAGAATTTTTGAAAGCGGTCCAGCCGTTTTGAAGATTACCCGGAACAAACAGACAGACAGACAAACAGAGAGACAGACAAAAATTTTTTAATCTGTATTTTAGGTATAAGTGTCGTGCAAATAACCGTGTGAGTATGAAAAAAGCCTATTATTTTGACATTACAAACAGACACTCCAATTTTATTTATTGGTATAGATTTGTTGTTCGTGTTGCTGTTATAGGGGCAATAGAAATACATATTCCGTAAAACTTTCAATTGTCAATTAAATAATACAGACATCATCATTATTGCAGCTCATATATGCCGCCCTGTTGGCGTGAGCCTCCTTCATAATCGGCAGAAAATTAAACTACTACACCACGCTGGTCAGACAGGTTTTATTTCGAGTCTTCCTTCTTTTGCACATGCATATTTAATCTTTTAGTCGTCTTTTATGACACCCACCGGTAAGATGGTGATGGATTGTATTCTTACTCCGTCACCACACGGAGGAAATGATAGAGAAAACGTATTTACATTACCACTGAAAGTTACAAGATTATACACGACTTCCGTGTGGTGACGGAGTAAGGATACAATTCACCACCCCCTCTCTTGCCCGTGGGTGTCGTAAAAGACGACTAAGGGATATTATATGCATATAACATCAATGCAAGAGAAGGAAAACTCGAAACAAAACCCTATGCCAACATGTCTGACCAGCGTGGTATAGTAGGTCAATATCCCTGCAATAATGGAGGAGGCCCAAGCCCAACAGTGGGACATATATGGGCTGAGATGATGATGATGACACGACTTCAATAATAATATCCACATGACCAGCATGGTATAGTAAAGTCAATTTCCCTCTTGTTCCTACTGTGGAGGAGGCTCGTGCCCCGCAATGGGACGTATAAGAGCCAAGATGATGACGATGATCTATATATCTCCCATAGTAAGAAACTAGTAGGGAATATAAAAGAAATTGCCAACTTAAGTTCGACAATATGGCCCGAGTTAAAGTACCGGTGTCAGTGTCTTGAGTTTGATTTCCATGCAATTTTTGTATACAATCCACACATAACTGAGCTCAGATATAGTTTGAGTTCATCCATACTTACTTACTTACTTACTAATATTATAAATGCGAAATTACTTTCACATTTATATTTCGGATGTTTGTTTGTTTGTTTGTAACGCTTTCACGCTTAAACCACCGAACCGATTTCAAAAATTCTTTCACCAATGGAAAGCTATAATATTAGGGAGTAACATAGGCTATATTTTATCCCGGTATTCCCACAGGAACAGGAACTACGCGGGTTTAAGCGACTGAAACCGAAGCGAAGCTAGGGCGGATTGCTAGTTAATTATATATTTGTAAGTAAATTGTATATTGTTCTTTACCGCGATCTGAAGATTTTTCTTAATGTGTTTTTTTTTGTCATAATTATATAGAAGTAACTTACATTGCCCATCAGGACCGGGATTATTGTCTACTACGTGAACTGAAACAAATTAAAAATTATTTTAAATTTACATTAAAATAAATCCGACTAATATATATACAGTAGTAAAATTCGATTTAAACTCTAATAATTTAACTTATATAAACCCTTTTTTGACAGGCATCGTCTGGAAACACTCTGGGCAATTCGTCCGAGGCATTGGCAGGGCAGTCCGGACGAATTGGGAAATAAATTTGCCGTTTTCTCCAAAAATCGAAATTGCATTAAATTTTTTGTATGATTCTTATGAATAACTAGTCTACAAATCAACATTAAATGTAAAGCGGGGATAAACTTGGGTAACTGGCAAACTTCGATGAACTTAAAATGAAAAATTATTATCGGCTTATTGAATTTGGCAATTATTTTAACGTAAACGTTAACAATATATGAATTAATATTAGTTGTTCTGAAATCATTAAAGCTCTAGCTTCTTCTAGTTCTAACTTCTAAGTGGTCTGAATAATATATATATTTTTTTTTTGGGACTAATCCCACCACACATTCCCACCACTGTAACTCCTGTAAGCCAGGATCCACAATGGTCTCCCTATAAGACACTGAGGTTTGACCCTCAGGAAGTTCCGGGAATCGCTTTTAATTGTCTTGGGACCCGCAACAAATTTAATTAGAAAAGAAAACAGGAGGAGTTGGAAAGATTCCACTTCCCTCCTATGCAAAGCGGGAGACATGAAGCAAAGTTGGCTGATAAGCCAGTAAATAAGAGTTTGTACAACTACGTGAAACGCAGCGGTACAGCACCACGGATTGGACAAAGCTTAATGGACCTATTTGTGAGCTTTAGGTTTGATTACAGTAATAGGTATGGCAAAAGCGCCTAAACGCACGGAAATTTTCTCGAGTTGCTACAAGATCCGAATAGTATACTACCCCAGACGTGACATGCATATTATCTAACATGACGTTCCGCTCGTTGCGCCAGAGAATGCACTCCCAAAGGATGTGATGAGCTGTTTGTTCAAAATTGGAGTTTGATGTCGAACAATGACAAAATGGTGAATCTACTAGTGTAAAATAGAATAATTTACTTCTAAAATTCCCATGGCCTGTATACTTTAAATCAAATAATTTACTTACTATTCCTACAAAATTTTACATTAAAAACACATTGGATGCTATAAATTTCGTATATATAAGTGTGTCAATAGTATTAACATAGTGGGGGATACTGCCAAATAATCTATCATATCCCCTTCCGGCGGCCATTGAGATGACCACTTGTACCGATTCCTTGATTCCTCCGTGCCCAGCCCGGTCAGAGCATATATAAACCCTACCTGACTTACTTATAATCCATATCATATTTTGTCTGAAAATAGTTACTACTATCTATCCTATTCCAATTTACTATTTTTTTGAAATACGACAGCAGTGGAATGTATTTTCAATCAGGAAACATCCCACAACTGAATTCGAGTTATTATTTTAGATGAGGAATTAGTCTACCATGCCACATGGGCTAGATATGTTAGCACATTTTTTTCTTTTCTTGCAGTAACGTCTATCTTACATCCCTCAATAAATTTTTAATTTACCGACAAGACAAAAGAGAAGGAAAATACTATTCTGAATCTGCCACCATAAGAAAAATGTAGTCAACTAGCATTTGCTTATACTCCGAAGTGGATAAGACACAATAAACATATGATCTACATTAATGTGTGATCTTCAGTACCCTATATTTTTATTAATAAAATATAAAACAAATTGAGTTTCTCACCTCCATGAACATTATTATCCACGACGTGTACTGAAACAATAAAAAATAAGGTTATAATATAAGAGTTGTTTAAAAAAATAAAGAGTAATAAAGAGAGAAATATCTGTGTCACAGAGTATTTTACAAACTTATTAATACATAAATTTACAAAAAGACAAAGACGAATTAACTGTATGAGTGTCGATCGTGTCCGTCGATAAGAATGCCATTAAGATATATATCAGAGGTGATAAGCTCAATTTTGCAGAGAGCCATATATTCAATTTTGTATTCGTGGCCGGGCCAGAGAGAAAATAAAAGAAAAATGAGCTCAATTATTATAACATTTTATTTATTAAATTATATAGTATATAATATACGGTTGTTAAAAAATGCCAATCGCGGGTCTTATTGATACGGCCCAGGGGTCGGATGCGGCCCACGGGCCGTGTGTTTGACATGACTGATCTATATCATGGTAGATACTTAAAACTTAATATCGGATATTTACAAATCATATTTGAAAAATATTTATAGCTCTGCGGTCTCAGCTACGAATACTACCATCCCTTGTATTTCTCGTAAGCGTCGTAAAAGACGACTAAGGGTTTTACATTAAACAGGGTTATCTAATACCGTCTGGTTAATAATTCCATTCCCAAGGAGGAATGACGTCAGACAGGCTGCCGGTCATAACAATTGTCAAAACTTTTGCAATATGTATTATTCAAATTCTAATTCTAATTCAAATCATTTATTATGTATAAGCTCGAGAGGGCACTTACATATTGTCAAGTTAACAAAACTAAATTATCCAAAAAAATAAACTGCCACCGGATCAGAACGTGACCTCTACTGAGAAGATCCGGCAAGAAACTCATCGGGCTTGTCTATTATTTTTGATGTGAAACATCTATAGGCGAGGGTGACCGTGATCGTCGCGTGGCGTTTAACGCCACGCCTCGCGGTCCCCTAATAATAAAATATTAATTTTTTTTTGTGTGACAGTTGTTAGCCTCAGATGGCTGTGACAACTTTACCCGGACTAGTGGGTGAGCGCCGAAGGCTCTCAACCCGTGGAATATTAAATAAATATTTGGATGCATATACCTACATTTTTGTAACGAAACCATAGTGCGATTTAAAAATTTGTACAACGCCATCTAGTGAACTCAAAGTAAAGGTCCATACCTACTGGTATGGACATATTTAGTTTACTTTCAGCTACGAAAACTGGAAAACCGTTTTTTTTTTCTAGGCTTTTATTAGTTTCAGGTGTATATATATTTATTTCTTTGTATATTACCGACTTCATAGGAATTGGATTTTGACTCACTTTAAACAGTCAAATTTCATTTATTGTAAGTTGAAAATTTAAGGAGGCCCAATGACGTTAAAATTATTTAGATAGCTTGTCTTATTATCATTACAGGATTAAAAATTTCTTTATTAAATATATTGAAGCTGAGAGTTGGTCGTTAGCTCGATAAATGCCGCCATTTCTGTTTCCTAAATCACACTCTTCGTGCGGAAAGAATGTCTGTGAACGGATGAAAGCATTTCATTTTTATAGGCTTTTATTAGTTTCAGCTGTGTATTTATTTGTTTGTATGTCACCAACTCCTTACGAATTGGATTTTGACTCACTTTAAACAGCTTGTCTTATTATCATTACAGGATTAGAGAGTTCTTTATAAAATATATTGTAGCTTAGAGTTGGTCGTTTGCTCGATAGATGCCGCTATTTCTGGTTTATAAATCGCAAATCATTTCAAGCTACGTTTTAGAAGGTTCATTTCGTTTGTACTAAATGACGTTACCATAAATATGAGTCGTAAAGTCAATTTTAAAATGGATAATTTATTCGATACGATACTTACCAAAAAGTACTTATTGACTAAAATATCGAATACAAAAGTATCGGTATCGAAAGAAAAGTACTCGATACCTAAAGATAAAGTAAATAAAAGTACTTGATACTTTAAACAGTACGTTACTTATCTTTCGATACTATTCATGAGTTCAGTATCGATACTTTATATTCGATACCGTGTCTCTACTCGTACAAAATAGTTTCGATGTTTCACATCTGGCAGGCGTCCTGAGCGACGGCACACTTTTTTTTTTAATTATATTTTCTTGTTACTATATATATAAATTATAAATGATTAGTACATATTGAGGCGACCCTCAAGTAATTGTGATAAGGGTATTGGTAATTGTGGTAATGGCGATTTGAAAAATACATATTATGTTTGTTTGATGGTAAGCCTCTATCATAAGTTCTTATTCTGAAGTCATGTTATATGTTGCAAGAAATTTTATTTAAATTTAAACATCCTGTCAACTGTTCGTCCTGGTTTTAAATATTCTCTTCATCTTATCGCTATAGTTCAATAATCAAATATGATAGATTTACAATATCTATATCTAATAAAAATCGACTAAGCGATTTCGGAGGTTATCATGGCAATCCATTCGAAGAGCATGATATGTTAGGTCAATTTCCTTCTTTTTTTTATTGGAAATGGTGACAAACGACCAAACAGAACACCAGATAGTAAGTGTTACTGCCGCTCATGGACCTGGAGTGTGTATGCGTGCAATGAGGTTCGGTGAACATCACACGCAAACACCCTTAGAAAGTTGGGCCTCCGGCTCTCTCACATTTTCTGTGAGAGAGTGGTCCTACCCCGGACTAGGGCTTCCAATCCCGCAATACCGAGATCTCGGTATTGAGGGATCCCGTGCCATTTTCCAATCCCGCATGGTGCGGGATTACTGGCGCGGGATCGGCGGGATTTGCGGGACTGAAAAAAGCGTGTATGCAACCTCAAACGTAATAAACTCTCAAACAGTAACATATTCGAAATAAATTTACAGTTTAAAAAGTGTTTTCTTTTGGTAGATTTTTCTTTGTGTATTTTTTGAAGAAGATTTGTTTTGTTTTTTATTCAGTATTTGTTACTGATTTATGTGAAGGGAAAAAACGGTGTAATTTGATTGGTCTCATACTAATAGTAATACGTAAATAAATGTGTAGTTAGTTGATTAAATCACTCTTTTTGTCTGATAAATAAACGGTGTAATTTAATTGATCTCATATTAATAGTAATATGTACGTAAATAAATTTGGAGTTGATTAATTCATTGGTTCATTTGCCTTATGTAATTGTGAATATTTTCAATATACGAGAACCCGCAAATGCCGAGATCCCGCGGGATTGAAAATTCGTAGTCCCGCAAATACCGAGATTGAATTAAAGCTGCGGGATTGGAAGCCCTACCCCGGACGTACCGGCCCGTGGCTGTAAACAGACAACTGTTAACAGTGTAGTCCTTTTATTGTGAAGGAGGCTTCAGCCCAACAGTGAGACGTATATGGACTGAGATAAGAAATAAAAAGAAAAACAAATTACCTTCTTGTCCTGGATCATGATGTACAAATTCTGGTCCAATATCTGTAAACATAAATATGGAACTAAATTATTCTTACACGCGCCTGTTAATATTTAATGGGTGAGAGAGACCATAGACTATCCAAAAACAAAAGGCACGTAACGTAAATACACGATTTTAATTTACAATTTGATTTTATCACGTTTGTATTTGATTTTTGATTGCCCGACGTTTCAAATACTTTGCACTTTACACGGGCGACCCATGACCGTCTCTTAGTCCGTAGTTTTATTTACAATGTTCAATTTGAATTTCAGTGTAAGTTTTTTGCAACTTGAACATTCCTTACATACTTAATATTATCTACATACTCGTAGTAATTATGATAAATATAGGGATCGGCCATTGTTATCTTAACTTACTACCACACAAATAGATAGATTTATTATGTCAAATACAAAATTAAAAATTGTCGACAACCAAAATAAATAATTTTAATTTGATAATGTCATAGATTTTTCGTTCGGTGACGGAGTAAGAATAAAATTTGCCACGTCCGATCTTTCCCGTGATTATCATGAAAGACGACTATGAGATGTAGTAAGCATGTGACATCTATATAAAATATGGAAAACTCGAACGAAAACCAACCTGTTTGATCAGTCGATTTTCCTCCCATAATGAAGAAGGCCCGGGCCCAACAGTGGGACGTATATGGGCTAAGATAACGATGATAAGTGATGAATGCCATAAAATAAATACCTTTTATTTATTTTTGCAAGTATATTTAAACAATTCAATAATCGATTGAACACCGGATTTCATTAACAGTTATGTATAGGTATTATTAGGTATTCAGCCCTAAGAATATTATTAAAATAACTTTGACTTACTGATAGGTTCACCACCAACAGCTGTAACAGAAAAAAAATTGTTTAGAAACAATACTTTTTTTAAATTAACTAAACATATTTGTTATTCAATTATTGACTTACATCAAATAGTTTAAAATTTCAATAGAGTTGTATAAACACTGTCATTCCTATATTTGACTCTATTCCTGAACTATCCGTATGTACCCTACTCTACTACGAAATGTAGATGTACGAAATGTAGTAAATGCACACATGTGCATACAAGCGTATCCACTCTATTTATAAACACAAACATTAAAGACAACCAACTTATGAAATAACGTCATCCTTTTTTTAAATTAAAGCTTCGAAGCCTTTTTACGTTTGTTGATTAATTATGAATACAATGCATTGGCCTGGTAGACTAATAACGGCAATTATCTTCCATCCGCATGCCAAGCATGACGGTCATGTTATCAAGCATGATGGTAATTATCCACCTATGAGGAGGCCTACGGGCTGTAGTTGACATCGATAGGCTTGATTATTCTGAAATATTCTGAAAATATTCATTGTAATATTCTGAATTAATATTTAACTTACGGTATGGCCCTGGATATCCGGGTTCCACTAATGCAGGGGAAATATCTGTAAGTAAATAAAAACATATTTAATCTATTATTGATAATAATAATACTACATTCCTTGAGTTGACAGAGTAAGAATACAGCTCACCACCCCTTATCTTACTCGTGTGCGTTTGGCAAATCATCATCAAATATATATATATATATATATATATATATATATATATATATAAATATATATATATATATATATATATATATATATATATATATATATATATATATATATATATATATATATATATATAAATATATATATATATATATATATATATATATATATATATATATATATATATATATATATATATATATATATATATTCAGGATCTCGGCAACGGCACCAATGATTTTGATGAAACTTGGCATACTAGAAGTTTCGGGGCCAAAAAATCGATCTAGCTATTATTAGTTTTATTTATAGAAAATGTTGTTTTGTCGGTGTGTTTAGCTAATCAATACAATGACATAAAATGTCAATAGAATTTGGATTCAAATTTCGCTGTTGACATCATGAGTGACGATAGCTCAGTTAGGAAGTCGTCCAGTTTTTTATTATGTTTTGGCATTCAAACAGCGTGGGATCGAATCTCGGTGTTATTATTATTCTCTTTTTGTAATTTGATATTTTTCTAAATAAATTCGGCAAAAATACAACAAAAATATACCGAGCGAAGCTCGGTCAACCTGATATTATATATATATATATATATATATATATATATATATATATATATATATATATATATATATATATATATATAATATATATATATATACATATATATATAATATATATATACATATATATACATATATATATAATATATATATATATATATACATATATATATATATATATATATATATATATATATATATATATATATATATATAACATCTATGCAAGAAAAAAAATTCGAAATGTAACCGTAATCATATCACTATGGGAGTAAAATTGACCTACTAAACCACATTGTTCAGACATGTTGGCATAGGGTTTTGTTTCAAGTTTTCCTTCTCTTGCATATATATTGTATGAATATTATAATCACTTAGTCCTCTCTTACGATACCCACGGGCAGAAGAGTGAGTGAATTGTA
Source organism: Lymantria dispar (assembly GCA_032191425.1). Classification (NCBI taxonomy): domain Eukaryota; kingdom Metazoa; phylum Arthropoda; class Insecta; order Lepidoptera; family Erebidae; genus Lymantria; species Lymantria dispar. Next base: position 10,132,059 of record CM063455.1, read on the forward strand.
ATCTTACTACGTCACTACACGGAAACAGCTAATATATAAATAATACTGATAAATGCTACACTTTATCTCTCATCAACACCCTGCTCATTTCCCAATTACTTGGGGTTGACACAATATGTATTCTTCTTTGATCGTACATATGGCAAAACTGATTGAAAATAGTTTAATGACTGGCCAACTGACGCCCGAGTTCATCCCTCCTTGGGAGTTGGGCATATAATTGTTGACCTGACGGCATTAGATGGAGCTAGCCTAGGTCAGTGACAATCTCCTAGTCGTTCTGATGGAGCTGACCCAGCTTGACAATAAACTCTTAGTCATACGTATATGTGTATTGTTTGAATAGCATATCAATGTATGGGATTTGCCTCAAATAGGTCTTTTTATTTCATTTCCTTCGTTTATTACTTTATTACTCACCAATAGGCTCGCCACCGGGATCTGTAAAAAAATATCTATTAATAAAGAATGTATAATGAATTTATCTTAGAAATATATAAAAACTTTAAACAGTAAAAGACAGACTGAGCAAGATACAATCAATTTTTTTTCAATATAATATAAAGGCTACGTTAAAGTCTATCACAGCCATGGTGCTATACTGGCACAACTTATTATTAAATTTTTCTTCAAATCTTCCACGTTACATAAGAAGGAATTGGGAATCTTTTCTAACTACTCCTGTTTGTGTTTTTCTAGTTAAATTTGTTGCAGCTCCCAAGAAAATTTACGTTTCATAAAACATTCTGAGAGTTAAATTTCGATGTTATTTATGGAGACTATTGTGAATGTTGGTTGGTGATTGAATGTCATTATACAATTTATTCAACACCTCGTAAAGATGTGGAAACTGTGGTTTAAGTGGGTATTCTGGTCTTTAGCGGACTCGCAAATTTACAATTAACGAACACAATTTATATCCAGACTCAGAACAAACACAAAGTTTGCCTGGGAATTGAATCTACCGCGTGGGCTATTTAATCTTTTTGTTAATCACTTTTTTATCTTTCAAAAATGGCACTATTTTTTAGATAAAACGTACCCTGGCCTTATCTATATTGATAACAATATGTTACCAAAATTTCAAGACAATTGATTAAGCAATTAAGACGTGAAATCACTATAGACAAACATAATTTAAAAAACTGGTACTATATTAGATACAGCGTCACCTGTTGTGTCTAATTTTGTGTCTAATTAATAATTATGCATATATCAACTCAAAACGGGGAACAACAAACACACCTAGTGTTGTTCCAAACGTTTTATTAAAATCGGTATAGATGTTTAGAAGTTCAGTGACATATCATTCTGATACCATAGATATTAAAAATACGCATGCATCCTATAATAATAATATTCCTTCGTTCAAGTAATATGTATGCAAGTAACGAGAGAATTGTTTACTTACGATACATGTAACGGCTGTCTGGACCAGCTGCAAAACAAAAAAAAGCACAAATAAGAACATTAAACTTGAATGAAAACTATGAATTATTCTTATATTCTCATTAGATGATTTAAGAATGTATTTGGTTATGATAATATCCATAAAAATATATTATTTGATCAAATAGACTTTGTGCTGTATTCAAAAAATAAATATAATTTGCAAAGAACTCTATCAAAGCAATATCTTTTGAAAGCATTTGTAAGTCTAAGCCAATCAGGAACCCACTCAAATACACACAAAATATTCTCATCATCGTCTCGGCTCATATATGTCCCGCTGTTAGGCACAAGCTTCCTAGGCAATAGGAGAAAAATTGGCCTCCTATAATACGCTAATCAAATAGGGTTTTATTTAGAACTAGCTTTTGCCCGCGGCTTCGCCCGCGTAAAATTTACTTGAATATTGAACTATTATCGCAAAGAATATTATCGGCATAAAAAGTATTACATTTCTTAATTTAAGAAATACTCTATCTACGTGTCAATTTTCATCCAAATCTGCTCAACAGTTTAAGCGTGATTGAGTAACAAACATCCAAATATCTTCACAAACTTTCACATTTGAATATTACTTGCAGCCTTATAGTGCAGATTCCCGTGGAAATACGATGATAAATATGCCTTTCCTTAGTCTCTGATAACGTAATTTTCCATTGGTGAAAAAAAATGATATCAATCAAACACCCGCAGTTTCATTCACGTAGACCCCATTTTCATGCCAATACCGAGATAAAAAATGCCTATGTTACTCGCTGATATTATAAATTTACATGGGTGAAAAAAAAAATATAAATCCCAGAAATATCAGAGATAAAAATTGCCTATGTTACTCGCTGATAACATCGGTAGCATACCATTGGTGAAAGAATTTTAAAAATTGGTCGTCATTCCCCGGTTTAGTTCTCGTTCCCGGCAAATATTGGGATGAAAATAGCCTTTATATGGTATTCACTGATAATATAGCTTTTCATTAGTGAATTAATTTTTAAAACCATTAAATTCCCGTGATTTCACCGCCATTGTACCCGACCCCGTAGGAATATCAGGATAAAAATAGCTTAAATATGTTACTGGCTTAAAAATAGCTTTCCATTAGTGAAATAATTTTAAAATCGACCTAATTCTCAAGGTTGCTCCAGCCACACCGGGATAAAATATAGCCTGGGATAAAGTATAGTCTTAAGTTATTCCTTATGTATGCCTGGTAGACCTGATGGTAAAATGTAATCAATATGGGTCCAGCCATTTTGAAGATTAACTGTAACGAATGGACAGACAGACAAAAAAATTTGGACCGTATTATGTGAGCATAAATAAAACCTATTATTTTGATAGACAAACAGACGCTTCAAATTGATTTATTTGTAGACATAGAAAATTGGAATAATATCTTGATTGTAACTTACTGTCTGGTAGCTGCTAGAAATATTACCACGCTTTCATTGTTCGTGGGTGTCGCAAAATACTACTAAGACAAAGATTTACATCAACCTGGACCAATTGGTGATGCCGTCTGGCCAACAATGTCGTCTGCCAGGTCATAAAATTGCTAGAACCTTTGCAATATATCTACGATGGCAGAAGAGTGCCTTCATATCGCGTCGATCCAAAGTAATTAGGATAAGCGCAAAATAATGATGATATATCATTGGCTGGGTGTCTTCGACTATATGCGTTTTATCCCTTTGGGGCAGCCCAAAATTGTTTCTTAGTGAGTGCTTACCCCAAATAACCGATCGGTATACAAAATTTCACATTCTTAGGCCCAGTATCTTTGGCTATACACTTTCACCCTCTTAGGGGTTGAATTTCCAAAAATTCTTTGTTAGAGCTCGCTTATCCTTGCCAAAAATTTTTTCATAGTGCTTGGTAAGTGAGCACTAAGAAAATCTTGGGGTAATCCAAGAAAGCCGACCGTGTACTAAAATGATCCTTCGTAGGCTCGGTGATTTCGGTTAAACGCTGTTCACCCCCTTAGGGCTAAAATTGCAAAAATCTCTCTTTCCCCAAGAAAAGCAACTTTATACAAAATTCCATGTTTCTAGGCCTAATGATTTCGGCTATATATTTTGCACCCCTTTAGGAGTTGATTTTAATAAAATAATTTCTTAGAGCTCACTTACAACAAAAGAAAGAGAATTGCATAGAAAGTTTTACGTTCCTAGCACTAATAGTTTAGTCTATACGCTTTTCACCCCCTTCAGGGGGTGATTTTCCAAAAATCCTTTGCTAGTGCTCGTATACCCCAAGAAATAAGACGATGTATAAAGAAAATACTTTCCCCTATTTCAACCCCTTATACCCATTTTTTCGCGATAAAAAGTAGCCTTATATCCTTTCTCAAGCTTTAGTACATATCTGTACCAAATTTAATCAAAATTGGTTAAGTGGTTTCGACGTGAAAGGCTATATGCTTTTCAACCCCTTAAGGGGGTGAATTTCCAAAAATCCTTTGCTAGTGCTCATGAACCCCAAGAAATACGATGGTGTAAAAAAATACGTTTCTAGGCCCAGTGGTTTCGGCTGTTTGCTTTTTGGTATTTTAGGGGTTGAATTTCATCCCCATGTAAATGGAATTTCCAAAACGCTTGAGCGAATATTTATTTATTTATTATTAGGTGTCTGAATACAAAGATTCGTGGTTCTATCATCGAAAATGACGAATTTCCATACAAAATGTCATCCCCTATTTCAACCCCTTATACCCATTTTTTTGCAATAAAAGTAGCCTATATCCTTTTTCAAGCTTTAGTCCATCTCTGTACCAAATTTCATCAAAATCGGTTAAGTGGTTTCGACGTGAAAGGCTATATGCTTTTCAACCCCTTAAGGGAGTGAATTTCTAAAAATCTTTTCCTAGTACTCGTGCACCCTAAGAAATACGATGGTGAAAAAAAAAACGTTTCTAGGCCCAGTGGTTTCGGCTGTATGCTATTGATATTTTAGGGGTTGAATTTCATCGCCATGTAAGTGAAACTACCAAAACGCTAGAACGAATATTTATTTATTTATTATCAGGAGCCTTAATACAAAGATTCACAGTTCTATCATCGAAAATGACGAATTTCCATACAAAATGTCATCCCCTATTTCAACCCCTTATACCCATTTTTTTGCGATAAAAAGTAGCCTATGTCCTTTCTCAAGCGTTAGTCCATCTCTGTACCAAATTTCATCAAAATCGGTTTAGACGTGAAAGACTATATGCTTTTCACCCCCTTAAGGGGGTGAATTTCCAAAAATCCTTTGCTAGTGCTCGTGCACCCCAAGAAATACGATGGTGTAAAAAAAAATGCGTTTCTAGGCCCAGTGGTTTCGGCTGTATGCTATTGATATTTTAGGGGTTGAATTTCATCCCCATGTAAGTGAAACTACCAAAATGCTAGAACGAATATTTATTTATTTATTATCAGGAGCCTTAATACAAAGATTCACGGTTCTATCATCGAAAATGACGAATTTCCATACAAAATGTCATCCCCTATTTCAACCCCTTATACCCATTTTTTTGCGATAAAAAGTACCCTATGTCCTTTCTCAAACGTTAGTCCATCTCTGTACCAAATTTCATCAAAATCGGTTTATACGTGAAAGACTATATGCTTTTCACCCCCTTAAGGGGGTGAATTTCCAAAAATCCTTTGCTAGTGCTCGTGCACCCCAAGAAATACGATGGTGAAAAAAAAATACGTTTCTAGGCCCAGTGGTTTCGGCTGTATGCTTATTGGTATTTTAGGGGTTGAATTTCATCCCCATGTAAATAAAATTTCCAAAACGCTTGAACCAATATTTATTTATTATCAGGTACCTTAATACAAAGATTCGTGGTTCTATCATCGAAAATGACGAATTTCCATACAAAATGTCATCCCCTATTTCAACCCCTTATACCCATTTTTTCGCAATAAAAAGTAGCCTATGTTCTTTCTCAAGCTTTAGTCCATCTCTGTACAAAATTTCATCAAAATCGGTTTAGACGTGAAAGACTATATGCTTTTCACCCCCTTAAGGGGGTGAATTTCCAAACATCCTTTGCTAGTGCTCGTGCACCCCAAGAAATACGATGGTGTAAAAAAAAATGCGTTTCTAGGCCCAGTGGTTTCGGCTGTATGCTTTTTGGCATTTTAGGGGTTGAATTTCATCCCCATGTAAATGAAATTTCCAAAACGCTTGAACGAATATTTATTTATTTATTATCAGGTACCTTAATACAAAAATTCATGGTTCTATCATCGAAAATGACGAATTTCCATACAAAATGTCATCCCCTATTTCAACCCCTTATACCCATTTTTTCGCAATAAAAAGTAGCCTATGTCCTTTCTCAAGCTTTAGTCCATCTCTGTACCAAATTTCATCAAAATCGGTCCAGTGGTTTAGACGTGAAAGCGTAGCAGACAGACAGACAGACAGACAGACAGACAGACAGACAGACAGACAGACAGACAGACAGACAGAGTTACTTTCGCATTTATAATATTAGTAAGGATTTACCTTTTCTTGCATAGATTTTACATGCATATGGGATGCACCCTTAGTCTTTCCGTCTTATGCAAAGCATGATTTAATCGCATAAGACGTAAAAGTATACGATTAAACCATGTATTGCATGAATGCTACGCGTATATTGTATCCTTTAGTAGTATTTTATGGCAACCACGGGTAAGAAAGGAGGAGGTGAATTGTATTTTTACTCTCTTACCACACAGAAAAAATACCATCAGAAAGAAATTCCTATCTTTTGTCGAACAATAAGACATACGTATATGGAGCGAGAAGAGAAGATGATCGTGTACATATATGAAAAAATCTTGGCTATATAGTTTATTAACGTCTAGTGCTGTCTAATGATTATTAATTCCGTGCGCTTTTGTCTTTAGACCATAAACTATGACTTATCATCGAAATCGAATATAAATAAATACAATTTATTTATAATATTATAATAGTAAGCATATTATAAAAAATATCAAAAGAAATGATCTTACGTAATATATCATGCATTTAATAAATAATTACACTGATAAAAAATATTATAAACATAAGTTTAGGTACGGGAACACGATAAAATAAGCAACAACAATTCCTGATAGTGCAAAAGAAATATATTATTATGAATTCACACGCAGTTCACAGGTCAAGGTGTGTAAGATAAGATTATTTAAAAAGTAAATAGGGTACGTACGATTCTCTGGATCTGACATTGTAACCGGTGTAAGCACGATGAACTATTATAGGGAAAAATCACTTAATGATATTTTGTTAAGTTGATTTGAAACATATATACAATAAAAATTCGATATGGTTGCATTAACTACGTGTGATTAGATAAGAGTTCCTATTTTTGCGTACAAAGATATCTGAATAATTTATAATCGCGAATTAATCATTTTTAATCAGATAACACAAGATAACGTACATAGCTCAAAAGATTACATATAATACTTACCGTAAATCATTATTTATTTAGTAACTAGGCTAAAATATTATTTTAAGACTCGATTAGAGTTCAGTGATCAAGCGAACTAAATTACTAAACCTCCGCTCAGTCTGTCTATTCGTCCATGCATCCTCCGTTCTACCGTCAACTTATCTATCAGCGGACTACAACTCGCAAACCATGTAGACAATTGAAATTTTCCCAGATTATGTACTTCTATTGACGTTGTAGTCATCTCAGCTTGTCAATTGGAGGGAAATGGACCTACTATACCATGCTGGTCAGAAATGTTAGTCTAGGGATTTATTTCAAGTTTTCCTTCTCTTGCACAGATCTTATACACATATTATAACCCTTAGCCATCTTTTACGATATCCACGAGCAAGATTCACCCTGAATTGTGTTCTTACTTCGTCCCTATACAGGATTTAACGAATTTTGACAAATAATCATGTTACTTCTGTGAAAGTAATTTTTACACGAGCGACACCACTGGCAGCAGATAGTGTAGTTGTATATGTATATATATATAAGCTGTAGTAGCTTAGTCTATCGCAGAATGTCGAAAAGTTCTATGAGCAATTATACAAATCATTTCAGAAACCTATTGCCGGCTGGGCGCACAACCCCAGAACCATCCAGATTCATCAGGGATGACAGAATTGCCACAGACCTCGTGAGGGCAGACGAAAAACCAACAAAAGCTGTCTAGTTAAAGTAATCTTGGGGGTGACGTTTTTGAATCGTGAACCAGGTGTGTGATGGTACTGCAAGAAGGGTGATAAAACGCTTTTAAGGAATTATGCATATTTCTCTTGAAACTACGTGTATAAATTATTTTTAAGACTCATTACGAACCGAGTTGCATGCAAGCTCAACCATTTCTAAACTAAGCCGGCTACCGAAAAGTTTAAAGTACCATAGACCGCATTGACATGCCGTGCCAAATTATACAGAAAACTGAGGAATATATTGGACCCCTGTGTCTAGTTAGTTTGGGACTATAAGTAAGCCTTTGATTCAGTTAAAACATGGGCAGTCCTGCAGTCCCTTCAGCGGTGCCCAATCGATTATCGATTGCATAGAAATGCTACTATGTCTGTCTACATCTGGGACAAGAGGATGAAACAGACTTAGTTGCAGAGAAGCGTGAGAGAGAGAAACTTTAGCTCTACGAAATTGTTCACCATAGTGCTGAAAGATATTTTCAAGCTCTTAGACTGGACTGGACTCAGTATCAACATCGACGGCGAACACAGCACCCACCTTTGATTTGCTAAGGATTCGTCATGGCAAAATCCCTGAAGGACCTTGACACTACACTCAATGAACCCCGCAGGGTATCTTAACTAGTCGGTTTTCAAATTAACGTGGACAAGGCGAAACTCATATCTAATGCTCATGACATTCCTGCACTGGTCCTAGTAGAGAATGGGTATCTCGTAGTTGTCGATCAATGTATTTACCTAGAACAAATAGTCTGGTTAGGTAGATCATCGAGAAAAGTGTCAGTTGATGAACAACCCGGTTGGACAGTGTCCGGGCAATTTAAGAAGATCTAATAACAATATTTCGAAATGTCTAAAAATAACGGTTTATAACCAGTCTGTGTTATCAGCGACAACCTATGGCACTGAAACGTGGTCTCTAAATATCGGCCTCATAAGGCCTCATAAGCTCAAAGTCGCTCAAGAAAGAAAGAATAGTTTATTGATACATTTCGTTAATATAATTATACAAACTATAATCAAAGGATATACAACGTGTGTTTGAAATGTATCGACCAGGAGTCCATTTCAGCATATGCTAGGTACAAAGTCATGGCGCTGATTTTCAAATGGAACCTGTGAGTGAAATTACGCATACCCATAGGGACTTCTTGATTGTTATCATCCGTATAACCTTCGAAAAGCTCAGATGAAGGGTTTTCACCTAACCGTGGGCTTAACCTTGTAGTAACCTCAGACAAAGAAGTGCGCAGTTTATTCTTACAATTAGTGCAAGACCATCCATTACCAATAGCGCTTGTATCCGATAACGCCTCACACACATGGTGGTAGGATATTGAAGATTTGTTACACTTTGCCGCCGCCTGAGCTGCAAGAAATTTACCAGGTGTATGGAGGGGGCTATGTTCGGTATTTCCCTGCGTGACAAAAGGTATGGCACGGTATGGCAGGTATGCCACATGGCTCATCGAACGAACAACCATTGTGGCGATCACGAATAGGATGATGCCGCGTTTGATGATTGCATGGAGTAGCAACATTCTGAAAGTTGCAGAGAGTTAGATGCAAGCAGTACAGGACCGCCCTGCTTGGCATTCTCGTGGGATAGGCCATCAGCCCGTTCCCATGAACGTTTACGGGCTGATGGATGTTTGTATGTATTTGAATTTGATTATAATATTGCGTGCTTACGTGATGATATTTTTAAGAAAGGAGGAAAGAGATTAGATTTTACTATTAATTACTTCTACGTAATCATTTAATAGATACAATATCTTTAATTGACCAAATATTCTTCACCTTTTTATGATGTTATCACCGACATGACGTAAATATACTTGACTTGTATGATTATTATTTTTTTCAATACTAGCGTATAATACCGAGAAACCTTTTAGAAATAAGTAAACAATTTATATTTCTTCGTAATATTTATCGCAATCTATACCAATAAATAAAATTGGAGTATTTGTTTGTAATGTCAATATAATAGGCTTTTTTCATGCTCACACGGTTATTTGCACTATACATATGTCTAAAATACACTTTATATTTTTTTATCTGTCTGTCTGTCTGTTTGTTCCGGATAATCTTCAAAATGACTGGACCGATTACAAAAATTCTTTCCCCAACGGCAAGCTATAATATCAGAGAGTAACCTAGGCTATATTTTATCCTGGTATTCCCACGGGAACGGGCACTACGCAGGCAAGACGACTGAAACCGAAGCGAAGCGAGGGTGGGTTGCTAGTGTTTAATAAATATGGTTGAAAATTATTTCCTCAAAACATGTACCTATGCACTAACGACTAATCACACGACACTCACATACCCGTGGATGTCGTAAAAGACGACTAAGGGATATATTACGCATATGACATCTATGCAAGAGATGGAAACTCGAAATAAAACCCCATACCAACTTATCTGACCAGCATGGTATAGTAAGGTCAATTTCCCTCCCATAGTAGAGGAGGCCCGAGCCCAACATTGGGACGTCTATGGACTGAGATGATGATGACGATGAAACTATAAGTCCTTTGAGCAATCCTCAGTCACGTGCAAATATCTGTATAAACTATAATTTATATAAGTAGTAAATTAACGTTTTAATAGTTACCTAATAGTTACATAACGTTGGCGACGGAGTAAGAATACGATTCGACACCTCCTCTTACACATAATAGAGTTGCTAACTTTTATTAGAGAAAATATATTTTAATTTCAGATGAGGTAAAAAATGAGTACGGACTTGTAAAAAAATCGTATCCTTTTATAGCGTATACTTTTTTCCGCATGTAACAATTTTCCATTATTTTTAAAAGAATTGTAAGACTCGAAACCTTCACACACACAACTCTAAGCTTACATAATTTTTTTTTTTTTTTTTGTGTGTGTACAGCTGTTAGCCGCAAATGGCTTTTACAGCTTGACGCGGACTATGGGTGAGCGCTGAGGGCTCCCAACCCGGTGAAAGTTTACATTGATTAGGTGTTAATTTTAAATCAATACCTATACCAAACCATCTCACCAGTATTGTAAATTTTCATCCATATTGTGAAGAAGACTCGTACCCAGCAATAGAAGGTATACAAAGTGTGACGATGATAATAATATTTAAGGTGCGGTTAAGAGTACAATTTATCGCTATCTCTTCTTCTACCTAGCATTCACTTGTAAAAACCGAATAAAATCAGGGAAAAGGCACTGTCGTAGAAGATTCATACTGAGAGCTTCATAACACCAAATAATATCGCCATAGCGCCTGCTAATTATAATCTATAGATCTATATATATATACACACTACATGCATTATTCCTAAAGGTAAGTGTTCTCTTCCCCTGATTCCTCAGTCTTATAGAAGTTGCCGTCTACAAAGTTGCGTTGAATTATTGTACAAAGGTATACGTTCTTACGTCACAATGTAAGTACTGTTGCACAATTTAAAAATTACCTTAATCTATTCCCGTCCAAGAACCACTATAGACTCTTTTGGTCATATTAACGTTTCATGTTGGTATACACTCATCAACAAGTCAACTGTAAAAATTACAACCTTTCTATAACGTTATGTTTATCACTGGTAGTGTTTCATAAATTTTAGTGTTTGAGAGATTTGTTGATAACATGTAATTGCAGAATACAATGCCTCCTCCGAATTGCAGAACACAATGCCAACTCTTGCGGATTAAGTCGCTCGTAAAAGCAGAATACCTTGAAATAAATCCATCAACCTTTCTAAACAACCCGTCTAGCCAACACATTATAGAATAATAAAAACTATAAAGTCGGGTCTTAAAGTGGTATCAGCCAAATGAAAATTGATATAGAAAAGGAAACTATTCCCCCGATATTCTTACACGAAATGTAAATAAAATGTGAAGTTCTGCCGAGGGCTGATTGCCGATGCCGTCTGTCATTAAATTTCCTGCATTGATCTCTTAGTAAGGAAAACCAGTCTTAAAACAATTGTTCAATATTTGTCTATGAATATTTTAGTAATGTTTTATTTACTTACGGTTCTTTACCGAGCGCTATTGTGTGCAGACTTGTTTCTAAGAACTATAGTTTAATAGCGGCACTCCTAACTTCGCCTGCGTGTTCTATGTACTTAAGCATTAAGCATTTAGTTACCTCTAAGTCAGTTACTATGTGTAATGCATGCGAGCCACATTACGTTCATTATAAGTTCTATGTGGCCGTTGACAACAGACGCGTTCTGCTTTACCTAAATATTGATACATATATGTATCAATATTTAGGTAAAGCATAATATAATCGTGATTTATATATATATATATATATATACATATCTTTTCTTTATCTTATACATAAATTTCTAGCGTACGTGTGTATGTCACTGAACTCCACCTAAACGGCTTGACCGATGTTGATGAAATTTTTTGTGTGTGTTCAAGGGTATTCGAGGATGGTTTAGATTTACAATTGGACCCCGTAGGTGGCGCTGTTCGGGCAGGACAATAACATAACTTGAGAATGACTTTACCGATTTCATCTATCTTTCTTTTTAATTTTTCTACTACTTTGAGAAAGGCTTTTACGGATATAAAAATTAGAAAGTTGCGCAGAAAATTTAAGAAAACTTTACTAGGTATCTAGGTTATTTATCTATACTGCAACTAAACGGCTGGATGGATTTGTATGAATTTTTGTGAATGTATTCAAGTGGGGGCCTGGATCATTTAGATTCACAAATCAGCCCGGCAGATGGCGCTGCAGTCGGTCAGTCCCTGTTACCGCTTTCGATTTCAAGGAGATTTCCTTTTATTTTATTTGAACAGAACAATGTCTATTGGGTCAGCTAGTATATATATATTTCTTGTGTACGTGCGTATGTCACTAAATTTCCCCTAAACGGCTGGACCGATGTTGATGAAATATTTTGTATCTGTTCAAGGGAATTCGAGAATGGTTTATATTCACAATTGGACCCGGTAGGTGGTCGATTCAAGAAGAATTGCTTTTATGTTATTTGAATAGAACAACGTCTATACTGGCAACCCGCCCTTGCTTCGCTTCAGTTTCAGTCGCCTTACCCGCGTAGTTCCCGTTCCCGTGGGAATACCGGGATAAAATATAGCCTATATTACTGCCTGATATTATAGCTTATAGTTATAAGCTAAGCGTGACTGCGTAACAAACAAAATATTAAGCAAGGATATATATAGGTAGGTACATATAAACTCATTTGCAAAAAAAACGGGCGGTTTTGATTTTCATTCATATTTAAAAAGATACAATACCAAAAAGGTTTCAATCGTTTGTACACGTTACTGGCCGGTTTTAAAAATGCTGTGGTATTTAAAAAAGTACGTTCTAAATTCAATTTTTCATTTGATGTTCATTTTTACAGAAAACCCCTTTTTATCCTACATTTTTGGCGCGAAGTTCCAGAAGTTAACATCGACTGTCAAAGCTTTATTTAATGCTGTTTGGCTGTATCAAAAATGGTAGATAAAGTGGTAAAAGCTACCAAAATTATCGCGCTGCTTGAAGAGGGTTGCAGCCAATGTTTCGTGGCTAGGAGGCTAAATGTTAGTCGCTCGACAGTCCAAAGGACCTGGCAGCGATATCAGGAGACTGGTTCCGTCGAGAGAAGGCCTGGTTCTGGAAGAAAACCATGTACCCAACCACGGGATGATCGTTTTCTTGTGAGTCGCGCATTGAGAAATCGCAAATCTTCGTATGTGGATCTTAAGAACAACCTCCAAGAAGTAAGAAATGTGCATATTAGTCTATGGACGGTCAGGAGGAGGCTTCTCGCTGCCAATATACGCAGTCACCGCCCGGCCCGCGGCCCCAAATTACTCCGTGAGCACAGAGTTCACAGGCTTAGGTTCGCTAGAAATTGTGAATCATGGACTCAAGACGATTGGAATAGGGTTTTGTTCTCTGATGAAGCCAGGATATCTCTGTTCGGTGAAGATCGACGTCGGCGAGTGCTAAGAAGACAAGGAGAACGCTTTGCAGAGGCGTGTTTCGAAGAAATCACACCTTATGGTGGGGGCTCTGTTATGTTTTGGGCAGGAATAAATTCAATGGATCGTACAGAGTTAGTCTTCATTGAAAACGGCTCACTGACTGGGCATCGATACATAACGGAAGTTCTAATTTCTCATGCACAACCCGCATTGGCCGCTCTAGGTGAAGACTCGATTTTTATGGACGACAATGCTCGCGCCCACCGATCCCGCGATGTTAATGCGTATGTGCAAGAGGTCGGCATTCGTCGTTTGGATTGGCCAGCTCGAAGTCGAAGTCGACCTCAATCCCATAGAGCATGTCTGGGACGTTCTGAAACGGCGTGTGAGATCAGTACACCCGGCTCCGCAGACCATCAGAGAGCTGAAGAATGTGATTACTGCGGAGTGGGAACGTATTCCGCAAGCAAGTATCCGGGATATACTCGCTAGCATGCCCAGACGAATTCAAGCTGTGATTTTAGCTAGAGGGGGTCACACTCGATACTAAACATTTATCTGCTTTTACTTTATTAAAGAAAAACAAACAAAAAAACTTTTTTATTTTTAATTCATGAGCATATGCACTACTAGCGAATATACACTACTAGCGAGGTTTAGCATTATTTCCCATAAATTGTATCTAAATTTTATGAAATACTGATGAAAACGATTATTTTCTTATTAATTTAGCAAATTGTGTGGATAAAACTACCTATAATTATCAAACAAAGAAATATTAACATTTGAAATGGTTCATTGCTTAGGTGCCCGTTTTTTTTGCAAATGAGTTTATATAGAGAGAGATGGGGAATTTAATACTATATACTATACCGATATTCTGATCTTATATCTTTAAACGAGCAATTCTTGTATATATATATATATATATATATATATATATATATATATATATATATATATATATACATATACAGGATCTCGGAAACGGCTCCAACGATTTTGTTGAAACTTGGCATACTAGAGGTTTCGGGTCCAAAAAATCGATCTAGCTAGGTTTTATTTATAGAAAATGTTGTTTTGTCCGTGTTTTTAGCAAAACAAACAATGACATTAAATTTTAAAAGAATATGAATTCAAATTTCGTTGTCAACGTCATGAGTTCCGATAGCTCAGGTGGGGAGGCGGGCGGTTTTAATTTTGGATTATGTGACATTTAAACAGCGTCGGTTCGAATCTCGGTGTTATTATTATTCTCTTTTTGTAGTTTTTATATAATTTTCATTATTTATTTTTTATTAATATATATCTAAATAAATTCGAAAAAAATATTCCGAGCGAAGCTCGGTCAACCTGATATTATTATCTTAATGATGCAAGAAACACTAGAAATCCTAATATTATAAATGCGAATGTAAGTTTTTTCCTTTGCTACGCTTTCACCGATCTTAAATATTCTTTCACCAATGAAATCATCAATGAAATCAAATAATAATGTAGTTACATTATTAGCGAGTGATATAGGACATATTTAATCCCCGTATTTTGGACATTTGCTAGTTAATCATTAATTCGGATAACTCACTGTCTCTTTCTTAAATTTAACCATTTGAATTCAATAAAGCAAATTGGTGTCCAACAAGCAGCTCATATGATAGTAAGCAGACTCTCTAGTTTACCGAACGAAGCGTAGTAGTAAATTGCTACTACTTGGATTCTCGATCTCGGAGCGATATTCTAGGTGAGTATTGAGTATTCTACGTACAAGTCGGCGAATCGATTGCTACGGAATATTATCTGCGGCGTGGCATTATCTCTAGCTTTATATCATGTTAGTAAATGGCAGCAGTATCAGGTAGTAAGTTTCAGTAGTGCCCGTTCCTGTAGAATTTAGGCGATAAAACCTCCTATGCCACTAGCTAATAATGTAGCTTGCCATTGGGAAACGAATTTTTAGAATCGGCTTAGTGATTTAGGGTGGAAAGCGTAACAAACAAATGCATTTTCGTATTTATAGTATTAGTTAAGATGTGCACTATTCTCGTGAATATTAGAGATGATTATGAAACTGTTTAGTGTCATGTACTTTTATAATATCACAATGGTTATCTAGTCATGATTCTGTGCGCAGAAAATAAGGTAGTTAATATTATTTTATGCGCATGATGTCATGAATATTCGGCAATGAAGTATCTTTATAATAAGATTGAGTTTGAGAATACAATTCTCCACCCCCTTCCTTGTTGTAATCAGATTTTAAAAACCAGTGTACGTGAAGTATCTAGCCGTTAGTATCTCTCTTATTTTAACAGGTTAACAGGAAACCCCCAAACCCAAGATAAGTTTCCATCGCTGATGAATTTATTATTTATAAATCTAATGAATTTTAACTATCTTATATCATGATTGCATGAAAATGTAGTTCAAATGTAAAAATATTGTAAATTGCATTATCTATTTGTATATTTCACATGCCAAACATCGGCTAAATGCCTTCTTCAACATGTGATGTTGAACTAGAGCTAGAACTAGAGCTAGAACTGTTGGACTAGAGCTTCCTCCATAATGAAAGGGAAAGTGAGAAGATCAGTGTCATACCACGCTTGTCAGACACGTTGGTTGGTTTCATTTATAATTTTCTTTCTCTTGCTTAGATGTTATCTGCATATTATAATGTCTAAGTTTTTTTTACACCACTTACGAGTAAGAAAGTAGGTAGTGAATTATATTCTTACTCCATCACCATACAGAAAATATGCCTTTAATTAGAATTACACCTATTTTTACGGATTATATCGCTTTTGTATTTGAATGTTCACTACGTTTGGAACACTTTTCAGCGTTCATAGTAATGGAAGGACTAAGATGGCTCACGTGCAACTAGTCATCGTTGCTACAGAGATTCCTATCTTACAGGATTAGCTATTATATTTAGACCCAAATTGTTGATGTTGCTCGCACAAAAAGAAAACGTATGAAAAAGTTATATTGTTTTAGTCAGTTATTATCAAACAATTTATGGCAATTATGACAATTTATTAATTTGATAAATTCCATAAAAAAGGTTTAATTCAAATACGTAATACTCGCTTAAATATCAGAAATTATTCAGTTTTAATTATTCAGTTTAATCATCCTTATCATCACAGCTCATATACATCCCATTGTTAGGCATAGTGGAAGGGAAATTGACCTACTATGCCATTGTTTTTACAGTGCTTTATTTCGTTTTTTTTTCTCTTAACATCATCTGAATAATATAGTAGTTTTTTTATAACGGCAAATAAAGAAGAATTATATTTTTACTCCTTTTAATATACATATACTACGTGTGCATATTTTATCTTATTGGCACTATTACTCTGTGGTTAATGTAACCACTACTGATAATTTCTACAGTCAACATCGAAGGTAAAAGAAAACTAATTTAAGTTAAATGCATGCGTTTGATATAATTAAATTTCTATTATATGATTAAACATTTATTACATTATTCATTTGAGCAGTTTTGTTCGTCAGTTGATAAATTTACTTGCCACCGCGAAGGTAGGGGTCGTTGTCTGAAAAAAAAAGAATAGATCAATGAGATTATTTTAAAATATTTTGCGGATTCTTGGTTGTATATGTTTTATAGAAGTATTCAATTTGTTCACATTTATACACGCGTTAGTTCATATTTCACCTGGTTACACTGGTACAAACCGTTTGGGGTGGCGTAATCTGCATGGGTAAGCTATCACCACAATTAGAGGGAGCCCCCGGGACCGATTCCTTAATTTCATTGGATCAATTCCCATCTGATGTTTTTTATCGACTTTTACCATTGTTCTATTCCTATAAGTCGTATCGTTATGTTTTTAGTATAACAATTATTTTTAATAGCTAAAACTATGCATGCACGGGTTATGTTATTATTTTAATTCGCCATCATCATCACTGCTGGATTTAAGAATACTCCACAAGTGAAGAATATACCTGTATAGGGTTTTAGGGTTTTATTTCAGGTTTCCTCCCCTTGTATAGATAATGATGTTGTATTCATATTATATTAGACTTTTACGACATCCACGGGCAAGAAAGAGAAGCATGATTTATATTCTCCCTCTCATCGCAGCCTGCATACGTCCCACTGTTGGGCTTGAACCTCCTCCACAATGGGAGGAAATTTAACCTACTATACCACGCTAGTCAGAGATGTTGGTATAGGGTTTCATTTCGAGTTTTCCTTCTCTTGTACAGATCTTATGTGCATATTATATCCCTTAGTCGTCTTTTACGACATCCACGGACAAGATAGGGAGTGGTGAATTGTATTCTTACTCCGTCACCACACGGAAATTCTTACTCTCACCCAACGGAAATTATATTAATTCATTATCATCATCATTCAGACTATTGCCGTCCGCTGCTGGACGTAAGGCCTCCTTCATGTTTCGCCGCAAAGTGCGGTCCTGTGCCGCCTGCATTCAACAACGCCCAGCTTCCACCAGATCGTCTGTTCACCTAGTAGGCGGTACTGCGTCGTCCGATACGTTGTCGCCATATATTAATTACACGTTATTTATTAATTTTTAGTTATATAATAATTCCGCGTATGAGTAAACTATTGCTAAGCTATATAATTCACTAAACAATAACATACTTCAATTGATCAGTTTTTTATTTTATAAATTACTAGCGACCCACCCCTGCTTCGCACGTGTCCAATGTTGATACTAAATATAATACAGAATACTTTATTTCACAGCTTTTTTGTCATTAGACAATACAAATCTGATTTCTTTAGAGGTTACTCTTGAAAGAGCGACATGTATTATGCATGTATTATACATATTAACCTTACTCTTAAATCACTCTATTTATTAAAAAAGCCGCATCAAAATCCGTTGCATAGTTTTAAAGATCTAAGCATACATAGGGACAAAGACAGCGGGAAGTGACTTTGTTTTATACTACGTAGTAATTATCGGACCGCACTCTACTTGGCATTGCAAGACAATAACACGTCAGCTTTGGTCCTAACATTACAAATGTCTCTGTGTTTCAATTTAAGTGACTGATCATTAAATGATAGAAATTATAATTATCAACATCATTCTCGTTGTCTACTGGACGGACGCAGGTCCTCCCCATAAATGAGTAGTTAATTAAATATAAGTATTACTTACACTGTTTGCCTGGTCTGTTGACATCCACAAAAGTGGGCCCAATGCCTGTAATAAAAATTTTATTTTATTTTGAAACCGTTAATATACACTTTATATTTATGTGAAAAAAAAAATATTATTTTATCATCTCCGCTCATATATGTGCCGACTGCTGGGCTCAAGCCTCCTCGACAATAGGAAAGAAATTGACTTAACCACACCACGCTGGTCAAACGGGTTATTATAGAGTTTTGTTTTGAGTTTTCTTTTCTTGAATAGATTATAGGTATATGCATATTATATCCCTTAGTCTTTTATGACTTTTACGGCACCCACGAGGATTAAAAGGGTTATAATTATGACAATAACGTTAATTTCTGTAACGTTGTAAATTAAGTTTCACCCTTTTTTACGTTCGGCGCACTATAAGTTTCGCCCTTATTTTAGCCAAAGTGACGCGAGGCAGTGTAAAGCTAGTATAAAATATCCCCACTCTCATAAAGCCTGTTCTCAATGAGGACAACACTCATTGTGACTTAAGAGGCTTTTTAAAAAGAGAATAATGTTTTAATACTATTTTTAACATTTATAAAGTAATTCACTTACTGATAGGTTCGTTGCCTGGACCTGTAAAAGAAATATAATAAATTAATAAAAAAAAAATAATGAGGTAAAATATAGACAAAGAAGAAGTTTCTACTTACGTGAAGGCCTTTTACCACCATTACCTGTAATAAAAAATATAACCTGTTAAAACTTTCACAGTATTTTTAAAAAGATTTTGTATGTGCTCTCCAGTTTATTGCAAGACAAAAGTATGCCATGAATTGTCATTTTATTACAGCTTTTGTTCGTGAGATAAGATTAAACAAGATACATATGTCCCTTATCATCATCACAGATTATATACGTCCCACTGCTGGGCTGGAGCCTCCTCTACAATGACAGGGAAATTTAGCTACTATATCACGCTGGTCAAACGCGTTGGTATAAGTTTTTCTTTCGAATTTTCTACGCCTTGAATAGATATTATCTGCATAAATCCCTTGGTCGTCTTTTACTACACCCATGGGCAATAAATGGGGTGGTGAATAATATTGTTATTGCGTCACCACACGGAGTATTTTCTGCCTACTCATAATTACGATGAAAATAAAGTTTTAATAGATTAATCCTCATCATCCTGGAATTACTTGGCATTGACACAATACATACTCCTCTTCCATTGTATATATTGCAAAACTTAATAGCTCTATAGTTTTTCACCTTTCTAGCCAACGTAACCAAGCATGTACCAAATATGTACTTGAAATTCTGCCCTATTGTGAAGATCGCACCTGTCTAGCGATTAGACATTTATCGGCTGAAAAGAAAGAAGCAGAATCTCAGAAAAACCAATGCTACATACCTCCCTGTGCGGTTACCATCGCCACAGTCATCAATAATGCCATCACAAAGACCTGTAATGTAAATAAAATTATATTTAACTTAAAACTTAAAAGTTTACAGTAAATAAATAGTTTCAAAACACGTAATTGGGGGCCATGGCGTCAATACTATTTACTCGACCTAGGCTTGAAACTCAGTCATCGATTGCCAATCCAATACTTATGTCGTTGAGTCAACAAGCTAAATATACATATGCTAATAATAAAATATGTATAGTTATTAATTATATAAAAAAAAAACTAGCTGACCCAACAGACTTTGTTCTGTTCAGCTAAAATAAAAGGAATTCGCCTTGACATCGACAGCAGCGCCACCTACTGGGTCCAATTGTAAATATAAACCATTCTCGAATCCCCTTGAATACACACAATAAATTTCATCAACGTCGGTCCAGCCGTTTAGGAGGAGTTCAGTGACACACACGTAGGTACACAAGAAATATATATATATAAAGACAAAGATGAACAAGATTGAAAGAGAACTGCTGATAAAAAACCTGAATATTAACAGAGTTAACGTGAGAGCATTTTAGCTAAATCTAAATCAGAATCAGCAGAACAGATATTTCAATTACTTTCTGCAGCTTTATTTCACCCTGTACCATAATTTTAAGGTGTAGAAGACGATACACATACTTTAGGGTGCCTCACCCCCTACCTTGACTTTCTCTATGATCCAAAAGCTCCATAATATATACATATAAAAAACTACGAAATAAAAAAGAATAAGTACATAAAACTCGACTGGTAGAGAATACCTAAGGCATTAAGTCCGCCTTGTACATTTGTTTGTCAAAAATTATAAATAATAATAATAACTTAGAATAATAACGTATAGAAGGATAGTGTCAATACTTCGAAAGTTCGAAACATGAATCTAAAAATACTAATGGCGCGCAGACGATTACACACGTACACACGCACACCACTACCTATACAAATTATGAAATCAAATTTTGTTTTTATTAACATAAATTGTCGAAATACTTTTAAAAGTAATGTTAAAAACCTTTTTAAGTTTTTCAAATGTGTTTTGACACCATTTGAATGCACAAACCGGCATAATTACCTATTTATTTTTTAAGAGTTGCGTATGTACGTGCAATACAATGACTTGTACATTACGGAACGGTTCCGGCGTAAGCTCCATTAGGCTCCAATTGAAATGCTTCACTTTTTGTGCGCGAACTAATTCTAAGAATAATAAAAAAAATAAAATTACTCACGATAATGAATTTCATTTTTGATTAGTCTTACAGTTTTTGAAAATAATTCTTTTGATACGATCAGGTTCCCTAATCGATATGTGTAATTGATATTCGTTGTACTTGGCTTTTATACTATGTTAAAGCAAATATTTTTACAGATTCTTTAGTTTGCGGTTGTCACGAGTCCATTACTTCATTGAATACATAACACTTTAATGTATTTATGAGAAATTTTTCCTTAACACTGTCTATGTAATCAGGATTTTAGAAGGTTATTTTCATTATAGATTGTAAGTTATTCATCTATTAAAACTTTATTTCTTCTGCTTGTGCTTCTATATAAGTGCCACTGTGGGCCTTGGGCTCCTCTAAAATGGGAGGGAAATTGACCTACTATAACGCCATAGTCAGACGTTTTGACATAGGGTTTTAGTATTTTTCTGCTCTGACATAGATGTGATGTGAATATTATATGCCTTAGTCGTTTTTTACGATATCCACGGAAAAGAGATGGGGTAGTGATGTGCGTGTGTGCGATTATGAATAAGTATAAAATTTAATATTTATTCAAGGAAACCTTTTAATATACATAATATTAGAAGTTTTCATTGAATAAATATGTCTTCTTCCTCTTAATCTTTAGCCTATAATATATGCGTCTCATTAATGATGAGTTCAGAGCTGCTCCACATTGGGAAGAAAAATGACCTACTGCCCCACTCTGGTCAGACGGGTAGGAGCTGTTTATAGTGTAGACCACATTGCTATCTTCTGCTTATATACATAAATAGGCCATCTCGTCCAGGATAGTTACATACTATCGATATTTGAGTAGTAAAGCGATTCTTTCGGTTAGCAAGAGATCCAAAAAAACAAGCCTCTCCTTCTCTTCCTAATCTCATCTCAATCCCTTCAACTGCAAGTACCGTAAGCAGTGACTTGGTTATAGTCCTAGTATTGCACACAGAGTACACAGAACACAGACACTTAAAAAACCTTGAAGTTTTTATTTTGTTTATTGCGCCCATAATTTTTAAAACACTTGTATAGTGACGGTGTAAGAATACAATTCAGCACTCCCTATCTTGCCCCGGGGTATTGTAAAAGACGATTTAGGAATATAATATGCATACAACATCTATACAAGAGAAGGAAAAGTCAAAATGAAACTCTGTACGAACACGTCTAACCAGCGTGATATAGTAGGTCAATTTTCCTCCCATTGTAGAGGAATTTCGAGGCCAACAGTGGGACATATGTGAGTTGAGATTCAGAAGCCGAAGAAATAAAATTCGAATAAATTAATAACTTAAAATCTAAAATAAAAATAACATTCTAAAATCCTCATTACATAGACAGAGATAGCCACAGGTGGAGTGGAGTAGATCCGAGCCTAATAGTGAGATGAGATGATAATCCATTTTTGCAACACTAGCGGGCAAGGTTTTTTTGTGTGACTATAGATATTAGCCGCAGACAACTTTACCAGGACTGTTGGATGAGCGCTGAGGGCTCTTAACCCGAAGCGGGCAAAGAAGGGGCAGCGAATATTTCTCCGACAGCGCGACGACGACCGACCTTCCCGAACAGCGGGGGTACCTCAATCGAGAAGAGGGTACTCCTCAAGGGGTATTCTGTCGGGCCGACCACTGACGACAAATCACTCGGCACCGGTGATCGGCCCAACGACGGGTGGGTCATACAGGACTGCGAGCCGTCCCTCTGTCGCCCCGGACGGAGCCGGGCGGCGGGTGCCCTGGCCGTAGCGCAGCCGATAAAAGCGAATTATATATATTTTTTTTTATTGCCAACGGTGGCAAACGCGCAAGCAGCACACCTGATGGTAAGTGAAACTGCTGCACATGGACCTTTGCAATACCAGGGGCACAGCTAGGCCGCCTACCGTGAAGGAAATACTCTTCTTAAACCTCGTTTAAAGAAGGACATGTCATAGCGCTCGGGAAACACAGCAGCAGGTAGTTCATTCCAGAGCTTGCACGTACGTGGGAGAAATGATCGCTGGAAACGTACAGTTGAAGACCATAACGTTTCCAGGTGAAATGGATGAACCCTGCTACGATGTCGAGTGGTACGTTGGTAGAATGGTGACGGTGGTACCAAGTCAAACAGTTCCTCGGAGCACTCCCCGTGAAAGAGTCGGTAGAGTACACAGAGTGACCTAAAGTCTCTCCGCTGCTCTAGCGACTCCAATCTGTCCGTAAGATTGGGATCCCCGACGATTCGAACAGCCCGTCTTTGCAAGGAGTCAAGTGGGTCTAGCTGATATTTGGGCGCACCTGCCCAGAGATGTGAGCAGTACTCCACATGAGGACGAACTTGTGCTTTGTATAGCACAAGACGCTGTCTCGGTGTGAAGTACCACCTGGCTCTGTTCAGGACACCCAACTTTTTGCTTGCCAATTTGGCTTTGTCCTCCAAATGACTCCCAAACTGGACTTTGCTCGATATTTTGACGCCGAGAATCCCAATACTCTCAGAAATTGGGCGAGTTACTCCTTGGAACTGTGGCGCCATGACAAACGGCATTTATACTCCATCACCACACGGAATAAATATACATACCTACTACACTAACTGTAATATTCCATTATATATAATTGGTTATTAGAATCATCTTGATTGACATTGCAATTGGTAATTAGATAATTACTGCTTACATCCTAGAATATTACAGTAATTACTTCTAATGTTTTTCTTTCTTTGAATTTGTGACAGCTATTGTCCCACGATAATTCTTACGTCTGTAGATTTCAAATATAAAAGATGGTCGAAGCTAGGACTAAGTCAGTCATTAAGAAAACTTGCTAAGAATATAGAAAATGTCTCGTCTTGTGGTAAGCGTAATATAATTTATTAATTTTAGATTTTTCATAATTCTTTATTCATATACTATAGTTATTAATGTTAAGACCTAAGCATATTACAACAGGTAACAGAAGGATAATTCGAAATAAAACGCGTCAGATTAGTAAGAAACTAAGAGAAACAACCACGGGATGAAAGTAATGTTGTAAGGAAAGTCTTAAGTTTGAATATTAAAGGCTTCCCCATATGGTTACGGAGTAAAAATACAATTCACCATCCCCTTTCTCACCCGTGGGTATAGTATAAGACGACTAAGGGATATAATATGCATATAACATCTATTCCAAAGAAGGAAAACTCAAATAAAACCTTATACTAACATGTTAAGAGTGGTAGGACCACACTGTCGACAGTTATTTGTCTACAGTCGCGGACCGGTTCGTCCGGGGTAGTACCACACTCTCGCAGAAAATCGACGTCTGAGTAGTAGCAATTTGTTACTGCCCTTCGTTCGGTGAGTGAGAGAGGCGGAAGCCCAACTTTCTGAGGATGTTTTTGTGTGGAGGGAAAACCCTCCACGGGCCAAGGGCACCACCTTTTGGTATTACCGAGCCTCAATGCACGCATTCACACTCCCTTCACTTTCTTCGCGGTAGTCAGCGACCCTGTAAAGGTCCATGAGCGGCAGCAACACTTACCATCAAGTATACTGTTGGCTCGTTTGCCACCGTTTGCAATAAAAAAAATATAACATGTCTGATCAGCGTGGTATAGTAGGTCAATCCCATTGTGGAGAGGCTCGAATCCAACAACGGAACGTCTATCAGCTGTGATAATGATAACGATGACGATGATGATGAATTATTGTTTCATAACTATATAATTTTCATAATTAATGGTCTTGTAAAGACTACTAAAGATCCTAAGCATATTACATCACGGCAACAGGCGGAAAATTAAAAATAAAACCTAATATCAACGCCTTCCGTGTAGTAACGTATTAAGAATACAATTCACCGCAATGAACTTCCGCTAGATATAAAACGTTCAAAGACACTAGCCACATTTAGAATAAAGCTCAAAAATTATTATCTAGAATTGATCAGTTAGTATTTGCTATGTAGGTACCTTATTATATAACCTAAATTCTGTTCATTACTTTAATAAACTTCACATTTTGAACTACTAACCGCGTTATATAAATATATTAGGTATATTTATTTTATCTATATGTATGTATGTGTATGTATATACTTATATATGTGTTTGTATGTATATATCGTATGTATGTGTTATTTATATATTATATACATAGTTAAGCAGTACACCTACAACTACCGCTCTTTCCTTACATGTTTCCATCCAAAGGTTGCCTGGTAGAAATCGCTTTTAGCGATAAGGCCGCCCATTGTATTTTCTCCACTTAGAATTATTATTATAAATGTGTTAACATAGGTGTGCAATAAAGTATAAATAAACAAATCTCATTAGACGAAGAGGGGCTTAATACTATACCGCTCTCGTTAGATGTATTGGCGTGGAATTTTAAGTCACGTATGTATGTGTGCTTTACTTGTTGTCTATATTCTTACTAATATTATAAATGCGAAAGTAAATTTGTTTGTTTGTTACGCTTTCACATTTAAACCACCGAACCGATTTCAAAAATTCTTTCACCAATGGAAAGCTGTAATATCAAGGAGTAACATAGGCTATATTTTATGCCGATATTCCCACGGCAACAAGAACTACGCGGGTAAGACTACTGAATCCGAAGCGAAGCGAATGCGGATTGCTAGTATCATATAAGATAAGAAAGGGGTTGATAAATTGTATTATTATTCTGTCCACACGAATATTTTGTTGTGTTATGTGTGTCACGAATGTACACGAATGAATCATGAATAAGTTCTGCTTAGTGACGGAGTAAGAATATAGTTTACCACCCTTATTTGTTGGTTTCATAAAAGACCACTAAGGGACATGATATTGTAATAATATCTATGCAAGAAAAGGCGTGTCGTGTTTTCCTTTAACCATAGTTGTATTGTAGGTCAACTTCCCTTCCATTGTGGAGGAGGCCGAAGTCAAATAGTGGGACTTATATGAGCTGAGATGATGATGATGAAGATTCTAATTTTTTATTTTTTTTTATTGCAAACGGTGGCAAACGAGCAAACAGTACACCTGATGGTAAGTGTTGCTGCCGCTCATGGACCTCTACAAGGCCGCTGCCTACCGTGAAGAAATTGAAGGGAGTGTGAATGCGTGCATTGAGGCTCGGTGATACCAAGGGCACCACCAAAACCCTCCACACACAAACACCTTCAGAAAATTGGGCTTCCGGCTCTCTCGCTTACCGAACGAAGCGCAGTAACAAATCGCTACTACTCAGACGTCGATTTTCTGCGACAGTGTGGTACTGCCCCGGACGGACCGGGCCGCGGCTGTAGACAGATAACTGTCGACAGTGTGGTCCTACCACTCTCTATGTTATAAACTTAATATAAAAAAAATATAAAGAACAAACCACACTATGTGCTAAGATAACGGCAAGCATAAATGTCTTAAATTCATTACAGATGTTCGCGTGCTTGTTGATGATGGCCACTGCGGTGGTGTGTCTTGACATACCAATGGGCAGCAAACCTCCCGGAGAACCCCCTAAAGACGGTCTAACTCATACTCTACCTGGACATCTTCCACACCCGGATACTTCACGTCAAGATATACCACACGCTGATTTGCCTCGACTTGATGCAGAAAAGCCAAAAGAAGATAAAGCCGATGCCAAAGCTCATCAAGAAACAAAGAGTTAAAAAGTAATTAACCTAAAAATAATGGCTTATTTTTAGAATAATTACTTAATAATAATTTCTGACGTTTACGCTAGTATTACACGTTACAAATAAAAGTATTTTTCATGGATTTTATAGCGTTATATTTGATTTTTGATTCATGGCCACGGGCGGACGCTGAAAAGTCTTCGAAACGTCCGGCAATCAAATTTCAAACACAAACGCGATAAAACCGATAAAATGGTTTTATTTATACATAATTACTTAATGCTTTGGCATTTTTTAAAATGGACGAGTATATGTTCTCAATTGAATAATAAAATGTAATAAATATTTATAATGAGCAGAATAAAATCAGTTGCAACTGTTATAATTTATTTTAATCCTCTCATCAACTCACGGTCACGTTGCGTCGAGATTTGCGTTGCGTTTAGATTACTGTAATCGCATTATATTTATCAGCATAGCAAGCAGTGATAGCATTCTGTGTACCAGCGGTTTTGAAAATTACTAACCCTTAAATTGCTCGTAGGTGTAGTAAAAGATGTCTACGACCTGAACCAGTTCCATCTGATGCAATCTAGTTAACAATTGCTTTTCCACGGAGTGGTGAAGTCAGACAGGCAGCTGATTATGAAGCTAATGCCATTAACTTTTGTTATAGGAAATAAGAGTAATTGGGATAGGAGCAAGTGACGAAATAGAAAAGCCACCAACAAATTGTGTTACGGGGTTTTTAACAAACCTTTTTTGTGTAGACTAGTCGAGGCTTTTTGTCTGATCACAAAACACTCAAACCATTCATGGCGAGAGAAACGCGTCATGTAGCGTTATAACTATTAGCTTTTATCGCCAATCAAGCGAGCCACCAGAGCCGATTCCTTAATTTTAGTGGAACGCTTATAACTACAATCGTACCAGATAATGAATGTCTAGAGCACCATAGTCTTGTCTTCACTCGGTCGGCGTCTGCAGTATACAGACTAATTTCTTGTGTAACGATCCTCGTTTTACTATCATGGATCACCGTTGACCAGACGACAACAAATAGAGTTGGCTCTTATTCATCTCTAACAATACTAAGGGTGGGTAGCAGGGGCGTGGCTGTCGCCGTATCCGCTGTTTAAAGTTTTACGGGGCCCGTAGTCAGCTTTTTTTTAGCTAAATTTAGGAGGACGTGATAACTTATAGTCAATTTCATGCTAGCATTTTTGTTTGTTGTATGAGAATTTGGGCCCCCAACTAATTTTGATGTAGGGCCCCTCCAAGGTACGCTACGCCAGTAGTGAGTAGTATTCGTTAGCTGCTACTGCACCGCATGAAAGTTGTAAGGAGAGGGCGATGACACATTGTAATTTTAGTTTGTAACCACGCGTATAGAAGTAGGTACTTACAATATTAATTTGCAGTCTACATACGATATGAGTTGTCAAAGGAACTCTACAGATATATTATCTACGTCTGCTTAAATGACTTAATATCTATAATACTCATAAATTATATATTTCAAATTATATAATAATAAGTCTTAAAACCCTCTGGGCTCTCTAAGTTCTTTTGATATAAAAGAAAAAATCTATGACAAGATTTATAGGAAAACCAATAAACCGCAGGGCAGCTTGTGGCGTGCTGAATGTGAGTGGCGACACTGCGGTATTAAATGCCCCAAAGAGTCGGCCAAGGCCTCGTATCCAGCTCGCCTTTACTGGTTGGCTAGAGTGGAAACCGAAGAGTGCCAGCAGGATTCTCAACTCTGGCTTGCCTTAAACGGCCGGTCAGAGAGAGGTCGCCAGAGTTATATGCTCGGGGGTGGAAGTGTCATTTTCAAGGGCATAACTACGGGGACACCACTGCGGGTCACCGTTTATCGGGGACTTGCAATGGTGAAACCGGCGCCGCACCGCTCGACATCCCAAGCCACTTGCACCAATGTTGCCCCGCTGTTGCCCGTATGGCCTGCGTGCCTGTGGCGACCGTTTAGAGGGGCTCATTCACTGAGTTGGCGAGTCACCGTCTGTCACCATTCAATACTATGCAAGGGATTGAAGGCAGATGACAGTTTTTAAATCAATAGTCTTAAGTTAACCAGTCCATCGAACTTCCAACCCCATAATCAGATTTTAGATACCATCGTCACACAATAGTTTTACACCTACTATTGGCAGTCCACGTGTGTTATGTGCAGACGTGGAGACCGAGGCGATACATGAATAATAATAATAACACTTTATTGCTCTTTAAATATGCAGTAGGTATGTACCTACTGCATTAAATATGCAATAATGTTAGTTACTTTATATAAATTAAGATTACTATAGTTCTACAATTAAATGGATGCAGTTCTGTTTTCCTTACTAGGGTTCAAAGAAAGACACCTGTGGAAAGGAATGACAGTTCCGTTCCCCTATGGATGAGGGTTTATATTAGTCGTTTATGTACTTTATATACGTATATATGTATACTTCGAATTATAATCAATTATGTACATTTCCTTTAAACTCTAGATTTTATCAGTACAGTGCTATCACTAGGTCTATATATATTTTATAGTTCTGTCATATTAGTTTTTTTTTTCTAATTATGATATTAACTTAACAGTTACACCATAATAATTACAATCTAGCTATGAAGCTAATAAGTAATTTAAATCTAACTTAATTTGCTAAGACTTACAGAGTAAAGAATGTGTCCATTAGCACTTTTCTTATTGTCTCTAATAATAATAAAATACACTTTGTTCTTGTGTTCTTCAAGGATAGCACTCACTGCACTACTTATCACTAATTTCACTAAATCAACTCAAAAGGCTTAGTCCTTTTCAGTCTCCTTACTATGTCCGTGGTGTCGAGGAGCTGAATAGCCTCGACATTTACGTGTTGTATTTATTAGTCTTTGTTGTGTGTGCCTCAGCATATTTTTTTATAACATTAGTAACAAGGTCCACTCCTAAATCACGATGGATGTCCTCATTTCTAATATACCAGGGAGCGTTTACTATACTCTGAAGTACTTTGTTTTGGAATCTTTGTATTATATCAACATTGATGCGTTTTGTACAACCCCAAAGTTGAATGCCGTATGCCCATACAGGCTTAAGTATTTGTTTGTATAGAAGTACTTTGTTGTACACTGATAATACTGATTGTCTTCCTAGTAGCCAGTACATTTTCTGGTAGCGTAGATCTAATTCCTGACGTTTCTTTTTGACATGTGCCTTCCAGTGAAGCTTTGTGTCAAGCGTCATACCCAGGTATTTTGCTGTATTTTCATATGGTACAATGCGGCCATTAATGTATACCGGTGTATAATTTGGTTTTTTATTTGAAAAGTCTATATGAGTTGATTTAAACTCATTTAGTTTAATTCGCCATTTATTGGTCCAATCGGTGATGGCGTTGATGGAAATTTGTACTCTCTCTACGGCTTCTTTATGAGTTTCACCTGTTGCCATGATGGCGGTGTCATCTGCAAAGGTTGCAATAACATTGTTTTTTATTTCTGGAATGTCACAAGTGTACAACAGGTACAAAACAGGGCCAAGGACACTTCCCTGTGGTACTCCAGCTTTTATTTGTCTGAGACTAGAGTAAGCATCTTCTTGTCTCACTCTAAATGTCCTCTCTGTTAGATAGGATTCTAATATGTCTGCAAATTGTTTTGGGAGCATTTTCCATAACTTATATATAAGTCCTTTATGCCATACCTTATCAAATGCCTGAGCTACATCCAGAAACACTGTAGAACAGACTTTTTCTCTTCTAGGGTATTTTCTATGACGTTGGTAATTCTATGTATTTGATCTATCGTAGAATGATTCTCTCTGAAGCCGAATTGGTGATTGGGAATCAGTTTCCTATCTTCTATAAAAGGCTTTAATCGTCTTAAAAGTAACTTTTCAAATAATTTTGATATAATTGGCAGAAGAGATATTGGTCTGTATGATGATACTTCTAGATGAGATTTTCCTGGTTTGGGGATCATTATAACTTCAGCAACTTTCCAGATATTAGGCACATGTTTTAGTCTGAAGATCGCATTGACAAGGGTTGTGAGTTTTACTACGGCTTTATGCGGAAGATTTTGAAGCAGCTCACCAGTGATAAGGTCGTATCCGGGCGATTTCTTTTTAGCCAAGTTTTTGATCATATTTTTGACTTTTTTAACGGTAACTCGTTGTATTGCCGAGTCATCATGACAAGTGACATCAGGTGCTAAGTTATCAGGGCTTTCTCGTCATTTATTTGGAATATTTGTTCTAAATGTTCTGCAAATAAAGTAGCTTTCTGCTCGTTACTTCTGGCCCTGTCATATTAGTAACAGAAATTCTTTAATCATTTAATAATTTTATAACCATTCGAGAAGTTTCCGTGGTGTAGCGGTTATCACATCTGCCTAACACACAGAAGGCCCCCAGTTCGATTCCAGAGGCAAACATATCTTTTATCTGAGTTGCTATGTATTTTCTTTACAGACTATAATGTCAGCCTTTTGCATAATGTAAATAAAATGACATAGTGTTCTATTATGATTTTATTTATTTCAAATGATAACTACGCACTAGTCAGAGGTTTTATGTCGAGTTTTCCTTCTGTTGCATAGATATTATCTGTAAATCTTATATCCTTTAGTTGTCTTTTACGACATCCACAGGCAAGATAGAGCTCGGTGCATTGTATTCTTACTCCGTCATCGTTCTCTTAGTCAATTCTTATGATGGAATATATGGAGGGGTGAAAGGCTATTTGGTTTAAGCGACATCTAGGGTAATATTGAGTCGCTGATTCCGAATATGTATATAACATATTCGGAATCAACGAATTTTTCTCCGTCGAATGATACCGAATTCATTAAAATCAGAGCACTTTTTTTTCATACACTGAACTCTTTTACAATTTCCATACGCTGAAAAACGAGGGTTTAAGATAATTTGTATTAAGCGACATTTATCTTTGTAACTAAAGGTACGTTTTATTTAGTATTAGCATCAAGAATTCGATGTTTTTAATTGAATTTTAATTAAATTTATCCAATTCAAATAGCTCAAGAATTTTTTTTGTTATGATTTTTTTTCTAAAATGTTGAACTTTAAATGGTTCTCCTATAAAGTTACAAAATGTCGCTTAAACCAAATAGCCTTTCACCCCTCGATATGATAATGATAGAGCGCACCCCGGAAGCGACGCGCAGGCGTAGCATCCGGTGCTTGCAGCAAATGAACAAGGGTTATCGCATTAGGGACGGGTGCGACGTAAGACGTGAGTTGGTCAAGTAAGAATGAGGATGGTAAGCTGGAATATAGGACCGATGACCGGAAGAGGAAGTGACCTCGCGGATGTTCTAGAAAGAAGAAGATTAAATGTATCTTGAGTGCAAGAGACGAGATGGAACGGTACGAGAGCTAGAGAGGTCGGAATGGGTTTTAAATTTTTCTATTCTGGAGGTGATGTTAAGAGAAATGGAGTAGGTGTGGTATTAGATAAGAAACTGAAAAAGTGTGTGACGGATGTAAAGACAGTGAATATCAGAATTATAGTAGAGAAATTGGTGTGGGCAAAACTAATATTGAACATTGTAAGGTATATGTGTCGCACGTTGGACACGATGATGTAATGAAAGGTAAGTTTTGGAAGGATTTTGATTCCATATTAATGGATATGAAGTGTTTACATAGGGGGTGACTTTAACGGGCATGTAGGAAGGGTGAAAGGAGGCTATGAAGGAGTACATGGAGGGTGGGTAGGATTAGGGAGGCGAAACCCGGAGGGCGAAACGCTATTGCAGGCTGCTTCAGCTTTCGATTGGGCGATTACCAATACATTCTTTGAAAAACGAGACGAATATCTTATAACATACAAAAGTGGGCATCTCCGAACCCAAATTGATTATTTCCTTCTAGAAGAATCCATATACACGCAGTTGTAGACTGCAAAGTAATTCCGGGCGAGCCTTTAATTCTCCAGCATCGCCTATTGTTACTCGGCTTAAACTCAACCCCAACCAAGAGTGAAGTGATATATGATAGAAAAAGAGGATTGTGCGCATGAATTCCGGAAGAGAGTGGCTAATAAAATGAGTGCGATGGAAAATAGAATGAAGGATAACTCGGTAAATGAATGTTGGAACGAGATGGTGTCATGTGTAAGGAAAGTTACGAAGGATGTGCTGGGTGAGACGAAAGGTAAAGGAATGTTTGCTAAAGATACATGTGGTGGGATGATAGTGTCCAAAAGGTTTTGAAAGAAAAAAGGAATGCTTTCAAAGTATGAAAAGGTGTAAATGACGATAACTCAGTATTAAAAGAATGGTCTATATGGAATGCAAGAAGAAGGGTAAGAGAGGTGTAGCGATTGCTAGAGCTAAGGCCCAAGCCATATTATATCGAAATCTTGAGAGCCCTAATGGACAAAAGGAATTGTACCGCCTTGCGAAAGTGAGAGATAAGAATGCTAGAGATATCACGCATGTTAAATGTTTTATACATTATATATGATAATGGAACAGCAATAAAGTATAATAGATACTATGACACACAACTGAATTTTGTATGATACCTAATAAGATTTAAACAAATATGTGGATTTTATCGCGTTTCTTTTGATTTTTGATTGCCTGACGTTACAAACACTCTGCAGCAGTCATAGTCACGGACGCCCACACTCTGAACGCTGCAAAGTCTTCATGAACCTGAACGCTAGTAACGTCGGGCAATCAAAAATAACAAACAAATGCAATAAAATAAAGTACTTTTATTTACAATATGTAACGCTCGCGTAAACGTTACTAATTTTATTAAAGTTCTAGAAGTTTCCGTGGTGTAGCGGTTATCACATCTGCCTAACACGCAGAAGGCCCCCGGTTCGATCCCGGGCGGAAACATTAACTTTTTTAATTGAGTCGCTTTGCATTTCCTTTACAGTCTACAAACGTCAGCCTCTTACATATGAGAAAAAAATGGCAATAAGAATGGCTTATTATGAACTTTATCTTTTCAAATGGTAGGTACTTTTTATCATCATCATCGCCACCTCTGTTAAGTCAAGTTCATCTGTTCATCTGTTCATCAAGTTCCTCTGTTAAACTCAGGTTTTCACCGCGATAGAAGAAAAAAATACGTACAATACGATACTAGTCAGACATTTTAGGTCGAGTTTTCCTTCAGTTGCATAAATATTATCTGTATATCTTATATCTTTCAGTTGTCTTTTACGATATACACAGGCAAGATAGAGGTCGGTACATTGTATTCCTACTCCGTCATCATTCTCTTAGCCAATTCTTATGAACTCATCAGCAATAATATGACGGTAATAGAACGTAGTCTCAATCTATCTCACAGAAAAAAAAAAGAATCTGTCCATCTGTCAGCCAATTGTCAACCAATGTTCGGCAAGTGCCTACCCAATTAGAGATAGTAATTAACCTTATCCTACGGTTTGGCGCTCAATCGCTATTGTTGTAATAAGATTCCCATGATATGCTGTCTACTCTCCTGGTAATCCCTCAGTTGAATTATACGACTCCCACTGGAAAAGAAGGGGTGGTGACACGTTATATTATTATTCCAGTCAGCAGACTCTTGTTCCGGTCAGTAATTAAGAGCAAGATGATAATGATCAACATATAATATTCTACAAATTAAATATATAGATATTATCTATTACCAAATAACACAGACGTAAACAAAATACTACGAATTTAAAGCAAACAAACATAAAGGCACATACACATGAGCTTCGATAATAACTATTGATGATTTTACCAATATTTAACGAGTGAGCGATATTTGAAGGACATAATAAAAAGCGAGTTACAAATAACGACAGTATTGAAGGCATATTAGTCTGGTCAAATTAGACATAAAAATAGTGTCAAATAATAAAAATTCTGACAGAGCCAAATTTTTGTGGGAAGCTTGGGTTCACCATCGGAAAGAAAACTTCAAAAGTCCCCATAGATCCCATGTGTGCTACCAAAGTTAGTTGGGGTCAAAGGTAAGTTTTAGTAAGTTTTATCGAAAAATTACTTCAGACTAAAGTTTAAAGCTAATTAATTCAGACTAAAGGTTAAAGCTTCAGACTAAAGAAGAAAATTTTCTGTAAAAATGGTCCTTATGATTTTTTCTTTAAGAGTCACCAGTTCCGAGGTATCATGATTGTATGAGCAACGTTATATATGGTATACACATATATGCCACGTATGTACAATGTCAGGTACTCAACACAAGTAAAAATATCCTATTTGTGTCTCTTTTATGTACCTATACAATACAAATAGTATTGTATACATAAAAATGAGACAAATAGGGTAATTATAGTTAATAAACTATACAATTCCGAAAACATTGTCTCAAAAGAGAGTCAGTCCCTTTCTTAATCCCCTGTAACTGTATAGTATGCCCTGGAATAACAGCTGACTATTGTCTATGTTGCGTCGTTCATACACATACTTCTTTTAGTGTTGACAGTTTAGTTTGAGTGAATATATCTATTTATTACAAGCTCCTACATATTAGATTATCTGTGTTATTCAATATTTAAAAATGGCACAATTTTGCTTTATTTGCAATAAACTGACTCCTTTGCTTTATTTGCAATAAACTGACTGACTGAAGGTGAAACAGTTGTGTTTGGTCGTGGAATGCCAACTTTAATCGATGCAAGTGTTGCGAGAGGTGACGAGTTCATTGATTATTTAAAAAGCCAGAAATCTGTGACCATTCACGTGTATTGCAGAAATTGTATACCCGGAAATCAATTTCACATCATAACAGTTCGTGGCGTAGACCTACTGGGGTTCCGTCGGGTCGACCACTGAAGTCAAGGAACTGCGCCGGTGGTCGACCCAACGACGAAGGCGACGTGCTATACGGATGGGTTACGGGTGTGCGTGCTTACGCCCCTCTGTCGCTCCGCAAGGAGTGGTGCGAGGTGCGCCGATCGTAACCCACCCCCAAAAAAAAAATGGTCTACTAGAGCAATCACCTTAAAAAAAACGCATCGAGTACCTCACAGGTGGCGTGGAAATGTGTGCATATCATGTATAACGTTACTCTTACAATCGCGATATCTCAGAACTGGTAACTATTAGAGAAAAAGGCACAAGAACCATTTTTGTAGAGAATTTTTAGATCTACAACATTAATTTACAGTAGTATTTCGATAAAACTTACCGTTTTCGAGAAAAATCAAAAAACCTCAAACCTTGACCTTAAACCCCAAATAACTTAGGTAGTACACATGGGATCCATGGGGGCCTTTCAAGTTTTCTTTCTGATGGTGAACCAGAGCTTTTCACAAAAATTTGGCTCTGTCGGCTTTTTTGTTATTTCAAATGTCTAAAATGACCGGACTATATGCGTTAACATCAAGTCCTCCCGTGCCCATTAACTGTATATTTGCCTAACATCGATATCACAATATTGGTATCCCAATGTCGGTATCCCAAGGTCGGTATTCCAATATCTGTTACCGAATGTTGACATCACAATGTCGGTATTCCAATGTGGGCATCTTAAAGTCGGTATTCCAAAGTCGGTATCCCAATATCGGGCAAGTAGACAATTAAATACAAATGCTAAAAATGCATAAAAATGCTTTTATTCCATGTGTTAAATTCGCGTAAACCTCAAAAGTTTTTATGTAAACGTAAAATGCTAAAATGCGATTTATTTGTCGTCTCTAATTATTTTCAACATTAACTAAATCGCCTATACTATAAATAATATGTTTTATTTGCCTTACATGTTAAGAAAGATAAAGTAGATTTATTCGTTTTAGAATCAAAAAGAGTTTCTTATTATTAATCTGTAACATATTGTGATTACGGATTCATCATCATGAGGTCAAACGTACAATGTGTATGATAACAACTTATATATAAACCGGTACCAGATCGTATCGTCAATCCAAATATTGTTTCATCTCCGGTGTAGTAGACGAAAAAAATGGCATTTAAGGTTAGTATTATTTTTATATAATAATGAGCATATATTGAGCCTACTACAGCAATTAATCTTAAAGCTCACATATAGTCCCCGTCAAGCTCTCCCATATCCCTGGTGCTGTGCGGCTGCGCTTATTGTAACTGCACGTCTTCTTGTTTATTGACTAACTAGTCAATTTTGCTTCATGTCTCCCGCATTGCATAGGAGGGAAGTGGAATCAATATTTTACAACTCTTTCTGTTTAACTATTCTAATTAAATTTGTTGCGGGCCCAAGAAAATTAAAATTATTTCCCGGGACTGCCTGAGGGTCAAACCTCAGTGTGATCTATGTGTGTCCATTATTGACCCTGGCTTACAGAAGTTATAATGTTAGAATGTGTGGTGGCATTAGTCCCAAAAAAAGAATACTGAGCACGAAATAGCATAATTATTTAAAATAGTTTCACTTGCATTATCTATAAAAATAAAACAATTTTAAGACTGATTGTTTAAAAAATCATTTAAAAATTTATTGTGGATTTTTTTTTAAATTAATATCCTAAAATATAAGGATATCCCTTGTGGTGTCGCGGTTTTTTTTTTATGGGCTAAGAAGCGCGTCCCTGTCCCGGGACGTCGGTCGCCGTCGCGCGGTCAGCCTCTCTGCGAGTGACCGACTAAAATCCCTGGTCCGGTCACCTGCGGCCTCGGCTAGGGCGGCATCAGGCGCAGGTAGAGGAGCTTCTCTTGCGCACGATCCGCCGCCTCCTTCCGTGAGATGATGGCCTCACAGAAGGCGGCGACCGCGTCCCTGTTCCTGACGCTGTCTAGCATCTCCCTGGCGATGGTAGGCAGCGTCAGGTCGGCACCGATGATTGGGACGGGTTCACGGCGCTTCCCCGCCCACGCGGCACTCACCTGGAGCGTGTGCTGCACCGTGTCCTTGTCACAATCGCACGGTATACTCTCCCTCCTGACGATCTTGTGCAGGTACTTGGCGAAGCTACCGTGCCCCGCAATACCTGCACAAGTCTGAAGGAAAGCACCCCGTGCGTCCGCTCCAACCACTCCATCAGCACCGGCCGGAAGGCCTCGACGGTCCTGACATCGTACCGAGGCCTCTCCAATATCTATGCAAGAGTCGAGTCGAAACAAATCCCTATGCTAACACATCTAACCAGCGTGATATACTAGGTCAATTTCCCTCATATAGTGAAAGAGGCCCAAGCCCAACAGTGGGACGTATGTAAGCCAAGATCATGAACTATAAGGATAAGTTCTCATGGCCTGTAAACGGTATTAATTAATCAACGTTAATATTTAGTGCATTAATGTCTTAACCAGTAATCATATAAACGTATTTCAATATTAATATTCATTCGTACTGCTAATAATTACGATAGTAGTCTAACTATAATGTGAGCATATGAGTTATTTATGTGTTAATAAATATTTTTTAATCAAACACTATTATTAATGTCATAATAATAGTAGTTTATCTAATACAATCTCTCTCATACCCGTGGGTGTTGTAAAAGACGACTAAGGAATAAATATATCCATCCGTCAATCCATCATCCATCCGCAATAATATAACATCTATGCAAGAGATGGAAAACTCGTAGCAGAACTCTATATCAACCTGTCTGACCAATAAAGTAAGGTCAATTTGCCTCCTATTATGAAGGAGGCTCGTGTCCAGCGGTGGGACGTATATGAGCCGAAAATATGAATGATCTTACACTTTAATATAATACTACGCCTCATGGACTTCTGCAAGGACAATGCCAAGTCGATGGCTACTTTTTTTTTGATGATGAAATTTGGGTATCCAGCTTTCTCTCTTACCTAACGAAGTGTAACCATATTGCTATTATTCAAAGTTCGATTCTGTGGTAGTGTAGTTCTACCACGGACGAACTGGTCATTTTATAGCTAGAGAAATTTAGCAAGCTTTCAAGCAAACCTCTACTATTTAAAGACAATTTCACTAAAGTGTTTGGTTATTTCTAACAGATCGCGTGCTTAGTCCTGGCTCTGGCAGCTGTCTGCTACGGTAAGTTTTTTATACCCAGTTATTGTAGTAAATTATTTTCTTTTAAACTCGTACCATCACCATTATGTCAATGTTCCACATCTGACCACGAGTATGAACAATCAGCACATCACATTCTCTGGGAGTGCGATCTCTGGCGAAACGAGCGTAACCTTATGTTAAACAGTTTGCAAGTCACCTGTGGGGTAGTATACTATACGGACCTTGTAGCAACTCGAGAAAATTTCCGTGCGTTCATGCGTTTCTGCCATACCTACTGTAGCAATCAATCTTAACGCTCACATATAGGCCCCGTTAAGCTCTTCCGTATCCGTGGTGCCGTACTGCTGCGCTATCGTAGCTGTACTCCTGTTTACTTATTGGCTGACTAGTCATTTTGTTTTCCTGTCTCCCGCTTTGCCTGGGAGGGAAGTGGAATCTCTCTTTCCAACTCCTCCTCTTTAATCTTTTCTAATTAAATTTGTTGCGGGTCCCAAGACAATTAAAATCATATCCCGGGACTGCCTGAGGGTCAAACCTCGGTGTCATTTATGGAGACCATTGTGGATCCTGGCTTACAGGAGTTACAATGGTGGGAATGTGTGGTGGGATTAGTCCCAAAAAAAAAAAAAAAATACCCAGTTATAAAGTAAACAGTTTAAATCTGATTAATCCTTGATTAATTAAGAAAAAAAGAGGGGTGGTAGAAATAGTATTCACCTTTTTTTATTTGTGTCGGGTGAGTTGTCGCCCAGGTACATTTGTTGTAGTTTTTCGTCTGGTGATGGACTAGGAATACAATTTACCACCCCCTATCTTACCCGTGGATGTCGTACAAGACGACTAAGGGATATAATGTGCAGCTATCATCTATGCAAGAGAAGAGAAACTTGTCACGAATCCCTAAGCCAATCTGTCTGATCAGTGTGGTTATTGTACATCAATTTCCCTCCTATTGAGGAGAAGGAGGCGTTCCGTTTTCTCTCCTATTGAAGGCGTATAAGACTATGACGTAGATCAAAGAAGTACATATAGATAACATCAACAAAGATTTATTTCTTTTTTTATTTAAAGGGTACCCGAGTTTCGGTGGCGGCTACGGAGGACAAGGAGGTTCAGGTGGATTCGGTGGTGGATCTAATGGACAAGGTGGATTTGGTGGTGGGCAGGGCGGTCAAGGTGGATTTGGCGGTGGACCAGGCGGTCAAGGTGGATTTGGCGGTGGACCGGGCGGTCAAGGTGGATATGGTGGTGGACCCAACGGTCAAGGAGGATTTGGTGGCGGCCAAGGAGGATTTGGCGGTGGACAAGGACAAGGCGGATATGACAGTGGATTCGCTCCTGGCGGTGGTTTTGGAGGTCAAGGTGGTCAAGGAAGAGGTCACGGTGGATACAAAGAACATGGATACTAGATTAATAGTATATAATATCACGAGGAGAGAGAGAAAGAATACCATATGTATATAATTATAAATCAATATGTAATAAATAAGTATACTTCTAAATTATTTATATATCTCCGTTTCGCGAGATCTTCCTCGGGAAGATATCCGGTCTTTTGAAAGGCTTACATGGGGGATATGGATACAATACGCAGAGGCCTTTGGAGAAATTTAATGTTAAAATGGGATAGGACATCTACCGATGACACTCCACGTCTGCACATAACACACGTGGACTGCCAACGGTAGGTGTAAAACTATTGTGTGATGATGGTATCTAATATACGAGTATGTTTATGGGGTTGGAGGTTCATTGGACTTATTTATATTGTTATTATTGATTGTAATTGCAATTTTTTAAGACAGCTCCTGAATAAATAATCCTTGTATTGCGGTACAAAGATTTAACTAACGGATAC
The DNA here is from genome assembly GCA_032191425.1 of Lymantria dispar. Classification (NCBI taxonomy): domain Eukaryota; kingdom Metazoa; phylum Arthropoda; class Insecta; order Lepidoptera; family Erebidae; genus Lymantria; species Lymantria dispar. Next base: position 10,172,869 of record CM063455.1, read on the forward strand.
AAATTACATCTAGACTCAGAACAACAATTTGTGGATCGTATAAAGTGTTGTATTGCTAAGGATTCGAACCCACGACACTGACACGGTAAGTCGGTAACTGCAACGCCATCTGTATAGCCATAACGACATCTTAACAATATCAACAAGGTTTCTTAAGTCTGGCAAGGGCACACCTCGGTAAACCTTCCGGGACGGCGGGAGAAATGTCTTACAACTCTATATTCTGCTGTACTTTACCTGAATAAATACATATGTACGGCAATAGAGTATGGTATGCATTTTTGTATGATACCTGATAAGATTATTTCATATTTATATCCTTATTTTTCGTGTGGTGACGTAGTAAGAATATAATTCACCACCCCATTTCTTACCTATGGGTGTCGTAATAGCTAAGGGATAAAATATTCATATACAGTACAAACTAGATTATCCGACATTCGGTTATATGAATTCACGATTATCCGGACTATCAACCGCGACCTTTGTATTGTACCTACAAATCGAACCTACAAAGCATGAACGTGTCTGACAGGGAATGTCCCGCCCGCACCCCGTAGAATCGCTGCCCCTGACGTGCATACCCCGCGGGGTATGTATTCGTCTTATAATAAACACATTATGTACATACCACATATGCACAAAACCGAAGAAGGGCTTTCATACATTCTATTATCCAGATTTTCGAATACCCGAATGTCTACCGACAAAAATTAGTCCGGTTAATCGAGTTTCTACTGTAATATCTATGCAAGAGAAGGAAAGCTCGAAATAAAACGCTATACAAACACGCTTGACCAGCATAGCATAATAGTTCAATTTCCCATTGTGAAGGAGGCTCGAGACTAATAGTGGGACGTATATGAGCTGTGATGATGATAATGATCCTGATTCTGGGCAGTTTATGGCTGTACTAGTGATTTATAACTAACATATATTTTAGTGTATCTAGGACTGCAACAGAAAACGCCCGGTGATAGGTGAAGTAATCATAGTAGTCATGAAGAGTTCACGGCAAACCTGGACTCAGTATCACTCAATTCAAATGGCGACAGAAAGATATATACGATAGGTAATAGGTGTACATGCCATGCTTCACCTTGGATACTTTAGGCGAGGTGCGTCCGGATAATTTTCTATTTTCTTATTGATATTGGTGACAAACGAGCAAATAGCAAACCTGATGGTAATTGATAATGCCGCTCATAGACCTTTGCTAAGCCACGTAGCGTAAAGAGAGTGTGAATGCGTGCAATGAACTTCGATGATAGCAAAGTAGGGATGTGACTTGGACGGAAAATTATCGATTTTTTAAATAATCGATTTTTTGTTTTTTAAAATAAATCGATTATAAAATAATCGATTAATTAAAAATAAATAATCGATTATAAAATAATCGATTTTTTCTCCCAACAGGGTTATGGTGACCTTTTTTTTTTTAGAAAATGTTAGCTTTATTTTCTAATATAGTTAGTATGAAACACTGCACGTAGTATCGTGATGACCTTTTTTTTTAGAAAATTTGACAGTGAAATAAAAAATCGATTAATAATCGATTATCGAATCGATCAATCGATCGAAATAAAAAATCGATTAATAATCTTCTCCATATGGAGATGAGCACAGAGGAACCCCCTGATGGGGGTGGAGGTTTACCGCCAGATAAACTATGTAGATCATTAAAGAGACCAGCTGATAATGATTTAATAAAAGACTCCGATGGTAAAAAAACCCGTTCTCCTGCTGAGTCTATACAATCAGTTTATTGTAAACCAGGATACGAATCCGATTCTAAGTTTCATTATACAGACTCCGATAAAGGCCCCTACACAGTTTATGTGTCCAGACAAGAACCGGATTCCACCTCTGGGTATTCATTTAAAATTTTGAAATTCGCTCATTTCCTCCATAGGAACAATATATCAGGCATTAAAGAGGGTGGGATTAAAAATTTCGGTCGCAATAAAATCAGCATAGATTTCACCACTGCTGAAAATGCCAATAACTTTTTAAAACTCAGTATTTTGGCAAATAATAAATATACTGCTTACATACCACGTTTCCAAATTGTGCGTATGGGCGTAGTAAGAGACATTCCTACGGACTGGTCTCTTGAGGAGTTCTTGGAGGGTATCCATACTCCCACTAACTGTGGAGAAGTAATTAGAGCTCGTCGTCTAAACGTGAAATCTAGGAAGGAGGACTCCATAGTGTGGATTCCATCAAACTCTGTCGTACTCACATTTTTGGGACAACACCTACCAGAGAAAGTTTATTGCTTCAATGCTGCCCTACCAGTATCTATATACCAGCTACCAACCATCCAATGCAGAAATTGCTGTCGCTTTGGCCATATAGCCAAACAATGCAGATCTCAACCCCGCTGCTATAAGTGTGCCAAGTCACATCCTGGAGACAATTGCTCCACTCCTGATGTAGAGGTGTCTTGCTTACTATGCCGTGATAGTCATAAAGCCACAGATGTTAAGTGCCCTGAACATGACAGACAAAAATCTATAAAATTAGTTATGTCCCAGGAGAACATCAACTATTTGGAAGCTTCTGCCAGATTTCCTCAATCTAAACGCCTGTACTCAGAAGCCGTTACTCGCCTACAACCACCTCCTCTTTCCCAATCAACCACTGTAACTGCTTCCCCAACTTCTTATAAAAAAACAGTCTTCTTACCCCCTCGCCCTAAGCCAGTTTTAGGGAAATCCTATGATCTTCAAGCTCATTCATCTATCGTTAATGCTCCACCTTCCTCTCAACCTAACGGATGTGCACTTCTTGAATCTATAGAAACTACTCCTTTGGCTACTCCCAATGACAACTTAGTTGAACTCCTTCTTTGCTCCCTTATTAATATGCTTTCCAAATTCTCAGATTCCCTACCGAACAATGTCTCAGTTCTTGTAGAACAATTACTTACCGTCTTTGCTCGTAATAACACTTCCAATGGATCTCCAAATCCTCCAGTGGAACTGCAGAAGTATTAGACGCAACAAACACGACATTTCTTATTTAATCAATCAATACAAACCTGCTATCTTTGCTGTCTCGGAGACATGGCTCGCTCCGCATTCCCTCTTTAGGATCGCGGGCTTTTCATGCCTGCGGGATGACAGAGCAGATGGACGAGCGGGTTGTGCTCTGTTGATTAATAGGAATATACCCTTCTCTCAAATTCCCTTACCTCCCCATCAAACTAACCTTCATGTTGTGGCCGTAAGGGCCATCAATGTGTCTTTTGTTTCTGTTTATATCCCTCATCCTGACCCTAATATCATTTCTGATCTTGATTCTATTCTCTCTTCTGTCCCTTCCCCATTAATTGTGATGGGTGATTTTAATTGCCGTCACAGTTTATGGGGATCTATCTCTAATGACCTTTGCTCTTCCTCATTATTAGATCTCCTAGATAACATGAATCTCTGTGTGCTAAATAATGGTTCTGCTACCCGCCGTGTGTCTCCATCTCAAAATATTAGTGTTCCTGACCTTTCTCTCGCATCTCCTTCATTGTTCTCTCTTTTAGAATGGACAGTCTTGCCCAACTCTCTTGGGAGTGATCACTTCCCTATCCAAATTTCCTACTTACAGTCTATCTCCCCTATGACTCCTCTCCAACCTCTACTCAAATATCGTGTTTGCGAAGCTGACTGGGAAAAATACTCATCACAGTTAGATCTTTCAATATCTGCCTATCCTCTAGTTGATCCTTCTAACTTTCTTGAACTATACGATTCCCTTGTCTCTTCTATACTCATAGCTGCTAATGCCTCAATCCCACTTAAAAAATCTTCGTGCAAAATGAAGTCGTCTCCTCCCTGGTGGGACTCAGAATGTACTGAAAGTGTTAGAAGACGTCGGATCGCAGAGGACAAGTTTGCAGCATCCTTAGATATGACGGACTACCTTTCATACAAAAAAGTGGCTGCACAAACCACTAGGCTACTAGCCACAAAAAAAAAACAAGGGTGGCAACATTTTTGCGAATCCCTATCACCTCTCTCACCCATTTCTCTTGTTTGGAAGAAAATCAAGGCATATCGTGGAAGCCTTAGTGATAACAGCATAGTGACCAATAATGCCGACTCCTGGCTCCATCAATTCCTTTCTAAATTAGCCCCTCCTTTTGTCCCTAATTATGACTGCCTGACTCCTCCACTTCTACATCCCTCTATTCCACTCTCTGTGATGTATGATACCTTTTCACTCTCTGAACTTGTTTGTGCCCTTGACCACCTTTATGACTCCACTCCTGGCATAGATGGTATCCCCTATTCCTTCATCTGTAAATCATCTAATGCATGTAAAACCTTTCTTCTCCATATCCTAAACTTCATTTTCACTACTGGTAAAGTGCCAGAGTCCTGGAAAACGCAAGTTATTATTCCTGTACTAAAACCTGGCAAAGACCCACATGACCCCTCTTCTTATAGACCCATTGCTCTCTCTTCGGTCTTATGTAAAATAATGGAGAACCTTATTAAGAACCGACTAGAGTGGATCCTTGAAAGTAGAGGACTATTACCCAACAACCAATTTGGCTTCAGACGAGGTAGAGGTACTTTAGACAGCCTTAGCATATTTATCTCTGAAGTTCGTGTAGCTTTTTCCAAAAGTGAGCATGTTATTGGGGTTTTCCTAGACATTACATCGGCCTATGACAATGTTTTACTTCCGCTACTCAGGCAAAAGATGCATCAGCTGAGTATTCCCGTGAGGTTAACAAATATCATTTTTAACATGTTTACAGAACGGTCCATAGTTGTCAGGTACCAGGGTTCTCTGCTCCCTCCTCGTGTGGTCTGGATGGGCCTTCCTCAGGGATCCGTCTTAAGCCCTATCCTATATAATATCTACACTTACGATCTTGAACTCTCTACCAATTCTTTCTGCAAAATTCTTCAATATGCTGATGATGTTGCTCTTTATTCTGTCTCTGCTTCCTTCTCTGATGCTTCTTCCCGCTTAAATTCTGCTCTTTATTACTTGAACCAATGGCTCATCAATCACAACTTATCTATATCTGTTTCCAAATGTAATGCTGTTATCTTTTCTCGTAAGCGTATCATCCCTAGCATCAGCCTATCTATAGGTGTTGAACCAATCTCAGTTAAAGAGAAAGTGAAGTTCTTGGGTCTCATATTAGATAGTAAATTATCAGGTCTACTACATCTAAATTATATTATTAAAAAATGTGAGAAGGGTGTGAATATTATGCGGGCTCTTTCGGGAGTTCGCTGGGGTTCACATCCTTTCTGCCAGAAATTGGTATATAATGCAATAGTCCGTAGCCACTTTGATTATGGTTGCTTTCTTTTCCAGCCATGTAATAAATCTGCCCTTACTAAGTTGGACAAAATTCAAGCAAAGTGTATGCGCCTTATCACAGGTGCTATGAAATGCTCACCTATTAACGCCCTTCAAGTTGAGTGTATGGAGCCTCCCCTTCATCTCCGCCGGGAATATCTTTCTGATAGGTTCCTCTCTAAAACTATCCAAATTAGTTCTAATATCCTTCTTCCTATCCTTGAATCTCTATCTATTTCAGTTTCCACTTCCAGTTACTGGTCTCATAAGGATCCACCTCATTTGGCCATTTCATACAGTAAATTAAAAAGGCTGCCTGTTACTATATTTCAAGTCAATTCAAACCCACTCTTTCAGTTTGACTACCAGTCTTTGATTTTTCAACCAAAAATCATTCTTAATTTTGGTATCAGCAAAAATAGTTGTCATGCCAATCTAACACTCAATCAAATTTTGTCTGAAGACTGGAGTGATTGGCTTGCAATCTATACAGATGCCTCAAAATTATCTAACAATAGTTGTGTTGGGTCAGCTGTTTGGATACCTAAATTCAAAATTATATTAAATTTTAAGTCCCCGCCTTACCATTCTGTTTTTACCGGAGAAGCTATAGCCCTTTTAGAGGCACTAACTTTTGTTGAAACTCACAAAATTAATAAAGCCTTAATACTCTCTGACTCCTTAAGTTGCTTGTTGGATATCTTAAAGATACCTTTTCGCTCCAGGGATAATTTCTTTTTAACCCTTCAAATTAGACAAATCCTGTTTAGGTGTCACTCATCAGGGGTCGAGATTGCACTGGCCTGGATTCCTAGCCACTCAGGTATAGTAGGCAACGATATAGTGGATTCCTGTGCTAAGGGTGCAGCCCACCTGGGTCTAGAAAAATATAATTATTGTTTTTCACGTGATTTACACTCTTTAGCTAAACCATCTTTAATAAAGGCCTGGAACGACTTGTGGCAAGTGTCTAAACTATCTAAAGGAAAGTTTTATGGCTCAATCCAACCTTCTATCCCCTCTAAATCCTGGTTTTGCACTCGGAAGAAAATAAATAAACTGGCCACCTCGGTGATTACCCGTTTACGATTAGGATTTGTGTGTTCTCCTGTTTTCCTAGCTAAACTCCGTGTTAAAGATCATTCCATCTGTGAATGTGGTTTAGATGAAGGTACTCTGGAACATATATTCTTTTTCTGTCCCAAGATAGTGGTTCCACTGTATGATCTCCTACCTACATCTATTTCTCGCCCTGTCAACCTCCCTTACTTGATGACTCTAGCTCATACGCCATTTGTTAACGTTCTTTATAAATTTATTTCGCGAAACAAAATTAAATTATAGGTTGGTACTATATTCTTTCTAATAATAGGTATATATTCCCCTCCCTTTTTAAAGCTGATTTATCATGTTTAGTGTATTTATTAAATGTCTACTAACCTATAGATACTAACAATTTGTGACGTCTCTTTCAGCCCACTCAAGAGAAGCCATTGTTACAAGACTGATCAACTGTCACCATTATAATATTCGGTGTACTTTTTTTTAATTTATTTTTCTCTCTCCACCTTGACATTGGCAGAATCATCGGTCGTCGATGGAGCCATTCTTCTAAAAAAACTGAACTGAACTGATTTCCTCAGACGGACCAGCCCGTGGCTAAACACATAATACGTCATAAAAACTAAAACCTGTTACAAATAAAATAACAAAAAATACTGAAAAGGAAGTACCAACTACAACGACCGCCGAAGCTGGGTTACTTGTCATCAGTGGTCGGCCCGACGGAATACGGGGTACCCTCTCGTCGACCGACGTCCCCACCTCGAAGAGGACGTGAGTCTTTCCTCACGCGGTCGGCCTCTCGGCGGGTGACGGACTAACACCCCGGTCCAGTCCCCCGTGGAACCTAACCTCTTTTGCAATTTCGTTATAGCAAGGTAAGATCTATTACAATTGTGAAACTAATATAAATATTAAAAAAAAAACTTTCACGTGTGGTGACGGTGAGTAACAATACAATTCGCCGCACCCTATGTTAGTTATTGAGTTATATTTGTGTTCAAATATATAAATTATCACATTATACAAGAAAAAATCTAAATATAAAAAATTAACGTGTGTACAAAGTACGCATAGCAGAAGTGAAACTTCTTTATCCTTTATCCCTTTGTCCCGTTGTTCCTTTGTCCCGTTGTTCCTTTGTCTCTTTGTCTCTTTGTCCCTTATCCCTTTATCCCCTTATCCCTTTATCCCTTTATCCCTTTATCTCTTTATCTCTTTATCCCTTTATCCCTTTATCCTTTTATCCCTTTATGACTTTATCCCTTTATCACTTAATCACATAATCGCTTAATCCCTTTATCCCTTTATACTTTTATCCCTTTATACCTTTATACCTTTATCCCTTTATACCTTTATGCCTTTATGTCCGCTTAAACGACATGCTATCCCTACTCCACTGGAGAAAGTACTCTTTATTCGAATCGACCGTGGTGGGGACGAGAAAAAGATGGCACGTAACGAAAAAATGTGACGCGTAACAGAAAAAAGTGACGGTAAATTTTTTTCCAACGCCGATAAAGAAGTTTCACTTCAATAAAACACATCAAATGTTGTTACGTTTTTGTAATTATTGTTCTCATGTTAGTGACCTGTGTTTTTTAAGAATAAAAGACGACTAAGGAATATAATGTGCATATGATTTTTGTGCAAGAGAAGGATAACTCAAAATGAAACCATATATCAACATGTCTGACTAGCATGGTATGGTAGGTCAATTGCCCTCCTATTGGGAAGGCAGCTCAAATCCAGCATTGAGACATAATTATATCAACTAAGACGAAGACGACGTGAAAGAAATTTATGCGCAACAGCGGGACTTATACCATAGTTTTTGGTTCAAACAAGGGTTGCCATGGCAGAAATTCGAAACCAGAATATTAATTATAGAAATACGCTATCTGTTTGAGATTGGGTGTCCCAAATATCTTGATTTTCTTCACTTTTGTGTCTTACTCTTTAATTTTTTAATTTACACAGAACATATTTTTGTGCCATTTCGCTTAGAATAGGTACATGGTATCAAGTTTGATATTTAGGAGTTAGGGCTATATAAAGATACCACCGAGGTCAAGAAATCGGTCCCTGTGGCCAGGCCATGGCGAGAGATACAGTAGGTTTTATGCCGCACGCTGCTCTTCCGTCCCCCGCACGGGCGGGGTGTGTCCAGACATAATAATAATAATGATGTCCAGCATACCCAATAAAAAGGATTACATAAAGATTTCATTAGAAATCTTGCTGGCAATAAAAAGTATGTAGTGGTTACCACCTCTTAGTTTTCCTATTCGTTGCGTTCTTTATCAGTAAAACTATCGCTAATTATCAATGATCCCGCATGATAACGTTTTAATATAAAATTCTTCCAATTTCTTACCCGTGTGTTGTAAAAGACGACTATAGGAACTAATAAATAATGTAGCATAGTAAATCATTTGCCCATTTTATAGGAGGACTGAGCCCAGTAGAGGTCGGGCTTTATACGGCCTGCAAAGAAGAAAAACAACTTCCAACCTGATCTACACTACTTATCTGCAATAGTTGGATTTATAAAAAATATAAATAGAATAATAATAATATAATAGAAATAGTTATAAAACATTCAACTATGTTACTTTTATTTCTACGATCTTATCAAAATTGACGACTAAATTAGGTACTAATGTAGTCGTCAATCCCAGCTCCTATACGTCCCAATGCTGGATTCGAACCTCCTCCACGAAGGCAGGGAAATTGACCTATTACACCAAACTGGTCAAACGGGTTGGTATAGGGTTTTGCTTCGAAGTTTTTTTTTTCCTCTTGCATAGATAGTATCTGCATATTATCCCTTAGTCATCTTGTACGACATCCACGGACAAGAAATAGAATGATGAATTGTATTCTTACTCCGTCACTAAACGGGAGAAAAAATTGCTACATATAATTAGAATTCTGGACATACATAGATACTTATCAGTACAAGCTAGCTCTAGGTAATACATATAAGTACGTAGCAACAATAGTTACTTAATAAATTAATAATTTTACCAAAGATAAATGAGTTTCCGTGGTGTAGCGGTTATCACATCTGCTTAACACGCAGAAGGCCCCCGGTTCGATCCCGGGCGGAAACATTACTTTTGTCTGCCTTATTTAATCTACTGACAATAATTCGAAAATGAACCCGTATATATATTTCTACTTAGTTCAACATTATTTTTGTCTTCTTTTCAGCATTGGTACCGCCCATTGGGTGACTCCTTTCGTATAACTACTCTCACTAACTTCATGCGGTGACTTTGGATTACATAGGGGATAGTAAGGGGAAAATATAAGAAACTATGAGTTTGTCCTATAATGGACATAAGCAATTTAAACTAGAACACGAGACTTACATCTGAGAGTAACGCTGAGCGCTAGTCAGAAATCACGAAAACGCTTTAGAACCCAATTCATACCTACAATAAAACCACTAGATATACAATATGTTTAGCTATAGAACAACCATACCTGGTTCTACCAAAATTGCCAGATCCAAAACGTCACATTCCAGCCGTCCGTTGATTTATCGAGCCCAGCCCATTTGAATAAGCCAGCATACTTTTATTTGCTTGATGCTCCAAAAAAAAAACTAGTAGAAAAGAATTAGTTCAAATAAGTAAATAATGTACTGGCTTTAATAAAGGCCAACCACATACCAAACAACAACATACCCGGTTGTAATTGTATAGCCAGAAAATTGGCACCACGGACATCCTGTTCACCTATCTCGGCTCGATCCTTCTTCCACGTCTCCCTACAAGGGACGTCGTGCAGACTAAAAATATATAAATGGAGGCCGTATGGCATCATATTTAGTTATCGTCAAGCTAAAGATAACGAAGTGGAAAGATAAAACCAACACCCTTAGTGACTAAATAGTCGCCTTTTAAACGTTTTCAGTAAAATTTCTATAGATCTTCCGCTATACTTCTTTTTCTTTTCACACTGTGGAAATGCCTTTACGCACTATCCCCCACCGGTTACAAACGAGGGAGTGTGTGTGGGACTTGCCGGTCACAAAAATGACCAAAATACCAACTAAAACCACAGCGGCTCCTTTCGCGCTTTTACGGGGTGTCAGAGAAATCGTTTGATAACATTCTATCCCCGACACCTCTACGCTTGGCTGTCTGGCCACATCCTGTCATCATCCAGGGCGGTGGGAGGGAGAGCGCATAACGGCGTCTCCTCCTCCTTGGTCGTGGCCGGCGGAGCGAGTCAGCGGACGCAAGCGCCTCGCGTGCCCGCTCCGCGGCCTCCTTCCTTGTCATGACAGCCTCACAGAAGAAAGCCATTGACGACCAACACCTGTCACTGCCGAGCATCTTGGAGATGATAGTCGGCAACGACAGGTCTGTTATTCCCATTTCCGTTGACAGGACAGGACGCTGAGGCCCTCAGGCGGGGCATACCTCCAGTGTGTGGCACGTTAAGCCCCTCTGTCGCCCCGGACGGAGTGGTGCAGAGGCACGCCGACCGCAGCCCACCCAAAAAAAAAAGAAAAAAAAAAGTGTGTGGCACGCATCGTCGATCAGCGAGCCACACTCATGACACCCTGGGACCTCTTATCTTCCAATTTTGTGCAGGTACTTACCGAAAATCCCATGTCCGGTAAGTACCTGACCATCTTCCTCTATACTAGAGGATGATAACAAACTCTTAGTTCTTATAAATTGAAATGACCTTAATCAGGTGGGTCAATGTTGTAATGCAGGAACAATATACATTTTTTTTTTGCAGTTAGTCGAATTAGTAAATTAGTATACCTAATACGAATATAATGAAATTATTCTAGCACATAAACCCATATTACGTAAGACATTGATTCGTCATATTGTGTATGATAAATATTGATATTATAAAGTAATCATATACTTAAATCAAAATACTCACAGCTATTTTTCCTTAGATAATAAAACAGACGTATGTATATTAACAAATACCTAAATACTGAGAATTTTAACCGCAAGACTTTATAAAGGTTTTTTTTTTTTTTTTTTTTGTGTGTACAGCTGTTGGCCGCAGATGGCCTTGACAGCTTGACGCGGACTATGGGTGAGCGCTGAGGGCTCTCAACCCGGAGAAGAGTATGCTAAGCGACATCGCCCAAGGGCTCCCCCTGTGGGGAACGGACCTCGGCTTGGGGCGTCGCTGGAGGCAAAGTGGGCGTGCCCACGTTTTTAGTAGTGACTTTTGCGCGGCGCGGTTTCGCACCTCGACGGCGAGGGCGGAACCGCATATTTATTTGTTAAGGCCTCGCGGGCCGTGTAGGCTCTTTGTTGAGCGAGTGTGATATTGTCGTCCTCTTCGTCGAGGACGTGACGAGGACGTCGAATGGAGGAGATTTTGGAGGGTCTATAGGAAGCCGCCCCAACCACTAGTTGGTTGACAACATGACACATCATGGCAGAGTCAAAGTAGCTCTGAGAGCACCGTTTCATAAACTGCTTGATGGTCGGCAGTTCGAGGTCGATGTGGAGGTCGACGTTTCGTATGAACCACGGTGCTCCCGTAGCTCGGCGCATGAAACGATTTTGAAGTGTCTGTAGCCTGTGGATCCTGTGTGGCTTAACATGTGCGAACACCACGCTGGCATAGGTCATGATAGGCCGTATGCAGGTGGTGTATAGTCGGATTTTGCTACTCAGGGGCATACGCGACCTAGAGTTGAGTAGACAGTGGAGACGGCCCATCACAAAGGCTGCCCGTGCGCGGACTTGCTTTATGTGAGGGGCGAAGCTGAGTCGATCGTCAAGGGTCACACCCAAGTATTTGGCCTGCCTGGTCCAAGTGACCGGCTTGTTGAAAATTTTAAGGGAGGGAATGCTGTCGATAGAGTAGGAACGGGCAGTTCGTCTAGTGAACATGACCGCCTGACTCTTCTCGGGGTTGATTTCTAATCTCCATTTCCTAAACCAATTGGCTAGGGCGGTAACCGCTGTTTGGAGAGTCTTGGCTACTGTTGTCGGGGATCTACCAGCACAAAAGAGTGCGGTGTCATCAGCGTAAAGCGCTTTATGTACCCGGTTGAATTTGGGCATATCGCTAGTGTATAGCGTGAAGAGAAATGGGGAGAGGACCGACCCCTGAGGGACGCCGGCCTTGATAGGGTGGGAGGTCGACAACGTCCCTTCCACCCTGTAGCGAAAGCTGCGATGACTTAAGTAGTCATGTATAATGAGAATTAAGTAGTGAGGGATCTTGAGGAGATAGAGTTTGTAGATTAGGCCTTCATGCCAAACCTTGTCGAAAGCTTTCGCTACGTCTAGGAATAATACACCCGTATATCTGTTCATGATGAACTGACTACTTGTTTATTCTACCAAGCGGTGAACTTGTTGTACGCAGCTGTGTTTAGCTCGGAAACCAAACTGTGCGTTGGGAACGAGGTTGTTAGCCTCGGCGAATGTGCGTAGTCTACTGAGAACTATTCGTTCGTAGATCTTACCTAGACCTTTTAGTAGACTAATCGGGCGGTAACTACTGGGTTCGGTACGGCGCTTGCCGGGTTTGTGGATTCCTATTACCACGGCCTCTTTCCATTGCGCGGGAAAGATGTTATTATTTAGTGCTGCATTGAAGATTCAGCACAACAGGACTATCAAGTGGGCGGGGAATAATTTAATGACTTTATTTGAGATTCCGTCCGAACCTGGGGCTTTTCTGGTTTTAAGACCCCTGACTAACGATTCGACCTCATCGGTGGTTACTACTGGGATAGGTTGATCGGGGTTGTCGTTTCGTAACGAGCGCGAGAGAGTGGTACGACGTTCCACTTCGTCGGCGATGAAGCGGTGATTCGCGGCGTCGGGGTGTAGTGTACTCGGCGTACACTGAAGCTCCAAGCAGTCGGCCAGGCATTCTGACTTTTCGTCGTCCATAAACGCCGGTGGCTGGTTGGGTCTGGTGAGAGGAGGGAGAGTGGACACGATGTCTTTTTTGAGTGAGCGGGAAAGCTGCCAAAAGGCTGTGTGAGAGGGCTCTAGCTCCTCGAGCATGGCGTCCCATTTGCTCTGTCTCAATTCATTAATAGCTTGTTTAACCTCCCTCTGGAGTGACCGTAGGCGGGTACGGTTGTCCTCTGTGGGGTAGCGGTCATAAGCGCGTGTCGCGGCGTTTTTACGTCTTAACAAGTCACGGAAGTCGTCTGGCAGGCGCCATTTACGATCGCTCGTATCTGGTACCGGCCGCGAGCAGTCGTCCATTATCGACTGCACGTGACTTGTAAGCGACTCGATCGCCTGAGAGGTATGTTCCTTAGACGTAATGTCATTGGGAATTTGATCAAGGTGGACCGACGAGGTTGACTTGAGATTTTTCTCTAGCCGTGCCCAGTCAGTCGCTATCTTGGTCCTTTCGTTGTTGTGGCCTGAGGGGCCGGGGGTGCGGGAGGCTAATTCCAGAGTCACCGGGCGGTGATCTGAGTCTAACTCGTGTTGAACTTCTATTGAACATAAACGAAGGTTTATGTTTTTGAGAAGAAAGATATCGAGTATGTCCGGCCTGTGCGAAACGTTAAAGGGGAAGTGTGTCGGCTCTATGGGCGCTATGACATCAAATCCCAGTCTGTCAGCGAATAGCTCTAAAGTCTTGCCCCTCGTATTGGAACTTTGACAGCTCCAAGAGGTGTTCTTGGCGTTAAGGTCACCGCCAATGATGACGGCGCCTCCCAATTCTAGCAAGGCTTTTAGATCTTTTTCAACCAACTGTTTCGAATGTTCTCTATTGGGAGAGAGATATGCGGATACAAGGGTGATAGGCTGATGGCCTGAGAGGGCTAGTCTGCAAGTTGAAACTTCAATGTACATCAGAGGGGGCGGATCCACAGGTGTGCAATGCAGCGACCTTTTGTAGTAAATGAGCGTTCCACCCATTGGTGAGGTTGTCCTATCATTGCGAACTATATTATAGTTCGCGATTCTAGGGTCCCTGTTGAATGGTTTTAAGAACGTTTCTTGTACTAACAAGATGTCGAGCTGGTGTTCCCGAAGGAATGTGCCTACTTCATCCCTCTGTTGGGTAAGGCTATTAGCGTTGAATGTCCCTACTTTGAGGTGTCTGGGTTTAACTCTGCCGGGAGTGTACCTATCCATTTTAGTTGAATTTGAGTGAGCCTAGACGCTCTAACGTGGGGGCGAATTTGATCGCTATATTAAGGAGGGCGAGGTTGTTTCCCTCGTTCTTTCTAAGATCGGCTGCAATTTCGCGGATTTGCGCGAAATTGATTTGAGCCGCGAAGTTGGCCACCAGGGCTAGATCTGGATCTGGTCCTTGGGAGGCTTTTGGGGGCGCGCTTTTAGCGACGACGATGGGAAGGGGGGCGCCCTGAGGGGGCTTGGGATTACAACCGGTGGACTGATTTGCCCCGATCATTGGTGGTTTGGGCTGAGATGGTGCGGGTGGGGCAGCGGGCTGCCTGTTGGGCAGGGTTGGGAAAACCTCCTTGCTGGTTAGCAGGGGGCGAGCCCACGCATTGTGGGTTGGTAAGGGGGCTGGGACGAAGGTCTTGTTATAATACAAGGCCTTGCCATTTGAGTTGGGTTGGCGGACTATTCTTCTCGGCGCTCTTGGGCAGCCGCGATAGTTAGCCGGGTGGCCGTATTCTCCACAGAGAACACACGCTGGTGGCTCTTTGCAGAGGGAGATGTCTTTTGGCCGTTCACACTGAGAGGTGTGATGGTCACCTAGGCACTTGACACACCTAGGACGGGCGAAGCAGTTCTTGGACGAGTGTCCATACATTTGGCACTTGTGGCACTGTGCCAAGTTGCCATTTTTGTGTGGGGGCTCTACTGAGACCCCGGATAGACCACATATGGCCTTGATTTTGAAAATGCCTTTACCCTCAGGGGTATTTGCTAGGCAGACCAATATCATATTGAGAGGGTAACGACCCTTGCCTCGGATCATCCGATGTACTTCTACAACCGGCAGATCCTGGGCTTTAAGAGATTCTAAGATCTCTTTGGTGTCAATTTCCCTCGGGACATTGCGTATTACTGCACGCAGAAGTTTGGCTTCGGGGAGGGTGTATGTATGGTAGGGAATCTGTTGATTCCCTAGCATGCTTGACACGGAGCGGTGGTCAGCTGACGAGTGAAGGTCCACTCGTATGCCTTGGGGGGTGGATTTCGCAGATTTGTACGAAATCCTGTTGGTGTTTAGCCACGCGGAGATGGCTAGCCACTTCTCTTTATCCCTAATGTATAGGGGCGGCGGAGCCAGTGGTTTTTTGACCGTCTGTGGGGCGACGGTGTTGCTGTCCGTAGTGGATGGGACAGAGAATGGGGCTGTCTGCGAGACGACAGGGAGGGCCGAGGCGGTCGTAGCGGTCGTTTCAGACGGGATTGCGGCTGGAGTTATGGCCGATTCGGTCGGCTTTATTTTTGGGGCCTTAGAGGGGGCCTCTTTGTTGGCTTTTGCCTTCTTAGTACGCTTACGGGAGCGAACTTCGATGAAGGAGCCCTCATTGGGCGAATCTTCCGACTCGGAGGAAGATGAAGCTGAGGCTGAGGAGGGGACCGATTCAGTATCCATCGCCGTGCCGGTGGCCGGTAATTCCGGTTTGAGCGGCAGGACGGTGGAGTGAGCGCGTAGGGGTTGCGGTGGAAGAATAGTTATCGCTCCAAAATGTTGAGCGATGTAGGCTTTTATCTCGGGGATCGCCAGAAGGGCGTCGATGGTGATAGTTTTTTCCGCCATCGTGGGCTGGCGGGAAAAACGTTCGCAGGAATGTGTCCTATCGCCCTGGGTGGGGTAAACCCTGGGTTGTGTGTAGTGTGTGTCCCTCCCAACCGGGTGCAGGTCGGGAGGATGTGTACTTAACTAATGTGCCCTAAGCTTGTACTCCTTCGCCAATCTTAATGTGCGATAGGTTCCTAGCTGCTCGGGCCGTTAGGCCTTCGCAGAAAAATGATGAAAAGCCGTAGATTAGGTCCGACTAGGAGATCCCCCAAGGCCGGATGCTCTAACCCCTTCCGATTGTTAGCTCTGCCCTGAAGGGGCTCGGCAGGCAAATCGGGGCCTTGCCTCACCCGGCTTCGTTAACACCGTGAGGTTTCCGCCGGGGACCAAACAATATGGTTTTCTGCCCTGAGGGGGCCAAAATGGGTTGACTTTTTATCTACCAACGGTAGAAATCTGCACTCGACGTCTTGAAAAAGTCGACTCGTGCAGTTGGGATCCGGCAACACCTGCGTCCAAACAGCGAAACTGCCACAGACAACCGTATACACGGCCACCCGGAGCGGGCCACTGAACGGCCACAGACGTTGAACAAGATGGCGGCTTGACGCGACGCGTGGTTCGCTGCGAGAGCGAGCGAGACGAAGCGAGAACGCACGACCGCAGGGGGCGGGTGCGGGGTGAGCGCGGCGAAATGGAGAGCAGCGAGGCGCACGTCCGTGCGCTACGGGTCTCCGACGCGGAATGACTTTATAAAGGCACACACACACTTTCACTATTGTATCGGTGATAGGCGAATATTAAACCCTTGCTGTGCTTACTCAATTCTACCATCCCTTTTGGGACCTAGAACTACTGATGCTGCACAGGTCTTTGTCAAACTAGATGTATTCATTCCCAAACTTGGGCTCCGACCCAGCTTATAAAAACTGCTATATTCAGGACCACTCTTGTCCGAAATACTAATAAAAAAAATCACCCAGTTTTCAGATTCATCACAAAATCAACACTACAATCTTAATAAATTGTTAATATTAAATACTATTTATTTTTGCAAGAAAGACTTCTGAGGTACTTAAAATTGCAATGAACGTGGCGGGTGCCGAGAGTTGCCAGACATGCCTCCTCTTGTAGCGTTCCAAGGCTGTAACAAGCGTGTCGTCAGCATAATAATTTGCGCCCAGCCCCGGTTGAGGCTACCTCGCAACGTCCATCCGTAGCTGGTATTCCACAGAGTCAGCCCTAAGACCGACCACTGTTTAACATCGCGCGACATGGGTGTCCGCACAATGTCCCCTATTCGGTCCACATAGAGGACGCTGACGCACCGTCCGGCCTGGGAGTGGTGGTGTTAGCACAAATTCGCGGCTTGACCGCTCCCATCTCTACCTCCATGACGAACGGAACACTATCGTCAGCCTCCCGGTCACTGTCTGATAAAACCATGACCCCCGGTCGTTTGCTTCGCCCTGAGGCTGGGCTGGAGAGTCTCGGTGAGGAGGAGGACCCTACGTGCGGACCTTACTCAGTGCCGCTCGACCCCAGGGGTCACGCTCGAGATTGTCCAGCATTTTCTGCCGACTCCCTGATGGATGGCTAGTCTGAAGATAGACCGCGCACTGCGGTAAGCCTCGTACCGCTGGCCCTCTCGTTGAGCTCGCCGACAATCAGAGTACCAATGTTATTTTTAAAATTTATTACATTTATCGGTACTAAGGTATTAATAATCACCGATAAATGTGTCTTACTTTTACCTGGAATTTTGGTTATTATTAATAATGATTGATAATGATTAATAATTTTCAATTAATCATATTTACCGTAACATATATATCATGTGTTCTAGTCTTCCATGGAAGATAAACAAAATAAACCAAAAAAAAATGTTATCATAAATTTTTGACATACTTGTAATCACAAGCATGTCACACAACCCACATGGGTTCATCTTCACGAGGTCAATCATATGACTTTTATGATAACAACATATAAGTCTATACCATCTTTAATGCAAATACTGTTTTAGATAAAAAAGTGAAGTTTATGGTTAGTATTATTTTTTATAATACCATGCATTAATTTAATAAATTATTAATATCATACTTTATAATTTAATAATAATTTCAGCTCATATACGTCCCACTGTTGAGTTCGAGCCTCCTTCACAATAGGAGAGAAATTGACCTCACTATACCATACTGGTTAGACAGATTGGTATAGGGTTTGGTTTCCAATTTGCCTTCCCTTGCATAGATATTATGTGCATATTATATCCCTTAGTCGCCATTTACGACATCTACGGGCAAGATGTGTAGGAGTGGTGAATTGTATTCTTACTCCGTTACTACGTACTTGTCTATAAAAAATTGCAATACCTAAAGATTAATTGTCAGTTTGAAACATTTTCATCATCATCATCATGATCATCATCTCAGCTCATATACCTCGCTGTACTAGGCTTGAACCTCCTCTATAATAGAAGAAAAATTTACCTACTATACCAGACGAGTCGGTATAGTAGATCGATTGCACTTCTAGGCTGGTTGGTAAAGAATTTTATTTCGAATTTGCCTTCTCTTGCAAGATTTTATATGCATATCATATACCTTAGTCGTCTTTCACGACACCTATAGGCAAAATAGGAAGTGGTGGATTGTATTCTTACTCTGTCACCACCCGGAGATGCACTTACAAAGGACATTAAATTTCATCCGACGAGGTGTTCGGCATTTTTTTAAATTCATCACCATCTCACATAAGTCCCACTGCTGGACTCGTGCCTCCTCCAGCCTAATCTTTCTCTCCTAAGAGAGAAATTGACCTACGATACCTAACTGGTCAAACGGGTTGATATAGGATTTTATTTCTAATTTTCGTGGTTTTTCACAGACGTTAAATGCATATTATATCTCTTAGGCGTTTTTACGACATCCATAGACATTGTAAATCAGAATGCATTTATTCTATCACCACACGGATATTTCTAGTTTAACTAATTTTATTAACATTATACTACTTGGTAAGAAAGAAGACCGTAGGTTGCTTCATCGTCATCATCACAGCTCATATACATCCCACTGTTGGGCTCGGGCCTCCTCCACAATGGGAGAGAAATTGGCCTGCTATACCACGCTGGTCAGACATGTTGGTATAGGGATTGTATTTCGAGTTTTCCTTCTCTTGCATAGATGTTATATGCATATTATATACCTTAGTCGTCTTTTACGACACCCATGGACAAAAAAGAGGGTGGTCACTTACAGGGACTTGCTCCGTCACCACACGGATAAGTTAGTTGCTTGGTGGATGGAGCCTGAATTTCTAAAAAAAATTTATTTCTTCTTATTTCCATAAGTAGAAGTAATTTTTTTTAACCAAGTATTATAAGTAAAATATTTTATCATTTTTAACAGCTCGCGTTTTTAATCCTGGCCCTGGTAGCAGCAATCGGCTACGGTGGGTTTTATACATTTATACCTAAAATGTATATTTTGTGTTTGGAAATGTTCTCTATCTATGCTTGTCCTCAATATGGAGATAAAACAATTTTCACTTGAAACCCTTGCGCAGGCCCATGTCCAGCAGTGGATATAAACAAGTTAATGGATGGATGGCATCGCTGGGGATAGGCATGTTTTATTATTGGAAAGGCTTCACGAAAAGGAAAGTAAAATAAAAAATACATTCGTATCATAAAATGTCTGAATGTGAGAAATAATAGATGATTAATTGTCAGTATTAAATTTAAATGATGAGAAATAAAAAAATATTGTTTTAGATTTTGCACATTTTCATTTTGAAGTCTTAATACACTTGTCAGATACAGAGGGTAGCTCCATTGCTTTTATATGGTCATAAAATAATAATTTTATTGATATTTGGTTTAAAAATGAATTTCAAATCAAAAGCCGAAGTTGCAAATTTTTAAACACTGCAATGTTAATTAGTGTACCAAATAGTACTGAGTGTCGTCGGTTCGATTTCTGTACAGCTTTATTATTATCACAATTTGCAAATCGTTTTTAGGTGTTATTCCTTTTTGTGTACTATAGCTGTAAGCCTACTAATACACAGAATGAAAAAAAAAACCAATTGAAACAAACATCGAACCATATATATATATATATATATATATATGCATTATATATTGTATATACATGATATAAAGATTTAATTGTTGTGTTATTTAATTTAAAGGATTTCCGAGTCATGGTGGTGGCTTCGGAGGTGGTCCAGGTGGCTTCGGTGGATCTAATGGCGGTGGACCGGGTGATCAAGGAGGTTTCGGAGGCGGACGAGGTGGACCAGGTGGTCAAGGTGGGCATGATGGTCCCGGAGGACCTGGATACTAGATTAGTATCACGAGGAGAGAGAGAAAGAAACACTAGCATATGTAAATAAGTCTAAACCTGTATGTATATAAATAAAAATTAATGTACATATCCACTTATTAACTTTTTTTATTGTATGGTATGGTAAATATTTATATGATAACTGCTATTCCTAGAGTTTAACATCATTAACAGGGCTGTTTAGTCCAATACGTCTGCTCATAAAAATAAGCAATATGACAAGTTTCGCAAACTAATCTCGATCAATACACAACATCAGGGCGACCAAAAACCAATATTCAAGTAGTCTCTTGTTGTAGTTTAGAGTTTCATTTCCAAACCTCGATTCGAATTTGGAGCTTGCGCCAGTAACGAAAAGTAAAGCGTGAAGGCCTGGCATGGTATGATTATGTGATGGGACAAGATGAAAATTGAAAGAGAGCAGGAAAGTATTGTAAGGAAAGTTTTAAGAATGCATATCGAAGGCTTTAAGAGTAAAAGAAGACGAAATAAAGGTAGATGGACTACGTGAGTGTGGCATGGATAGAAAGAAAGTGAATACAGAGATGATAGAGCTGTCTGGAAAAAGAAAGCAAGAAAGTATTGTGAGGCAAGTTTTAAGAATGCATATCGAAGACTTTAGGAGTGAAAGAAGACGAAAGAAAGGTGGATGGACTACGTGAGTGTGGCATGGGTAGAAAGAAAGTGAATACAGAGATGATAAAAGAGTCTGGAAAAAGAGGACACATTGCATCAATCACAACTAATTGAGATAAGAGCAGGTTAAATTCTCGATTAAGAAGGCCTGTGTATATCATCATCGTCATCATCATCGCAGCCCACACTCGTCCCACTGTTGGGCTCGGGCCTCCTCCATAATGGGAGGGGATTTAACCTACTATACCATGCTGGTCAGACATGTTGGTATAGGGTTTCATTTCGAGTTTTCCTTCTCTTGCACAGATGTTATGTGCATATTATATCCCATAGTCATCTTGTACGACATCCTCGGGCAAGATAGGGAGTGGTGAATTGTATTCTTACTCCGTCACCACACGGAAAATATTGTGTATATAACTAGCATGTAATATTAGAGGGACCTCATTTTTGGCGACACTTTTTTGTCTTTAGCTTTTATATAAAACGCAACACATTCATTAAATTTGATTGCACGCTACTTTGTTATATGAGACCCTAGATCTCATCTCAGCTCCTATACATCCCACCGCTAGGTTCGAGCCTCCTCTACAATGAGAATGTTAATCATATACTGTTCGCGACAAGTGTAAAATACCGTGATAGTGCTTAAAAACGAACTGTAACATAATAGTGAATTTTTGAGAAAAAGTATAGCATAGACTACCGAAGACACCTAGCGGCGCGCGATGGAAGCTTGAAACCACAGTATGAAGAAATAGCGAACTTCAAGCATTAACATTCAGGGGCTAGGCAGCAACGGTGTAATATTCGTCCGATGTGCAAGTTACTTCAAAATCGATCGTTTTATTTCTTCACTGAAACCCGCCAGTAGGGAACCGAACCCGAAGATACAGTCCACACATACAGTCCACATAAACCACCGAACCAGCGACCAACCGGGACGTCAGCCGACTACAACACATTTGTCTGGAGGCCGTCCCGCACATATACCACACGACGTTGTTCAAATGTGCTGATACAGGTTTTATTTCTAGTTTTCCTTTTCTTGTAGTGAGGTTATTTGCATATCATATACCTAAATCCTCTCTTAGGAGACATGGTTTCTTAATCCGTCACCACCCAGAACGATTATGATTAACGGACACAATTTCCATCCAGACTCTGCACAATCAGTTATAAATCACACAACCTTCTTGGGTATCGACTCAAAAAATTCGCCACGAGTGCTTAGGCCATTTCACCATCTGTGTAGTTTACTCGAACAAGTGACGTTCCACATTGTAACTAAGCGCACTAAAAAAATATAAAGCTAAGCCTTGGTCTATCATAAGAATAATGCTCTTCTCAAAACTCATTTTAGTAATGATATGATTCTAAAGTGAAAATACTGCAACAAATACCTAACCCCGGATACAAACTAAAGATCTTTTTGGCAGGCCCTTTCTAGACGCCCAATATATCCGGGGCACCAAAAAAGTGGCGCACAGACCCATAACCTACCTTTTTACCTCCTCATCGCCATTGGGCTGATTGCTAGTACCAATCCTCTAACCTTGGTAGCCAGACCGGCCGACATCGTTGCCTTCACACGATCAGTGTCTCTGCGAGTAGCGAACTTATTCTCGATACACCACAAACATGGGACTTCAAAAATCATGCCTTCAGACCAAATGGACAAGCCTTTTCCACAATCACAGGGCATTGACCCGTTATAGCAAGCTGGTTAGACGGGTTGTCATAGGGTTATTTTGCTACTTATAGTTCTCATGTAGAAATGTTGTATGTTGCTTTTTTGGAAATAGTAGGAAAGGAAAGAATGAGGAATTGTTTTCCTACTCTGTCATCACTTAAAAAAGCTAAGATGCCACATAAATTTCCTTTTTTTCCAATTATGGAATAATGTTATTAAATATGAAAATTTACCCACTATATCGTCAGCGTGGTCGCCGGTTAGACAGGCTAATTTAGATTTTTATGCCCAGTTTTCCTTTTCTTGCATGAATGTTATATGTATCCAGTAGACGTTCACGACACTCACTCTTCTGGCGAATCACAACAAAGTATAATGGATAAAAAACGGTATATAATCTTTAATTAACAATCTCTAAATTATAATTACTCTCATTCTTAGCGTAATATGCAAAGACATCCTTAGAAAGCATCTTTAGTGGAATTAAAAAGTAAAAAGGAAGTGGAAAATTCAAGAAGTCTCGAAGTTCAAGAAACTATTATATCAGAATGACTAAAACAGGTTGGGATATTTATTTCGGCATTTTAATTTCTTACAATTATGTGTGTTTTCTAAGTTCTTTATTTTATGACTGCTTGAAATTGAAGAGTATTTATATTAGCATATATGTTTCAACATACTCAGGTTACTTCGGGTATCTCTCGTCCTTTTGTGGTGGTCTCATAGAAGTATTAGCTAGCTTATAACCAGGTCTCAAATTCGAAAAAAGCTAGCAATCAAAGCTAAAGAAATCCCGAGAAAATTTAAATCCCACAACACAATAAATAAAACACCACATTATGATCAAGTTTCGTATTTTCGATAGAGGCACATTTAGGTCTCATGTAAAAAGGGAGAGCCTACTGCTGTTAACCGAATACAGATTTAAACTGCGAACTTCTTTTACTCTTTTTAAAAGGATACTAAAAAAATAATGCCTTAAGCGTTACGCTTAGCAAGTGGATTTCTGACTGCAATGAGTTATAAGTTTCTTAGGCGAGTGCTATTTTTTAGGGCTTGCACATATTTGCAACAGTCTAAACCAAGATTCGTGAAAGACAAGTAGGTTTGACTCGAAGGCAGTCCCCGGGCAACGCTTTTAATTTTCTTGCGCTCGCAACAAATTATTAGGAGAGTACTGCTGGCTGTACTCTTAGTGATCCGTTTCTCCAATTTTACTATCCCTATCTTAAGAAACTAGCGATATGGAACCCAAGACCGTGCGGAGAATTATTAAAACTCTTAAAAAATATTCCTAAGATCAAAAAATATAATATTGATAATCCCATTATAATAATTATTGTCCGTTCCAAATTTCGAACTTAGAAGCTCAGTGTCAGCCATCATCGCATACTAATTTATTGGACCAATGAGGCGATCATATGATTTAGTTATGTAGATTCCATATGCATCATTTGTTTTTCAAGCATCAAAATCTTTCATCTATCGATATGTCTGACCGATAAATTAGAAGCAATAAAGGAACCATAAAAAGTTTTATTATGGATGCTGATAAAGTAAGAATGCACTTGAAGTAAGAACCGACCTTCTTTTCTCACAAATTATAACAACAAAATTTAACAAATTATAATAATTTTGCCCACTATTACGTAAAGTAAGAAAATTAGATCACTATAAGAGAAGCATAACTAAAAATAAAACCCTAAAGCGTCCGTGGAGAGGACGACCAGCCAGACGATCCTATATACGACATATAGGATATAATTTTTTTCTCGCTTTGTAAAGGGGCATTCTCCACAGGGATACTCGTATATATACGTGCGGTTTGAGAAGAAGAAAAAAAACTCATGACTACACAGAGGGCGTAATATTCTAAGTAACTACCTATCGTGTAGTGTATTCTATCAAGAGAATTCTTGTTCGATATATAAATAATTATTCTAAATTTAGTTCTCTTCAGCATTTTGCTGATCTTATCCCAATTACTTGGGGGCGATATACTTTTTATCATGTTATTGCCAATAGCTTTATTTATAATTGGGCGCTGACGTCATCGCTCCTTGGGAATATAATTATTGTTCAGACAACAATCAGGTAGAGTAGATCCATGTTAAGTCGTCTTTTACGTCACCCACAAGCATGATACAGATTTGTAGTATTTGGAGCCGCTAACATAGAACACATACGAATAAATTTAGTTTTACAATGTGTCCACATTCTGTATGTGCCTGTATCATCCTATGCAAGGATTTACTCCTTAGTAAGTAGTTATGTATTTTTAAAAAGTGCAAAAAAATAAAACAAATCGTGTAAATTTTATTAAAAATATTTAACGGTAATATTCTCGACCAATGTGATAATGTGAGTAATGTGAAATAAATAATCTATACTAATATTATAAAGAAGAAAGATTTGTTTGGTTGTTTGTATTGAATAGGCTCCGAAACTACTAGCCTGATTTCAAAAATTCTTTTACCAATGGAAAGCTATAAAATCAGGGAGTAACATACGATATATTTTATCCCAGTATTCCTACGGAATTGGGAACAACGCGGGTAAGGCGACTGAAACCGAAACGAAGCGAGAGCGGGTTGCTAGTCTATACCAATAAATAAAATTGGAGTGTCTGTTTGTAATGTCAAAATAATAGACTTTTTTCATGCTCACGTGTTTATTTGCACTATACATATGCCTAAAATACACTTTATAATTTTTTGTCTGTCTGTCTGTTTGTGCCGGGTAATCTTCAAAACGGCTGGACCAATTTCAAAAATTCTTTCACCAATGGAAAGCTTTAATATCAGGGAGTAACATACGATATATTTTATCCCGGTATTCCTACGAAATTGGGAACAACGCGGGTAAGGCGACTGAAACCGAAACGAAGCAAGAGTGGGTTGCTAGTTTAAAATAAAAGAAGGTAACTTACAAATTTAGACTAAAAGATGCGTTTTCGTATGAAAATTTATATGCATACTGCTATTTAACAAAAAAAAAACAATTTTTATCATTAGTAGATAACTAAGTAGAAACTTCATTTGATTCAATGGATTCACTACTGACGGATGAATTAATAACATCAGTTCCATGGCTAGATCCAGGCTTTACATTCACATTATTTTTCGCTTGAGAAAGAGCGTCTGAAGCATATGTCTGCGAAACATAACCTGCTTTAATTCCCTTTGCTCCTGGAAGATCACTCTTTTTACCTTCTGCAATATTACCGAGTAGATCGAAATAGTCAAATCCTTTTCGGGACCCTGAAAATTTATAATAAATATTGAAATATGGTTGCATTCACTTAGAATACATTTTTATATTTGACTAATTTACAAAATATATTTACAAATTATAGCCACTCTTATTGCCTTATATTTGTTATGTTACCCTACTATTTCATGAAAATGATCAAAACAGTATCTAAATAACAATAATTTATATCATTAGAAAATAACTCTAGACGGACTCAACATTTATTATCTTTCGCTTAATAAAGAGCGACCAATATTGGCATTATACCTTGAGAGACTGCTCCTGTGTCTGAAACAGAACTTTTTTCACTTGTCTTAGCTGTCGGAAGATCTCCCTTGTTGACTTCTCCAATATTACCAAGTTGATCAAAGTAATCATACCCTCTCTTGAACACTGAAAGTATACAACCAATAATATTAATTCGGTTATTTACGTTTTGGTTAATTATAGAAAATGAATCCATTAGTTGCCTGATCAGGCTGCGCACTGTTGCTATGTTTACACATGTGGGTCATTTCTTTATTATTACATCTCTTATATAGGTCATCACTATATAGGTCCGCAGCAATGTAGATTTTGTGAATTAGTTACCCTCGGGTACAGTAATTTGTTCTTCAATAAAGGGTATATGCTTTTTTGTATACCTGAAAATATAGTATGCTAAATTTTAAGACAAATGGTGAAATGAAGTATCAGGGAAGACGTAAAAAGTCACACTCGCATTTATTAGTTGGAATAGGTTCTGCAGTTAGTCCATTAGCCTTTTTATACATACATGAGAGTTTTACGCGTTATTTATATAAAATTGGAATTAAATTATTTAGAAAATATAATATTAAATTTCTTTCTTCAGGTATACCAGGTATTACCAAGTTTTAGATTGCTGAATTATTTTAACCAAATTATTCTGTATTTTCAATTGTTATATTATTCGCACATTTAAGCTAGAATCCCTTATTACATTTGTAATCAAAATCATGTAAATCTGAATTAAAATAAAACTATTTTTATCATTATAAGATTAACTTAAGGTTCAATGGATTCAATTTTAATGAATGGTTCACTAATATCAGAACTGGATCTGTGGATGGATTCAAAACTGGCCTTGATGTTATTTTCCACTTGGGCAAGAGCTTCAGATATTTCGTTTATACCTAGGTTTGTTCCTGCGCTAGCCTGCAAGGCAGAATTTTGTTCACCACCTATAGCTTCCTTGTAATCTTGTCCAATATTATCAAGTTGATTAGAGTTGTTATACTCTTTCGGGAACCCTGAAAGTGAAAAACAAATAACACTGATACTTATTTGCGTCTATTTTTTGAAAAATATGGACTGCGCGATCTAGTTTCTAGATCTAGGTTGCTATATATATAACTAGCAAACCGCCCTCGCTTCGCTTCGGTTTCTGTCCCCTTACCCGCGTAGTTCCCG
Organism: Lymantria dispar; assembly: GCA_032191425.1. Classification (NCBI taxonomy): domain Eukaryota; kingdom Metazoa; phylum Arthropoda; class Insecta; order Lepidoptera; family Erebidae; genus Lymantria; species Lymantria dispar. The sequence continues at coordinate 10,200,322 of CM063455.1, forward strand.
TTCCCGTGGGAATACCGGGATAAAATATAGCCTATGTTACTCCCTGATATTATAGCTGTTTGTTTATTTGTTTGTTTGTTACGTTTTCACGCTTAAACCACCGAGCCGATTTCAAAAATTTTTCACCAGTGGAAAGTTATCGATACTATACTCATGACCAGTATAAAAAGTATCGTACTCAATAAAGTATCGAAACAAAAGTATCGATACTCCAAAGTATCGAGTACTGAGTACTTTTCCCGGAATTTGTCGTGATGAGCTTTTATTTTTAGGAAATTTGTTCGTCTGTGAACGGATTAAAATATTGCGGCCACATTTTGAGAAAGTTCATTACGTTTGAACTAGATGGCGTTGCCATAACTATAAGCTGTAAGGTCAAATTTAACATGGATACTCACTACTATTTATTCGATACGATACCTGCCAAAAAGTACTCATTGAGTAAAAGTATCGAAAGCAAAGTATCGAGTATCGGTATCGAAGAACAAAAGTACACGATACCTAAAAGTATCGATACTTTTTTCATGTCCCTACCTATAGGGCCCGTGGATGTCGTAAAAGACGACTATGGGATCTAATATGCACATAACATCTGCAAGAGAAGGAAAACTTGAAATGAAACCCTATACCAACATGCCTGACCAGCAGGGTATAGTAGGTCAAAGTCCCTCTCATTGTAGAGAGGGCTGAGCCCAACGGGGGGACTAACGTGGACTGCGATGATGATGATGAAATTAATATTTGATGGATAAATTATTATATATTAATTTGATGGATAAACATCCATCAAATTAATATTTTTTTTTTATTGCAAACGGTGGCAAATGAGCAAACAGTACACCTGGTGGTAAATGTTGCTGCCACTCATGGACCTTTACAGGGTCATTGCCTACCGCGAAGAAAGTGAAGGGAGTGTGAATGCGTGCATTAAGGCTCGGTGATACCAAGGGCACCACCAAAACCCTCCACACACAAACACCCTCAGAAAGTTAGGCTTATATGAATTTATAAGTTTATAGCTTTGCTATCTCTGCTCACAAACGCTTCACCACTAGACTCGAGCCTCTTCCACAATACAAAAATATTTAACCTACTATACCAGGCTGGTCAAACGGTTTGGTATAGGATTTCATTTCGAATTTACCTTCTGTTACATAAAAGTTATATCTATATGATCTCCCTTTTACGACACCTACGAGTAAGAATGAGGGTGGTATGAAGGCCTTGTATTCTTACTCCGTCACCATAAAGAAGTTTTGTGTAAATTCAGTCAAATATCTATTACATATATAAAAAAGCTATGAAATTATTATTGTGGAATGATTTTAGACAATAATGCATTACATGGTGTGCTGAATAAAGCGGGTTTCAGACTACGCTATAATATAATAGCATATAGTATATAGCTCATAGCACAACAATATCACGCATCATACATAAAATACAGTACAGTGTAAACGTATCCTTAATAATATATGGTGCGCGATATTGTTGTGCTATGAGTTATATACTATATGCTAATATATTATAGCGTAGTCTGAAACCCGCTTAAGCGTTATCGTCACCCGTGTGGTAGTGAAGGAAGAATATAATTCACCAAGAGATGGGTTTCATACCCGTGTATATTGTAAAAAACTCATCATCATCATCATCTTGCTCTTATCCCAATTACTTGGGGTCGACGCAATATGTCATCTGTTTTGACATATTGCAAAAAGTTTCGGCAATGACTTTTATGACCGGCCGCCTGCCTGACGTCAACCCTCCTTGGGAATGTAATCGTTGACCCAAATGGTACCAGATGGAGTTGATCCGGGTCAATCTAGGGCTCTTAGTCGTCTTTTACGACACCCACGAGCAAAGCAAGGGGTTGGTAGTATTCGAAGCCGCTACCACACAGCAAAAAAACTACTAAGGGATATTATATACAAATAACCTCTATCCGTGTGGTGACGGAGTAAGAATACAATTTACCACTCCCTATCTTGTCCGTGGATGTCGTACAAGACGACTAAGGGATATAATATGCACATAAGATCTGTGCAAGAGAAGGAAAACTCGAAATGAAACCCTATACCAACATGTCTGACCAGCCTATACCATATAGTAGGTCAAATTCCCTCCCATTGTGGAGGAGGCCCGAACCCAACAGTGGGATATGTGTGGGCTGCGATGATGATGATGATGAACCTCTACTTAAGAGAAGGAACTCGAAATAAAATTCTATGCCATTACGTCTAACCAACTTAGTAGAACAGATCAATTTTCCTACCATAGCACAGGAGATGGGAGCCCAATATTGGAGCCCAATATAACATTCATAGATGGGCTGAAAGAATTTGTTCTACTTCTTTCGGTGAGCGAAAGTGCTCAATTTTCATGTTAAGGTAGACAGCGATTTCTCTCGGGTGACGTGACCGGGGATTAGTCCGTCACCCGCCGAGAGGCTGACCGCGTGAGGAAAGACCGACGTCCTCCCCGAAGGGGGGACGTCGGTCGATGGGAGGGTACCCCACGTAGGGGGTATTCCGTCGGGCCGACCACTGACGACAAGTAAAACTGCTCCGGTGGTCGGCCCAATGACGAAGGCGAGATGGTTTTCGGGTGGGTTGTGGGAGTTGCGTGCTTAAGCCCCTCTGTCGCCCTGGACGGAGTGGTGCGGAGGCACGCCGACCGCAGCCCACACACAAAAGAAAGCGAAAAAGAAGAGCGATTCCTCTACGCCCGCGGTATTGCAAATGGTCATCCGCGGCAGTTGACCACTGACGTCAAGTCACCCTGCTCCGGTGGTCGGCCCAACGATGAAGGCGACGTGTCGCGCGGGTGGGTTACGGGTGTCCGTGCTTACGTTCCTCTGTCGCCCCGGACGGAGTTGTGCGAGGAGTGCGCCGACCGTAACCCACCCCAAAAAAAATAAATGCGCGGCTGTTACTATCGGTGGCCTGCTTTCTCGTTTGTAAACAAAAACAATAAAAAAAACTTACCATAGCAGGCTACAGCCATGGCCGAGACTAGACACGTAATCTGTTGATAATTAAATTTATTTATTTAGATTATAAATAAAACTACTTTACGAATTTTATATTAACGCGATTATTATTACTTTTATTTTTTTTAGTAACGCGATAAAATCCGTAAAGTAGCTTTATTTACAAAGTGTAATACTCGCGTAAACATCAGAAATCATTAATTTATCTAACCTATTACGAGAGTCATCAGTCATCATTATTCTAATATATGTACCTCTATAGGACTCGAACTTCCTCCAACAATAGGAGAGAAATTGACTACACTACGCTGCACTATGGGCCCAAACAGTATTTGCCATCTCATAAATGGTTTTGACAAAAGTCGTAAATCCATAGATCCTTTTATAGTTTTATACCCTCAAAGGATGCAACTTTCGAATTAATTCCAAAAAAAATTAAATAATTTAGTTTCATGTTTATAAAGTGAACCTCAAACATTGAGCATAAATATTTTCATGCCAATTAAATTACCGTTAAGGAAGTTCAACACAAAATTATTCGGATGTTTTCCATGGAAACATATTAGTGTAATACATAATTAGATAGATCAGAATGTACACTTTGTATCCACGTTCAGTTTTGTAAAAAAAAATAATGATATATATTTTTTTTTATTTTTTTTAGTAAAGTAAAGAAAATTTCGATTTTGTTTATTTCAATTGGACTTTTCTATGTTGCCGAAAGCTGCCGGTGTCAAGTTAGTCACTTTATTTGAGACCTTACCTATTCAGTAATACGAGGATCAGAAAAAAAATTGCGCGTTTTTTGCGCGTATGGTGATTTCAAGGCAATATGTCAATCGGGGGCAAAAAAAAATCTCGAAACTTATATTCGGTTCTTCTTTTTTACTGTGATACATTATATTTGATGTCTAACTTGTCTTTTTTTTCATTTCTATGATAGAAGCATACATTAACAAATAAATAGACTACAAGAATATTCACTTGGTACTTTCGATAGCGGTAATAAACCACAAGTATGATAAACTATATTGTTGCGGAAGTTCTATTTATCTGTTGCGGTAATTTATTACAACCAGTATCTACTGATTACACTATTTCGATGACAACTATCACAATCCATTACCCTGCGGTTTTGGACAAGGCACCAAAATATTGGTCCTTTATATACGCGTGTTATCAGCATACTATTCATCAAAGTATTCAGATACTTCTTTTCGATAACAATTAACAGAAAAAAAAACATGAGTGAATTCGTTTGTGTTCGACGCGATCTTTGTGATCAAATAATAAGAGGGAAGAGTACTTCAGACCTTAGACAATATTTGTTGAACAACTTTCAACTGTCGGAAACTGACGTTATCACTGTAATAGAAAGTATTCAAAAAAATTTAACATCAAGTTGCAACCAGAAATGAACGAAAGCTCAAAGAAAGCCAGACAGGTTCGAGAGTCTATACTCAAATTGGTTAAACGGTGAATTTAAAGTACCATTGAATTCTTGCAGTACCTCAACCTCTGAAATATCTGGCTTGAATACTTCTGGTGATCGTGGTAGACCAACAAAACCATACGACGAGTGTTCGGAAAACACAAAAAAACGAAAAAATATGGAACTGCTCCAGGAGTATGGAATGGGACGTGTCCGTAACGCTTATGTGCAAGGTTTACGATCTATGGGTGAAAATGACGAAGCGTCAATTGTGTCTATTATCAGAAACAAGGAAAAAGACGAGAAGAAAGCAATTCTACAAACCATAATCAGTCCAGATAGTGCACTTTCTTTTACAAAAGAAGAGGCATTGAGCATGTGTATTGAAACGGATCTAACGAAAGCCCAATATGGGTACCTAAGAAAAAGGCTCGTTGATAAAAATTTAAGTTCTGTTTTACCTTCGTATCAAATACTAAGTGAAGCAAAAAAGGCTTGCTATCCGCCTGCATCTAGCATAACGGTGACAAATATAAGCGCAAAAATTAATCTGCAAGATCTCTTAGACATTACAGTCTGCCGTATTATAAAGATAAAGTCAGGTTCGACAAACTACAATCGTCTCAAGCTGTTCACTAAATGGGGGTGTGATGGATCTTCCGGGCAAAGTGAGTATAAACAAATTCTACCGGAAGAAAACGAACAAATATCGGATGCTAATTTGTTTATAGTGTCCCTTGTACCACTGCGACTAGTAGACGAAGAAACGTCTACAGTTATATGGCAGAATCCTACTTGCTCATCTGTTAGATATTGCAGACCAATTTCATTAGAATTTGCAAAAGAAACACCCGAAAAAACTACAGCGGTTGTCAGTGAAATTGAAGCCAAAATTAATCAATTGATTTCAACTCTTATGTCTATAGACGACAAAGTCATCGAGGTTAAACATGAACTGTTTATGACAATGATTGATGGGAAAGTTGCTCAAGTGTTAACGAACACATCATCCAGTGCTACCTGCACTGTTTGTGGAGCAACTCCCAGACAAATGAACGATCTTTTAAAAGTTACATCAAGAGTTGAAAATGAAGATGCATTTAAATACGGATTGTCGACACTACATGCATGGATAAGATTTATGGAGACGATCCTCCATATTTCTTATAATTTGGGTTTTGAGAAGTGGTCAGCAACAACTCCAGAAAACAAGCAACTTAAAGAAGACAAGAAAAAATATCTCCAAAAACGTTTCCGAGAAATGCTTGGTTTGCACATTGATAAACCACGTCAAGGTTCCGGTAATAGCAATGACGGAAATACAGCAAGGCGATTTTTCCAAAATTACGAATGCTCTGCAGGGATAACTGGAATTGATGGAGAATTAATTAAGAGATTTTATGTAATTCTTCAAACCATGTCATCGGGATTCCCTATAAACGCAGAAAAATTTGGTCAGTAGACATTGATAACCGCGCAATTATACGTAAGCAAATATAACTGGTATTACATGCCATCTTCGGTCCATAAAGTACTTATACATGGTGCTAAAATAATAGAGTATTATGCAGTTCTGCCTATAGGACAATTATCCGAAGATGCTCAGGAAGCCAGGAATAAAGATTACAAAAAATATAGGTTACATCACGCTAGGAAGTGTTCCAGATCAGCAACAAACGAGGACGTTCTGCATATTTTGTTATATACATCTGATCCTTATATATCTAGTTTAAATAAACCCAGTTTTGTAATATCCAAAGAATTGTTTGACGAAGCTAAAGAATTATTGGAAATAGAATGTTATGAATAGGATCGCAATTTTTTTATGGTGTTATTTTTTAGCATGTTTGTTTGATAATAATAATAATAATTAAGTCTTAAACTTATTTTAAGTAAAAGTGTTACTTTTATTGTCATTTTATTATAACTGTATAATTTTTTGTATGTAATTTCGTATATCGTTATCTTTGTCAATTTTTTATGAAAATTATATAACTTTTAAAATAATGATGTTTAATTTATTTTATTGCCTATATATTCATTAATATTCATTAATACATAAAAAAAAATTCAAGGGGAAACATCACAAAACAACAAAGTTATCGATTTTTGAGATGAAATATACCGATCGGTCCCACAGTGCGCTGGTCAGGCGCATTAGTATAGGGTTATATGCCGAGTTTTGCCGTTCTTGCATAGACGTTATATGCATATTTAATTCCTTAATCCTCTATTAAGACAACCTCGGGCCAGATAGAAGGTAAGTAATAATGTTCTTACTCCAACACCCCACGGCAAATTGCTGTAGAATGACTTACTAATTAAATTATTGCACATTAGTTACTTATGAAAGTAACTAATGTGCAATAATTGAGTTGCAATGTGATTTCATTAACCTACATTAAACGCCATGTTCCACGTATTACGTCTGTTTAAGAAGTGTTTGCGCAAATCAATGCAATTCTATTTTATAATTACCGCATTAGGATGTTTATCTAACTTCGCGCTATTATTACTAATAAAGGTTACGGATAAGAAAAATGATAACAAATCAATCTTTTTTTTTTATTTGATCTGTGATCTTAACCTTAAAAAGATATTTGTTCAATACCCTACTATTCGCGTCCTTCACGCGTCTCCTTTTTTATTTGCGTCGTCTCGTACCATAAATGGACCACAAGTCTGCATTAAGAGAAATTATTCTGAATTCTTAAACTACTACTACTAACTAAACTCTTATCGTAGCTTGGCGTCATATTTTTAAAAAATTACGTCAAATCTGACACACTAGTTTGATATAAATGTTCTTAGATATCGTCCTCAGCCCTATTAAAAGTATATTTAGTTATAGCCTATCAAGGTCCTGGTTCTTTATAAGGCTTTATGTATAAACCCGATGACACATATTGTCTATATGTTTCGCAAGCTCTAAGCTTCAGTCCTTCGAACCACAATACAATACAATGCCTATATCTATATATATGTATATATATATATATATATATAGATTCCGCGTCGGAGACCCGTAGCGTACGGACGTACGCCTCGTTGCTCTCCACTGCCGCGCTCTCCCCGCACCCGCCCCCTGCGGTCGTGCGATCTCGCTCCGTCTCGCTCGCTCTCGCAGCGTACCTCGCGTCGCGCCGCCATTTTGTTGACGTCTGTGGCCGTTCAGTGGCCCGCTCCGGGTGGCCGTGTATACGGTTGTCTGTGGCAGTTTCGCTGTTTGGACGCAGGTGTTGCCGGATCCCAACTGCACGAGTCGACTTTTTCAAGACGTCGAGTGCAGATTTCTACCGTTGGTAGATAAAAAGTCAACCCATTTTGGCCCCCTCAGGGCAGAAAACCATATTGTTTGGTCCCCGGCGGAAACCTCACGGTGTTAACGAAGCCGGGTGAGGCAAGGCCCCGATTTGCCTGCCGAGCCCCTTCAGGGCAGAGCTAACAATCGGAAGGGGTTAGAGCATCCGGCCTTGGGGGATCTCCTAGTCGGATCTAATCTACGGCTTTTCATCATTTTTCTGCGAAGGCCTAACGGCCCGACAGCTAGGAACCTATCGCACATTAAGATTGGCGAAGGAGTACAAGCTTAGGGCACATTAGTTAAGTACACATCCTCCCGACCTGCACCCGGTTGGGAGGGACACACACTACACACAACCCAGGGTTTACCCCACCCAGGGCGATAGGATACATTCCTGCGAACGTTTTTCCCGCCAGCCCACGATGGCGGAAAAACTATCACCATCGACGCCCTTCTGGCGATCCCCGAAATAAAAGCCTACATCGCTCAACATTTTGGAGCGATAACTATTCTCCCACCGCAACCCCTACGCGCTCACTCCACCGTCCTGCCGCTCAAACCGGAATTACCGGCCACCGGCACGGCGATGGATACGGAATCGGTCCCCTCCTCAGCCTCAGCTTCATCTTCCTCCGAGTCGGAAGATTCGCCCAATGAGGGCTCCTTCATCGAAGTTCGCTCCCGTAAGCGTACTAAGAAGGCAAAAGCCAACAAAGAAGCCCCCAAAAATAAAGCCAACTGAATCGGCCATAACTCCAGCCACAATCCCGTCTGAAACGACCGCTACGACCGCCTCGGCCCTCCCTGTCGTCTCGCAGACAGCCCCAATCTCTGTCCCATCCACTACGGACAGCAACACCGTCGCCCCACAGACGGTCAAAAAACCACTGGCTCCGCCGCCCCTATACATTAGGGATAAAGAGAAGTGGCTAGCCATCTCCGCGTGGCTAAACACCAACAGGATTTCGTACAAATCTGCGAAATCCACCCCCCAAGGCATACGAGTGGACCTTCACTCGTCAGCTGACCACCGCTCCGTGTCAAGCATGCTAGGGAATCAACAGATTCCCTACCATACATACACCCTCCCCGAAGCCAAACTTCTGCGTGCAGTAATACGCAATGTCCCGAGGGAAATTGACACCAAAGAGATCTTAGAATCTCTTAAAGCCCAGGATCTGCCGGTTGTAGAAGTACATCGGATGATCCGAGGCAAGGGTCGTTACCCTCTCAATATGATATTGGTCTGCCTAGCAAATACCCCTGAGGGTAAAGGCATTTTCAAAATCAAGGCCATATGTGGTCTATCCGGGGTCTCAGTAGAGCCCCCACACAAAAATGGCAACTTGGCACAGTGCCACAAGTGCCAAATGTATGGACACTCGTCCAAGAACTGCTTCGCCCGTCCTAGGTGTGTCAAGTGCCTAGGTGACCATCACACCTCTCAGTGTGAACGGCCAAAAGACATCTCCCTCTGCAAAGAGCCACCAGCGTGTGTTCTCTGTGGAGAATACGGCCACCCGGCTAACTATCGCGGCTGCCCAAGAGCGCCGAGAAGAATAGTCCGCCAACCCAACTCAAATGGCAAGGCCTTGTATTATAACAAGACCTTCGTCCCAGCCCCCTTACCAACCCACAATGCGTGGGCTCGCCCCCTGCTAACCAGCAAGGAGGTTTTCCCAACCCTGCCCAACAGGCAGCCCGCTGCCCCACCCGCACCATCTCAGCCCAAACCACCAATGATCGGGGCAAACCAGTCCACCGGTTGTAATCCCAAGCCCCCTCAGGGCGCCCCCCTTCCATCGTCGTCGCTAAAAGCGCGCCCCCAAAAGCCCCCCAAGGACTAGATCCAGATCTAGCCCTGGTGGCCAACTTCGCGGCTCAAATCAATTTCGCGGAAATCCGCGAAATTGCAGCCGATCTTAGAAAGAACGAGGGAAACAACCTCGCCCTCCTTAATATAGCGATCAAATTCGCCCCCACGTTAGAGCGTCTAGGCTCACTCAAATTCAACTAAAATGGATAGGTACACTCCCGGCAGAGTTAAACCCAGACACCTCAAAGTAGGGACATTCAACGCTAATAGCCTTACCCAACAGAGGGATGAAGTAGGCACATTCCTTCGGGAACACCAGCTCGACATCTTGTTAGTACAAGAAACGTTCTTAAAACCATTCAACAGGGACCCTAGAATCGCGAACTATAATATAGTTCGCAATGATAGGACAACCTCACCAATGGGTGGAACGCTCATTTACTACAAAAGGTCGCTGCATTGCACACCTGTGGATCCGCCCCCTCTGATGTACATTGAAGCTTCAACTTGCAGACTAGCCCTCTCAGGCCATCAGCCTATCACCCTTGTATCCGCATATCTCTCTCCCAATAGAGAACATTCGAAACAGTTGGTTGAAAAAGATCTAAAAGCCTTGCTAGAATTGGGAGGCGCCGTCATCATTGGCGGTGACCTTAACGCCAAGAACACCTCTTGGAGCTGTCAAAGTTCCAATACGAGGGGCAAGACTTTAGAGCTATTCGCTGACAGACTGGGATTTGATGTCATAGCGCCCATAGAGCCGACACACTTCCCCTTTAACGTTTCGCACAGGCCGGACATACTCGATATCTTTCTTCTCAAAAACATAAACCTTCGTTTATGTTCAATAGAAGTTCAACACGAGTTAGACTCAGATCATCGCCCGGTGACTCTGGAATTAGCCTCCCGCACCCCCGGCCCCTCAGGCCACAACAACGAAAGGACCAAGATAGCGACTGACTGGGCACGGCTAGAGAAAAATCTCAAGTCAACCTCGTCGGTCCACCTTGATCAAATTCCCAATGACATTACGTCTAAGGAACATACCTCTCAGGCGATCGAGTCGCTTACAAGTCACGTGCAGTCGATAATGGACGACTGCTCGCGGCCGGTACCAGATACGAGCGATCGTAAATGGCGCCTGCCAGACGACGTCCGTGACTTGTTAAAACGTAAAAACGCCGCGACACGCGCTTATGACCGCTACCCCACGGAGGACAACCGTACCCGCCTACGGTCACTCCAGAGGGAGGTTAAACAAGCTATTAATAAATTGAGACAGAGCAAATGGGACGCCATGCTCGAGGAGCTAGAGCCCTCTCACACAGCCTTTTGGCAGCTTTCCCGCTCACTCAAAAAAGACATCGTGTCCACTCTCCCTCCTCTCACCAGACCCAACCAGCCACCGGCGTTTATGGACGACGAAAAGTCAGAATGCCTGGCCGACTGCTTGGAGCTTCAGTGTACGCCGAGTACACTACACCCCGACGCCGCAAATCACCGCTTCATCGCCGACGAAGTGGAACGTCGTACCACTCTCTCGCGCTCGTTACGAAACGACAACCCCGATCAGCCTATCCCAGTAGTAACCACCGATGAGGTCGAATCGTTAGTCAGGGGTCTTAAAACCAGAAAAGCCCCAGGTTCGGACGGAATCTCAAATAAAGTCATTAAATTATTCCCCGCCCACTTGATAGTCCTGTTGTGCTGCATCTTCAATGCAGCACTAAATAATAACATCTTTCCCGCGCAATGGAAAGATGCCATGGTAATAGGAATCCACAAACCCGGCAAGCGCCGTACCGAACCCAGTAGTTACCGCCCGATTAGTCTACTAAAAGGTCTAGGTAAGATCTACGAACGAATAGTTCTCAGTAGACTACGCACATTCGCCGAGGCTAACAACCTCGTTCCCGACGCACAGTTTGGTTTCCGAGCTAAACACAGCTGCGTACAACAAGTTCACCGCTTGGTAGAATACACAAGTAGTCAGTTCATCATGAACAGATATACGGGTGTATTATTCCTAGACGTAGTGAAAGCATTCGACAAGGTTTGGCATGAAGGCCTAATCTACAAACTCTATCTCCTCAAGATCCCTCACTACTTAATTCTCATTATACATGACTACTTAAGTCATCGCAGCTTTCGCTACAGGGTGGAAGGGACGTTGTCGACCTCCCACCCTATCAAGGCCGGCGTCCCTCAGGGGTCGGTCCTCTCCCCATTTCTCTTCACGCTATACACTAGCGATATGCCCAAATTCAACCGGGTACATAAAGCGCTTTACGCTGATGACACCGCACTCTTTTGTGCTGGTAGATCCCCGACAACAGTAGCCAAGACTCTCCAAACAGCGGTTACCGCCCTAGCCAATTGGTTTAGGAAATGGAGATTAGAAATCAACCCCGAGAAGAGTCAGGCGGTCATGTTCACTAGACGAACTGCCCGTTCCTACTCTATCGACAGCATTCCCTCCCTTAAAATTTTCAACAAGCCGGTCACTTGGACCAGGCAGGCCAAATACTTGGGTGTGACCCTTGACGATCGACTCAGCTTCGCCCCTCACATAAAGCAAGTCCGCGCACGGGCAGCCTTTGTGATGGGCCGTCTCCACTGTCTACTCAACTCTAGGTCGCGTATGCCTCTGAGTAGCAAAATCCGACTATACACCACCTGCATACGGCCTATCATGACCTATGCCAGCGTGGTGTTCGCGCATGTTAAGCCACACAGGATCCACAGGCTACAGACACTTCAAAATCGTTTCATGCGCCGAGCTACGGGAGCACCGTGGTTCATACGAAACGTCGATCTCCACATCGACCTCGAACTGCCGACCATCAAGCAGTTTATGAAACGGTGCTCTCAGAGCTACTTTGACTCTGCCATGACACACCCCAACCAACTAGTGGTTGGGGCGGCTTCCTATAGACCCTCCAAAATCTCCTCCATCCGACGTCCTCGTCACGTCCTCGACGAAGAGGACGACAATATCACACTCGCTCAACAAAGAGCCTACGCGGCCCGCGAGGCCTTAACAAATAAATATCCGCGGTTCCGCCCTCGCCGTCGAGGTGCGAAACCGCGCCGCGCAAAAGTCACTACTAAAAACGTGGGCACGCCCACTTTGCCTCCAGCGACGCCCCAAGCCGAGGTCCGTTCCCCACAGGGGGAGCCCTTGGGCGATGTCGCTTAGCATACTTTTCTCCGGGTTGAGAGCCCTCAGCGCTCACCCATAGTCCGCGTCAAGCTGTCAAGGCCATCTGCGGCCAACAGCTGTACACACACAAAAAAAAATATATATATATATATATATATATATATTAGTGATGTAACGAATATTCGCATTCGCGAAATTATTGCGAATGTTTATGCGAATATTTTTGCGTGTATAATTTTTTTAAGTAGGTAATAATAGTTGGTTAATATAAGAAAATCCAATTCCATTAATTTCTTATGTTTTTAATGCAATAAAAATAACTTAACCTCGTAATCATATTATCGGTCTTCACTTTATCAATGGGTATCATTTATTTATTTAACTTTAGGCAATGAAACATAACAATCAAACTTATAACAATTTAAAAAACAAAACTATATACTAAATGGCCTAAATGTAATGTAATCAAACAAAAATAATCTTCTATGAATTTTTACCAAAGTTTAATGTTATAATTATCTTCTTGAAGAAAACTAAAATAATAATCTACAAATACTTCTACAATTAATATTTATTTAACTCTGGGCAATGAAGCCTAACAATCAAATTGTAATAAGAATTTAACAAACAAAACTATATAGTAAATGGCCTAAATGCAATGTAAACAAAAATAATCTTCTATGATTTTTTACTATAATTAAAATCAAATAAAAGCTTAATATGAGTTGCTGTCATCATAATCACAAAGTGTTTATAGTACATCTATATTATATAGTTTAAAGTATTTATAGTATAAATATAATCACTTTACATAACAGTTAACACTTTAAGCAAACAAGAATAAAATTAAGTCATTTACTTTAATAAAGCTAAAAAATTTAATTGTTATTAGAACTTGTGACACAAAATTTTAATGCAATTGAAACTAATAAAATTAAATTCTTCTATTAAACTTCTCAGTCTTTAGATATATTTTTAATATTTAAATTATCAAACAAAAATTATATTCTTCTACAATAGACCATTAAATAGTCTAAATCTAAACAAACAAAAATATAGATTCACAAACAAAAATACTTCTCTCCCTTAAAAAAATAACAGTTAATTATATATATTTTTCATATTAATAATGGAACTTCAGTAGAGGAATAGGGGAATTTAAAAATAGTAGTTTTGATGCCTTGTCTGCTTCAAGTCTGTTTCGATGTGGCGTGTAAATAAGTCCAGCACCACCAAATATGCGCTCGCTGGGGACACTCGTTGGTGGTGTAATTAAATAATGCCGAACTTTTTTTTTATGGGTGGGCTGCGGTCCGCGCGCTCCTCGCACCACTCCATCCGGGGCGACAGAGAGACGTAAGCACGCACACCCACAACCCACCCACGATGCACGTCGCCTTCGTCGTTAGGCCGACCACCGGAGCAGGGTTACTTGTCATCAGTGGCTGGCCCGACGGAATACCTCCTACTTGGGGTACCCTCCCATCGACCGACGTCACGCGGTCGGCCTCTCGGCAGGTAACGGACTAAACCCCGGTCACGTCACCCGCGGCCTCGGCTAGGGAGGCATGAGGCGCAAATGCTCGCGCCTACGCCGCCCCAGTCGCTGGCGGTGGATCGCCTCATCGAGGCTGCGCTCCTCGCGTAGGTGATCCGCCGCCTCCTTCTGCGAGATCACTGTCTCGCAGAAGGCTGCGACCGCGTCCCAATTCCGACACCGATGATTGCGACGAGTTCACGGCGCTGCTCTGCCCAAGCGGCGCAGGCCTCGAGCGTATGCCGCGCCGTGTCCTCGTCGCAATCGCAGTGGTGGCAGGACGGTGTACTCTCCCTCCTAACGACCTTGTGCAGGTACTTCGCGAAGCACTCGTGCCCCGTCAATACCTGCACTAGTCGGAAGGAGAGCACCCCGTGCCGCCTTTCCAACCACTGCATCAGCACCGGCCGGAAGGCCTCCACGGTTCGCACCCCGAACCGAGGCCTCTCCAGCCGGACTGCCCAACGGTCAATGACGTCCCGGCGGGCGTCGACGCGTCAGGCGGTGAGCTCCCTTAGTGAGACCACACCGCCATCTGCTCGCACTCGTAACACCCGCCGGTACAAGCTGGCGAGCATTTCCGCCTCTAGGTCCCACGGGGGAGTCCCGGCCAATAGGCACGCTGCCTTCGTCGCCACCGTGCGGTATCCGCGTATGGCCCTGACCGCCATGGGCCTCTGTGGTCGCCACAGAAGAGCCCTGAGTCGGACGGTCAGGAACCCCGCCCACACCGGTGCGCCGTACAGGACCATCAAGCGGATGACCCCCGCGTACAGCCGTCGGCACGTAGCGCTCGGTCCGCCCACGTTCGGCATAAGCCACGACAGGGCGGACGCTGCGCCGACAAGCCGTGGTGCGAGCCTGCGGAAATGCTCTCGGAACCACCATTGCCCGTCGAGCACCAGGCCCAAGCACCTCATATGGGCCCGGATGCTGATGTCAACCGAATGGACGGGGATCGAGGTGCCGATGGGAGGGCTCATACGGCACCCATGAAACAAGAGGGCCTCCATCTTGTCCAGGGCGACCCTCAACCCCAGCGCCTCGATCCGCCTGACGATCTCTTCGGTGCCTAGAGTCACCAGGTTTGCCGCCTCTTCTAGCGTCCCATCGCGGGCTGTGACAAGCGTGTCGTCGGCGTAACAAATTACGCCCAGCTCGGGCGGGAGGCTCCCCCGCAACGCCCAGTCGTAGCCGATGTTCCACAGGGTGGGTCCGAGAACCGACCCCTGTGGGACACCGCACGACATAGGCGTTCGCACAACGTCCCCTGTTCGGTTGGTGCAGTTCCGGACGCTGCGCCCCTCCAAATAGTCTGCCACTAGCCGCCTCAGGTAAGCTGGCACCCCGTGATACCGGAGCGCCTCCCTGATGCAGCTAAATGGCAGACTATTGAATGCGTTGGTGATGTCCAGGGACACCGCCAACAGCACTCCCGCGCTGGTGACGGCCTCAGTCGCCACGGCCCTCAGGCGCAACAGAGCCGCGATCGTCGAAAATAATGCCGAACTACAGGAAGCAGAAGAACGTATCTTTCTTTGTTCACTTTCCACCAAGTTAAAGGGTCAACGTCATTTGCCACACGTTTATACTGAATATTCGCATTCGCGAATGTTGGCAGCAGATATTCGCATCCGCATTCGCATTCGCGAATGTCCAAAATACGATTCGTTACATCACTAATATATATATTTCTTATATGTATGTAATTTGTGTCCGTTAATTATATGTTTGTAACGTCCCCCGCAATACAAGGATTATTTCCTTAGTGCAGGGTGTTGTCTTAAATAAATTAATTAAATAAATAAATTAATTAATTAATTGAATTATATACGTGTCACTGAATTCCTTCTAAACGGCTGGACCGATATTATTGAAATTTTTTATGTATGTTTAATGTGATTCCAGAATGATTTAGATTCACAATTGGACCCAGTAAATGGCGCTGCTGTCGATTTCAATGAGAATTCCTTTTATTTTATTTGAACAGAACATCATCTGTTGGGTCAGCTAGTATAATATAAATTATTATGGCTGGATAAGATTCCACAAGAGATACCCGAACATGAGTGAGGGATATGACATCAAATGTCTATTAATATCAATGCTTAATTGACAGACTACTTGCTATGTGCTATGCCTGTACGCGGTTACCGCACGATGGCGACGGAGGTAGCGTGCCTCCTGGCCGGAACTCCCCTGTGGGACCTGGAGGCGGAGAGGCTCGCCGGAATTTACCGGCGGGCGTCGGAGACGTGCGCCCGCGGCGGTATGGTCTCGTTACAAGAGATCACCGCCTGGCGGGTCGACGCCCACCGAGACGTCATTGCCCGTTGGGCCGGCACGGTTGCTTTGCGAAGTACCTGCACAAGATTGTCAGCAGGGAGAGCACACCGTCCTGCCACCACTGCAATTGCGACGAGGACACGGCGCAGCACACGCTCGAGGTGTGTGCTGCGTGGGAGGGGGAGCGCCGTGAACTCATCGCGATTATCGGTGCCGACCTGACGCTGCCGACCATCGCCAGGGAGATGCTCGACAGTGTCAGAAATTGGGACGCGGTCGCCGCCTTCTGTGAGTCCATAATCTCACGGAAGGAGGCGGCGGATCGTGTGCGAGTAGAGCTCCTATTCGGCGACATGTTCCGCCGCCGGCGACTCGGGCGGCGCAGGCGCGAGTATCTGCGTCTAATGCCGCCCTAGCCGAGGCCGCGGGTGATCGGACCGGGGAATCGTCCGTCACCCGCAGAGAGGCTGACCGCGCGACGGCGACCGACGTCCCAGGACGTCGAGAGGTGAGGGTACCCGAAAGGGTATTCCGTCGGGCCGTCCACTGACGACAAGTCACTCTGCTCCGGTGGTCGACCTAACAACGAGGTGACGTGGGTACGGGTGGGCTATGGGCCCGCGCGCCGTCCTTTCATCGCCCTGGACGGAATGGGCCGCGCGTGCGCTTACCATAGCCTGCACTGACTGACTGCACAGATGGCGTAGTGGTTAAGATAGCGACCTACAGCGCCAGTGTCGGGGGTTCGAATCCCACGCGGGACAACACTTTGTGCGATCCACAAATTGTTGTTCTGAGTCTGGATGTAATTTGTGTCCGTTAATTATATGTTTGTAAAGTCCCCCGCAATACAAGGATTATTTCCTTAGTGCAGGATGTTGTCTTAAATAAATAAATAAATAAATAGCCCAACCATAAAAAAAAAATGTGCTATGCCTATAGAGTATATTTCGCAGTTGTCCCTCAGTACTCGCAGTAAAGAAAACGGTAGTGGTGCATTGTATTCTTAGTCCATCATTACACGATAAGTGAGGCACCACTCAAACCTCGAAATAGAATTATATTGTCTTACTTTTCAATCCCCCGTGCCTTCCATCACAGCTCATACATATCCCGCCCCAGAGCTCGAGCTTCCTCCACAATGGGAGGGAAATTGACCTACTATGTCACATTGGTTAGACGAGTCGGTACAGACTTTTATTTCAAGTTTTTCCCCTCTTGCCTATATATGCAAATTACAATCTCTTAGCCATCTTTTACCGCATCCATGGCATGAAAGGGGGTGGTGAATTATATTCTTACTCCGTCATCACACGAAAAAATAGTTGAAATTTGAACCCTCTTTTAGAAGGAATAACCAGTCCCTAAAAGCTCTATGACTTAAAAAGCAGTGGAACGTATATGAACTAAGATAATAATGATCTCGAACATAATCATGTTTTCATTTACATCCTCTTTTTTCTTAGAAAATAATTTAGTAGTTTACAATAATTATCAACTTAAAGAAATGATAAAAGTATTTGATTGGCGTTAGCATGTGCTTGTTTAAATGACTTGTTTACATCAAATTTTTCATTTAGGATATGTATTCATTAATTTCATTTGAACTTTATGCAAATTATTTATTGTAGAATTAAAAATATTTATTATACATAAAAGTATACAATAATTGTCAATTTTAGATAATGATAAAAGTATTTAATTAACGTTAACAAGTGTTTGTTTACATGGCTTGTTTACATCAAATTTTTCATTTCGGTTATGTATTCATTAATTTCATTTGAACTTTAGGCAAGTTATTTGTTATTGATGTAAAAATTGATAGAAATTACCTACTTCAATAGTAAACTTCTTCAATTGTGTTCTATCCCCATAAACGTTAATTTATAATACAACAATATTGAATAAAATTGTTATAACATGAGCGCTGTTAAACTTTTGAATTTTAACCCTTTCAATAACCCACCTAATAACTCGTTCTTAGTAAACTACTGTACTCAGGACAAAGATATAGTGAAAACACGAAAACACAAAAGTGATCATCATATGAATTTATTTAAATATAAAGCGCTGTATTATCTAAACAACTTTGGAAAATATTGGCTACATAGTATAAACCAGAAAGAAGTCGAGCCTAAATAAATCCATAATATCACAAAAACAGAAAATTAAAATATTAGGAGTCATTTCGCATTACACTATTTTCTATCAATCAGTCAATAATATTATATACATAGGTTATATTAACAATATTAGTTTTAGTATTTATCCTAAAATCAATTATCTTAACCGAGTCTATTATAATAACCATGATCTAATCCGCCTTGTCCAAATTGGCTGTTTCCAAAACCACTTTGACCGAAAGGATTTTGTCCATTAGGTACAAATCCACCTTGGTTAAAAGGATTTGGCCCATTGTTTCCAAATCCATTGTGGTCAAAAGGATATGGTCCGTTATTTCCAAACCCAGAAGATCCAAATCTATTTTGTCCAAAACCATTACCCCCAAATCCGCCGTATCCAAAGCCATTATTTCCAAAGCCACTGTTTCCAAATCCGTTAGATCCAAATCCATTTGATCCAAATCCATTAGATCCAAACCCAGGACGATTGGCGAATTCATTTTGTCCAAAGCCACTACTTCCGAAAGCACTGTCGCCAAATGAACTTCTGCCAAATCCATTCGAGCTTCTTCCTAAGCCATCATCGCTATCAAATATACTCTTTTCAGTTGTACGACGCTCTGGTACATTAATGTCGAACGCTTTACCAAAGCCGCTAACTACGTCCGCTGCATCTTTTACATCAGGATCTGTACTGATATCATGTTTTGCTTGTGAAAGTGCGTCTGATGTGTCCTTTGCGCCATTGCTAAGTTTATCATTTACATCCGAAAGAGAATTTGTTATACCTTCTTTTGCTTCTGAAAGAGCACCCTCAAACTTTTTTCCAATTGCACCGAAATCACTGAAGGATAATCCATCCGGGAAACCTGAAACATAAGAACATATAATTTTTATATTTTCTATCACCTTGTGTGGTGACGTAGTAAGAATACAATTCACCACCCCCTCTCTTACCCATGGGTGTCGTAAAATACGACTAAGGGATTAAATATGCATATAACATCTATATACCAATAGAGTTTTAAGCAAATATGAAAATATTTCACTGTTGCGCGAACTAAAATGCTGTTTCGCGAACTAAGAAAGTTGACCAATAATATTAAATTATCTGTGGGCTTAGAAACTTTATTCTATCGATTTATCATACAAGTTGACTAAGGAACGTGAACAGGTAACAATCGCTGTGGGAGATTAATCAAATTTAAAGGAAGGTTGTTCCTAACTGAAGTATATTATAATTACATAATTACATAACTTATTACTTACCATAGCAAGTTACAGCCAAGGCCAAGACTAAGCACGCGATCTGAAAACAATCGCAACATAGTACTTTATTTATAATTACTACATATTGAATATGTATTCAAGAATACGGCAGTAATAGATTACTTAGTAAAGTAACTATTATTTTTTTATATACCCTTTAATTTACTTTAAGATTATTAAGATGGACTGACCGACTTAATACCAGAGGCAGAAAAGAAAATTCACGCGACTTACTCAATCTAGTCAACAGATATCGCCATCCGATAAAATCGTATATGAACACGTTTGCAGCGCCATCTAATATATTACTCAATCCAGTCAACAGATATAGCCAATTGCTCGTTTAAAGATATAAGATCCGTGTGGTGACTGTATAAGAATACAATTCACCACTATTTTGCCTCTGGAGATCGTAAAAGATGACTAAGGGATAGAATACGCATATAACATCTATGCAAGAGAAGCTAAACTCGAAATAACCAGCATGGTATAGTAAGGTCAATTTCCCTCCTATCGTGGAGGAGGCTCGATCCCAACAGTGGGACGTTCATGAGCTGAAATAATGATGATGAATTGATTCTCGAATGTGATAGGAGTAAACTTACTACGGTCCACCAGGTGCAGTTCGAGATCTATCTCATAAACAAGGGATGCAAGTTCCCCTAATACTTTTTGGAGGAATATATTTATTATAGGATTAGAGCTAGTATGTCTAAATTAATATAAAATTAATAACTAACCTTAAACGCCATATTGCCGTTATAAAACTGTCCAAGAATTGTGTGCGCAAAAGTAACTAATAGCTTTTATATACTAAGAGTTATCATAGTTTGTATGACCTTAAACATATACTTCTAAAACAAGTCACAAATATTAATAAGAAAAATGATAATTACATATTTTTTTATCACTCTCTATGACGATTTTGTTCACACTAAATATTAATTATATAAAAACACTGATCTATTGACAACGTTTGTAGATGAATCATTATTTCAGCTTATATATCGCCCACTGCTGGGCCAAGCCTCTTCTATAATAGAAGGGTAATTGATTTTAATGTACTACATAGGTTAGACAGATTAATATAGAGTTTTACTTCGAGTCTTCTCTTGCATAGATATTACCTGATTATTATATCCCTTAGTCGCCTTTAACGACAGATACGAGCAAGAAAGGGGATGGTGAATAATATTCTTACTCCTTCACCATACGAAAAAGATGTACATACGTAGAGAGATTATATCCATGCCGACTCACCTAGCCAACCTATGTAATGGGATACCTCTTTTCCCTCTCATTTTGAGAGAAGACCATGCCTAATAGCGGTAAGTTTATGGGCGGGCGATATACAAAGAGAGGGAGAGAGAATACTGATACTGAAATCTACACAAATAACTATCTAGAAATGCGATCATCGTCTTAAATACTACCTATTATCTGTGTCAATGAATCAATAAATTGCATCAAACGTAAATTATCATTTCAGCTCATATATGTATATCCCAATGCTGGGCTCCTTCACAGTAGAAGGGCAGTTGACTTACTATACCACGCTAGTCAAACGTATCAATATAGGATTTTATTTAGAGTTTTCCTTTTCTCGCATATGTTGATGCAGCAGATGTTATATGCGGGTAAGATAGGGGTAGTAAATTGTATTCTTATTCCATCTTCGTACCTCCTCCTCCGTCTCCTTATTTGACCAAATTTATTGCCAATTTCATCACCTCAACTCATATACAGGTTGGGGCAAAAGTATGGAAACCTCTGATTATTTTGGAGGGGGATGATTTGATCGAAATATAAAAAAACATGTCAAACGAAATTTTTAATAACGTATGTCATGGTAACCTTGGATTTGACCTTGAACTTCGTTATCAAGATTATTGCAAGGTCAACTTTGTTTTTTTTAAATGTGAACCCCTATTTTTGATATCGGAAGTAGAAAGAGCGGGAAAAATTACGTACAAATATGTATCAAAGTGACCCCTGAAGGTCAAATAGAGGTCAAAATAATATTTAATATTTGCCGTAATATTTCCCGCTCTTTAACATCAAAATAACAAACAAACTCAATAACAATAATAAAATTAATAATAAAATTAATAATAATTATTAATAATAATTAATTATTAATAATAATAATTAATTTTA
The DNA here is from genome assembly GCA_032191425.1 of Lymantria dispar. Classification (NCBI taxonomy): domain Eukaryota; kingdom Metazoa; phylum Arthropoda; class Insecta; order Lepidoptera; family Erebidae; genus Lymantria; species Lymantria dispar. The sequence goes on from CM063455.1 coordinate 10,222,398, forward strand.
TTCTCAATAACACCAATGGTTCTTCTCGTATTCATTTTCATAGCTATTCCTCTGGATAAGATTGACCTTACTTATTTTGACCTCTATTTGACCTTCAGGGGTCACCTTGATACATATTTGTACGTAATTTTTCCCGCTCTTTCCATTTACGATATCAAAAATAGGGATTCCGATTTAAAAAACCAAAGTTGACCTTGAAATAACCTTTAAAACTAAATTCAAGGTCAAATACAAGGTTACCATGACATACGTTATTAAAAATTTCGTTTGACGTATTTTTTTATATTTCGATGAAATCATCCTCCTCCAAGATAATCAAGGTTTTCCATACTTTTGCCCCGCCCAGTATGTCCTACTGCTGGGCACGGGGTATTCGGGAGCGTATTATAACATAATTATATTAAAAGAATATTTTTATAATGCAGTAGATTTTTTTAAATTGCTGCGTATCAGATTATACACTATGCCAAGTATAGGGATAAAACTTACTAAAGTCCTATCGCAATATTATTGTGGCAACTGTCCTTATTTAACAAGCTTATTATTAACAGAATCAGTAATTATGTGTATATACTGTTTATTATACGAATAGCTAAATGTATGTGATTGTATATTCTCAGCTCGATATCTATCTATATCTATACCAATAAATAAAATTGGAGTGTCTGTTTGTAATGTCAAAATAATAGGCTTTTTTCATGCTCACACGGTTATTTGCACGACACCTATGCCTAAAATAGCAATTAAAAAATTTTTGTCTGTCTGTCTGTCTGTTTGTTCCGGGTAATCTTCAAAACGGCTGGACCGATTTCAAAAATTCTTTCACCAATGGAAAGCTATAATATCAGGGCGTAAACTAGGCTATATTTTATCCCGGTATTCCCACGGGAACGGGAACTACGCGGGCGGGTAAAACGACTATAACCTATAACCGAAGCGAAGCGAGGGCGGGTTGCTAGTTAGATTAATAAACGTATTAGTTGTTTTTCAATCAATTGATTGCAAAAAATTTAAATTTAATTTTAAATTAAAATTTAAATTTTAGATTTTAAAAAGTTAAAATCATTTAACATTTAATACATGTTATTTTAGGCTTCCGATATTTATAATAATTTATAAGTTCCCTGTAGGGTTCATATGTCATGGAGTAATAAATGGAGGAAGAAATTTCAAAATACAATTTGAAGCCAACCTATTTAATTATTTTGGCATATAGGCTAAATTCCCTCGTCTGGATGAGGCCCCTACCCAGTGGGAGGCATGTGGAATGAGATAAAGAAGACTCTTCTTAGACAGTGCAGACTTCACATATGATTTAGTAAATTAAATAGCGACATCCATTGATGAGTGTTATAAATTCGATTTCATCTAGAAGAAATATTCAAGCCATTTACTTCCATATAGCAATAATTTTGGCATATTAAAGGAAACGTATAACCCTAACGCATACTTGGTGAAGTTCCGCAACTCCAAAGGTGCCTTGACCTAGTTAATACATAAAATTCCCTGCTTAATTCAGCAGATAAAACCTTCTTGATATTCTTAATACTCTATCATAAAACTTCCCACATATCGCCTGGATCGACCATTGGCTACGCCTGCCTAATATTCATCTTAGATCTTTAGATGTTTTGTGGGTATGTTATATGAACGTGATTTCTACAGAAGTCAGTCCAAACTAACCAAACGACAATAGGTACTTGATCATCCCTGAAAAGCCTTTGTAATTAATAGTATATCTTCAGTTATGAAGAAGACTGAATCAATTTTACTACATCTATCTATAACTTATATGCATGCAACTGGCGATCGTAAAGTCCTACGTATCGGCTTCGTCTTTATTTCATATCATAACATCCCATCAATGTCCATTTTTGAGCGCCTAAACGGGATAACTACAAAACCGCCACGTTAAACAAAACAACTCGTTTTGTTGCCTATTCTCATAGTACTTACCTTATCTATGAGAACAGCTATAGTCTGATCAGGCCTTACTTAAATCGCTCGGAGCGATAGAAGAAACTGCGTGTAACTTCATAACCTTCTTGAATTATAGCTCTCTATCACCATGTGGACATGCCACCGGTACCCGGTCCTTATCTACGATGGCACGAATAGTGAATGGACTCAAAATAGTATTCTAGATATTTTGCTAAATGAATGGAAGATGAACTCAAAATGGTCTTATAGATACTTTCTTACATTATTGGATTTATTGCTGCTTCTTCAGGATCTAGATCAGATTAGATTTCTAGCTTTGTCTTTGTGTGACTTCTGGTATTTTTTTTAATTATGATATAACTTAACAGCTGTCTCATAATAATTACAATCTAGCCATGAGGCTAATAAGTAATTTAAATCCAACTTAATTTGCTAAGATTAACAGAGTAAGAATGTGTCTATTGGCACTTTTCTTATAGTCTCTAGTAATAATAAAAAACACTTTGTTGTTATGTGTTCTTCAAAGATAGCACTCACTGCACTACTTGTCATTAATTTCACTAAGCCTTACTAGGTAGTTATGTGGCACTCACACACACACTTCTCGATTTTTCAATCTTTGATCAAAAGAAGTTTAAATATTTAGTATCTTATTTATATTGTTACTTAAATCGGAATCTCCTATCTTGGGTGATTGTGTATCGTATACCAGTGTTTGTATATGTGGCTGCTGTGCTTTCGTGACTTGCGCATATGACACATGACTTCTGGTAATAGAAGAAAAAATATCTACTATATTATCTATTATCCTACCGTTGCGGCTTTTCTTTCTCTTGCAGTAATGCTACCGTATTAGAAATATTTGCAAGAAGGAATTTGCAAAAAGGTAGTGAGATGTGTTCTTAATCTAACTATAACTACAAAGGGATATAAAATAAAAGAATAATGAACGTTCTTATGGACTTTATTTTTATCACTGCTTACTTAGTGCCCTACTTAGATGATGTTAAATTATCTTTATCAAAAACTCAGGCACTATTAAAATCTAATGAAGGCAATGAGAGATTAAATAAAAAAGGATTTGATATTTAAATCTACTATTGTGTAGCTGTGGTTTTCATTCGTTTTAGTATTATTACCTTCATCTTGATTTGGTTTACATTCAGTATAACCTAGAATCTGGATCCACCAAATCCATTATTGCCATACCCACCACCGTATCCGCCACCATATCCACCACCGTAACCACCAGATCCAAATCCATTACGTCCAGGCCCGAATCCATTAGATCCATATCCACCAGACCCGAATCCATTATTGCCGAATCCACTAGATCCGAATCCATTATTTCCGAATCCACTAGATCCAAATCCATTGTTGCCGAATCCACTGGATCCGAATCCATTAGGTTGACCGAAACTGCTTGACCCAAATGAGCTACCGAAGGAATCATCACTATCAAATATACTCTTTTGGGTTGTACGGCGCTCTGATGTAGCACTACCGAATGCTTTGCCAAAGCCGCTCATAAAGTCTGCTGCGTCCTTTGCATCTGGGTCATTGTTAAGCTCATCTTTTGTTTCTTTCAATGCATCGCTTGTTTCCTTTGCTGCTTCGTTGAGAGTGTCTTTTGCTTCTGAAAAGGCATTTCCAATATCTTTTCCAATATTACCAAAATCTTCAAATCCACCAGGTCTTCCTGAAAAATAAAAAATGGTCAATAACTAAACAGTTGATTTTTTTAAGGTGTTTCGACTTTAACAAGCGTCATATATATTACACAAATGACTTGGTGAAACGCTGATGTTATATTTCATGTAATAGATTTAGCATAAACGTATAAGGGGTTTTTCAACAAAAACTATGATTTTCAATTGTGGCAACACCAACCACATAATAGTTTTGGCATTTAGTTATTTAACGTATTCGTAGTAGATGCATTGGCAATTGTTACAATGAATTCAATTTCGCTCGAAAATCGCATCAAAATAATTAAAATCCACTATGAAAATGGTGGTTCTGTTAAAGTTACATTTCGTAAAATTCGTGATATTTTCGGACAACATAATCGTCCTTCTGAGACCGCTATTAAGAATTTGGTCGTTAAATTTGAGTCGACAGGCTCGATACAAAATGTGCCAACACCAAAGCGTATTCGACCGGGTCGTTCAACTGAAAACATCGCAGCTGTGAGCCACAGTCAAATTCAAATTCAAATTATTTATTATGCATAAACCCCGAGAGGGCACTTACATATTGTCAGGTTTACAATTTCCAAAAAAAAATAATATACTACCACCGGATCGGAACGCGACCGCTACTGAGAAGATCCGGCAAGAAACTCAGCGGGCTTGTCTATTATTTTTAATTTCTTTTTTTTTTCTTCTTACTAGATATACAATTGTGTACATGTTTTGTAAGAACTAGCTCCAGTGTGATGCCCTTCGAACCGCAAGACACTTAATATAATTCAAACGATTATGGCTGGACCAGATCCCACAAGCGGCACCCGATCACGAGTTAACTACTAGAGCAGCCATCACTCCCCTCAACCACTATGGAGGGAAGGGAGAGACCCGCTCCACGCAGCTACCGCAGTGTTGAAGGAGATCCAAATTTGTCAATTCCTCGACGTTCTCAACAATTGGGGTAATCCAAAACCACCACATGGCGAATTTTGCGTAAGGATTTGGCTTTGAAGCCTTACAATGTTCAACTGGTACAGGAATTGAAGCCGATCGACCATTCACATCGCCGTAGATTCGCTCAATTCATTCAGGAACAACCCGCTGGTTTTTTTGAAAAAATCATTTTTCAGACGAAGCCCATTTTCACTTGTCAGGGTACGTCAACAAGCAAAATTGCCGCATTTGGGCTTCTGAAAATCCTAGAGTGATTATTGAGAAGCCTTTGCATGCTCAAAGTGTCACTGTATGGTGCGCTATGTGGTCTGGAGGCGTGATTGGGCCGTTTTTTCGAAGATGAGGCTGGAAATGCGGTAACGGTCAATGGGTCACGCTATCGCGGGATGTTAACAACTCAATTTTGGCCTATTATTGATGACGTGGATATCACTGACATGTAATTTCAACAGGACGATGCCACATGTCACACATCAATGAAACGCTCAATTTATTGCAAACCAAATTTCCCGATCGCATAATTTCACGAAAAACAGCTGTTATGTGGCCAGCCAGATCGACCACTGGATTATTTTTTGTGGGGCTATGTTAAGGACAGAATCTATACGGAGCCAATCGAACCGATTGCAGCCTTAAGACTCAAAGTCCGTGATGTGATTAACGAAATAGACCCGTCATTTTGCCAAAAAGTAATTAAAAACTTTGATGAAAGAATCGACATCTGTCAGCGTGGTCGTGGTGGACATTTGCCAGATATCATTTTTCGTTCATAATTGCCGAACTTTTCTCTTCGTAATACAATAAAAATTTGAATCATCTTCATCTAAATTTCTTGTTTTATTTTGTTTTAGAAAACAAAGTTCTTGTTGAAAAACCCTTTATACAATAAAATAATTAGGGGTTTATTATTGTGGGCTATGATCAACATATACGCCGTCCAATTTATCCAAGTCGACGTAGGGACGGCGCACAGCACCCATCGTATTCCCTTCCCTTCGCTACCCTCGTCGCCCTCACGCAGTCAGCTTATTTGCGGGTGACGGAGTATTTGACCCGATCCGGTCACCCGTGGCATCGACTAGTGCGGTATCAGACGCAGATAAATTAAAAACCCATTAGTGAAGCAATGTACACAGACGGAGTTTAATCCAAAGTGAGTTAAAGCCTTATTATGGGCAACATATTATGTTTTCGGTCCTCCTTACTGTAAGTCCCAATCTTAGACAAAAATCTATGTCACATTGAAGGAGAAATTAACCTACTGTATTCAACTAACCATAAGTTCGAGCTATTTGTTTACGTCCCTAGTTCGTCTCTTAAAAGGATCTTGGTAACACGTTTTAGTATAATCTAATATAAACTTAGAATTATATTATTATCACTTATTATTAGTTATAACTTACCTTGGCAGGCGACAGCCAGGGCCAAGACTAAGCACACAATCTGTTGACAATGGCAAAACCTTAACTATTATTATAACAAAAAAAAAATTATTAACATGACGACGATAATGATGATACGAGTAAATATAGTCTGGAGACGTCAGGGTGACCGAAAAGTGAACTTTTGAAGTTGCACAAAAGTTAACAAAGACATTACAAAAGTCACAATACAAAAAATATAAATTACTAACCTTGAATGCCATTTTGCTAGTAATACAACTATTCAAGAAGTGTTTCCAGAAGTGTGTAATCAGGCGTAAGCAATAGCTTTTATATACACAGTTATCACATAGTTCGCTTGATCTCACGTAAATGTTTCTAATATAGGTCAAAGGTACTAATAACAAATATGATATCGCTGATTTTATTCTTATTATTTTAGTATAGTATTAATAATTCTCCTACGTTTTTTAGCTGTTATCTGAGCTTAAGGGTTGTATATTTAGTATTATTTTAAATTTATTAACATTTTTCTGTAATACCTGTCAAAATACAAATAAATTGTAAATTTTATTTATGCATGAATATTGTCTAGTAATAAAGCTATACTTATATGTAATAATTTTAGAATAAAGTTTAAATCGCTCATCAGCTCAACCAATTTAATAACAATAACCAGTCAAAAGCTCTGTGACATATATTCCAATGCCTCTTGTTTTATTTTTTTTTAAAGAGTATTTGATGATGGTATTTCTATGGGCATACTACTATTAGCCACAAGTTTTCTTCACTATGTGAGCTCACTTAAATAAAATGTCAATGAATTACCCAATATAATCGCTAGAAATCAAAATCTTTTTTTTTATTGCAAACGGTGACAAACGAGCAAACAGTATCAGCAATCAGGTGTACCTGACGGTAAGTTTTGCTGCCGCTCATGGACCTTTACAGAGTCGCTGCCTATCGCGAACGAAGTGAAGGGAGTGTGAATGCGTGCATTGAGGCTCGGTGATACCAAGGGCACCGCCAAAACCCTCCACACACAAACACCCTCAGAAAGTTGGGCTTCCGGCTCTCTCGCTCACCGAACGAAGCACAGTAACAAATTGCTACTACTCAGACGTCGATTTTCTGCGAGAGTGTGGTTACTACCCCGGACGGACCGGCCCGCGGCTGTAGACAGATAACTGATAACTAATCATTTAATTCAATCGTGAACTAAGCGTGGAAACGCAGTTGCAAAGATGAAATCTATCGAATTGACTGCACAAATGGTATAATGATTAAGATAGAGGCTCGAATCCTACGCAGAACAACACTTTGTCAGGAACTGGGACGCAGTCGCCGCCTTCTGAGAGGCAGTTGCCTCGCAGAAGGAGACGGCGGAGCGGGTCCGGGAGGAATTCCTCTACCACGACAGGCTCCGCTGCCGGCGCTTTGGGCGGCGTCCTAGACAAGGCCGTGGGGGCCGGGGATTAGTCTGGTACCCGCAAAGAGGCCGACCGCGTGAGGGTGATTCTCCGGAAACACTGTCTTTTTGCCGAGGCGTCTAATGGGAGGATACCCGAAAGGATAACCTGCCGGGCCGGCCACGGAAGTCAAAGAATCGGTACCAGTGGTCGGCCCATTCGCGTTGGAAAGGGATTACGGTAGGTTATGAGGTCACACGCTGCCCATCCGTCACCCCAGGCGGATTGGGCGGAGTGTGCCTGTGGTCTTCTAAAAAAAACTGAGGCATCTTACACTCCATGTGCAAACACATAAAAACTTTTGAATTCCATCCAATTATTCATCATTCTATTGGCGTTCATTATTGGATACTGGCCATCCTATGAAGACGACTTAATGGAGTTTCCTTGGAGGGCGCTGCTTCTAACTTACCTGATACTCCTTTAGTCAGTTTTTACGACACCTGCGAAAGTGTAAATGGTAACAATATACGTTATTCTTAACCTTTGACTTAGAGTATAGTAATCATCATTTCAACCCACAAAAATTCCACTATTGGATTCTCTTCCACAATAGAAGAGAAATTGATCCGCTTAACTGTGTTGACAGACGTGTTGGCTTAGGGTTATACCTTAGAATAATAACGTATAGAAGGTAAGTTCACGCACAAAAAGTGAAGCATTTCAATTGGAGCCTAATGGAGCTTACGCCGGAACCGTTCCGTAATATACAAGGTCACTGTACTGCATGTACGTACGCAACTCTTAAAAAATAAATAAGTAATTATGACGGTTTGTGCATTCAAATGGTGTCATAACACATTTGAAAAACTTAAAAAGGTTTTTAACATTACTTTTAAAAATATATTGACGATTTATGTTAATAAAAACAAAATCTGATTTCATTATTTGTATAGTGGTGTGCGTGTGTATGTGTGTAATAGTCTGCGCGTATGTGGTATTTTTAGATTCATGTTTCGAACGTGCGAAGTACTGACACTATCCTTCAAGCAACCCGCCCTCGCTTCGCTTCGGTTTCTGTCGCCTTATCCCCGTAGTTCCCGTTCCCGTGGGAATACCAGGATAAAATATAGCCTAGTTTACTCCCTGATATTATAGCTTTCCACTAGTGAAAGAATTTTTTAAATCGGTCTAGCCGTTTTGAAGATTACCCGGAACAAACAGACAAACAGACAAAAAAATATAAAGTGATTTTTAGGCATATGTATAATGCAAATAACCGTGTGAGCATGAAAAAGGCCTATTATTTTGACATTACAAACAGACACTCCAATTTTATTTATTAGTATAGATATAGACGTTCAACGACGACATCAAAACTTGTGCTGGGCCGTTTAAAATGTGTTTTAATAAACACGAAAACGTTGATTTTACAAATCATTATCATCAATCATCATTTTAGCTGCTATACATCTCACTATTGGGCTCGAGCCTCCTCCACAATAGGAGGGAAATTGACCTTACTATACCATGCTGGTCAGATAGGTTGATATAGGGTTTTACTTCGAGTTTTCGTCCTTTTGCATAGATGTTATATGCGTATTATAACCCTTAGTCTTCTTTTACGACATCCACGGGCAAAATAGGGAATGGTGTATTGTATTCTTACTTCGTCACCACATGAAAATACATACATTAACAAATAAATACATTTTATAAAAACACAATTATTATTTTATATTTGTAATATTTTATGTGTTATCAATAGGGAATATGCACGAAACTCCAAAATGAACAAATTATTTTTATTTGTAATCTTTATTGCTTAAAAAACGTACCTATACAATTATTTTTTAATTTTATCATTATTTAATAATTAAATTTAATTATCAAAAAGTGCCTTTTTTGAGTAAAATTTCTGAAACGCACCTATGTACTATGATGTCACATTTTGAACACGTGATACCCGAGTCTTCTAGTTAGGGCTGTCTATATTAAAAAAAAATAGTTTTTCGATATATCGATATTTTTAAATATATATCAATATCGGAGTTCGATATAACGAAAAAAATATCGATATTTCAATATTTTCCCCATGACCGCTCTTTAACTTCGTTCATTGCGGGGTTGCCGTGCCGAGCTTTTTTTTATCAAATTCTAGGAGTAAGTGATAACTGATCATCAGTTTCATGCCAGCGCTTCTACAGTAGCTTAAGTTTACGATGATTTTGTAGAATAAATACTTTAGAAGAAAAGATTAAACACCTTTATTCAAATAAATATCGACCCTCGATACGTACTTTTTATTATCGTCCAAAAAAAGTTCAGTATTAAGTATCGATATTTTTAAATAATAATATCTATATTTTGACATATCGATATTTAATCGATATTTTATCGATTATCGATATTTTATCAACAGCCGTCCTTGTACCTTGGATAGGAGGAGTACCTTGTGATATCAAGTTGCTGTTTGTATGTTTCTAGTGATTATTTTTAAGGATGTGAAAAAATAATCGATTTTTATAAAAATCAATTTTTACAAAAAAATAATCGATTAATAATTGATTTTTACAATCGATTATCAAAATAATAAAATTCGATTATTAATCGATTTTTTATTATTCGAAATTCGATCAAAATTCATCATACTATGTTAGAAAATAAAGCCCACATTTCCTAAAAAAAAGTCATCATAATCGTGTTGGAAGAAAAAAATCTATTATTTTAGAATCGTTTTTTTTTAATTAATCGATTATTTTATAATCATTTTTTTTAATTAATCGATTATTTTATCATCGATTTATTTTAAAGAACAAAAAATCGATTATTTTAAAATCGATTTTTTTTTAATTAATAGATTATTTTACAATCGATTTTTTTTTATTTATCGATTATTTTATAATCGATTTATTTTAAAGAACAAAAAATCGATAATTACAAAATCGATTTTTTCCCTCACGTCACATCCCTAATTATTTTGTATTGTTACACAGTTATTTCATAATAAGTTATTAGTTTTCTGTGTTCAAGTGTTAATCTTGTGAATAAGTCTATTACAATGACTGAAACCGGTTTCGTCAAAGTATAGTCAGATAATCTGCCTAAAATAGACGTGTATATGATGACAACATATTTCGTGTCTAATTCAGATTTAATGTCTGTTAAACTCGGAGGAATAAAAGCTGCAAGGTAAATAAGATATAATATATTTAATAATCGTAATAATAATAAAATTTTTTTTTATCGATATATCGATATTTTTCCGATATAGCGAACCCCGATATTGATACATTGTAAAATATCGATATGTCGAAAAACGATATTTATAAAAATATCAACAGCCCTAGTTGGCAGCCCTAGCAACTTGTACGAGTGTCGAGTACTCTGACGTCACAGAATACGCGCGCCAAAGTAATCGCGTTTACATCGCCCATAAATAATGGCGATTTTTAAAAATTTTTTTTAGCGTAATGGTTTATATTTTGGATGTGTTATATTTATTTCTAGTAATGTAATAACTAGTAGAAACGTTTAAAAAAATAAAAAAATATCATGCATATTCCCTATTACTCTACCACTTGGAGGCGTTTCAAGCCTAGCACGTATATAAGCTACGATGAAACTCGCGGTTAATACGTATTGCAAGTAGTTATTTTAAAATAATATTTTAGACAACCCTTCAAGATTGTATCCTAGAAGATATTACAAATACAATCAAATATATACAAATAACGTCCAGACTCGGAACAGTCTGTTATAAATCACACAAATGTTCTACATGGAAATAGAATCGGAGGTCACTACTTAGACCACTACGTCGTCTCATCATCATCATTTTAGCTCATATACTACTGGAGTCTTCTACAATGGAAGCAAAATTGACTCACTTCCACGTTGCCCAAACATTTTCAGCCACAAGAAACATAGGTGCTGTTCAAATGTATTCCTAATTCGTTACGACACCAATCTTTTTGTTAAAAAAAACTACTCGCCTTAGAAATCACATTTAAAATTTTATTTTTATGTTTATACCGTGCTGCTATCATGGTCAACTCGTGTTTGTATATGCAAATGACAGAATTACTTTTCTGATTAAGCGTACAATCACTTTAAAGATATAGACATAGTTAGTATTTATGTACTTATGTAGATACCATTTCATTACATTCAAATCTCAATTCAATCGAGAATAATAAAATAAAGGTACCATATTTGCTAGTGTTTATTATAATATTTTATAAAATAGACTTGCAAATTTTACAGAATTTTTATAATGAATAAACAGTTCGAAATTACTATAATATGATGCTAAGAAACAATTCGAAATTTATGTAAAATATCATGTATGTATACATATGTTCGTCCAAGACAATTAAATATGTCTTTAATCAAAACATAGTTTAATGATGAATCATTTTGCCGGCACCATATCCCAAGCCGTAGCCGTAACCCCCAGCATAACTATGTCCGAGGCCGACGCTACCGTAAGCACCTAGACCAAGACCGCTAGATATAAAGGCTGGTGCACCTATAACAGCACCACCTGCACCGAGAAGAAGAGCACCTTGTTGAGCATTTCTTGCAGCAGCATCAGCAACCGCTTGAGCCTGGGCAGCACTGCTTGCTACAGCAGCGGCTTGAGCTCGAGCAGCGCTAGCGATGCGAGCGGCTTCCGCAGCACGAGTGTTAGCTATGGCAATGGCCTGCATACGAACTGCATTAGCTAGACGTTCTGCTTCGGCGGCGCGAGCTACTTCAGCGGCACTAGCAGCGGCCGCTCTTCGGGCAGCATCGGCAGCCCTCGCGTTTTCCCAAGCTGCGGCTTGAGCACGCTGGATGTTGGCGACACGGGTGGCATCAAGAGCAGCGGCGTTGTTAATAGCGTGAGCTTGACCAGCTCGAGCCGCAGCTTCAGTGACACGGGCGCCTTGAATGGCGGCAGCAGCTGAGTTGGCAATCTGAGCAGCTTGAGCAGCCTGAGCATTTTGGATAGCGCTCAAATGAGCGGCACCAGCGGCAGCTGCACTATTAAGTGCTGCCCCAGAACCGACGGTAGGTCCTGCAATGACACCGGAGCCTGCAATTGCAGCACCAGCAAGGCCAGCACCGGCAAGTCCACCTAGCAATGGGCCGCCCGCCAGCATGTGGCCGTCAATATGTCCGTGATGACCAGCAACGATAACCGGTGAATAGTAACCGGTTTGGGCCGCATGAGAATCTGTTACTTTGCCTGAAAAAGATATTAATTAAAATTAAAAATGATGCCTAACGTGCTACAAAAATAAGCAAAAGAAAACACAGTTATAAAAACACATACCCTCTCCGACTACTTCATACGCCGCAGCGATGACAAAAAGAACCTAAAAGGATTTTACGGTTTTAGTAATCATTTCAATATTTCTATTCATTTAACAATATTAATAGTCGTACGCCTTGTATCCTCAAAAATACAATATAATGCAATATAACAATAATTGCAATACTCAAAAATATTGAGGTGTGGAATTGAGGTGTGTCTCAGACACACCTCAATTCCTTCTCACAGTAGATGTTGCATGCTTGTGCCATTAGAAATTACATTTCCTTACTGTAACTATACCCCAAATTAAAAGTCAATACTTTATTAACGTGTGACTTAACATAGAATTAACATCCAAATTATGCATTTTATTATTTGAAATAAACAGTTTTAACGGTTTTTTTCGCGTTTATATACCACGCATTCTCTCGTGGCTATGAACGCTCAAGTGTTCAAAAAATCAAGATATTAAAAATAAAAAAAGAAAGGCAATAAAAGCCGTGAAAACAGCTTTATTTCCAATAATAAAATGTTTGAAATCAGAATTAATAATATTTTATTAATTACAGAGGATCAGAGTAGAATTATCCTAAGGCAATAAAAAACCTATGACATTAGTTAGACTAAATATGCATATTTACACATTCAGGTGATAGGTATAAAATTCATAACATCCCCTTACCGTAATTGGAGACATTATTAAAATAATAACAGATCCTGCTATACACCAGCGAATTGAACTGAAAACTGTAATTGATGTTTGTTAAACAATTTCATGCACTTATATACTGTATCGAAAATTATTAACATCAAATTAACAATGCTAAATAGCAAATGCTGTTCTATTTGAATATCATTAGGCATTTGAGCAAAAAATAATCGTTGTGCATCGATTGGTACATATTAGTACACAATTAGTCCGCGACCAAATATTAGATCACATCGGGTTGTCAATTTTTTTTAATAAGTTTATTTCATTTTCCCATAGAGATATTTTTTGTGATAGATGTGCTTATTTTTGATGAAGTATTACAGGAGAATTGTGACAGGACTGTGATTCCTAATCATCAAAAGTGCTTAAAAAACAACAATCATAAGTATTTTTAATCGGTTTCGTACATAGGAGTTCAAATAATTATACTGTGTGTCTAGTTTGCAAACTTTTTCTTGGCTGAAAATCAACGACTAAATTGCATATGCATTCTAAATCACCAGTTGAGCACAAAATAAAAATCTAAATCTTATCATTATGATTTTCCTTTTTTCTCGTTTGTTTAAATGATTTTTTTTTCTTAATGTAAAATCAAATAATGATCTTGCCTTCCTTTCTTTCTTTTCTTCTAAGTAGAAACTTCAAGCACTTGGACGTCGCTATAAAATTTGTATTTATGCGTAATAAGGTAGACCTATTCATTTGAAACGTAATCCAAGACAGGTTCCATTAATTGCGATATTTATCTTTAATATTTTATTAACACAATCTCCATACATCCAGTCCATCATCCAGTGCTGGACACACATTGCTGGACTACTTACTCCGTCGTACATAGAATACATTAAATCTTATATACTACTATCTATACCCGCGCGGCTTTAGGAGCATTAATGTAGATTTGTCAATAAATTTTTTGTCCCTCAAGAATAAGTGTTTTACCTAGATGAAAGAAATAATATTAATTAGGCTATGGTTAGAAATAAACCCTTTGATATTACTAATTTAAATAGATTGTTATCGTCCTTTTGACCCTCAATATGCCCAACTGTATTGATATCAACTTTCTAATCTAAATAATATTCAGCTCGATAAAATTTTCCACGGAACAATTCCATTCCTTATACAATTAATCCTTGTCTTTAACCAGGTTTTGAACATATCATCCTTTAACCACGAATTTATAAATTTTTGTTCATATGGCAGATTTTTGTTTTTATTGCTATTGATGGCAAACGAGCAAATAGCCCACCTGATTATAAGTGGTACTGCCACTCATGAACCTTCGTTAGGCTGCTGCCTAGCGTGAATAAAGTGAATGGAGTGTGAATGCAGGCAATAGGGTAAAGGTTCGATGATACTAAAGTCATCACCAAAACCCATCACACGCAAACAGCCACAGAAAGTCGTTTGTTGTTTAAAAGTTCCGGCTCTCTTGCTTACCGAACGAAGAGCAGTAACAAATTGATACTACTCAGACGTCGATTTTCTGCGAGAGTGTGGTTCTACCCCGGATGGCACGTTTCGCGGCTGTAGATATGACTGTTCACAATGTAGTCCTACCACTATAAATACGGCGTGATGAGATATATTTTATTAATTTAAAGCTTGAAAGCTGTTATCACTATACCCAGTAAAATAGGGATTTAACCTGTAGCTATAATTCTTACATTGGGATTACCGTGCACAAAAATATGACTTTCACTCACATAGTGTTTGAGAAATTCTCTCGAATTCCCACAATATTATTTCATTCGAGCGAACGATGAGAATGGTATATTACCTTTAACGACAAACTTGTTTCTCAAAATATTCTCGTTTACATTGTTCTTGTATATTTAATATGAACTTCCTTGCAAACAACAACAATGATATTTTACCTTACAATACAATAATTTCGACCATATCCTTTCCTATATCCTATGTGAAAACCATATTGCAAAATCATTAGCCCGTCTCAATTTTAATTACTAATTTACTTTGATGTACCTTGTCTTTAAAAATATAATACACGCCATTTACTTTTGTAATCTCTTAGGGAAACGTACTAGATAGCGGTGTTCTCCTAGAAACTCATAGCAACATGATTTATTGGTCTACCAAGTATAGTGATAATGAAATTATCTAAAAGAAGAGCTGCGTTTGATATTGGCCATCGATATGTGATGTCCAACAGTTGACATTTATTCAGAAATACTTTATAAACTATAATTTTAAGTTATTTAATATTAATTTTAAGTTATTTTTATATTCTTTACGTATCTTACATGTTCTAACTATAACTAGTATTGTAAATAACCTGAAGAATGAGGGACAGTGTTCTCTTGAGAAAATAATAACACCAACTGCGATTGCCAATCTACGTGCCAAGTTTGCTATTATGACATTATCCTCCATTCGAATTCAATAGCGGATGTCTCTAAGATGGATGGATATAAAGACTAATCCCAATAGATTTTATAAACATCATTTTTTTTTAAATTAACCGTGTAATGACGGAATAAGAATACAGTTCAACATCCCCATCGTGGGTGTCGTAAAAGATATAAATATATGATACGGAGATAGCAAGAGATGATAAAGTCTAAATAAAACCCCAATACCTACAGATCTGACCAGCATGTTATAGTAAGTCAATCTCTCTCCCGCGGAGGAGAGGATACGAGCCCAATAGAGAGACGTATACGTGGGATGGACGTGGGTGTTATAGGGTTCAATGTTCTCTACCAATTGAGCAGGTCATCAGGGACGGATATTGAGGTACCCTATGCCAACATGTTCTACCACGCTGGTAGAACATGTTGGCATAAGGTTTTATGTCGAGTTTTCCTTCTCTTGCGTAGATGTTGTCTGCAAATTATATCCTTGAGTCGTCTTTCCGACACCCATAGGTAAGGTGGTGAATTGTATTCTTACGCTGTCACCACAGGGATTTCTTTTTACTTGGAGTACCTATACTTAGAACTAGCAACCCGCCCTCGCTTCGCTTCGGTTATAGGTTATAGTCGTGTTACCCGCGTAGTTCCCGTTCCCGTTCCCGTGGGAATACCGGCATAAAATATAGCCTATTTTACGCCCTGATATTATAAGCTTTCCATTGGTGAAAGAATTTTTGAAATCGGTCCAGCCGTTTTGAAGATTACCCGGAACAAACAGATAGACAGACAAAAAATTTTTAATTGCTATTTTAGGCATAGGTGTCGTGCAAATAACCGTGTGAGCATGAAAAAAGCCTATTATTTTGACATTACAAACAGACACTCCAATTATTGGTATAGATTATAAATAACACAAAATTCTTATTTCTAACTATTTACTTAAAATTAAAATAGCTGTCCGCGTGAATTGTTTAGTTGTTGACCAAGCGACAGCAAAAGGAGTTGGCCCAGATCTATGTTAAACTCTTTTTTTTCTCTTATGTTGGTTAAAAGAGAGGGTTTTATCTGAATAGATAATGACGCCCCTATTGGAAAGTATATGTTAAGCTCTTAGCCATCTTTTATAACATCCACGAGCAATATGAGGGTAGGTAATATTCGTAACCGCTAACACACAGCATTATTTTTTATTATTATCTAATTACTCTGCATTTAATTTTATCATTATATATACCAATAAATAAAATTGGAGTGTCTGTTTGTAATGTCAAAATAATACACTTTTTTCATGCTCACACTGTTATTTGCACGACACCTATGCCTAAAATAGCAATTAAAAATTTTTGTCTGTCTGTCTGTTGTCTGTCTGTCTGTCTGTCTGTGTGTTTGTTCCGGGTAATCTTCAAAACGGCTGGACCGATTTCAAAAATTCTTTCACCAATGGGAAGCTATAATATCAGGGCGTAAACTAGGCTACATTTTATCCCGGTAATCCCACGGGAACGGGAACTACGCGGGTAAAACGACTATAACCTATAACCGAAGCGAAGCGAGGGCGGGTTGCTAGTTCTAAGTATAGGTACTCCAAGTAAAAAGAAATCCCTGTGGTGACAGCGTAAGAATACAATTCACCACCTTACCTATGGGTGTCGGAAAGACGACTCAAGGATATAATTTGCAGACAACATCTACGCAAGAGAAGGAAAACTCGACATAAAACCTTATGCCAACATGTTCTACCAGCGTGGTAGAACATGTTGGCATAGGGTACCTCAATATCCGTCCCTGATGACCTGCTCAATTGGTAGAGAACATTGAACCCGGACAGGTTAAGCGAGGTGGTAAATAAATTAATAAAAGTGAATCACAATAGTTTGATTAATTAATCATTTAATTGTTCCATTCAATGTGATTGCGGACAGTGAAGGCTGATATAGTAGATAGTTAACTCGTGATCAGGTGCCGCTTATGGGATAGGGTTTGCGCCGACCGTAACCCATCCCAAAAAAAAAATGGGATCTGGTTCAGCCATTTTTTGTTATTTCTTTTGCATTACATTCTGAACAAAACAAACATATCCATTTTCAAAGAGCACCACACAGAAGCTAATATTATATGTTGTGTACATACACTGTATTTACATAAAGAAATTATGTAAAAATCTAGCAACCCGCCCTCGCTTCGCTTCGGTTTCAGTCACCTTACCCGTGTAGTTCCCGTTCCTGTACGAATACCGGGATAAAATATAGCCTAAGCTATTCAGGGATAATGTAATAGAATTATCGAAATCTGTCCAATAGTTTTTGAGTTTATCCGTAACAAACAAACAAAAATATGTATAACGTTTCCCCTTTATAATACCTACTTATGTAGATTACACCCTTAGAGGGTGAAAATCATGGAGGCCTCGTTATGGCGACTGGCATCGCGCCAGGTCTTCGTCCTGGGGGACTTTAACGCCAAGTCCGTGGCGTGGGGGTCCCCTAGGACGGATGACCGAGGACGGGCGATCGAGGAGTGGTCGGCGGCACTGGGCCTCTGTTTGCTGAACAGGGGCTCGGTGCATACGTGCGTGCGACAACGGGGCGGGTCGATAGTGGACCTTTCGTTCGGTAGCCCCGGAGTCGCCGCACGCGTGGGGGGCTGGCGCGTCGTGGAGGAGGTGGAGACCTTGTCGGACCACCAGTATATCCGGATGGAGGTCTCCCCTACAATCCCGACGCCCAGCAGGGGTCACGGGGCGGATGGGCGTCCTGCGTTCCCGCAATGGGCTGTGGGCCACTTAGACCGGAACCAGCTGGCGGAGACAGCCATCGTATACTCGTGGCTGTCCTATGCCCACCAGTCGGACGGGGTGGACGCCGAGGCTGGCCGCATCCGCAGTGCGTTGACGCAGATCTGCGATGCAGCCATGCCCCGGGTACGGCGTCTGCCCCCGAGGAGGGGTGTCCACTGGTGGTCCCGGGAGCTGGCGGATCTCCGGGCCGCGTGTACCCGCGCCCGGAGGGCCTACACCCGCAGTCGGCGGCGCCATCGCGACGCAGAGCGGGAGGCCGTGCTTTACGAGGGCTACCGCAATGCGCGGTCGGCCTTCAGGCTGGCCGTCCGCTCCGCCAAGGACGTCAGTCGGCAGGAGATGCTGGACGGTCTCGACCGTGACCCCTGGGGACGCCCCTATCGCGCGGTGCTGAATAGGCTACGCGCACGGGGCCCTCCCCTCACCGAGACTCTCCAGCCCGGCCTTCTCACCCGGGTCATCGAGGACCTGTTCCCGTGGCGGGCGGAACACACGCCCCCGGTCATGGCTCCGCCAGACACTGACCGGGAGGCCGACGACGACAGTGTTCCGCCCATCACGGAACCCGAGATGGAGGTGGCGGTGACGCGCATGCGCGCAAAGTCTACCGCCCCCGGGCCCGACGGTGTTCCTAACCGTGTGCTGGCCCTGGTCCTCGAACACCTGGGACTCCGCCTCAGGGGGCTGTTCGACGCGTGTTTAGCGTCCGGACGGTTCCCTGGGTGCTGGAAGGAGGGAAGGCTGGTGCTCCTGCCGAAGCCGGGACGGTCTCCGGAGTCGCCTTCGGCCTACAGGCCTATCGTGCTGCTCGATGACACGGGCAAGCTACTGGAGAGGGTGGTAGCTGCCCGCATCGAGCGGCACCTCGTCGGCACAGGGCCCGATCCGTCGGACGCCCAGTTTGGGTTTAGGAGGGGTCGTTCGACGATCGCGGCTCTGTTGCGCCTGAGGGCCGTGGCGACTGAGGCCGTCACCGGCGGGGGTGTGCTGTTGGTGGTGTCCCTAGACATCGCCAACGCATTCAATAGTCTGCCATTCAGCTGCATCAGGGAGGCGCTCCGGTATCACGGGGTGCCAGTTTACTTGAGGCGGCTGGTGGCAGACTATTTGGAGGGGCGCAGCGTCCTCTGCACCGACCGAGCAGGTCACGTCGTGCGAACGCCCATGACGTGCGGTGTCCCACAGGGGTCGGTCCTCGGACCCACCCTGTGGAACATCGGCTACTACTGGGCGTTGAGGGGGAGCCTCCCGCCCGGGCTGGGCGTGATTTGTTACGCCGACGACACGCTCGTCACAGCCCGCGGTGGGACGCTAGAAGAGGCGGTAAGCCTGACGACCTCTGGTACCGAGGAGGTCGTCAGGCGGATCGAGGCGCTGGGGTTGAGGGTCGCCCTGGACAAGACGGAGGCCCTCTTGTTCCATGGGCGCACTATGAGCCCTCCCATCGGCGTCTCGATCACCGTCCACTCGGTCGACATCAGCATCCGGGCCCATATGAGGTACTTGGGCCTGGTGCTCGACGGACGATGGTGGTTCCGGGAGCATTTCCGCAGGCTCGCTCCACGGCTCGTCGGCGCGGCGTCCGCCCTATCGTGGCTTATGCCGAACGTGGGCGGACCGAGCGCTGCGTGCCGACGGCTGTACGCGGGGGTCATCCGGTCGATGGCCCTGTACGGCGCACCGGTGTGGGCGGGGTCCATGACCGCCCGACTTAGGGCCCTTCTGTGGCGACCACAGAGGGTCACGGCGGTCAGGGCCATCCGCGGATACCGCACGGTGGCGACGGAGGCAGCGTGCCTATTGGCCGGGAATCCCCCGTGGGACCTAGAGGCGGAGATGCTCGCCGGACTATATCGGCGGGTGACGGGGGTGCGAGCGGAGGGCGGTGTGGTCTCGTTAAGGGATTTCACCGCCTGGCGCGTCGACGCCCGCCGAGACGTCATCGCCCGTTGGGCAGTCCGGCTGGAGAGGCCTCGGTTCGGGGTGCGAACCGTGGAGGCCTTCCGGCCGGTGCTGATGCAGTGGTTGGAGAGGCGGCACGGGGTGCTCTCCTTCCGACTGGTGCAGGTTTTGACGGGGCATGGGTGCTTCGCCAAATACCTGCACAAGGTCTTTAGGAGGGAGAGTACACCGTCCTGCCACCACTGCGATAGCGACGAGGACACGGCGCGCCATACGCTCGAGGCCTGCGGGGCTTGGGCAGTGCAGCGCTGTGAACTCGTCGCAATCATCGGTACGGACCTGACGCTGCCGGCTATCGCTAGGGCGATGGTCGACAGCGTCGGGAATTGGGACGCGGTCGCAGCCTTCTGCGAGACAGTGATCTCGCGGAAGGAGGCGGCGGATCGCCTGCGTGAGGAGCGCAGCCTCGATGAGGAGATCCGCCGCCGGCGACTGGGGCGGCGCAGGCGCAACTATCTGCGCCTCATGCCGCCCTAGCCGAGGCCGCGGGTGACGCGACCGGGGATTAGTCCGTCACCCGCCGAGAGGCCGACCGCGTGAGGAAAGACCGACGTCCTCCCCGAGGGGGGGACGTCGGTCGATGGGAGGGTACCCCAATAGGGGGTATTCCGTCGGGCTGACCACTGACGACAAGTTAACGCTGCTCCAGTGGTCGGCCCAACGACGAAGGCGACGTGGTTTTTGGGTGGGTCGCGGGAGTTGCGTGCTTAAGCCCCTCTGTCGCCCCGGACGGAGTGGTGCAGAGGCGCGCCGACCGCGACCCACCCACAAAAAAAAAAAAAAGAGGGTGAAAATTAAAAAATGCTGAAACATGTGTTTATTTATTTTTATTACAGAGTATTTGTGGAGTATTTGATGAAATTTGGTGAAGATTTTTTCTCGCCATACAAACTTTGCTACTGCAGTTTATCCCTTTAGGGGCTGAATTTCAAAAAATCCTTTTATCAGTGAGTTTCTACGTCACGCAAACAAACTACTGTCAAAATTTCACGTTTCTGGCTTCAGTAGTTTCGGCTCTGTGATAAGTTAGTAAACTGACATCTTTCTAACTATTCTACACCCTTAGAGGCTGAAAATGGACAAATGCTGAAACACGTGTTTATTTATTTTTAGAGTATTTGTGTTTAATTTGAAGACAGTAGCTAAAGATTTTTTCTTTCCATACAGACTTTACCGTTGCGTTTCACCCTCTTACGGGTGGAATTTCAAAAAATCCTTTCTTAGTAGGTGCCTACGACACGAAATGAAACTACGGTCCAAATTTCATTTTTCTAGCTTCAGTAGCTTCGGCACCCTGTTCCTTTTTATGTATATTATTGTTAACGCTCCCACAACACTTCCCCTTGTTGGTGGAATTTCGTAAAATTCTTAGCTGACCGCTCGACGAAAGGAATATTTTTGCCAAATTTCAAGTCTGTACGCCTGATAGTTCAGAGATATGGTGATGAGTCAAGATATCGCTGGAAATCTCCTATATATACATTCAGTTAAGAAAGTATTGGCAATGGGTGATTTGTTTATGGTTCCAATTCCAAATTTTTGATTTTTTTTTGTTGTTGTTAGATTGGCACAACTGTTTTCCATTTTGGCGCGGAGTTTGAGTTGCATCTGTTATTTATATTAAATACAGTGTTTTTAGTTATTATCATATCTAGTGTGTATTGCGAATTTCATAATGGACAAAAACATCGAACATAGAGTTTGTCTTAAATTTTGCATCGTCAATGGAATTTCGTGTCGGAGTTACTGAAAATGTTACAGAAGGCTTACGGTGAAACGACTTTATTAAAAACACGTGCTTATGAGCGGTACAAAGCGTTCAAAAGCGGACGAGATGTGATGGAAGATTTGCCTCGCGCTGTTACGCCATCAACGTCTGCAACTGAAGTTAACATAGCAAAAGTGAAGGAAATAGCGACTGAAAATCCTCATTCAACTTTGAGAGAGATAGCCGCCGAACTTTCTGTGTCTCACGAGTCGATCCGTACCGTTTTAAATAATCACTTGGGTATGAAACATGTTTCTGCTCAGCTAGTCCCAAAAGACCTGAACTTTCTCCAAAAACTCAATCGCATGAGAGTCGCTGAGGACATGCTAGAACGAGTTAATTCCGACCCAACATTCATGAAACGCATTGTTACTGGTGATGAGACGTGGGTTTACAAGTTTGACATGCAAACTAGTCAACAAGTGGTGTGGAGTGGCGACTTCCTTCGAACTGAAACCGAAAAAACCACACTAAAGTCGATCAAAAGTCAAAGTCATGCTGACTGTTTTCTTTGACTATCGCGGTGTTGTGCACTCGGCATTCTTGCCAGAAGGTCAAACGGTCAAAATAAAGAATATTATTTGAGCGTTATGCGGCGTTTAAGAGAGCAAATTCTGAGAGAAAATACTGAATGTCTTCGCTAAATTATTTTTATGCCTCTTTTTCCTCCTCTTTTTCTAGTTTTAACCTGTCGCCGTAGCTAAATTCTAAGGAAAAGGGAGACAATTTTTTTAAGTCATCAGTTTGAAGAAGGACTCGTCATATAGCTCTGGTAATACAGCAGCAGGTAATTCATTCCAAATCCTGCACGTACGTGAGAGAAATGATCGCTGGAGGCGTATAGTTGAAGGTCATAACGTTTCCAGATGAAATACATGAACACTGCTACGCTGTAGAGTGATATTTGAAAACTATATTATATTGCGGTTTGAAGGGTATCACACTAAAGTTAATACTTACTTCTATGTTGTATAAAATTAATTCAATAAATTATCAATCAAAACAATTCATAAATTTTATTTATTAGTGACTTTCTTCCCAGAATTCTCAGTGGAACTCACTTTCCAATCCCGTGGTAGTTTATTGGATTAAATTAAGGTAAAATGTTATAATTCACAGTACATAATAAATTACTGTGAATTTGAATTTGGAAGAACATATCAAATATCATCCCCATCATGCTATCCATCTTTATTGCCCTTGCTAAAACATGCAGCCCACCTAATGATTAGTTTAACTGCCGCTAATTGAATACCGTAAAGATGAGACTTAGGTCTCCGACTCTCTACGACCCTGCAAAAATGTAGTACTACCCCGGACCAGCCTAGCTATTTATAACAGACAAAACCTGTCAACACCGACGCTTTACCAATGGAACGGGTGCATTGAATATTTTTTTCGAGAACGAATAAAACATATCGTAACTAGAAAAACTTGTTTACAAATAAAAATGAATGCCACATACGGGGTCTGGCACCCATCAACCAATTCATTTACACTCGTAAACAAGTTTTTATAAATAAACATGTTAGATCATCTCAGTAATTTAGATGTATCGTAACTTTTTATTCTGATTTTATACGTATTACAAAGCCAGAATAAAGGGGTCGCGACTTACTCGTTGAGAAACAATGTTCTATTGGATCGTGTAACGATGAATATTTACAAACAAATAGCAGTGCGTGTGCAAAAGTTACTTGCGTTGTCCTTGCGTGTCTTTGGTATTCAGTTAAGTAATAGGTAATTTACAAATGGATTATTCAATTTAGCTACTTAAGCTCACCACTCCGTCCGGGGCGACAGAGAGGCTTAAGCACGCAACTCCCGCAACCCACCCGAAAACCACGTCGCCTTCGTCGTTGGGCCGACCACCGGAGCAGAGTTACTTGACATCAGTGGTCGGCCCGACGGCATACCCCCTATTGGGGTACCCTCCCATCGACCGATGTCCTCCCCTCGGAGAGGACGTCGGTCTTTCCTCACGCGGTCGGCCTCTCGGCGGGTGACGGACTAACTCCCCGGTCGCGTCACCCGCGGCCTCGGCTAGGGCGGCATGAGGCGCAGGTAGTCGCGCCTACGCTGCCCCAGTCGCCGGCGGCGGATCGCTTCATCGAGGCTGCGCTCCTCACGCAGGCGATCCACCGCCTCCTTCCGCGAGATCACCGTCTCGCAGAAGGCTGCGACCGCGTCCCAATTCCCGACACTGTCGACCATCGCCCTAGCGATGGCCGGCAGCGTCAGGTCGGCACCGATGACTGCGACAAGTTCACGGCGCTGCGTGGCCCAAGCGGCGCAGGCCTCGAACGTATGCTGCGCCGTGTCCTCGTCGCAATCGCAGTGGTGGCAGGACGATGTACTCTCCCTCCTTACGACCTTGTGCAGGTATTTGGCGAGGCTCCCATGCCCCGTCAACACCTGCACCAGTCGGAAGGAGAGCACCCCGTGCCGCCTTTCCAACCACTGCATCAGCATCGGCCGGAAGGTCTCCACGGTTCGCACCCCGAACCGAGGCCTCTCCAGCCGGACTGCCCAACGGGCAATGACGTCTCGGCGGGCGTCGACGCGCCAGGCGGTGAGCTCCCTTAACGAGATCACACCGCCCTCCGCTCGCACCCCCGTCACCCGCCGATATAGTCCGGCGAGCATCTCCGCCTCCAGATCCCACGGGGGAGTCCCGGCCAATAGGCACGCTGCCTCCGTCGCCACCGTGTGGTATCCGCGGATGGTCCTGACCGCCATGACCCTCTGTGGTCGCTACAGAAGGGCCCTAAGTCGGACGGTCATGGACCCCGCCCACACCGGTGCGCCGTACAGGGCCATCGACCGGATGACCCCCGCGTACAGCCGTCGGCACGTAGCGCTCGGTCCGCCCACGTTCGGCATAAGCCACGATAGGGCGGACGCCGCGCCGACGAGCCGTGGAGCAAGCCTGCGGAAATGCTCCCGGCACCACCATTGCCCGTCGAGCACCAGGCCCAAGTACCTCATATGGGCCCAGATGCTGATTTCAACCGAATGGACGGTGATCGAGACGCCGATGGGAGGGCTCATACGGCGCCCATGGAACAAGAGGGCCTCCATCTTGTCCAGGGCGACCCTCAACCCCAGCGTCCCGATCCGCCTGACGACCTCTTCGGTGCCAGAGGTCGCCAGGCTTACCGCCTCTTCTAGCGTCCCACCGAGGGCTGTGACGAGCGTGTCGTCGGCGTAACAAATCACGCCCAGCCCGGGCGGGGGGGCTTCCCCGCAACGCCCAGTCGTAGCCGATGTTCCACAGGGTGGGTCCGAGGACCGACCCCTGCAGGACACCGCACGACATGAATTAATCTACTGTACCAAGCTGATCAAACGGGTTAGTAAGTCTTATTTCGAATTTTTTCTCTTATTTAGATTTTATCTGCATATTAAATCCCTTAGTCGTCTTTTACGATAGCCACTGGTAGTATAGAAATGATGAATTGTATTCCTACTCCGTCACTATATGAAAAAAATAATATAATAGGTATTAATATAGTCTATCTCTTAATTCTGCAGCCTGTTAAACAGGCCCACGACTGCTGTTAAACACAGACCCTTCCACAAGAATGCTACTCGGAACTTTCCTGTTCCACCCTCGTTCAACAGTTCTCTGCGGCGTCTCAGGTATCGTCAACCCCTCGGACGTCATACACTACAAAATTCGAGAATCTTTTTTCCCAACGATACGAAAAGCTGTGTGGCCTGCGCAGCTTCGAGTTGGACTCCCCACGAGAATGCCACTCGGAACTGTCCTATGCCACTTGCATCTAACGGTTTCCTGCAACTTTCAAGATGGCATCAATCCACCTAGTAGGGGGTCGTCCTACGCTGCGTCGTCCGATTCGTGGTCCTTTCTTCTCTATTGTCGATTCGACGAGCGATGTGGCGTGCCCGTTGCCAATTTTACGTACTAATTCTGCGGACTATGTCGGTTACACCCGTTCTTTTACTGATTTCTATATTCCGATTTGTATCATGTAAATAAATACCGAAATATAGAAACAGCTCCTCTCCACGGCACATTGAACGAGTTTGAGCCCTTTTCTGAGGCCAACATTTAGAGATAACGTTTCAGTGCCATAAGTCATCGCTGGTAACGCACAACGGTAAGTTTACATAATACAGTGGACCAGCGGTAATTCGGTCCCTATCTAATCATCCCCCCCCCCCCCCCCCCTTGTAATCCGACCTGTCTGGATTATTAAATATTTGTTCATCAATTTTTGGTAATGTAAGTTATGCATGATGGAACTGGTTACAAATTTTACGCGCCACTACTGCCACTGCTTTTGTTTTGATTGTGATTGTTTAGTTTGCATTTGACTCGTGTAATAGCGGTACGGCTTGACATGCGTTCATACGCATCATAGTAAGTTTATACATTGCACATTACGCATATGTACCTTTCGGAATACAAGGTAGTCTTTTTTTAAAAAAGCCGGACTATAAGGGGGTCTGAGTCAGTACTCTATAATCCGACAAATTCTATAGTTTGACACTAACGTGCAAAACGTTCGTCGGATTACTGGAAGTCTACTGTATATCAATTTGGGAGCTAGGGGGAGCACGCGAATAAAAAGATCGCTACTCAGCGTAATATTGTTGTAACTCACATGAGATCCACAGCGCTGTTTTTCTGTAGCTGCCTGTGTATTGTGACAATTGCTATATCTGTATATTATATTCGTTCGTCCTACTGTTTGGCTCAAGTCGCCTCGACGATGGGAGGGAAATTGATCTACTATACCATGCTGGTCAGGCGTGTTGGTATATGGTTATATTCCAAGTCGTCCATCTCTTGCACAGATGTTACTTGCATATTATATCGCTTAGTTATCTTTTACGACACCTATGAATAACAGAGGTGGTGATTGGGCTTTTGAAAAAAAATGTTTATTTATGTATTTTAAAACTTTATTGATAACTAGCAACCCGCCGTTACTTCGCTTCGGTTTCAGTCGTCTTTCCTGCGTAGTTCCCGTTCCCGGGAATACCGGGATAAAATATAGCCTAGATTACTCCCTGATATTACAGCTTTCCATTGGTGAAAGAATTTTTGAAATCGGTTCAGCCGTTTTGAATATTACCCGGAACAAACAGACAGACAGGCAAAAAAAATAAAAAGTGTATTTTAGGCATATGTATAGTGCAAATAACCGTGTGAGCATGAAAAAAGCCCATTATTTTGTCATTACAAACAGACACTCCAATTTTATTTATTGGTATAGATAATAGTGGTGTTTAATGCGAAAAACTGATAGAACAAGTTTTCAATGAATTACAAGCAATTAAAAATTATCATCATCATCATCGCAGCCCTCATACGTCCCACTGTTGGGCTCGGGCCTCCTACACAATGGGAGGGAATTTAACCTCCTATACCATGCTGTTCAGACATGTTGCTATAGTGTTTCATTTCGAGTTTTCCTTCTCTTGCACAGATGTTATGTGCATATTATATCCCATAGTCATCTTTATAAGAAAATCACGTGACTATGAACACTCCAAGACCGGTTATCATAGTTGTGCCGTCATAATGTTAAAACTATTTTATACCAGTACAGCGCTTACAATTATTACAGGTGACTTGACAATAATATTGATAATATGTACCTAAAAACGCTTTGTTCGTTATATCGGTTAACTATGAGTGATACAGGATTTATAAAGGCAAGGTCTGATAATATTCCTGATGTTGATGTTGATATATGTAAGTTATATATATAAGTTAGTATGTAAGTTCGGTACAATTCTGTTGAAGTTAGACGTCCCAAGGCATCAAGATAAGTCTGTAATAAGACAATAATATAAATAAAAATATTTAAGTATTTATTGTCCGATAATTAAATATAATCATTTATTTTATTAGTTGTAGAGCATCGCGTAAGAGTTACGACGACAAACGAAAGACAAAAAAAGAAAAAAAAATGCGTATTTAAGAAATAATTGTAAAGTACAAATTGTATTTGACCGACAGTACAGGTTATAAGACTACACTAGTTTTTAAAGTAATCAGTCATTTTAGTCTGTTTTGTAAGTCTAGTCTCAAATATGTTTGGCATTTTACGTTTCATACTCCTCAAGATATGAGTATCATCAGTATTAAAATGGTCGTTAAAGGCAACAAATTTTTGCAAAACTGTTATAGCGCTAAGACTAAATAACAGATGTGAAATATGCAAAGGCAAATGGCCGGAAAGAGGTTCGGATGGGGTAGGAGAAAGTGCGTAGGTAATAATATGCCTAAATATTTCTTCAATGCTTAGTAATAATATCTAAAATCGTTCGTATTGTTTTGTTTTGCTGGGAGAAGTAAACTGTTGGTCGTTATAGTCGATGAATAGCGATAAAGTTTCGTCGTTGTAAGCGATATGTCATTGTATCCGATGTTGTTATAAGCGGTATGTTTATTAAACAGTTTACTAGAGGTTCGCTCGGGACCTTACGATCTGGTCGTAATAACCGATCGGTTCTTGTAAACGATGACGTTATAATCGGTTTTGACTGTATATGCTATTATATTATAGCGTAGTCTGAAACCGACTTTACGGCGCCGCGCGCCGCCCCTCTATCGCCCCGGACGGAGCCGGGCGGCGGGTGCGGTGACCGTAGCCCACACCAAAAAAAACTTATTTGATTTGTAAAAAATAAATAATAATTAATAACAATGTTGTTATGAAATTCTTACGTCAAAATGATGTTTACAACAAAAAGAAAATATTTAGTTTTGGTATTATCGTGGTACACTACTTGAAACCATTTGTTTCGACGTTTTTCATCTTGCGGGACATTTAAAAACATTTTGTCAGTTCTCTTAGTTGTATTCATACATAATGGTCCAAAACAAGAACGACAACTTTTGAGGGTCGACATTTTCAATATGTACCCTATCTAATTGATTATTAAACAATGACAGCCGAATTAATTAGAACAAAACTTTGTACTTATTATCTCTGTATAAATTGCAATGAGTGGAAACTAACATTATGACGTCACGGGCGTTCAGAACTATCGGCGTGTTTTCGGCACTG
The DNA here is from genome assembly GCA_032191425.1 of Lymantria dispar. Taxonomy (NCBI): domain Eukaryota; kingdom Metazoa; phylum Arthropoda; class Insecta; order Lepidoptera; family Erebidae; genus Lymantria; species Lymantria dispar. The sequence continues at coordinate 10,251,740 of CM063455.1, forward strand.
GATTCAAAAAATAATTTTTATTTTGATATAACTTTTTAAATTATAGTGAAAAAAAATTGATTTGTTATAAAACTTACAAAAAAAAAAGTTGAAATCCAATTATATTCTTACTTCATACGTATACGTAATGAGAACTTTAATATTACAAAAATTAAATACGCAGCTTATTGACATCTAGTTATCTTTGTACGTACGCACGTTTATCATATCTAATTAACGATATTTTGTCAAAACCTAATGAAAGGTCGTTGATCTATTGACCCTTAATCTAACACGTGATATAGGGAACGCGATAAAAGCACCACATGTAGACATTTTATAGTAACTCCTTTTTGTCTATATTTTTCCTCATGTTGAGAAAGAATACTACAGCAGTGTAGACTATTATCGCTAACTTACTTGCTAAGCGTACTATTTACTGCATTATACCCAAAGGTGGGCATTAACTCGTTAATCGTTAACATTTTGCTTAACGGATTAACTTATAATTAACATAAAAAAATGTTACCGCTCTTGTTAACTTCCGTTAACTTTAGTCCGTTACATTAGTCGTTTGTTGACATGCTGTCATTTTGTTTCTTTGAATTAAGCGCCATGCCACATTCGTAATTTCCACAACGCCAGCGCCGCACAAACCGCCGGCGGCGGGTCAAGTCGTACAGGAGTTCCACGCCGCTCCGCTCCCTCTTTCCGTGATATAATTGCCACAGCATCGCCCTAGCAATAGTCGGCAGCTTGAAGTCGACACCGATGATTGCGACGAGTTCAAGGTGCTGCTCTGTCCATGCGATACACACCTCGAGCGTGTACTGTGTCGTGTCCTCGTCGCAATCGTAATGGTGGCACGACAGTGTGCTCTCCTTCCTCACCACCGTGTGCAAGTACTTGGCGAAGATACCGTGCCCCGTCAATACAAGTCGGAAGGAAAGGACCCCGTGCCGCCGAACCAATCGCTCCATCAGCACCTGCCGGAAAGCCTCAACAAGATAGGGAGTGGTGAATTATGTTCTTACTCCTCCGTCAATACACGGACACAAAAGTAGTATAAGTTTTAAACGGTTAACTTTTAACGTTTATCTTTAACTTGCATTAAATTTTCGCAAATTTAACGCTTTAACGATTATCGAAGTTAACATTTTAATTAACGATTAACGAAGTTAACTTTTGGATTGACTGTGCCCACCTCTGATTATACCATTACCATTCGTAGGGATGTGATGCGTGATAGGGTTGTGAAATGGATTTCTCTGATATCTGTCTAACAGTAGTATAGAAATAACAGATACTGCATAAGTGCATTTTCGCGACTCGTCGCCATACCAGAATAAATTACAAATTCAGTAACATATAAATTTGGCTCGTAATACAATCATGTAATATCTCATCCTATCCGATAGTAGTTACAAAACTAGCTAAACGAACACTATGGTGGTCAACAAAAAAGGGTGGTGACCAGCAAGAGTCTCCTGGGAATCTCATAACACCAAATCCGTCTGCCAGTTGTGAGGATAATTTGTATAGTTGTATATTTTATAGCATACTCTCCCATGGGGGGCCTTATGGCCAATAGTGGACGTCGATAGATTGATAGATAGGATATTAAAATATATTTTGTAATTTTAAAATGGGAGTAACGAAGGGAGATCCACCACTTTCCCACGATAATCAATAGGTATACCGCACACCACAATAGAAGGAATACGGGATAGGATTAAGGTGGACTAGGAAATAAGGAAATCTTATTCTCACGTGATGAACGTTTTGAGAACATCAACTTGCAATTTTCCGCAACTTCGAATATTTATTCGATACCTGTTTCGCCTCTAAGCGAGGCATCCTCAGGACGGTTCGACTTCAAATATGCATTCATATATATACGCATCATATTGGCTCGATGAAAGAGCGCTACCCCATAACCTATCATAATATTGGGCTGATTTGACCACATGGACCAGGCGAGAATGATCGCATCCTGCAAGACACGTTATTTTTTGCGTACCACTATCTACCGCTTACCTGACAGACATCCACTTAAACAACATTGCATAGTTATAGGTGAAATTGACCCAGGTCTTAAGTAAAAGTATGTTTACTAAAATAATTGTGTACGTATACTATCAGGTATAACAGAGGCAGTGGGCCAGTCGTGAAACTGTCGAACTAGTGCTAATTGTTTAATACTGACAAATCGACACGGCTCGCACTGCATAGAGCAGTTGTTCTAACAACATTTTTTTCTTCTTTTATATTATTTAAACATCTCATCATTTCGGCTCATATACGTCCCGCTTTTGGGCTGGAACCTCCTCTATAATTACAGGGAAATTGACCTACTATTTTTCAAATTTTCCTTTTTGGCATAGATTTTATTGGCATATTATATAGCTTAGTTGTTTTAAATAACATCCACGGGTAAGAAAAGTTATCTTATAAGGTCGATATTATACTCCAACATACCTCAGTGTCTGAAAACACAGGTCTACGACCAGTGTGTGTTACCAGTGATGATTTACGGCACGGAAACGTGGTCCCTAAATGTAGGCCTCATATCAAGGCTCAAAGTCGCTCAGCGTGCTATGGAGCGGGCTATGCTCGGGATTTCTCTGCGAGATAGAATCCGGAATACGGAAATCCGCAGAAGAACGGGTGTAACCGACATAGCACGAAGAATTAGCACGCTGAAATGGCAATGGGCAGGCCACATCGCTCGACGAACCGACAACCGCTGGGGAAGAAAGGTTCTCGAGTGGCGCCCACGTATCGGTCGTGTAGGACGCCCCCCCACTAGGTGGACCGATGACCTAGTGAAAATTGCTGGGCGTCGTTAGATGCAGGCGGCACAGGACCGCACATTGTGGCGCAACATGAGGGAGGCCTACGTCCCGCAGTGGACAGCAATAGGCTGAAATGATGATGAAATGATTATAAGTTCTCCTTGTTCCTCACTTAATAACGTGCATACGTCATATTATGTCAGAGAAATTGTCCTACTATCCCAAGCAGGCCCTTTGGAAAGCGTTTATTTTCTAGCTTCTGGGTTATTCCGGTTCTTCCACAATGAGAGGGAAATTACAAATACGAATTAAAAATACTATACTGCGTGAATCGAATATGTTGGTATAAGATTTTATGTCCAGTTTCCTGATCTTGCATAGATGTTATCTGCATATCATATATAATCATAGTTTCCGACATCCACATGGAAGAAAAGCAATGATGAATTGTATTATTACTCGAAATATAATAAATAATCAATTAATCGCTAACAATTAACCCATTATAGACTGAGTTTTTATAAGGTATCAGATTTTAATTTTTTCTTAGTATGTTTTTGATTACGACTTATGTAACACTATAGAATCATTTAAAAATTAATCTAAGGCTTAGTTTACACGGAAGGTGCTGGTACCATATGGTACCGCTAGTCTAATACCGTAAATATATTCAAAGTATTATTTTGGCGTTTATATTAGAAATTAAGTGGGTATATTCCATAACAATTAAAACTAAATACACAATACAAGGAATAAAATGTATTATTTATTATATTTACAAAATATTCAAAATAAGGAGACATGAAATTGGTAATTACATGCAACACAGCCCTACATCACACTTTATGCAATCCAATCCTGTTATAAATTGATGACTGTTTCTCCCCAAAATAGCTCAAATATTTCTAAAAAAGATTTTTCCTATACGGAGAGTAGTAATTTCCATCAGCGAATCCAGACAGCTCCCTCAATAGATTTTCTTTCACCCAGGCCAGTAGCTTTTTTTTTGTGCAGATTCATCAACATGCGAACTATCTAAATCATCACCGGAGGAACTTGAGTTTGATGATTTAGATCTGGAACTGCTAGTATTGGTATCTCTATGTCCAGTAATACGTGAGCTAACGTATAACGTATGGTACCACTAGTCTATAATGGGTTAACTAATAAATTAAAATATTATTATAATCAATCAATACATATTAATGTGTGTTATAATAACAAAATAAACGAAATAACATCAACAACATTAAGTTTGAATTTATTTATTGTTACCTAGGTATTTATTATCATATTAATCAAAAGATGAATAGAAAAATTAAACACTGTATTATTGTTCGTAGATTATGTCTATAATAACGATGATATTTTGTACTCGAAATATCATAGTACTTTTTTTTTTTGGTTGTGTTGCGGTCGGCGCGCTCCTCGCACCACTCCGTCCGGGGCGACAGAGGGGCGTAGAGCACGCAACACCCGCAACCCACCCGAACACCTCGTCGCCTTCGACGTTGGGCCGACCACCGGAGCAGGGTTACTTGTCATCAGTGGTCGGCCCGACGGAAATATCATAGTACCGCCTTAGTTTTATTTCGTACTAGCAACCCGCCCTCGCTTCGCTTCGGTTTCAAGTCGCCTTACCCGCGCAGTTCCCGTTCCCATAGGAATACCGTGATAAACTTTGCATTAGTGAAAGAATTTTTGAAATCGGTTCAGTGGTTTAAGCGTGAAAGCGTAACATTAAACAAACTTTCGCATTTATAATATTAGTAAGGATTTTTATTAATTTAACTGAATTGCTTTCCGTGTGGTGACGGAAAGCAATTCAGTTAAAAGTCGCCACTCCCTATCCTGCCCGTGGATGTCGTAAAAGACGACTAAGGGATATGATACGCATATAACATCTATGCAAGAGAAGGAAAACTCGAAATAAAACCCTATATCAACCTGTCTGACCAGCATGGTATAGTAAGGTCAATTTCTACTGTGGAGGAGGCTCGAGCCCAACAGTGGGACGTACATGAGCTGAAATGATGAACTGAATTGCTTTGCTGTACCAATTTTATGATTTTTATTCAAACTTAACGTAAGCAAAGCTGTGACCATTAACTGTTAGATGAAAAAACAGCATCGTAATTATCTATTATTCACGGATCTATTGAACTTATGGTATCAATATAATTAGAACAACTTACGTCATAACGCTTATTCAGTTCCTTCTTGTTATTATCTTGATATCAAAACTCCTATAAAAAATTGCTATTATAACTAAAATAAATATTATTGATATAATACAAATTCTTGGTATGTATGTTTGAACGGTTTGGAGTCAAGTTATGACTCTATTTATTGGAACTAATCTCATTACACCATTGTACCTCCTGTGAGCCAGAATCCACATTTATCTCCGTAGTTTGACCTTCAAGCAGTCCCGAGAAATAATTTCAATCCTTGTCTAATCTTTTTGAAGTCATGGGTACCGCACCAAATTTAATTAGAAAAGTTAAACAGAAGGAATCGGAAGGGATTGATTCAACTTTCCTCCCATAAAATGCGGGAGACAGGAGACAAAATTGACTGGTTAGCTAATCAATAAGAGGATGTGGAAATACGTTAAGTGTAACCACAAAGCACCGCCGTTATTGGAGATCTTAATGGGACCTATATGTGAACCTTAAGATCGGTTTTTATAGTAGGTATGGCAGAAACGTGTAAACACAGAAAAATTCTCGTATTGTTACAAGATCATTATAGTAGGTATACCTACTATTTCAGTTGTAACTTACAAACTGTCTAACATAGGGTTGTACACGCCATATATCGCACACCCACAGAATATGGTGAGCTGATTGTTCAAACTCAGAACTGTGACATAATGGTGGGATAAAGGTCTAAAAGAAAATAACTTACTTTTAAACTTGCCATTTCCAGTTAAATCAATCAAATTATAACTAACAGATAGAGATAAAACTTTTTAAAATACTTTAAATTATTCCTTTCTATCCGCTTGTTTTTCTTCAGACCACTTTTAATTCTCAATGTTGGGCAAAAGCCTACAAAGAATATCAACAATTACAAGTTACTTAGACGGATAGATCTCCTTCTCTTGCAGTTATTTGCCCACACGCCTTTCTCTTACAGTGATATTCAATTCCTTCTCGTCTTTTACAACGACAATCAAATAGTTGGTGAATATTCTTACTTCAAGAGGAGAAAATTGGGTCGTGCTATCCGGTTAGGGTTGACGAGTTTAATTCCAAATTCGCCTCTTTTGCTTTTACTTTTTAGTAGTATTATCTATGTCTCCTAGTAGTTTATTAAGTCCAGTTCGGACTCGGCAAGTATTTTAGTCGAGTGGCATATCATTTAGTAACTAAATATATGAGAGTAACAAAATTTTAGTTTATTAATTTAGTAATTATTTAAGTCAATTGGATCTATTTGTTTTATTTTTACCAGGCGACTAGTGTATCTTTTCTTTTATAATTTAGTAGCTCTGTCTCATAGCCATTTATTAAGTCTGGTTCGGGTTCGACTAGTAGACTTGGTCTAGTGGTAAATAATTTAGTAATTATATGTGGGAGTAACAAATTTTAATTTAGTGCTTTAGTAACTAAGTAAGTGGATATTTGGTTCTATTTTTACCAGGTGCCTAGTGCCTCCCACCGCACGTCACTGCTTACTGACTTAACAGCAATGGGTCTACTCTTGAAATCAATATTTAATTTCGAATCTGATTCAATTCCAATCTCACCAAACTTATATTTGGTACTGTTAAACAAAATCGAGAATGAATTCTTCGCGTTTACCGTTGTTATTTTCACCAAATGTACCGTATTTTATTATTTTAAATTAATAACGTTACCGAACTCGATCACCACAAAGACGCTTTCTTAAAATTATTTTAAACTAGGTCAAAATCACGTCGGGAGTAACAAATATTTGACTTAATCGACGTTTGTGAAATATTATTAAAAATCAAATTATAATAAAATAATGCAAACTGTTCATCAAGGGAAACCTAACTCAATTGTAAAATGTATTTGAATTAAAATGTATTTGATTATTATTATCAATTATTTTAAGACAGCAGGAAAGTATTTTAGTTACCAAATTACTCGTACCTCTACTAAAATAATAGCATAGTCCGAACTAGACTTTATTTATTTACCTTTTAGGACTTTCTGAAAAGAAGTGATAGCGACTCGTTAAATTTTTACTCAAAAATAATATGAAATATAATTCATTTGGCTACATAGATACTATATAAGTATGTGGTAAGTAACTTACCAAAGTCGGAATGGTCGTCTAGTCGTTCATTCGTACTTGAGAACTCACGTGTCTTTTTTTTATCAACTGAGAAACCAGAAATTCTCCTAATGTGACCTATGATAACCTACTATAAAATTAGTATTATTCTTTTGCCTTCCTATTCTGCAGCACAAAATATTTCCTGCAATTCCACACGTGTATCTTATCGGTCGACGCTCCTCTGCACCACTCCGTCCGGGGCGACAGAGGGGCTTAAGCACGCAACTCCCGCAATCGCAACCCACCCGAACACCACGTCGCCTTCGTCGTTGGGCCGACCACTGGAGCAGGGTTACTTGTCATCAGTGGCCGGCCCGACGGAATACCCCCTACCCGGAGTACCCTCCCATCGACCGAAGTCCTCCCCGAGGGGGAGGGCTCCGCAGGGCCATCTGTGTCGGAGATGTCGGCGGACGAGGGTGGCAGGGCCACAGAGCCGTCCGGCGAGGTAGGGCCGTCCGGCGAGGTAGGGCCGTCCGGGATGCTGGTAGGTGGTGCGTCTGGGACGGTGGATAAGGATAGGGAGGTAGTGGTTAGGGGGGCCGCCGGGGCTTCGACGGCGACCCCATGCGTTAGGAGGGAGTGGGAGGAGACTGTCCCCTCGAGTATCCGGAAGCGCCCCCTGCAAAAGGGTGGCAGCTCGATCTCCGACTCGGAGGGGAATTCCATCATGCCTCCTCCCAAGGTCCCGACCATGCACCGTGGGCGTAGGGGTCGCGGTGGCAGCGAGGCTGGGGACCCCGGGTCCGGCCGGCCAGAGCGGGGAGGTTGCGGACCTGCAGGCCGCGAATGCCCGCCTCAGTAAGGAGGTTTCCGGCCTGCGGGAGCGCAACCGGAAGCTCGAGTCGGAGTTGTCGGCGGTGCGAAAGGAGAACCGCGGGTTGGCCAAAGACGTGGCTGACCTGCGGTCTCAATTCGCACTTTTAGTGCCAGCCGCACCGCCGACGCCGGCCTCGCCGCCGAAACGGGCCGCGCCGGAGAGGGCGGGCCCGTCGACTGCGCCCGTGGCGCCGCCTGCGCCAGTGATGCCTGCGCCGGCCGTGGGCACCGCCAAGAAGCGCGGTGGACCCCAAAAGGCGGCAGAGCCGTTGCCCGCGGTGCACGGCATACCGGAGGAAGCGATGCGCGTCATCTTCGCCAGGCTGGAGCTGATGATGGATGCGCGCATCAAGGCCGTGGGGCCGTCGCCTCCCACCCCGCTGCCCTGTCAGGGTGGCCGCGTGGTGAGCTACGCTGCGGCCGCCGCTGGGCCCAAGGGGGGCAAGAAGGACGGCAAGGTGCCAGCGGCTGCACCGCAGGCGTCGGCCAGCGCACCCGCGGCCGCTCCTGCTGTGCTCAGCGCTGCTGCCAGGCTCGAACAGGGCTGGCAGGTGGCTGAGCGGAGCAGGAAGGCACGCGAGCAGAAGCGGAGAGCGGCGGCCAAGAGTGCCACCGTGGCCGCCGCTCCCGAGGCGGAAGCCGGCAGAAAAGGGAAAAGGTCGCGCAGGGGCCTCAAGTCGCCGAAGACGGCCGCGGTGGTCATCACCGTGCTGCCTGAAGCGGCTGAGAGGGGCCTCAACTATGAGGCCGTCCTAAAACGCGCCCGGCGGGAGCTGGACGTCTCCGACATCGGAGGCGTCGAGGCTAGGACCCGCAAGGCCCGGACAGGGGCTCGAATTCTCGAGTTCCCTGGGGCCGAGGGCGTGAAGACGGCCGATAGTGTGGCTTCGAAGCTGCGGGGGCTGTTCGGGCCAGAGGATGGTGTCCGAATCGCCAGGCCTGTCAAGTGCGCAGAGATGCGCCTGACGGGCTTGGACGATTCCGTGACGGTGGAGGACGTCCGGGAGGCCATTATGACGCGTACCGGATGTTCCTCGGACGCCGTCCGGATTGGAACCATCCGCCCTGGTCCGGGCGGCGTCGGTGCTGTCTGGGTGCAGTGCCCAGTGGAGTCGGTCAAGCAATTGGCCGACTCAGGCAGGCTCCTCGTGGGCTGGAGTTCAGCGCGGGTAACGGTGCTGGAGCCCCGGCCCGCGAGGTGTTACAAATGCATGGCGGTCGGGCATACCCGACCGACATGCAAAAACTGCTTTGACTGCAGCGGGCTATGTTTCCGTTGCGGTCAAACTGGACATCAGGCGGCATCGTGCTCTGCGGTGCCCCATTGCCCCGCGTGTGCGGCAGGCAATAGGCCTGCCAAACACCGCATGGGCTCTGGGGACTGCAGACCCCCGGCATCGGCCCCAAAGGGGCGGGGCGGCCCATCGACCGGGCCAGCCCCCGCTCCGAGCGTGACCCGATCGCCCATTAGCGCGGAGGAGGTGACGATGGATACGGACCGTTAATGGACCCCGTATCCATCCGTCTCCTCCAAGCCAAGCTCAACCACTCCGCTGGTGCGCAGGACGTTTTCCTGCAAGCTATGGCGGAGTGGTTGATAGGAGTAGCCGTAGCCGCGGAGCCGTACGCGGTGCCCGACCGGCCAAATTGGCTGGGCAGCACCGACGGTACCGTGGCAATCGTCGCCTCCACGTCGTGGCCTTCGTCGTCTCTGATCCTTAGGGACAGGGGCGTCGGATACGTCGCGGCGGACTGGGGAGAGATTACGCTCCTTGGAGTATATCTCTCCCCTGCCTGGAGAGCGGCTGCTTTCGGGGTCTCCCTTACCATCCTGGGAGCCTCGTTACGGCGATTGGCACCGCGCCAGGTGTTCGTACTGGGGGACTTCAACGCCAAGTCCGTGGCGTGGGGATCCTCCTATACGGACGACCGAGGACGGGCGGTCGAGGACTGGGCGGTGGCACTGGGCCTCTGTTTGCTGAACAGAGGCTCGGTGCATACGTGCGTGCGACATCAGGGCGGGTCGATAGTGGACCTTTCGTTCGCTAGCCCTAATGTCACCGCACGCGTGGGGAGCTGGTGCGTCGAGGAGGAGGTTGAGACCTTGTCGGACCACCGGTATATTCGGATGGAGGTCTCCCTGACAATCCCGGCGCCCGGCAGGGGTCACGGGGCGGTTGGGCGTCCTGCGTTCCCGCGATGGGCTGTGGGTCGCTTAGACCGGGACCTGCTGGCGGAGGCAGCCATCGTTCACTCGTGGCTGTCCTCTGCCAACCAGTTGGACGGGGTGGACGCCGAGGCTGGCCGCATCCGCAGTGCGTTGACGCAGATCTGCGATGCGGCCATGCCCCGGGTACGACGTCTGCCCCCGAGGAGGGCTGTCCACTGGTGGTCCCGGGAGCTGGCGGATCTCCGGGCCGCGTGTATTCGCGCCCGGAGGGCCTACACCCGTAGCCGGCGGCGCCATCGCAGGGCGGAACTGGAGGGCCAGCTTCACGAGGGCTACCGCAATGCGCGGTCGGCCTTCAGGCTGGCCGTCCGTTCCGCCAAGGACGCCAGTCGGCGGGAGATGCTGGAAAGTCTCGACCGTGACCCCTGGGGTCGCCCCTATGGCGCGGCGCTGAGTAAGCTCCGCGCACGGGGCCCGCCCCTCACCGAGACTCTCCAGCCCAGCTTCCTCACCCGGGTCATCGAGGACCTGTTCCCACGACGAGCAGAATACACGCCCCCGGTCATGGCGCCGCCAGACAATGACCGGGAGGGCGATGGTGGCAGTGTTCCGCCCATCACGGAACCGGAGATGGGGGCGGCGGTGGCGCGCATGCGCGGCAAATCCACCGCCCCCGGGCCCGACGGTATTCCAAACCGTGTGCTGGCCCTGGTCCTCGACCATCTGGGTCCCCACCTCAGGGAGCTGTTCGACGCGTGTTTAGCGTCCGGGCGGTTCCCTGGGTGCTGGAAGGAGGGGAGGCTCGTTCTCCTGCCGAAGCCGGGACGGCCTCCGGAGTCGCCATCGGCCTACAGGCCTATCGTGCTGCTCGATGATATGGGCAAGCTACTGGAGAGGGTGGTAGTTGCCCGCATCGAGCGGCACCTCGTCGGCACGGGGCCCGATCTGTCGGACGCCCAGTTTGGGTTTAGGAGGGGTCGTTCGACGATCGAGGCCCTGTTGCGTCTGAGGGCCGTGGCGACTGAGGCCTTCACCGGCGGGGGAGTGCTGTTGGTGGTGTCCCTAGACATCGCCAACGCATTCAATAGTCTGCCATTCAGTTGCGTCAGGGAGGCGCTCCGTTACCACGGAGTGCCAGCTTACCTGAGGCGGCTGGTGGCAGACTATTTGGAGGGGCGCAGCGTCCTCTGCGCCAACCGAGTAGGGGACGTTGCGCGAACGCCCATGACGTGCGGTGTTCCACAGGGGTCGGTCCTCGGACCCACCCTGTGGAACATCGGCTACGACTGGGCATTGCGGGGGAGCCTCCCACCCGGGCTGGGCGTGATTTGTTACGCCGACGACACGCTCGTCACAGCCCGCGGTGGGACGCTACAAGAGGCGGTAAGCCTGGCGACCTCAGGCACCGAAGAGGTCGTCAGGCGGATCGAGGCGCTGGGGTTGAGGGTGGCCCTGGACAAGACGGAGGCCCTCTTGTTCCATGGGCCCCGTATGGACCCTCCCATCAGCGTCTCGATCACCGTCAATTCGGTTGGGATCAGCATCCAGGCCCATATGAAGTACTTGGGCCTGGTGCTCGACGGGCGATGGTGGTTTCGGGAGCATTTCCGCAGGCTCGTCCCGCGGCTCGTCGGCGTGGCGTCCGCCCTACAATTGCTGATGCCGAATGTGGGCGGACCGAGCGCGGCATGTCGACAGCTGTACGCGGGGGTCATCCGGTCGATGGCCCTCTACGGCGCACCGGTGTGGGCGGGATCCATGACCGTCCGACTTAGGGCCCTTCTGTGGCGTCCACAGAAGGTCATGGCGGTCAGGATCATCCGCAGGTACCGCACGGTGGCGACGGAGGCGGCGTGCCTGTTGGCCGGGACTCCTCCGTGGGACCTGGAGGCGGAAATGCTCGCCGACTTGTATCGGCGGGTATTGGGGGTACGCGGGGGGGGCGGTGTTGTTTCCCTGAGGGAGCTCACCGCCTGGCGCGTCGTCGCCCGCCGAGACGTCATCGCCCGTTGGGCAGCCCGGCTGGAGAGGCCTCGATACGGTGTTTGGACCGTGGAGGCCTTCCGGCCGGTGCTGATGCAGTGGTTGGAAAGGCGGCACGGGGTGCTCTCCTTCCGACTCGTACAGATCTTGACGGGGCATGGATGCTTCGGCAAGTACCTGTACAGGGTCGCTAGGAGGGAGAGAACTCCGTCCTACCACCACTGCGATTGCGACGAGGACACGGCGCAGCATACGCTCGAGGTCTGTGCTGCTTGGGCAGAGCCGCGTCGTGAACTCGTCGCAATCATCGGTGCAGACCTGACGCTGCCGACCATCGCTAGGGAGATGCTCGGCAGCATCAGGAATTGGGACGCGGTCGCAGCCTTCTGCGAGGCAGTTATCTCGCAGAAGGAGGCGGCGGGTCGCGAGCGCGAGGAGCACAGCCTCGATGATGCGACCCGCCGCCGGCGACTGGGGCGGCGCAGGCGGGATTACCTGCGTGCCATGCCGCCCTAGCCGCGGCCGCGAGTGACGTAACCGGGGATTAGTCCGTCACCCGCCGAGAGGCCGACCGCGTGAGGAAAGACTGACGTCCTCCCCGAGGGGGGGACGTCGGTCGGTGGGAGGGTGCCCCAGGTAGGGGGTATTCCGTCGGGCCGACCACTGATGACAAGTAACCCTGCTCCAGTGGTTGGCCCAATGACGAAGGCGACGTGGTGTTCGGATGGGTTGCGGGTGTTGCGTGCTTAAGCCCCTCTGTCGCCCCGGACGGAGTGGTGCGGAGGCACGCCGAACGCAGCCCACCCCAAAAAAAAATAAATAAGGCTTACCGCCTCTTGTAGCGTCCCACCGCGGGCTGTGACGAGCGTGTCGTCGGCGTAACAAATCACGCCCAGCCCGGGTGGGAGGCTCCCCCGCAACGCCCAGTCGTAGCCGATGTTCCATATGGTGGGTCCGAGGACCGACACCTGTGGGACACCGCACATCATGGGCGTTCGCACAACGTCCCCTACTCGGTTGGCGTAGAGGACGCTGCGCCCCTCCAAATAGTCTGCCACCAGCCGCCTCAGGTAAGCTGGCACTCCGTGGTAACAGAGCGCCTCCCTGACGCAGCTGAATGGCAGACTATTGAATGCGTTGGCGATGTCTAGGGACACCACCAACAGCACTCCCCCGCCGGTGACGGCCTCAGTCGCCACGGCCCTCAGGCGCAACAGGGCCTCGATCGTCGAACGACCCTTCCTAAACCCAAACTGGGCGTCCGACAGATCGGGCCCCGTGCCGACGAGGTGCCGCTCGATGCGGGCAGCTACCACCCTCTCCAAACTTTCTTAGGGCTACTATAAATTTTCTTTAAAAAAAAAGAATTGTATTAAATTTATTTAAAAAATACAATATATATTTACTATTAAAATATAAAAAATAGTGAAATTACTTTCCCGTACAAACATTACCGTGAGAGATAAAATTTAAAAGAGAGAGAGATAAAATTTAAGAATACAATTCCCCACTCCCTTACTTCCCTATGGGTGTCGTAAATTACTAAGGATACATGCAGATAACATTTATACAAGAGAAGAAAGACTTGAAATGGTTATACCAACTCGTCTGACTAGCGTTGTAAAATAGGTCAATTACCCATTGTGAAGGCGATTATAATATACGAAAAAAGTGAGCCGTCGCTCAGGACGCCTGACAGATGTGAAACATCGAAACTATTTTGTACGAGTAGAGACACGGTATCGAATATAAAGTGTCGATACTAAACTCATGAATAGTATCGAAAGATAAGTAACGTACTGTTTAAAGTATCGAGTACTTTTATTTACTTTATCTTTAGGTATCGAGTACTTTTCTTTCGATACCGATACTTTTGTATTCGATATTTTAGTCAATAAGCACTTTTTGGTAGGTATCGTATCGAATAAATTATCCATTTTAAAATTGACTTTACGACTCATATTTATGGTAACGTCATTTAGTACAAACGAAATGAACCTTCTAAAACGTAGCTTAAAATAATTTGCGATTTATAAACCAGAAATATCTATCGAGTAAACGACCAACTCTTGAGCTACAATTTATTTTATAAAGAACTCTCTAATCCTGTAATGATAATAAGACAAGCTGTTTAAAGTGAGTCAAAATCCAATTCTTAAGGAGTTGGTGACATATAAACAAATAAATACACAGCTGAAACTAATAAAAGCCTATATTTCCACACGAAGAGTGTGATTTAGGAAACAGAAATGGCGGCATTTATCGAGCTAACGACCAACTCTCAGCTTCAATATATTTAATAAAGAAATTTTTAATCCTGTAATGATAATAAGAGAAGCTATCCAAATAATTTTAACGTCATTGGTCCTCCTTAAATTTTCAACTTTTAAATGAAATTTGACTGTTTAAAGTGAGTCAAAATCCAATTCCTATGAAGTCGGTAATATACAAAGAAATAAATATATATACACCTGAAACTAATAAAAGCCTATAAAAAACGGTTCTCCAGTTTTCGTAGCTGAAAGTAAACTAAACACCATACCTACTGGTATATTTATATTACTAAGTTAGAGAATTTTACATTAATTTATAAAACAAGTATATATCCATAAAAGAGAACATTAGTTTACGACAGGAACTAATACGATAAAACTAAGGCATAAAGTATTAATAAAATATCGCGATTTTTCCAAAAAAATGTGATTTTTATTCAATAAACATTTATTTTCATTAATATGCATTATAAGTAACAATTTACTTTGAGTTCACTAGATGGCGTCGTACAAAATTTTAAATCGCACCATGGTTTCGTTACAAAAATGTGGGTATATGCATCCAAATATTTATTTAATATTCAATTATTAGGGGACCGCGAGGCGTGGCATTAAACGCCACGCGACGATCACGGTCACCCTCGTCTATAGATGTTTCACATCAATAAATATTATAGTTATAGCAAGACAAGGAAGGAAGTTGGTTTGGACATGTAGAGAGAATGAATGGAAGGAGATTAACAAAAATAATTTATAATCTGAAGAAGCGAATCTGAGCGGAAGTGTTAGAAGGGGAAGACCAAGGCGGACGTTCCACGATCAAATCGGGGACCTTCTTAAGAAAGGTCAGGTTAGAAGTACCCTAAACCGAAGAATATGCATGAAGAGAATAATGAATGTGGAGGAGGCAAAAGAGGTGGTGTCAAGATCGTAGCAAGTGGAGGGAAGTGGTCTCTGCCTACCCCTATAGGAAAAAGGCGTGAATATGTGCATGTACGTAAGACAAGGAAATCTATACCAATATATAAAATTGGAGTGTCTGTTTGTAATGTCAAAATAATAGTCTTTTTTCATGCTCACACGGTTATTTGCACGACACCTATGCCTTAAATACAGATTAATAAAATTTTTGTCTGTCTGTTTGTTCCGGGTAATCTTCAAAACGGCGGGACCAATTTCAAAAATTCTTTCACCAATGGAAAGCTATAATATCAGGGCGTAAACTAGGCTATATTTTACCCCGGTATTCCCACGGGAACGGGAACTACGCGAGTAAAACTACTAAAACCGAAGCGAAGCGAGGGCGGGTTGCTAGTCTCGAAATAAAACTCTATACAAACACGTATGACAATCGTAGTATGGTTTATGAATTTCCATCCCATTATAGAGAGCGAACCAGCAGTGGGACATGTATGAGCTACGTTGATGCTGATATTTGAGGCATGAATTTTGTTTGCTATAATCTTCTATACCAATAAATAAAATTGGAGTGTCTGTTTGTAATGGCAAAATAATAGGCTTTTTTCATGCTCACACGGTTATTTGCACGACACCTATGCCTAAAATAGCAATTAAAAAAATTTGGTCTGTCTGTCTATCTGTCTGTCTGTCTGTCTGTTTGTTCCGGGTAATCTTCAAAACGGTTGGACCGATTTCAAAAATTCTTTCACCAATGGAAAGCTATAATATCAGGGCGTAAACTAGGCTATATTTTACCCCGGTATTCCCATGGGAACGGGAACTAGGCGAGTAAAACGACTATAACCTATAACCGAAGCGAAGCGAGGGCGGATTGCTAGTTTCTAAAATATTATTGTTCATTACCACACAATTGTCGATTACAATATTTTTATATAGCGATAATAGTGCCAAATGTCAACTATCTAATCATTGTTGTTTACGCACTTAGTAATTTATTTTTTTTCTCGTTCGACTTACTACATACTCAAAATGTTATTGGTTTATATGATATACTAGTAACCCGCCCTCGCTTCGCTTCGGTTATAGGTTATAATCATTTTACCCGCGTAGTTTCCGTTCCCGTGGGAATACCGGGATAAAATATAGCCTAGTTTACGCCCTGATATTATAGCTTTCCATTGGTGAAAGAATTTTTGAAATCGGTCTAGCCGTGTTGAAGATTACCCGGAACAAACAGACAGACAGACAAAAAAATATAAAGTGTATTTTAGGCATATGTACAGTGCAAATAACCGTGTGAGCATGAAAAAAACCTATTATTTTGACATTACAAACAGACACTCCAATTTTATTTATTGGTATAGATTATATATTCGCCGTGTGGTAACGGAGTAATACAATCAATCACCTATCTTGCCCGTGGGTGTCGTAAAAGATGACTAAAGGATATAATATGTATACAACATCTATATACGAGAATTCTTTCTCGTGTATAGATGATAACTCAAGATGAAACCCTAACATGTCTAACCAACGCGTATAATAGGTCAATTTTCCTTCTATTATGAAGGAGGATAGAGCCCAGTCTTGGGACGCGTATGCGTATGAGCTGAGATGATGATGAATATGATGTAACCAAATTTTAATAATAACAGTATAATGTATTACTAGATCGTAATAAAACAGGCTCTACAAGTTTATGTTAAAGACCTTAGCGTTTATTTTAATTAACTGATCCTGTGTGATATCTATACCAATAAATAAAATTGCAGTGTCTGTTTTTAATGTCAAAATAATAGGCTTTTTTCATGCTCACACGGTTATTTGCACTACACCTATGCCTAAAATACAGATTAAAAAATTTTTGTCTGTCTTTCTGTTTGTTCCGGGTAATCTTCAAAACGACTGGACCAATTTCAAAAATTCTTTCACCAGTGGAAAGCTATAATATCAGGGAATAAACTAGGCGATATTTTGTCCCGGTATTCCCACGGGAACGGCAACTACGCGGGTAAAACGACTAAAACTGAAGCGTAGCGAGGGCGGGTTGCTAGTTGTAAATAAAACTACGAATTTTATCGCGTTTGTATTTGATTTTTGATTGCCCGACCTTTCCAACAAATGTGTAAGTACGCCCGAGAACATGAATATTGTAAAGTGTTCGAAAGGTCGGGCAATCAAAAATCAAATACAAACGTGATTAAATTCGTAAATTAGTTTTATTTACAAGTAGCAACCCGCCCTCGCTTCGCTTCGGTTATAGTCATTTTACCCGCGTAATTCCCGTACCCATGGGAATACCGGGACAAAATATAGCCTATTTTACGCCCTGATATTATATCTTTCCATTGGTGAAAGAATTTTTGAAATCGGTCCAGCCGTTTTGAAGATTACCCGGAATAAACAGACAGACAGACAGACAAAAATTTTTTAATCGCTATTTTAGGCATAGGTGTCGTGCAAATAACCATGTGAGCATGAAAAAAGCCTATTATTTTGACATTACAAACAGACACTCCAATTTTATTTATTGGTATAGATCTGTGCAAGAAAAACAATACTCGAAATAAAAGTCTGTACTAACTTTAATGACTAGGGTAATGTGTTAGGCTCGATCCTCCTCCACGATTTTTTTTTTTTTTTTTTTTTTATGGGTGGGCTATGGTAAGCGCACGCGCGGTCCAGTCCGTCCGGGGCGATGAAAGGACGGCGCGCGGGCCCATAACCCACCCGTACCCACGTCACCTCGTTGTTGGGCCGACCACCGGAGCAGATGTGACTTGTCGTCAGTGGTCGGCCCGACGGAATACCCTTTCAGGTACCCTCACCTCTCGACATCCTGGGACGTCGGTCGCCATCGCGCGGTTAGCCACACTGCGGGTGACGGACAATTCCCCGGTCCGATCACCCGCGGCCTCGGCTAGGGCGGCATTAGGCGCAGATACTCGCGCCTGCGCCGCCCAAGTCGCCGGCGGCGGAACGTGTCGCCGAATAGGAGCTCTACTCGCACACGATCCGCCGCCTCCTTCCGTGAGATAACGGCCTCACAGAAGGCGGCGACCGCGTCCCAGTTCCTGACGCTGACGAGCATCTCCCTGGCGATGGTCGGCAGCGCCAGGTCGGCACCGATAATCGCAACGAGTTCACGGCGCTCTCCCTCCCACGCAGCACACTCCTCGAGCGTGTGCTGCGCCGTGTCCTCGTCGCAACTGCAGTGGTGGCAGGACGGTGTGCTCTCCCTCCTGACAATCTTGTGCAGGTACTTTGCGAAGCATCCGTGCCCCGTCAGCACCTGCACCAGTCGGAAGGAAAGCACCCCGTGCGTCCGCTCCAACCACTCCATCAGCACCGGCCGGAAGGCCTCGACGGTCCTGACATCGTACCGAGGACTCTCCAGCCGGACTGCCCAACGGGCAATGACTCCACGGCGGGCGTCGACCAGCCAGGCGGTGATCTCCTGCAGGGAGACCATACCGCCGCGGGCGCGCGTCTCCGACACCCGCCGATAAATGTCGGCGAGCATCTCCGCCTCCAGGTCCCACGGGGGAGTTCCGGCCAAGAGGCACGCTGCCTCCGTCGACATGGTGCGGTAACCGCGTATGGCCCTGACCGCCATTACCCTCTGTGGTCGCCTCAAGAGGGCCCTCAGCCGGACGGTCAGGGACCCCGCCCATACATCCTCCTCCACGATAGAAGATAAATTGACATACTATAGGGTGAATTTCAAAAGCTCCAATAAAATCTTCATTTCCGTGTATTTTTCATTCTTCAACTTTAGCACAAGAAAAAATAGTGTTTATTCAAGTTTTTGATAATATATGTATTCCTGCTTAATATCTAGCAGATAGTGTAAAAAACTAACAAGATATACAAGATTAAAAATTTTGTGCCACGGTGATGAAACATATGCGCACGGCAATGAAACAAGCGTCCACAGCAATGACAGAACTGTGCCACGGGAATGATAGAATCAATCCTTATGAAAAAATTATATGTTTTATAAAATATTTTTATCTGAAATAGATACATCCCTGTCTTTGAGAGGGAAGGGCATACACAGCACACTACACTTTTTTAGCCTCTTCTCAATAAGCTTTTCGCGTCAGAGTAAAATTAAACAGAAAGTTAATAGAATCAAAGCAACACAATCATTTATTTAAGTTATTTCACACAAAAATTAACAGAACAGAAATTAACAAATAATAAAATTCTTTTTTAAAGTATGCAATAGCTTTTGCTAACAATTTATATTTAACACAACATAATTTTTCAATTTGCGCTGAAAAAATAAGTAACATTTATAAACATCTAAACAAAGCGTAGGGTCAGCCTAAACATCTAATCACACTTAGTATCAACATAATTATATAATATTTTTTTAGCTTTTCCCTATTAAATTTTGTAATACAAACTTACAGATATGGATTCAACAAGCTTACACCCTTTGTTTATGGTTCTTTATTAGAGATATGCTGTAACAAGATAGATTAACCATACAAAAGGGTGTAAACTTGGTAAAAGTCCAGCATTTTCCAGTAAAAAAATCTTGCTAAAGAATAAAAATTTCTAACTTACATCTAATTAACACTAACAAGATAGCTCTGTTAAGAGAAATATCAGCCTTTCAAGTTCACTTGTCTCATTATTATTAAATTATCTATAGGTATATACTTTTATATTAACTTAGATCACAAAGATATATTTTTGCACATCACGAATCAAAATAGTTACCTGTTAATAAAATTGTACACTGTAAACTGTAGCAAATAATATGCATTTTCAATACATACATTACTCTTATAAAAATATCAACCTTTCAGGTATTATCATAACGCTTAATCTAAGAACACAAGTCAATATGAGTGTATGGCACTAGAAAATTCAGCCTTTCGAGTTTAACTTACAGCTAACTTATCCTACTCTGTATACTTTTATTAAGTAAATCACAAAATTAGGAACGTTTTTGGTGGTCTAAATTATTCATGTAACTAAAGCAAAATTATATTTAGTCAGATACATACTTTAATTAAAAATTTTAATGAGGTCATCCTCAGTATCGAGTATTTTTCGTCTTTTTTGGTTTTATTTCAAAAATCTCTTCGACGATATACTACTTTTACTCAAATTGATACCGATCAATTTGAGTAAAAGAAGTAGATTTTTTTTTGTTTAATATTGAATATGATGATACTATCATCAGAATCACTACTTAAGTCGACATTTGATTTTTTTGATGTTTTTGTATGGTCTTTCTCCAACGTATCAGAGGTTTCCAAATCTTTTAAAATTTCAGAGTCAACATTAGATAAGAATGAGCACGATGACATTTGTAGCACCACTACAGTTCAAATTAATAATGTCATAATTTTCTAAAATTGTACTATCAAACTGAGGAGGAGTTTTTGTTGTAGAAGTTATTGGTTTGTAAGCCAATGCAAGTTTATCAGTTAATTTGACTGGACGCATATTACGGGAAGTTTTTGGTGTATATCTAGTGCAGTTTAATGAACGTGCAAGAGGAGTTGCAAGAGGTATCTGGGGTTTAGTTGAAAAATCATAAAATCCCAAGTGATTACCATGAGGGCATTCTTTGACATTGTTTAGACATTCAATGTTTGTGCAAGATAAACGACGCAGTGCTAAACGGTTGCCTGATTCAGCAGCCCAGACAACTTAGTGGACTTTTAATGTACCTGGGAAAGGTTTCAAATTGTCAGGTAGTAACCAGTCCTTTTCAGTGACCTGATAATCTTCAACGAGTTTTATTTTAACGCCCTTTACAGAAGACTGCAAAGCATTCACGAATGAATTAAGATCAGGAATGTCACTTTGCAATGCAACGTATCGGTCTGCAGTTCTCTTTAAAAGTCCACCAACGCCATCTGGAGCACCTTTGCCGTGTCCGCATTCGCAATAATTCCAAACTACTTTGGTAATTGAGGGAATATAGACAGAAAGTCGAGACATTATATAAAATATTTTCTTGTTGCGATATTGACCAGAAGGAGAATCCGAAACTATGTAAAGATTTTGAACCAAAGATACTGTTTGTTCTATTTCAGTCAAAATTGGAATCATATGGGCCCATACTGCAGCAGCATCGTGTCGTAAAGATGTACTTATAGTACAAAAACATTGGGTTTTTGTCGTTTGACCATCAATATTAAAATAAAGAACTGCAGTATGTAGAGTAAACTGCTTTCTACTACCACCAAAGTGTACGGACTGAATTTCAGAATTATATTTAGTACTATAATTTTCACTAAAATCCATATGTACAAGACAGTCATTCTTAGTTAAATTTTGCTTAATTTTTTTAATTGCATCGGTCTGATTACGTATGTTTACACAATGATTAAGGAATGGTTTAATATTAGTTTCAAATTGTTTTAGCAGGATTAACGGTTCTACGTGGTGTCGTACTTTTTCAACGGTGATGGCAGTTTTCTCAATTCCATTTTTAATATATGATTTTTTTTGTTTTTCCCAGGCCCAATATACAACTTTTTCTGAGTTATCAATTTCTTGGTATATTAGATGTCTGTTTTTGCACGTAGTACATTTTCTCTGTAGACACTCTAAGTTATAAATGTCGCAACACATGCTCTTAATAACCTCACTTGTCGAATTTTCTTTTATGAAATTATTCTTTTTTAGAGATTCCGTTAGGAGATCCATGTTCTCGTGTTTTTCACACAAGCATGTGTTGCGCATATTTAATTTTGGTTGTACCACCCAAAAAGGTTTTAAACGTGAGAACGTTACATAGCTAATAGGTGGATAGCCAGACTCTATGTATTTTCTGTGTAAATTTTTTATAGTGTCTGTCATTAAACGTTTCTGTTTCTTAGTTCCATTTCTTGTTATCACGTCTTTTTTTCCTGGACACATGCTCGAATTTTCATCTTCTTCATAGAATTTTAAAACAATTTGACGGATTCGTGTTTGTTTTTGGTTACTTGTGTCTCTTTTATTATTTAAATCTATCGCTGACTGTTTTTCTTTCCTTTTATTGGCAGCTCCATCTTTTCCTTCCTGAATAAGTCTTTCAAACCGTTTCTTATATAAGTTCCTTTCGCGGACAACTTGAGCAAATTTTTTTTGTAACGCAACGAGTTGAGAATGTTTAGATTTTTGGTATCTACGGAATTTTTGTTGCAAATCATGTTGAAATTTTAAAGTGGCAATAGAAGAATTCGATGCTGGGCTATCAGGACGTAATATAGAATCTATACTGACGTTTGGTGCTAGTTGCGGTGATCCTTGAGGTGTGTATTTTGGACTACTTGTGGCCAAAAAAATTGAGCTACTTACTCCAACCCTCAAACTGTCACAGTGATTCCAGTTTGGATTTAAAGATTCAAGACGCGAACTACGTCTTGTTAGAGGTGTCAACAGCATGTTATCATTGGAAGCTAGTTGAGATAACCCAAAAGTCTTTTCAGTTGGCTCTGTTGGTGTTTCAGCATATTCAACATCACAGTTGACATTTGGATGTGTGTTCTTACGAAGAATTGCTGTCTTTTTTCTATAAGAAGCAAGTGCACTGACCAAGTTTTTCTTGCGAAGATTCCGAAGTTTTTGCGAAGTCATTGCACTTCGAGGTATAACTACTCCTGCAGCCTTCTTTTTTACATACCTTTCTCTTTCTTTTCTTAAGTACTCCTCTCGTAAAACAGGGTCGCTTCTTAATTTTTCACGTCGCTTTTGTTCGGCCAACCTTTTTCTTTCCTTTCTCTCCTCTTCAGACAGTTTCGGTTTAGGCATCTTCGCTTTCTAAAAATAATCAATCCATTACTAAGTTTATAATTAGACTGTAATATATGTGTGTGCGTTTAAGTGAGTGTATGCATGTCTATCGTAATATTTGAGTGTCTATTAACGTGGAAATATCTTTTTGTTGTTGACTGTACTGTACAGATTGTTTATTTTCTTAATCATGCCATGGCGATGAAAACATAAGTCACGGAAATGAAACAGCTGGTCATGGCAATGAAACTAAATTGTTTTAAAAGGCATGGCAATGAAAATTTTGATTCATCGCCGTCTCTTTTTTTCATTACCATAGCAAATTTTGGACATGGTAACCACGGCAATGAGAGCACGGTGATGAAAATCAAGGCAAAAACATCATGTAATCAAAAATCTATTAATAATTCACAGTAATTAACACATCACAAATAAACACGAGATAAATGGCATTCTGTTATTTGCTTAATCAAGAGGACAAACTTATTAAATAGAAGTTAGACCTATCCACGGCGATGAAAGTAAAAATGTCCAGTAATATAAAAATCGAATACTTACATTTGTGGCGCGAAAACGAAGGCACATATGCACGTCATTCCTCGTTGAGCACCAAGCGACACTGCTAAGCAACGTATAGCACACAGGGGTGAGGGACGTAAGTCGTAAGATGAAACAATATTCTTAAATATATTTAGGACTCGGCGATGAAAGGTTGTTCTAGGACAAATGCATTTCTATTAACCATTCGTTGTATTGTTGAAATATATGAAGAAATGTATTTCGTAACAATACTTTAACTATTCGCGTATCAAATAAAACTAGGTTTTAATATAAATAACCAAAAGATTGTCATCAAAAATGTATAATACACGTCAAGGTGATGTGTGGACAAACACGGCAATGAAAGATTTAGAGGATTATTCTTTTTTTTTAGAGCATCTGTTAATATTAATTAATTAAATATTTAGTGCCACACATAGATTACTATTTCACCTAACCAGAAAAAAATGTTAGAACATTAAAACTGTGTTTTATAGTACCGATTTCATTGATGCCATGTAATTTTCGTTCCCGGGAAATTCACCCTATACCATGGTGATCAGACGAATTGGTATAGGGTTTTATTTCGAGAGTTTCTTCTCTCGCATAGATGGCATATGCCTATTTAATGCTTTAGTCATCATTTACCCATGGGCGAGACAGGGGATACGAACATATGTAAAATTATTTTTTATATCTGAACAATTATGAATATTGGAACAATATCAGTAATAAAAGGTATAAGAAAAATCACCACATTTATAGTCCTAAAAATTTTATCGCACTACATTCAAACTTATGGGATGAGTAAAGCAATATATAATAGACTAAGTAGCTGACCCAACAGATATTGTTCTGCTCAAATCCAGACTACAGCAGCGCCATCTACCGGGTCCAATTGTAAATCGAAAACCGTTCTCGAATCCCCTTGAATACGCACAAAAAATTTCGTCAACATCGGTCCAACCGTTTAGGAGGAGTTCAGTGACATACACATGTAGACTAGAAATTTATATACAAAGATATATAATAGTATATATAATAGAATTTATAGTTCACCTGATCATTTTTCGTTAGCGAGAATATACTCGCTAAAAGGGACCAAGCAGAAGCAAGTTTGTGTGAGGCTATTTCACAACAAAAGCAACTAAATTTACATATTCGTGGAGATTTGCGGCAATTTTAGAGTCGCCATTGAATTTTTGATTCGCTAATGTGGCACTTAACTTATTAAAGAAACAGCGAAACCTTGACTTCAAATATTTGCACGATTATTGTCCGTGTGGTGACGTAAGAATACAGTTCACCACTCCCTATTTTGCCCGTGGATGTCGTAAAACACGACTAAGGGATATAATATGTACATAACATCTGTGCAAGAGAAGGAAAACTCGAAATAAAACCATACTGGTTTACCATACTGGTCAGACATGTTGGTAACATGTCTGACCAGTATGGTATAATAGATTTATTTCTCTCCTAATAGGGTGAGGCTCAAGCCCAGGAGTGTAACGGGTACGAGCTGAAATGATTTGTCTATTGAACAGAAGCTAATTGATTCAGTTGAAGACCGATCAATGCATTAATTACTGTATCTTCTCAGTACGTCCCACTGCTAGTTTCAAGCCTTCTTCACATTGGGAGGAAAAATTACCAACTAAACGTCGCTGGTAAGGAGAATTAGTACAGGGTTTTATTTCGACTTTACTTTCTCTTGCATAAATCTATATCTATACCAATAAATAAAATTGGAGTGTCTGTTTGTAATGTCAAAATAATAGGATTTTTTCATGCTCACACGGTTATTTGCACGACACCTATGCCTAAAATAGCAATTAAAAAATTTTTGTCTGTCTGTCTGTTTGTTCCGGGTAATCTTCAAAACGGCTGGACCGATTTCAAAAATTCTTTCACCAATGGAAAGCTATAATATCAGGGCGTAAACTAGGCTATATTTTATCCCGGTATTCCCACGGGAACGGGAACTACGCGGGTAAAACGACTATAACCTATAACCGAAGCGAAGCGAGGGCGGATTGCTAGTTGTAAATAAAACTACGGATTTTATCGTGTTTATATTTAATTTTTGATTGCCCGACGACGTTTCAAACACTTTACAGCGTTCATGATCATGAGCGGACATGTTTGTTCGAAACGTCAGTAAAGTAGTTTTATTTACAACTAGCAACCCGCCCTCGCTTCGCTTCGGTTATAGGTTATAGTCGTTTTACCCACGTAGTTCCCGTTCCCGTGGGAATACCGGGATAAAATATAGCCTAGTTTACGACCTGATATTATAGCTTCCCATTGGTGAAAGAATTTTTGAAATCGGTCCAACCGTTTTGAAGATTACCCGGAACAAACAGACAGACAGACAGACAAAAATTTTTTAATTACTATTTGAGGCATAGGTGTCGTGCAAATAACCGTGTGAGCATGAAAAAAGCCTATTATTTTGACATTACAAACAGACACTCCAATTTTATTTATTGGTATAGAAGATGTGTAATGCTCGCTTAAACATCAATAATCATCTTGCATAGATATTAAATGCATTATTTATATCTACTATATCACTTAGCCGCTTTTTACGATACTCCCAGTAAAATTAGCGGGTGGCGAATTGTATTTTTCCTCCATCACCAAACGTAGATAATCTTTTCATGACAATATATCTTGTTTTAATGTTATCCTCGGTTACAACACCACTTACCCGGTCCAACCGAATTACGCTAAAAAAATCATCAGAGTACAGCTACTTATAATCATCATTTCAGCTCATATACGTCCCACTGTTAGGTTCGAACCTCCTCCACAATGAGAGGGAAAATTGACCTACAATAACCACGCTATTCAAACATGTTGGTACAGGGTTTTGTTTCAAGGTTTCCTTTTCTTGCATAGATGTTACTTGCATATTATATCCTTTAGTTATCTTTTTCTACATCCACAGTCAAGAAAGATCGTGAATTGTATTCTTACTCCGTCACCACACGGAAATCTTTTACTTAGAATAGGTAACTTAGAACTTATATAGAGTGTATCAGGTTATGGAACAACTGGTCTAACGTCAAAGTCAGTGATACTTAATCTGAAACATATTGGTACTTTGTTAAATGTTCATTAGAAATTGAATAAATCAATGATTTCGTTCGCATAAGCAACACAAACTTTGCATAAATAACAGCTGATAGGTCATCAACCATTAGTCGCCACCGTTTTGTACCTACTTATATCGCCTACATGTATCCTTTTCATAATATGTATTAATTAAGGCATAGACTCTTAGACACATTTTTGATATAACTATGTATAACTATTATGTTTTAATATTTTTTATATAATACAAATATATAATATAATAATATCAAGAATAACATAATGGTAAAAAAAAATAGTCACACGACTCTATTACTATTTTGTGCTACCTCGTTTTAAGTAAATAGATATAAATAAGAAAGTCAAGTTCAAACAATTTTCACTTAAAAACATTTCACTTTACGAAAGTACTTCAGTACTAGGTCGGACTGCATTTTACTTGCTTGTGTCATACTTTTCTACATCCAGCATTGTGTATTGTTAAATTAATTAAGCAAAGAAGAAATAAAATGGAAAAGTGGAGACTCATATTGATAAAGGTAATATTTCAATAACTCTAACTCACATTTGCTAACAAAAATATAAAAAAGCCACATAGAAGTCCACTTCTTTCTATGTGGTGACGAAGTAAGAATACAATTCACTACCTTACCATCTTACCCGTGATTATCCTAAGAGACGACTAAGGGATTAAATATACATATAACATCTATGCAAGAGAAAGAAAACTCGAAATAAAACCCTATACCAACGCCCGACCAGCATGGTATAGTAACCGGCGGGGCAGTGCTGTTAGTGGTGTCCCTGGACATCGCCAACGCATTCAATAGTCTGCCATTCAGCTGCATCAGGAAGGCGCTCCGATACCACGGAGTGCCAGTTTACCTGAGGCGGCTAGTGGCAGACTATTTGGAGGAGCGCAGCGTCCTCTACGCCAACCGAGTAAGGGACGTTGTGCGAACGCCCATGACGTGCGGTGTCCCACAGGGGTCGGTCCTCGGACCCCCCCTGTGGAACATTGGCCACGACTGGGCGTTGAGGGAGAGCCTCTCGGCCGGGCTGGGCGTGATTTATTACGCCGAGGACACGCTCGTCACAGCCCGCGGTGGGACGCTAGAGGAGGTGGCAAGCCTGGCGACTCTAGGCACCGAAGAGATCGTCAGGCGGATCGAGGCGTTGGGGTTGAGGGCGGCCCTGGACAAGACGGAGGCCTTCTTGTTCCATGGGCACGGCATGGGCCCTGCCATCGGCGTCTCGATTACGATCAATTCGGTTGATATCAGAATCCAGACCCATATGAACTATTTGGGCCTGGTGCTCAACGGGCATTGGTGGTTTCGGGAGTATTTATGCAGGCTCGTTCCGCGACTCGTCGGCGTGGCATCCGCCCTATCCTGGCTTATGACGAATGTGGGCGGACCGAGCGCTGCATGTCGACGGCTGTACGCGGGGGTCACCCGGTCGATGGCCCTGTACGGCGCACCGGTGTGGGCGGAGTCCCTGACCGCCCGACTCAGGGCTATTCTGTGGCGACCACAGAGGGCCATGGCGATCAGGGCCATACGCGGATACCGCACGGTGGCGACGGAAGCGGCGTGCCCGTTGGCCGGGACTCACCCGTGGGACCTGGAGGCGGAAATGCTCGCCGATTTGTATCGGCGGGTGTCGCGGGTGCGAGCGGAGGGCGATGTGGTCTCTTTGAGGGAGCTCACCCCTGGCGCGTCGACGCCCGCCAAGAAGTCATCGCCCGTTGGGCAGTCCGGCTGGAGAGGCCTCGGGACGATGTCTGGACCGTAGAGACCTTCTGGCCGGTGCTGATGCAGTGGCTAAAACGGCGACACGGGGTGCTCTCCTTCCGACTGGTGCAGGTTTTGACGGGGCATAGATGTTTCGCCAAATACCTGTACACGGTCGTTAGGAGGGAGATTACACCGTCCTGCCACTGTACGGTACTTAAAAGAGACGTCTTAGTTAAAATAATGCTTCACTGTCATTTGTTATTATTTTACAAACTTTTATTAGTTTCTTTTCTGAAATAGTCCGATAGTAATTCGGTTAATTCTTAGACTTCTAAGAATTATATTTGACATAATTACGAAAGAAAAATATTTGTTTATCATAAGACTACGGCTGTTGACGTAGTTCGTCATTTAATACCGCTATTAAGCCATTCAATTAGGCTATTTTAGTATCAAGAGAAAATCTAACTTGTCATTAGTTTCATAGATTATTTTTTTGGGTGGGCTAGGTCTATGGGGATATGTACGGGGCGAGAGAGGGGCGTCTCGCGGCCTCATAACCCACCGTAGTTCCTTGTCCTCCGTGGTCGGCCAGACGAAATACCCTGGAGGGTACCGTCTTCTCTCGGCGTCCCTTTCCCGAGACGTTGATCGCCGCCGCAGGATCAGCCTCTCTGCGGGTAACGGACTAATTCCCGATCCCGTCACACGCGGCCTAGGGCGGATATGTTAAATATAAGGGTATTTAATATCTTTTGACCTCTTCGGTTAAAAACTTCCAATCACAAATTTTAATTAATATTGAATTCGAAAGATGATTATTATCATTATTATATCTATATAACTAACATAAATAAAATATTAACAAACAGTGTTGCGCACGCAGTCATATCATTTTTAAATTAGTCTTAACTATCTACACTCATAGAATGAAAACGTGCTATGTCGTCGATGATACGGACTAAAGTGTAATTTAAATAATTGATTGAATTAGGCGATACATTACAGAAATCCATTTTTATTTTAAAATGGAAGGAAGGAAGGAAGACCCCGTCACTTTCTCACGGTAATCTATTGATTACCGTGAGAAAGAGACCGTGCGGTATATTTACCGCACACCACAATAGAAGGAATACGGGATAGGATTAATGTAGACTAGGAAATAAGGAAATCTTACTCTTACGTGATGAGCACCTTAAAGATCATCAACTTGCAATTTGCCGCAGAACTTGCAATATCCTTCGAATATTATCTATTGAATAAATATTTGTAATTTAAATTTTAAAATATTATTTTCAGATTTTACTCATCACAACAATAATCACCATTTTATCAGGAAGTGTTGTAAATGCAAAAAAAGTAAAAAAAACACCCTCTATTGTATTTAAACATGGCAATATTGAGAACCTTAAGAGAATAAAAAGGAATTCATACGCAAGAAACTGGCATAAACCTTATGAAAGTTACGGCCTACCACCATACTTGGTTTACAATAAAAAAACAAAATCATACTACCCATACTATAAATATCCAGAGAATAATTTGAGAAGAAATATGAGAAAAATCTCTCAACAATACTCTACCACTAATAGATATAGTACTTTGCCACGAGAATTAGGCAAACGAAGTGTCAAATGATAGTATCGAGTTATACACTCTAGGAATTTGTTACCTACAAGTAAACTGTCGTTTTAAGGAAATTACAGATTGATATTGAAGATATCAACTGTATATGCGCGATATTGATTGCGAAAATGTTGTTTTTACGATTTTACGAGTTTCTGTTTTTATGCAAAAACTACTAAACTTCTTTTGAAATTTTACAGGCCCTAATATAGCGTAATATGAAATATACCTGGAGAATCGAACATTCGTTTTTTTAGTAAAGTTTTCATTGCTAAATACTAATGAGAACTTTAACCTATTTTTAATGTCAGAGTAGAATTCATAGAATTAAGTTTAGAATTCGAGTATTATTATTATAATATATATATATTAAACTACTGTATGGATTTTTTCGATTAAGATTGTAGTAGGTAAAAAAAAAGAACGTGTGTTCAAAGCACGCATGTCAGAAGTAAAACTTCTTTATCCTTTATCATTCATCCTTCATCATTCATCATTGATCCTTCATCATTCATCATTGATCCTTCATTCTTCATCATTCACCCTTCATCCTTTATCCTTTATCTCATTCTCTCGCCGGCTAAATCCTATACATTTACGTGTTTGTATCTCTATGGACTCGCTTTTTCGTTTCATCGGGTTTGAAATCACAAAGATTCTAAAGAAGTTTACCCGTTGCTAATATAATAGCCATAGACAACTTTTAAGTTGTCTACGATTACTATATAAATAACAGGTCTCAGTATTATCTATGGACTTGCAAATATCTAATCAGCCTGTATTTTTAACTAAATAAAATTTAAATATAGATATTTGTAATAACGTGAATGTTAAAAATATTTAGTTCACTATGAATATGGTCTGATTTTATTTATTTGTACAAAACATGCTTCCTATTAATAAATATATACATAAGTTTGTTTTTTCCTCATTATATTTTACTATTGGTATAAAACATAAACGCAATATTTTATGATCAAATTCGACATAAACTTGATTCATTAAAATCAAACTTCATAAATAATGGGAAGTTCCATAGGAAAAAAAAATAAAAAATACAGCATGTATGTATCCATTACTTTTTTAGTATTTAAAATAAGTTTCCTCCATTCGCAATATATTTCTATTACAGAACTGTAAATTTTGGACATAATTAAAAAAATATACAAGATGATCATTAGTTTATAGAACCATAGATTCACTGCACATAAAATGTAACGAATAAAATACCGAAGTCCCGTTCTAGGTAACGTGGCTTAACTCTTGCACAATTTTTTTATTGTATGATTCATGATTTAATTTTCTCATTCCGCTTATCATTTGTAGCCATTGATTGTACATAAAAATGGTTCCACGGCACAAAGACTTCCTTAGAACGAGGTGTTATTTATATTTAAGCTCATTATCATAAAATATTACTCATCCTCATTATATATTTTAATGTAAATTTATCTGTAAATTGATGTCACAGTTTGTTTAATTTAAACTTGATTAAACATAAACAATTGTCTCGCCTTTCATTATTTCCTAAATTAAACTCGCCTACATAAGACGAGTCAAGCTATGTCAGTGGTCGGCAACTAGTCTTAGGTGTGGACCAGATACTGTGGAAATCTTTTTACGAGATACAGAAAAAATCAACTGATAATAATTAAGTGCTAGGTAACCTATTTATGATCTATACCAATAAATAAAATTGGAGTGTCTGTTTGTAATGTCAAAATAAACAGCTTTTTTCATGCTCATACGATTATTTGCACTATACATATGCCTAAAATACACTTTATATTTTTTTGTCTGTCGGTCTGTTTTTTCCGGGTAATCTTCAAAACGGCTGGACCGATTTCAAAAATTCTTTCACCAATGAAAAGCTATAATATCAGGAAGTAACCTAGGCTATACTATATACTATATACGTATATACTACGTACTATATATATATACTATATACGGGAACTATGCAGACAAGACGACTGAAACCGAAGCGAAGCGAGGGCGGGTTGCTAGTTTTAAATAAAATTTGGAATTACAAAACACAAGATATAAAATTAATATGCGAACCGACAGTACCGACAGTCTTGAGCCAGCTTTTTATAGTTTGGTTCTTAAGAAGAACAGCAAAATCGAAGAATGTGTACTTTGTACACAATACATTTGGCGGTCCGAGATTCGACGTTTCGCGGTTCGCAAACGGACCGCGATCCGCCTGTTGTTGACCGTTGGACTATGTTCTTGACACACCGCGGCTAGTAGACCCAGAGCGACTTTAGGACGGTGTCTGGTTTGACTGGTTTCCTAACTTAACATATTACCTCCACATAGCCCTTGGTTTGACTAGGGAACAGATAGGTATAATATATGCAAGAAAAGGAAAACTCGAAATAAAACTTTATATCAATCAGTCCGACCAACATTTCAATTGCATTTCAATTGCATTTCAGTTGCAATTTCCTTCCTATTTTGAAGGCAGCTTCAGCCCAGCAGCGGAATGTTTAAAAGTTAAAGAACGATGATGATTAGTCAGGTTGATATAAGGTTTTGTGTTTAGTTTTTCTTCTCTGGCAGTAATCTACGCATATCCATACTAATATTATAAATGCGAAAGTAAGGATGTTTGTTTGTTTGTTTGTTTGTAACGCTTTCACGCTTAAACCACCGAACCGATTTCAAAAATTCTTTCACCAATGGAAAGCTATAATATCAGGGAGTAACATAGGCTACATTTTATCCCGGTATTCCCACGGGAACAGGAACTACGCGGGTTTAAGTGACTGAAACCGAAGCGAAGCGAGGGCGGGTTGCTAGTAGATAATATTTGTAAAACAAAATTAAATAAACTTATTATTGCGCTGAAAACATTACAGCGTACAACGTTGCATTTACTTACTGCATATTATTCATTGTGTAAAAAGAGCAATAATTGGTGCACATGGTCTTGTAAATTGTGAACCATTTAAAATGACTGATTCTCATATGTCTAAATATTTTTCAGTCCGGCTGTTTTGTAAAAGAAAGCGCTTCATATTTTAGCATATTTAAAAAACACATATTAATATTCCGTAATAAAAACAGGTATCCAACGAAACTAATTACATCTATTTACTTAACTAGATTATAGTCAAGAAACTGTTAAATAATAATTGCAATGTATAAAAATTTACAAAAACTTTTGAGGAACTTGTTGCTTAAACTTTTACAAAGACATATCTAAAACTGACAAATATAATTACACAAATTTAACAAAATGGGCACTTTGATCTTATTTTCCTTTATCATTTAATATGAGAAACCTGTCTTAAAAGACGATATTTTTTTAATATTAATTTGCATAACGTCGCTAGAGGTTTTGGTTGTTTTATGTAGTGGCAATAAAACTAAATTCAAAAAAGAACATGTATATTTTTTTTAAAAGAGGTGCGTGGTTTTATTCATGTATAATAATTACAACTTCACATGAATTATTTTTTAAGATGTTTTGATATTTTTATCTAATAAGGCTTGAAACCGTGTGGTGACTGGGTAAGAATACAATTCACCACTCCCTATCTTGCCCGTGGGCGTCGTAAAAGACGACTATGGCGTATAATATATATGCAAAAGAAATAAAACTCGAAATTAATCCTATTCCTACCGGTTTGACCAGCGTGGGTAGTAAATAGGTCAATTTCACTCCTATGGTGGAGGAATTTCGAGCACAGCAGTGGGACGTATAAAAGCTGAGATGATGTAGTAAGGCTTGAAAAAAACTTCATAAAATAAACAACATTATATTATAAATAAAACTACTTTACGGATTTTAGATCAGATTATTATAAATTTTCTGTAATAACGATGACTCGTTGGACGTGAGACATCTTAGTCCGCTCGTAACCGTAAACGCTGCAAAGTGTTCGAAACGTCAGGCAATCAAAAAACAAATACAATCGCAATAAAATCTGTAGTTTTATTTATAACTAGCAACCCGCCCTCGCTTCGCTTCGGTTATAGGATATAGTCGTTTTACCCGCGTTCCCGTTCCCGTGGGAATACCGGGATAAAATATAGCCTAGTTTACGCCCTGATATTAAAGCTTTCCATTGGTGAAAAAAATTTTGAAATTGGTCCAGCCGTTTTGAAGATTACCCGGAACAAACAGACAGACAGACAGACAAAAAATTTTTAATTGCTATTTTAGGCATAGGTGTCGTGCAAATAACCGTGTGAGCATGAAAAAAGCCTATTATTTTGACATTACAAACAGACACTCCAATTTTATTTATTGGTATAGATGTGTAATACTCGCATAAACATCAGAAATCCTTAACATAATATTACTGTCTTTTCTGTCCGTTATTTCATCAGAATAAGTACCATCTATATGCTCTACCTAAAAGTAAGTACTACTTTCTCTACTACGACCGCGATAGTATCATAATGTAAATATAATACGAACTTTACTTTATAAATTAATCTTCGATAAGCAATTTAAAATTGAACAGAGTAATGTATCTTAAAATTATTAGACAGTAACGATATCGTATTAACATATCACATAAAAACTTTTACATTTTTAAATAAGAAATTTTAGCCAACTACAATTATGAACTTTCGTTTCAGTACGAAGCGCAGCAAACTAAGGGCGCGTCCATTAATTACACGGGGAAATTACGGGCAGAAGAAGTCAAACGGAGTGTCCTTATATCTCATGAGAAGAAAGGAGGAAGGACGTTTTGGAAAATATCACTGAACGTAATTTTTTTTTCCAATTTAAATTTGTGTAAAAATTTTAGCGAATGAGATCTATTTAATCTCCATGGACTGGATTAAAATGAACATTACCTAATAATTTTAGTAGCTTCCATTTAAGTATTATTTAACGTTATCTTTCCGTGTGGTGATGGGATAATAATACCATTCCCCACCGCTATCTTATCCATGGGTGTCATAAAATACGATCGAGGGATAAAATATTCATATAATATTTATGCAATAGAAGGAAAGTTCGAAATGAAACCCTTTGCTAACACGTCTGACCAGTCTGGTATAGTAGGTCAATTTCCCT
Organism: Lymantria dispar; assembly: GCA_032191425.1. Taxonomy (NCBI): domain Eukaryota; kingdom Metazoa; phylum Arthropoda; class Insecta; order Lepidoptera; family Erebidae; genus Lymantria; species Lymantria dispar. Next base: position 10,286,785 of record CM063455.1, read on the forward strand.
CCTATTGTGGAGGCTCGAGCCCAGCAGCCGTATTATGAACCGAGATGATGATGAAATGAATGTTATCATTGTGATTTTGGGCCGTGGCGACTGAGGCCGTCACCGGTGGGGGAGTGCTGTTGGCGGTGTCCCTAGACATCGCCAACGCATTCAATAGTCTGCCATTCAGCTGCATCAGGGAGGCGCTCCGGTATCACGGAGTGCCAGCTTACCTGAGGCGGCTAGTGGCAGACTATTTAGTGGGGCGCAGCGTCCTCTGCACCAACCGAGCAGGGGATGTTGTGCGAACGCCCATGACATGCGGTGTCCCACAGGGGTCGGTCCTCGGACCCACCCTGTGGAACATCGGCTACGACTGGGCGTTGCGGGGGAGCCTCCCACCCGGGCTGGGCGTGATTTGTTACGCCGACGACACGCTCGTCACAGCCCGCGGTGGGACGCTAGAAGAGGCGGTAAACCTGGCGACCTATGGCACCGAAGAGGTCGTCAGGCGGATCGAGGCGCTGGGGTTGAGGGTCGCCCTGGACAAGACGGAGGCCCTCTTGTTCCATGGGCGCCGTATGAGCCCTCCCATCGGCGTCTCGATCACCGTCCACTCGGTTGACATCAGCATCCAGGCCCATGTGAGGTAATTGGGCCTGGTGCTCGACGGGCAATGGTGGTTCCGGGAGCATTTCCGCAGGCTCGCTCCACGGCTCGTCGGCGCGGCGTCCGCCCTATCGTGGCTTATGCCGAACATGGGCGGACCGAGCGCTACGTGCCGACGGCTGTACGCGGGGGTCATCCGGTCCATGGCCCTGTACGGCGCACCGGTGTGGGCGGGGTCCTTGACCGTCCGACTTAGGGCCCTTCTGTGGCGACCACAGAGGGTCATGGCGGTCAGGGCCATCCGCGGATACCGCACGGTGGCGACGGAGTCAGCGTGCCTATTGGCCGGGACTCCCCCGTGGGACCTGGAGGCGGAAATGCTCGCCGAGTTGTATCGGCGGGTGTCGAGGGTGCGCGAGGAGGGCGGTGTTGTTTCCTTGAGGAAGCTCACCGCCTGGCGCGTCGACGCCCGCCGAGACGTCATTGCCCGTTGGGCAGTCCGGCTGGAGAGGCCTCGGTTCAGGGTGCGAATCGTGGAGGCCTTCCGGCCAGTGCTGATGCAGTGGTTGGAAAGGCGGCACGGGGTGCTCTCCTTCCGACTAGTGCAGGTGTTGACGGGGCATGGGAGCTTCGCCAAATACCTGCACAAGGTCGTAAGGAGGGAGAGTACACCGTCCTGCCACCACTGCGATTGCGACGAGGACACGGCGCAGCATACGCTCGAGGCCTGCTCCGCTTGGGCCACGCAGCGCCGTGAACTCGTTGCAATCATCGGTGCCGACCTGACGCTGCCGGCCATCGCTAGGGCGATGGTTGACAGCGTCGGGAATTGGGACGCGGTCGCAGCCTTCTGCGAGACAGTGATCTCGCAGAAGGAGGCGGCGGATCGCCTGCGCGAGGAGCGCAGCCTCGATGAGGAGATCCGCCGCCGGCGAATGGGGCAGCGCAGGCGCAACTACCTGCGCCTCATGCCGTCCTAGCCGAGGCCGCGGGTGACGTGACCGGGGATTAGTCCGTCATCCGCCGAGAGGCCGACCGCGTGAGGAAAGACCGACGTCCTCCCCAAGGGGGGGACGTCAGTCGATGGGAGGGTACCCCAAGTAGGGGGTATTCCGTCGGGCCGACCACTGACGACAAGTTAACTCTGCTCCGGTGGTCGGCTCAACGACGAAGGCGACGTGGTTTTCGGGTGGGTTGCGGGAGTTGCGTGCTTAAGCCTCTCTGTCGCCCCGGACGGAGTGGTGCGGAGGCGCGCCGACCGCAGCCCACCCACAAAAAAAAAATTAGAAAAAATCATTGTGATTTTAGATTACGATCTATTAAATCTTTTGTAAGCCAATATCAATTCTTTACTTATCTTAATAAAATGAAGGATATTTCTTCCTATGCTTCCTACTATCCTATCCTATTCTACTAATATTATAAACGCGAAAGTTTGTGAGGATGTGAAAATGTGAAGATATGAAGATGTTTGTTGCTCTTTCACGCAAAAACTACTGAATGAATTTTGATGAAACTTTACAATAATATAGCTTACATATCAGAATAACACATAGGCTATAATTTATAGCGATATTTCCATGGGAAGACGAACTGCGGGTGAAACCGCAGGGCGCTGCTAGTTGTTAAATAATAACAACTAACACATTTGTACTGTAAATACAAAGGAAATCTCACGTGAGATTAGGTGAGGCGGGAGGAGGTTGAGATAAATTTCACGATATCTCTTCTGTCATAAAATCCTTAAAAAATACTCACGTAATTAATGGATGCATCCTAAGTATCAACGTCCTGTGTAATGAGTAACGTGAACTCGACTTGACCTGTGTGAGAAACACAGGTCAACTCTTTGTGTGCTAATTATTCTGAATATAATTTGCATAACTGTAAATAGCCTTTTAGCATTTTCCGTACGGTGACAGAGTATAAACAATGCACCACCCCCTTTCCTGAGTTGGTGTTGTAAAAGACTACTAAATGATTTCTCTGCGAGATAGAATCCGAAATACGGCAATCAGCAGAAGAACCGACATAGCGAGAAGAATTAGCAAGCTGAAGTGGTGATGGGCAGGCCACATCGCTTGACGAACCGACAACCCCTGGGAAAGAAAGGTTCTCGAGTGGCGACCACGTATTGGACGACGCAGTGTAGAACGCCTCCCCTACTAGGTGGACCGATGACCTGTTGAAAGTTGCTGGGCGTCGTTGGATACAAGCGGCACAGGACCGCACTTTGTGGCGTAACATGAGGGAGGCCTACGTGCAACAGTGGACAGCGATATGCTGAAATGATGATGATTAAATGATATCTTAGTTGTTTAATATGCAGATTTATACAAGTAAAAAAAAACTAAACTAAAAAAAGTTAAATGAACTAAAACCCGACAACGATAAACTTTTCTAAAAGTGATTTAAGTACGAAACAAGATAATATTTTAGACTCATATAAAAACCTAGGTTAGGCTAAACTTTTGAACTAACTTTTTTTAGTAAAGATTTTGCGTATGGGTTTTAGTTTTTTTAACAATTTTTTATTTATATATTTTCTACTTTTTCCGAAGTTGATTAACACAAATATATATTTGAAATCAGCATTTGACCATAACTTTTCATTTGACACCCATATCGGTGCATATAGGAGGAGAAAAATTCATGAGTAATATTTTATCATTTGACAGCCGCCATCTTGGATCTTTTAATATGACATAGAGCCATCTTGAATTTTTAAAGATGACTAGCTGACAATTAAGACGCTACAAACGATATGTCATTTGTCATATTATGGTTTAGAAGCTATGAGGAAAGAGATGAACATTCACACATATGTACATATCTATATAACATATATACATAGACTTTATAAATAAAGCTATTTTAAAGTATTTATCACGTTTGTAGTTGATTTTTGATTGCCCAACGAACACTTTTCAGCGTTTATGCTCACAGGCAGACTAAGATATCTGACGTCCAACAAGTTATCGTTATTACAGACTGTAACTCTCCTATTCCATAGTCGAATAATGATAACCTACACTAACGTGTCTAATCAGCGTTTTATAGCAAGAGATTATTAACCGCCCATTGTGGAGACCACTTGTCGGACGACGCAGTGTAGGACGCCAAACTAGGTGTCCACCTAGTTCGACGACGATCTGGTGAAAGTTGCTGGGCGTCGTTGGATGGAGGCGGCACAGGACCGCACATTTTGGCGTAACATGAGGAAGGTCTACGTCCAGCAGCGGACAGCGATAGGCTGAAATGATCATGAAATTATTGTGGGGAAGGTACAAGCTCAGGATAGGGATCTATATGCGCTAAGATGATAATGACATAGTCTTCTATGTGCCTGGTGCAAGTTTATATTGCTGGGCACTTTTTTAGATCAGTTATGATCCTCATAATTTAAAACTTTGTGCCTCCAACACCTGTTCCATCTTATTTACGGCTCTGCTGATTTTTTTTAGTTAATAAATATCATATGATATGCCACGCCATATAAAAATGTATTGTTTGGAATTGTTATTTAACGGTCTAAATACACTTAGACTCGGAACAATAATTTTTATTGGATCGCAAAAAGAATAGTCCTACGTTGGCATCGAAATCGCGGTCTTCTGCACTAGAGCTATATGTGCAGTGGTGTCATTATTCTGTGGATATTAGCTAGTACATAGATACTTATAGAAGAATGCGTATATAAGAGGTATAATGAAGAAGAATAAATAAATAACTAAATTGCCCATCGCTCTAAATAATTGAGTTTGGATTTGCCTTCATCATCTCATCATCATCGTCTCAGCCCATACACGTCCCACTGTTGGGCTGGGGCCTCCTATACCACGCTGATCAGACATATACCAATATGTCTGATCAGCGTTTGATACCAATAGGGTTTCGTTTCGAGTTTTCCTTTTCTTGCATAGATATTATATGCATATTGTATCGCTTACTCGTCTTTTATGACACCTACGGGCAAGAGAGGAGGTGGTGAATTGTATTCTTACTCCGTTACCACACGGAATGGATTTGCCTTACTTATTATCAACTAGTGTTGCCCAAAAAAGTCATGGTCTTGCGGTCTTGGTCTTGGTCTTGCGAGAAATGCGAGACCGAGACCAAGACCAAGACCGCTTAATTTTTGTAAGACCAAGACCAAGACTGGCCCTGCAAGACTTGAGCAAGACCAAGACTGGGCCTACAAGAGTCTCGCAGTCTTGCATTTAATTCAAATCACCATTTCAGCTTATATACGGTTGAGCTCGTGTCTTCTACATAACAGGAGGAGAATCGGCCGTGGACGGAGGGGAATCGCCACGGTGATCGGCTGTGTTGTTGCAGGTCATACATGTCAAGTTTTCCTTCTCTTGCACCGATGTTATATATTATAGCCCTTAGTCGTGGGTTCGCAGTCACAGGTAAAATAGGGGGTGATGAATTATATTCTTACTCCGTCACTACACGGCAAGTCAAATCAGTCTTGAGATATCCATATATTGGCCAATCGATTCCCAATGTTGGTGTTGGCTTTTCAGAATTACTCTTCGGAAAGGCTTAAGGACAAAAATACCGTAATCACGAGAGTGCTCTTGCCCATTATACATATTTATATATCCGTTTATTCATTAGCCCAACGACGTTCACTGTTGGACATAGAAATATGCCTACAATTAATCTATATAAATGTCCATGTAGGGACAGAGTACGATCACCATCAGGCAGTACATGAAGCGTTGCTCCCAGCGCTATTTTGCCTCTGCCACGACTCACCCCAATCCACTAGTGGTTGGGGCGGTAAACTACGTCCCCTCAAAAATATCCGCGGTCCGACGTCCTCGTCATCTTCTTGAAGAAGAAGATGACGCTATTATGATCGCCCAAGAAAGGACCTACACAGCTCGCGCAGCGATAACAGATAAAACTCCGCGGTATCGGCCTCGCCGTCGAGGTCGAAAACCGCACCGCGTAAAAGTCATTAACCTAAACTTGGCCACGCCCACTTTGCTCTCAGCGACGCCCCGAGCCGAGGTCCGTTCCCCACAGGGGGGAGCCCTCGGGCGATGTTCGCTTAACTTACTTACCGGGTTGAGAGCCATCAGCACTCACCCATTGACCGCGTTAAGCTGTCAAGGTCATCTGCGACCAACAGTTACACACACACAAAAAAAAAAGACAGAGTACGAATATAATTCACCACTCTCTTACCCGTGGATGTCGTATCAAATCGGATCGGGCAATGGTGTTAGGAACCCATGAAAAAAAATTGAAATAAAAATATCGATTCGTTAATGAATTGAGAGACATGTAAGTTCTCAATTTTGTCATCGTTTTTTCGTATAAATTGATTAAAATGTATAAAGGAATGATACTTAATCTACAACATATTCGTATTTTGTTAAATGTTCATTAGAATTTGAATAAATCAATGATTACGTTTGCATAAGCAAGACAAACTTCGCTTTAACATAAATCAGCTGATCGGCCGATGACCGTTGATGAGTCGCCTTTGTACCTACGTAACCATTGAAAGGTTCGCGCAAATCTAATACCTATTTATACTGTCGAAATTTTACATGCTTACATATATCCTGTCTGTACATACCTACATAATGCATAAAATTTAAGGCATAAACTCTTAGTCACACATTTTTGTAATCACTATAACTTTTACGTTATATTGTTTTTGTGTAATATACATTCTAATTATGATCTATGACTGTTGAACTACAACATACATGAACAGTTGTCCCCTAACCTGATACACCCTGTGTATATAACATATGTGCAAGAGAAGTGAAACTAGAAAGAAAACCCTGTATCAACATGTCTGACCAGCGTGGTATAGTAGATCAATTTTCCTCTTACTGGAAGGAAGCTTAAGCCCAGCAGTGGCACTTTTATGAGCTGTGACGATGACGACGAATATCATACATTTTACAAGTATTAAAACCATAAAATTTTAAATCAGTTTTATATGTTCTTGAATAAATAGTATATTAAGAGCTACATGGATCCAGCGGCCAAGTATTTATATAGGCAATAGAGCAACAGGTTTTTTCAAGTATCCAGAGTATCAGTAACTAAACTGGAAATACAATAGATACATACCACTTAACTTGAAGGGGAATATAAACAATCGCATTAATTGTAAAATATCGCATTGATTATAAAATGACATAAAATTTATTGTTTCAACTGCCTCGTGTGGTGACGTCTTAAGAAAATAGGGTCGAAAGTCCTGTCATAAGAGTAGTAACGCTGTCTAATGGAACACCAGGGGAATAGAAGAGTAATTTTCTCCAGTGGTAAGTATTGTATTCAATAGTGAACTATAGGCTAGCAGATGGATAGATAGGATAGGATATTTGATTAATTTAGTTGGATTTTTCATTGCCATGATAAATTACTGTTACGTTATTCTAACTGCAAAACTTTGCGAGACTCTTGCTGCAATACCAAGACTCGGGTGCGCAAGACCAAGACCAAGACCAAGACTCGGGTGCGCAAGACCAAGACCAAGACGAGACCAGGTGTGATGTTGCAAGACCAAGACCGGTCCAAGTCTCGTCTTGGTCTTGCATTTGGGCAACACTATTATCAACTAGCAACCCGCCCTCGCTTCGCTTCGGTTTCAGTCACTTTACCCGCGGCGTAGTTTCCATTCCTGTGGGAATACCGGGCTAAAATATAGCCTATGTTACTCCCTGATATTATAGCTTTCTATTGGTGAAAGAATTTTAGAAATCGATTCGGTGGTTTAAGCGTGAAAGCGTTACAAACAAACAAACATCCTTACTTTCGTATTTATAATATTAGTATGGATTAACATGATTTAACATATAATATTAACTATCCAACCTACAGAAAAGAACATAAAGGCACATAGATTTCTTTACAGGATTTTGTAGTGTTAAAAAATATATGTATATTACTAGCAACCCGTCCTCGTTTCGCTTCAGTTTCAGTCGCCTTACCTGCGTAGTTCCCGTTCCCGTGAGAATACCAGGATGAAATAAAGCCTATATTACTCCCTGATATTATAGCTTTCCATTGGTGAAAGAATTTTTGAAATCAGTTCAGTGTTTTAAGCGTGAAAGCACAAACAAAGAAATAAACAAACTTATTTTCGCATTTATAATAATAGTAAGGATTATATTTTTTAGTGTTTTATTAACAAAGCTTATTACTTATACGACTACAACATGTATCATCAACAGGTTTATTTCAATTAATGTTGTTTCTGGTCAGTCTCCGCGCCACCTATAACCTCTTACCTATATAAATAAAATTCAAACGATCAAGGACACAGTGTTAGTCGAATTGTTGCCGTTTATCTGTGATAAATAAATATATTTTATATTAAGAAAATATGCACAAATTTACTGTGAGTTTGCAACAAACTAATATTTATTTAAAAATCAAATTGATAATGTCAATAGATACTTTCGAGATATTTAAATTATTTAATTTTAATTTGTTTTTGTAAAGTGGTTATATTTTATACACTAAGCATTTTAGATGCAATATTTTTTTTTTTTTTTTTTTTATTGCCAACGGTGGCAAACCAGCAAGCAGCACACCTGATGGTAAGTGAAACTGCTGCACATGGACCATTGCAATACCAGGGGCACAGCCAGGCCGCTGCCGTGAAAGAAATACTCTTCTTAAACCTCGTTTAAAGAAGGACATGTCATAGCGCTCGGGAAACACAGCAGCAGGTAGTTCATTCCAGAGCTTGCACGTACGTGGGAGAAATGATCGCTGGAAACGTACAGTTGAAGACCATAACGTTTCCAGGTGAAATGGATGAACCCTGCTGCGATGTCGAGTGGTACATTGGTAGAATGGTGACGGTGGTACCAAGTCAAACAGTTCCTCGGAGCACTCCCCGTGAAAGAGTCGGTAGAGTACACAGAGTGACCCAAAGTCTCTCCGCTGCTCCAGCGACTCCAATCTGTCCATAAGATTGGGATCCCCGACGATTCGAACAGCCCGTCTTTGCAGGGAGTCAAGTCAAGTATTTATTTAGTGCTGATTTTCTTTTGTTGGTTTGGCTACGGTCGGCGCACTCCTTGCCCGACTCTCTCCAGGACGACAGAGGGGCATAAGCACGCACACCCGTAACCCACCCGTATAACACGTCGCCTTCGTCGTTGGGTTGACCACCGGTGCAGATTTCCTTGTGGTCGTCCCAGTGGTCGACCCGACGGAATACCCCGAGGGAGTACCCTCACCCATCGACGTCCCCTACTAGGACGCCGATATGTAGTGCTAATTTGTGTTTAAAATTAGAGATTTATATTAATTAACTTTAAAATTTTAAGTTGTAATAATGCTGTTAAATTTTCCGTGTGGTGACGGAGTAAGAATACAATTTATCACCCTTTCTCTTACCCGTGGGTGTCATAAAAGACGTTTAAAGGATATGCAGTTACAATCAATGTGAGAGAAGGAAAGCCCGAAATAAATCCCAATGACAACACGTCTGACCAGCGTGGTATAGTATCAATTTCCTCTCGTAAAGGACCTGAACCCAACAGTGGGACATAAAAGTGGTTAAGATATAATAATAATGTATAGTATGACTATTTTCCCTATGGTGACGAAGTAAGAAAACAAGTCACTACCACAATCTGGCCTTTTCCTGAACGTGGGTGTTGCAAAAGACGACTTAATGATATTTACGACATTAACGATAATGAAGGCACTCTTATAATAATAACGTATAGAAGGTAAGTCCGCGCACAAAAAATGAAGCATTTAAATTGGAGCCTAATGAGCTTACAACGGACCGTTACGTAGTGTACAAGGTCACTGTACTGCACGTACGTACGTAAATCTTAAAAAATAAATACCTAGGTATAGTTGTCACAAAATAAAAGGCCCGTTTTGACAGTTCATGTCCAATAAGTTTTCTATTTTTTACCAATCGAAATGTTTTGAAGGTAATTACATTTTTCATTGACGGGTACAGTGCACTGGGCTAAGTGCTGTGGCATAACGAGTTTTTCATATTGTCCACAGACTATTAATAATCGGTTAAGGAAAAATAAATCGATCAAGATATATTTTTTAAGGCGGACTTGTACTTGGCCGGTGTTATTAATTTTAATACTAGTGTTTAGACCAACTAATTACAGAATTTCACCAGCTGTGTAGTGATTTTTACTGAAAATTCGAGACGTCAATATTAACAATATGAAACTGAAATAATATATATATGCGTGACGATAGCTCAACTGACAATTTTGGCTCATCATCTTAAGAAAATGATTGACTGAAGATTCACTTTTATCGATATTTTTGTGATTGAGTAAATGTTATTGTAACATTAAATCATAGAAAAATGACCATTAGTAACATTGTATCATTTTAAAATACCTACCATATCACAGTTTTTTTTTTTTTTTTTTTGGGTGGGCTATGGTAAGCGCACGCGCGGTCCAGTCCGTCCGGGGCGATGAAAGGACGACGCGCGGGCCCATAACTGTATGGATACTTGTTCTTTAAACGACGCTGCAGATAGGAGGGGTGAGACGCCCATTACCACCACAGGGAACGGGGAGCCTAGTTCCCACATTACAGCCCGGCCAAGCTACCATATCACAGTTTAAGTAAAATTTTCAAATCAGAACTTTAATCCAATGCACTTTACAATATATATTCAAATCGATTATATACTCATGCAAACTTGAATCGATTTATCGTGAGTATCGAGTACCGAGTCATATGGTTCATCACTAATGACATCGGTAAAGAAGTAAGTAAGACCAAATGTCAAAACGGGCCCCTTATTTTGTAACAACTATAATTATGACGATTTGTGCATTCAAATGGTGTCACAACACATTTGAAAAACATAAAAAGTGTATTAACATTACTTTTAAAAGTATTTCGATGATTTATGATAATAAAAACAAAATTTGATTTCATAATTTGTATGGTGGTATGCGTGTGTACGCGTATAATAACATGCGCGCATGTTGTATTTTTTGGCTTCATGTTTTTGATCGCTTAAGTACCGACACTATCCTTCTATACGTTATTATTATTATAAGGCAGGCACTATTTCAGTTATGTATGTCCAAAAAACATACATAAAATGTAGAATATCTATATTCTTAATGTCTTCTGATGTTTTCGCAAGTATTACACATTGTAAATGAAACTACTTTACGGATTTTATCGCGTTTGTATTTGTACTGTAACCAACGTTGCTTAAACGTGACACGTTAGTCCGCCCGTGATCATGAACGCTGCAAAGTGTTCGAAACGTCGGGCAATCAAATACAAACGCGATAAAATCTGTAGTTTTATTTACAATATATATATTTCTTCTATGTCACTGAACTTCTCCTAAACGGTTGGACCGATGTTGATGAAATTTATAATACCACCTGCATGCCAAGTGACAATTATACCATTATCTCTCACTTGAGAGACCTGTCTCCGTCAACAATGTCGATAGGCTGATGTATAAAGACAAGCCCCTCACATGGTCACGACACGATATCTGCATTATATCAGTGGGTAATTGTGTTCACGTAGATCCTACACATTACAATAGCAAAATATAAATGATAATTTAATTATTTTTAATTTTTTTCTTTTACAGCTTATTATGCTGGCCTTAATGGCAGTGATGGCGTCTCCAGGTTAGTTCCATTTTCTTATATCAATACTTAAAGCGTATAATTAAATAAAATGATTAACAAGAGAAGAATAATTCGAAGAATAAACTCTGTGCCTACTTGTTTGACCAGTTTTTGCACAGTATACAGAAGGGACTAGAAGAAGAGGCATTCTTTAAATATGTACTTTTTTTTGTTGCTGTATGGTGGCAGGTACGAATGTAGTATTCGTAAACCTTACATTATTTAGGCTTGTTGTAAAAACGAGAGTTTGAGTTTTGGACCTACGTGGTCCAACTTTAGTTGATGCAGTGTCGTCAACAATTATATTTCTAAGAAGGGTTGATGATGGTTAATGGTTACCGCATGCCCATGCGGTCGGTCTCTGGCTGCGTCGATACCCTCCAATTGGACCAAGTTGATAATAATGATGACTTGTTTGCCCGTAAAAGTCGTACAGAGGATCACGACTAAGACATTGTTCGCAATTCTTTTAATATACTACTATTATTAGTTATTTTAGTCAAATACTGAGTAATTTAGTAATAAGCCGTTTGTGGACTAGGGATGCTGTTGATATGAAATTTGGATCTGGATACGGATTTCATTTACTTGATATTGGCTTTTTAGAGAATTGTAATAAGGAAATGTTAACTTTTGGAGTGGATTACGTTTTGACTGTCAGTTCGGTTGAAATCCTATCGTAATGAGTCTTATATAGACACCGACCTTATCCGAAACTATTGGAAACATTTATGTTCAATTCGGTTACGGTTTCAAATATGTTTTCATTTCGATTATCCAATTGTTCAGTTCGGTTACGGTAACGAAGCTCCATAACATACCTAATTTATTTTGTTAAAAGATTTAATTGAACCGACCCAGTTTGCTCTAATTTTTCGGGCAAATAGCACCTGTTACGCCTCACCACTCAGCGGTTGACGGACCAAAGTTCGAACTTGTTCTTTTAGCAAATTCATGAATTACCACAAGCGCGTTTATTTTTGCAAAATATCACTCGCTTGTGGCGAAAAAATTCTGGGCAGTGACGAGAGTTACTTATTTACTCATTACTGTATTAAATTAACTAATTAGTCCGAATAAGGGCTTAAACAAATGAGTTTTATAATTGATACTAATCTAGCTTCATATTACTTCTTCTTGTTGGATTCACCATTCAGTTATTTAGTAGGAAGACCATACGTCAATTGATTTAAATTCCAATCCAATACTAAAATTAAAACCTAAACTCAAAGCTATACCATACCTACTTAGAAACTTTGAACGGTGTTGCCACTTAACATCGAATGGACTACAAAATAACGTGTCGTAAATGATTTTCACTCTGATAGAATGTAATGGCTCTGAATGTTAATAGCTTTAATTGAGATAATCATCATCATCATCGCAGGCCATATAAGTCCCATTGTTGGGCTCGAGCCTCTTCCACAATGGGAGGCAATTTAACTTAGTACACCACGCTGGTCAGACGTGTTGGTATAGGGTTTTCTTTCGAGTTTTCCTTCCCTTGCATAGATGTTAAATGCATATTATCTCCCTCAGTCGTCGTGGTCCTGTCGTAAAGGTTAAAAAGAAGTTGGCGAATTGTATTCTATTTTATTGTCTCACGTGTCGATAGGATTTTAATTGACAGACAGGTGCATTCTTTGACTGATCTCTCTCCTTCCCTTGCATAGAAAAAAATGGAACTATTCTATAAAGTAACCTATTCAACAGACTAATACCTTGTTTTCAGTTCTCAGCTACGGCAGCTATAGAAGTCATGGCGGCGATGGCCACGGTTATGGACATCACGATCAGGAACATCATGAACATGGACACGGGCATGAGCATTATGACGACCACGATGATGATGATGATGATGACGATGACGACGATGAGGACGACGATGGACATGATTTTGAGCATCATCACGATGGGCATGACCATAAACATCTCCATGAACACGATAACAAACCTTATGAGGGTCATGACCAGAAAAATTATCAAGGCCATGATCAGAAACATTATCAAGAACATGACCAAGGCCATTATCAAAGACATGAACAAAGTCATTATGAAGGACATGACCAGAAACATGAACAACATCATGACCAGAAACATCAAGGACACGACCAGAAACATGAACAACATCATGACCAGAAACATGAACAACATCATGACCAAAATTTTAACCAAAAATATGAACAGAAACACGAAGAAAAAAAGGATGAAAAATTCGATGAATTGATAAAGGAAGTTTTCAGTGAACAAGGTCAAGGTAGCTCGATTAGGCAACAAAGTCAAAGCGGATTTGCCAGTGGTCAGCAAAGCCATGGATATGGTAGTCATGGTCAGGAAGCTGGACACAAATCTCAAAGTGGATATGGCCACTATTAAGAACAATTGGAGTAGAATAATCATATACTTTTAGAGGGAATAAATTTGTAAAATTCAATTGCACTTTTTTATTTTAAACTAGCAACCCGCCCTCGCTTCGCTTCGGTTTCAGTCTGTCCTGCGTAGTTCCCGTTCCCGTGGGAATACCGAGATAAAGTATAGCCTAGGTTACTCCCTGATATTATAGCTTTACTTTGGTGAAGAATTTTTGAAATCGGTCCAGCCGTTTTGAAGATTACCCGGAACAAACAGACAGACAAAAAAATATAAAGTGTATTTTAGGCATATGTATAGTGCAAATAACTGTGTGAGCATGAAAAAACCCTATTATTTTGACATTACAAACAGACACAACAATATTATTTATTGGTATAGACTCATCTGTGTGGTGACGGAGTAAAAATACAATTCACCACTCCCTATCTTGGATGACCAGAGAAACTCATTCAAAAGAAGAAATTAGAAGGTTATTAATTTTTTAATTGTATTAATATGTATACCTCTGCATGTGGTGATGGATTAGGAATACAATTCACCACCCGTCTCTTGCCCGTGGATGACGTAAAAGACGTCTATAAGATATAATATGCATATAACATCTGTGCAAGAGAAGAAAAGACGCAAACACCCTCAGAAAGCCCAACTTTCTGAGGGAGTTTGCGTGTGGAGGGTTTTGATGGTGCCTTTAGTATCACTGAGCCTCAATGCACGCATTCACACTTTCTTCGCGGTAGGCAGCGGCCTTGTAAAGGTCCATGAGCGGCAGCAACACTTATCATCAGGTGTACTGTTTGCTCGTTTGCCACTGCTTGCAATAAAAAAAAAAAAGAAGAAAAACTCGAAATATAACCCAAAATGTCTGACCAACATGGTATAGCAGGTCAATTGCCTGGTTCTAGTATTGAGGAGGAGGTTCGAGCCCAGCAGTGGGACATGCATGAGCGGAGATGAGAATATTTTAACTGAAACTATTGCCTATCTATATGGCATTTTACTCTACCACTTTCCTTTCTTACCTCTTTTCACTTTAATTTCAATTTCATTTGCTAAATAATGTTTATGCACATTAGGATAAAAAGAAACAGACATTGATTTTGATTGACACGTTTTGATGATGACTTATTATATAATTATTAGAATGTTACAATAACATTTCCTTCTCGTAAAATAAATTTATCACCACATTCTTCTGCTTAGCTTACCTACATACTTCTCAATAGTAAGCAGAGACTCCTTCGTAGTAGATGGGAATGTGGACTAGGATTCCTTGACGTTCGTATGTGTTGGCACAGTAAATAGTCACTCCCTCCTAAAATCAGTGAAGAAATAGGTGAGGAAGAATGTTTTAACAAAGTATGTAGGTAATATTGTGAACTAATTAATTATATATACCTATGAGTATTCTTTATAAATATTTTTAAATCAAAAATGTTCATAACATTAATTTTACTATATAAACTCTTCGTAAATGAATTCTTTGCTTAAGTCGAATATTATGCTAGCCGTTTTGAATCTTCTAAATTCAATATTTAAATAATTATTGAAAGAACGTCAATTGATTTCGTTATAGAGAAAAGTGATTTCATGCAGATATTATATTTTCAAAATTCACGAGAAAAAGAGCTCTCTTTTAACAAATAATAATAAAATGACTAAAAATTTTAAATAATAAAAGATTAAAAGTATTTAGAAAATAGTTTCATATATTAAGCCCAAATCAGTGTAATTTTACAGTTCTAAATTTATTTACATAAAGTTGAATATATTTCATTTGCTTATAGGATGTATGGATTCAGCAGACCAGGTAAGCTGTTTTTTGCGGTCTATAAATCGACCTCACTTAGCTTGGTAGGGCCAGGTGATGGCAATATCATCCTGCCCCTTTCCAATTACCTACCTGAGGTTGACGGAAAATGTTGGTACTCCTTTCTTCCATTGCACACACTTTAAAAGTTATTGACAATTTTCCTGAGTTTGCCGGACGTCGACCCTCGTTGGGAATGTAATCATTGACCACGGCGTCAGATGGAGTGGGCCCAGGTCCAAGTTAAGCTCTTAATCGTCTTTTACTATACCTACGAACAATGTAAAAATTGGTGGTATTCATAACCGCTACCATAGTTTGATATCAATATGGGAGTCCCATAACTGGCCGCACACCCATGCTCTATCTTTGATTATTTCATGTGGTATTCAGTCGGTTCATTCGTATACTTTTCCGTGTGGTGACGGATTAAGAATCTTGCCCGTGCATGTCGTAAAAGACGACTGAGGGATATAATATGCACATAAGATCCGTGCAAGAGGAAACCTTGAAATGAAACCCTACCTACCCCAACATGTCTGACCAGCACGGTACAGTAGGTTGAATTCCCTCCCATTGTGAGGGAGGCCTGGGCCCAATAGTAGGACGTATGTGGGCTGCCATGATGACTTTTGAATCCCGAAAGTTATCTTCTTAACATCACAGCGGTCCTCGCACCTACATGGTAATTCTTCAGTTTGCTGAAAAAATAACATAACATTCGCTTTCCATATTTAGATTTCATGTAAACCTTCAGGACAAAACAAAACTCGATACTAAAACGTAACTTGATTAGCCAGATATACTAATTTTCCTCAATGTGGAGTAAAATTACGATCAATATTAATCGGGCTGGATAAAACGGCAACTATTTTTTGGCCTAATCTGCGCGAATAATACCCGGTTGTCATTAGATTGTCGGCTTCGACTCCTGCGTAATAGGATCAATTTAATACCAGGTATGATACATTGCCGCACAGAGGCCACTAGCAGTACCAGGTATTGGAAAACCACGTATGAATATAGTATACGCGCGGGCGAAATGGATTGGCGACTTTTCTGATCTTTATTTGCTTTTAAATTTTCTGGACGATTATGGTCTTATCAAGAAATCAAAAATTATCGTTTTTCTTGCAGGTTGCGGTGGATTTGGAGGTCGCCAAGACGGACCAGGCTATGGTGGTAACTTCGGCGGAGGTTTCGGGAATTTTGGTGGCTCGGGCTTTGGACCCGGAATGCAAGGTCATATGAACCACGGTGGATTCCCTAGTGCTCAAGGAACGTTTCAGGGTCATAATGGTATGCAAAGCGGATACAATCAAAGCCATCAGGGAGGCTATAGCCCGCAAAACCAAGGTCAAAGTGGATACGGTGGACAAGGAAATCAAGTTCAACAAGGATACGGCGGCTACCAACAAGCCTATGGACAATAAGATGAACGCGAGCAGAGCAGAGACTAAAGAAATTCGTTAAGTATAATGTAACGTTCTGTGAAACATCGTCCTTTTCGAGATGTGCTTCGTCCTATTACAGTATTAAATCCAACGAGTAATTTTATTTCATATATCTTGAGTAACACAAACGTCAAATTTAATGCTAATTCATATAAACGTAAG
This sequence comes from Lymantria dispar, assembly GCA_032191425.1. NCBI lineage: Eukaryota > Metazoa > Arthropoda > Insecta > Lepidoptera > Erebidae > Lymantria > Lymantria dispar. The sequence continues at coordinate 10,303,821 of CM063455.1, forward strand.
GTCACTGTACTTCTCGGCTTTTACTGCAGGAGCGCCCCCTCCATAGTGAAGGGAAACTTGACCTACTTGCGACGCTGTGACACGGATTGGTATATCTTTATTTGCTGTAACACCTTAGTGTTGTACTGCAAGAGGTAACAGAGCGGTTCTGATAGAAAGTTCTCTGCCGCGACACGCTGTCGCCGACGCGGCTACCTGTGCCTATAGCCTGTCTACCTGGGTGCGAGTGGACAGACCGGGAATTACTCCGCCTCCCGTAGAAGCTGGGAGGAAAGCCCCGGCAAGTTGCCGTTGCTGGGAGATTCGCTCTCACACAGGCATCGTACCGCAAGGGTAATCCGCCGGGCCGGCCACGGCTGTCAAGGAATCTGTACCAGTGTTCCAGTGTAGTGGGCCGGGCGTCGCCCTTTCATCGCCACTGAAGGCGTGCATCCATGCCATATTCATCCAAAAGAAAAAAGTTGTACCGCATGTACCCATTCATCGTACTTCGGCCAGTATACATACATAGCTAAAACGTAGGTAACCAAAAGGGCATCAGTCATGATCAGCCAAGGATAACGACTAACTACCTATTGCTCGGCAATCTAGCCACCGGAGTTCATCATCTCGGTTTATGTAAGTTTCACCGATAGGCTCGAGCCTCCTCTGCCATTTTTGGGGGGAAATTGAACTATTATACCACGCTGATCCGACAAGAGATTAATAGGGATTTATTTTGAGTTTGCCTTCGCAGGCGTAGTTATCTGCGTATTCTAATCCCTTTATTAATGAATCATCTTTGACGAAACCTACAGGTAAGGGAGAATAGTGAATTGTATTCTTACTCCGTCACTACATGAAAAATATGCCGGCGAGAGAATGAGATAAAGGATGAAAGGTGAAGGAAGAAGGGTGACGGTTGAAGGATAAAGGATAATGGATAGAGTTTCACAACTGAAATGCGTACTTTGTACACATACTTTTTCTGATAATGTAGCTACATTATTCCATTGATTTTCTCCATTTTGATTGTTTTTAATTCACCAAATTGCTGCAATTGCATCCGCATATTGCCTGTTCCCGTGGGAATACCGAGAAAATAAATTACATATTTTGCTCGCTGATAATAGTTTTCCATTGATGTAACAAATTAAAAATCCTATAGATTCCCGTGGTTTCACCGGCATAGTGCCCGTTGCCGTGAGCATACTAGGATAAAATAATCTGTTACTCGCTGACAATATAACTTTTCATGGGTGATTTTCCAAAGGTCATTTTTAAAATTGGCTTAAGCGTGAAACATCTTAAAGGCTTTAAATTTAAAATACATTGTTCGTGTTATTAAAAAAAAATCAATCATTACCTATTTTTATTATATCATCGTCATCACAACTCGCAATGGGAAGGAAAATGACCTCATGCTAGGTATAGGCTGTTATATCGAGTTATCAACAATAATACCTTGATCGTCTTTGTTTACACCCACACGCAAAAAGAGGGGCGTGAATGGTATTCTTATTCCCTAACCTTTTGTTATATTATTAAAAGGCAAGTCTTAATAATAGCAATCGCTAGCGAAATGCTTGTCATGTCCTTCAAATACCGTTAGTCGGCCCAACGACGAAGGCGACATGAATCGTGGGTGGGTTGTGGGTGTACGTGCTTACGCCCCTCTGTCGCCCCGGACGGAGTGGTGAGAGGAGCGCGCTGACCGCTACCCACCACCAAAAAAATAAAAAAAATGTCCTTCAAATATCATCATCTCATCTTCTAGGCTCATAGACGTCCTACTGCTGGGCTGAAGCCTCCTCCACAATAGGAAGGTAATTGACCGCACTGTACTATGCTGGTCAGACAGGTTTTGCTCTTGCATAGATGCTATATGCTTTCTATATCCCTTAGTCGTCTTTTACTACATCCACGGGTAAGACAGAGAGTGGTGAATTTTATTCTTATTCCGTCACCACACGAAATTACTTCAAATATATTGTAATTTAATAAAACAATCTCAATCATAAAACAATATTATTTATTTTTCATTGTAATACAAGTTGTCTATTTGCATTTGTCATAATTTTTGACTTCGCGTTATACTCAACTAAAGCCAACTGAAGATCAAGCACAATCTCTTTATATAAATCGCGTATGAGAAAATCTACCTTCATTTATTAGAAAAATACACGTCCTCAGTGCTTTAACCGCCTAAACTATTACTAATAACTTATATTGAAGAAGGGCATATAAATTTCATACCCTAACATAATCTAAAATACAAATATATTTTAAATATTGCGAATCAATGAAAACTTCAATACGCCCTTCTTCAAAAGAGTGGTTGAATATATATTTTCTTCATTACTCTGTGCATATTACTTAGACTGTGATAATTAAATTATATAACAAACGCACCCTTAAATGTTGTACATATATGTATAATTCACTATGATTATAAATTTATTTCACATGAAAATAAATATAAATCCAAACATCTAAATATAAATATTTATACTCTACTATTTACATAACACTAACAACTATATACACAGATCAATAATTTATAAGTAATAGTAAAACGAAAAAGCTTTTTTTTTAATCTATATTTCAACTAACTTTAAAGCATTATAGAAGGCGAATAAACGAACACTATTATTATATTACAATCATATTTATAATTTCTTGATATTCAAAATATCTTGTCTCGTTAAAAATAGCTGTAGATGTACTTCAGACACATTGGGAACATTTGTGCATTTTTTTTAATACTGATACGCTCTGGATTTTTGTAATTCTGATAACGTCAGTTTATTTATTTTTATTGATACATGTCTCGGCTAGACGTCGGTCAGAAGGCCGGTCGGGCAACTTAGTTAAAATCATTCAGTTTTGCTGTTATATACGAGATATCTAAAATGTTCTCTAATAAATATTAAAGCCGTGGTTTAAAAAGCAGATTAAGGAGTCAGTTCTCATCGTCTTACATAGAATCACTTGATTACTTAAAAGAAAAAAAATATGACACCGAAACTGGTTTGACTAGAATGAAGATTTGAGAATCGAAACTAATGGAAAAAATTGAGTTAGTGGTAAAGATATTTAGTGTAAGGACCACACTGTTGACAGTTGTCTGTCTATAGCCGCGGGCCGGTCCGTCCGGGGTAGTACCACACTGAAATATCACGCTGAAAATCGACGTCCGAGTAGTAGTAATTTGTTACTACGCTTCGTTCGGTGAGCGAGAACCGGAAGCCCAACTTTCTGAGAGTATTTGCGTGTGATAGATTTTAGTGATGCCTTTAGTATCACCGAGCCTCATTGCACGCATTCATACTCCTTTCACTTTCTTCACGGTAGGCAGCGGCCTTGCGAAGGTCCATGAGCAGCAGCAACACTTACCATCAGGTGTACTGTTTGCTCGATTGTCACCGTTTGCAAAAAAACATCTTCCAAAAGTCTCTTTTATCTGTTCTACTGTTACGTATACAATGATACCGCATATGGAATACTTAGATACATTTGGGAGTGTCAAATGTCAACTTGGAAAAACGACACCCTGACAATCCTAAGAATAATACAGCGTACTGTACGCTATTGAAAGAGTGACGATCATATAACTACAATGCTTTTGAAAATGAAGTTGCTTCATATACCACATAAACATTCTATATACCTTGATTATTTAACAGACAGGTGTAATTTAAAAGATGTATAATAATAATTACCAATATAACTCGTTGACAGACAGTACCCTCTCTCACAGGTTGAGAGTGTTGTGACAGGACTTTTTTCATACATTGTCACAAGGACGCAGTACTTGTTTGTATTGAAATAAGACGTCTACGGGCGTAGTGTGCGAAAAAGGGCCATCAAAATTTGAATGTGAGTTGAAATACGTATTTTTGAAAAAAATTTTGACCATTTTTGAATATTGTAGAGATAGTAAAAACTCTAAATTAAATCTTTGGTGACAGTAAAACATGCTATTCCATATAATTGCCTCGAAAAATTTACGTCTTGAGACATACTGATTTTATGTGAGTTGAAACTTGGACGTCGATGGACGTACTGTTGTATTAATTTTGGCTGTCTTGACGGCCACAGGCGGTATTGTCCATCAACGTGGTAAGATATTATATCCTTCCTATTGTTGAGGAGCTGTAAGGAATGAATGAATATTACATTCTTAATCTGTCATCACACAGGTTGAATTATAATAAACATAAGAATTACAAGTTCTAGAAACTAGTTCCATGACAAATGTCCCAAATGCGTAAAAAGATAATTTAAAATTTGAATACACACACATTAATCAGTACCCTGTCATCAAGCGGTAGAATCAAAATAATTTAGTAACAAATATTAGGTATTATTTAGCAGCTTGTATTACATACAATATTTTAATAAAATTAATATTATGAGCAATAACATTAAATTAATACGGCTATGAAATAAGTGATTAGAATATTGAAAATTTCTAGCTAATATTGACAATAATCATTATCATAGCAGCTTATATACGTCCCACGGTTGGGATTGAGCCTCCTCCATAAGTGAGTAACTGACCCATTTGACCTGCTGGTCAGACGGGTTGGTATGGGGTTTTTATACCTAGCCGAGACCGCGGGTGATCGTACCGGGGAATTGTCCGTCACCCGCAGTGTGGCTAACCGCGCGACGGCGACCGACGTCCCAGGATGTCGAGAGGTGAGGGTACCCGAAAGGGTATTCCGTCGGGCCGACCACTGACGACAAGTCACATCTGCTCCGGTGGTCGGCCCACGCCAACAACGAGGTGACGTGTGTACGGGTGGGTTATGGGCCCGCGCGCCGTCCTTTCATCGCCCCGGATGGACTAGACCGCGCGTGCGCTTACCATAGCCCACCGATAAAAAAAAAAAAAAAAAAAAATCGGTTTTTATACGAGTTTTACTTACTACAACGTTTTTTGACGATTTCTTTCTTTTATTTTTTTCCTAATCTATAATGAATTCAATAGGTGGTTTTTTTTATGTTTTTGGTAGTTTTTTTAATGTTTAGTTATTGAATTGACATTTTTTTTTTTGATATGATTGACATATTTAGTTTCTACATGGTTTAACATAGCAAAATTGGTCATTTAATTTTACATAATTTTGTCGGTATCTTACTATCTTCAGTATGAATCGCGGGATACCAATTACGTAGTACGATATTATAAACTAAAAATAAATAAAATTTCCGTTAGCATATACAGGGTGTATCAGGTTATGGGGCAACTGGTCAAACGGGAGGTAGGCAATGGTGATAGGAACCCATAAAAAAACAAAGGAAAAATATCGAATCGTTAATGAATTAGAGACATGTAAAGTTTTCAATTTTGTCATTGTTTTTTCGTTTAAATCTGATTGAAATGTATAAAGTCAGTGATACTTAATCTGCAACATATTCGTACTTTGTTAGATGTTCATTAGAAATTGAAAAAATCAATGATTACATTCGCATAAGCAAAACGAACTTCGCTTTAAATCAGCTGATCGACCTATAACGGCCGATCGGCCGTCACCGAGTCTACCGTACCTACACTACCATTGAGGCGTTTGCGCAATTCTAGGTATGTATGAATGAAATTATACTGTCGAAGCTTTACATGCCTACATGTATCCTGTCTATATATGCCTAAATAATACGTAACATTTAAGGCATAGACTGTTTAACATACATTTTTGAAATCACTATAACTTTTATGTTGTATTGTTTTTTGTGTAATATACATTTTAAATACGATCTGTGACCGGTAAACTACAACATACTCGAACAGTTGCTCCATAACCTGATACATACTGTATATATAGCCGTTAGAATACAATGCATCACCCCCTTTTCCGTGGATGTCGTAAAAGACGACTAAGGGATATAATATGCAAAAAACATCTATGCATGACATGTCTGACCAGCGTGGTACAATAGGTCAGATTCCCTCCCCTAATTGAGGAGGAAACCAGCAGTGGGACGTATATGGGCTGAGATGAGTGATCAATTTCCCTAAAATTGTAAGAAAGCTTCTGTGGATATGTTCATGGACTGAGAAAATAATTTAAAATAATATGGCAAGATAAAATCATCAGATATGGTAACACTAACACATTTCCCCAAAACACCACGTTCATAAAATTAATCAACAAAACAATTTCATTATAGAATTGAATAAACAAAATAGGTGTAGATAATGCAAGAAACGCTAAGTTTAATCTGTTGCCTCCCTTTAGCTTCATTGGTAAATTGCAGATTGCTTGATCGTATGGATGTGTTATCAACACAGCTCTGATACATCCCACTGATGAGCTCGAACCTCCTTCAACGGGAGGGAAAATGACCTACTACACCACGCTGGTCAGACAGGTTGGTAAAGGGTTTTATTTCGAGTTCTCCTTCTCTTGCATAGATATTACACGCATACTTTATCTCTTAGTCGTCTTATACGACATCCAAGGGCAAGATAGGGGGTGGTGAATTATATTCTTACTCTGTCACCACACGGAAAAATGGATTTGTTATAGAGTTGCCATAAGTTTGGCACCTGCATTTTACAAAGTTGAGTAACTAAAGCTTTTGAATATAAAAATGCAATTAAAATTTTATGATAAATTCACATTATAAATACTATGTTAGAAACTTCCCAAAAAATACTACATGATTCATTAACAATAGATAATCTATTTAATCATTAAATTTTTTTCGAATCTTTCGTCAATTTAAATAGAAATTCAATACTATATCCGCTTATTTCATAGCCATACTTGTTAATTACAATTTCAACAGTGTTTAAATTATACAATCATCAGAATACAGACATATCCAATACGCTTGTTATTAACATTGATAAATCTGTTCAGTGAATAACAAATAAAGGAACCCTTAAAATACATTAGAAATAAAATTTTGCCATGTCAAACACTGACAATTTTTCATTATAAATTATTATAACTAAAATGCATTAGGCTGTATACAATAAAAAATGTCATTAAAAATAAAATTAAAAAAAAAATGATTAGATGCAAGTTGGCAACCCGGTTTCGTGACGTCATTGTTCACGTTTATATATAGGTGGGACAATGATCAAGGCTAGTACCGCAAGCGTCACATATTTTCGCGTCTCGTTCGTTAACAAGTGTACAGGCGGGACACTCGCGGCCTCCAGACCTCAACGGTTGAATTTCAGGACCACGTTTGGACTTACCACATATCTCACACGCGGTCAAACCATTTTTATTCAAGTAGGTACATGTCCCGCATTCCCATTTGTCTCTTTTCACTTCACTGCTCGCGGTATCTGGCCTCTCTCTTTCACTAGTATGTTGACTTGGCGGCCTGCTAACAGGTCTGTCGCCATTTTGTTGTGCTTGTTTTGTAGGAGATCGCCGTAAATTATCGGTTTCGTCCAACGATACGATCAGTTGTGCTTTTAAGTCGTAGGCGCAGCCTGGTTGATGTGCGTTAGCAGCTGAAAAAAAAAATGTACTTTTTAATCTATATTACAGGGCAGAAGAATTTGTTTGAAAACGCTAATTTCAGCAACTAATACTTGGGTTCCAAAAAAATTTGACGTGATAACATTTTATAAATCGATAAACGCCGGCTGCACGCACGAAAAACATGACTCATTGTCACGTTCCGCCTGAGCCGAGCGTTCAAGAGTGCGAAATAAGCGATAGAGGCACGATCAACCTAAGCGTTTGGCTTGTGTCGCATCTACCTCTCTTCGATAAAATATTTGAATTAATGAGTGCAAAAATGATCGATTATAATGATTATAGTTTTCAATACTGGCAACTATACTGAACAATAAAAAAGGGCAGTGACGTAATTACAAGGACGTAAAACAACTGTTTTTTGATTAGCATATTGTTATGTAATCCGGCGATGTTATGGCTTGATATTATAAAGGGGACATAATAATTAAAAACTTATTTTTTGATAATAATTTAATTGCTGCACTAAAGGAAACCATGAATGGGCACCTTTGCTTCATCACGACTTATATACGCCCCACTGCTTAGCTCGAGGCTCCTCCAAAATAGGACCTAAATTGACCCAATGTATCACGCTAGTCAGACAGGTTGGTACAGTGTATTATTTCGAGTTTCATATATAGTATCATGTCGGCTCATATACGTCCCAGTGCTGGGCTCGAGCCTCCTCCATAATAGGAGGGAAATTGACCTTACTATACCATGCTTGTCAGAGGGGTTGGTATTTTCTTTTTTAAGGGTGGGCTATGGTAAGCGCGCACGGGGTCAATTCCGTCCGGGGCGACGAAAGGACGGCGCGCGGGCCTATAACCCACCCGTAGCCACGTCGCCTTCGTCGTTGGGCCGACCACCGGAGCAGGGTGACTTGTCATCAGTGGTCGGCCCGACGAGAGAGGTTGGTATAGAGTTTTGTTTCGAGTTTTCCAAGTCTTGCATAGTTGTCATATGCGTGATATATCCCTAAGTCGTCTTTTACGACACCCACGGGTATGAGAGAGGGTGGTGAATTGTATTCTCACGGAAAGAAAAAAGATGTTATATGCATATTATATCCCTTAGTCATCTCTTACGACACCCTCGTGCAAGATGATGGTGGTGAATCGTATTGTTACTCTGTCACCACAAGGAAACTTTACAATAAATTTGCTTTACTTACATTGATTGCTTTTAGAACTATGTCCTGTGCTATGAACACCATTCTCCACAGGTTTACTCTTTGATTTGTCTACTTCCACAGCAACAAGCTTCGCGGGTTTCTTCACTTTCTTCACCTCTGCAGTATTCGATACAGAACCATTCAGAGAACTTTGTTGCTTTATAATATCTTTGCGATCTCGAACGTCCTTTTTGGTAAGCAATTTGACTTTATCGGGAGCAACTTTTGTGTTTACTAAAGCGTCAGCTTTGGGGTTGCCAATTGGCTCCGAAACATGTTTCCTAGTTTTTCTTTCGTCAACTTGTTTTTTAGCCAAATGCTTTGCTCTCTTTGATTCTTGTTCCTGTTTCATTCTCATAATTTCGTTCACTTTCGCCGTTCGATATACTTCTTCGTCATAGGATCTGTCAAGATTAAGAGCCTGCAAACCGTCTTCTAGATCTAAAGTTGTGGGTTGATATTTCGCTCGCCTCTCCTCCCTATCTAACCTGTCGAGAGTCCTTGAATCTCTGTCTATAGAAGGAGAAAACCGACTTCGATTTTCGGGCTCGTGCTCTTTACTCGATAAGTTCCTAAACACATAATCCCAACTTTCATAGGTACCCATGCCATCTTCTCTGGCCTTACTGAGCGCGGGTTGCGTATCTGATCGCGGTAAACTTGGCAGCGAAACATCACTCAACCCTGACTTAGATGTACTATGCTTTCTAGAAGATTCCAGTCTACTCTTTCTGTAGGTCCTTTCTTCATCTTTATACCTCTCAAATTTACCATTTTCGTAAACTGATGGGGTTTCTAATAATTCTATTAGCTGCGCTGTTGGTACAGAAGGGTATCTGTATTGGGGCATAGGAGGGTAACCGTTTACAGGTACTGTGGCAGCGTGTTTTATAGGAGCGTAAACAGGTGTAGGGATCATGTAAGGAGACTGTACAGGGTAATAATATGGAACACCGTAAGGAGTCATCATAGGAACTGTGGAGCAATGTGGCATGGTTACAGGTACTTCGGGATGTAAATGTGGATACATAACTTGTGGCATCATATATGGATTTATGGGTGGTATAATATCTTCTGGAGATGTTTCCTCGCATATGTGATTGCAATGTGGCTGTGATTGGTTATAACGTGGCTCTATTAGTCTGTTGCGGCACGGTTCTAAGGGGATCGTCGTCGGTATATTTGAATAAATCTCCGAATCTGAAAATAATAACTTTTCTAAGTATTTTTGTGAAACGGCTTACGACGATTTAAAACTATTGTTGACTTCATTAACCGCTTAAAACTTGATTTACCTCATTTACCTATGTAAAGCATTTTTTAGAAAATTATTAAATAAAATAATTGCCTGTAAAAAAGTTTTGTTTCATTCATATAGTGAATCATCTTTTCGTAAACAAAAGTCGATACATTGTCCTAATTTGATCATTCCCATGTATCAATATCATCTCAGCTCATATATCTCCCACAGTTAGACTGAAGAATCCTCAACAAGGAGGTAGGAATTAATCTACTACACCACGCTGTCTGATGGGTTGATACAAAATTTTATCTCGATTTTTCCTTCTCATGCATAGAAGTTATTTACATTTTATATTCCTCCGTCGTCTTTTAAAACACCCACAAGCATGATAGGAGGTCGTGAATTGTATTCTTACTCCATCACCACACGGAAAACCCATATACCAAACAAAAAGCGTCAAATACCCTTACATAAGAATTCAAAAATATTAAAGATGGCGATAAAAGCAATGAAAAAAGTACGAGGTGTTTATATATCACTGATCTCTATCACTAATATTTTGTTTATAGTGAATCTATTTCTCAAGTTTCTTTTACACTGTGTAGTGGTATGTCCTAGCACCTTAATACTATTAATACTAGTTCCGAATACACTCTATTTTTCCAGCTCCAACATGGCGAAAATCAAGTCTCACCATTTATGAAATCATGACAATCATTGTTACTACAATCTATCCTGAGTATAATGGAAATCAGGGAAAGGCATATATAATCCATTGTATGTCCATTTATAATAATAAATGTCCCACTGCTGGGCTCGAGCCTCCTCCACAATAAGAGGAAACTAGACTTACTGGTCAGATTGATTGATATAGAGTTTCACTTTGAGCTTACTTCTCGTACCTGTATACTACATATTTGCATATTATATCCCTTAGTCCCTTTCCATGTGGTGACAGAGTAAGAATACAATTCACCACTGTCTCTCCCACCCGAGGGTATCGTAAAAGACGAATAAGGGATTAATATGCATATAACATCTGTAAGAGAAGGAAAACTCGAAATTAAACCCCATACCAACACGTCTGACCAGCGTTGTACTGTAGGTTAATTTTCCTCCCTTTGTGGAGGAGGCTCGAGACCAACAGTGGGACCCTATGCTGCTGAAATGATGACTCTTAGTTGTCTTTTACGACAGTCTTTTACGACGATCTTTTAAGAGTGGTAGGTGGTCCTACCACTCTTAAAAGTGTCGACAGTTATCTGTCTACAGCCGCAGGCCGGTCCGTCCGGGGTACTCTCGCAGAAAATCGACGTCTGACTAGTAGCAATTAGTTACTGCGCTTCGTTCGGTGAGCGAGAGAGCCGGCAGCCCAACTTTCTGAGGGTGTTTGCGTGTGGAGGGTTTTGGTGGTGCCCTTGGTATCACCGAGCCTCAATGCACTCATTCACACTCCCTTCACTTTCTTCGCGGTAGGCAGCGGCCTTGTAAAGGTCCATGAGTGGCAGCAACACTTACCATCGGGTGTACTGTTTGCTCGTTTGCCACAGTATTCAATAAAAAAAAAAAGTCACTAGCGCGATAGGGGTGTTGAATTGTATTCTTAATCTGTAACTGCAAAAAGGTCATATAAAATGAATATAAAGCGTAACTATAAACTCACCGTCGCTGTAGGCGTGTTTGTTCCTGTCGGGATGCGAGTGCGCAGCGAGGCGAGCGGCGGCCTGTGCAGAGGTCGCAGCACGAGAAACACGCTCTGCACATACATCCCGCCATGTAACACGAGCACCTCCACTCCATACAGCCTCCCAAATTTGGGACATTATCTAATACAATATAAATTAACATCAATCTCTTTACATTATTGAATGAGATCTCCTTAATACACACAAAAATCAAATAGAAGACCGATTTATAGAAATTTATTTCTCCAAAAAAAAACAGGTAAGAAAAGGTTCAGTTCACTTAAATTGAGTATACTCAGTGCCAGATAACGACAAAAGACGACCTTCACCTACCTTCACCACGATAACTTAAAATGCAAAAAAATCTATCGCTTACCATACAAATCTATCGAAAAGTTGTATCGCAAAATTCTCTTGGTAGATGCCTACCAGGAAGCAACATTACAAACAGCACAACCCAAAATTTTACGAAATCTAGTAAAATTACCATAGAAAATATATGTTTTTAATATCCTATAATCATGTATTTCATTGTTTTAAAATACCAGATTAACCTGTAACTGATGACATTTCATTATTTTATAAATAATATCATTGATAACAATGCCAAATTACTTTCAAATGTCTGAATATCAAAAGTTTTTAATTAGCTTCGAAGAGTTATGTAACGCCCAAAAAATGCCAAGTTTTAAGTTATGACACATTTCTTTCAACTCATTTTACCGTCAGGTGTAATAAACCTAAAGGATCGCACAAGTAGATGCAAGATTTTAGGTTATGTGTATCAAACATAAAATCTTTTCTTAACTGATTTTAGCGTCAGGTGTACGAGATCAGTGGCGTCGTGTGGCCCAGTCGCCATTTTGTTTGACATTCCGTGTGGAGCACGTAAAAGATATTAAAAAAAATGACGGGCCTCATGACAGTATATACCGAAAGATTGATGCATTCATAATTCATGTATCAGACAGCAGTGATAGTAACAGTAGTGGAAGTGACAGCCCAGAACTATAGATTTTTGTAAAGTCATAAATAATTTTAGTATATTATTTTACCTCACCTTACGTATTTAACAAAAAGTTAGCCTTAAGATAGGTTAGCTATCAGTTTCATGCTAGGGCAGTGGTAACGTGTACGTATGCTTTATTATTGCACGTGTAGGTATTTAATAATTTCTTAATTAAAATTCTAAACAAATTACACGCAGACAAATGTTTGTAACCTCTGTACGGTCTAGACACCTTCACCACGATATTACAACGATAAGACGGTTTGTATGGAAAGCGATAGAATTAGCGATAAATTACTTGGATTTGATGATATCGTGGTGAAGGTCGCCAAATGACCTCTTTTGCCATGCTATTTGGCAAACACTATAGTAACATAATCCATATTAGTTGAATCTATACAAGACTCTTACATACATCTATATATATAAAAATGAATCCCTGTTTTCCTTGGTCACGCCATCACGCGTCAACGGCTGGACCAATTTCATTAATTCTTTTTTGTTGTATTTGTTATTGTCAGGAGAAGGTTCTTATGAAAGAAAAAATAAGAAAATTGCCCAGAAAATTAAAAAATTTAAGAATACTTAACCATCATATAAAATTATTTCTAATCTAACCGCTTTGGACAATATAAACTTTTTTAATGTAACCTTATAGAATTGACAGAACGCGTGCTGCAAATGTCGTCAAAGAGGATGTAAAAAAACTGAAAATTGTTTAAAACAGATGCCTCGGTTGGAGGGAGTTACTTTATTAATAAAATATGTAGATGTAAAACAATTAATTCATTATTTCTTACAGAAATGATGTAAGAAAACTGAATTTCTTAGTGCACATCAGGGTAGGTAAGTTCAGAGCCATTACGCCTAATATAAAAAGTCAATTTAATATGGAGTTTTGGTAATTAAGATACATGTTACTAATATAACAAGTGATATACTTAGTTATTAAGCAGAATACAATAGCTTTCTTTAATTTACAGTTGAATTTACATTTTTGAAAATGTCAGCAATTAGACGTACAAACTTAAGTTGTAAGTATTGACCCAATGAACGTTGTATGCCAATATTGCAAGGCATTTAAGTTTAAAAATTAAGGTCCTGGATTGTGTTGCGCGACGCCATTGGTACGGCCGTCACAGCCATTACATTCATTGGTTTCATACGCATAAGGAAAAATAGTAAGTATGTTGTATATAGGAATTAGAATAATAAACATTTTTTTTAATTCAATTCGAATTCAATATTATAATAGTTAAGACATGACAACGTCTGTCGGGTCAGCTAGTCTATAAGAATAAATAAAATTGGAGTGTCTGTTTGTAATGTCAAAATAATAGGCATTTTTCATGCTCACATGGTTATTTGTACGACACCTATGCCTAAAATAGCAATTAAAAAATTTTTGTCTGTCTGTCTGTCTGTTTGTTCCGGGTAATCTTCAAAACGGCTACACCGATTTCAAAAATTCTTTCACCAATGGAAAGCTATAATATCAGGGCGTAAACTAGGCTATATTTAATCCCGGTATTCCCACGGGAACGGGAACTACGCGGGTAAAACGACTATAACCGAAGCGAAGCGAGGGCGGGTTGCTAGTCTATACCAATAAATAAAATTGGAGTGTCTGTTTGTAATGTCAAAATAATATACTTTTTTCATGCTCACACGGTTATTTGCACGACACCTATGCCTAAAATAGCAATTAAAAAATTTTTGTCTGTCTGTCTGTTTGTTCCGGGTAATCTTCAAAACGGCTGGACCGATTTCAAAAATTCTTTCATCAATGGAAAGCTATAATATCAGGGCGTAAACTAGGCTATATTTTATCCCAGTATTCCCACGGGAAGGGGAACTACGCGGATAAAACGACTATAACCTATAACCGAAGCGAAGCGAGGGCGGATTGCTAGTACATAATAATTATAGCAATAAATCATTCAATCATTACGATTGACAGAAGAGATAAAATATTTTTTTTTTTTAGATTAAAACTTTTTATTCTTTGTGAACTTCATTCTTGATGCAATATGTACTACTTTTTCTACCATACATTTTGCAAAAGTTACTGGCAATCCTTACTAATATTATAAACTAGCAATCCGCCCTCGCTTCGCTTCGGTTATAGGTTATAGTCGTTTTACCCGCGTAGTTCCCGTTCCCGTGGGAATACCGGGATAAAATATAGCCTAGTTTACGCCCTGATATTATAGCTTTCCATTGGTGAAAAAATTTTTGAAATCGGTCCAGCCGTTTTGAAGATTACCCGGAACAAACAGACAGACAGACAGACAAAAATTTTTTAATTGCTATTTTAGGCATAGGTGTCGTGCAAATAACCGTGTGAGCATGAAAAAAGCCTATTATTTTGACATTACAAACAGACACTCAAATTTTATTTATTGGTATAGATGCGAAAGTAAGTTTGTTTGTTTGTTACGCTTTCACGCTTAAACCACTGAACCGATTTCAAAAATTCTTTCACCAATGGAAAGCTATAATATCAGTGAGTAACATAGGCTACATTTTATCCCGGTATTCCCACGGGAACGGGAACTACGCGGGTAAGGCGACTGAAACCGAAGCGAGGGCGGGTTGCTAGTAGTTTTATAAATGCCCCAGCCTTATATTCCAATATAATTTTTGATAGGCATAATGGCATAGGATAGGCTGGGCGAGTAAAAGGACACCCGCAAGTAAAAGGGTTGGTAATATTAGTATGCGTATTCATGATTTTTGTCAATAATAATTTTAATAGAAAGAACTTCTTGATTGTATTCATTCATGTTTTATTTTCAAATATTTCGTATTTACATTAGTGTAATTTCTCACCTGACATTCACACTGTGCAATAAGCGCATCCCTTGAAACAGCTGCCACCATATCGGGACATATAGGACCGTCTAGTTCTAAACGACCAGAACCGGCAGGCTTATAGCCCATTGCGTGTAGAAGTAACTCCGCTCCAACCATGTTAGCCTCGATCTCGTGTTTATAATAACCGCAATATAACTGAAATTAAAAATGAAAAACTGTTGAATACATTATTATAAATCTGAGCAAAGAATAACCTTGATCAGGTCATCTGTAAATTTATCCGTCAAGAACATCCACAAGAAGGTCGGATAATACCATTATCATCATGCTTGATTAGTGGTTGAGCGCAATTGATTGCAATTAATGCTACAAGTCGCCCAGAAGAGCGCTAGTACCTGGGTACTGAACTGCTCCTTCCTTAGTCAGTTCTTAGAACTTCCTCATAAATGTAAGGGAACACATTGTATTCTTAATCCGATACTATGCGGCCTTTAGATACCAATTACGACACTTCTATATCAATAAATAAAATTGGAGTGTCTGTTTGTAATGTCAAAATAATAGGCTCTTTTCATGCTCACACGGTTATTTGCACGACACCTATGCCTAAAATACAGATTAAAAAATTTTTGTCTGTCTGTCTGTTTGTTCCGGGTAATCTTCAAAACGGCTGGACCTATTTCAAAAATTCTTTCACCAATGGAAAGCTATAATATCAGGGCGTAAACTAGGCTATATTTTATTCCGGTATTCCCACGGGAACGGGAACTACGCGGATAAAACGACTAAAACCGAAGCGAAGCGAGGGCGGGTTGCTAGTTTAAAATAAAACATTTCAGATCATCGAACGACTTCCAGCTGTTCACACACCTGCATTGCTTGCCTAAGTGGTGACATCATATCTCCAACTACTGAAATATGATCCGCGAAGATATATCTATTACACATAATACTTTTCTACGTGTATTAATGACTGGGATGAGTTATCCTAAATAGCTGCGCCGATTCTGATGAAATTATTTGCATTTCAAAAATGCTTTAGATTGAGAACTGGACCCAGTAGATGACGCTGCGATCGATTTAAAGGTTATTTTTATTTGTTATGTTTATTAGATATTAATTACATTTATTTCAACTCAAAGCAGCAAACAAAGCAAAAATTAAGCTCCAAATAATATTCTCACCCGTATAGCCCTGTACTCCTTCCTCCAGGGTTGCGCCAATAGGTTAGCAGCATATCGCGCTAACGCTGCCCATCCCAATCCAGCTCTATACGCACTGAAGTCTGACAACTCGTTGACAGTCCGCTGGAACACCTTCCCCGTCTCCGACAGACCGAACTTACATTCATGTGGCACCAGAGACAAATATTCTATGATGTAATCTGCAACAAAGAATATTGTGGTTTACAATGTATGTTTAAACAAACAATGAATACTTTAAAAATAACTCATCTCTTGGTAGATTTTTCAATTTCATTACTCGCCGAATCGATTTAGTAATGTAAAAACTGTCAGTGTTATTCGTCGATCCGCTAGTTTGTAAGCTAGTTGATTGTTTTTAAAAACTGGCATCTCTGCTTGGGGTTAAAAGTAGTATTTGCCTAACTTGGACGTTTTACATTTCACCACAATGAAATTTTATAAACAAAAGGGTGAGTATTTATATTATTAATTGATATTACTTTTTGGGTGTTTCTGATATTATTATTAACAGAAGGTATTTTAGGTATTTTAACAGAATTTATTCTGTTAAAATACCTACATAATATCTTTTGATGAAGTTGTTTTTTGAAGTGAAACTTCTTTAGAAACGTAATTTCAAACTGGATGAAACGAAAAACTGAGTCCATAGAGACACAAACACATACACTCCCTTCCACATGCTTTTGCCATCCCTAAGCAAAATAGTGCAGAGCTAAAAGTTTTATATCTTCTAGAGGATTCATCGCAGCTCAAAAATTCCAACGGGATCTTAATCTACGAACCAAAACCTTCAAAAAATGATATAGTCGATTTCAAAAAATGAAGAATTTATTTTTTTAATCAATAATTAAAGACTAAAAAAATTCGAAATTTTCAATGCGCATGAAAGTTCCCACAGTTTTAGAAGCACTTATCTTAGATTAAAATATCCAACGTCATTTATATAGCTAATTTATATAATTTATATAGCTATAGATAGCTAATGCCAAAACCTTCAAATTGAGCGGTCGGACGATTTTTTATAAGTATTTTAAATGAAATTATGGTCATATTAGTGAAAAATGGTGTTTTCTTTGATCGCTCATATCTCGAAAACTAAATAAATAATTAGTCGTAGGTCGGCACTGTTTATTTATTTATATCTCGGTGACTTTCATCTATTATAGCGATGTATTTTTGTGGAAAAATTGACATATACTGGTAAGATATTCAGAAATGTATTTAATAAACATCAGATTATCGACATCTTCATAACACCTCAAAAAAATTTTCACTCCCAAAACCCAAATATCGCCTAAATATGTATTCTATATGTGAAAATACATCTTTTTTCTTCAGGAATTTTTTTTACCATTTTTAGTTTTCGAGATATGAGCGATCAAAGAAAACACCATTTTTTTCACTAAAATGACCATAATTTCATTTAAAATACTTATAAAAAATCGTCCGACCGCTCAATTTGAAGGTTTTGGCATTAGCTATCAGATGACGTTGGATATTATAATGTAAGATAAGTGCTTCTAAAACTGTGGGATCTTTCATGCGCATTGAAAATTTCGAATTTTTTTAGTCTTTAATTATTGATTAAAAAAATAAATTCTTCATTTTATGAAATCGACCATATCATTTTTTGAAGGTTTTGGTTCGTAGATTAAGATCCCGTTGGAATTTTTGAGCTGCGATGAATCCTCTAGAAGATATAAAACTTTTAGCTCTGCACTATTTTGCTTAGGGATGGCAAAAGCATGTGGAGGGGAGTGTAAATGTATAGGATTTAGTCGGCGAGAGGATGAGATAGAACACATTCGCGTAGCATCGCCACTATCGTCTACTAAGCACTGTCCATAGGTATGCTCCTGTATAGTGGGATAGTCAGTATATCTATATCTTGCTCCAGTTCCGAGCGTTCTATAATTTAATTAAATAAATTTTATTTTTTTTACTATTGAAAAACAGCACGTGGGGCCAAAGAAGTTTCACTTCTGACATGCGTACTTTGTACGCACGTTCTTTTTTTTAGGGGAGCTTTGGTGAGCACACACGCCGTCCACTCCGTCCAGGGCATCACGCCGCTCCATAATTCAACATATTCCCACCCCTTCGCCATTGGGTCGGCCACTGGTAACTAATACTTGACATCCGTGGCCATACTTTTGGACCAGTATTTTGATGAAATTTGGAACAACATCAATATAATTTCCTCAAGATGATAATGTATCATGACTATCATTTAGCCTATCGCGGTACACAGTTGGACAGAGGCCTTATGTTTCGCCACGTAAAGTAACATCATTAGACATCAGCTTGCCGATCAAAATGGGTCTCGAACTGCGATAGCACAGAATAGCACTATTCTTCAAGAATGACAAAGACGACAATTACTTATTACAAAACGTAAAAGATCCATCTCACTTTAGAAAAGTACCCGTACTACGTTTTCTGCTCAGGTAGAGAGTAAGTTTACAAAAACACTACAATAGAACAAAATTGTGCTTTTAGACTTACACGGAAGTAAAGAAAAAGACTAAAGGAAAAGAGAAGTAATCATACGTCAACGACTGTAAACTACTCTTGCTAATAATAATAGAAAAATATCTTTTAATTTACACTGCACGCGCATGCAACATTACCAAGAAGTTATTGTCTGTTAATTTAATTACAAAATTTATTGCTAAATAACACATTTCCCAATAGAAAGACGTATTTTAATAATAACTGCTTTATTTTTTTATAACGCAGGTGATATACTTTTCATGTTAAAAAGTGTTATTTTAATGAAAACCTATTTTGCCTTTTAGGCGCCTAAATGTGACCTAAAAACTAAGAATGAAACTCTGACAATCCGTTCGACCAGTGTTATAAGCCAATTATTCTCACATTCCCGTGTGGTGACGGAGTAAGAATACAATTCACCACCCCCTTTATTCATATTAATATTTACAACTTTTGGATTAGGGTTGAGAACTCACAGCGCTCACCCATGGTCCGGGCAAAGCTGGGAAAGCGTAAGTTGTATGAAAACCGCCTCAATGGAATGCGCAATTAGAGTTGACACATTGTATTCTTAACCCATTACCACATCCTCAAAGACACCTCTACTGGAAATCAGGCGTAACTCTTTTAATAAATATACAAATTCATCACAGCTCATATCCGTCCTACTATTGGGCCGGAGCCTCCTCCGCAATGGGAGGGAAATTGATCTACTATACCATGCTGATTAGACGTGTTGGTTTAGGATTTTATTTTGAGTTTTCCTTGTCTTGCATAAATGTTATATGCATATTATATCCCTTAGTCGTCTTTTACGACGTCCACGGGCAAGAGAAGGGGTGAATTGTATTCCTACTCCATCACTACACGCAGAGATATACAGATTATAAAAATTAAAAATGAATAACCTTCTAATTTCTTCTTTTGAATAAGTTTCTCAGGACTGTCGTCCGTTTCCAGGTAACTGTAGTGTGCGTCCTCGATACGACGCCATAACGCCGGCAACCGATCACGGAGCACCACATCACCCATGCCAGCGCACGACATCACCATCACCATAGACAAGACTCAGGGGTCAACTGTAACAAACCAACTGTTGTAAATCATATTGAATAGTTTATTGTTTAAATATTATAGATAGATAATTCTTTATTTGTAAACCAATTACAAGAAAAACTTAAATAAGAATTATAACTCCGAATGTACAAAGGGCGACCTTATCGCTATAAGCGATCTCTGCCAGGCAACCTTAGATCGTGTTTTCCTTATGTATCGTGAATATAAATACAGATAAAAGAAAATCATTGCCCGTATTCACAAACGTTAATATCAAGGTCACACGGACATTTTCTGTGTGGTGACGAAGTAAGAATACAATTCAGCACCCCCTTTCTTGGCCGTGGATATCATAAAAGACGACTTAGGATAATTCCTAAATAAATTTTATCCTGCTATTACCTGCATAAATTTTATCTACATATTATAATTAATATGTAGATAAAATTTATGCAGAGAAGGAAACCTTAAAATAAACCCCTATACTAACTCATCTGACCAGCGTGGTATAAGTAGGTCAATTTCCCTCTTATTGTGAAGGAGGCTCGAGCCCAGCAGTGGGACTTATTAAATGATGATAGACATGATAGCTGTCAGCATGAATGTTGTTGAAATCGGCCACATGAAATTAGGAGCTGGTAGCCCTAATTTGCTGTGAATGTTAAAATAAAGTATTAAGAGATAAGTAGACAATATCATTAGAAGAGAGAGAGAAAATGATGCCATTAAAAGCATTTTCACGTAAAATTTTGCCACAACGAGACCATTGCCACGCGCTGTCAAAAAGATATCAGGTCTAATGTAGAGCCAAACTTCTAATTCTACACGCCCTAACCCTACAGACCCTAACTTCACAAATTCATCATCTTTATCAAACTACAGTAGAAACTCGATTATCCGGCCCTCGATTATACGAATTCGTGATTATCCGGACTGCCAACCACGAACTATGTATTAACTATTAAATTTATGCAAGCATGAACGTGTCTGGAATGGAATCTCTCGCGGAATCTCTGCTCCACGCGTTACATTATTGTTTTAGTTACTAGCATGCTCCGCGGGATATGCATTTTAATAAACGCATAAAATACATACACAAAATAATGAACATACTACACAAAACCGAAGGAGGTTTTTCATACATTCGACTATCCGGATTTTCGATTATCCGAATGCCTACCTACAAAATTTAGTTCGGTTGATCGAGTTTCTACTGTATGTGGCTTGGCTGTTTCATTACCGGTTGTAAGGTAAAACTTTATTCACTGTTTATAACTCTTCTGTTACACAAAAGTTCTTATAGTAAGGATAACACGTGTATAAAATCTGGCATAGATAGACCCACTTGTCTCCCATATGTCCATCCCTCCATCAGCCTATCGTCATCACTGTTCGATAGGTAAGGCTCTCCATACAGGCGTAATAAAGGGTTTTTCAACAAGAACTTTGTTTTTCAATTGTGGCAACACCAACTACATGATAGTTTTGGCATTTAGTTTTTTGAGGCATTCGTAGTAGATGCATTGGCAATTGTTACAATGAATTCAATTTCGCTCGAAAATCGCATCAAAATAATTAAAATCCACTATGAAAATGGCGCACAGTGGGTCGAAAGCAAGATTTTAGGGACTTAGAGACCAACTTTGGTTTTTCATTTTTTTCTTAGTGCGGATGGATAGAGCTCGTTAACGTCAATAATAATTGCCCTTTTCCTAAACTTGATAGTTTGGGCAGAAAAAAATATTTTGAATTTTTTTGTATGGAGCTGATCAAATAAAGTTAAATTTCTGCTAAGTATCGTTAGATCCCGCTTTTAAACCTTTTGTTCCTTAAACCTTGTCTATTGCAATTCTCCGAAATAATTGAATAAAAAAAATGAAAAAATATATTAAGATAAAAAGTTTTATTTTTATTTTCTTAAGTTATTTTAAGTTAAATTTAATATGGATTAATAAGTGTAAGCACGTAATAATACGCATAACTACTTAACAACTAATAATAATACATTTAAAAGGTTCCTAATAAGCTTTTAAAAATGTGTGAAGATTTATCTAGAAATTTCTAATTGTCCGTTTAATGACTGTAATTAGTTTAACCTTTCATATTAAAAAAAAATGTGTTGTCACGTTTAGCCATTACTGTAATTTTAATGTGGATGATTAGTTAATGAGGGTAGTAGAAAAAAGAATCTATTACTGGAAGTTATACTTATAATTACCATATTTATTTTATATAATAGCTAGTATTCGTTTATTCGTACTACTACTAACATCTCGTGATTGTGATCGTCCCTTTTACGCTATAATGGAGAGTTTAGTGGACAATTTAGATTTATTTATGATTTTAAGAGATCAACTGAAATCATTGTCGGATAGAAAAAAACTTTGCCAATTCCTACAACATAAAATCAATGTGGCAGAAAAGAACAGTGCTGAGCTCCAAAAATTTTGTATGCGATATTGTTCAATTATAAGTGCAAGATGAGAGAACGAAGTAGTCGCACATTATCACAGTTTATAAGAAAAAATGGTAATTGGTTAGAGCGTGCAATAATCTAGCCCGAAGGAGTGATACCTGAAGCTGTGAACACTGAACAGGAAGGGGTCGGGATTTGTGATACTCATAATGTTGAAAATTTACCACCATCTACAACAGAAGCTTCGACATCTACATTTACACCTCGAAAACCTTTCGAAGAATTGGGCTCCAGGCAAAAACGAAGACGCGTAGAAGAAATTAAAAAATCGCTTTCGTTATCCCCTGATGAAGTGAAAGCTGCTACAATTGCTAGTTTAAGAAACACCAGAAATGAGGATGTAGGAAAAATAATTAACCATTTGTTAAATCACCCGGAAAAGTTCTTTTCTTCTGGAAAAGTTAAGGAGTGTTTAAGTACATGTAAAGCTAAAAGTAGTACATATTCACCCGATGAAGCCCTGTCTTTATTAGTTTCACTTAAATTAAGTAGGTGGCAGTATATAAACCTAAGAGAGGCAGCAAATGAAAATGGGTCTGACTTATATCCTTCTTATTATAAAATTAAACAAGCGAAGTCAAGATGTTATCCAGGGAAAGAAGATATAATTATAACTGAAGAAGGAGCTGCTGCTAAACTGCAAGCTTTACTCAACTTGACAGTTTCAAGACTTTTAGATGTAATTGCTTTGGATTTAAACTCGGCAACAGATTTTCTGCTTATAAGCAAATGGGGCTTTGATGGAGCCTCGGGTCAAAGTAATTACAAACAAAAGAGTGAAACAGAGTTTGATGATTCATCTATTTTTATGGCCAGTCTAGTTCCTATTAGGCTTCAACACTGTGATGGAACAATTGTTTAGAAAAACGAACGACCTTCATCGACTTTCTATTGCCGTCCGATTATGTTTAAATTTACCAAAGAAACGCAGTCAACAGTGGCAACTATAAAAGCTGACATAACAGAAGAAATAGAAAGAATTCAGCCATCAAGAATCAGTCAAGTTGAAGTTAAGCATCAATTGCTCATGACAATGATAGACGGTAAAATAACCTCGTATTTGTCAGACACATCCTCAGCTGTCTGTGATATTTGCAAAACAAAACTGACAGAGATGAACAATCTGGAATCACTTGCTCATAGAGAAAGGAACGACGAAATGTTCCAGTACGGAATTTCATCTTTACATGCCTGGATAAGATGCATGGAATGCTTGCTTCACATCTGTAAATATTTCTTACTTCATACTTTATTACCTTGTTATTTTATGCATCCTGTGACATTATTTTTCTAAGTGACATTTTTTTTTAATTGCAGCTTATCGTTTGGAGTTTAAAAAATGGAGTTGCAGGGAGGATGATAAAGAAAAAATGGCGCTTACAAAGAGCGCTATACAGCAGGCATTTAAAAAGGACTGCGGGTTACTTATTGATATGGTTAAGCAAGAAGTAGGCACAACCAATGATGGCAATACTGCCAGAAAATTTTTTAGAGATGCAGAAACAACAGCCCGTATAACAGGAATTAGTAAAGATTTAATTGAAAGGTTTCACGTGATTCTTCAGACTGTTGGATCTGGAGAGAACGTAGACCTAAGTAAGTTTTCTGATGTTTGTAAAGATACTGCAAAATTGTATGTACAGTTATATCCCTGGTATTATATGCCTTCCAGTGTACATAAATTGTTAGTACATGGGACGGATATAATTAAGGAGTTTGGTGCCATACCTATAGGTAAACATTTTATAATCTAATTACAGTCATTAAATGGATAATTAGACATTTATAGATAAATATTTACACATTTTTAAAAGCTAATTAGGAACCTTTTAAATGTATTATTATTAGTTGTTAAGTAATTATGCGTATTATTACGTGCTTACACTTACTAATCCATATTAAATTTAACTTAAAATAACTTAAGAGAATAAAAATAAAGCTTTTTATATTAATATATTTTTTCATTTTTTTGATCCAATTATTTCGGAGAATTGCAACTTTATGCACATGTTCATAGCATCAAATGATAGTAGACTAGACAAGGTTTAAGGAACAAAAGGTTTAAAAGCGGGATCTAACGATACTTAGCAGAAATTTAACTTTATCTGATCAGCTCCATACAAAAAAAATCAAAATATTTTTTTCTACCCAAACTATCAAGTTTAGGAAAAATCTTCTAAGGGCAATTATTATTGACGTTAACGAGCTCTATCCATCCGCACTAAGAAAAAAATGAAAAACCAAAGTTGGTCCCTAGGTAGTGTTGCCCAAATGCAAGACCAAGACGAGACTTGGACCAGTCTTGGTATTGGTCTTGCAACAGCACACCTGGTCTCGTCTTGGTATTGCACACTCGGGTCTTGGTCTTGCAGCAAGAGTCTCGCAAAGTCTTGCAAGTCTTGCAGTTCGAATAACGTAACAGTCATTTATCATGGCAATGAGAAATCTAACTAAATCAATCAAATATCATCCTATCCTCTCTATCCATCTGCTAGCCTATAGTCCACTATTGAATATAACCCTTACCACTGGGGAAAATTACTCTCCTATTCCCCTGGTGTTACATTAGACAGAGTTACTACTCCTATGACAAAGGAAGGAATTTCGACCCTGTTTTCTTAAGACGTCACCACACGGGGCAGTTGATACAATAAATTTTATGTCATTTAACATTCCCCCTTTCCAACAAATAAAATTTTTCAATTTGATTGGCAAGCGACGGAGTTATTTGACTACTGACGACAAGTCACTCTGCTCTGGTGATCGGCCCAACAACGAGGTGACGTGGGTACGGGTGGGTTATGAGCCCGCGTGCCGTCCTTTCATCGCCCCGGTCGGAATGGACCGCGCGTGTGCTTACCATAGCCCACCCATATAAAAAAAAATAATAATAATGGCTTCCTAACACCAATGCTTCGGTCTGATTTGATACGACATCCACGGGTAAAAGAGTGGTGAATTGTATTCGCACTCTGTCCCTACACGGACATTTATTAAGATTAATTGTAGATATATTTCTATGACCAACAGTGAACGTCGTTGGGCTAATGAATAAACGGATATATAAATACGTATAATGGGCAAGAGCACTTTCGTAATTACGGCATTTTTGTCCTTAAGCCTTTCCGAAGAGTAATTCTGAAAAGCCAACACCAACATTGGGAATCGATATCTCAAGACTGATTTGACTTGCCGTGTAGTGACGGAGTAAGAATACAATTCATCACCTCCCTATTTTACCCGCGAGTGCGAACTCACGACTAAGGGCTATAATACATAACATCGGTGCAAGAGAAGGAAAACTTGACATGAAACCCTGTAACAACACGGGCGATCACCGTGGCGATTCCTCTCCGGCCACGGCCGATTTCCCTCCTATTATGTAGAAGACACGAGCTCCACCGTATATAAGCTGGAATGGTGATTTGAATTAAATGCAAGACCGCGAGACTCTTGCAGGCTCAGTCTTGGTCTTGCTCAAGTCTTGCAGGGCTAGTCTTGATCTTGGTCTTGCAAAAATTAAGCGGTCTTGGTCTTGGTCTCGGTCTCGTATTTCTCGCAAGACCAAGACTTTTTTGGACAACACTATCCCTAAGTCCCTAAAATCTTGCTTTTGACCCACTGTGTGGCGGTTCTGTTAAAGTTACATTTCGTAAAATTCGTGATATTTTCGGACAACATAATCGTCCTTCTGAGACCGCTATTAAGAATTTGGTCGTTAAATTTGAGTCGACAGGCTCGATTTAAAATGTGCCAACACCAACGCGTGTTCGACCGGGTCGTTCAACTGAAAACATCGCAGCCGTGAGCCACAGTGTTGAAGAAGATCCAAAGTCAATTCCTCGACGTTCTCAACAATTGGGGTTATCCAAAACCAGCACATGGCGAATTTTGCGTAAGGATTTGGCTTTGAAGCCTTACAAGGTTCAACTGGTGCAGGAATTGAAGCCCACCGACCATTCACATTGCCGTAGATTCGCTCAATTCATTCAGAAACAACCCGCTGGTTTTTCTGAAAAAATCATTTTTTCAGACGAAGCCCATTTTCACTTGTCAGGGTACGTCAACAAGCAAAATCGCCGCATTTGGGCTTCTGAAAATCCTAGATCGATTATTGAGAAGCCTTTGCATGCTCAACGTGTCACTGCATGGTGCGCTATGTGGTCTGGAGGCGTGATTGGGGCGTTTTTTTTCGAAGATGAGGCTGGAAATGCGGTAATGGTCAATGGATCACGCTATCGCGAGATGTTAACAACTCAATTTTGGCCTATTATTGATGACGTGGATATCACTGACATATGGTTTCAACAGGACGGTGCCACATGTCACACATCCAATGAAACGATCAATTTATTGCAAACCAAATTTCCCGATCGCATAATTTCACGAAAATCAGCTGTTATGTGGCCAGCCAGATCGTGTGATTTAACACCACTGGATTATTTTTTGTGGAGCTATGTTAAGGACAGAGTCTATACGGAGCCAATCGAATCGATTGCAGCCTTAAAACTCAAAATCCGTGATGTGATTAACGAAATAGACCCGCCATTTTGCCAAAAAGTGATTAAAAACTTTGATGAAAGAATCGACATTTGTCAGCGTGGTCGTGGTGGACATTTGCCAGATATCATTTTTCATTCATAATTGCCGAACTTTTCTCTTCGTAATACAATAAACATTTGAATCATCTTCATCTAAATTTCTTGTTTTATTTTGTTTTAGAAAACACAATTCTTGAAAAACCCTTTACTATGGTCCGTATTGCTATAAGCCGACTGCAGCATGGCGCAGCTTGCAGTTGATATCAAAAATTTCCCAAAAGAATGCTAATAGAAGACAATGGAAGCCTCCTCAGTTAATGACTTTTCAACCGCATTTGAGGATGCCCGCAAGAGCAGGGTATAATGATATATATTCTTGGCCCGTCACTACAGGAGGATTTTTTCGCTTAATCGTGGGAAGTCTCATATCCAACGTATATGAACTGAAAAGAAAGCAAAAGAAAATAAATCATAGAATGATTTATACTACTGTAGATACTATTAGATAATCAGTAGCATCCAATACTTCACATTTTGTGTACGTTCAAAGTGGGCCACGTCAATTATAGAACAATATTAAGAGCGAGTCTATCTATATACTCTTGGCACTCGTATTCACTAATTACTCTCTTTCATTTAAATGTAACTATATTTCATTTTATATTAAGTTATTATATTTATTTTCGAATTTGTCGCCTTTGCTGGCGTAAATAAATATTATGATTCGATTTGAAACTATATGTACCGTTATGGTAAGCATGTTCATATATGAAGGATTTTGAAAAAAAAACGCATGCGACAGGGGCAGGTTACAGAGTCTGTCCTTGTGGCTCGCTCCATTGGCTGTGAGAGATAAAACGGTGGATTATGAGGTGTCGTCCTTCCATCGCCCTAGGACTGGCCAACACTTGAACAGATCATGTCTGTCAAAAAAGGGTGAGATATAGTGAAGGTTATGGCCTAAACGTTATAACTAATTTTAATTACGAATTATCGAGACGTTATTTTTGGGCAACTTTTTTATGTGTAGAGTTAAGTTTATGAAAAGAACACGCTGCCAATCACGGTAAGAATCCAGTTTATTTTTGGACCAAGGCACGAAAAAATTGCTTCACATAAATAAATACAATTCTCTAAATTTAAAAAAAATCTCGCGTACTATCTCGATGTCATTCGCGACCCGAATTTCGGCCGCGACCCGGGGTTAAGCAACGATACCGTACACGTTTCACGTTGCAATACCCCTGAAAATGACACATGTCGGGTTCTTGTATGATGTTTAAATGTAGCTCAAACTGGAAGTTAATTAACGTCAAGAATCGCCTTACCATTTACGAATAGATGAGATATTGTCGAGCACAGCTACTGTTAGGTTAATTAAAAATCGTATTCAAAAATCCAATTTTTTTTAAATTAAATATGATTTCAAAACGAAAAATTGCTTAGTGAAAGGACAGCCAAACTAAACGAAATATATACATTCACAATTAGTTAAACGCCAATTAAATGATTACGTTATAACACACGTAGGTTCCATGACAACACACTGTTATCAAACAAAGAATCCAATAAAGAGGTCATCGACGTTACCATGATGCGGGTATGTTTATTTAACTCTAGAAATGCTCGTAGTTTCGCTCAGCTTGATTCGGTAAATAACTATTGTTAATTTGTACACTTTCGCGATCTTCCGCCTCTTGACTGGAACGCCGCCACCGGGGCCACTGAATCATGAAATATTTTCTACTACGATGATTGTAGAATACAATATGTTTTTAGTTCATCGGTTCAATTATACTTTTAAATACTAGCAACCCGCCCTCGCTTCGCTTCGGTTATAGGTTATAGTCGTTTTACCCGCGTAGTTCCCGTTCCCGTGGGAATACCGGGATAAAATATAGCCTAGTTTACGCCCTGATATTATAGCTTTCCATTGGTGAAAGAATTTTTGAAATCGGTCCAGCCGTTTTGAAGATTACCCGGAACAAACAGACAGACAGACAGACAAAAATTTTTTA
The DNA here is from genome assembly GCA_032191425.1 of Lymantria dispar. Taxonomy (NCBI): domain Eukaryota; kingdom Metazoa; phylum Arthropoda; class Insecta; order Lepidoptera; family Erebidae; genus Lymantria; species Lymantria dispar. The sequence goes on from CM063455.1 coordinate 10,333,007, forward strand.
ATTGCTATTTTAGGCATAGGTGTCGTGCAAATAACCGTGTGAGCATGAAAAAGCCTATTATTTTGACATTACAAACAGACACTTCACTTTTATTTATTGGTATAGACTACATACTTTTTTAAATTAAAATACCATGACGACGGAATAAAAAACCACTTTGAGAATCGCTCTTGATTTCCGTAGCGTAGTAGATGCTTATAGGAGGTAACAAATCCTATGCCCAACCGATTTCGAGGTAAACGACAAGTTGAACTGTCAGAATGAGCTGTTTCAATGAAGATAAAAATTTCAAGATCTAAAATGATAACTGCGGCAAAATTTATTTAGAACCGTCGATTTAACGCCCAACTACTACAATCTAGCCGACAGACACAACTAGATTAGTTTTATTGTATCATTTCAACTTATAAACGAGCCCCCTCCGTAATGGGAGGGAAATTGACCTACATATGACAAGCTGGTCAGACGGGTTGATACAGAGTTTTATTTCTAGATTTTCTTCTCGAGTTTCATCTGTTTGCGTCCATTAGCCATCTCTACTCTGTCACCATACCGACACGTTTTGATGCAGAACTTGTTATAAAAGATGAGAATAATAAGACCACGATACAAACTAAGTAATCTTTAAAATTTCATTTTTATGAGTTTTTCTACAATCAAGCTTTAATCCTTACACTGGTGCGATGTAATAGTGGCGTCCACCAGGGACATTGTTGGACTTTCGTGTTCGTAACATATGAAATTTTTTTGTAGTGTTATTGAGAACTATGTACATGTGAATCATGACGGAGAAGAATACCCATTGTTTATGAGTCGACTAATGGCTGAATGCGAATAACAGTCTTGCAATTAAACATTATAATAAAATCCTCTACCAATCCGCCTGGCCAGTGTTGTTTGCTCATGGACTACAACGAAGGCTATATAGACTAATAACAAACAACAAAAAATATCAGCTTCATGCAAGTTCGCGTTAGCAATTCCTTAATAACCCCAGTAGGTATGTGTCATCATTCACAATAAGTCAATGATTCATATACCTATTCATTGTTAGTAAAGCCATCAATATCCTATTCATGCATAACATTACTAGTATTATTGAAACAATCCTATTAAATCTATAGCTATATTGAAATCACATAAATGTATAAACGTGACACGCTATGCAGTTCGTGATCGAAACAACACGCGCCTCAGATGTTTCGAAGTTATGCGTATTATATCGTAAATAATTAATAATCGCTTACTTCAATGGTAAAAAAAATATTGTAACTAAACGCAATCTGAACGTCTAAAATTTCTAAAACAAGAAAAACTTGATTTGTGAAATACACATTCTTGGAAAAACTTATAGCATATATATATATATAATAATAATACAGAGAGTAATGGGTTTTAAATGGATTTTATTCTTGTAATGGATTTTAAAATATCTCCAGTTTTCTGACATCAAACCCATATAGAATTTTATTATCCGTTTAGATTGTAGCAGGTCGGGCAGGCGCTCGGATAATTGATATGCCACCCAATCTGATTAAACCAAAGGCCCAATTCATTTGAGAATAAGAAATTAGGAAAATGAAGTTAAGTTTGAAATAGTAACCTAAATTCATAAACAAATCAGTGTTCCTCAATGGGGATGCTGCTATTTTAATATTATTCGGACTTTATTCTTTATCGATTATTAATCGTTTTTTTTTTTTAAATCGACTAATAATCGATATAATTTTATCGATTAATAATCGAAGAATCGATTTTAAAAAAGGTCATCACCATACTGCATGCAGTGTTTCTTACTACTTATATTAGAAAAAAAAGCTAACATTTCCTAAAAAAAAAGCTCATAATCTTGTATTATTTATTTTTAATTAATCGATTATTTTATAATCGATTTATTATAAAGAAAAAAATCGATTATTTGCCCTCCAAGTCACATCCCTCAATGTTTGCCCTTTGGCATAGACCTCTCACAGCTGTCTACAAGTTCTACAACATTCTATTTCTTGCTTTCTTGTTGTACTGTCTGTTCCTCTAACTAGCAGTTTTCTCCATTTTATCTTTTTGATTCAAATTCAACTCGTTTATTATGAATAAATCTTGCGGGGACACTTAAATATTGTAAATCTTTACATTTACCTTCAATTAATTCAAATATCTACCACCAAATCAGAATAAGACTGCACTGAGAAGATTTGGCAAGAAACCCAGAGATTTGTCCATTTTTTATATTTTTAATGACTTTGATTATGACTGAATGAATAGCATGCAACATAATCTTTTTAAATCATGATACAATATCATTTTCAAATTAAATGCACTGACTATTGCTGAACCGGATCTACCAAGTAGTAAACGATCCCGAGTTAACCACTAGAGCAGCGGGCGAGACCCTCTTCTCATAGCCATCATTTTTGTCCTTATAAGTTTATTTGTAATATGAGTATGTTAATTTATAGTAATTGTTCTTATTCTAACAAATCTTTCTTTCATAGCATATTCCTCTCTATAGGATTTATCTCATTATCTTGTCTATATTACTGAAGTCTGACAACAGACAAATAATGAAAAATTCTTTTTGATAGCCATGCTCAATTCTATATTCTATTTATTCCATGTATGACTTCTATATCTTTCTATTTTTTTAATACTTCCTGTGTGTCAACTACAAAAGATATAGAAAGATATTTAGGACACACATGGAAAATTGAATCAATTGGAAAATTTATTAGGCACATACATATTGACATATTCCATTAATTTGTTATTGATACAAATATGTCGGCAACTTTGATATAATAAATCTTTATAAACCTGAAGTTCAATAAATGAGATTGAAGAGAAGAAACTATGTACTTCAGAAAACTGAAAGTCAAGTTATCTTTGGGTTATTGATGATACATATAAAATATTAACTATTTTTAACAACATTAGTAGACAAAGGTGATAAGAATCGTGTTGCAGAATATAGCTATATAGGATTTATATAATATGGGATATTAACTTATAGCCATGTACTGCCTATAAGGAGAATTTACTAACAGAAACACCAAATATGTTTCATTTAACCTGAGTTACACTAGAAACCTCGCAATGCCCATATAACAACATGTTTATGCTCCTGCCCTTTGTTTCCCTGGCAAGCTATGGTCAAACCCTGTCCATTCCATCCGAGGCATCAGAAGGGCAGTGCGGGACCCCACCTACTATGCCTTGCCCCTTCCCATTACCACTGAGCCAACTATTGATAATGATTCCTTGCCATTCATAGCTAATGATTGCAGATATTTATATCGAGCCTAAATGTTTCACACAATCGAATTTCAAATTTTTAATTTCAAAGCTAGCGAGACTTCAATTAAGTCATTACTGCATGACTTTGTTCCATCAATGTCATATTTTGTCAAGGTACATCAGTCTCTTTAGTGTAACTAAGTAGTAACACATGATAACAAACATAGAGATATATTTGTTATTTTGTAATTGAGTGATAAGATAACTGATAAGTGGCAAATGCATTGCTGGCAATGTGAATGACTCACCAATATACATTATTTACTTTGTTTTATAAGCACTATCTGTATTAGGTGTAATTAGAATATAAACCACAGATGCCCTAGTCTATGTACTTTCTGTGTAGTGATGAAAGAAGTATACAATGCATCACTCCCTTTGTCTATGGGTATAATAAAACGGCAGTCTGTTGTACTCTTCTCTTGAATAAATGTTATATGCATTTTATATCCCATAGCCTTACAACATAATATGCATACAACATCTATACAAGAAAAGGAACTCTCAAAATAATCCTATACCAACCTGGCTGATCAGTGTGGTATAGTAGGTTAATTTCACTCCTATTATGGAGGTGTCTCAGCAGCGGAATATGGAGCTGACATGATGATGTACATACCTTCCATGCCAAGTATTTTTGTTTTTATTACCAACCCATCTTCCGTGAATCTTGAGTAGTTTTCCCGAATCTATTATGAATGGTATCAAAATAAAAAGTCCCAAGAGAAACGAGGGATTATTCCTTCCTCTTTAAAAAGTTATTAATGATACCAGACTTTTTATTTATAGACACATAGGTGCCATGCGAGTTTAGAATTATAATTCACTTGTTTAATACCTACATACCCACAAATATTATTTAAAAGAAAAAACAGACTATATTGATTCCGGTTTGTTTTTATCCTGCCTTCACTATTCCAGTTTAGAAAACAAGTTCATAAATTTTCATGTATTCGGATACTATTTCAAAAATAAATTAACAAAAGCTTATTTATAATTAATGTATATTATATTTACATATGCTGTATTATTACAGCAAAAATGTTAAAAGTCGATACTTAATAGAAAACTAATTAATCAACTCCAATGCAGAACAACTCAAAACAGATGTCAATGGCAACTACTCTTTGATATTTGTTTGTTTTGCGAAAATATTTATCAGTTCGCCATTACGAGTTAATATATAAAAATAGATACTTTAGTATTGCATGTATAAAGGCAATTTAATGCTGGTTGTAATTAGTGCTAGTACAATATTATACCAAGATAACTACGTCGAAAAAATAATATGCAAATGAATATACTCCCACGCGACGTACCAACAATATACTATTATCAAATATAACTCATTCTGACTTACAGCTGTTACCTGTAGTGTTTACTAGGGTCTAATGAACTCACCGAACAGGAAGAACATTCTTTTCCGGGACGTCAAAAATTATTTCAATGCACCAAATGTAGAGCGGACAAAAATAGTTCACCCAAAAAATCTAAATAGCGTCTACAAACTGATAAATCACTATTACAGAACAATATTATAGACATTTCATAATCACAGCTGACACTAAACTATACAAAACCATGAATGCTTGAATGAATATTTTAAAGAAATTAAAAATAGTAATACAAAATTTCGGGATTTTGTTTTGACGTTTAAAGATAATGCTGATACAGACTATAAGTGACAATTACATTATTGACATTAGTGAAATATTGCCTATAACAAAATAAATGTCTCTACCACAAAATATTACAACCTACATATTCACTAAAACAAAAAAGTGAGGTGAACGTGGGGGATTTTTAGTGGTACTGTGAAAGGGTCTTGTATTTTATTCAATATATTAGAGGTTTCAATAGTTTTGATGGCATTTTATGTAATATATGACGGAAGAACTGCTGGGGTACAGTGAATATGATATAAACATGTTTTATATAACTTTTGTTTCTACAGAAAATCTCAGAAAATACCGTTAACATGTTGAAGGCAACAATTTGACTTCCTGACGGACAATGACTAATTAGAAGAAATTGATAATGAAAATTATAACTCGACACTGGCAAAAATAGCTCGTATTAGTAGCTGATTGCCAAGACAAAAAAATAAGAACAAGAGATGAACCTGACCATGTCGTTACATTCTTTATGTCCGATAATAAATTTGAATCCGTCTATATACTGCCCCACAGGCAAACTAAAGAGATAAGCCTAGCGGACCTGTATGCACCTTTTAATTGGTGCACACTCAGTGTGATATATATACTGAGGAGAATATGAAAGGAATATTTGTTTTTTTTCTAATACATACACACTGCATATATCACAACATATACGAGCCCAGTTAAACAATGTTCTTAACTACCACTAGTATAGATCGCTTTAAGACAAAGTGCCATTTATTAAGCGATTAATAACAATTGATTTCGTCAAACTATTATTAATAAACAGTCCCAACTTTCCGAATTGAAACTCAGTTTATAAATTTAAAATAGACTGCACATCTATCTCATTTTTATTGTTTTTCTAGTCATGCCCATATGTCGCCGAAGTACTACAATACACAGTACATGGCGTATATGTTATGTGTTAAACTCCGATATCTAAAAAATAACACTTTATATACATGCCAATATGTTCAGTTTTTTTTTTTTTTTTTTATGGGTGGGCTATGGTAAGCGCACGCGCGGTCCAGTCCGTCCGGGGCGATGAAAGGACGGCGCGCGGGCCCATAACCCACCCGTACCCACGTCACCTCGTTGTTGGGCCGACCACCGGAGCAGATGTGAATTGTCGTCAGTGGTCGGCCCGACGGAATACCCTTTCAAGTACCCTCACCTCTCGACATCCTGGGACGTCGGCCGCCATCGCGCGGTTAGCCACACTGCGGGTGACGGACAATTCCCCGGTCCCATCACCCGCGGCCTCGGCTAGGGCGGCATTAGGCGCAGATACTCGCGCCTGCGCCGCCCGAGTCGCCGGCGGCGGAACGTGTCGCCGAATAGGAGCTCTACTCGCACACGATCCGCCACCTCCCGCGGCGACCGCGTCCCAGTTCCTGACGCTGACGAGCATCTCCCTGGCGATGGTCGGCAGCGCCAGGTCGGCACCGATAATCGCGACGAGTTCACGGCGCTCTCCCTCCCACGCAGCACACTCCTCGAGCGTGTGCTGCGCCGTGTCCTCGTCGCAACTGCAGTGGTGGCAGGACGGTGTGCTCTCCCTCCTGACAATCTTGTGCAGGTACTTTGCGAAGCATCCGTGCCCCGTCAGCACCTGCACCAGTCGGAAGGAAAGCACCCCGTTCGTCCGCTCCAACCACTCCATCAGCACCGGCCGGAAGGCCTCGACGGTCCTGACACCGTACCGAGGACTCTCCAGCCGGACTGCCCAACGGGCAATGACTCCAAGGCGGGCGTCGACCCGCCAGGCGGTGATCTCCTGCAGGGAGACCATACCGCCGCGGGCGCGCGTCTCCGACACCCGCCGATAAATGTCCGCGAGCATCTCCGCCTCCAGGTCCCACGGGGGAGTTCCGGCCAAGAGGCACGCTGCCTCCGTCGACATGGTGCGGTAACCGCGTATGGCCCTGACCGCCATTACCCTCTGTGGTCGCCTCAAGAGGGCCCTCAGCCGGACGGTCAGGGACCCCGCCCACACCGGTGCGCCGTACAGAGCCATCGACCGGATCACCCCCGCATACAGCTGTCGGCACGTAGCGCTGGGTCCGCCCACATTCGGCATCAGCCGCGAAAGGGCGGACGCCGCGCCGACAAGCCGGGGAACAAGTCGGTGGAGATGCTCCCGGAACCAAAAATGCCCGTCGAGCACCAGGCCCAAGTACTTCATGTGGGCCTGGATGCTGATGGTGACCGACTTCACGGTGATCGAAGCGCCGGCGGTACGGAGGCCATGGAACAAAAGGGCCTCCGTCTTTTCCAGGGCTACCCTCAACCCCAGCGCTTCGATCCGCCTGACAATCTCCTCGGTGCCGAGAGTTGCCAGGCGTGCCGCCGCCTCTAGCGTCCCACCCCGGGCTGTGACGAGTGTATCGTCGGCGTAGCAAATTACACCCAGCCTGGGTGGGAGGCTTCCTCTCAACGCCTAGTCGTAGCCGATGTTCCACAGGGTCGGACCCAGAACCGACCCCTGTGGGACACCGCACGTCATGGGCGTTCGCACAACGTCCCCTACTCGGTCAACGTAGAGGACGCTGCGCCCCTCCAAGTAGTCTGCCACCAGCCGCCTGAGGTACACGGGCACCCCGTGATACCTGAGCCCCTCCCTGATGCAGCTGAATGGCAGACTGTTGAAGGCGTTGCGATGTCCAGGGACACCGCCAACAGGACTCCTCCGCCGGTGACGGCCTCCGCTACCACAGCCTTCAGGCGCAGCAAGGCCGCGATCGTCGAACGCCCTCTCCGAAAGCCAAACTGGGCGTCCGACAAATCGGGCCCGTCCCCGACGAGGTGGCGCTCGATGCGGGCAGCCAACACCCTCTCCAGCAGCTTGCCCGCATCATCGAGCAGCACGATGGGCCTGTAGGCCGAGGCCGACTCGGGAGACCGTCCCGGCTTCGGCAGGAGAACCAGCCTCCCCTCTTTTCAGCACCCAGGGAACTGTCCGGACGACATACAAGCGTCGAACAGTCCCCTGAGGCGTGGTCCCAGGTGTTCGAGGACCAGGGCCAACACACGGTTCGGAATACCGTCGGGGTCGGGGGCGGTGGATTCGACTCGCATACGCGCCACCGCCGCCCCCATTTCCGGCTCCGTGATGGGCGGAGCACTTTCGTCGTCGGCCTCCCGGTCGCTGTCCCGCGAAGCCATGACCGGGGGCGTGTGCTCCGCCCGCCTTGGAAAGAGGTCCTCGACAACTCTGGTGAGGAGGCTGGGCTGGAGAGTCTCGGTGAGGGGGGGGGGGCCCGCCCGCGAAGCTTGTTCAGCGCCGCGAGGTAGGGGCGACCCCAGGGGTCACGCTCGAGACTGTCCAGCATCTCCCGCCGACTAACGTCCTTGGCGGTACGGACGGCCAGCCTGAAGGCAGACCGCGCACTGCGGTAAGCCTCATACAGCTGGCCCTCCCGCTCAGCGTCGCGGTGACGCGCTCGGCTGTAGGCCCTCCGGGCACGTATGCACGCGGCCCGAAGGTCCGCCAATTCTCGGGACCACCAGGGGACCGCACTCTTCGGGGGCAGGCGCCGCACACGGGGCATGGCCGCATCGCAGATCTGCGTTCACGCACAGTGGATGCGGCCAGCCTCGGCATCCACCCCGTCCGCCTGGGGCGGTGAGGACAGCCATGACTGAACGATGGCTGCCTCGGCCAACAGGTTCCGATCCAATCGACCCACAGCCCACCGCGGAAACGCGGGAGCTCCGTCCGCCGTGTGACCCCTGCTGGGCTGCAGGAGGGTCCGGGAGACCTCTATCCGGATGTATCGGTGGTCGGATAGGGTCTCAACCTCCTCCTGGACGCACCAGCTTCTCACACGTGCTGCGACATTAGGGCTAGCGAACGACAAGTCCACTATCGACCCGCCCTGCTGCCGCACGCACGTTTGCACCGAGCCCCTGTTCAGCAAACAGAGGCCCAGTGCCGCCGCCCACTCTTCGACCGCCCGCCCGCAGGGCATTCGTCCTGGGGGACCCCCACGCCGTGGACTTGGCGTTGTAGTCCCCCATGACGAAGACCTGGCGCGGTGCCAGTCGCCGTATCGAGGCCCCCAGGATGGTGAGGAAGGCCCCGAAATCCGTCGCGCTCCTGTTAGTGGAGAAGTAAACACCAAATAGCGTAACCTCTCCTCATTCCGCCGCGACATACCCATCGCCCCTGTCCTTGAGCAACAAGGGCGGGGAATGCCACGACGTGGAGGCGACGATTGCCACAGAGCCGTCACTGCTGCCCAGCCAATTGGGCCGGTCAGGCACCACGTACGGCTCCGCGGCTACGGCTGCACCGATCAACCACTCCGCCATGGCTTGCAGGAAAACGTCCTGTGCCTCGGCGGCGTGGTTGAGGTTGGCCTGCTGGAGGTGGTAAGATTCGGCCGCCATTAGTGGGCCGTATCCATTACCTCCTCCACGCTGGCGGGCGATCGGGTCGCGCTAGGGGCGGGAGCGGCCGGGGTCGTCGGGCCGCTCCGCCCCTTTGGGGCCGAAGCCGGGGGTCTGCACTCCCTGCCCCCCATGCGGTGCTTGGCGGGCCTATTGCCTGCCACACACGCGGGGCAGTGGGGAGTGGCGGCGCACGATGCCGCCTTATGCCCGGGTTAACCGCAGCGGAAACAAAGGTCGCTGCAGTCAAAGCAGTTAGTGCATGTCGGCCGAGTGTATCCGACCGCCATGCATTTGTAGCACCTCGCAGGCCGGGACTCCAGCACGGTCACCCGCGCCGAGCTCCAGCCCACGAGGAGCCTGCCTGAGCCGGCCAATTGCTTGGCCGACTCCACCGGGCACTGCACCCAGGCAGCACCGACGCCGCCCGGACCAGGGCGGATGGCGCCAATTCGGACGGTGTCCACGGGACATCCGGTTTTCGAGACGATAGCCTCCCGGATGTCATCCACCGTCACGGAGTCGTCCAGACCCGTGATCCGCAGTTCCGCACACTTGACGGGTCTGGCGATCTTGACGCCATCCTCCACAGCAAACAGACCCCTCAGCTTGGCGGCCATACTATCGGCCGTCTTGGCGCCCTCGGCCCCAGGGAACTCTAAAATTCGAGCCCCTGTCCGGGCCTTGCGGGTCCTGGCTTCGACGCCTCCTAAGTCGGAGACGTCAAGCTCCCGCCGGGCGCGACGTAAGACGGCCTCATAGCTGAGGCCGTTTTCGGCCGCCTCAGGCAGCACGGTGATCACCACCGCGGCTGACTTCGGCGGCCGGAGCCTCCTGCGCGACCTCTTCTTACCGGCTCCTGCCTTGGGAGCGGAGGCTTTGGCGGCGCTTTTGGCCTCCGCTCTCCTCTTTTGACCGCGACTCTTCCGGCTGCGCTCAGCCGTCTGCCAGCCCCCTTCGGGCGCAACAGTCGCGTCGCTAGGCGCAGCAGTCGCCGTCGCGGCTGCGTTGGCCGCCGCCAACGGTGCAGATGCCGGCGGCGGCTTGGGTCCGGTCTTAGCAGGTGCCTGTGCCACCTTCTTCTTGGCGGCGGGCCCCTTCGGCTTCGGTCCAGCAGCGGCCGCAGCGTAGCTCCCTACGCGCCCACCCTGGCAGGGTAGCGCGGCAGGGGCTGACGCCACGGCCTTCGGCCTGTCCGCAGCAAGCGGCGGCCGGAGACGGGGCTCCGGAGGCAGTCTTGACTCGAGAGCCGCCATGCGCGCGTCAAGCATTTTTCCGAAGACGTCCACCATGGCGCGCATGGTCTGGTCCGGCACACCGTCCACTGCGGGCAGCGGAATTGGTGCTGCCGGCTGGGCCTCTTTGGGATTCGCCGCAGCGCGAGACGGAGCAGCAGGGGCGGCGGCAGCATCAACCCTCGTCGTCGGCGTCCGTGGCACTGTCGACGGTGGTAGCCCAGTTGTCGTAATCGGCGCGGCCAGCGACAGCCGCGCGAACTGGGCTCGCAGGTCAGCCATTTCTTTAGCCAACCTGCGGTTCTCCCTCTTCACCGCCCCCAGTTCCGTCTCCAGTTTCTTATTTTGGTCCTGCAGGCCTGATATCTCGCCACTAAGGCGGGCATTTTCAGCCTGCAGGGCTGCCACTCCCGTCATTGGGGGGTCGTTGCGCGCCGCGGACTCAGCAGCTGCCGCGCTGGTGGGAGGGATGTCTTCCAACACCCTTAACATACTTGCGGCCGCCGCCTCATTCGCCCGCTTACGGGCCTCGGCCTCTCGCACCTGGCTTACTGGAGATGGGGTCCCGGTCCTCGCCGCCACCGTAGCCCCACGCCCTCTGCGTCCCCTGCGTGCGGTCGCCACCTTGGGAGGAGGCATAATGTCTCCACTCCCCTCCGACTCAGATGCGGAGCTGCCACTCTTGTGCAGAGGGCGCTTCCGGACCTGTGGGGGAGGGCCTCCTCCCTCGCTGTTTTGGCCGCCGCCTGGATTGAGTTGGACGGCCCTGCGGCATTGCCGCCCTCGTCCATCGACTGCTCCGCAGTCGCATCTGTCTCCATGGTCGCGGAACTGTCTACCTCATAGGCACCACCATCGCTGGGCGGAATGTCGGCAGCCTCCAGTAACTTCTGCTCCGCCCGTCGCAGCCTTGCAATGCGTCGTCTAGAGTGGGCCGTTTCCGGGCCGATTTTCCGGCCGCTTTTCTTCTTACGGGCCCCTATTTTCGCCGGGCCCTCGGCTGACTTTGGAGCCTCAAGTGCCAGACTAGCAGCAGAGCTGCAGTCGGACGAGGCATCTCCCTCCTCTGGGCCAGTTTTGCCGTAGCATGGCCGGGCTGTAGTGTGGGAACTAGTAGGCTCCCTGCTATTAGTGGTTTTGGGCGTCTCACCCCTCCTGTCAACATTCAAATTGTGCAAAGAATCCATTCGGTTCCCACGAGTATTGGAGAAATAAAAGGTCGACCCGGGCAGAGATCCCGATACCCGGGCAAGCGTACATTTGTATCCCAACACAGGGGGTCCGCTGGTACCCTGGCTGGGGGCGCGCTAACGACTGAACAACCCATCAGCCATGCATCCTCTCGCCGCGCGCCAGAACTTAGGATTCTGGGTGATTGTTTTATAGAGGTTTTCTTCCTCGCGGTCCAGGCGGTTAAGCCAAGACCCTCGCTCCTGAATCTAGACCTCAAAACAAATGTCCCGAAGCAAGAATCAGGTCTACGATTTGTCGCGGTTGGCAAATGCCTGCCCAGTCCTCAAACGAATGAGTGACTGGGCCCGTCGAATTTTCGCGTCCAATACAGATAAAAAATAAAATTAATTATTATTACCTTATCTTTCTCAGTGTGGCCGCGTTCCGATCCGGTGGTAGTATATTAGTTTTGTTAGTTTTAAATCAACAAATTGTAATAATAATTGCTACAAATTTAATAATTAATAATTACTAACCATAAACAATATAATTTTTTCATATAGATTCATTTTCTTCTTACACTGGCAATAAATTTGTACTAAAATGTGGGTAACAATCATTGATGTAACAAAAACCCAAGATATACAAACAGCGTCTCAAAAACGTCCCCATAAAACGAGCGCTACAACAAGAATTTGGCATTCTTTTCAAGTAGTCTTATGTCGACCGCGTTATTGTGTGAACGTTAGAAATAGCGAAGTGTTCTCTGAACAATTGTAAAAATAATACGTCAAAAACGTTCAAAAAGGATGGGATTTCGTATTTCCAGTAAGATAAACAGTTCATTGATTTGTTTTTATTGTTTATTTGACTAAATATCCGATGGAATATGGTGATTTAGATTTTTTTGTTTCAAAATTTCACTCAACGGTACAAGATTAATACGACAAAATGTCAATGGAATTACTTTCAATGTAGAATAAGACATTACTATCTCCTTTTATTTTAGTCGAATAATACCGCTGCCTTGTTCAATTGGCGAACTTCAGTCATAAATTTTTATTGGTTTTGTACATTGCTTTTATAAATTCAACTTTAAATTGTGCTACTTAGAGTTGAATTTACAAAAAAATATTTTTATAGTTATAATACAAATATATCTGTAACTACCTATACATACTTGAGGACACTTTAGTGTGTTAGTTTTGTTGGGGACTGTGCATCTTGGGTTTTTTGTTACATCAATGGTAACAATTTAATAAATTTATAACTATTTTCTGTATCGGGTAGATAATTGTAAATGTCTGTAATAACGATTACTTGTTGGACATGAGACACCTTAGTCCGCCCGTGACCATGAATGCTGCAAAGTGTTCGAAACGTCGGGCAATCATAAATCAAATACAAACGCGATATAATCCGTAAAAGTAGTTTTATTTACAATGTGTAGTGCTCGCGTAAACATCAGATATCATTAAAATTAAATACATTCATAGAATAGATTAATAGGTAATGAAAGTTTTTTTAAAATATATTAGAAACATAAAACTTCAAAGAGTTTTAATGTGCCGACTATAAAGTTCACTACATTCTCCCGGATGTATTAAGTTTAATACATTCTTCCGGATATAGGTGGCCTTAGTATCTCATTCGTTTGCCGAATTGTTTATTTTGCGTATCATGGTAGAAGAGTGATATGTCACGTGGTGGACTTATATTATTCCAATAAATAAGTGTTATAACGTGTTTTTATTAAATAATTTTAATGCCATTCATGTAATGTGATGTGACGACAGTACTAGGTTAAAATAATTGTTTACATATGCTTTCATTTTCCACCAAAATTCCCATTCCATAATAGCGTGGCCAAGACAATGTTGAATGTGACGATTTGACTTATTGACAATTACTTTAAATAAAAGGAAAATTTATAAATAAATACATGGTATAAAGCATATCTAAAGAAACTATCAATTTGTAAATAAAATTGTAAAAGAATTGGCTGTATCGGCGTTATTCCCTTTGCCAGTCCAAAAAGCTGAATAATAGCAGAGAAAAGGTTTATTTAAAAAAAAGATTAGTGCGCGTAATTCAAATACAATCAGATTCTAATTCTAAAACATAGTGTTTTATATTTATACTATTTGTCAGATTCGTTTAGAGAATATCAAAATTCAAAATCTTGAAAATGTCAAATATACTGTTCGTGGATAATATGAGACAGGATGAAATTGAAACGTTTTATGAAGTAAGTTTATATTTAAACAAAGTAAAATTATGTAAATGACAAATCAGTACAGAAATCAATCAGATAAACTGTTTTGCAGGCTGCACAACGACATCGATATTATTACAGAGGCTATGGTAAAGCTCATCATCCTCTTTTATACTTCAAAGAACCTGAATATATCTTTCAATGTCCACCTGAGATGACCAAGTGAGTTAAACCTATATATAATACAGTTATCACAAAAGTTTTGAAAGCCTACCGTTTTAACCTCTTTTAGTATGAAAAGGTTGGTCAGTCGGGCACTGATAGGCAACCTTTTAGTATTTCTAATTTAGTCAGAGTTCGTAACGCACATGCGTCTGCATTGCGATTGCCAAGTATCAGATTCTTGTGAAGGCTTGTGCAGGGCAAATGCTCTTTGCCTACACAAGCCTAGTGTAGATACTACTAGGGTACGTAGGGACCTCGCGAAGAATAGTTATACGCTGCCACGAATCTCCATTCCACCCTGTGAGTGTCGCCTAGACGGTCAGGCATATAGCTCATCAAAATGCATACCTACTTATATCTGATAAGAAAAAAATAACTAACACGAAGTTACAAACTTATCACTGTTGAGTTCGGGCCTGCTCCATAATGGGAGGGAATTTGACCTACTATACCATGCTGATCAGACATGTTGGTATAGGGTTTAATTTCAAGTTTTCCTTCTCTTGCACAGATGTTATGTGCATATTATATCCCATAGTCGTCTTTTACGACATCTTGTATTCTTACTCCGTCACCACACGAAAAACATATTAACATATACTTTTAAACAAAGAAGTCTATGTCTGTCTACCCACGGGCAAGAACGGGGGTGTTGAATTCTTACTACATCTCCACACGGCAAGAAGTCGTTCTATAAGCAATATTTCACTTAGGTAATATGATAGTAACTCATTCTTCCTGTTCATCAAAATTCGCCATACCAGGGTATTGTCATCGATATTTATCCGTGGCTTTAATGTTTACGAGGGAAATGCCAATAGAAATTTCTGTATTTTTACTCAATGCCTTTAGCATTTGGTTACCAATAGGTAATCATAACTGTATTGAGTTACGCTATATCTTTTCATTGTAATGAAAACTAAACAAGTGTCGCGTGATAATTTAACCACACTAGGCAGGCTGGTGACCGTAATAAGATAGTTTTCCAAGTGAGTACTCCTACCCATTCCCCTGGTACTTACCCACTTAACCGGTTATTACGCTCGATAAAGTAAGTTATGGGGACACATTGCAGCCTGAACCCGACATCACATCTGTTAAATGCCCTTTATTCAAATGCCCACAAGAAACTATTCACGAAGGTTAATTAGGTAGAAAATGTCTATGGATGAATTGGGCCCAGAAATCACCTATACGCAGATACGTCTCTACCCACGGAACAAAGATTTATAGTTAAAATTGTACTTTTATATGGACATAACAAAAAATTGTCTTGCAGTACATATCTCAGTTACCCTAACTATCATGTGAAATATAAACAGCCAATTGTACTGCCTAATACGATCGGTCGGACGACACCAATGCCCACATTACCGGATCGCACGCTCGCTGGACGATACAATAAAGCCGCCTGCAAAGCCTTCGTGAGATAACGTAATAAATTACCTTAATTATGAATGCATAGATAGTCTAATCACCATTTTTTGACTTTATTGGCAAATGAAGCAACCCAATGGTAAGGTAACTAGCATTCATGG
The DNA here is from genome assembly GCA_032191425.1 of Lymantria dispar. Lineage (NCBI taxonomy): Eukaryota > Metazoa > Arthropoda > Insecta > Lepidoptera > Erebidae > Lymantria > Lymantria dispar. The sequence goes on from CM063455.1 coordinate 10,348,737, forward strand.
ATCAGTTATATCAGGAGCACTAGGTCGCTACCTACCATAAAGATAGGTTTGTGCCGTATTGTGCTGAAATACCGAAACGAAGCGCAATAACAAAATCTTTAACCCAATCTCCCATGTCTTGTACCTGTTAATAAATTGAAGGAGAGTATCATATTTATTACAGATACGTCTCTACCCAGGACTGACGACATTCTTAAAGTCGCAGAGAACCGTTGGATGCAAGTAGCGCAGGACCGTTCCGAGTGGCATTCTCGTGGGGAGGCCTATGTCCAACAGTGGACGTCTGTAGGCTGATGGATGGATCATATTTATTACTATGGCTGTTTGTATATGCGGTCCGTAGCCAGTGACAATATATGTACTGTCTCTGGTTACATTATATTCCCGCGTGTGTCACTTCGTTTTGCATTTTCTATCCTTTCATCTCACAATCGTGAGAGCACCGACGTAGTTTAGTTTGTAGTTATTCGACTATTATATTCATTTTAATATTAATCTTGACTTGAATACATTGCCCGATGTTATATGTTTTTGTGGTATTTATGATATCCTGCAGTTTTATTTCATCACGATACAAAAAACAGCATATAACCTTAGGGTTATATCAGTACGCATATAACCTTAGGGTTATATTAATACCAGTAGCCACCCCAGCCCCTTGAATAGATCCTTATACGCTATGATTAAAATTACACTGGCTAACATAGTCATGTTATGCTATCTGCATAGAATCAGAATTGAATGGTATTCACTTTAACATTTAAAGAGCGTGGTATCATTTTTTTTATTGCTAATAATGGCAAACGAGCAAACAGTGCACCTGATGGTAAGTGGTACGAGCGCTCATGAACTTTTACTAGGCCGCTGCGTAACCTCAAGAACGTGTAGGGAATGTAAATGCATGTAATGGGGTTCGGTAATACAAAAAGTATCACCAAAACCCACCACACGCGAACTCCCTCAGAAAGTTGGGCTTTCGGTTCTCTCGCTCACCGAACAAAATGCAGTAACATATTGCTTTGCTACTACTCAGGCGTCGATTTTCTGTGAGATTGTGGTAATACACCAGATAGACCAACCCGGCTGGCGAATGTCGACAGTGAGGCCCTATCACGTATCAAAGGTTACGCTTTACTAACCTGTTGTTTGCAGTGACATAGCGAATAAGAGTTTAGACGTAACTTTAAATCGACGAGACGATGAGTCCATCTCCAATGGAGCGTTGCGGAAATTTATAAAGATCTACGCGTCCGATATTTTGTAAGGATACTTAATTTTTTTCACGCTTTTCTTACAGAAGCTGTCATAAATGCTACAAGAAAAAACCAAAGGCATTTATTAAATCTTTTGATTAAATTTTTAAACCATTTCAATATAAAGCGAGGAGGAGGAGCGAAAACAATTAAACTAATAAAATACTTTAATATTTCATTTTAAATATTTATTTATTACAGTTAAATATTAGTATAAAATGTAATGGTTAGTGAAAGGGTAAATTATTCTTCTCGATGAATCGTCCTCAAATAAAACTGATTCTTTTACAATCTGAAGTAAAAAGATGACGCAAATTCAGGAATCCGAGACATAATAAGTCTGAATTCGTTTAAACCAATACTGTCAGTGTCGTCTAGATTAATTTCGTCTAATATCTGCAAATAGTAAAATCACTCTGTTATTATATAGTATGTGACTGCCAATCGCGAGAATCAGAATTATGCAGGCTGCTAAAAGCGTAATCAAAAATTTTACACCAGCAAATTCGCAATAGCAAGGACGAAGTCGGTTCTTAGTGCCTAGCGCACTTGACAATTGTCTTGCGCTTTAACGTGAGATTAATAGTTACATTAATAATGTGTCATTATCATCACGGCTCATATACGTCCCACTACTGGGCTCGAGCCTCCTCCACGATGTGAGAGCCCTATAATTGACCTACTATACCACGCTGACCAGACAGCCGGATTGGTATAAAGTTTTATTTTCGATTTGCCTTCCCTTGCATATATGTTCTATGCATGTTATTTATTTATTTATTTATCGGGAGACCAACAACTTGAAAGTAATTTTAATCTAGAAAAACATATTTAAGATACATAAAGCCAATAACAGGTCTTCACTACTATGCTTCACATAAAACAATACAACAGAGAACATTAAATTAGCCTATTGATGTGTTGTGAAAAAATCGAGACTGAGTGTCCGTTTTATCGCATCCGTATTAGCGTTGATTATATCGAATTTATGTTTTTTATATTGATTATGTTTATTTATTATATTTTATTTATGTTTTTTATATTATTATGACAGAATGCGTTTTTGTGGCGAGCGAGCAATACACTTATTGCTCGCTCGCCACAAAAACGCATTCTGTCGGTAATTAGTAGATACTAATGGGAGATGGCAGGGGGTATGATGTCTCGAAGCTCTAATTGGTATATTAAAACTTATTTTTGATAATAGTGTAGGACAGTCAACAGATCCATTGATTATTTTTAATAAGTACGTGACGTCAGCTATATCTCGTCTTGTGGCTAAAGGTAAGATGTGGAATCTAGCACACAATCTTAGATAATCCTCGGCTTTATAGTCAATTTTTAAACGATAGCACAGGTATTTAATAAATTTACGCTGTATATTTTCAAGTCGCGAAGCATATATTTCGTAACGCGGACTCCATACTTGACTGGCGTACTCTAATATGCCACGCACAAATGTGCAGTACAAAATCTTAAATGTTTTTGCATCATTAAAAGAGTTCGACATACGCATTATAAATCCCAATGATTGAGATGCTTTTGACACAATATTATCAAAATGTCTGTCAAAGAGTAATTTGGAGTCATGCGTGACACCGAGGTCACGTATGTTGTCACACCTCTGAATCTTCTGTCCTTTCAAAAAGTAATCTACTTTAATGACATGAGGTTTTCGGCTGAATGTAATGATAGAACACTTTGAAGGATTTAAATCTAATTTATTTAAAGAACAGTAGTCATCTAATCTTTGTAAATCTAGTTGGAGTGCTAGTGCTTCAGCGGGAGAAGAAATAGGCGAGAAAATCTTCATATCGTCAGCGAAACATAATAATTCAGAGGAGTGAAAACATTTGTCGATGTCATTCACAAAGATGAGAAACAGCAATGGGCCTAGGAGCGAGCCTTGTGGCAAGCCACTAGGTACTTCGACCCAACTGGAAATATAGTTATTAATAACTACAGCTTGGTTACGATTTGATATGTACGAAGAGAGCCACCGTAGCAAGTCGCCTCTAATGCCCATTTGCTCTAGTTTAATTATAAGTGTATTATGATCGATTCTATCGAAGCATTTACTATAGTCTGTGTAAATAACATCGACTTGTTTGCCTGTGCTCATGCACTCTGAAACATAGTCATTTAGGAGTATCAGATTTGACGAAGTTGAACGCCCTTTGAGAAAACCATGCTGCTTACTACTGAAGTTACTCTTTAAGGCCGCATAAAATTGATCATATACTATTCTTTCAAATACTTTACTTATTGTACATAATTTGGAAATTGGTCTATAGTTAATGACTTCTGTTTTTATACCTTTTTTGTGCACCGGTGTTATGAAGGCGGACTTCCATATAAATGGCACTCTGCATTCGGATAAGGACTTAGTGAATAGTATTGCCATGGGTAAAGAAATATTATCAGCACAATGGACTAAAAAAATAGGAGGTACCTCGTCAGGACCAGCGGACTTGTTAGGGTCTAAGGCCTTCAGTATTTTTACTAATTCTGCTACAACAATGCTAATATTAGAGATATCCGATGTTACAGCAAGAGAAGCTGACGGGCTACAAACTAATGATGCATTACTAGGCTGGAGATATGTTGAGTAAAAATAATCTGAGAATATATTACATATCGCGTTACCAGTGTTTGCTATTGTGTCACCATATTTGATAACGCTAGGAATGCATAAATTAGTCCTTCGGGTTTTCACGAAAGACCAAAAGCGTTTTGGATTGTTTTTAATCGATTCCTCAATGGTTGACACATAATTCTGATAGCACCTAATTTCCAATATTTTTACCCTTTCTCTTAGTAATTTAAAAGTCTCAAAATCAGAACGGTTACCATAATTTTTAAACTTCCGATAGAATTTATATTTTTCTTTAATAACTTTTTTTAACGCAGGTGTATACCATACGGGAAAAGAGTTGAAGGAATTTGTTTTTGTTAACGGTATATATTTGTCTATTAAAAGTATTACTTATGACTTCATAAAAATACGCAACCGCCTCGTCTATAGTTTTATTAGACATCTCTTTGTGCCAATCAATTTTTTTTAGTTCCATATTTATATTAGTGTAATCACCCTTAATAAAACTACGTTTAATACGGATTGCTGGTTTGAGATAGCTTAATTGAAAAAGTTTTATTTGAACAGATAGTGCTTCGTGATGGGGATCAATCGGTACCAGTGGATCAGAACACTTATCGACCATAAGCTGGTCATTTGACAGTACGAGATCTAACGTTCTACCGTATACATTAGTGACGTGGTTATATTGATGCAAACTATGCGTATGCAAGGTGTCTATTAGAGTATATCCATCCGAATTGCGTACATTATTCGCTAATAGTGTGTTGTCATTGTCGCTTCGCTGCCATGATATACCACTTAAATTAAAATCACCGAGTACTACAAATTTGTCTTCTCCGTGAGTAAGCATTAGTTCCTCTAACTTAGACAAATAATTTTTTAATTGAGCTGAATAAGACAAACCCATACCCTGCTCGCATAAATAAACCACGCATAAGTATAAGTTAATTTTTTTAATATTATTAGTGACTGGTAATGAATGATACCCAAAGGTCTTCCGCAGTACATGAAAACTGTGGTTTGAAAATAGCAGAAATGGTCTTACATACCGCAATAAGTACTCCACCACCACGAGTCTGCCCAGTGGACACGTAATCCCTATCTCGACGCCACACTACGTAACAATTGTCAAATAACTCTGCATCTAGCATACCTGCCGTCAACCAGGTTTCCGTAAGCACTATAATAATCCCTTAGTCATCTTTTATGACACCCACGGCCAAGAAAGGGGTGTCGAATTGTATTCTTACTCCGTCCACACAAATAATATGTAATTCCGAGGAAGTGAGTAGGGCACTCACTCCTTTGGAATTACAAACGTGGAATGTAAAAATATTTAATTTTAGTTACAAAACCACTAATGTGTTGAACAATTTCTGTAGTTCAATGTAATATTGTTTAAGAGGTACTTACAACTTCTGCAATTTTCATGCTAGATTCTTCATCAATAAAATTTTTACTTTTTTCTGTGCTTGTCAGTCTATTTACGATATCTATGATGTCACGCGACGTTATTTGATTGTCCCCGTCTATATCTGTTAACATAAATATATAATTTATTCACTAGTACATCCAATGTACAATCCCAATTACCTTTTTAGATTTCTATATCAACAGGGCGTCGAGTGGTAACTCTACGTCCCTCCTGGGGTCATCCGTATCACCTGGATTTTTGGAAGAATAGAAGTTAAATTTTAATGTTAATTATTATATAGGTATAAATCCTCCCTGCAGATTGATTTACATCTTGTTAATTTTACATTTTAATTTATACGTAACAATTTACTCCCGCATCAGAAGACGTCTGCCACTGAAAAGATCCAACAAAAAAACTCGGCAAACATGTCTTTTTTTATTTACTACACGACAATTTTTCAATATGAAGGCCTCATTGGAGACAAGCATCTATAGTGTTATCTAAAAAACGGTTAACTGCACAATGTCTAATATCAGTCCATCCAGCACTTAATGCGATAGTATCATTTCGCAACAGACTCGATTAAGCAAGTAAACAAATAGACTGAAGAGTGTATAGCTGTTAGCCGCAGATGGCTTTAACAGCTTGACGCGGACTATGGCTGAGCACTGAAGGCTCTCAATCCTGGTGAAAGGGCGATTATCTAACTCAATATAGGTATAAGGACTGCTAGCCACCCGAACTGTCATATTAGAAAATAGCTATAACTTCGTTTTTAAATTTACTCAATTTTGTTATTTACATTTTGAATTACGTGTCAATTGTACTGCTACGGAAGTGGGCGGTCAAATAGGATAATAAATTCTAAAATTATTACCCTCTGACGAACTATGTCATGCAAATAAACATCCTAGACTGTTTTATGTAAATATTTAATAATATATTAGCATGTAATGGCGACGTGAACCATCATTATAAAATCAGCACTCATTTATTTGCTGTTTTAGGTCAGCTTCGTGAACTATAACAAGATTCTTCTTCTTTCTAGAACAAGTGGTTGATATAACTAACGAATGTAGCCGTTTGCTGCAACACTGCATCAGTGTAAATGTAAATTGCACAGCTTAAGGTAAAACAAGCAAAGTCCATATGTGTCTCACTCTCTACGCAGATCTCCACGACAATGGAAGCTAAATTGACAAACTATACTACGCTGTTACAGTTTTTTTGCCAACTCCCTTCTCTTGCAGTGAAGTTGTCTGTCTGTATCGTTTAGTTAGCCAGGGCTACAATGTATTCTTACATCATTATTAGGTATCTGTAACTGATCATGCTGTTCATATTATTCCAAATACCAAACTTATTCCTCTAAAATCTAGTCTTTTTTTCGCTTTTGATGACAGATGAGCATCCTACCTTTTTCTTTTTAGGCCAACTATGGTCCGGACCCAGTCCGCCCAATACGTTCGGAGCGACGGCAGGGCGGCGCGCGACTTAATAACCTAAAGTATTCAATCACCATCGACTTGAACTGACAATTGGTACCGATTCCTTGATTGCTGTCACCAGCCCAGCCAAGTTACCCTTGCCAGTATCGCCCCCTCAATACCCCGACAACAAACAAAAATATTTTCGGTGCATCACTCACACGCGGTTGGCTTCTCTGCGGCTGCTGATGGACTCCACCCACACAGATTTACAGGACCGTACAGGGTCATCGACCAAACGACCTCGGCGTATAGTCGTCAGCGTAAGCACTCCGATAGATGGTAAGTGTTAACTATTGCTCATAGGCCTTGGCAATACCAGGGACATACCTACGTCGCTACCTTTTTTTCCGTTCGGAATAACAAACGGTACTTCCAAGGCCGTATTCTCGCAGAAAGAAGCAGCCGAGTGTTTCAGGGCTGAGATGGACCACTATTTTTATTTTGGGGTGGGCTAATATTCTATATTGAAGGAGACACATACCCAACAATATATTAAATGTTCATTTCATTATCTCAACTCGCATACATCCCAGTGTTGAGCTCGAACCTCGTCCACAATAAGGGACAAAACCTACTATGCCACGCTGGTCAGCTGTATTGGCATAAGGGTATTATTTCGAGATTTTTCTCATGCAATGATGTTATCTGCTTCCAGAACTTAATCGACTTTAAGATTTGCAGGGCAAAGGAGGTGTATAATACTCGGTCACCACATGGATATACATACCGCGTGGTGACGGTGTCTGTTGGAGTCGTAAAAGACGACTAAGGAATATGATATGCATATAACATTCATGCAAAGAAAAATCGACATAAAACCCTATTTCTTTTTGTGGGAGGTACGTGCCCCGTATTAAAGATATGAACTTCGATAATGATGACAAGGCGCAAGTAATAGCAGATGTGAAATCTAATTCCGCGAGAGTGGTGCTTCTTAGCTTATTTAAAAAATGTCGTACCTACCATAAATTTTGAATGCCCATGCTGCTTTTACTTCTGCAGGACATTCTGAGCTCATAGCAGAACTTAGATCTAGTAGATCTTCGAATGAAAAGCAGTCATCTTTTTTGGAAGAAAATACCAAAAATATACGATCTTGGAATGGATTGTTCTGAAATTTTTAACAATATTTTTATTTCTTGATTTTTTATTAAAACGAGAGCTTTATAAGATTGAGTTAGCATTTCTTAATGACCACGATAATAAAGCGTAGAATCATGATTCGTTATGCCAAGAGAAATAAAACGCCTCTACTGAGTGACATATTGAAATGCAAAAATCTGAAAAAATATAGCGAGTACCGATGAGACATTGATATCACGCTGGACCTTGCCAACTTTTTATTTAGTAAAAAAGAAAATCACACTTTTAGTAGCGAAATTCTTTGATGGTTCGATTCTCACGCACCAATTATTTATGTGATCCACAAATTAATAATCTGCATGTAATGTATCCGCTAACTTTAAAATTACGTGGCTAGGTTTTGTATTGTTTTGGACCTAAGACATTTTAGTGCGGCCGTGATCATGAACGCTGTAAAGTGTTCGAAACTTCGGGCAATCAAAAATCAAATACAAACGCGATAAAAATCGCAAAATTAGTTATATTTACCATAAATTTTGTTTCTTGGTGCGGCATATAATCTTAAAAAAACTGACAGTCGTGGATTGAAATTTGAAAAAAAATGAATATAGTAAAGTTTTTACCTACGCCCACTTTATAGGTTAAAAAAATAATTTATTGGCCGCCTTTTTTTTTGTGGGTGGGTCGCGGTCGGCGCGCCTCCCCACCACTCCGTCCGGGGCGACAGAGGGGCTTAAGCACGCAACTCCCGCAACCCACCCAAAAACCACGTCGCCTTCGTCGTTGGGCCGACCACTGGAGCAGCGTTAACTTGTCGTCAGTGGTCGGCCCGACGGAGTACCCTCCCATCGACCGACGTCCCCCCCTCGGGGAGGACGTCGGTCTTTCCTCACGCGGTCGGCCTCTCGGCGGGTGACGGACTAATCCCCGGTCACGTCACCCGCGGCCTCGGCTAGGGCGGCATGAGGCGCAGATAGTTGCGCCTACGCCGCCCCAGTCGCCGGCGGCGGATCTCCTCATCGAGGCTGCGCTCCTCGCGCAGGCGATCCGCCGCCTCCTTCCGCGAGATCACCGTCTCGCAGAAGGCTGCGACCGCGTCCCAATTCCCGACGCTGTCGACCATCGCCCTAGCGATAGCCGGCAGCGTCAGGTCCGTACCGATGATTGTGACGAGTTCACAGCGCTGCACTGCCCAAGCCCCGCAGGCCTCGAGCGTATGGCGCGCCGTGTCCTCGTCGCAATCGCAGTGATGGCAGGACGGTGTACTCTCCCTCCTAACGACCTTGTGCAGGTATTTGGCGAAGCATCCATGCCCCGTCAAAACCTGCACCAGTCGGAAGGAGAGCACCCCGTGCCGCCTTTCCAACCACTGCATCAGCACCGGCCGGAAGGCCTCCACGGTTCGCACCCCGAACCGAGGCCTCTCCAGCCGGACTGCCCAACGGGCAATGACGTCTCGGCGGGCGTCGACGCGCCAGGCGGTGAGATCCCTTAACGAGACCACACCGCCCTCCGCTCGCACCCCCGTCACCCGCCGATATAGTCCGGCGAGCATCTCCGCCTCCACTCCAGGGGAGTCCCGGCCTATAGGCACGCTGCCTCCGTCGCCACCGTGCGGTATCCGCGGATGGCCCTGACCGCCATGACCCTCTGTGGTCGCCACAGAAGGGCCCTAAGTCGGACGGTCATGGACCCCGCCCACACCGGTGCGCCGTACAGGGCCATCGACCGGATGACCCCCGCGTACAGCCGTCGGCAATTTATTGGCCGCCTAAGAGAACAGCCGTAGGCAGAAACGATATGCTGTCTTGTCACAATTTATTTATATGTAAACTAGCAATCCGCCCTCGCTTCGCTTCGTTTATAGGTTATAGTCGTTTTACCCGCGTAGTTCCCGTTCCCGTGGGAATACCAGGATAAAATATAGCCTAGTTTACGCCCTGATATTATAGCTTTCCATTGGTGAAAGAATTTTTGAAATCGGCCCAGCCGTTTTGAAGATTACCCGGAACAAACAGACAGACAGACAGACAAAAATTTTTTAATTGCTATTTTAGGCATAGGTGTCGTGCAAATAACCGTGTGAGCATGAAAAAACCTATTATTTTGACATTACAAACAGACACTCCAATTTTATTTATTGGTATAGATGAGAAAATGTAAAGTGGATATTATATAAAGTTAAAATTAATACCTGAAGAACTGGAAACTTGTTGATAATTTCCGACTTACTGAATCTATGGTGGTAGTTGTTTTGTAGTTTTTCTGGATCGATAGAGTAAAACTTTTTCATAAGGCTGTTGAAGAATGTAAATATACCCATTAGTTGAAGATTCTTGGTATTTATACTAATTTATTTATAGGTCCTATCCTAGCGTAATCCTAATATTCTATGAGATGGAAAGACGGTGCATCGTAGTTTAAATACCTCATTTTTACGTTAGATATAGCGAATGTAGGCATTTTAGTTACATGCACTATTATTCATCTTTCCCTTTCATAGATTACAAACATTTTTTTCCTTTGTGCTTCATATATTTACTATTCGAATGTGTAACACATTTCGGCATAATTGCAAAAAAAAATAAACCAACTGATAAATATTATTTGCCTACATTGATAATTTTCTTTTTGACTTATAATTCGCATTCAATTTAATAGTTTAGATCAAAAATGATTTAAAAATTAATTATAAACTTACTGTAGTATTTCACCTTTATTTAAATATGTCAAACTTGCGCAATCTTCGATGACATCTTGAGTCAAACCAGGATAAGATTGTTCACAACCCATAATTACGTTTGTCCACCATACATTAATCACAACTAATAGCTATCATTTTATTAGGTATTGCTAACAATAACAAATTGCTAAGAAATTATCTTATCATTGACATTACCTACAATTTAACACGAGATTATTTGTGATACGATTTTAATACATCGCATTTATAATTCGGCCAATACAAAAACGAATGAATTATGAGAAATAATTTATTGTTCACAAACACCACGAGATCGCACTCAGAAACACATACATGTTCATAAGGAAAATTATATATTAAAACATACATACCTACTATTTTAAACTACAATAATAAATTTACCTTTCATACCAGAATACATTTTCAGCTACTGATTTCTAGGTCATGTCATACAAAACGAAATAAATTTATGAGACAAAACAATACATTCATTTGGAGGAAGCATTTTAGCCGAATATTGGCTATTAGGGACCATCCACAAAGTACGTCAAATGTTAAAGGCTGGAGAGGTCGACGAAGTGTGACAAGGGTGGGGTGGGTGTCTTAAGTTTCGTGACATCACTTTTTGAAGTCTTATACATTATAAGTATTAAAATACCAAATTTGAACTATAAACGAAAAGCTTGAAAATATATCCAACCATATCTCTTCAGCAGCATCAGCTTTTTGACAAATGCTACCTACACGTGCCGCGTTTCGTCATAATTTCAATATTTATATTGCGTGAAATTGCGAAATATGTGACTAGGGAGGCAGTCTCAAAACTTTAGGACGGAGGAGGGTCCAATAATCACCAAATTATTATGACGTACTTTGTGGATGAACCCTTAGTGGTTGTTTTAAATTATTAAAAGCATACATTTTTACAACCCAGAGGAGACCAAGGGGATGCAGTACATAATAGTAACATAAAATTTCAATGAGTGAATTATAAATAATAAATTTTAACTAATATTTACATATAAATTTAATCAATTTGCATTGTAATTGTCGAACTTTATAAACAATTCACCTTTTGGGAAAGTCAATGTTGTCAAAACTAATTTGTCGTCTAGCTCGCATTTTTGCTGCTTCTTCAAAAGAGGGCATAGAATTCGATTTAAATAAACCTAGACTGGACTTATCAAGCATGCTAAGTCCACTGCTGCTGTTAGAATTACTATCTATATTCAATAATTTGTCTTGTAGAATATTTTTAGAGTTGCTTTTGGGTTGGTCATGTTTGATACCGCTATTGAATGAGTTTTCTTTGATTTGAGAAGTTAATGTGCTGGATGCGTTTTGTCGAGCGCACATCTGTTGATATGCATTGGCCGATATGTAACCGGTTACTTTGTTATTAGTTTCATTAGCTAGCTTCATCTGTTCTTCTTGAAAACACTCGTCGACTGAACGACCTTGAATGATTGCGAACGCATACTGACGTGCGAGCCTGTAAAATAATTAACAAAGCTATAGAAAGGACTTTTCAATCTAGACACGCGGCAGCGTGTCAAACCAAGTTCAAGCAAAGAAACTGGCTAGCCAGCACCGAGTGTAATATTACACTTTTGAACCTTCTATAACTCAAAACCTCTTTAATGTAAACACATAAAATTAAGTGTGTTAAATTATATCCATAAGAACATCTAGAAGCCCAAATTTCATGAAGCTAGCTCAAACGGTTATAAAGATATGAAGGTTAAAAAGTCGTAAATTTTAGCACTGCCTGACTGACATATAGTACCTTTATTTTTAGATTTTTTCCTACGCTTACACACAATTACCGAGCTGGATTCCAAATTTCATCCTTCTAGGTCATCTGGAAGTGGGTTAGATTTGACTTGGCCAGTTTTTATCAGAATTAATATATATATATATGTTGAATAACTTTATAAAATGACTGATGTAATGAAGCGTGTTACTTGTTGTTAGTGGCATCGTCTTGGGGTTATGTCAGAAACGCAGTTTTCTACGAATTTTCAGAATTGTAATTTTGGGCAATCCCAAGAATAGCATGCTGAGCATCTTTGAGTTTCGTTAGGTTAAGTTGACAAGATCACATCTAATATTTATTTAAAAGTAATATATGATTAAGATAGACTACTGTATGGGGCGGTTGGTAGTATTAACTAACCCAATGCTCGTAGGTATCATAAAAGACAACTAACAACTTTCCATCGACCTGGGTAAACTCCAATTGATACCGTTTAGTCAACGATTACATTCTCAAGGAGGGTTGTCGTCAGGCAGGCGGCCAAGCATTAAACTGTTGCCAAAACTTGCGATATGTGCAATGAAAGAATTTAGCGTCCCCCACCCTAGTAATTAGGTCGTGAGGAAAGACCGACGTCCTCCCCGAGGGAGGGACGTCGGTCGATGGGAGGGTACCCCAAGTAGGGGGTATTCCGTCGGGCCGACCACTGATGACAATAACCCTGCTCCGGTGGTCGGCCCAACGACGAAGGCGACGTGCATCGTGGGTGGGTTGCGGGAGTTGCGTGCTTACGCTCCTCTGTCGCCCCGGACGGAGTGGTGCGAGGAGCGCGCCGACCGCAACCCACCCCAAAAAAAAAACCCTAGTAATTAGGAGCAGGATGAAGATGAATAATTAAGATTAAGGCATTTGAGAGCTACGTATGTAAAACTCACTTGAGCATGGTCTCCGAGGTGGAGAGGCGAGGTGCAGCGAGGCTTGCAGCATGCGTGGGTAGCGTCAGCATGCGACGAGTGAGACGCGCGAGGCCAGACGCCTTGTCACGGAACCCCGGCGAGGACATACGCCAACCGTGAACTCGCAACGCCTCCGACACAGCCCACAACAGCTTCTAATAATCCAATATCATTATATTAGTCCATTATCCACCCACTCACCAGATCCACCCACCCACCAGATCCACCCACCTAATAATCAACTCCCTACGTAAAAGTTGCCAACAAAACCCTGTTATTATACCTACGCTGTTGATCCGTTTGTCTGTCAACAGACTGTACAAAATACATATAATAATATATTAGATATACAGTTGAAATTCTCAGCGTTTATATAAACTATTATATTCTCCGCGTGGTGACGAAGTAAGAATACAATTCACCACTTCCTTGGCCGTGGATGTCGTTAAATATTTCGCATCGCAGCAGTCGCAGATAACATCTATGCCGGAGAAGGAAAACTCGAAATAAAACCCTACACCAACCCATCTGACCAACGTGATATGTGTCAATTTCCGTCAGATTGTTGCAAAGGCTCGATACCTGCAGTGGGACCTATATTATCTGAGAAAAAGATTATGAAAGTTCAAAATACTTTATAAAGTATTTATACCATTATAGTTTTGCAGAATATTATTGAAAATTATACAGCTAAACCTAATGTGATGGTAAGGAACCCTTGATGAGCAAGTTCATCTCACATTCGTTCGGTGCCTTACTTCAGGCTTAGCACGTTCAGCCAAGTTGCGTTATGAATGCAGTGTCACCAATGCTTAGCTTTCCGTGGAGATTATAAAAAACGATTGAGGGATCGCCAAGCAAATGGGGAGCAGTTTTCTAGGACACTCATAACATCAACTGTAATCGCCTGCCAATCGTGGCGATTATGGTATTAACAATCCTTGTTGGAGATAGGTCTCCAGGAATGTAAGACAAAGCGATTATCTTGCTATTTACTAGTTATAAACTAAAAAATAAAGAACTGACCTTCTTATGATTTTCATTTAATTCCGTCGATTTCTTCGTAGAGAATGCCTCTGAGTTTCGACGAGCAAATGCGAAAGACTGCGAGTCTGCAATTGTGTCACCACCAAATGACAGACTCTTGGCTATTTTACTTCTAATAAAATCTCTATTATCGTCAAAAATATCACGTTTTCTCTTCAGGAACTGGTCGCTTGCTGTACCATCCATGCTTTTGGTTTCATTAGTCCTCACAGGTGAACCAAACAAAGCACGTTTAGACTTCATAGCTTGAACAGGTACAGAAGAAGATGGCGCAGATGGGATTGCTTTTCTATTTTCAGGACTAATAAACAGAGCTCTTTTCAAGGTCTCCCTGGTAGGTTGTGATCTTGTGAGATGATCAGGGTCCATGAGCAATCGCCTCATTGCCTTTTTCTTGCTGGAACCGCCACTTCTCGTTTTAGGCGTTTTAGCAGGAGTCTTCTTACCGGGTGTCTTGCGTACTGGAGTTTTTTTGCCAGGAGTACGACGGGTTCTTGGACTCTTTCTTTCCGAAGAATTAATGAGTTTTCGGTGTGGGAAGAAACTGAAAAAAAAAAACATTGTTAGGTTATTGAATACTAAATAATAAAGATTAATTAATGAATTAGATAAATAGATATTCGGAATGGAATAAAAATATAACTAGGCAAAAAAAACTTGAAGTATCGGTCATCATTCAGCCTTTCGCCGTCTGCTGTAGGACGTAGGCCATCCGTTGAAGAACGTAGGACTTGGGTCTCCCACACAAATAAGAGAATAGTGCCGTAATTATCACGCTCCATTTGATTGGCGAGCGCAGTGTAATGTTATAAGTTCCCCAGGAGATACCTGCTAGTCATTATCCTGATCCCTAAGCTGATTTTTACCAACCCTGTGAGAACATAAGAAATGGTGACACTTACATTTTTATCCCATCTCCACATGCAGAAATTCAAACTATTATACAGGTGTATCAGGTTATGGGGCAATTGGTCAAAAGGGAGCTAGGCAATGGTAGTAGGAACTCATGAAAAAAATTTGAACGAAAAATATCAATTCGTTAAGGAATTAGTGATATGTAAAGTTTTCTATTTTGTCATCGCTTTTTCGTGTAAATCTGATTGAAATGTATAAAGTCAATGATACTAACTACGCAACATATTCATAGTTCGTTAAATATTCATTAGAAATTGAATAAATCAATGATTACGTTCGCATAAGCAAGACAAACTTCGCTTTAAAACAGCTGATTGGCCTATGACCGTTGACGGCTCGCCGTAGGTACAAACCTACAGTGTCATTGAAGCGTTTACGCAATTCTAGGTATGAATGAATGAAATTATACTGTCAAAGCTTTACATGCCTACATGTATTCTGTCTGTACATGCCTACATAATACGTAACATTTAAGGCATAGACTCTTAGACACACATTTTATAAATCACTATAACTTTTATGTTATATTGTTTTTTGTGTAATATACATTCTAATTACGATCTATGACCGTTACACTACAACATACTCGAACAACTGCCCCATAACCTGATACACCCTGCATATCACACAAGAATTTCTTATCAATGGCCAGCATACGAACGAGTGGTGCGAGTATTACACATCTATACATATATTAATAATAATTATTAATAATTTACAAATAAAAATCAATTATTTTCTTAAACAATTCAATTTGAGCGAATAAGCATTTTAAGTGAAAATATAAAAGAAATTTAAATAGAAAAGAGCATGACCATAATTACGCTTACCCATCTGTTCACCATTTTCCCATCTACTGTTAGACATAGACCTCACTACGAAGAACCGCTTGGCGTGTTAGCGAGCGCAGAGAGTCTAATAAGCTTATGAGGGGTGCGCTGGTGCTGTCTTGGTGCTTAGCCGATTTTTAGGACTCCCAAGGCAAAA
Organism: Lymantria dispar; assembly: GCA_032191425.1. Taxonomy (NCBI): domain Eukaryota; kingdom Metazoa; phylum Arthropoda; class Insecta; order Lepidoptera; family Erebidae; genus Lymantria; species Lymantria dispar. The sequence continues at coordinate 10,364,944 of CM063455.1, forward strand.
TGAAGGTTATCAACATACAATATCCCTAAACCGTCACCACACTAGGACTGTCTGCGCATACATGATTTACACTAGTCTCAATTTTAGTGCACTAAATTTGACTGGACTTAGACCAAATAAAATGCATTTACACAGGAGAACAAAGTCACACAACTGTCTAAATTTAGGGTACTATATTATGTGTATACTAAGGTGACATTGATGTTGGAAACACTTACTTTTTATCAATGAGCACCATTTTGGTTGCAGAAGTATGTGCTTTATCTCCAATTGTAGCAGCGCTGGCAAAGGCTTGTCGTCGACGTGCCAAATGAGATAGACGTCGTCCAGGAGACTTGGCTTGGGCCATTCTGTTGAATATTAAATAAATTATTTAATGCCCCTATATTAACAAATTCATGTTCTATAAAAAAGGATGACCTTTTTTATAGACCATGGTCTGACCAAAACTCGACCAAAATGTGCGGCACGACAGAGGGAATGGCGAGGATACAATAAACTTGACGTATTTGCGTTCTCTTACGTATTGAGCATGCCACCTAGGGTAATTTTTACTCATAGAAATAAATCGAGAAAACTCGAATTTGAACAATTCACAATCGTAAATCAAAATATACGGAGCCTCAATTCTCGTGTTCTTCGAGATTATCTCTCTAATTTGAGTTCTCTTTCCCAACTCATATTTCTATCTAGTAATTTTGAATGACATTATTTCCAGCGTTAACTAGAAAATGGTGGATGGGATGAGGGGAGCTTGATGGGTAGGTATGTGATGAGTGGAAATAGATGGCGATGGGTAGGATGTTTGGGAAGGGCATAGATGATGAGATAGTAGTATGAGTGGGAATGACGGAGATGAGTAGTGACGGATAGGGAGAGATGAGTTGAGTAGTGACGGATGACAGTGGTGGGATGAGTGGATATGAATGAGATAAATGGGGCTGGATGCGATCAGTGAGCGCAGATAGGGATGAATGGGGAGGCACTACCGTGGCGATGGGTAGGAAGGAAGCACATAGTCGCGCAAACAATTTCAATAACCTAATTTGATTTACGATTGTGAAAAGTTCCACTTCACGCTCGTCTATACTCTATCTCTACTAATATATGAAGCTGAAATGTTTGTTTGTTTGAACGCGCTAATCTCAGGAACTATTGGTCCGATTTGAAAAATTATTTCAGTGTTAGAAAACCTATTTATCGAGGAAGGCTATAGGCTAAATAACATCACGCTAAGAACAACAGGAGCTGAGCACCAATGAACAATGTTTCAAAATCTGATGTTTTTTTCCTTTTAAGAGCTTCCGCTGCGTAAACGGCAAAATTTTCGTAAAAATCATGTGTGACAGAATCGTATTATTAAAAAATATTTTCACTTTTTACGTAAACAAAGCGTTATTACGTAAGCCCAAGGTATATACCACGCGGATGAAGTCGCGAGCAGAAGCTAGTAGTATATAATTAATTTAGATCTGCTACTTTTACAATAGAAATAAAAGTTAAAACAGAGAACTCTAATTGAAGATTATATCGAAGAGAACATGAATCGATAGAAGTCCAACCAGCGGGTTACACCTCGAGTTACCCTTTCGGGACATTGTTCCTTGCAATCGCACTTGCAATTATCTCTTATGTAAGCAAAATTTAAAAGTATAGGTTCATTATTATCATCATCTCAATTTATCAATCTTATACATTGGAAGGATAACATACGCGTGTCATCAATCGTATATATTTCTCCACTGCTGTGCTCGAGCCTCCTTCCACATTGGGAGGGTGACCTAAATGTGGCCTACTACACCGGGCTACAACAATAGGAGGGAAACTGACCTACTATACCACGCTTGTCAGACGTGTTGGTATAGGATTTTGTTTCGAGTTTTCCTTGTCTTGCATATTAAATTCCTTAGTCGTCTTGTCCGACACCCACAGGCAAGAGAGGGGGTTGTGAAATGTATTTTTACTCTGTCACCACACTGGAAGCCTTCGAAATAGTTTGTAAATATTACTCACTTCAGCCTCATTGCTTTTCTTTTACTGGCACTGGTCGGTGATTGCATACCTCCAGAGTAAATATTAACGCTAGTATCAGTCTCAGCTCCAACATATCTCTCTCTATAGCGTAATGCTAGTAATTCTAATTTCTCAGAGTGTTTCGTCACATTGTAACTGTAAATTAAATAATCATTAATATAATTACATAATGACTAACGTTGTTGATGTCATTAGCAAACAAGTTTCTTATTAGATATATCATGTAGCTAAATATTTATTGTATGATTTATTAATGACATTTTAATACTCTTTTTTTGTAGTCTCACGCCTTTATTTTCTAAAGAGTAGGCAGAGTTGTAATGCACTATCTTTTTGCTATTAAAACATCATCAACACAGCTCATAATGCTCATATACATCCCACTGTTGAGCTAGAGCCTCCTCCACGATAGAAGGGAAATTGATCTACTATACTAAGCTGGTCAAACTGGGTCGGTAAAGGATTCTATTTTGAGTGTTCCTTCTCTCGCATAGATGTTATATGCATATTATAATCTCTTAGTCGACTTTTTCAACACCCATGGGCAAGAAAGGGGGTGGAGAATTGTATTCTTACACCATTAATACCTAGAATGGTTAAACTCACTGCTGGAGTTGAAATCTACAGCAAGGACTATTTTCATATATTGTAATATTATGAGCAAATAAAACAAGCAATTATCATTTGGTAGTAACACAAAACATTGAAGTGAAACCTCGAAATGTGTGAAACATGACTCGAGCCTTTTGAACTGTCAGTCACAGCTGCTGTATGTGATAATTTATCTAAGAAGTATTCTAAAATCTGATGTTGATTTGTTATTAGATTATTATCAATTGAGTAAACTTATTCTACCCTATCTGGTTGAACTAAAATATTAAATTACTACAAACCCACACAATGTTATATCAATGTTTTGAAGGTATATCAAATCTTTGTCTTTTAAAACCAGCTAGGAACACAAACCACATAGATGGCATATCATTGAAATCTTGAATATTGCTCTTTAGTATCAATATTTAGTAATAAATTTCCAAGTACATATTTAAAAAAAATTTTGATGTGTTAGTGATAGAGGGATGCTTACAGACATTCTCCAATCAGTCATTACAATTCTCATACCTGCTAATTTGTTTATTGCACACTTATCTTTATAAGTATATATTGTTTTTTTTTTTATGGTCTGAACACAAGAGGTTCATTCCGTTTGGGGTGACAAAAGAGTGACGCGCGGCTCCATAACAGATCGTATCCCCTCTTCTTCCCTATTGGGCCGACCATGGTGCTGAGTCCATAACATCCATGGCTAGCCCGGTGGATTATCCTTTCGGGTACCATCGCTCTTCGACGCGGGGGGCGTTACCCTCACGCGGCCTATTACTATTCCCAGATCCAGTTCACCACGGCCTTGGCTAGGAGTTCCTCCCGCACACAATCCGCCGTCTCCTTTCAGGTGACGACTGCCTTGCAGAAGGTGGCAACTGCATCCCAATTTATGTGTGGTTTGTGTATGTTAAAAGAGTATATATTAATACTTACTATACATCATAATATCTGCACTTAAGCACTTCAGGCCACAATGTCTCTGTTGCTTCTACTTGAGTAGACATTTTTAAATGTATACTTTTATCATTATCACTAGTATTTAATTCAGACATCTCATTGGATGTTGATGTCCTTGGTCTATCAATATTAAAACTATTTAAATTATTGGAATCTTTTGTTTCTGGTATTTCAACAAAGGAAACTCTTTTGGTGGGCGTAGTGTCAACCTGAGATGGTTCAACTTTGACATCTCCATTGAAGAAAGGTAAATAAGTGTAGTATTTTTTAAGCATTTCTGTCACATCTGTTTTGATTATAGTCACTGAAGGTGGCGGTAGAACACCTTGAAGAGTTTCCTGTCAAAGAAAAATTACCTGATAATATATGTATAAAAATACAGAGATAAACTTGTTCATTACATCCTTATAATGCAATTGACTTTTTTTTATGCAACAACCCTCACTAATAAATAAATTTTGCATGCAATGTAAAAGAATTGGCCTGCATGGAAATTTTTCCTGCAACACTAGACATGAGCCTTAAACCACTTCTCTAACTGTGTAGTCAAAGTGATAGTGGTGGGTTAAAATTGCCCCATCTTACAGTTATGTTTTTAAAAGTTCTTTAGGATGTCCGCAAAAAAGATTTTATACCATTACCAATTTAATTACATACTATTAACAAAAAATAAAATAAATCTTATAAATAGGGCTTATTGCAAAATATGGAATATTTAAAATAAAAATAGTTATGAAGAATACAGAACTAGGTAAATCTTCAAAAATACTATGCTTGAACAAAATTAGGTCACAAATTGGTCAAATTTGTACTATTGTTGGTCACCAAGTAGGAAGGGTGGTTGCATATTGTACAAAATAGGTCCCATAGTAATGTTATGCAGCCTTCAAGAATTTATTGGCCCCATTCAAATTTCATTAACACAGGACCAGATATTTAGCAAGATACCAATGAACTTGTTGGAACTAAACACTATGCAATATAATACTTTTATATACAGGATGTATCAGGTTATGGAGCAACTGTTCGAGTATGTTGTAGTTTAACAGTCACAGATCGTAATTAAAATGTATATTACACAAAAAACAATATAACATAAAAGTTACAGTAATTTCAAAAATGTGTGTCAAACAGTCTACACCTTAAATGTTACGTATTATGTAGGCATGGATAGACAGGATACATGTAGGCATGTAAAGCTTCGACAGTATAATTTCATTCATACATACCTAGAATTGCGCAAACGCTTCAATGTGGGACCGTAGGTACAAACGTGATTCGGCGATGGTAATCGGCCGATCAGCTGATTTAAAGCGAAGTTCGTTTTGCTTATGCGAACGTAATCATTGATTTTTTTTCAATTTCTATTGCACATTTAACAAAGTACGAATATGTTGTAGATTAAGTATCACTGACTTTATACATTTCAATCAGATTTAAACGAAAAAACAATGACAAAATTTAAAACTTTACAAGTCTCTAATTCATTAACAAATCAATATTTTTCCTTCAAATTTTTTTTATGGGTTCCTACCACCATTGCCTACCTCCCAATTAACCAGTTGCCCCATAACCTGATACACTCTGTATATTGGTTAAGTAACTATCACAAAAGTCATTCCTAAACAAAAAAAAAACCATGTTTATAATGTATTTTGTTAATCTATACCAATAAATAAAATTGGAGTGTCTGTTTGTAATGTCAAAATAATAGGCCTTTTTTCATGCTCACATGGTTATTTGCACTATACATATGCCTAAAATATACTTTATATTTTTTTTGTCTGGACCGATTTAAAAAAATTCTTTCACCAATGGAAAGCTATAATATCAGGGAGTAAACTAAGCTATATTTTATCCCGGTATTCCCACGGGAAGGGAAACTACGGGGATAAGGCGACAGAAACCGAAGTGAAGCGAGGGCAGGTTGCTAGTAATATGTAAAAGAAGAATGGACAATTTTCAGTTTGCTAATTCAGACCTAAAGTTTATAGATACATCTGTTAAACAGATGCATGTGTATTGTCCATTTGATAAGGGGCTAAAAATACAATGTATATTGCTAATCTAGTACAAAAGGACTAAGGTAAATAAGAACATTTAGATTTATGGGTTGAGAACTATAATTAATTCTATTTAGAAATTGTAATAATTGATTAATACTTATTAAATGTCCAAATGTTTTTGACTGCACAGATGGTGTAGTAGTTAAGATACTATCCTTCTCTGCCAGTGTCGCGGGTTCCAATACCATGCAGGATAACACTTTTTGTGTTCCACAAATTGTTGTTTTGAGTCTGAATGTAATTTGTGTCTGATTATATTTCATCGCAGCCCACATACGTTCCACTGTTGGGCTCCGGCCTCCACCACAATAGGAGGGAATTTGACCTACTATACCATATTGGTCAGACATGTTGGTATAGTTAGTTGTTGTAGTTTAACTTATCTATATATGTATATCTATACTTCAATATATTTGAATAGGTATTATACATATGTTGTTCGGATTAGTATATTTAAAGAGATTATAAAATATAGAAATGGTGATGTGCAGATTGTGCTTAGTTAACACAATGAAATAAGATAAATGACAAACTGTTGAGAAAAGTATTTGTACACAAAATAATGTATAGAAAATGTGGTAGGCTTGATAGCATTTTGAGGTTAATGCTTTAACTATTTATACATATACCTATATTTTTTGCAACACTTAATGAGGCTAAACATGTCTTTCTAGCATTTTTGGTTCAGAAAATAAATTATTATTAAATATAAATAATACAAGTTAATAAAATATAATGAGAAAAGTTATATTCAGATAAACTTGAGAAGTTAAAAGATTTATAATGTAGACAATTTATTGCATGAAAGTATAACTTACCTCCACTTTTTTCAATTTTATTTTATCATAAGATTCATAATCATTAAGAAAACTCCAAAATGGCTCAGGTTCAGGTGAAGTATCCTCTTCACCCACATCAGAAAACATGTCTGGAGATCTCACTCCACTATCGAAGGAAGCTTCAAGAGATGAGTAGCTTTGATCCAAATTCCATTTTAAAATACTGCCATCTTCATGTTCCGTTTGATTTTCTTTTTTGCTTTCTTTACAATGTGAATCGCCAGTACTCTCGGAAACTTTGTTTAACCTTTCACAGACATCACCTGTATCATTGATTCTTTGTTCACTAGTACAGCTTGTGTTGCTGCCACTACTACTATTAGGAAATGTCCCCTCACATTCATCAACAAGCTTACCTTCCAAACTCACTAACCCAGTACTTGAACTCAATGCAGTAATTGGATCCACAATAGGTTTCATTTTTTGCACTTGCATTAATGTACCATTAAAAGATAATTCACTAATAGGCAACTTGAATACAGTCTCCGTTGGTCTCACTTGACGGAACATCGGTACGCTATCTACTGCATTATTGCTGTTTTCCATAGTAGGAGTTATAAACACGGGATGTTTAACAGAGATCGATGTTTCAGTCTTCGATTCCTCGGACGATATTTGCACGTCTGTGTTCAAAAGACTATGTTCCACTGTTGCCGAAGAGTTCTCAAGTAACGATGCTCCAAGAGGAGTACAAGGTGAATGAATTTTGACACAATCAGTGTCCAAACTAGATCCTTTATCACTAATGATATCCCTAACAACTGGATTTAACAAACTTTGATCAGTTTCAGCTGTTTGACTATGTTTATTTATAACACTAGATGTTACTATGGATAACTCAATATTACCTGTACTATGTGAACTTTCAGAATCCGAATGATTTACGCTCCCAAATCCATCTTGTATAGGAATTTCCTCCTTTTTTAGGGGATCAACAACACTAAAGCTCCGTAAATAACGCTCATATAAAGAAAAACTATCGCTCATAGAGTGGCAGTTCGAGTCTTCAAAGGATTCCATCACCACTATAATACATTTCTACCAGTAAAGTAGAATTCTAATGAATGCCATAATAGTGCAATCTAATATAAAAATACCAGCTATTTATCTGGACTACAATTTCAACAGATGGTTATATTTATTACAAAATCTATCTACAGCACGACTACGCCATTGGCTTTAACATAATACGCCATTTTTATTTTATTTATGTTGAACTTGTTGGCCATATGTTGTTTTATTTATTTTATTGGGGATATAAGCCTTTTAAGCAAGCGTGGCCACATGTGATCTTATTTTAGTCTACGATGTAGTATTGCGAAAAAAAAAACACCTTTCTAGAGAATTTATGGTTTTATTCGTTAAAAATTAGACATACCGTATCCTGTGTGTGATATGTCTAATTTTTAACGAATAAAACCATAGATTTTGACCAAGCATGTATCAGGTTATGGGCCAACTATTCGAGCATGTTGTAGTTTACCAGTCATAGACAGGCCCGCCGTAAGCAGGTGTGCAAAGCGTGCACCGCTAAGATGGAAACTAAACATTCGTCTGTCAGCAGGTTGAACCCAAGTATCACCCCATTGAAAAGTAGGACAGAAAAGAAGTTAGGGGAATTCCTCTGAGCTTCTTTCTCAATGGGTAATTTAGGCAACTAGGTACTTGTAAACATCCGAACAATATTATAGTAGAGAAACAATAACGATGGCACGTTGAATTGCAATTATTTTGTTAATAGCTCCTTTAAGGCGGGTTGCGACATAATTAATGATATTTAAACTTGTGTGATTATATTCCAATCATCCGTCAGTGGAAAAGAGAAACGCAAAGGAGTTGTAATTTTAGTAAGTACTAACCACGGAGTAAATACAAAGAGGAGCTCTTTTTTTTTGTGTGTGACTTAGTTGTTATCCTCAGATGGCTGTGACAACTTTACCCGGACTGGTGGGTGAGCGCTGAGGGCTCTCAACCCGTTTAAACTTAAGCTACCGATCCCGAGGGCACCCCCTGTGGGGTACGGTCCTCGGCTCGGGCGGTCGCTGGCAAAGTGGGCACTCCCACGTTTATGATTTTAACGTGACACGTCTTCCGTCTCCGCCAGCGGGGGCGGTAACGTGGATATTTATTTGTCAAGGCCTCGCGGGCTGTGTATGCCTCAGTCTGGGCGAGAGTAATAATGTCGTCGGGTTCGTCGAGTATTAGTCGCGGTTGTTTAATCGCGGACATTTTAGAGGGGATGTAATGAGCCGCCCTTATCACTAATGGGTTCGGGTGTGTCACGGCAGAGTTGAAGTAGCGGCGGGAGCACTGTTTCATGAATTGCCTGATGGTCGGCAAGCCAAGATCTATGTGAAGATCCACATAGCGCATGTACCACGGTGCTCCCGTCGCTCGGCGCATGAACCTATTCTGTAATGCCTGTAGCCGATGTAGCCTGTGTGGCTTCGCTTGTGTGAACACTACACTAGCATACGTCATGATAGGACGTATACAAGCGGTGTATAATCTAACTTTATTACGGAGAGATAGCTTAGACTTGGCGTGTACTAAGCTGTGTAACCATCCTAGCACTAGGGCTGCGCGCGCGCGGACTCGCCCTATGTGAGGACCGAAGGTCAATCGCTTGTCCAAGGTCACACCCAGATATTTGACCTCCCTTGTCCAGGGGATGTGTTGGTCGAACATCTTTATCTGTGGGTATTCAGCCATAGGGTGGCGGCGATCTTTCCCCTTATGGAATATGATCGCCTGACTTTTGGTGGGGTTAATACCGATTCTCCATTTCCTAGTCCATTTCGCTAGGGCGGTAGCCGCAGTTTGAAGAGCGGTTGTCACTGTTGTGGGGGAAAGAGGAGCTGTTGTAATTAATATTTTATATGAAACAATGTGTGGCAGTTATAGGGGGTGAGGGGTTATATCCTGTCTCACTCTCTCCTTTATGCTGTCTCACTCTCTCATTTATGTTGTCTCACTCCCTCCTTTATGTCCATCTACTAGCTATTAGCATAACTACTAGTTTCGTATTTTTAAGTAGTTTAGCTATCTCGCATTAGATGTCAGTAAGTGTGTGTGACGCAACAGGGATGTACTCAGAATTTACCTATATCAGGGAGAGTTATTTTTTTTTATTTGTAAGATATATATAAACAATCTTATTCCCCGTTTGTATTATTCAAATATAATTCTGCATAGCGAATAGGTGATTGACTACTGTTTTTAACCACAAATTGCCTTATAGGGCTTGTCAGCATTGTTTATAATATTAATATTTGAAGAAAAATACATTTTCGATCGACAATTCACTAAATAATACAATTATTTGTTTGAGTTTCTAACGGATTGTCGAATGTAAACCCTAGTTAGAATATCAGTGTATAATATTACTAGTTAGTAGAAGTTACTTAGTATTATTGCCTTCCTTTTTGTCTTTTCTGATACAAAAACATTCTTCGATGCCACCACCAAACGTTTAAACTAAACGTTTTTGTGACGTGCTCTTAATCTTATCAAGAAAAACATCGAGTGAAATGGCATCATTAATAAATTAAGGAGAAAGGGAGACATTGGTTCGAATAGTAAAAATAAAATACTCTGTTGCATCATATATTTTTTGAATTATATACATTATTAGATTGATTATATATGATAATATTCATCATCATCATCGCAGCCCACATACGTCCCACTGTTGGGCTCGGGCCTCCTCCACAATTGGGCGAATTTAACCAACTATACCGTGCTGGTAAGACATGTTGGTATAGGGTTTTATTTCGAGCTTTCCTTCTCTTGCACAGATCTGATGTGCATATTATTTCTCTTAGTCGTCTTTTACGACATCCACGAGCAAGATAGGGAGTGGTGAATTGTATTCTTAATCCATCACCACATGGAAGCATTAATATTTTTAGATTGGAATTAAAAATTCATAGAAAATGACAAATTTACGGGCATCAATCTAAGCATGATCACTTTGCCGATCTTTAATCATTCCAAAAAAAAAAACGCACAAACATCCTTTAGTTCCTCTAAAGCTTTAACTAGTTATTATGAAATCTTCATCGTTAAAATAGGCAGAACAAATCTTTGTATATTTCGTAGGTTTCCAGTTTATCTATTGATTTTTTTAAATCCATTGCTTCTTAAGATTATCATTTGATGAAAAATCCGAATATAATAATTGTGTTCTAACTACGGCCCTGGCATATTGACTCTTTTATGGCTCTTCATAGTTGGCGACAGATTCAATTTTAATTTCAATCTATTTATTTCTCTTTAAGGTACAATACATGTTACAATTTTTTATCAATTTTTTAGCCTTAAGAAGAGCTGGTGTCTGTAGTAGGTACAAGACCTGTATGACAGATCACCAGGCCCTCTCTTAAATAAGGGTTCACACTTAAGTAAATAACAGTTCAAATATATATAAAACCTAAAACTATGAAATCTCACAAATAGTATATGTGTGTGCGTGTGTGTATGAGTGTGTGTGCGTGCGTGCGTGTGTGTGTGTCTGTCTGTTTGTGTGTGGGTGTGTGAGTGCGAGTGTGTGTGTTTTTCGTTTTTACTACATTCATCAACATTTATTTTATTATACGAATAATATTTTCTGCCTCTTCATAGTCCAAAAGTTTAAGCCAGTTCGATACAATTTTTTTCAATTCGGATTTATACATTGTGTATATATTGAGAATTTTATTTATTTGATTATAAACATAACCGCCAAGGAAGTAAAAACTATTTTGTGCTAATTTTGTATTTACTGGAACAGTAGGACAAACCGAGTACTTCCGACGAACGAAAATAAATTTATTGGGTTCATAGGGTATTCGAGAATGTGTGGTAATAATTAGATTTAAAATAAAAAGTTTTCTTACGGAGAGTACTCTACAAGTTTTATAAAGTTCAGTAGTGGGAAATCGAAAAGGCAACCGCCAACCTATCTTCAACAAAATTCTTTGGGCACGTTCAAGTTTTAGTAGGTGGGTTTTAGAACTTCCACCCCAGACAACCACACAGTATTGGATTAATGATTGGCAAAGGGCTAAATAAACTAGTCTGATGATGTTCTCCCGCGCGACATGTCGAAGACTTTTAAAAATGAATATTAACTTGCGCAGTCTAGCAGTAAGAGATGGCGCATTATTTACAAAATATTTGTGAAACTACATGTAAAAATCATTTTTGTTCAGGTAAAAGTATTTAGATATTAATTTAAATACTTATGTTCATTAGTTATTACGATAATCTTAATAGTCTGAGCTTTATCTATTTTTAAAGTTCTAAGTCCCATTACGAAAAGTAGTGCCATCTAACGTTGAATAGAATTATATTTAAACATGAAATTGTCAAAGGATTTTTCTAGAAAATATTTTAATAAACTATGAATAAATATACTTACAAATAAAATGTGATTCCTTTTATAGCATCTGAACGTTTATCGGAGTACTATTTACATGATAAAATACAAAACTTAGTGATTGTCTGTGTAATAAAGCAAAAATAAACCAAAAATAAAACTGTGTCCACAGTACGAACACGAGCAGAGTCGACAGCAGACTAGCCTAGCGTAGAAATCATTTTCGAGTTCCTGATGGTCCTAAAAGAATGGGCCCCAAATCCATTTTCAACAAATATGAAGAAGCCGAAATTGCAACCTGGCTTAAAGATCTTGCAATTTGCGGGCTTCCCAAAAAACCAGATAACTTACTGAATTCTGTTCAACAAATGATGATCGATGATGGCAGGCCCAATCCTTTTATAAACGGAAGACCAGGTAAGAAATGGATGAAATCTTTTTTCAAACGGAACGAATAAATTTCTATGAGAACACCTGAATGGATTTCAAAGGGAAGAGCAGTAATCACCGTATTAGAAAATGGTTTCAGAAACTTAAAGACTGTCTTACTCAAAATCAAGCACTCGATGTGTTAGAAGACCCTAAAAGAATTTTAAATGGGGATGAAACAAGTTTCATGCTTAAAATAAATACAAATAATACATCGTTTTCGTATGATAATAATTTAATAATTGAATAATATGACATGTATGTAAGATGACTTAATAATAAAATGTCTATGAAATTAGTATGGAGTTTGTAATTATAACATTCCTCCCCATTCACATTTCGTCGATTAACCGACGCGGTGGACGTACTGTGCGCTGGCTGCGACGAAGTGTAGGTGCTACAACAGTAGCCGTAGGCGTGACGAAAGGTGGCGAAGCAGCTGTAGATGGTGTAGTCGCAACCGTCATCGCAGGTGTGATTTCATTAGGGCTGGACTTAGTTGATGCGGATGCTAATGGTGATGTCGGTGATGGAATTGAAGATGATACATGTATAGGCGTGGATGACGTGCATGGAATAGGCGCTGAAGCTGTACCCATGAATGTGGGTGGCGTGGCAATGGATGTTAGTGTTGGTGGTGCGGTATTAGAAATGGTAACTCGTGGTCTGATATGATCAGCATGCCTCCGTTTTACTCCCCCATCAGATGTTGTGACGATATAGGAATATTTATGATTACGAGTTGTAACTGTTGCGGGTTGCCATTTCTTTTCATTTTTTGTCTTAATGTAAACTTCTTCACCTGGATGATAATTAAGAGTTGAAGCCATGATATTGGCTTTCACTTGTTTATATTGCAATGATCTTCTCTTATCAAGCCGAACGTTACTTAGTAGACAGTTCAACTGTCGGCCAAACATCATTTGAGCTGGTGATTTGCCTGTTGTAGTATGAGATGTATTTCGATAAGTAAATAGAAATTCCCGTAAGCGACGGTTCATTTGATTGCCATCGTTTGTTGCCATTCTTGACTTAAAAGTTCTCACAAGTCGTTCAGCCAGTCCGTTCGTACGAGGGTGATACGGTGAAGATGTGATGTGTATAATACCTTGACTTTTGCAATAATATTTAAAATCATTCGATGTCAGTTGTGGGCCATTGTCCGAAACTATCATGCGTGGAAGGCCAAATGTACAAAATATGTCATCCAGAATTGCATATAATTTTCTTGTAGAAATGTTATTCATAGGCCGTACTTCGATCCATTTTGACAAGGCATCACATAAAATTAACCAGTAGGTACCTTCAAACGGTCCGGCAAAATCAATGTGAATTCGTTCCTAAATTTGATCTGGTATAGACCAAGAAAAGATTGGAAGCTCTGTATTGTTAGGTCGATTTTGTTGACATCTCATGCACGTTTTTACAAAGGTGTCTATGTCTTCATCGATCGAAGGCCACCAAACGTAGAAGCGTGAAAGAGCTTTCATAGCAGATATACCAGGATGACCTTGGTGTAGGTATATCAGGCTTGTTCTTCGAAGTGTTTCAGGTATTACCATCCTGCCCTGCCACATTAAGATGTTGTTTTCAATGGAGAGCTCAAAACGTTTTCTATAATAATGTTTCATGTCTGGTTTAAATTCCAATTCTCGCCAACCTGTCTTCAAAAATTGGCAAACTTGTGAAAGAATTGGATTTTTGTGTGTTTTTTCACTTATGTTTTTCTCTGATAGTTGGAGATCAGCCATTCTATTTCCTAGTAATTGTAAGCTTATTTTGTAAACAGCCCTCTCAGATTGTGATGGTTTCGTTTCTGGATTGGGCAATCTGGACAGGCAATCAGCTAAAATGTTATTTTCTCCTTTTTGATAGCAAATGTCGTAATTGTAGCTTCCAATTAATAGTGCCCCACCTTACTAATCTATTGTTAACTAGCTTTGGTAGATTACGCCGAGCACCTAAAATATGTATAAGTGGCTTGTGATCTGTTACTAGGGTAAACTTGCTGCCACGTAAGTACTGATCAAATTTTTTAATTGCAAATACAATAGCCAGCGCTTCGCGATCTATAACTGAGTATTTGCTTTCTGCTAGGCGGAGTTTCCTGGATGCAAAAGCAATAGGTTGTTCAATATTTTTATCTTTGTGATATAAGACTGCTCCAACGCCCTTTTCAGATGCATCACAAGCTAAGAAGAGAGTCCGTTTGTCGTCAAATGCTATTAAAGGCTTTGAGGTAGCAATGCATGCTTTGGTTGCTTCAAAGATTTGTTTTTCGTGCTCTGTCCAGTGCCATTTTTGTCTGCCGCTAGTTAATTCATGCAAATCTGCACATATACCATGAAGATGTGGAATAAAGCGTTCATAAAAATTAACTAAACCTAGAAAAGATCTTAATTCTTTGGAATTGCTTGGATGTGAAGCTTTCGTAATTGCTTCTATTTTTGTTTTTGTTGGGCGTATTCCATTTTTATCTATTGTATGTCCTAGGTATTCAATCTCTTTTTGTAGGAAAGTGCATTTCCGTAAATTTACTTTCAACCCTGTTTCATGTAACCGTTCTAGTACAATAGCAAGCGTATCTATGTGGTCGTTTAAATTTTTGCCTGTAATTGCGATATCATCAAAGTACACAGCCACATTAGGGATGTCTCCCAATAGCTTATCAAGAAAATGTTGAAATATTGAAGGTGCTGTTGAAATTCCAAATGGCATTCGGTTATATTGAAAATATCCCTTGTGTGTAGATAATGTTAAATATTTTTTTGACTCAGGGGCTATTTCAAATTGTCAATATGCATCCTTCAGATCTATTTTTGAGAATATCGCACCATTTGCTAAATTTTGTCGTAATTGATCAAAAATTGGTATTGGGTGTAGGTGTTTAATCAGAACTGGGTTTATTGTAGTACTGTAATCACCACAAATTCTGATTTCCCCAGTATTTTTCAAGATATTTACTGTAGGAGTAGCCCACTCTATTGGAGCTGTGTTTGGATCAATTCTTTGTATGATGCCTTGGTCAACAAGACGATCTAATTCCCTTTCCACGTTCTTCTTTATGCTGAATTTAATTGGTCGTGCTGGCAAATGTACTGGTTCTGCTCCGGGTTTGATGTAAATGTTAACTTGATAATTTACGACCTTGCCTAGTTTACCATCAAAAAGCTGCACGTGTTTGTCTAGGACTTGTTTGAGTGTTGTCGGTGTCTTAGTTTTTATTGAATAAACTGGTCTTGGAAATTCCATTTCGAACATTTCACTCTAGCGTAGACCAAAGAGCATTGGGTTAGCATCTTTCATAACAACAACTGGTAACATTTTATGTTGTCCTTCAACTTCGACAATAACTTCAGCAAGACCTTTAGGATTTAATTTATTGTTACCATAAGCCTTGAGCTTCGGTGCCTTGGTTAATGCTGGTGCTCCAACTTGTCTCCAGAAATCAGTGTTGATAATTGAGTATGTTGAACCAGGATCCCAATCCATTGTACAACTGATACCGTTTATTATTACATCAATTTGCTTACAGCCTTTGTTGTGAGTATGTCCAATCTTGCAGACAAAATATTCCTCATCACTGCTGTCCACGGAGTCTTGAGATGTACTAGGTATGTCACTAATTCTCTGCAATTTGTTCTTCTTAGTGTTGATCCTCTGATGAATTGATTGAGTGATGTATGCGCGTCCGGATTTAATGCAGCAATTTTCAAAGTGTCCTTTAGTCGTACATTCAGCGCAAATGTAGGTTTTGGCTAAACACCTAGTTAATGCATGTTTTTCACTATTGCCACAACGTAGACATTGATGAGTGTATAACTTACGTGCTAGCTTGTGTTCGTTAGGTTTAGGTTTCTTAATGTTGGGTTATTTAATTTTGTTCACATACAAAGATGTGTTTGGTGTATCGTATTCTGCTTGTTCTCGTGATTGTGCTATGGCAAATATTTCGGCAAATGTTACTTCTCTGGTTACTCTTTTTTCCGTTTCTCGAAGTAAATCAGGCCATTTCTGTTTTAAATATGTTTCCAGTTCTATATGACTTAGACCTGTAGCAAAGCGATCACGTAGTTGACGTTCTAGATGTTCACCTTTATATCCGCAATCTGTGCTCAAGCCTTTTAACCTGCGTATTGTTCCATTGTCTCAGATGATTCACGTATACAGTTCCAGAATTCTGCTAATGCACGATATCTAGTACGTTTTATTCGATATAAATCTGATAGTTTACTACTTATCTCATTAAAAGTACTTCTGTCAAAATTTGGCGTCATCGCTACTTTTACTTCACGAAAAATTTCTGGTGTGAGAGAACTTAAGAGTAAATCTTTTTGTAAATTTTCGTCCGTTATGTCGAGTAATTTGCATTTTGTTTCAAAAAAATCCATATAGTCCTCAATTCTGCATGAATCTGGGTTGAATTTGTCCATGTTAAAATTTTTTAAAATGTGCATTTTATCTAAAGCTTTTTTTGAAGAAGATGCGCTCGTCACGCATTTGGATGTAGATCCAGGTTCATCTTCAGAACGAAGTCTTGGTATTAACAATTTTAATATTTGTGTAATTTGTTCTTGTTGTGCCTGTTGGGCGTATAAAAATTGTGCAAATTGTTCACTGTCCATTAATCCTCGTCGCCAATAAAATAAATACAAATAATACATCGTTTTCGTATGATAATAATTTAATAATTGAATAATATGACATGTGTGTAAGATGACTTAATAATAAAATGTCTATGAAATTAGTATGGAGTTTGTAATTATAACAATGCTTTTTGCCCTGAAACAGGAAAAGTGATAGCATCCCGAGGGTATAACAATGTGTACCAAATAGTAAAAGGTAAAGAAAATGAGGTAGTCACGGTTTTAGATTTTTTTCCGCAATGGGTGATATTTTACTTCCATGTGTCTGATGTACGGAAACATTTTCCGTACATCAGACCACCGAAAGATGTTATAAATAGCATGCTAGACGATTGATTCCTTGATAAATCTGACACAGGTTGGATGAAAGCGGATATATGATTAAATAGTTAAATGCCTAACCAAATGGATAGAAGACAATAAAGTGAAGAAACCGGTGCTTGTTATCGTCGATGGTCACAAAACTTATATGACGATGAAACTCAGCAAAATTTTGTCATGACAATAACATTATCTTGTACGCACTTCCACCTAATCATCATCTTATTATATCATCACCAATAAAGAAATCTACCACTCTTAGAGTCATAAACAGAATTGGCGCAATTTCTTCTGAAGAATGGAGACAATTTGAAATATCTAAAGAAGAGGAGAAACAAAAAAAGAAAGATGCTATTCAGGAAAGAAAGTTACAGAGGCAAAAGATTAAAGAAGATAAACAAAAACAAAAAAATGAAAAAAGAAAAAACTACTCTAAATTCTACCAAAAGTAAAGTGAAGGAGACTACAAAGAAGAAAAATGATGATTCTAATCAAGAATTGATAGTAAAATGCACGAAGAAAAGGAAATTGGAAGATACGAATGACATAGGAAGCAGAGAAGACTGGCTGTAATTTAGTGGAAATTAAACAAAATGAAATTAAAATTCTCAGTAATATACTTCTATCACCTGAAACTCCTGAAACCATGGAAGTAATAATTATTACTTCCTTCGGTGTGAAAGCCATCCGAGGCTATAGTTGTCACAAAATAAAAGGCCCGTTTTGACAGTTCACGCCCAAGAAGTTTTCTATTTTTTACCGATCGATTTGTTTTGAAGGTAATTGTATTTTTCATTGACGGGTACCGCCCACTGGGCTAAGTGCTGTAGCATAACGATTTTTCTCATATTGTCCACAGACTATTAGTAATCGGTTAAGGAAAAACAAATCGTTCAAGATATATTTTTTTAAGGCGGACTCGTGCTTGGCAGGTGTTATTAATTTGAATACTAGTATTTAGACCAACTAATTACAGAATTTCACCAGCTGTGTAGTAATTTTTACTGAAAATTTATATATTGATAATATGAAAAAAAAAAGAAAAAAAAAAATATATATATATATATATATATATATATATATATATATATATATATATAAATGGGTGACGATAGCTCAACTGACAATTTTGGCTCATCGTCTTAAGAAAATGATTGGACTGAAGATTTACTTTTTTCGATATTTTTGTGATTGAGTGAATGTTATTGTTATTGTAACAAAAATATTAAATGATAGATAAATTACCATTTGTAGCATTGTATCATTTCAAAGTATCTACAATATCACAGTTTAAGTAAAATTTTCAAACCAGAACTTTAATCCATTGCACTTTACAATACATATTCAAATCGATTAAATACTCATATAAACTTGATTCGATTTATCGTGAGTATCGAGTCAGTACTCGTATGGTGCATCACTAAATACATCGGTAAGACCAAGTGTCAAAACGGGCCTCTTATTATGTGACAACTTATAACAGCTATACACAAACACAAAAAATATATATAATCTGTGCATATTCATTATTTATTCTGTGCACAATTTTTTCGGCGAGCAGATCTTTTTTTTACAAGGTATGTTATTTCTTTCTACTAGTATGTTATAGTACCATTAAAATATTGTCTTTATGTGTATCGAAGGAAAATACAAAACAATTGAAACCCATATATGCCCAGATTTAGCATTTTACATTTATTACTGTCATTCACATTAGTTTTAACTAGACTGAGGCCGGCCTGCCGGTCGGCCGGTTTTAAACGCAGCTAAATTGTATTTAAATTACTTTAGCATTACATTATTTTTTGTATAATCATGTTATGGAAGTCATTAAATAATAATTATAGCTTATGAATGTAATTATCTGATTTGTATTGTTGTAGTTTCAAAATGAAGGTGTCCAACAAACTGTTACATATATAATAGAATATACACAATATAACTATAGATAGAATATTTTGTAGTCGAAAATTTTATGTCATTTGACAATCAATATAAACGCATAAACGCATTATTTTTTATTTGGCAGTTTCAATTCTAGAAGTACCTACTCAACTCTGTAAATGATTTTTTTCACTTACCAATATCCAATAAGGACATTATATTATAATGCAGTAAATTTTGATGAAATCACTATTGAATAATTTTCATTAGTTTCTGGAGGAGTAGGTTTACTACAAATTACTAATTATCTATTGCACAGTTTAATTGCATAAATTTTTCATGCTCATAAATATTATAATTTACAATATGTATTACTTGCATAAATATCAGAAATAATTTTTTTTTATTATTATTAGACATAATGAACAAACATTAATTTTACTATCTCAGGCTATATAAGTCCCATTGTTGGGCTTGTGCCTCCTCCTAAATGGAAGGGTAATTTATCTTCTATACTGTACTGATCAGACATGTTGGCATAGGGTTTTATGTCAAGTTTTCCTTCTCTTGCATAGATATTATCTGCATATCATATCCCTTAGTTGTCTTTTAGGACCCCCACCCAGGGGTGGTGAATTGAATTCTTACTCTATCTCCACACAAAAATGTTATTATATGTATACATATACTATTCATCTGTGTGGTGACAGAATAAGAATATAACTTCACTATTCTCAATCTTGCCCATGAATATCCTAAAAGACAACTAAGGGATATAATAAGGATATAACATCTGTGCAAGAGAAGGAAAATTAAAAAAAAACCTATTTCAACATGTCTGACCAGCATAGAATAGTAGGTCAATTCCCCTCCAATTATCGAGGAGGCCTGCGCCCAACAGTGGGACATGTATAGGCTGATATTCAAATTGAAATCATTTATTATGCATAAGCCCGAGAGGGCACTCACATATTATCAAGTAAATGATGATGATGATGATGATGACATATAATTGTCTCTCCTCAATCACTGTCTTGCCAGGCAGTTTTGACTATATGTAAATGTGATTCTCTGATTTATAACACAAGCTTCCAATATGAGGATAAATTCCAGAAACACCTATTACCATTTAAAGGTACAGTCAAGTGTGCACTGTAAACTAAATGACAAAATCATGAGTGTCTCTAATAATTTAGCAACCCACTGTATGTAATTTCTCTAAAGGTGTTTTTATCAATATGAATTATTTGTTTAAAAACTAGCAACCCACCCTCACTTCGGTTTCTGTCGCCTTATCCCCGTTGTTCCCGTTCCCTTGGGAATACCGGCATATAATATAGCCTAGTTTACTCCCTGATATTATAGCTTTCCATTGGTGAAAGAATTTTTGAAATCGGTCCAGCCGTTTTGAAGATTACCTGTAACAAACAGACAGCCAAAAAAAATATAAAGTGTATTTTAGGCATATGTATAGTGCAAATAGTGCAAGTATAGATTATCTGGTAATTACGCGAAGTATTCGCACGAAGCTCATAGTAAATAGATGTTGAATTTTTCCTTTTAGTATTATTCTACATTTATACCAATAAATAAAATTGGAGTGTCTGTTTGTAATGTCAAAATAATAGGCATTTTTCATGCTCACACGGTTATTTGCACTACACCTATGCCTAAAATACAGATTAAAAAATTTTTGTCTGTCTGTCTGTTTGTTCCGGGTAATCTTCAAAACGGCTGGACCGATTTCAAAAATTCTTTCACCAATGCAAAGCTATAATATCAGGGAGTAACATAGGCTATATTTTATCCCGGTATTCCCACGGGAACGGGAACTACGCGGGTAAAACGACTAAAAGCGAAGCGAGGGCGGGTAGCTAGTACCTAATAAAAGCGTTATTGGGGTAATTTGTAAATTTCCTTGATTCTTTCACAAAATTATAAGTATTAAGCCCAAAGTTTAAAACGGCCTGTTTTTAAACTTTGGTTTAGAAAAATATTTCGCCTCCTATTCCTTGTACTTAAAGTAAATTTAGCTTAAGAATGTTGTGACATATGCTTGTTATGCATATATTACGTGATAATTCCGCAAATTATGAATGATGATATGTGATACTGATGATTCTTTTTTGTTTGGTAGTTAATATGAGGACCAGATTTGGCCTGCACCTAATTGATGACTTATCTTTAATACTATGTATTTGGAGGATTTTAACAATGTAGTTGAGATGAACATTGACTACATTGCTTTGAAGTCGGTTTTAATTTGTTAAAACTCTGTATTATTAACCCTTTTTTTGGGGTTGGGCCATGGTCACGCAGCGGCCCGCGCCCCGGCGCCGTCCGGGGCGACAGAGGAGCGTAAGCTCGCATACCCGCAACCCACCCGTAAAACGACGTCGCCTTCGTCGTTGGACCGACCACTGGAGCAGGGTTACTTGTCGTCAGTGGTCGGCCCGACGGAATACCCCCTGAGGAGTACCTTCCCATCGACCGACGTCCCCCCTCGGGGAGGACGTCTGGTCTTTCCTCACGCGGTCGGCCTCTCGGCGAGTGACGGACTAATTCCCCAATCCAGTCACCCGCAGTATTATTAATGCTTAGCACTCCGTTACGCAACCATCCGTCATTTGTTCTATAACTCCGTAGGCTCCGCAGTGGAGTCCAATTTGATGTTTTTAGCAGGACTAGGCTTAAGATGTTACGGAATCGTCGGCAATTGTTATCTATAGTTAAAACGTGCTCAGTCTCGCTACTGTTACGATTGAATCATTATTTGACCCATTTTATGGGCAGCAACATGGCGATAAATAATTATTATGATGGAAGACATTGTTGATTATAATTCTGACACAAGTAGTGGTTCCGAAATTATACTACCAAAGAGACGACGAACGATAGTTATTGAAAGTGAAAGCGAAGAGTCACTGGAAGACTTAGATGAGTGGCGCGACTTCATGGAAGAACTAGATATTCTGGATAGAAAACATTTTAGTGTATCGTCAAAAATAAATAAAATCAAAACCTTCACAAGCACACCTCACATAAAATAAGATTCCTCTTTTTTTTTGGAGTGGGTTACGGTTGGCGCGCTCCTCGTACTACTCCGTCCGGAGCGTCAGAGGGGCGTAAGGACGCACACCCGTAACCCATCTGCGACACATCGCCTTCGTCGTTAGGCCGACCACCGGAGCAGGGTGAATTGTCGTCAGTGGTCGGCCCGAAAATAAGACTCCTAACACTAGTTTCGCTACTAAAACGTGCTCGAGTGTTGGTAGACAGTGGTACAAAAAGGTGCAGAGTGTTAAGGGTTAATATATTTGAAGGCATGCGTATTAGAAAACTAATAACATACCTATTAAAAATTACATACAGTTCCAAGTTTTAGTATTTTTTAATTTTTTTTTTACTAGTGGTAGGACCACACTGTCGACAGTTATCTGTCTACAACCGCGAGCCGGTCCGTCCGGGGTAGTATCACGCTTTCGCAGAAAATCGACGTCTGATAGTAGCATTTTGTTACTGCGCTTCGTTCGGTGAGCGAGAGAGCCGGAAGCCCAACTTTCTGAGGGTGTTTGCGTGTGGAGGGCTTTGGTATCACCGAAACTCAATGCACGCATTCACACTCCCTTCACTTTCTTCGCGGTAGGCAGCGGCCTTGTAAAGGTCCATGAGCGGCAGCAACACTTACCATCAGGTGTACTATATGTTCGTTTGCCACTGTTTGCAATAAAAAAAAAGAATATGAAGTTCACTTTTACGTACATTCGGACTGCCGTTTAACGATTACCTTATGTGACTGTGATGGCGAATACAGAAATCTAGAAGTATTCGATGCGTTGTCTGTGTGACCTATGATACGTTCCGAGGCAATTCTCCCTTCAGTCCTCTCTCTGTCTATAAGCTGCCATGTATTGTTTACAAGTGGGTTTCAGCGTTTCAAACTTGCCAGAGAGAACCGAAAACCGCATTAATAGACTTCAAGTTAAAGGCTATAACCATTGATGTAACAAATTAACTAGATACACAATCTCATACAAAAGTTCTTTTAAAACTGTCCCAAATTGTATTTTCCTAGTCCTAGTCTAAATAATTATTATACATTAATGAAAATTCAACCTTATGAGCATAACTTATAGTTGTATTCACAATAATACGTACGATAAGCCATAATTTTGTACGACCGAAGCTCGCCTCTCATTGGTCATCATACTTCAAATCAAATTCAGTCTTACATGCATGTTTTAAAGTTTATATTACGAGGTGCCAAAAAAGCTATATTAATAATAAAGGTCAAGGTATTATTCGACGAAAATAAAAGGAGATATTAATGTCTTATTCTACATTGAAAATGATGCCATTGAATTCCATCGTATTATTCTTGCAACGTTGAGTAAAATTTTGTAACAAAAAAATCTAAATCACCATATTCCACCCGATATTTAGTCATATAAACAATAAAAACAAATCAATGAACTGTTTAACTTACTGGAAGTACGAAATCTCATCCTTTTTTAACGTTTTTGACGTATTATTTTTACAATTGTTCAATGAACACTTCGTCATTTCTAACGTTCATACAATAACGCGGTTGACACAAGACTACTTGAAGAGAATGCTAAATTCTTGTTGTGGCGCTCTTTTTATGAGGACGTTTTTGAGACGCTGTTTGTGTATCTTGGGTTTTTTGTTACATCAATGGCTATAACAAACATTTCAAACGCACCTGCACTGTCTAGAGGTTCGTTATGAGCAAATGCATACTTAACACGGTCCGGAGCAATATTTATGTGCGATTATCAAAAGTCATATACTGATTTGACGTAAATGTACGTGGATAATGCGCCACTCCGAGTTCTTACAAAGCCAAGATTTGCTTCTGTGTCTCTTGCTCATCATGTTTCTCGACAAGAAGTTATATTTATCGTGCGTAATCACAGGCTATGATAGTAGATTCTGTTTTAGTGATGAGTTTTTAAATGATTTTTTGCTCAGGAATACAGCCCTGGTGGCTGTCGTGGATCTGTGTAAGTGTGGACATGAACGGCGAACGTAAAAAAGCATAAGGCGTGCTAATAGTATTTATGTGACTAGCTTTCGTGACAGTCCATTTATTTATATAATTTAGCCATGAGTTATCGCAAGCTTATGTTCACATATTGAAAGTGTTTTTAGATAATGTGTTAATGAATAATAACGTCAATGATGCATTATATCAATGTATACATGTCAAGGTATGCAATAATATTTTTTTAGTAATAAATATTAATATATGGTTTACTATTACAGTCTCCTAATAACTAAAAAGCCATAAAACCGCACATCATGCATTTTTTATACCTTTCAAAGATCGTAGACAAAATGAACAATAAAAGTTAACCTTTAAATGACATATGTATGTGAAAAATATGACCGATTAAAGAAAAGCAATCACGAGCGTTAATATTCAATTGTAATAAAAAAAGCCGGTGCAGACTAAGTCACAGAAAATCACTAGCAATTAGATAGGTATATTGGATATTTGTCTCGCTGGCCTCGCGGTATCTGGCTATGATTGCACTGACCTCTGCTCTGAGCCAGTTATCTATAAGGTATATAGAAGTCAAAATGATGTATTCACTCAGGCTCCTGCACTCGTTACCCCTGTGCCTCATTAAAAATTAAAAAGATAACAGTGCATACGAGATTTTTTTTGCTACGCTCGGACGCTCTCTTGCTGTGAATGATATCATATTGTTTTGTGATTTAATCAACTGTTTGACACGGATATTTTAAGGTAATTTTCAATAGTCCTGATATATGTACTGCTAACCATTTACATTTGCCATATCAAGGAATAATTACAGAAATAAGCCGGCAATGCAAGTCATTGGTCTCGTGTGGTTATATAATAAAATAGCCAGTCAATAGATTAATCAGAATATTTTATAATGTTTTGGTTTTATTTTTACAAAATATAATTGAATTGATTTAATCGATGAAAATAATAAATTTTATTATTTCGATTTATTGGTTTCCTAAAACAAGCTATGTCAAAATGTGACAAGGTGCAAATTTAAAGCGTGATTTATTATTCTCGTTCTTACTTACATAGTTTACAATTATGCTGAAATTACTTTTAAATTAAATTTAAATTATTAATGTGATGAAATAAATTTTAATTGATCTCAATAATAATTTGCTAAGTTATTCTGACTTTAAATGTGGGTTGTCTTAATGCCAATGATATAGAAGTTAATCTTACAATACAAATTAAAAATAAGTCTTTTTTCACTTTCGTGCTCTATGGTCACGTACAATTAAAAATAATTACAGTTAACTGATGTATGGATGTCTTGACTGACCTTTACTCGCAGACACGCAACCTTTAGCTGACGGCAAGGCGACATGTAACTTTTTACCCATATCTCTCCACTGTCCTATTTTTAAATGTTAGACCTTATATTTTTATAGTTTCTTATAAAATTCATATTTTGTACTTAGTGCATACTTTTAATAAAATTATTTTTGTCGTTGTGAAAAATATTTACGGAATTTAATATCAATTTTTAAAATTGATATTAAATTCCGGCAGTAAAATTCAGCATTATGTTTCAGATACTATATACCGTATTAAAAATAAATTCCCACTTTCAAAGTAAATAGAACTGATTCTTAGACTTATCATCCATCCATCCATCAGCCTACAGACGTCCACTGCTGGACATAGCCCTCCCCACGAGAATGCTACTTGGAATGGTCCTGCGCCAACTTGCATCCAACGGTTCCCTACGACTTTGACGTTGACGTTGTCAGTCCACTTAGTTGGGGTCCTACGCTGCGTCGTCCGATTCGTGGTCGCCACTTAAGAACCTTTCTTACCCAACGGTTGTCGGTTCGACGAGCAATGTGGCTCTTAGACTTTTACTGAATATATAATAAGTAAAAATAAAAACCAAAAATATTTTGAAAACTTGTTGTATACGTTCAAAATAACTATAAATATGACACTGGGAATACGTCTATACTATTTGCCACCTCTCGGACAGGCAAGGCAATCACTTGGCGTAATTATCACCTAGTATATTCTGAAATACAACCGGAATCTAGCACTGCTAATCAATGATTGGAAAACATGATTTCGGATTTGGAAGGAAAATCAGCAGTAAAATATTCGAAAATTTATTATGTGACGAGATTCAAAAACATATTGTACATATTGTTCTATGCTAAACATTACAAAATTGATTTGAACTTCAGTCTAACAGTCAATGAGTTAAAAGTTTTTATAGGAATTCTGTTTTCTCTTTATATCACCGTATGCCTTAAAGCAAACTTTATTAGTATGGCGATGATGATGTACACATTCCATTTGTTGAACAAGCAATGGCCCGTAATCTTTTTAATAAAATTAAGTCCTATTTGCATTTCAAGAATTGATAACACTGAAAGAGCTTTCACAATTCGCCCAATCATCAATAAAGCTAATGAATCTAATTAAGCTATATCTGTACAGTTTAATCAAATACACGCTAGGTCTTGCCTGTCGGTTATGCATGCACAGATAAAATCTAACGTGTAAAGCCTCCATTATGACGTGTGTGACGTCCGGCTAGCTTGCCTGCCACAGTTCTCATACTCGTAAATAATTTTTGTAATCTGTTGGTGTAAATCTCAATTCATTTATGTACGTGGGAGAATTGCTTTCATTTCAATAACCAGCGTTTAGACGATTCAGTGCGATCTCTTTTTCTTGTTTTGTCCTGCAGAATAAGTGTTAAGTCAAGTACAGCTATCACATTGTCCTCGTTCATTGTAGTTTGGTATTGGTGTCCTACACACACCGTCACTTACTAAGTAGCTCCACTGAGAGGTAGGCGTCCTAAACAAACCACCACGTAGCTCAACTCAGAGTTAATGGAAAAACTGTGCCTGCCTTAACGTGTATGTGTTATATGAAACTCGGTTATACCTGTCGGTTATGCATGCACGGTTAAAACCATCATGCAAAAGCTAGCGTGTATGGCCTCCATTAGTTTAAAATCTGAAATTAGTGGCCGGATTTTAAAAAATCTTTCATTAAAATAGGAAGCTATATCATTCCCTCGACGCACTTAGATACTGTTACTGCATAATATTAAAATTTATGTTATAATTACAGCCGGTTAGGGAGACGCCTTCCATTGAGAAGATGCAGCAAAAAATTCGGCGTTATCTTTTAAAGACTCTTTTTGAATGTAATTGAATACATAATGTTTGTTTATAAACAAATTAAGTCAATCGTTGCTACTTCCAGTTTGATGCGCTCGGACCAGGATATAATTCTTATCAGAACATAATTATGTAGGGCTAGGCGGCTATCTCTATTACTATCACGTCTATCTTTATGCACCGTACCCGTATAAAAAATATTCTGTCCAATAAGACATGTATATACCACAGGAAGAATAGAACACTACAAAGTTTTGATAAAGTTTTACAATGGGCCGTCTATCCTTGGGAATACCTTCTTTAACCCTCCGTATACGAGGTGACTAATCTCGCCATGCTTTACTAGGTGGGGTTTGCTATACCCCAACTATAAAAGGTAGTAAAATCCGCCAATTTGTTTTTTTGTGATTGTTAAATAATATTAAAATGTTTATTTAAGTAATAATGAATTGGTTTAAGTGAAACAAATTTTATTTTTAGATTAGAATAGACTTTTATTAATAAAAATCCAAAAACTCAAATTTTCTTCAAACTATAAACTGTTAAATCTTTTCTTGAGTATTTAAATCAAATGGCACATATTACAATCACAGTCTTCTCAATTTATAAAACTACAGTATATCTAGTTTTAAACATTAACAATTTAGTAAAAACAAACAATAATAAAATCAGATATTAATCACTTAAGTTGCCGCAGTTTTAACAATAAAAATCTGTATGTTCCATACATATAGGCTTGTTAATTTTTTTACAAATGTGCATAATGTCATCACCGACTGAATCCGAAGAAAGTATGTTAGCATCCACCCCACTATCTGTATTGCTTTGAGCATTGATATGATCTGCATCACCATCCGATTCTTGTTCTAACTCAGTGTCACAATCATCGGCTTCTCCTATCTGTGCTCGTAATAACTGTGCTCGTAATTCTTCCGATAACCGAGACATGTTTTAGTTAAACTATTACCTGCAAACAATATTTCACCACGTTAAACACCGAAATAAACATATAAATAAATAAAAATCAAAAGTAGTTTACACTTACCTTTTAGGCCACGCGCCATACAAGGTGGGGTTGTGTGGTACCCAAGCGCACTTTATGCAAGTGTCACACGGTTCGTGGCTGACGCTGGACTAATTCTTTCGCACGGATGGGAGCGGCAACGTCACATTTGCAGCTACTGGAAAAACCAACTTGCGCGCCTTTTTCGTTAAAAAATTGTAACGATTTTTTTACCGCTGGGGTATGTCATACTCCACCTCGTATACGGAGGGTTAAATAGTCTAAAACGTAATCACTAAGCACACATGATTTTTGCGAAACCTAATCGTTTATGTAGAGCACGCAGCGGAAGCCCTCAAAAGAAAAAAAAACCGATTCTGAAACATTTTTCATTGTTGCTCCGCTCCTATTGGTCTTAGCGTAATGATATATAGCCTATAGCCTTCCTCGATAAAGGGCCTATCTAACACTGAAATAATTTTTCAAATTGGACCAGTAGTTCATTAGATTAGCGCATTCAAACAAACTCTTCCGTTTTATATATTAGTATAGATTCAGATAATACCATAATCGTATACGAGTTTGCCCAAAAAGGCACTGCACTCTGCTGTGTTATACAGATTCAGCAATGTCGTATTTCTGTTTTGACTAGTAACGTGTACATAGTGTACACGTTACTCAGACGTCATCATTTTTATCATTATAGTATCATTTAGTGTTGCCCAAAAAAGTCTTGGTCTTGCGGTCTTGGTCTTGGTCTTGCGAGAAATGCGAGACCGAGACCAAGACCAAGACCGCTTAATTTTTGCAAGACCAAGACCAAGACTGGCCCTGCAAGACTTGAGCAAGACCAAGACTGGGCCTGCAAGAGTCTCGCGGTCTTGCATTTAATTCAAATCACCATTTCAGCTTATATACGGTTGAGCTCGTGTCTTCTACATAATAGGAGGAGAATCGGCCGTGGCCGGAGGGGAATCGCCACGGTGATCGGCCGTGTTGTTACAGGTCATACATGTCAAGTTTTCCTTCTCTTGCACCGATGTTATATATTATAGCCCTTAGTCGTGGGTTCGCAGTCACGGGTAAAATAGGGGGTGATGAATTATATTCTTACTCCGTCACTACACGGCAAGTCAAATCAGTCTTGAGATATCCATCTATTGGGCAATCGATTCCCAATGTTG
Source organism: Lymantria dispar (assembly GCA_032191425.1). Lineage (NCBI taxonomy): Eukaryota > Metazoa > Arthropoda > Insecta > Lepidoptera > Erebidae > Lymantria > Lymantria dispar. Next base: position 10,394,459 of record CM063455.1, read on the forward strand.
GTGTTGGCTTTTCAGAATTACTCTTCGGAAAGGCTTAAGGACAAAAATACCGTAATCACGAGAGTGCTCTTGCCCATTATACATATTTATATATCCGTTTATTCATTAGCCCAACGACGTTCACTGTTGGACATAGAAATATGCCTACAATTAATCTATATAAATGTCCATGTAGGGACAGAGTACGATCACCATCAGGCAGTACATGAAGCGTTGCTCCCAGCGCTATTTTGCCTCTGCCACGACTCACCCCAATCCACTAGTGGTTGGGGCGGTAAACTACGTCCCCTCAAAAATATCCGCGGTCCGACGTCCTCGTCATCTTCTTGAAGAAGAAGATGACGCTATTATGATCGCCCAAGAAAGGACCTACATAGCTCGCGCAGCGATAACAGATAAAACTCCGCGGTATCGGCCTCGCCGTCGAGGTCGAAAACCGCGCCGCGTAAAAGTCATTAACCTAAACTTGGCCACGCCCACTTTGCTCTCAGCGACGCCCCGAGCCGAGGTCCGTTCCCCACAGGAGGGAGCCCTCGGGCGATGTTCGCTTAACTTACTTACCGGGTTGAGAGCCATCAGCGCTCACCCATTGACCGCGTTAAGCTGTCAAGGTCATCTGCGACCAACAGCTACACACACACACACACAAAAAAAGACAGAGTACGAATATAATTCACCACTCTCTTACCCGTGGATGTCGTATCAAATCGGATCGGGCAATGGTGTTAGGAACCCATGAAAAAAAATTGAAATAAAAATATCGATTCGTTAATGAATTGAGAGACATATAAGTTCTCAATTTTGTCATCGTTTTTTCGTGTAAATTGATTAAAATGTATAAAGGAATGATACTTAATCTACAACATATTCGTATTTTGTTAAATGTTCATTAGAATTTGAATAAATCAATGATTACGTTTGCATAAGCAAGACAAACTTCGCTTGAACATAAATCAGCTGATCGGCCGATGACCGTTGATGAGTCGCCTTTGTACCTACGTAACCATTGAAAGGTTCGCGCAAATCTAATACCTATTTATACTGTCGAAATTTTACATGCTTACATATATCCTGTCTGTACATACCTACATAATGCATAAAATTTAAGGCATAAACTCTTAGACACACATTTTTGTAATCACTATAACTTTTACGTTATATTGTTTTTGTGTAATATACATTCTAATTATGATCTATGACTGTTGAACTACAACATACATGAACAGTTGTCCCATAACCTGATACACCCTGTGTATATAACATATGTGCAAGAGAAGTGAAACTAGAAAGAAAACCCTGTACCAACATGTCTGACCAGCGTGGTATAGTAGATCAATTTTCCTCTTACTGGAAGGAAGCTTAAGCCCAGCAGTGGCACTTTTATGAGCTGTGACGATGACGACGAATATCATACATTTTACAAGTATTAAAACCATAAAATTTTAAACCAGTTTTATATGTTCTTGAATAAATAGTATATTAAGAGCTACATGGATCCAGCGGCCAAAGTATTTATATAGACAATAGAGCAACAGGTTTTTTCAAGTATCCAGAGTATCAGTAACTAAACTGGAAATACAATAGATACATACCACTTAACTTGAAGGGGAATATAAACAATCGCATTAATTGTAAAATATCGCATTGATTATAAAATGACATAAAATTTATTGTATCAACTGCCTCGTGTGGTGACGTCTTAAGAAAATAGGGTCGAAAGTCCTGTCATAAGAGTAGTAACGCTGTCTAATGGAACACCAGGGGAATAGAAGAGTAATTTTCTCCAGTGGTAAGTATTGTATTCAATAGTGAACTATAGGCTAGCAGATGGATAGATAGGATAGGATATTTGATTAATTTAGTTGGATTTTTCATTGCCATGATAAATTACTGTTACGTTATTCTAACTGCAAAACTTTGCGAGACTTGCTGCAATACCAAGACTCGGGTGCGCAAGACCAAGACTAAGACTCGGGTGCGCAAGACCAAGACCAAGACGAGACCAGGTGTGATGTTGCAAGACCAAGACCAAGACCGGTCCAAGTCTCGTCTTGGTCTTGCATTTGGGCAACACTAGTATCATTTGATATGCACTTATTTGTGAATTAATTAGATTTACGGTTAAGACGTCTACATGAATAGCGGACCGTTATCAAGCTGAAGAGTTTATTTTTTTGTACGCATTAATCTCAGGTACAACAACTTCACCGGGCTATCAGAATGGTATGCCTAAACTGGCGGAAACGCGAGGCTGCTGTAGTTTTTAGCAGGTGTTCTTGACGTAGTAAACTTGAATAGCGGCAGCGAGTGCTACATAATGCATCCCCTACCGTTACAAGTACAGAGGATGTGTAAATAGGTTTTAGCCTTAGCGTAACAAAGTTGAAGTATCCCTTAAAGTTGAAGTAACTTGGATTCTAAAAAAACACCGAGAAAGGTTTTACGCTATAATACATAACACAACGACAAAAAGAGCGAAGCAGTGTCTATAAGTGTTAGTAAAACAGACAAAATTTGGTAACAATGGGTTATCGCTCGTTCAGCATCCTGCGCAGTCGCCGTTGCATGGCAACTGATAAGATAACAAAAATCATGATAGATGTCTTATGGATGGACATGGTGTTAATATTATATATTACTAACAACCCGCCCTCGCTTCGCTTCGGTTTCAGTTGTCTTTCCTGCGTAGTTCCCGTTCCCGTGGGAATACCGGGATAAAATATAGCCTAGTTTACTCCCTGATATTATAGCTTTCCATTGGTGAAAGAATTTTTGAAATCGGTCCAGCCGTTTTGAAGATTACCCGGAACAAACAGACAGACAGATAAAAATTTTTTAATTGACCTAAGTATTTAATTCAATATAGGAAAGCTGCTGACACAGCTAGTATCGTAAATAAACTTTTAAACTATAATATAGTTAAAAGATAGTTGATTTCTAAGGCATATTAGACTCGACAGTATTATCGAATATTTTCTTTACGTTTGTGTTTAAAATTATTAGATAACGGTAAGCGAGAGACGCAACTAATTAGTTATAATTTTATTTCAATGATTATGAAACAGATAAATACTATAATTGAGACAAACATGAGACAGAGTTGGACTCTGGAATTAATGATCTCTATGGCTATATATATATAGTTACTGTTATTTTAAGTTATGTACAAATATATGTAGGTATATCTTGTTTACGTGTCAATTTTTATATTTAAATATTTGAATAAGCTAATATTGTGAATTCCCATCATTTTCCTTCGTTTAAAGTACTTGAACGCATCATTATTAAAATAAGTGCAGTTTGGCGTGTATCACGAAATGCATTGTACGTAAATAAGTACTTTCAGTTACGGTTTCTTGGACATCAGACGTGAGTACTTGATTTTAAGACGTCCCTAATCTATACTAATACTGGGTGTGCCATAAGTCCTTTGAACTGCAAAAAAATATATAAAAAGAAAACTATGTACAATATGAAATTTTTATTTATTGTCTAGTAATTTACATTAAAAGGAAATAATTTTATAAGAATCACTTCATCTAAATGTGCTCCATTTCGTTCTTGGCACTCCTGTAAACGACAACTAAAATTTTCTATCACACTACGGCAAGTACGCTCTGAAATGCTTGACATTTCTCACCGGATATTTTCTTTTAGTTCATCAATTGACCGCGGTTTCGTAGACTTTAGACTTAAGGTAACGCCATAAGAAAAAGTCCATTGGACTCAAATCTAGGCTACGTGGTGGCCAGGGAATGTCTCCTCTTCGAAATATCACTTTGTTAGGGAAAAGTTGACGGACGACGGGCATAGCGGTGTTAGAGGTATGGGTAGTTGCGCCATCTTGTTGAAACCGGGTCTGGGTATTGAGACCTGAAAAATTCTGCAACTCTGGTGTAAAAAAATCCTACATCATTGCTACATACCGCTCCGAAGTAACAGTAACCACACGACCATGTTCGTTCTCAAAAAAGTATGGGCCTATGATGCCATGCGCTGACATAGCCGCCAAACGGTGGCTTTACTACTTTAGGTCTATGTAAGCCTTTGATGTTTGCGACGTGGGTTTACGCTACTCCAATAGCAACAATTTTGCCTATTGACATGGCCGTTGATGTGAAAGTGAGCCTCATCCGAAAATAACACATTGTTAAATTAAGTTAAGTGGTTCATCATTTCATTCACGAAATTAAGTCTATTGGTAGGATCAGTATCTTTTAATTCCTGTACTAACAGAATTTTGTATGGATGAAATTTCTTATCGTTCTTTAAAATACGCTGTAACGTCGATCTGGGTATATTTAATGCACTGGAACGCTTACGAATGGATTGGGTAGGATTTTCACGAACTGACTCTTGCACTACGAGTACGTCGATGTTTTCTTCCGTCCGTGAGGTCCTTGGTCGGCCCGATCGTTGTTTATCCAACGTAGAGCCAGTCTCCTCGAACTTTTTTGGTAGTGGTAGGATCACACTGTCGACAGTTATCTGTCTACAGCTGCGGGCGGGTCCGTCCGGGGTAGTACCACGCTCTCGCAGAAAATCGACGTCCGAGTAGTAGCAATTTGTTACTGCGCTACGTTCGGTGAGCGAGAGAGCCGGCAGCCCAATTTTCTGAGGGTGTTTGCGTGTTGAGGATTTTGGTGGTGCCCTTGGTATCACCGAGCCTCAATGCACGCATTCACACTCCCTCCACTTTCTTCGCGGTAGGCAGCGGCCTTGTAAAGGTCCATGAGCGGCAGCAACACCTACCATCAGGTGTACTGTTAGCTCGTTTGCCACTGCTTGCAATAAAAAAAAAACTTTTGAACCCAATTCTTAATCGTTGGAGCACTAGTCATTAAATGTGCGTAAATTGCGATACTCTCTAAATTTACGCCCCACAACGGTGACCGAATCATTGTTGCGATAAAACTCGCGCACACAAAAAGCACGGTCCGCTCCGGTGAAACGCTTAATGGCGACTGAATTCCGAAAGGCCGTTGGTGCTTTCCCCGCGCGCCCGCCATTTCTGCGCGCCGTTTGAATTTTATTCGAAATTTAAATTTCAAAGGACTTATGGGACACGCTGTACTATAAACAGGAACAATTTGTATTTTTGTATGTGTGTATGTTTGTAACGAATAAACTCGAAAACTACTGTGCTGATTTCAAAAATTCTTTCACCATTGGAAAGCTACATTCACCCTGAGTAACATAGGCTATATTTAATCCTGGTATTCCCACGGGAACGGGAACTACGCGGGTAAGGCGACTGAAACCGAAACGAAGCGAGGGCAGGTTGCTAGTTAGTAATAAGCATGGAAGATGAGTATCTGTCTACTCCTCTCACATGTCGGCTTGTCAATACAGAATTCATTCTATGGCCCTGAATATTGACTGTAGTGATATGTTATTTTTAAGTTAAAAAGAAAAACGCCAATCAAAATACACTGAGGAACTAAAAAGCAATCCACTTGATATTCGAATTTATCTTAGACACCGACTTCAAAAGGTATTATTTTTTGCTTTTTAGTTCCACGGTGTTTTTTGAAGGCCATTTACTTTTTTATTTTTAGTGGTTACGCCACACTTTAAAAATATACCGAAATAGTTTCGTATACAAATAAAATTTCAAAGATACCCTCGCTTTTTCTGAGGATGTCATCATCAGAACTTGGCTTGATGACCATGGGAGCCAGGTGCTCCAAACCGGTATAAAAGAAAAACCGGAGTAATCGGTGAACATACATAAAAAACTGGTGTTTATTGCATTAATAAGCACACGGTTTTGCAAGTAAACGTAGGCTCGACCATTTCGTTTTGGGTATGCAACTAACGCACGCGGCCATAATTAGTTAAGAACTACTAATTAAGGGGTTCTATGCTATTATCATCCATCAGTCTACAGGCATTCACTGGTACGGGCATTGGGGCCCAAAGGGGAAATTGTCACATTCGCCACGCTTAGCAAGCAATCCAAAGCAAATTGGGTATTATTAGTTTACCAGAAGAGCGCTGGTCATTCTCCTAATGATCTTTCAACTGATTTTTAACACTCCCGCGTGAAAGTAAAGAGATTTGTTTTCTAAATCCTAAATCAGATTATTTGGTCACATGAAAATTAATCGGCTATTTTCAATAATTTTAGATGTTTTTATGAGCTGGCAATATATTTTCTACGAAATCTAGTTCAATTTAAAACTAATTAATTATATTAAAAAGTTTTATTTCATTGCGCCATTGAAAGTTTAGAATAGGTAAGTACATTTTCGTGTCAGTCGAAGTGTAACGGATATCGGTTCAGATATTTCTGATAACGTGACATTACTGACATTTATCTTTACGCTTCTATAATATACTTGTAACTACTCTCTTTGCTCGCGGTTACATCATAGAAAAAGTAAAACTTGAAATAAAACTGGCATTATTTAGACGAGAATGTCTACTATTCAAGAGTTTGTAATACTAGAACGTTCATGGGCTAAAAAATAAGAAGAAAGACATCAGCAATGATGCAATAGAAATACGCGTCTTTTATTTATCAGCAATTTACGTGAGGTCAAAAAGATCGCGAAATGGCTGATTTGGCGGGGGTGAGGTTTCCTAATCCAGTAGTGACTCATTATTACTATATACCAAATCTTAATCAAATATATAATTATATTCGATTTCAAATTATCAACAAGCAAACAAGTCAATCGGCAAGTTATCAATTACTATGTAGTAAATTGGATATCTTGCTGTCATGGAGCCCTTCGCCAAGCAAGGAAAACTACTCCAAACGATTTTTCAAGAAATGTTAATCGTTTATGGGGACTCTGCTCATGGAAAGCTAGGATAGAGGAATGTCATTGTTTCTTCCAACGAGGTATGGAGTCAATTGAAAAAGACTCGATCTGGACAGCCGATTAAGAACACAACAGAAATCGTCGAAAAGGCCAAGAAACTTGTATTACAAGGTGTCTGTTTGGATGGAAAATAGTTTTTAGCGTTAGTTGGATTATTTGTAACAAACATTTTGTACATAATACATTAATATCATAGCATGAGAAACATGGTATAGTAAGGTCAATTTCTCTCCTATTGTGGAGGAAGCTCGAGCCCAACAGTGGGACGTATATGAGCTGAAATGACGATGACGACTCTTAATTTTTGACTGAACAGTCAAATCTAATTTCTTTCTATGCCATCTTTCCCAACTCCTGTTTAACCTTTCTAATTAAATTTGTTGCGGGTTTCAACATAATTAAAAGTATTGCCCAGGACTGCCTGAGGGTCAAACCTTGGTGTTATCTATGGTAAAACCATTGTGGATCCTGGCTTATAGAAGATGCAGTGATGGGAATATGTAGTGGGACTAATCCCAATAAAATAAGTATTTGCTAGCCACTATCCGCTCAAATCATCCAGGAAGCCTAAAGAGTAGCGAGAAATCCAATAACTTTATTACCCCTCTCCGTCAATTGAGCGGTCACTAAAACCTTTAAACATGTTTGTTACAGATATGGAGCTGGTTTCGCTGGCTAAGGAAGCGCTTCAGGACATTGCAGAACACGCAGCGAGCTATCGACCGGGGCAAACAGTACTGCGGTATCTGGACCGCACTCTATGGGTTGTTGAAAAATGTGCCAGATGGGCTGTTCCCCCACCACGTAATTATTATTTAAAATTATGTATATGCACATAAATGTTGAAGGGTTTAAATGTTATAAACACTTATAGACACAGGAGAAGTGACGATATGTTTGACTGTAAAAAGAATGATTTGTATGGAAAGGTAATCAATTTAATTTATAGATAACTAGCAACCTTATATCAAAAATTCTTTCTCTAATGGAAAGCTATAATATCAGGGCGTAAACTAGGCTATATTTTATCCCTGTATTCCCACGGGAACGGGAACTACGCGGGTAAAACGACTATAACCTATAACCGAAGCGAAGCGAGGGCGGGTTGCTAGTATATAATATATTGGTATGTGCTGTGTGGTAGCGGCTTCGAATACTACCAACCCTTGCTTTGCTCGTGGGTGTCGTAAAAGACGACTAAGAGCCCTAGATTGACCCGGACCAATTCCATCTGGTACCATTTGGGTCAACGATTACATTCCCAAGGAGGGTTGACGTCAGGCATGCGGCCGGTCATAAAAGTCATTGCCGAAACTTTTTGCAATATGTCAAAACAGATGACATATTGCGTCGACCCCAAGTAATTGGGATAAGAGTAAGATGATGATGATGATGATGATGGTATAGATGTATAAAAATATAGAAATCTGTAAATCGCAGGTTTGCATAGATGGCATAATTGTTAATATACCAATCTACCGTGTGATGGATTCGATTCCCACGCACGACAATACTTTGTACGATCCACGGACTGTTATTCTGAGTTATGGATATATTTGTGTCCGTTGTCTATTGCAATATCATCGTATTAGTGCAGAATATTGAGGTTTAAAGTTTATAAGGGAAGTTATGCCCAGAGGGCAGTGTCCGTGAATATTGAATAATATTTTATGGTATTTTATTAGCAACTAGCAACCCGCCCTCGCTTCGCTTCGGTTATAGGTTATAGTCGTTTTACCCGCGTAGTTCCCGTTTGCGTGGGAATACCGGGATAAAATATAGCCTAGTTTACGCCCTGATATTATAGCTTTCCATTGGTGAAAGAATTTTTGAAATCGGTCCAGCCGTTTTGAAGATTACCCGGAACAAACAGACAGACAGACAGACAAAAATTTTTAATTGCTATTTTAGGCATAGGTGTAGTGCAAATAACCGTGTGAGCATGAAAAAAGCCTATTATTTTGACATTACAAACAGACACTCCAATTTTATTTATTGGTATAGACTAGCAACCCGCCCTCGCTTCGCTTCGGTTATAGGTTATAGTCGTTTTACCCGCGTAGTTCCCGTTCCCGTGGGAATACCGGGATAAAACATAGCCTAGTTTACGCCCTGATATTATAGCTTTCCATTGGTGAAAGAATTTTTGAAATCGGTCCAGCCGTTTTGAAGATTACCCGGCACAAACAGACAGACAGACAGACAAAAATTTTTTAATTGCTATTTTAGGCATAGGTGTCGTGCAAATAACCGTGTGAGCATGAAAAACGCCTATTATTTTAACATTACAAACAGACACTCCAATTTTATTTATTGGTATAGATGAATCACTAATATCATTTAGAATCACCATTACACGAAGCGTACTTAGAACAATCGTATGTATAATCCACTACCAAGTCGGTATTGGGATAAATGTATATTCGAAATAGAAAAAATGCCCATGGATTTACGTCAATTTTATTTCTCGCAGATATCGTATAAGTTGTCTAAGGACGTTTTCCTATATCATAACTCGAGCCCGTTTAAAGTTAATTATCCTTGACTTAATGCAAGTCCATCTACACAGTGTTTGGTGGATTAATCTTGTTTGATGCAAGCAATAATTGCTTGATTTGTTACTATCGATTTAGGAAGCCTCACTTTTTATACGTCCTTAGATAAATAACTACATGGACCGGAGTGATATTTTACTCCCGTTCATCGGTCTGTCTGCATGTTTACTGTTCGACATGGTCTCTTAATCAAGGGGTTAATGTCGTAATCGCCACGCTTAGGAGTTGACAGAGGGAGATCGTAACTAATATTATAACTACTCAGGAAAGCGCTGCTACATATAATCCTTTATCCGGTTTTTTACTACTCCCACTGAGAAGTATGGGTTTGTGACGCTTTGTATTCTTCACCAATTATCACCACGAGACTGTTACTTAATTTAAAAATAAAGATTACTTTGTATTGCAAATTCTGGGCCGGGTATTAGTTGCATTGTACTGTTGGATAAAGAGTGAGTTTGAAAGTTGCGCCAGAAAAGTTAAGGAGTGAACGTTTAACGTGGTAGGAACAATTAATGTTGTGAGGAGAGTTTTATATATGAATATTGAAGGCTTCGGAGTAAGACGAAAGAAAAGATACATGTACTGCGTGGAGCATGACATGAGTAGACAAGGTGTGATCACGGAAATGACTTCTGATTGGGCTGTGTAGAAGGATAGGTCATATTGCACCGACCCCAAGTAATTGGTATAAGAGCAAAATTATGATGATGTAGGTACTATCGGGTGAAATATATTATTGAATATCCCCTCTTCTTTCAACGCCCTGGTCGTGTCCTAAAGTGCTGATTAGATATCGTTAAATGTTTGAGTAAAATTCCCGTATGCATATTTCTAGTGGACCAAGATGACAGACCACAGCCAGAACTGGTGCGGCCATTGCCTTGGATATTATTTCTCTTCATGCTCATCACGCTTCGTGTCACTAGAGAAAGTATATCGCTCGTCAACCTGGTCATGGGCAAGCCGCCGTTGAGATCTGCTGACGTTGTAAGAAATTTCTAGTTAAATTTTATATTTATATCTTTAGATGTATTTCTCGTAATTTTGGTTTGCTAATGAATAATTTCAAGTAGTATTTTTATATTCCCTTCAAGAAAAATAGCGAGATATCTGATGGCTACTCTAATAGTTAACTTCTAATAGTTAATAGTTAACGTTTGAATTATATGTTAATTATATTAAGTTCGAAGGGCATCACGCTGGAACTAGTGCTGACAAGATATGTTGTATACAATTTTATTATTTCTTATCAGATCTTCTCAGTAGCGGTCGTATTCAGATCCAGTGGTAGATTATTTGATTAATTTAACTATGTTAAAATTTACAATATGTAAAGGCATGGGGTTTATGCCTAATAAATGATTTGAATATTTAATATCGACGAATTATTGTCTGCCAAAATTCAATACTGTAGAAATAGTTCATTAAGTACCACGTAGCAATAATTGTAGGTGGTGGTACAAATTTACTGTCACTTAGCAATAAATAAAACTACTGGCTCATTCTAGGTGATGTATTTACAAAGTAAGCGACGATATCTGCGCACGCTGAAGTACCAAGGCAACCGTATGATGCGAGCGAGGACCAGCACCGCTCAGCCCAGCGAGTCATGGTCCCAGTCGCTACGCTCCATGTTCGAGTTTACCATGTGCTTCCGTCGGCATTCACCTCACTATGGAAACAATAATACTACCAGCGTCAGTAATAACGACGAAGTTTTGGTAAATTTATTTATATGTATATACTGTCTTACGTCTTCACGATACAAAGGTGGTAGGCAGAGGTGCAAATACATTTTGTAATACAATCTATGGATAGTAAAAGAGAACAAGCGTATTGCCGCTAATCGGACGCAGAAGTAAACTTCGACCTTGCTGCTGAGAATTTCCTGACCCAATCCTAGAAAATTGAGATAATCCGTTGAAAATAATTTCCTCATAATTTCACTCGTCATCATCATTTCAGCCTATATACGTCCCACTGTTGGTCTTGAGCCTCCTTCACAATAGGAGGGACTTTGACCCTACTATACCATGCTGGTCAGATAGGTCGGTATAGGGTTTTATTTCGAGTTTTCCTTCTCTCGCGTAAATGTTATATGCGTATTATATCCCTTAGTCGTCTTTTAAGACATCCACGGGCAAGATAGGGAGTGCTGAATTGTATTTTTACTCCGTCACCACATGGCAAATTACTCAACCTCAAAATAATATACCTAGTATGTATTAAAATTAAAATAAAAGGCAAATATTAATCCTTCTCCGAGCATGTGTTCTGCTGAATTATTAAATTCATGAATTATTAAAAAAAAAACTATTCTGTTTAATTTATACGGTTACTCCAAGTTTCTGACAAGACACATACTGGGTATTCGCTAACTCTTTACATAATAGGTACTATAATTAATAAAACGCTACAATACATTTGAAATCAAACTATATTACGGGAGGACTCCTGTTACCATGAAAGCTGGAAAGTGATCGAAACGTAGAAAAATCGAATTTTAAAACCCCAATAAAATCTACGGCTGTATTTCAAGAGATTAGTTTTCTTTTTCAAATAAATTAAATATACTATAAAGACGATTTAGCCGAATTTTAGGCATTTTCCTTTATAAATCATACATATGTATATATCTTGTTGGGTACTAGCTAGGATTTGTTGAATCTCGCTGGTCATCGTCTGGAAACCTGCATGATATTTTCTCGCGACGATATCCTTCATGGTTCAATTTGAATCACTGGATAACATTTAGTTAAAATTCGGCAGATGTCTCCTTTTCTGCGCTAGCTTTTCAGCTTCGAAGAACACATGTTAGGAAATGATTTTATACCCTCATAATATTGCTAGTCGATGATATTGATTTTTTTTTCCTTTCTTTATTTCTTTATTTATCGGGAGACCAACAGCTTAAAAGTAATAAAAATCTAGACAAACATATTTAAGATACATAAAGCCAATAACAGGTCTTCACTACTATGCTTCACATAAAACAATACAACGGAGAACATTAAATTAGCCTATTGATGTGTTGTGAAAAAATTTATGTTTTTTATATTGATTATTAAGTGTATTGCTCGCTCGCCACAAAAACGCATTCTGTCGGTAATTAGTAGATACTAATGGGAGATGGCAGGGGGTATGATGTCTAGAAGCTCTAATTGGTATATTAAAACTTATTTTTGATAATAGTGTAGGACAGTCAACAGATCCATTGATTATTTTTAATAAGTACGTGACATCAGCCATATCTCGTCTTGTGACTAAAGGTAAGATGTGGAATCTAGCACACAATCTTTGATAATCCTCGGCTTTATAGTCAATTTTTAAACGATAGCACAGGTATTTAATAAATTTACGCTGTACATTTTCAAGTCGCGAAGCATATATTTCGTAACGCGGACTCCATACTTGACTGGCGTACTCTAATATGCCACGCACAAATGTGCAGTACAAAATCTTAAATGTTTTTGCATCATTAAAAGAGTTCGACATATCTCTAACATCCTCGATAAAAGAAGAGTTGGTGATACAATACCTATATTCTTAGTCTTTTACCACGTAATTAATTTAACTAAAATTGTTAAATTAATTAAATGCCAGGTAGTGAAACGAAGCAAACGCGGGCGGGAACATTCCAGTCCTGTGGCATCCACCAGTGAAACTACGATGGAACGTCTTATTGAGAAGATGTTGGTGGACCTCGACGCGGATTCGGATGAGGATAGCTTCACTGTATGTTCTTCTTTTACACCATATACATCTCACTGTTAATAAAAGAGTATCTCGGCTAGAAATATGGGCATAGCTTTATTTCGGGCTTTCTTTATCTTGCAGTGAATATCTGCTTCTATCCATTATTTTTGGCCTACGGCACTCGAGATAATAGAACGCTTGAAGGGAAAAGGTGATAGTATTGTTTTGGAGTCGTATTCCATTTCTCTCTATATAGAGCATTTTACATGTTTCGTGTCGGGTTTGGTTAGATTATAAGACAATTAAAGGATTAGAAAATTGTCAGTGTCAAGTACTGTGTTCGGTAAATGGTAATAGGCTCACGCTCACGCACACCTTTGGACCACAAATCTAAAATCAAATCAAAAGCTATATGTGACTATAAAAGAGTTTATATTTAAAAAAAAAGACCTAACGAACAAAAACCTTTATTATGTGGACTTCATAAACTTAATTATAACCACTCCTGTGGTGACGGAGTAGGGATACAATTAACCACCCTGTCTAGCCCGTGGATGTTGTAAAAGACTACCGAGGGATAATATGCTTACAAAATTCATGCAAGAGAAGCAAAACTCGCCATAAAACTTTATGCCAAAACGTCTGATCAGCGTGGTATAGTAGAGTAATTTCCTTCCAATTTTGGAGGAGGTTGCTATTATTCCAATTACTTGGGTCGAAATAATATGTTCTTTTCTGCATAGTACATATTGCAAAAGTTATTGACAATAGTTTTATGACCAGCTGCCTTATGACCTGCCGGACGTCAATCTTCCTTGGGAATGTAATTGTTGGCCAAACGGTATCAGATAGAGCTGGCCCAGGTCGCTGTAAAGCTCTTAGTCGTCTTGGCGACACCCACGAGCAATTTCATCATCATCATCACAGCAGGCTGTAAGGGTTGGTTTTTGTGGAACGCACAAGGAATTATCAGTACGTCATCAACCCTGAGATAAGCTATGGGAGGTCGATGCTTTGATCGACGACGCAATAATTTATAAAATATATATCCTCCGTGTCATTTGAATTTTATTTTCATTAAAATTTAATTTAAAATATTTTATTACAGTTAACAAATGTGACGAGTCAGAGAAGCGATCGTTCTGATATTACAGTGGACTCAGATCAAGAGGCCGTCGCACAAAACAATACCTGCGATAATAACACGAACGATTCAAACATGGAGAACACTTCTGAAGTCACATCAAAAAGTCCGCATACTGAAGACACATTAAATTCATCAAATAGATCGCATACCGAGTCCGCTAGTAGTACAGCAAGTTCGCCAAATAATTCCTATACCGATAACACATTAACCCCAGCCAAAAGTTCGCGTTCTGACAGTTCTACAGAAAATCTGAATAGCGCAAGCACACCAAGTTCAAGTATTGACTCTAATGAATTAAAAAGTTCTTCGCCGGAGAAAAGTAGATTGGCTGTTTTTTTAACGAAGGAAACTGCATCAGCAGAGGATACTTCAAAGGAGGAATCAAATATCTCGAATGAGACATCTCCATCAAAAATCCCGAGAACGCCAAATAATGAACAAAGAATGGGTACGAAATTTAAAAATTGGTCTAATAAATTGAAAGAGAAATTTTCTAAACCGAACGAGAAAGTGGACGGTACGTTTGATTTTGTCGTTTTTTTTTTACAGCTAATGGGCGAACGGTTAAGAGTGTACCCAGCAAAAAGAAAGGTATTCTGTCGATTTTTGGGATGCCTGCTTGCATTACAATCTTTTTTGCTTTTTAGGACCTAACGCACGCGACCCCATAACCCACCGTATTCCCTTGCCGTCACCATTAGGCCGACCACTGGTACAGAATCCTTGAAGTCCGTGGCCGACCCGGCTTTCATTTCTATAATAGGGTTGGATCTTGGGGCTGCCCTTAATCGCTTATTAGTGTCCGACTAAAGCCATCGCTTACGCCAAAAATGTTTTGATTTTTTTGCCCGAAAGCTTTAAGGTAAAATTGAACGCGATAAAATTGGCTACGTACAGTTTATCATACTCTGTTGAGGACTTGCTCCGACCGACCGATGTCTTTGCCAAAAGTAAACCAAAACTAATTCGGATGTATTCGTATAGTTTTGATATTTTTAACATATTCTATATGAATTCAAATAGATATAGCGAGATCAAGCTTATGAAAAATATCAGAAAATAAAAGACTCCTTCACAGCATTTAATAGCGGATTAATAGTTTTTAGTTGTCGTTAAAAATTAAGTTTCCGTCGGACACAACCACCGAATGTCATCTTATCTATCATTTACGCGTGCTATGACGACCTCCGTCCTCCCTTGTCGTAATTGCTGGATCCGCCTTTGCATCAGGCTCATACAGAATGGTTTTATACGACCATAACAGTTGTGGTCAGAACAGTTACTATTCTGTATATTTCATTACAGTTCCTATTGCAATATGAATGCCGGCATGATTCATTTTTGTTTGATAAATAATATTACTGGGCTCGTATTTCATTTAACGTCGATGACATGTGTATACTGAATCATAAATTAATTGATAATTTTCACCTTTTCTGTAACCAAAACTTTATATTTTTTTATCATTGTGATTTGTATTATGATTAATCTAAAAGCATTTATCCTGTTCGTTCGTTTTATCGTTGGGTAATTTACATGACATTTTTCATTATATTATTATTTGTTAAACTAATAGCATGTCTTCAAAACACGAATAAATTTATTACTTGCATTCAGACTTATATTTTGCTTTATATGTATACCTCATTAGGTATATGTATGAAGCGAAATATAACCCTAATTATAGGTCATTAGGTATCAGATTATTTCTTTATTTTTACCTGTTATATAGGATCAAAGAACATGGAGAAACACAGAAGAGGCACAGAGATACATGCTGAAAAAGGTGGACACGCCACAATATAAAGATCTGTAAGGTAATAACATTTATCGGCATTATTAATTAATAAACAAGAACTAAATGTTTAGCGAAAACGTATAAGAAAAACTTTAAAAACGTGTTCCAAAAACTCAAGAATACCCCACACAAAAACTTGAAAGTAACGAATAAATTAATCAATACGACGACTTTATATTTTCTACATCGTATTTATCCTATGACTGGATGTCGGTGACTTGCCAAATAAGGAATAGGTAGAAATCGCCACCCCGTACTTTTCCCGTGGAAATCGTAGGACTCTACTAAAGTTCTCACCAGGTAAGCAGGCAGTAGGTTGGTTTTTTTGCAATTTATTTGAATCGTTTTTATTCTATGCGTGTCTTGTCCCGGAAAACATTTTGCTATACAATTTAGTGGACCTTTTTTATTTATTACAACTATCCATGTTGTGACAGAGTAAGAATACAATTTACTACCCCTTTCTTGCGCATGTCGTTATAAAGACGACTAAGCGACTAGCGTTAAAACTGTAAATAAAACCCTAAAGCAACCCTTTTGACCACAGTGGTATAGTAGATCAATTTCCCTTCTATCGTGAAAGAGATTCAAGGTCAGCAATGGGATGTATACAACTTGATGAGGATTTATTCCAGAATCGTAGAAGACTTCGGTTTCAGAACTTAAAAATATTGTTTATTTTCAGAAAATCTCGCACAGTCAAATGCAGAACGCTTCCGTGCCTTTTAATTTTAATCTTAAGTAATTCGTAATTAAGTAGTGTTTTCATCTAAGTTCCTATTTTATATGCATGATTGTTATATACTAAATAATGAGGCAAAATATTATATATAGGTAAATACGCGCTTCAGGGTAGGTTCCTGAAAGGATAAGCCGCTGAGCGGAGCTAAGGTTCCATTAGCATCACAGTAGAAGTGACCGTCCCTCGAGTTTTGGGGCCCACAGATTGCCAAATGGAGTACGTTAAGTAACAATCGTGAGCTTTGTAGGTTAGTCTGTGATGCATAATACAACGTTGTTGTTCAAACTCCTTTAGGCTTTACTTAACATTTAGATGTTATGGTAAAAACAGGCATTTTTTTTTTTGTGGCAATGAATAGTTTAACCATGCCCGTCAAATCGTTTGGAGGCGACATAAAGGCAGAATTCTAGAAATCCCTTTGTTTTCGCTCTCCGTTTATGAGCAGACCATCAGAGCCGAAACTTGGGTGGAAACATTTTATTCTCAAAGTATTTTTGACATAGTAATATTTTAATCTTTGGTAGAATGCACTCTACTGGGGGAGATATATGTAGGTTGGTAAACGCCAAACATTGCGGTTTGTGGGTGTAACCGGTTGTTGTTGTTAGTGTAACCGATCCAATTTAACCTTTCGGGGACCTACACCTTGAAAAGATAATATTAGGTTTCAAAATAAATCTCAAAAAATATAACCATAATTTTAATTATTCGCATGACATAAATAAAGTTTATGTCATAGCAATGGCTATTTATTTATTTTTAAACAGTGTATGTCTTATAAGGTTTTGTAGAATCATTTGTCTTATTAGTTGCCTGTAAGAATAACAATACATATTGAGAATTTAGCTGATCATTATTGTGAAGTTATATTATAAATATTTAATTCATTTATATTTATGGAAAAGAATATGTTGTGGATATCTTTATGTTTACGATGTGTTCCTTATTAATTTAAGTAAAAATAAAATATTAAGGATTCTAGACTTTTACAATATTATATTTTTACGTGTAAGAGATTCACAGCATATGTTAAGTGATCAATGCAAATAGAAATAAATCAATATACGCTCTCTAATTACTTAAAACATGCATGTTAATGAAAAAATATAACGCAGTTCTATTGAAATGTATAATCACTAGTTGGTTTAAAATAATAGCACTGTAATAAGTTTAATAATTTATAAATGTATACATTTATAAATTATATAATAGTGTTTAGTAGATATTTAAAAATAATATATCTCATGCCCATATAATGGTTATAGAATCCAATTGGATCTGAAAAAGAAAAATCGAATAGATATAGAACACATTACTTGTTGATTCTTATTTTTAAAAGGGAGGAAAGGACGGGACCTCTCCATTTTTCCATGGTTTATCAATATATTACACATCTCAACAAAGGAACACATATGGGACTGCACAGTGGATTAGGATACAAGGAAATCGTCGTACTGAGCGACGTGATGAGCAGCCTCTAGAACTTCAACTTGCAATTTAATTTTGAAAAATATTGATTCCACGTGTTTCGCCTCAGAACGAGGCATCCTTAGAACTGTTTAGCTTTATATTGTAGGTTCTTGTATTTCGTTATGTTGGCAATAACTCATATAAGGTTACTTTGGAGGTTCTTTTTTAAATATTACATTTCGTATCCCGCCGTATATATTACACTATATTTGTACTGAAATTAATTATTATTATCTAAATGACATTTTTTTTTTTATCAAATTGACTACGAATCGTTTATTTGTTTACTTCATACATTGTGCTATATGTCGAAATTAGAGCAGGTTGCCCTGAAAAATATCTTACCTGATACATTTTTATTTAACTGGCTGGTACATAAATTAGTCACTACATGGTTTTAAATTCTCTAATTTTAAGGTACATAATGGCTAAGGTGCATGTATTTTTATGTAGCTGATCAACAATATAACTTATTTTAATAAATGTTAATTGTTTTTATTAATTGTGAATTAAAAAATAAAACACGTATTTAGAATATTATGTCTTGTTTAAAGAGCGATTGTACCTCTCTAAGGCAGCGATTAGATTTGTAATTTGAACTGTTTCAATAAAATTGTTATTATTAGTGCGGATAAATTGTAACCTAACATGATACTCCTGAACTATCACAGGCAATTCGATTTCAAATCGACGGACGAGCACCTCCAACGGAGAAAACATGTGCGTTTAGGAGATTTTCTCAAACACTTTGGGTCAGCTGGGTAAACTAGGCCTTAATCAAGATCTCATTTTAAGAGAAGTCGAGTCCTCAACAAAGGGTTAAATTTTCATGGAGCTGTTAAATTATCTAGGATAGTATTTTTGAACTAAGTTTTATGATCCCAATGATCGAAAGTTCTGGATGTATCCCTTTGTGCAACGTTGAAGCAAACAAAGGTGACATGAGTTTAATTAAGGCAACTAATTCTATGTTACTTTTATCCTCTCTGGTAATAGCATTTCATATTTCCAAAGATTTGGCTGTGTACAGATCAAATAATATAAGACTGAAAAATTATAACAAATATTTTATTATGGATGATTATTTTCTAAATTAATATATGTATATTTTAAAGTTTTATATTTTATATAGGTAATGTTACAAATATATTTTTAATAACAACCCGAGTTTTAATTAAATACAAGCCTTTTTAGACATTATTACTTTCAACTGTTGTGTCATTGTAATCTATACCAATAAATAAAATTCGAGTGTCTGTTTGTAATGTCAAAATAATAGGCTTTTTTCATGCTCACACGGTTATTTGCACGACACCTATGCCTAAAATACAGATTAAAAAATTTTTGTGTCTGTTTGTTCCGGGTAATCTTCAAAACGGCTGCACCGATTTCAAAAATTCTTTCACCAATGGAAAGCTATAATATCAGGGCGTAAACTAAGCTATATTTTATCCCGGTATTCCCACGGGAACGGGACCTAGGCGGGTAAAACGACTAAAACCGAAGCGAAGCGACGGCGGGTTGCTAGTTTTGTAATAAATTTGTAAGAAGCATTAGACTTTGTAACTAGCTACTAAACGATTACGACTTTTCAATTGGTTTTTTATTGGGATAAATTTAATTGTGGACTAACTTGACTATATTATGAAAATTTGACAAAAAGCTGTTTCCGCCCGGGATCGAACCGGGGACCTTGTGCGTGTGAAGCACACGTGATAACCGCTACACTACGGAAACTTGATGTCGTTGTCTGAAAATATACCTATTACGTGAACAACTAAAATACAACTAATATACATTACAATCGTTTTTCATTGTTTAACTATTCAACTTATCGATGTCGCTCAGAAAGAACCTACAAAAAAGAATAGTCTTCTAATTAAAATGTTTGAAAAAATCCATAGACAGACGTATACCCGGTACTGAGACGGAGTGAGGTCGGCCGGCCTTCCTCTCAGTCACGCGGCTACTTCGCCCGCGGTTGGTCGCGGACGAGCGTCTCTGTCAAAATATTGTCGGTGTTTAGTTGAGCAGAATAACTAATTAAAATCGTGGAATATATAAAATATATAAAAAAACAGCGCCATGGATCCCGAAGCGTTTTTGGACCTGGCCAACCAGGTCATAAAACTAAAAATGTACCCATATTTTGACATAGCACATTCTCTTTTGTGCGCTCTTGCAGTCAGAGAGGATTTAGGGATTGGTAAGTGTATTCGATTTCTTTTTAAATTAAACGCGCCAAAACTATGTGTACTAATTGACGCACTTCCGCATCCTATGCATCAATTATTATCAAAAGATAATTCGTTCTAAATGTACTAAAATAAAAGACACCTTTACATGTTTAAAAATAGAATGTTCCCGCTGTCGCAGCATCATCACGTCGAATAGCTGTAATAACAGCTAACGTTAAGGGAATACGTTCTTATAAAACATTCTAAATGCTTTTCAGAAAATATGTCGTGTTCAAATAGATATAAAAATAATCACTAATCAATTTACATGTTAAATTATCATATACTTGAAGTCATGTAAATGGGCTAGTGTTAATCTAATCGTTGACGTGTGTAACGCTAATTTGAAGTTGACTTTTAAAATGCTGCTGCATAAATGTAATTCATGTTTGCACAAAACTAACAGGTTCTTATCTGATACCGGTATCATTTTTAAACTAGACCATGTACTGATGTAGAATTCGATACTATTTGCTATCATTCATTTAAAAAAGATGGCGTTATATTAGAATTTTTACTAATGCACTTAATCTTATAATGTTCGCTATGATTTGAAAATATGCATCGAGCCTTCAAAGGTAGTAAAATTCAGTGCTACATAAAAACAACCTGGGGCTCGTCCGGGATTTGAACCCGGGACCTCTCGCACCCGAAGCGAGAATCATACCCCTAGACCAACGAGCCGTACGGAATTATGTCGAAATTATACATTGTCAGACACAACAAAGTTCATCATTATAAATAAAAATTTAATGTTTATTAACTAAATACAGACAAAAAGTAGTTTTGTAAAAATGATTGGAAGCTGTCCTGTAACTCTGATCTCATAAATCCGCCTCAAAGGCTTTACATACCTACTGTACTTTGCCCCTGTCTTCAGAATTTGATCAATCAGGTTGTAGCTATAGATAGATTTAACATTGAGTAAAAATTAATTTCTCCGTGTGGTGACGGAGTAAGAATACAATTCACCACTCCCTATCCTGCCCGTGGATGTCGTAAAAGACAAGAGATGTAAGGGATGTAATACACATATAACATCTATGCAAGAGAAGGAAAACTCGAAATAAAACCCTATACCAACCTAGCATAGTAAGGTCAATTTCCTTCCTTTTGGGGAGGAGGCTCGAGCCCAACAGTGGGATATGAACTGAAATGATAATGAAAATTTAATTGCTGTGTGGTAGTAGCTACAAATACTACCAGCTCTTACAACGCTCGTGAGTGTCGTAAAAAGCTTAAAAGCTGCGGACCGGGGCCAACTTCATCTGATGCCGCATTTTCAACATTTACAATCCCAAGAAGGGTTAACATTGCGGGCAGGTATTCGGTCATAAAGCTATTACCAAACTTTTTGTAATATACATAATTAAAGAAGAGTAGGTACATATTGCCTCGAACCCCCTTACTTGTTGGTGACAGACGATTAATCAAGTCTCCTTGAGTTGATAACCATAACCAATGATTAGACCCAATGATTACTGAAACAAGTCGCAAGTATCAGTATAATTCTCTTCTTACTGGCTTAAATCATCTAATTCCTATTCATTAGGTATAATATAATGCATTGTTTCATGTATTCTTGCACCAAATGGTAGCGGATTAAGAATACAACGCGTAACTAATCCTTAGTTACCCATCGGAGTGGTAAAACGTGGCTGATGGGAATAGGTAGCAATGCCCTCCTAAGAAAATGATTACACCATCTGCGACATCCAACTCGTTTGGCAAGAGTGGCGATTGTAGCCTACACCTTTAGGTCTGTCACCAACAGCAGACGTCGTTAAGCTAAAGAATTAATGTATGTGTATAATATCTAACTATGACTCATATTATATCTATTGTAGTCTTTATTGTCAATATTCATCAATATCATTAACGTACACTGTTGATATTTAGGGCTTTCCCTATTGAAGGATTATGCTGTATTTGACCATAATCACTTGATATTCCCTTAACGACGAGCGACAACATCTGCGAACAAATTAATTGGCATTGATACAAAGTATACATTTTTTATATGCGGAATGAGTAAGGTAAATTCGAAAATTTGTTGTTAATGTTCAACTTTAATGCACTATTATCGTCAATTTATAAGTTACAGAATAGAACCATCATTATTCATAACTCTATCATTATTTAAGTGTGGAGACAGTGGCGGCTAAAGCTAAAAGAGGAGCGATCGTTTTAGGTGCCAGGTAGCCATGTGGCGCCAAAAATTAAAAGCAGAAAAATAAAATTTTGATTGCGTCTTTTTGTTAGGTCAGTTTTCTAAAACCTGTAGGGTGACTATGTATAAATTTTTATCGATTGCCCCTCTTGTTAAATTCGTAGAATATGACATATTCTTCAGTAATCGACATTGCTATTAATATATTGGGTATATAGTTGCTCTACATTGTTTTTTAAATTGAATATGTTTTCAAGACTTACCTACATCTGACTAATTACGCCCATATAGTTCCATATGTGATATTTCTCATAATCCTCCCTTATGTCCTCTTAAGATCGCCGATATAGCACCGTTATTTTAAGATTTGTCGGTTTTGTTGACATTCAGGTGAAGTTCAATGCTCCTATTGCTCTGGATATCGAAATTATTATACCGTAATAATCATAGCATGCATTAGAATTAATAAATTTTAGACAAGTCGTTCTAATACCTGGAATTAAATTTCACGATTGTATATTATTACCTAAAATCTGGAAACATTGTGGTGAGAAAAAAACCCTATCATGAAAAATAAACACGTTTCAATTATTATTTTCAGGACAAGTAACTACGTACGGAAAATAGAATTTTTCCAATACAACTGGTATGCAACAAATTTAGCCCGTCTAAATAAATGAATGATAAAAATTTAAAAATTTGTATAAATGGTATAAGCTGAATTAAAATAATTTTTAAAATGCCGAGAGTCACTGATGGTTGGCTTAAAGCCAACAATAGATACCATAGCTTCCACCCGTCCTTGTCTATCATGATTTGTACGAGACGGAAAGACGGATAACATACCTAATTATTTTTATTTTACACTTTTACTCTGTTCTTAACAAGTGGTAATATGATATTTAATAGCTAATGTCATATGTATTCATAATTCTTTAATATTCGAAAGGAAGTCCATTTTAACTTGTATGCCTCGTATGACCATTCTAAATTTAATGCTAATAGCATTAAATTTATTACAGGGCATTAACTTCAGAGGCGTTAGACCTTTGTTATATATGTACCACCCAATAACTATGAGCTTTTTTTGGATCCTCCCTTCCCGGGACGACGGTCGCCCTCAGTCCGGTCAGCCTCTCTGCGGATGACAGACTATTCCCCATTATAGTGACTCGCAGCCGCGGCTAGGGCGGCATCAGGCGCAGGTACTCGCGCCTGCGCCGCCCAAGTGGGCGGCGGCGGACCGTAGAGCAGTTCCTCTCGCGCACGCTCCGTTGCCTCCTTAATAACTATAAGCCTAGAGCGATTACCAAGTCTCACGATCTTAGCAATCGAAAATCAAATCACACCATCGAGATCTCAACTCATATACGTCACATTGCTTGGCTCAAGCCTTCTCTACAATAAGAGGGATATCGACCTAATATGTCACACTGATCAAACAGGTTGACATAGAGTTTTATTTCGAGTTTTCTTTCTTTTGCATAGATGTTATCCATATTATATACCTTAGTCGACTTTTACGAGAACCGCAGATAAGAGAAAGGATGGTAAACGGTTTTTTTTTACTCCGTCACTACACGGAAATCAGATCACCCATCTATTTACTTAATTAACGAATCGAAGTCTTGATTGTAGAATAAAAGTAACAAGCTTTGATTGTAGAACAAAAGTAAAACAACAAGTCTGTACGCTCTTGATTAAATGTGATGGGAAAAAGATGCCAGTTTTTGCTCCGCCTGGAAAAATTGGTTATTGGTTACCTTTGGTCTCAACACATACATGTCCAACTGCTAGGTTATTCTCCTTCCCAATAGGAGCGAAATTGACCTACTATAACATGCTGGTCAGATAAGGTTTTATGTCAAGTTTTACTTTTCTTGCATAAATGTTATCTGCAAATCATATCCCTTAGTCACTTTTTACGCCACCCACGGACAAATTAGGGGTGGATGGTGGATTGTAGACTTACTCCGTCACCACACAGACAACCTTTAGCAATGCCAAAATTTCAGTCAACAATAATAGATTTTTTGAAGTAAAATCTTTTTTGAACATTTTTGAGTTGAGTAAAAACAATTGAACTCGCGACACCGTCACTGTTATCGACACCTCTGTTAAATACCTACATATGTTGGCCCCATTTACACGAGAGTTGAGTTTAGGTTGAAATACATTGATATATATTCATGTCGGATCTTTTCATATAAAAAATAATGCATCTTTTCTTGTTGATCCATGAACTGTTATACTAAGTCCAGGTGTCGGTATAATTTGTGTTCGTTAAAATTATAGTGTTATTAGTTATATAAGATTATTGTACTTAATCCATATATTGTTTTTCTGAGTCCGGGTGTCATTTGTGTTCATTAAATTGATTAAAAGAAAAAAAAATAAAAGTGTGATTACGATATTTTAATAAAATATATCCTGACGATTCAAAAAGTACACACGCAATTATCCAAATTTTCACTTCTGTCGGCACTGGGAGTGCAAATTGTGTGAAGTGAAAATTGTCTACTGTGTAAATTTTTCAGTTCAAAGGCTTCCAATTTATATAATAGATCCGTGTTAACTTTACACAACTATATAGATACTATGCAAGTTCTCAAAGATAATAAAATTTCGAAAGCCTGCTTCAATTGACTGCACGGATGGTGTAGTGTCTTGCAATTTCTCAAGCATAATAAAATTTCGAAAGAACGCTGAAATGTGACTGCACCATCTGTGCAGTGGTTAAGATACCGACCTCTAATGCTAGTGTCACGGGAGTAACGAATAGATCACGAAATCAACATAAAATTTGCTTTCGAAATTTTCACAAGCCATTCCTTGAACAGGCAGAACTAATCTATTTCTATAACCAAAATTGCCAAGTTTATAATTGAAGTGTCTATATTGCACTCTTGATCTGTTTCATGTGTATGCCTAGAGACATGCGATTTGATAGCGAATTGCGAAACGATTATGTACTTATTAGAGAAAGTCTAAAAGTGGCAGCAGTGACTAAAAAGTTGAGAGATCTGTTGTGCTCGTAGTACGGCCATTATATAACACAACACTAAATTAATATGTCTAGACGAATATAATTTACAAATGTGAAAGAGAAAGACCAAAGGGAAGAACGATTGTGAGAAGAATAGTATCGACGTATTGAAGCCCAAATTACGTCTGACAGAAGTTTGCACAGGAAGAAGACATTTTGCGGCATCTCCCAAATAAATAAAAAGAAATTAGAACCTTCCTAAAACATCGCGACTGTACGATTCATAAATATGAAATTCAACTTCGTCGCGTAGTCGTAAAAAATGTATAACTGTATTTATATAATAGTATGAGGATATACCAACCCGTGTGATGATGGAGTAAGAATAAAATTCACCACCCCCTTTCCTGCCTATGGGTGTCATAAAAGATGACTAAAGAATTACAATATGGAGATAACATCTATGCAAGAGAAAGAAAACTTGAAATAAAACTCTCTACCAACCCGCCTGACCAGCGTTATCTAGTATGTTAATTTCCTTTCCATTGTGGAGTAGGCTCGAGTCTAACAGTGGGATGTATATGAACTGAGATGATGATGAAGATCTATACTTATATATCTATCTTTTGAGTACGCAATATAATTTCAGCGATTGATTTATAAGCACAACAGTCAATAAAACAATTCATGGATTTCTGACGTTTACGTGCGTATTACACGTTATAAATAAAACGATTTTTCGGATTCGGATCCGATCCGACGTTTCGAACGCTTTACACCGTTCATAGTTACGAGTGGACCGAGTCCGAGATGTCTCTCAATCAAATATAAACGCGATAAAATCTGTAAAATAGTTTTATTTACAATCCGTGGATATTCGAAATCTCTTGGATATAAGGCTTAAAAGGCAACGTAAGCCTTTTATTGAAGATATTACATTTTATTTAAATTACAATGCTAGTCCAGTGTGATAAAAATAAACTGTTCCTTTTTTTTTTGTGGGTGGGCTGCGGTCGGCACGCCTCCGCACCACTCCGTCCGGGGCGACAGAGGGGCTTAAGCACGCAACTCCCGCAACCCACCCGAAAACCACGTCGCCTTCGTCGTTGGGCCGACCACCGGAGCAGAGTTAACTTGTCGTCAGTGGTATAAAAATAAACTGTGCCCTTACCATCGTAGACACTTTAACAAATCAATACCCATCTGAAAATAGAACAAGTTGTTGTTCTAATTAGTTGAATAGACGACATAATATTGTCTTCACCAACATCCAAACATTTTGTTATTTTCAATTATACCGTCACCTGATTTGTTATGCCACTGGATGATAAATAATAAAACATTTTTAACTAGAACACGGAAACAAATTTGTCAAAAATTTGTCTCATTTATGTGAATACAAATCCATACCGATTGAATAAATATATCGTGAAACTTAAAAACATTTTTCCACTGTGCGACAGTCATCTCAAAGACAATGAATTATTCGCACAACAACTCAAGGGGTTAACGAATTATTATGCTAAAGAAGAATTAGAAATGGTTCTCTTAGCTAGTAAAATTTTACTTAACGACTTCATAAAAGAACAATAAAGGTAAAATAATTTAAAGTGTAAGAACACAATTTACCGCTCCCTATCTTGCCCGTGGATGTCGTAAAAGACAACTTGCGGATACAATATGCATATAACATTTATGCAAGAAAAGGAAATCTCGATATAAAACCCTATACCAACATGTCTGAACCGTATGGTATAGAACAGTAGGTCAATTTCCCTCCTATTGGGGAGAAGGCTCGAGCCCAGTGGTGGGAAGCCTATAAGTTGAGACGACGCGGCGACGACGAGACGACAAATTATGTGAAAACATTTGGAATTGTCTAATTTGTGTTTATTTTTTATTTCGCAGGTGCACAATCGTTTTCCCGTAAACATCCTTTGTCATGTTGGCTGTCCACTATGCTGGTGATCTTCGCGGGCGGCATGGTGGCCAACGGATTGCTCGGGGAGCCGATTTTAGCGCCACTGAAAAACACACCACAACTCGTTATTGGAACTATCTGTTGGTAGGTTATCATCATTATCCTTATACTAATTATTTGGGGTCGATGCAATATCCTCCTCTTCCATCGACCACATTGGAAGAGATATTGGTAATAGTTTTATGAACGTTCACCTGCCTGACGTCAACGTGGAGTTGGCCCAGAGTAATTTAAGGCTCTTAACAGTCTTTAACAACTTAAAGTACAGAGTAATGTAAACGTTTATAGTAGATATTAGTAGCCGCCACCACACAGCATTATCTGTTGGTAAGTATTCCTAACTTAGTATCATTATAAAACCTATATTATTTTGGATGGCGATGATTAATCACAAGTACTATGTGGCGATGAGTTGGAAATATAATCTGTCACCATACTTGCCTGCTAAACCTGCCAAATGAGGTCATTAATGTAATATTTGCGCATTCAGGGGAAGATTTATATGCAGCAGATATCTATAGACATGGCAAAGATGTATCATTAATCATCGCCATCATCATATCAGCTCATATAAGTCCCACTGCTGAATTTGAGCCTCCTTCGCAATAGAAAGGAAATTGAGTTACTCTATCACGCTAGTCAGACAATAAGTTAGTATAGTTTTTTATTTCAACTTTTTCTTCTATACGAATGTTATCTGTTTATTATATTCCACAGGGGTCTTTAACGACACCCACGGGAAGTATAGTTAATGAGAAGTAGTAACTATCACTCAGGAACTTTTGTAACACTAAGCCATAAAGTTAAGCCATAAGCCAACATAATTAATTTCGATAGCAGTCATACTTTGCCTGCATGTTGGGAAGGAAGCATACCATAACCTGATAGGAATATGTCTCGATTCCAAAAGATTACGTAAAATTGTAATATCAAGCATTGGCTTGAGTGTTACTTAATTTGGTACGGGTTTATTGGGATTTATCGGCCAGAGTTTCAAAGTCCATTTTTTTTTGTAGTTTGCCTATTAGAACCACAATCGAGTTCGTGTCTATTTATATCAATAGAAACTAAATTCAAGACCATATCAACCTCTATTTCTATTGTAAAATATGTTCCTATGTTTTAATTACAGGTACTTGGTTTTCTACACACCCTTCGACATCGGGTACAAGGTGGGCAAATTTCTTCCCGTGAAAGTGGTAGCGGCAGCGATGAAAGAGATCTATCGTGCAAAGAAAGTGTATGACGGTGTCAGCCATGCCGCCAAATTGTACCCCAACGCCTACGTCATCATGGTTATCGTCGGTAAGCGCTATAAAAATAACCCAGTACTTGAATAATATAACGCTAAATTATTTTATGGTGGCGTAGTAAGGGAGCGTCTATAAATTACGTGAGGTGTTTTTTTAAATTTTCTGTACCTCCCTCCCCCCCTGGTGAGATGTCGTGAGATTTTATTCAACTCCCTCCCCCATCCCCCAATCTCACGTGAGATTTTTCAAAATGTGGGTTTTAAATCTTAAGCATGTACAATCTGGATTAAATGGACCAAAATAGTAGATATCATTTTTTTTTGTTTCAATCAGAAACAAAATTGTGTGATATTTTGCCGAGACCCCCCTTCTCTCCAACGTAAGATTAGATAAGATTTGACTCGACCCCCTCCGCCCCTTAAACATCTCACGTATTTTATGAACGCCCCCTAAGAATACACTTCACCACTCCCTATCATGGTGCCCGTGGATGTTGTTAAAGACGACTAAGGAATATAATATGCATACAACATTTATGCAAGACTTGAAATAAAATCTTATATCCACTGTTAGATACAGGCCTCCCCACGAGAATGCCACTCGGAACGGTCCTGTGCCATTGTTGGACGAGCAATGTGACCTGCCCACTGCTATTTCAACGTGCCAATTCCTTGGGCTATGTCGGTTACACCCATTCTTCTACGAATTGTCGTATTCTGGATTTTATCACGTAAAGAAATACCAAACAGAGTCCTCTCCATAGTACGTTCAGCGATTTTGAACCTTTTTATGAGGTTGACATGGTCAATTTTTCAAGTAGGTCTATTTCCCTTCTATTGTGGAGGAGGCTCCAGCCCAGCAGCGGGTCGTATAAGGCGAAATGATGATGATGATGAAGTTTACGTAAAGTGGCACTAATTATCGCAACTTTATTGCGTTACAGCTGGCTCCATATTATTCGCAATAATTTAATATTTTGTTTTGCCTTTTATAGGTACCCTGAAAGGTAACGGAGCTGGTTTCACTAAACTGGTAGAACGATTAATCCGTGGTGCCTGGACACCAACTGCAATGGAGACTATGCAGCCTAGCTTGTAAGTATCTAATTTATGATGGACAACATAATTTAATATACTGCTTTTTCGTTTGATGACATATTAATAATACAATGAACGTGATGAAGTGGTCTAATTAGCAGACGTGGGTCGTCGGTTTGATCCCCATGTAGAAAGTTTGGATATTATTTGTAAAAATACCACCCTATAAATAACCCGTAGTTGTCCTAAAATAAGTCGCTAATATCTCTGTGAAACCGATATACACTCATTTGCAAAGAAAACGGGCACCTAAGCAATGAACCATTTCAAATGTTAATATTTCTTTGTTTGATAATTATAGGTAGTTTTATCCACACAATTTGCTAAATTAATAAGAAAATAATCGTTTTCATCAGTATTTCATAAAATTTAGATACAATTTATGGGAAATAATGCTAAACCTCGCTAGTAGTGTATATTCGCTAGTAGTGCATATGCTCATGAAGTAAAAATAAAAAAGTTTTTTTGTTTGTTTTTCTTTAATAAAGTAAAAGCAGATAAATGTTTAGTATCGAGTGTGACCCCCTCTAGCTAAAATCACAGCTTGAATTCGTCTGGGCATGCTAGCGAGTATATCCCGGATACTTGCTTGCGGAATACGTTCCCACTCCGCAGTAATCACATTCTTCAGCTCTCTGATGGTCTGCGGAGCCGGGTGTACTGATCTCACACGCCGTTTCAGAACGTCCCAGACATGCTCTATGGGATTGAGGTCGGGACTTCGAGCTGGCCAATCCAAACGACGAATGCCGACCTCTTGCACATACGCATTAACATCGCGGGATCGGTGGGCGCGAGCATTGTCGTCCATAAAAATCGAGTCTTCACCTAGAGCGGCCAATGCGGGTTGTGCATGAGAAATTAGAACTTCCGTTATGTATCGATGCCCAGTCAGTGAGCCGTTTTCAATGAAGACTAACTCTGTACGATCCATTGAATTTATTCCTGCCCAAAACATAACAGAGCCCCCACCATAAGGTGTGATTTCTTCGAAACATGCCTCTGCAAAGCGTTCTCCTTGTCTTCTTAGCACTCGCCGACGTCGATCTTCACCGAACAGAGATATCCTGGCTTCATCAGAGAACAAAACCCTATTCCAATCGTCTTGAGTCCATGATTCACAATTTCTAGCGAACCTAAGCCTGTGAACTCTGTGCTCACGGAGTAATTTGGGGCCGCGGGCCGGGCGGTGACTGCGTATATTGGCAGCGAGAAGCCTCCTCCTGACCGTCCATAGACTAATATGCACATTTCTTACTTCTTGGAGGTTGTTCTTAAGATCCACATACGAAGATTTGCGATTTCTCAATGCGCGACTCACAAGAAAACGATCATCCCGTGGTTGGGTACATGGTTTTCTTCCAGAACCAGGCCTTCTCTCGACGGAACCAGTCTCCTGATATCGCTGCCAGGTCCTTTGGACTGTCGAGCGACTAACATTTAGCCTCCTAGCCACGAAACATTGGCTGCAACCCTCTTCAAGCAGCGCGATAATTTTGGTAGCTTTTACCACTTTATCTACCATTTTTGATACAGCCAAACAGCATTAAATAAAGCTTTGACAGTCAAGGATATGAAATTAATCGATAAAAATTGAATAAAAGTTATGAAAGTCGATGTTAACTTCTGGAACTTCGCGCCAAAAATGTAGGATAAAAAGGGGTTTTCTGTAAAAATGAACATCAAATGAAAAATTGAATTTAGAACGTACTTTTTTAAATACCACAGCATTTTTAAAACCGGCCAGTAACGTGTACAAACGATTGAAACCTTTTTGGTATTGTATCTTTTTAAATATGAATGAAAATCAAAACCGCCCGTTTTTTTTGCAAATGAGTTTAGTTAAAAAATAAAAATACGCTTTAGTGATAAATCCAAATAAAAAGTGAAATGTCATCGGTTCTTGATAAATCTTAAAATTTTAAATAAAATCTGACCGTTTATACCGGGTCATAATCGAGTTTAAAAGAGTCTGACAAACAAAGAAACATACAGATGAAACTAATAAAACCGCGTTAAAAAGGAAATCCCAAAATGAACCTCTCGATTAACTCAACCGATTAATGTAGTGGGTAGGTTAATTGCCAACCCATTATTGAGCAGGCCCCTCTTCATCATGACGTATACGGAAAGGAAAATAAATAATTAATAACAACTTGAACAAACAAAGGTGCAAAGTGTTGAGACCAATCTTGCAATCGATTACTGACTTAATAGTATTTCATAATTAGCCACGCAAAAAATAATAAGACTTCGTGTATATCATCAGATATTTAGCGTTCAGTGGTTGGAAGTGTATTTAAAAGCAGAGAGACAATGCAAAACGGGTTACCAGCCCGCTTATTGGGCCGGTATTATAATCTTAAGATCCCCCAGAGTCTCGAGCCTCTTCCATATTGGGAACAAAGTTAAACTTTTTGGTTCTTACGCGAAAAAACTCTTTATCGCCACCGCTGGAACGGAGGAGTTATGCCGGACTCCCGGTGCAACCAAGCGTCCATCTACTAAAACTTCTTTGACTACATTGCAATATCTTGCCGTTGCTTTCTGTTCATTACTTATGATATTGATAAACGTAATCAGATAACATACATTACGACCTTATATAATATTCATTATTTTCCGTGTGGTGACGGATTAAGTATACAATTCACCACTCCCTGTGTTGCCCGTGGATGTCGTAAAAAACGACTAAGGGATATAATATGCATATAATATCCACGCAAGAAAAGGTAAATTCAAAACAAAACGCTAT
The DNA here is from genome assembly GCA_032191425.1 of Lymantria dispar. Taxonomy (NCBI): domain Eukaryota; kingdom Metazoa; phylum Arthropoda; class Insecta; order Lepidoptera; family Erebidae; genus Lymantria; species Lymantria dispar. The sequence goes on from CM063455.1 coordinate 10,427,179, forward strand.
AAGTTCTGTGCAAGAGAAGGAAAACTCGAAACAAAACCCTTACCAACACGTCTGTCCAGCGTTGTATAGTAGGTCAATTTCCCTCCCATAGCGAACGAGACGCGAGCCCAACAGTGGGACGTGTATGGGCTGATATGATCATGATAAAGAAAACGATAACGCGACTTAAAACCCTATATTAACACGTCTAACTAGCGTTGTAGAGTTCAATTTCCCTCCTATTGTGGAGAAGACCTGAACAGTAAGAGTTATGTGGGACTAAAGAACCCTTTTTTTTTGGGGATGGGTTGCGGTCGGCGCACTCCTCGCACCACTCCGTCCGGGGCGACATGCCTCACGTCAGTGGTTGGCCCGACGGAAGATCCCCTATTTGGGGTACCCTCCCATCGACCGACGTCCCCCCCTTGGGGAGGACGTCGGTCTTGCCTCACGCGGTTGGCCTCTCAGCGGATGACTCTCCGCGAGACTACTGCCTCGCAGAAGGCGGCGACCGCGTCCCAGTTCCTGACGCTCGACAGCCGGTCGGCACCGATGATTGCGACGAGTTCACGTCGCTGCTCTGCCCAAGCGGCACAGGCCTTGAGCGTATGCTGCACCGTGTCCTCATCGCAGACTAAAGAACCCTAACAATTTCATTTAATATTGATTTGTGTGGAAAAAGAATTATGTTTACCGTCGATGTAAAATTTATGTTTATTAAAACTTGTTCTTTTTATAATTTCAGCTACACAAAGGCTTCACTCGTTGCATCTATTATCTTCGTGCTTGACAAGAAGACTGATTTAATTTCTGCTCCTCATGCATTAGTATACTTCGGTATCGTCATATTCTTCGTCTACTTTAAGGTAACACCACTAAGTCTAACATTACAGTTTCTAAGTAAAGTGTTATTGATAATTTAATAGCTCTACATATATAGCTCTACATCATAATAATAATTGATCGTATATTAGAATTTATTTACAGTACTAGCAACCCGCCCTCGCCCTTGCTTCGGTTATAGTCGTTTTACCCGCGTAATGCCCGTTCCCGTGGGAATACCGGGATAAAATATAGCCTAGTTTACGCTCTGATATTATAGCTTTCCATTGGTGAAAGAATTTTTGAAATCGGTCCAGCCGTTTTGAAGATTACCCGGAACAAACAGACAGACAGACAAAAATTTTTAATTGCTATTTTAGGCATAGGTGTCGTGCAAATAACCGTGTGAGCATGAAAAAAGCCTATTATTTTGACATTACAAACAGACACTCCAATTTTATTTATTAGTATAGATGACGGTGATTGTGACGTGTCGTGACGGAATACAATTCACCACTCCCTTTCTTACCAGTGGATGTAGTTAAAGACGATTAAGGGATATAATACGCATATATGCAAGAGAAAGAAAACTTGAAATGAAATGAAACAGCCTGTCTGACCAGCGTGGGTATAGTAGGTCAATAACCCTCCTATTACGGAGGAGGCTCGAGTAGCAGTGACGTATATGAGCCGAAATGATGATTGATGATGACATATAATTTGTGGTGTTAACTCAAGTCCAGCAGTGACGTATATACGGCTCCTGTTCCTCCTAGACGCATCTCATTATCATCATCATCTCAGCCCGTATCATATCAAATCATTTATTCTGCATAGGCCCCTTAAGGACACTTACATATTGTCAAATTTCACAACATTTGAACACAATACAATAATCTACCACCGGATCGGAACGCGGCCACAAACTGAGAAGATCCGGCAAGAAACTCAGCGGGCAGTCATTTTTTTCTTTAATCTTTTAAATATACATAATTTTATGCTTCGTACAACATATATGGTATTAGCTCCAGTGTGATGCCCTTCGAAATTGTATATATGTAAAAATTTTCAAAATTCAATACAATACAATACAAAAAAATAATTAAAGAAAGGAAGAAAATATGGCTTGACCAGATCCCACAAGCAGCACCCGATATGTGTGTGTCCCACCGGGTATGTGTCCCACCGTTGAGTATAAAATGTTTTAAGGCCTCCACTAGGTACTCTCCACTCTCCATCTCGGCTCACATATGTCCCACTGCTGGGCTCGAGCCTCCTTCACAATAAGAGGAAAATTGACCTTACAATATCATGCTGGTTAGACAGGTTGAATTAAAGTTTTATTTCGAGTGTATCTTCTCTTGCATACATGTCATATGCGGATACCACACGGACTATTTCCGCTAGCTATACGAACAACTATTTACTACATACAGAGAGTCGTTTTCCTTATAGGGATGCAAATATCGAAACTAAAAACATCGATGTTTTTTTAACGATCGTGCAAACAACTTTAATTTTAAAATGCAAGCTATATTTATTAATTGTAACAATATTGTCATTGAATAGGTGTGTATTTCGAACAAGGAAGATGTTGAATGGAGAAAATAAAATTATATATAACATATATTTCTCTATTCAGTAAAGTTATTACAAGCTTAACTGTAGCATGTTATCCATTTAGAAACAGAGTTTAAAAATAACAGTTATTACGAAAACGTACATACGTAAGTCATTTACTCTGGTAAATGGTGGCAGTCTGCTACGCAAGTTTTGCTTAAATGACCATACATTTCAAACAGATGAGGCAAAATATCGATGTTAAGACATCGTAGAAATTAACATCGATACATCGATGTTTCGCAATAATGAACATCGATGTTTTTTTACTGATACATCGATGTTTCAGAAACATCGATTTATCGTTTGCATCCCTATTTCCATGTTATAACGTAGTAAGAATCACTACGCCGGACAATTCACTACCCGCTTATCTTGCCCGTGGATGTCGTAAAAGACGAGTAAGAGATTATATGCATATGACATCTATGCGAGAAAGGAAAAACTCGATATGGAACTATATACCAACCCATTCAGCGTGGTACAATAGATCCAATTCTCCACGCTTGTTGAAGAAGTTGAGCTCAATAGTGAAACCTTAAGAAGCTGAGGTGACAAAAGAATGGTTGCTATTGCAAAAAAGAAAAAATCATACATTGTTCTGGTAAAAATCTAGAAATTTCCTTCAATTTCAAAAATTTTCTTCCACAGTTATCATCTATCCTACTGGGCATCCATGATCCGTTCGTGCCTTTTGAGAATTTGTTCTGTGCGCTTTTCATGGGCGGTATCTGGGACTCGCTCGCCAAACTGCTAGGCAAGGGCCAACCTAAAGAAGAAACTAAAGACACAAAGAAGACTAATTAACCCGAACTATAAACAGGTAAATATATTTAAAAAGCCTTTAATAAATTAGTACAAGATAAATACGTGCTGCTATCCGTGTGGTGACGGAATAAGAATACAATTCACCACCTCCTATCCTGACTGTGGGTGTCGTAAAAGTCGACTAAGGAATATGATATGCATATAACATTTATGCAGAAAAGGATACATATTGTACTATACCAACCCATCTGATCAGGGTGTGTCTGTTTCCCTCCTATTATGGAGGAGCCCAGAAGTGGGACGTATATGAGCTGAAATGATGAAATACTACAATGCCTCTTACGTGGGCTTCATGTTTATGTATGCAAAATATAATTTTAATTTATCCCTTTATATCTTTTACTAGCAACCCGCCCTCGCTTCGCTTCGGTTTTAGTCGTTTTACCCGCGTAGTTCCCGTTCCCGTGGGAATACCAGCATAAAATTTAGCCTAGTTTACGCCCTGATATTATAGCTTTCCATTGGTGAAAGAATTTTTGAAATCGGTCCAGCCGTTTTGACCTAGATTGACCCGGACCAACTCCATTTGGGTCAATGATTACATTCCCAAGGAGGGTTGACGTCAGGCAGGCGGCCGGTCATAAAAGTCATTGCCGAAACTTTTTGCAATATGTCAAAACAGATGACATATTGCGTCGACCCCAAGTAATTGGGATAAGAGCAAGATGATGATGGTCCAGCCGTTTTGAAAATTACTCAGAACAAACAGACAGACAGACAAAAATTTTTAATCGCTATTTTAGGCATAGGTGTCGTGCAAATAACCGTGTGAGCATAAAAAAGCCTATTATTTTGATATTACAGACACTCCAATTTTATTTATTGGTATAGATTAAACATATCATCAACATCTCGGTAAATTTACGTCCCACTTTTGGCCTCAAGTCTACTACATAATAGGTGTGAAATTAATCTACAGTATTAGTTATCATGTTAGTGAGGCGTGTTGGTATAGAGTTTTATTTCGAATTTTCTTTATCTTGCTTAGTTATTGTATGCTATATTATATCCCTTAGTCGTCTTTTACGACATCCATCCGCACGATAGAGGGTTAGGAATTGTATTCTTACTCCGTAACCACGCAGGTAACACAATCTATTATTATATTACGACACCCTTGAGCAAAAAAGGCAGTGATGAATTGTATTTTTACTCCATCACCATACGAAAATATATAAATAGAATGGTGATTCATGATATACATATATTTTTATATAATTTTTGCTTCGCCTCTGGGGACCCTGTCATCTGTGCAGACTGCTTTACCGAAATAGTTATTACAGGGATGGAATTATTCATCCACAACACCAAAATACCCGTCGGTGGCCACAGCCGACCCTGGCTTAACAAAACCTGCAGGAAGGCTGCACGCCAGAAACATTCCGCTTATAGAGCCTGGAATAGGTCCTAAAAGGGGAGTATAGAAGTCGTTGTAGATGGGTCCTGCTCCTATACTATGACCATTAATGCTGGTGTACCACAAGGCTCGGTGCTCTCGCTGCCGTTGTTTCTCCTGCACATCAATGACATGCTCTCCGTCGAGAATATATGTTGCTATGCTGATGACAACATGGGTGACGAGCGGTATACCGAGCAACGGAATGTCCCTCGGAGTACACAGGAAAGAAGGGTTGACCTTGTGTGGAGAGACTTTGGGTCACTCTGAGTGCTCTACCGGCTCTTTCATGGAGAGTGCTCTGAAGAACTGTTTGACTTGTTACCACCGTCACCGTTTTACCAACGTGACACTCAACACCGTAGCAAGGTTCAACCATTTCACCTGGAAACGTTATGGTCTGTACGTTTCCAGTGATCATTTCTCGCATGTACGTGTAAATTCTGCAATGAACTACTTGCTGCTGTGTTTCTCGAGCACTATGATATGTCCTTCTTTAAACGAGGTTTAAGAAGAATATTTTCTTCACGGTAGGCAAAGGCCTGGCTGTGGCTCTGGTATTGCAAAGGCCCATGTACAGCAGGATCACTTACCATCAGGTGTGCTGCTTGCTCCTTTGCCACCATTGGCAATAAAATATATATGTATGTATTACATTACATTAGTGTTTTCAGGTCGCCTTTTCCAAACAGTTTCACGTGCTACGTAATCAACTGACACCGACAATACACAATGCGACGGGTTAATGTTAAGACATCTGAAAAAAAAAAGTAAAAAAAAAAACAGTAAAAGTTAAAATCCAAAAAAAAATGGCACAACGACCAAAGTTTGATTTCATTAGTATTAAGTATCATTATTGATAAATATTATTTATTTTATTAAGAAATGGATGACTTAAGTTTTATGTTTTAAATGGTATTTGATATTTTAGTTCCTCAGTTCCTAGATGGCCAAATATTGTGATAATATTCTTCTCACTAACAACAAGTATGTTGCAACTTGCCATAATTAAAATAAATTTAGTTTTAATAGTAGATATTTTGTTAAGTACTTTTGTATTTTAGTGTTCCCCGAGTGCAAAAAAAACCATAGAGCATTGAAATTGTGTTTTAAATTTTATTTTACAATCGAAACGAAAATCGACTAAACCGACTTCCTTTGCATAATAAAAAAAATCACGAACTACAAATACAAGAAAGATCTCAGCGTAAAGAATGAAACTAATATTTTAAAATATCTTTCATAATATTCTATTTTTGTTATTTCTTAAACTGAATATATGACGTACAAATATTGTAATGGCGTTATGAATAAACTGACTAATTCGCATGGGTGCAAGCGATGAAGCACACTTTATTCGTAAACGATTTATAAAAAATAAATAACTTTTTATTTGAGTACCATTAAAAAACTGGCTGAATTGTAATATGACCGATAATATATTTTTAATGTAAACATAATTTTATTTGTGACATTCATTTAAAAATAATCTGGATATGTTAAAGGAAGCAATAAATTGTTTTTATTTAATGTGTAGTTTGTTTCATCATCATCTCAACCTCATATACCTTCCACTGTTGGGGTCAGGCCACCTCTAGAAGGGCATTTGACCTTATGTGCTACACTGGTGAGAAATGTTGCGGTAGGGCGTATAGGGTTTCATTTCGAGTTTTTCATCTCTTGCAAGGATGTCTTGCATTATATCCCTTAGTCGTCTTTTACGGCAACAATGGGCAAGATAGGTGTTGAATTGTATTCTTATTCCGTCACCACACGGAAAAGCCGAATTACACTTATTTACACTAGGACCGATAAATCAAGTGCGTTGAATGTAGAGCAACCATAAGCAGAATTGAAATCGCTGGAAGTATTTTTAAATTACTAAAACATCGTACACAAATTAACTAATGCTTTGCTTTGTAGATGATTATCTTCGCATCATTCCCACTGCGATGGCGGGTTAAGATAGAAGCGAGTTAAGAAGTTACAGTATATCAATACTCCTTTTTTTTTACTCTGATGGAAAATGCATTTATGCATGTCCCCCTTGGTGGTATTGGGGGAGTATGTGGGACTCACCGGATGGGATAACCTCCCGGAATACCCACTAAAAACCATCAGCGGCTCCACTACCCCGTCATTTTAGGGACGTCAGAGGGTCGCCTTTCGGTATTCAACTCGGACGCCCCGACGGTAGGTCTATTGGCCTCACCTTTGTGCCACGCTACGGAGGAAGAAGGCGCGCATACTGATGGCGCCGTCTTCCTGGACGTCGTCTACGCAGAGGGTCAGCGGTGGCATCTGCCTCGCGTTGCCGCTCTGCGGCCTTTTTTGCGACATCACGGCTTCGCAGAAGTATGCCATGGCCGCCTAGCATGCGGTGTCATCGAGCATTTTATTTATGACAGCCACCAGTGATAGGTCCTCTCCGATATATCAACACCCCTGTTTTCTAGTAGTCATATAAATCGGCTCAGGGGTAGTAGCAATCGATATAGGTATGTTAGAAGACAACCAATCCCAAAACTCACATATATGTCCAATAAAATCTGTTATATCCGTGGTGCTGTACTGCTTATTAACTTAGTGACTTAATTGGCTTATTAACCAATTTTACTTAGTGAATGGCTTATTCCAAAGTTTTTTTTCTAATTAAATTTGTTACGAGTCCAAAAGCGTTTGCGAGAATTCCTGAGGATCAAACTGATAATTACGCTTTTATTACGCATATGAAGTAAATATAATTCTATGTTTTTTTTTGTGTTTGTATTTGATTTTTGTTTCCAGACCTTTCGATAATTTTTCAGCGTTCATGGGCAGTGAAGGATTTATATAAGACTCGACCATTAATGAATTACGATAGTTAAGTTGTGAGTGTGCGGCAAAGGTGAGCAGGCTAATTCGCATAGATGTATCTACTAGACATAGACCTCGCAAAGAAAAAATTATTATAAATGTTTTGAAAATGAGCTTAGTTGGTAAAATAGGTTGCCCAGAGGAAACTGAGCTGCTACTCATTCTCCTGGTAGAATCGTATGCGCTGTTTATGACTTTCATAGAAAAATCTGGATTAGTGGCATATTCTATCATTTACCCGTCACCATATAGAACTTAAATTATGGTATACCTACCTCGTTAAAATTTTGCCGCAGTGTCTGGTCCCCACCTAAAACTACTTGCCGATCCCTGATCTAATGTTTCTATTACGAAGTTACTTATTAGATGTAATAATTTCAATCCAATCTAAAATTTACCAATCTTTATTACGTTAGTTACTTATCATACTTAGCATTAATAATTTCTTCGAAAAGAATAGCCTTTGATTACAAAACGTATAAGTACATAAGAACCGCGTGATTAAAACCATTTTTGCAAACATGTCTTATTAAATATTGATACGATAAACGAATTAATACCACTGTAATTAATCAATTTACATAAATGCCAGGCAACCTCATCATAATGCCTTCCACTTGTGAAACATGGTTTTTCCCAATAAAATGTTATATGTAACACGGGTATGTATTACTCGGGCACCTTTTTTCGTCTTGTGATGTGTCATGTTCATTGCCATTTTAGTATTCCAATTCTTCAAGTTGTGACAGTTATACCTATCCTATAAGGATTTCTGTTTCAGAGTTTATCTCACAGAGAAATCCCGAAGTCCACACAGAATCCTCAAAATCTCAGACTGAACTCCACTCTGACATTTTGACTGAATTAGAGAATAGACCGTCACCCTTAAAAGGGCTTCGCTTAAGGGCGACGCCCCGAGTGAGGCGTCAGGGAATGACGGTACCTAAAAGGTATCCCGCCGCGCTAACCACGTGCTTCTTGGAACGCGGTACCAGTGGCCGGCTCAATGGCGAAGGGGAGGGCATACAGGGTTATGGGACCATGTGCCGCCATTTCGTCACCCCGGATGGAACGAACGGCGTGTGAGCTGACCATAGCCCATCCAAAAAACGGAGCTCCGAGACTTAAGCCATAAATCTCCGTACTGGTAACACTTACTCGTGACTTGTGCCTTCAGATACACGGTTGTTACATGATAAAACCTTTTTAGTTTTCTAAACGTTGCCCAGTCGTGTTGGAATCGTCTGCCAACCTCTTTACCTTAAATGACAATTTGTGAGTAACTGTAATTAATTGACGATTACTGTGACTTTCATTTTATTAAATTCACAACACAACAATAAACAACTAACTCTCCATTCTATTTAGCAACGATTCTACTAATACAGTGTCGAAATCAAGCAATAAAGTGGCAATCGACCTATAATCCCGCTCAGGTCAAACAGGTTGGAACGGGCTCTAATTCGAAGAATTTATTGAAATAAAAATACAAAAATGATTACGTGTCTTAATTTTATACACACCCTCGAGGAAGTAAGGGATCATCATTCATTCATCATCATTTCAGCCTATTGCCGTCCACTGCTGGACGTAGGCCTTCCTCATGTTACGCCACAATGTGCGGTCCTGTGCCGCCTGCATCCAACGACGCCCAGCAACTTTCACTAGGTCCTCGGTCCACCTAGTTGCGTCCTACACTGCGTCGTCCGATACGTGGTCGCCACTCGAGAACCTTTCTTCCCTAGCAGTTGTCGGTTCTTCGAGCGATGTGGGCTGCCCATTGCCACTTCAGCGTGCTAATTCTTCGTGATATGTCGGTTTCGACACACTCTCGATCCTCTCCACTTGTCTACGAGAGACTTACGAACGATAAACCCTATACCACCTTGGGACGAGTGATCGCCTTCCCGGTAGAAGAGCAAGTTTCCAGACTGGAGGATTATCGTACCCTCGCCCTCTCTTCGCATTTCTGATAATCCTACAATGTCCCAGCGGATTTTGCTCAATTCCTCTTCCAGCTCCATGACCCTCTCGTCAGTCCTGAGTGTCCGAATGTTGTGTGTTACCAGGGCCAAGGATCGTTTTTGTTGGTAGCCGGATCACTGCCGGAGATTCCTCGCACCCCACGTTCCACCACTACTGGGCCCGCCATCAAAATGAGCCCGTAGGGTACAGGAGCCGCTGTGATTGGGAGCCATTTTTTCATTGTACGCCATTTTTGAGAGGGGATATTGCCGTAATCGCCACGTTTGGCAGGCGGGTTGGCGATCGCAGTTTAGGTGTTTTACGTTTACCAGGAGAGAGCTGCTACCCACTCTCCTGGTGAACCCTTAGCCGATTTTTACGACTCCCACGGGCAAGTAAGGGGTGGCGACACATGTATTCTCAACCCGTCGCCACACGGGTGGGATTAAGGGATGATACAACATTATTCTAAAACCACACACAATAGTTTTGTTTCTTTTTTTCATTTTTTTCTTAATTGCGCAGACTTCATAATGCAAACATAATGATTGTTCTAATTCTGCGTAATGCCTAAAGTTTTCATAGAGTGCAATAATATGGCGGGCGGAACACACGCCCCCGGTCATGGCTCCGCCAGACACTGACCGGGAGGCCGACGACGACAGTGTTCCGCCCATCACGGAACCCGAGATGGGAGTGGCGGTGGCGCGCATGAGCGCAAAGTCCACCACCCCCGGGCCCGACGGTGTTCCTAAACGTGTGCTGGGCCTGGTCCTCAAAGACCTGGGTCCCCGCCTCAGGGAGCTGTTCGACGCGTGTTTAGCGTCCGGATGGTTTCCTGGGTGCTTGAAGGAGGGAAGGCTGGTGCTCCTGCCAAAGCCGGGACGGTCTCCGGGGTCGCCTTCGGCCTACAGGCCTATCGTGCTGCTCGATGACACGGGTAAGCTACTGGAGAGGGTGGTAGCTGCCCGCATCGAGCGGCAACTCGTCGGCATGGGGCCCGATCTGTCGGACGCCCAGTTTGGGTTTAGGAGGGGTCGTTCGACGATCGCTGTTGTGCCTGAGGGCCGTGGTGACTGAGGCCGTCACCGATGAGGAAGTGCTGTTGGCGGTGTCCCTAGACATCGCCAACGCATTCAATAGTCTGCCATTCAGCTACATCAGGGAGGCGCTCCGGTATCACGGAGTGCCAGCTTACCTGAAGCGACTAGTGGCAGACTATTTGGAGGGGCGCAGCGTCCTCTGCACCAACCGAGCAGGGGGGGGGGCACCGTCCTGCCACCAGTGCGATTGCGACGAGGACACGGCGCAGCATACGCTTGAGGCCTGCGCCGCTTGGGCCACGCAGCGCCGTGAACTCGTCGCAATCATCGGTGCCGACCTGACGCTGCCGGCCATCGCTAGGACGATGGTCGACAGCGTCGGGAATTGGGACGCGGTCGCAGCCTTCTGCGAGACAGTGATCTCGCAGAAGGAGGCGGCGGATCGCCTCCGCGAGGAGCGCAGCCTCGATGAGGAGATCCGCCGCCGGCAAATGGGGCGGCGCAGGCGCAACTACCTGCGCCTCATGCCGCCCTAGCCGAGGCCGCGGGTGACATGACCGGGGATTAGGCCGTCACCCGCCGAGAGGCCGACCGCGTGAGGAAAGACCGACGTCCTCCCCGAGGGGGGGACCTCGGTCGATGGGAGGGGTATTCCGTCGGGCCGTCCCCAAGTAGGGGGTATTCCGTCGGGCCGACCACTAACGACAAGTTAACTCTGCTCCGGTGGTCGGCCCAACGACGAAGGCGACGTGGTTTTCGGGTGGGTTGCGGGAGAGTGGAGAGTGTGCGGACAGAGTGGTGCGGAGGCGCTCCGACCGCAGCCCACCCACAAGAAAAAAAGAGTGCAATACATGCAATGCATGCAAGACTGCACAGATGGCGTAGTGGTTAAGATAGCGACCTACAGAACCAATGTCGGGGGTTCGAATCCCACGCGGTACAACACTTTGTGCGATCCACAAATTGTTGTTCTGAGTCTGGATGTAATTTGTGTCCGTTAATTATATGTTTGTAAAGTCCCCCGCAATACAAGGATTATTTCCTTAGTGCAGGGTGTTGTCTTAAATAAATAAACTGTTAGTCACCTAGATTTTGATTTCTTGACAAGCATTAAGTACCGCTTTTCCGTCAAGTTAATCGCAGACAAAAGAGATCATAGCTACGCTTCTTATAAAGATGTATTAGCAGCTTAGTTCTGTCGATTTACTCAGGACTTATATGTTACAGAAACAAAATCTATGTTATTTGTGATAACTTACCTAGATGGTTAACAGAGAGCTAGAAATTAGCATTCACTATTAGCCATTTTGATATAATCATTACCTTGATGTTATCTCATTTACTTGGGGTCAACTGAATATGTACTCTTCTTTCATAGTACATATTGGCACTATAACTTATTGGCACACACAATATCCTTATTGGCAATAGTTTTACAGCCTTTTTTTGGGGTGGGCTACGGTCAGCGCAACTGCCGCCCGGCTCCGTCTGGGGCGACAAAGGGGCGGCGCGCGGCCCCGTAAGCCACCCGTGGCACTGACCACCAGTGCAGGATGATTTGTCGTCAGTGGTCGGCCCGACGGAATACCCCTGAGGAGTACCCTCTCCTCGACCGACGTCCTCCGCTGTTCGGGGACGTCGGTCGAGGAGAGAAGGGTTATACCGAATATAAGGGTTAGTAGTATTGGTAACCACTACCGCACGAATAAGTTGCCAATGAATAATTATACAGAAGTAAGCGAATCGTTCTTACTTATCCTCTCTTACTGCCTACCCAGAGTATCTATTTCATAATTACTCCGATATTTCTGAAGTTATTACGCAATAATATATTATGAAAATATCAAGAATCGATTAAATTTTAATTTGAGGCAGAAAATAATGCATCCATCTATCCATCCATCAGCCTTCCCAAGGAGGATCATATCAAAATCGTTAACCTTGACAAGGTGATTGGTAATCGCTGCTAGTCATACAATTTTTCTAGGTAGTACGTCTGCACATTCTCCTTTTTTATTGGATGGGTTACGGTCGGCGCACTCCTCGCACCACTCCGTCCGGGGCGACAGAGGGGCATAAGCACACACACCCGTAACCCACCCGTATAGCACGTCGCCTACCCCACGGTAGGGACCCCAAGGAAGTACCCTCTCCCGTCTGCACATTCTCCTAGTGATCCTTTTGCCCATTTTAAGACTCCCATAGGAATGTAATTGATGGTGACGCCTTCTATTGATAAGCCATCACCCACATGATCAAAACAAAAATGAAATTCATTAGTTACTTTACCAATCATTTCCGTGTAGTGACGGAGTAAGAATATAGTTCACCACGCTATTTCCTCCCGCGTGACTAAAGAATATGCACACAGAAAATTCATTTTTCTGTGAATATGCAGATAACATCTACGCAGTTTACCACCGCATTTCCTGCCCATGAGTGTTGTAAACCTGACTTAAAGTATATGAGGATACTATCATAGTAAGAAAGGCAAAACTCGAAATAGAACCTTGTACCAATTTGTATGAACAGCGTTGTATAGCTGCTGTACTATAAGTAGGTAAATCGCCTTTTCGATGTGCAGGAGGCTCGAGGCAAGCAATGGGACATATGTGAGAAGAAATATTCTATAACCTGTTCTCCTTCCTTTCTTGGACAACAAATGTTTCATGTTAAACAAGTCAGCATCCAGGTTGATCCGTAATTATAAGTTAAAGTTACTATAAGTGTGTATTATAAGTGCAGTGTGTAGAGTACTACGAATTGATTCCGACGACCCTGTAATACCACCACTAGCAAAATATTTATTTTTAATACTTAGAATGTGACTTTTCGGGTAATTATAAGAGACCACTTTAATTCCCTTCGAAAAATCACATTATAGGTAGAAATAAATAATAGGATACTTACTTATGTGGTTATTCAAACAAAATGGGTTGTTATACTGTAGTGAACGGTACTTATTACAATAATTATGAAATTTTACACTAAATATAGATCTTTCATAATTATGGTTATTAAGATTATAAAATTTCCATTATCATCGTTCAGCTCATATCAATATATACGCCTATTCTATCGTCCGTATTGGAAAAGTTTTACCAGGCATAGCACTACTGAGTACTATGCTTGGTAACCTGCCTGACGGCTGACGTCAACCATCCTTGTCAATATAATTGATGACCAGACGCCATCAGATGAAGTTTACCCAGATCAATATAAAACTTCCCTTATAAAATACTAAAAAACCTCTCGTTTATATGATAATTTTTACTTACAGAATTCGTACATTTTTCATCAATACAATTTTTACATCGAACAAAAGATAAATTGTCAGAGAAAGTTACTCTTTAAGGGATTAAAGGGTAACCAGGGCTCGTCCGGGATTTGAACCCGGGACCTCTCGCACCCGAAGCGAGAATCATACCTCTAGACCAACGAGCCATACCGACATGCTTTTGCAACCCTTATTTTTCCTTCTTTTGCGCGCTTATTTTTAACTTCCCCATATATTTTAATCAAATATTCCTAATTCCTTGAGTATATGATATCTTTGTTGATTTCTTATATCATCATATCTGCGCATAGACGACCCATGCTGGGGGTTGCGCTCCCTACGTTATGGGAGTGAAATTGGCCTACTATACCACGCTGGTCAGATATTTTGGCATAGGGTTTTATTTAGAGTTTTCCTTCTCTTACACAGACGTTATATACATACATGCATACATAGTCTCACGCCTGTTTCCCAGAGGGGTAGGCAGAGACTACGGATTGCCACAAGCCACGTTCCTGACATATTCCCATCGCTTCACTCACACTCATCTTCAAGCATTCTCGTCTCGGTTACGCGTACTCTTAACATGACCTTTCATTAGCACATCTCCAATTTGATCCAGAAACGTACGGCGTGGTTTTCCTCTTGGAAGCGTCCCACTCACACTTGCTTTGTATACTTGCTTCGTCATTCTCTTTTCACTCATTCTTCCTACATGAAGATAGACATACTAATCATATACATAGTTAAATAAATAAATAGTCGTTATATGAATATGATTAGTCATCTTTTACAACACCCATGCGCAAGAGGTAGAGATTTGTATTCTTATTCCGTCACCACATGGAGAGATTTTCGGTATATTTAAAACTAATTACATACTAATAGCTATAGGTTCTTGAGCGGCGACCACGAATCGGACGGCGCAGCGTAGGACGACCCCCCACTAGGTGGACTGACGGCATTCTCAAAGTCGCAGGGAACCGTTGAATGCAAGTGGCGTAGGACCGTTCCGAGTGTCATTCTCAGCAGTGGACGTCTGTAGGCTGATGGATGGATGGATGGACATACTAATAGCATGCAGCATATGCAATAATTATGTGGACAATTACTGCGAAGATAGTAGCGTTTGCCGCTCACTCTCTCAGTCAGCCATGCGGCAGATAGTATAGGCAATTCGAGCAGGAGGTAGACGGACCAAGATTAGGCTGCCACCGGCAGTAAGGTCGACCGTGTGAGATCCACGCCTCAGCAACTCTGCCGATCGGGCGTCGATCGGAGTACCGACGCGAACTGTATCCAAAATGATAACACGCCAGATTGATCAGCTTTTTTAAGAAATCAGTATCCAGACGCATGGCGATGGGCTAGGTATACGGTAGGTGATGGTGCCGCACGCCACCCTTGCATCACCCGGACGTATTGGACTGGGTATGTCCAGTCCAGACTATAGTCAGCCTAGAGCCAAAAAAAAAGGGTCTGTACCAGCTATATATTAGGTATTATTCTTAGGTATTGCTACTACCCACCCCTTGCTACCTGCTCCTTCATATAATTAGAGAAAAATTAAATACAAAATTTTTGAAAATAATTGTATCTGGATAGACTCATCCATGGTACCTGCAACTAGTTTTGAAATTTTCTGTACGACGATAAGGAAACGTACCCATAGACCCATACTATATTTTTTCAATTTTCATACCCCTATCCCCTTCAGTTTTGTTCAACCCAATTGTGTTCAAGCGTAGTAATTCCGTGTGGTGGTGGAGTAAAAATGTAGTGTTGCCCAAAAAAGTCTTGGTCTTGCGGTCTTGGTCTTGCGAGAAATGCGAGACCGAGACCAAGACCAAGATCGTTTAATTTTTGCAAGACCAAGACTGGCGGATATTGTTAACTTGAAGGGGAATATAAACACTCCCATTTATTATAAAAATATTTAAAATTACATAAAAGTTATTGAATCAACTGCACCGTGTGGTGACGTATTCAGAAAACAGGGTCGAAATTCCTTCCTTTGCCATAGGAGTAGTAACGCTGTCTAATGTAACACGAGGGGAATAGGAGAGTAATTTTCCCCAGTGGTAAGGGTTATATTCAGTAGTGGACTATAGGCTAGCAGATCGATTGATAGGATAGGATGATATTTGATTAATTTAGTTGGATTTTTCCTTGTCATGATAAATTACTGTTACGTTATTCCAACTGCAAGACTTGCAAGACTTTGCGAGACTCTTGCTGCAATACCAAGACCAAGGCTCGAGTGCGCAATACCAAGACCAAGAGGAGACCACGTGTGATGTTGCAAAATCAAGACCAAGACTAGTCCAAATCTCGTCTTGGTCTTGCATTTGGGCAACATTATAAGTGCAATTCACCACTCCCCATCTTGTCCGTGGATGTCGTAAAAGATAACTAAGGGATATATAATACTCATAAAAGAGAATGAGTACTCGAAATAAAACCTTATAACAACCTGTCTGACCATCATGGTATAGCGGGGTCAATTTCCCTCCTATTGTGGAGATATATCAACTGAAATGTAATAATTTTGAAGATTCATTCACCCTGTAAACAGGTTAACTAGTGTGGATTCTTTAACTGTTGATCGAATCAATATCTCGGGTCCCGGGCTGGGAAGCCACCCGGGCCCTTCCGACGCAGTCTGACTCTGCAACTCCCCACTACCAATATATATTAGCGGCAGTCACAGACAATTCTTTGAATCTGGATATACATAGATACCTATACATATATAATATTTACCATTTTTGCTGTGGGACTCGATTTCGATGGTTTATTAGCTATTATTTTAATACATTATATTACCACACAAATATAACATGGATTTCTAATGTTTACGCGAGTATTAGACAATGTAAGCCACCCGCGACCATGAACGCTTTAAGGTACGGCCAAACCTGCGCGACCAAAGCGACTGCGAAGCGGTAGCGTCAGCCCCGCGACAGACGCTACCGGACGCTACCCGTGATATCTTATGGCGACATGCACACCTAAGCGACCACGGCGCGGGACGACCGCGTCGGTAGAGCGGGACGCACGCGTCTAGTAGTTAGACGTGTTTACCTCTACGAGTATACCTTGATTATAATTATTTTATTATAATCCACGATGGTGACGGAGGTCCTTTAAGGTACGGCCAAACCTGCGCGACCAAAGCGACTGCGAAGCGGTAGCGTCAGCCCCGCGACAGACGCTACCGGACGCTACCCGTGATATCTTATGGCGCCATGCACACCTAAGCGACCACGGCGCGGGACGACGGCGTCGGTAGAGCGGGACGCACGCGTCTAGTAGTTAGACGTGTTTACCTCTACGAGTATACCTTGATTATAATTATTTTATTATAATCCACGATGGTGACGGAGGTTTTCCGTGTGGTGACTAAAGAATAAAATTCACCAGCCCCTCTCATACCCGCGGGTGTCATAAAAGACAACTAAGGGATTTATTACGCATATGGCATCTACGCAAGAGATTTTAAACTCGAAACAAAACCCTATACCAACCTGTCTGACCAGCATGGCATAGTAAGGTCAATTTCCCTCCTATTATGATGGAGGCTCAAGCCCAACAGTGGGATGTATATGAGACGAAATGATGAAAATGATTAATCCACGATGACCACAGTGTCTATAACTGAAGATACAGAGTTGTTTATGGAAAAGTAAGAGAACATAGTATTTTATACGATTTAAAACATCCAGGATATAAGAACTTA
The DNA here is from genome assembly GCA_032191425.1 of Lymantria dispar. Lineage (NCBI taxonomy): Eukaryota > Metazoa > Arthropoda > Insecta > Lepidoptera > Erebidae > Lymantria > Lymantria dispar. The sequence goes on from CM063455.1 coordinate 10,444,704, forward strand.
AGAAAAAAAGATAAAATATGGGATTCTATCGTTTCGCGTCGTAGTCGCGCTGGTGTGCACATCTAGTTTCGCATTGTAGGCTGGCGCGTTTCGCTTCCCGCATGTTTGACGCGCAGGTTTGGACGTACCTTTAGTGTTCGAAACGCTGGGCAATAAAAAATCAAATATAAACGCGATAAAAACCGTAAAATGGTTTCATTTACAATAATCTAGATTACTAGGTAATACTTATGTTCGTTTTCATTAAATCACAGAATTGAAATTACCCACAAGATTAGTGTTATCATCGATATGATAATATATTTAACTGTATACAGTACTTATCTTAAGGCGGCGTAACACTGGAAGTATAGATAATAATTATCATAAAAAATGTAGATAATATTCACAATCATATATGAATTAGATCATCAACCTATTAGTACACCCTAACAATCTATACCAATAAATAAAATTGGAGTGTCTGTTTGTAATGTCAAAATAATAGGCTTTTTTCATGCTCACACGGTTATTTGCATGACACCTATGCCTAAAATAGCAATTAAAAATTTTTTGTCTGTCTGTCTGTTTGTTCTGGGTAATCTTCAAAACGGCTGGACCGATTTCAAAAATTCTTTCACCAATGGAAAGCTATAATATTAGGGCGTAAACTAGGCTATATTTTATCCCGGTATTCCCACGGGAACGGGAACTACGCGGGTAAAACGACTATAACCTATAACCGAAGCGAAGCGAGGGCGGATTGCTAGTTCTTAATATGTTCCGCCAGGTCAGCTACGATACCGCCGGGCTGGTACCGGTGATTGACCCAACGGCGAAGGAGAGGGATTACGATGGGTTATTTGGCCGCGTAATGTCTTTTCGTCGCCCCGGACGGAATGGACGGCGTTTGCGCTGACTATAGCCGCATGTAAATTAAAAAAAAAAATGTATATAAACGTGTTATATATAAACTCCGTTTTTAACAATCATGAACATTTTTTTGTCATGGTCCTAATATTTACTACATGAATCCTTTCTTTCGTTTGCGCTGACCATAGCCCAACGAAAAAAAAAACACTTATCCATCCGTTGCCCCGGAGAGATCGGGCGGGGTGTGTCTTACCATTAAAAGAAAGGTTATGTTTTTCATCAGACCTGTTAAACGTGAATATTTGTTGTTGACTAGCAACCCGCCCTCGCTTCGCTTCGGTTATAGGTTATAGTCGTTTTACCCGCGTAGTTTCCGTTCCCGTGGGAATACCGGGATAAAATATAGCCTAGTTTACGCCCTGATATTATAGCTTTCCATTGGTGAAAGAATTTTTGAAATCGGTCCAGCCGTTTTGTAGATTACCCGGAACAAACAGACAGACAGACAGACAAAATTTTTTTTATTGCTATTTTAGGCATAGGTGTCGTGCAAATAACCGTGTGAGCATGAAAAAAGCCTATTATTTTGACATTACAAACAGACACTCCAATTTTATTTATTGGTAAAGAAAAGATGAATATCCTTAGTCAATAGAACAGTTTTTGGAAGAATAACGGAACAATATTTCCGATTCAGAATCGTAGTATGCATAGATGGCTAGTTTTTAGATAAGTTACGGTATTTTATGTTATTAGCATAGATTGTATGGTTAGGATCACAGGAGGTCACTGTCGCTGATTATTGGTCCCCGTTTACACCATTAGCGAGGCTTTTTTGAGACTTAAAAAAGTACGAAAATCATAAAAATTTAAACATAAAGAAGCATCATCATCATCATTTGCCTGCCCTTATCCCACGCTAAGTGGGGTCGGCACAACATGTACTTACCTTCCATAACCTCCTATCGGCCGTCATATCTGCACTCACCCTTTTCATACGCATGTCCTCATTCACACAGTCTATCCATCTCTTTTTGGGTCGCCCACGCTTCTTTGGTCCATCCACATTCATATCGATAACCCGCCTTATCACATGGCTTTCATCCTTCCTCATTCACATGGCCATACCAAGACAACCTCGCGCTCCTAATCTTCTCTATCACTGGTGCTACTTTCAGGCTTCCCCTAATATACTCATTTCTTATCTTATCTAACCTTGTGACCCCACACATCCATCTTAGCATACGCATCTCTGTGGTGGAGTTGGCGTAAAGCAAAAATTGCATCCGTGGTTCCCAGTCCTGGCCTAAAGCCAAACTGGTTCTGGGTTATTTCACTTTCCTCTCTCATTCTTTTCTTTATCACTTTCTCCCAAATCTTCATGCTATGTGACATGAGCTTTATTCCTCGGTAGTTGTTACATTCTTGTACGTCGTTCTTGTACGTCTTGTACGCCCCTTATTTTTAAAGATAGGCACCAGTGAACTGGTACGCCATTCGTTCGGGATCGACTCTTCATGTAACAACTTATTAAAGAATAAAGTCAGCCACTTCCATCCATCCGCTTGTAAAACCTTCCATACTTCTACAGGTATACTGTCTGGGCCAACCGCTTTACCTCTTTTCATACTCTGGACAGCCATTCTTACTTCGTCTAAGCTTACTTCTTCTACCAAACCCAGATTGGTCGGTAGGTCGACTACCTTTCCACTCCAGACGTTCTCTTCATTCATTAATGTTTGAAAATAACTCTTCCACCGGCCTTTTATTTCTTCATCGCTGGTCAGAACTCTTCCATTATCATCTTTTATACATTTAACGTGCACGATATCTCTAAACATAAAGAAGCGTACTTCAATAATCTCTTTGTGATTATTTGTAAATAGAAAATACATTTTTTTGTTAACAATTCTATCTAGAATTCTAGGAAATATTCAGATTTTATATAATCAGAATATTTTATATATTATCAAGATATTTTCCTATATAAAAATAACTTTTTAGTAGAAAAGTACTAAAAGTATTTTAAATTTTAATCTTATTAATTTGAGGGAGTTTTATTAGCGTATAAATCAATTTTTGTCTTTTTCGTATGGTGACGGAATAAGAATACAATTCGCCATTCCATCTCTTGCCCTTGGGTGTCGTAAAAGATGACTTAAGGGATTAAATATGCATATAACATATATGCAAGAGAAGGAATACTCTAAATAAAACCCTATACCAGCACGTTTGGCCAGCGTGCTATAGTAGATCAATTTCCATCCTATTGTGGAGGAGGTTCGGGCTCGTTAATGAATATAACAATTTTATAAGAAAGGCGCAATAAAAAACCTATAAAAGCACGATAGAATTGGTATTAATAAAGATATTTTTTTTTTGTTTGGGTTACCGGGGCGACAGTGGGGCGTAAGCACGCACACCCCTAACCCACCAGTATAGCACGTCACCTTCGTCGTTGGGCCGACCACCGGTGCAGAGTTCCTTGACTTCAGTGGTCTGCCCGACGGAATACCCCGAGGGAGTACGCTTTCCCGTCGACGTCCCCTACCGGGACGTTGACCGCCGTCGCGAGGCTAGCCTCTCCGCGAGTGCCCGGACTAAATATTAATATAGACTATAGTGATGATTGAATATTAAAAAAATATATCATACAAAACCAACTACATATTTATACATCTGTCAATTGCTGGATTAAGGGCTTCTCTCAAGAATGCCATACCGAAAGGTCGTATAATATTATGTCATATACATATATAATTATACATATATCTATATACACAATTGTATGTAATTTAAATGTGTATAATGTCTTATTTAGGAAACACTGTGTCACGCTTTTCAAACTAAACAATATATAAAATTTCACACACTGTAGAACTATAAGATAATGTAGACATTGTTGGCATTCGCCGTGGAGAAACGGTGTAATAGAAATCAAGCAGGTTGTACGTGACGTTGAATAGTGCGACTCGCGAGACAGCAAGTATCGGCCTTCCCACCTACCAAGTCTTTTAACAGATGCGCATGCGCTCAGGTCGAACCTGAACGCACCGTTTATTTATTTTATTTAATATAAGTTAAATTTTAACGTAACTTAGTGTATTAATAGTGTTGCAATAACTTAATGGGAATAACAATTTAAAGGTAAGTAACTAATATTTCTAACGGTGTAAAGAAAGTGAACGGGTTTTGTGAAAGCAGTTAGATTATTTAGTGGACAATTGCAAGCCGATGTCTCGGCATACGTATTATTTGGTTTTGCTGCACATTTCTTGAATAAACAGTTCCTTTTAAGCTTACTTGTTTTAAGAATTGTTTAGACTCTGACTCATAATTCATGGAATATATTAATGCTTTTATGAAGTGATTGAAATTATGTACCGTCCTATTTCCTTTACACGAATGATGTAGGTACTATTCATAAATCGTTATTTCCTTGTTTTCTTGGAATTTATTTATTATTATAAACTCGTCTAATAATTGCAGTAGATACATATACATATAAGTTGATATTTTAAAAATGCTGTGATTATTTAATTATAACTGATAACGAAGTTAATTGATATAAAATTAAATATTATTTTAATGATGCATACTTTATAGACTTACATACCTATTTTATAGCATTAGAGAGAAATTTACTTGCATTAGATTCACTTCAGCTCAAGTTATTCATTCCATATAACGCGTTTATTAACTAGGTACATCATGTTTTATGACGAACATCATTTTAAAATACTCGTTTTATAGTATCTTATAAGCGAGATCATCTCGCACGTAAGTTGTGAAGCTTCGAAACCTGCACTTAATTTTGTACTTTAAGAAATAGATTTTAATTTTTCTCCACTCTGAAGGAAAACTCAAAACGTATGTCTACGCTAAGAGAAATAATATAATATCTCGTTCGAACTAGACGTTTTACGCCATCTTATAAACGTATCTCAGGGCCTCAAGGGTCATCTGCCAGCATCACCATGTTTTTAATTTCGTTGTAAAATTCTGTTCTGGACTGGTTCTGAACTATAAGTAGTTCTGTGGTGATCTATGTATCTTTATGGAAGATTCCGTAATCAGGAATTGGTCGATGATTGTCTGTAACGATGCTTACGAAAGTTGGACTTACTTGCCTGTGAATTAAAAATATATTCCCCGTGAGAATGAATTTTTTGATATACAATTTTTAACAATAGTGAAATAGTTTTGATTTTATATAACTATTCACTGTTATTATGATACAGTCGAACAGGCTTAATTATTAGTTGAGCTGTCGCACACATTTTGTTGGAGTTAAGCTTAGACGTCTTATACCGTGAGATTGCTGTCGTTTCGCTACAAGACTTCGTTAGAGCAATGGTCACCAGTTTCAGGAAACATATCAGAGCAACATGCACCTTTAGCACGTTGGATGACGCAGGCACAAGGAACTGCGATGAAGTCGCGCCATCCAAGATCCTAGATCTATCTATCTATCTATGGATAGTCCATCACCCGCACCCTAGTCAATCGCGACATGTAGCTTCCTCTATAATTTGAAGGAACTTGGATTTCCACGCTTAACAGATGGCTCCCGTTGGGAGGATTTATTTTGCGGTTATGTTTTCCAAATGCCCTTGTCGTCTTTCAACCTGAAAAGCAATGTATAATGATTTTTATTCTTACTCAAAATACGAAATATGGATGCACAGTTTTTAATGTGTGGTAGCGGCTACAAATATTATCAACCCTTTCATTAATCGTGGGTGTCATAAAATAGGAATAAAAGCATCGAGCTGGATGCCATCTGATGCCATCTAGTCAACAATTACATTGTCAAAGGTTGACGTCAGGCAGCCGGCTGGTAGTAAAACTATTGTCAATGGCTTTTACAATATATACGATGGATGGAGAGTATATATTGCTTCGACCCCAAGTAATTGGAGTTAAATAATGATGTTGAGTTTTGCTTTTTGGTAATTTAATAATATAGAAAAGGTTTTCTTACAACTTATTATTTCCATAATTTGCTCGTACTATTTCAATTAAAATGTTTATCCAACTTTTCTCACAAATTGAAACTAATTTACACGATTATAGCAATCATCATCTTCATCATATCAGCCCATATTTGTCCCACTATTGGGCTTTTGCCTCCTTCTTTATGAGAAGGAATTTGACCTACTATACCACGCTGATCAGACTTATTGGTATAGGGTTTTATTTCAAGGTTTCCTTCTCTTTTATTGATGTTATTTGCATATTATATACCTTTTTTTATGGGTGGGCTATGGTAAGCGCACACGCCGTCCATTCCGACCGGGGCGACGAAAAGACGGCGTGCGAAAACATAACCCACCCGTACCCACGTCACCTTCGTCGTTGGGCCGAGTTCCTTGTCCTCAGTGGTCGGCCCGACGGAATACCCTTTCAAGTACCCTCACCTCTCGACGCCCCTGTCCCGGGACGTCGGTCGCCGTCGCGCGGTCAGCCTCTCTACGGGTGCCGGACTAAAGTCCCCGGTCCGATCACCCGCGGCCTCGGCTAGGCCTGCGACCTCGGCTGGGGCATATATACCTTAGCCGTATTTTACGATACTCACGGGAAAGAGAGAGGGTGGTGCATTGTATTTTTCCTCCGTCATCACATGGAAATAACAATGTAAGGTAATATTGATATTTTCTTAAATCTATTGAGTAATGCATTCTCAACTGAATACTTAGTACCTAACCAAGTTACGAGTTTTTTATAGTATAGGATCCCGCTATAAAACGACCTTCACCGAGATATTTATTTGATGAAACTTATTTTTTATTTAATTTAATATGTCAGTAAATATATTGCATATGGGTTGCCTAACAAATTTTAGTCCAGAGTATGATTAATTAATAATTAAAAAACATATTTATTTTTTTATCATTGCAGCGGTTTGATTATTAGACAAATTCTATATCAATCGAAAGTATGAAGCCCATAGAATATGCAAACGTTAGATTGCCTATTCTTTTCCTGTCACAACTCTCGGGTAGCTAGGTATAAACAGATAAATCGATACTAGCATTTTGCACCGGTCTGATCGACGTTTGCATATTATTCTATGGGCTTCATACTTTCGATTGGTATAGAATTTGTCTAATAATCAAACCGGTGCAATGTATAAAATAAAAAAAAATAATTATTAATTAATCATACTCTGGACTAAAATTTGTTAGGCAACCCACATGCAATATATTTACTGATATATTAAATTAAATAAAAAATAAGTTTCATCAAGTAACCATCTCGGTGAAGGTCGTTGTATAGCGGGATCTTAGACCATTAATATACAGAGCATGTAAATTAAGAGTCTGTCATCATCATCCCGGCTCGTATACGTCTCACTTCTATGCTGGCCTCCTCCACAATAGGAGGGAAATTGACCTTACTATATCATGCTGGTCAGACAGGTAGATGTTATATGAATATTATATCCCTTAGTCGCATTTTACAACATCCACGGGTAAGATAGGTAAGATAAGTGGTGAATTGTATTCTTATTCCGTCACTACACACGAGAATGTCATTCATCATTTCGGCTCATATACGTCCTATGGCTGGGATCAAGCCTCCTCCATAGTAGGAGGGAAATTGACCTTAGTAAGGTCACCACCAGATACCATGCTGGTCAGACAGGTTGGTATAGTTTTGTTTCGAGTTTTCCTTCTCTTGCATAGATGTTATATGCATATTATATCCTTTAGTCGTCTTTTATGACATCCACGGGTAATATACGGAGTGATGAATTGTATTCTTGTTCAGTCACTACACACGAGTCTATATTTTAAGTATATTCCAAAATACGTCAAAATAAAAGTCATGAGATGACCATTTGTTGAATAAAAAAAAAACTTCGTCACGATACATTCGAACGGAAACACATCAACATGTGTGTTAAATTATTCATGTCTGTTAAACCGTTCATCCTCGCAGACTTCTCAGAAGGGCTCTAAATTATAAAGTTTATTAGTTCAACATGCACATCTTAGATTGCTTGTACCAGTCGAATGAAATTAAATAATAACGGCACTAGACATTAGAATAACGAATAGTGTAGATAATAAGATTTATAGATACCAATTAAAGATGTTAAGTATCCATTTTAAAATATATTTCTATAGATAATTTTTCTGTATGTCATTGAACTTCTCCTAAACGACTTTACAGATTTTGATGTATATGTGTGAGAATCCTTTATGATTTAGGCTCACAATTAGTCATTGATAGCGCCGCAAACGAGCCCTAAGAACTTTTTTTTTCTTTTAATAAGTATATATATGTACAAAACGTCACTCGTTGGGTTAGTGATATTTTGAGAAGTGCTGAAGTGTTATTAATATGAAATAACAGTTATTTACTTACTAGCAACCCGCCCTCGCTTCGCTTTGGTTTCAGTCCCTTATCCCCGCAGTTCCTATTCCCGTGGGCATACCGCGATAAAATATAGCCTATATTACTCCCTGATATTATAGCTTTCCATTGGTGAAAGAATTTTTAAAATCGGTTCAGTGGTTTAGGCGTGAAAGCGTAACAAACAAACACATAAACAAACAAACAAACAAACTTACTTTCACATTTATAATATTAGTAAGGATGTTTTAGTATTTTTTTTATTGTTGTTGGTGGTAAACAAGCAGACAACATACCTGATGGTAAATGACACATCCTCTCATGGACTTTTGCTAGGAGAGTGTAGAATGTTATTCTTAATCCATGATCATACGGAAAATTTTCATAAAACTACCACAAAAATCCTCCAGCAGCCATATTAACCACAACTACTACGAGTAAGCACTTAACTTATTGCATTCGCAACAATGACTTTTATTAATAGCCAACTACCAAAAAAAAAAAAGAAATAAAGGTTTATGTACTTACACATATGTATCAGCGTAGTTTTAATCAGGAGTCTTTATGCTTTGATCTCTGGGCGAGACGTGGACAATTCTTTTAAAGTGTCCTACACTTGGTATAGACTTAACAATAAAATTAATAGATATACCATGACCATTGTTTCCGTTTTCAGAGATGTAGAGTAGGAACACTATTCGACACTCCTTGCTTTGCCGTAAGTATCATAAAATATGATTGCACTATGCAATCATATAGGTAATATCATTGCAAAAAACTTGCAATAAAATTCTATGGTAATCCGTCTAACCAGTATGGTAAAATAGTTCAAGTTCCCATCCCATCATCATGGCCCATCCCAATTATCATCATCATCATCATCATTATCATCGCTAAGTACTCATATATCTCCCACTGCTGGGCATGAACCTTCTCTTCAATGGGAGGGAAATTAACCTACATTGACATTAGTCAAACGGATTGGTATTGGATTTCGCTTCGAGTTTTCCTTCTCTTGCATAGATCATCTTTTATGATGAATTGTATTCTTACTCCGTCACCACATCAGGAACTTTCTCAATAATAAAATTCAAATAGATTGACAAAGATGAAGAGTAAAATAGACTCAAAAAATCTACTAGTGATTTATTCAAATATTTAACCTCGTACGAAATGGGGTCTACAACTCTAGATTCGAGAACTCGTTACCTTGAATATTGTATATATTTAATTCATAAAACATAAGTCGTTCTTCAAGGTCTGGTTTACGGATAAACTGAGACAATACTGTCGTTGACACACTGTCTAGTATAAGTTGATGTAGCGAATGATCGCTTTTGTAATTTTGACAATCGCAACGACATGCATCTACATAAAAATCTAATGTTAAAATGATTTTTAATAAGTTATGTAAATTAAAACATCTTTTTTAAAAATATTCGTCATCCTTCTCATTTACTCATCTAAACGCCTTATATAAATAATAAAATATTGGCGTATTGGTTAGGATAGCGATTTACCGCCTCAAATCGCGGCTTCGATCGCCAAGCAGAACAATTCTTTCGATACACAAATTCTTGTTCCGAGTACGGATATATTTTTTTATCCGTTAATTATATGTATGTAAAAATCACCGCAATATAAAGACTATTGCCTTGGTGTAGGGCGTTGTTTATAACTAAACTAGCAACCCGCCCTCGCTTCGCTTCGGTTTCAGTCGCTTTACCCGCGACGTAGTTCCCGTTCCTGTGGGAATACCGGGATAAAATATAGCCTATGTTACTCCCTGATATTATAGCTTTCCATTGGTGAAAGAATTTTTGAAATCGATTCGGTGGTTTAAACGTGAAAGCGTTACAAACAAACAAACAAACATCCTTACTTTCGCATTTATAATATTAGTATGGATTAAAAACTAAATGAAAAGTAAAGGTGGAAAAATTACAACGTCAGGTATTCTTTTCAAAATATCAAACATTAGGTACCTAATTTATTTTCTTATTTCTTTTATTTCTTATTTCTACACTAAATTAAAACATTTTGATTTAGTGTGTAGTCCTTTTAATGTGTAGATGTATAAAACAAAACATGTTGCTCGATTTTTATGCGAAAATTACTTGTACTCCATTCTTTTATTCCTTCTCATACCGAGATGAAAGAAAGAATAGAAAGTAAGAACTGGTGAATTGTATTCTTACTCCATCACCACAAGGAATATTAAAGCTTTACGTATTGTATTTGTATGTATACGTTCTTATAGCGATTTGTGTACAAATAAGTTTTAACGTATGTGCAAATACAGATGCTTACTTCGAGGTGTATGAACTCAATTATGCGGCAGGATGTCGTAAAAAAAAAACAAAGGTAAGAGGAATATTTATACCCTGACTCCTTGTCGTGCGAGTCGATGGTAATTACGGTTTAACGTTCGTGCCTAATCATGGGTTTTTCTCTTTTCACGCATGAGAGTTTTAACATCGTAAAGGTTACATAAAAATATATTATTTTGTTGCAACCGATCAACGAGAATTATGGAATGAATGAACGCTTCTATAAAAATAAATTATTGACAAATTCATCATCTCAGCCTATCCATGTTCCAACTGTTGGACTTGGGCCTCCTCCACTTTGGGAGGGAAATCGAGTTACTATGCCACGCTGAACAGACGTGTGGGTATAGGATTTTGTTACGAGTTTTCCTTCTTTTGCATAGATATTACATGCATATTATATTCCTTAGTCGTCTTTTACGACACCCACGGACAAGAGAGGGGGTGGTGAATTGCATTCTTACACCGTCACCACACGGAAAGTTGATAAATTATGTAAGAATGCATCAATCCTTTTCTTAGCTGTGGGTGTCGTAAAAGACGACTAAGGACTTATCGTCCGCAAATAACATCTATGCAAGAGAACAAAACCTCGAAGTAAAATCAGATACCAACCCGTCTGACCAACGTGGTATAATAGATCAGTAACCCTCCATTATGGAGGAAGCTCGAGCCCAGCAGTGGGACATATCTGAACTGCGATCACCGAAAATTCGAACTGCACGTCTTTGCCGGAAGTCAAATGGGTCTAGCTGATATTTAGGTGCTCAGAGATGTGAGCAATACTCGTACCTCACAAGGGGACGAACTTGTGCCTTGTATAGCACAAGACGCTATCTCGGCGTGAAGTATCACCTAGCTCTGTTCACGACGGACAAAAAGGACATTTTTATAATCAACACAAATAAGACAACGGATATCATTTAATTAGATTATAACATGATCAATCGTCGTATGTAAATACATTAATATGATACATATGTAATAAGTACAGCTAAGTACATTAAATTGATGGTCATTGAACTGTAATTATTAATAAATCAACATACTAATTAATGTAAGCAACAGTTAACCGATTCACAGATGGCATTGCTATAAATAGTGATATCATATGCTGCGTATAACGGTTCGATTTCCACATAGGGTAAATATTTCCTTTTATCCAAACATATTTGTGATAAGTCTGATTGTAAATACAGCGGCGGGGTGAGTCTGTACGGTGCGAATCTAGACTTGGCGCATTTATGTTTGCAACTTTTACTCAAACACCATTTTTATAGGATAACCAACGTTAAAAGAAAACTTTCAAAAAAGGGTAATTCAGGACATTTGCTAGTGTGAACCATCGTAACTTATTTATCGTAAATAATGTAGCGTAGTCAGATAATGGAGGGATGCAGACGCCTGGAAACCATTGGGAGAGTGATAATCCCATGACACTAAGGGACTACGCTAACATTCAGTCATTTAAAACTCTAATCTTTTTCTTCCGCGCAAATAATGACTACTTTTTCTACAACTAAGCATTATTTACTTATTTTCACGGAAATACACTTCAACTATAATCTGGATAGCAGTTTATACCTTTGATTATGTCCACAATTACGTTCCCTACAGCCGAGTTCCATGTGATAGCAGAGTAAGAATATAATTCACCACCCCCTATCGTGCCCGTGGGCGTCGTAAAAGACGACCAAGGAATATGATATTATAACACCTGTACAAGAAAAAAAATCAAATTATGACTCTGTACCAACTCGTCTGGCCAGCGTGATATTGTAAATAAATTTCCCTTCTATTGCTTGAGCCTAGCGGTGGGGCGTATATAAGCTTTTTTTTTTTTGTGTGGGTGGGCTGCGGTCGGCGCGCCTCCGCACCACTCCGTCCGGGGCGACACAACTCCCGCAACCCATCCGAAAACCACCTCGCCTTCGTCATTGGGCCGACCACCGGAGCAGGTTTACTTGTCGTCAGTGGTCGGCCCGACGGAATACCCCCTACGTGGGGTACCCTCCCATCGACCGACGTCCCCCCCTCGGGGAGGACGTCGGTTTTTCCTCACGCGGTCGGCCTCTCGGCGGGTGACGGACTAATCCCCGGTCACGTCACCCGCGGCCTCGGCTAGGGTGGCATGAGGCGCAGGTAGTTGCGCCTGCGCCGCCCCAGTCACCGGCGGCGGATCTCCTCATCGAGGCTGCGCTCCACGCGCAGACGATCCGCCGCCTCCTTCTGCGAGATCACTGTCTCGCAGAAGGCTGCGACCGCGTCCCAATTCCCGACGCTGTCGACCATCGCCCTAGCGATGGCCGGCAGCGTCAGGTCGGCACCGATGATTGCGACGAGTTCACGGCGCTGCACTGCCCAAGCCGCGCAGGCCTTGAGCGTGTGGCGCGCCGTGTCCTCGTCGCAATCGCAGTGGTGGCAGGACGGTGTGCTCTCCCTCCTTACGACCCTGTGCAGGTATTTGGCGAAGCTCCCATGCCCCGTCAACACCTGCACTAGTCGGAAGGAGAGCACCCCGTGCCGCCTTTCCAACCACTGCATCAGCACCGGCCGGAAGGCCTCCACGATTCGCACCCCGAACCGAGGCCTCTCCAGCCGGACTGCCCAACGGGCAATGACGTCTCGGCGGGCGTCGACGCGCCAGGCGGTGAGCTCCCTTAACGAGATCTCACCGCCCCCCGCCCGCACCCCCGCCACCCGCCAATACAATCCGGCGAGCATCTCCGCCTCCAGGTCCCACGGGGGAGTCCCGGCCAATAGGCACGCTGCCTCCGTCGCCACCGTGCGGTATCCGCGGATGGCCCTGACCGCCAAGACCCTCTGTGGTCGCCACAGAAGGGCCCTTAGTCGGACGGTCAAGGACCCCGCCCACACCGGTGCGCCGTACAGGGCCATCGACCGGATGGGGCGTATATAAGCTAAGATAATGATGATGAATCTTTGCAAATTAATAATAGTAATATACCTAACCAAAATCACTACCACAGTTCTAGAAAGCAGTAGTAGATATAGTAGTTAGTTTATAATTAATAAATTAGACACGGTTATTATTTTACAATCAAGCCATTCCTTCATGACGCCGCACCGGAAAAGATTATCAATATTACCTTTTAATATTCACACAAATTCGTGGCAAGAAACGGATAAAATTCACGATCAATCGTAACTCAGGTCATTGATTTCTGATAATTGTAGATGATCAAATCATTTCAGTGAGCTAATCGACTCGCTCTTCCTTGTAATTATTACTAATAGTTGTTATTACTACACAATACTTTTATCACGACTTCTTGTGTTTAGATAATAATATTTACCAGATACAGACTTCATAAATGTGTTTGTTTCGTATTCGTATTCGTTTCTCGCATATGTAATAATTAAAAACAAATAATGATTAGTTTTCCTGTGGTGACGGAGTGACAAGATAATTCACTATCCCCTATATTGTCGGTGAGTGCCGTTAAAGACGACTAAGGCATTTAATATACATTTAACATGTACGCAAGAGAAGAAAACCTCAAAATAAAACCCTATATCAACCCGTCTGACCTAACGTGGTTTAGTACCGTCAATTTCTCTTCTACTGCGGAGGAGACTCAAGCTCAAGAGTGGGACCAATATGCACCTAGATGATGGATTGTTAACATATTTATCTTATATTTTGCAAATTTATGTGACTTAATTAAAATTTTCTATTAATTAGTTTTAATTTTTACCTGACCGTTTTCGCTGAAATGGACAAAAGTTTAAATTATAACACTGTTTTCTTTTAATAAATTAGATATTTTCAATTTTATCTAGATAAGAATCTCCTTGAAAAAAAAAGAATTACGAATAAAAGACTAAATGCGGTTGACTAGAAATTTTCTGATAAATCTTATATCTTTAAACGAGCAATTCTTGTATATATATCGGCAACGGCTCCAACGATTTTGATGAAACTTGGCAAACTAGAGGTTTCGGGTCCAAAAAATCAATCTAGCTAGGTTTTATTTGGAGAAAATGTTATTTTGTCGGTGTTTTTAGCAAAACAATACATATGGACATTAAATTTTAAAAGAATGTGAATTCACATTTCGCTGTCAACGTCATGAGTTACGAGAGCTCAGTTGGGAAGTTGTTCAGTTCTCGTTTGATATTGTTTTGGCAGTTAAACAGCGTCGGATCGAATCTCGGTGTTATTATTATTCTCTTTTTGTAATTTTTGATATTTTTTTCATTGTTTAATTTTTATTCTTTATTAATATACATCTAAATAAATTTAACAAAAATATTCCGAGCGAAGCTCGCTCAACCAGATATTAGTTATAATTGGTCGATGGGCAAGCGATATTTAGGCACATAGGTATGTTGCATGAACCTCTTGTAATATATTAACACTATTTCCAATACACACACAAAGGTGATGATAATTTTTGAATATAACACAACAAAATGAGAACTTTTTTATTTAAATATCAGTTAATGGCTTGTAAATGCGAAAGTAAGTTTTTTTGTTTGTTACGCTTTCAGGCTTAAACCACCGAAACGATTTTAAAAATTCTGTCACCAATGGAAAGCTATAATATCAGGGAGTGACATAGACTATTTTTTATACCGATATTCCCGCGGGAACTACGCGGGTAAGGCAACAGAAACCGAAGCGAAGCGAGGGTGGGTTGCTAGTACGTAATATATTTTCTGAATTTTATCTGTCATAAAACTATATTTAGGGGACTAAATTCATTCCACTGAATATAGTTGGCAATGGTAAGGGAGCACAGTAGGTTACGGGGCCGCATGCTCATCCATCGAGAGAGATTGGACGGGGTGTGTGCAGACCATAGACTACCACAAAAAAAGGGGACTAAATTAATTCTGCTTCTCTAATTTTTTTTTAGTCTAATCCCACCACACATTCCCACCACTGTAACTCCTGTAAGCCCGGATCCACAATGGTCTCCGTATAAGTTACCGAGATTGACCCTCAGAGAGTCCCGGGAAACACTTTTAATTGTCTTGGTTCCCTTCATTAGAAAAGAAAAATAGGAGGATGCTGCACTAATATTAAAATCGTGATTTTTTTCTGCATTAGGTATTAATGCACCGTATATCGACAGATTACATTAACCTTTCATTAATGACACGAGCCGTTATATCCGTATTGCCTATACCAACAGACCAGTTACATAGAGAAATGAATCAGCAAAACTGACCACATATCTAGGTACTAGCATTTTAACGGTTACTAAGATTAAAGAATGTTGTTGCATGGTGACAAATTAAACTTAACTTTTAATATATTTTAAAAAAGCGGCATAAATAATGAAGAATTACGATATACATTTTTAGGGTGTCGTACCCAAAGTGTAAACAGGGTCCCGTACCCTGTTATTAAGACTTCGCTGTCTGTCCGTCCGCCTGTCTGGTACCAGGCTTTATCCGAAGTACCGCGATAGCTAGACAGGTGAAACTTTTACAAATGATGTATTTCTGTTGCTGCTATAATAACAAATAATAAAAACAAAATAAAATAAATATTTAAGGGGGGGCTCCTATACAACAAACGCATTTTTTTTGTCCCCTTTTATAGATAATAGTACGGAACCCTTCGTACGCGACTCCGACTCGCACTTAGCCGGTTTTTTATATTTATAGATGTTGATTCTATTGAGAGATATGCCTCTGACAAATGGTACCATTATCTAAAAAAATGTCTATACGTCTAGACTGCACAGTAGTGGTTAAAATACCGCACTTATACTGCCAATGTCGCGGGTTCCAATTCTATGCAGGACAATAATTTGTGCGATCCACAAATTATTGTTCCGAGTCTGGATGTAATTTGTGTCCGTTAGTTAAGTTTAAAAATCCCCCGCAATATAAGGATTATTTCCTTAAGGTTTTGTCTTTAAAAAAAATAGTAATAATACCGCTGTAATCATCCTCTCAGTCAGAAAAAACGAATAAAGGCATCGAGCTAGATCAACTCCAACCGATTTCACCTAGTCAACAATTACATTGCCAAAGGTTGACGTCAGGCGGGCGGCTGGTAGTAAAACTATTGCCAATCGCTTTTACAATATATACAATGGATACGAGTATATATTGCTTACCGACGTCCTCCCGAGGGGGGGACGATGGGAGGGTACCCCAGGTAGGGGGTATTCCGTCGGGCCGACCACTGATGACAAGTAACCCTGCTCCGGTGGTCGGCCCAACGACGAAGGCGACGTGGTGTTCGGGTAGGTTGCGGGTGTTGCGTGCTATACGTGTGTGGAGCACGCCGACCGCAGCCCAGCCCAAAAAAAAAAAAGTATATATTGCTTCGACCTCAGGTGATTAGAATTAGATAATGATAAAAACTTTTGCTTTTTGCTAATTTAATATCATAGAAAAGGTTTTCCTACAACTTATTATTTCCATAATTTGCTCGCACTATTTCAATTAAAATGTTTATACCACTTTTCTCACATATTGAAACTCATCATCGCAGCCCACATACGTCCCACTGTTAAGCTCGAGCCTCTTACATAATAGGAGGGAAATTGACCTTACTCGTACTATGCCATGCTAGTTAGACACATTGGTTTAGGGCTTTGTTTTGAGTGTTTCTTCTCTTGTATAGATGTTATATGCATATTATATTCCTTAGTCGCCTATTACATCATCCACGAGCAAGATGGTGAATTGTATTCTCATATCGTCACCAAACATTACCGCTGTATTTGTTTGTTACATAATAATGGTGCAGGTTAACCAATTAACTGATGTATTAAATGACAATTTCAGGGATAGCTTGATACTCTGAATTGCATTACACACTGCAATGCTCTTATTCAATAATATTAAAGCACGACAAATGAATTCAATGTGTAGTACTTGAAAAAAAAGATTGGCAAAGATTACGACAGACCCACCGTTTGCCTTGTGGGGACGGAAGAAGAATACAATTCACCACCCTCTATGTTGCTTTTGGGGGTCGTAAAAGACGACTAAGGGATATAATGTGCATATAAAATCTATGTAAGAGAAAAAAAACTCGAAACAAAACTCTACGCCTTCATGTCTGACCAGCGTGGTATAGCAGGTCATTTCCCTCTTATACGAGTATTATTAGATAAAACTCGAGGCCAATTGTGGGACGTACATGGGCCAAGATAATATAATAATATAGGACAGATACAGATAACACTGTAGCCGGCATTGCGGCGAAATACAACGATACATAAATAACTCATTCTTTAAATACTATTATTATTTATTTCACACATTTTCTAAATGAAGCCGTAGAAATGCATTTACGCATAAACCTGCAAGAAAATCCTAAAAAAATATATAGGACTCACTGACACAAATTAAAATCTGGACAGCCATTATTAGAAGTAGTAGTACCCGTCCATTATAGAATATCCGGCTTATTTATAGCCTTTCAAAATAACGGGTATTAAATACTCGATAAAAAACCGAGGAGCTCCATTATTGCATCGGCCATAATCGATGCAGCTTCGCATTAGTTATTTACACAAGCTTTGGAGTAAAGATGATTTAACGACATTTAGTATTATAATGATTTCTGATGTTTACGCGAGTATTATACATTTTAAATAAAACTACTTTACGGATTTTATCGCGTTTGTATTTGATTTTTGATTACCCGACGTTTCGAACACTTTACAGCGTTCATGATCACGGGTGGACTAAGATGTCTCACGTCCAACAAGTCATCGTTACTGCAGAAAATTTTATAATTGAATTTATCAAAAATCAAATACAAACGCGATAAAATCCGTAAAGTAGTTTTATTTAAGACATTTAGTATTGCTACCCTTTTTGTGGTAAGACCACACTGTCGACAGTCGTCTGTCTACAATCGCAACCCGATCCGTCCGGGGTAGTACCACACTCTCGCATCAACGTCTGAATAGTAGCAATCTGATACTGCACTTCGTTCTGTGAGGGAGAGAATCGGAAGCCCAATTTCTGAGGGTGTTTTCATTATATAGGTTTTGGTGATGCCTTTTATATCATCGAATCTTATTGCACATATTCACATTCCCTTCACTTTCTTTACGGTAGGCAACAATTGAGCAAAGATTCCTAAGGGATAGTATCACTTACCATCAGATGCGCTGTTTATTTCCCACCAACCACAATAAAAAAGAACCCTGAACCCTCCAAAAAAACCTCACCACTATCATTATAGCTTTAAAACCAATTAAAATTATTATCTTTTGTCAGTTAAATAATAAAATTGGTTGGGTTATGATAGAAACAAAAGGTCTAAAACGTGTCAACGATCTCCGACAATCACAGCTCGCGTTGTGCGATGTCGCAAGTCCTCCTTGATGATCGTTTAGCAACATAAAACTAATTGTTTTTAAATAGTTCAGGCATTTACTTACATTTACAATCTACTGTTATGACATTTCAATTATTTTTAACACAAAAATATTAAAAATAACAATAAATATAAATAAAAAAATGGATGAATACCTACTGGTAAATGTGAAAACCTTAGTATACGTTCTGCTTTTCTTTCTTAATTGTTTTTTTTTGCTTAATATTTGTATGTTTATGGTGACAATGACTGTTCAGAGATAGCATTTTATTAAATTCGAAGGTTGTCTTAATTTTTTTTTATTGCTGGTGATAGCAAACAAGCAAGCAGCACACCTGCTGGTAAGTGATACTGCCGCACATGGACCTTTGCAATACCAGGGGCACAGCTAGACCATTGCCTACTGTGAATAAAATGCTCTTCTTAAACCTCGTTTAACTCGAGGCTCGGGCAACACAGCAGCAGGTAGTTTAGAGCTTGCACGTACGTGGGAGAAACGATCGCTGGAAACGTACAGACCATAACGTTTGTTTGTTTCTGTGTTTGTGTTATTGTTTTCAAAATTGGTGCGTAATCCTAGCTCTTAAAACTATAATGTACAGGAAGTATTAGAAGATAAGTTTAGGATCTGATTGTTTCAATTTCGTCCGTTTCGTAAATACATAACTAATTTAATCACAAATTGATATCTATGGTTTTGTACGGAAAAGGTTTTGCTAAAGATATTCGCGTGATTATATATTCTTGATATATATCAATTATCAAGCCCATTAACCTGTTCTCTGCGACCAGCTAATTCTAAGATTTCTTCTACTCAACCATGGGAAAGTGAGTAGCTTGTTACTTGTAAGGAAATAAGTACATGATTATTGTTTAATAGTAATTGCAATTAATAAACGTAATAGACCATTACTCCTTTCAAACCACGCAAACAAATAAAAGTCTAAATGCGCCGTGGTTGAAATAGTCTTCACATAGATCTTGGGTTGCCGACCATCAGGCAATTCATGAAACAGTGCTCCCGCCGCTACTTCGACTCTGCCGCGACACATCCGAACCCATTAGTGGTAAGGGCGGCTTCTTACATCCCCTCTAAAATGTCCGCGATCAAACAACCGCGACTAATACTCGACGAACCCGACGACACTATTACTCTTGCCCAGACTGAGGCATACACAGCCCGCGAGGCCTTGACAAATAGTAATAAATATCCACGTTACCGCCCCCGCCGACGGGGAAGGAAGACGTGTCGCGTTAAAGTCATAAACGTGGGAGTGCCCACTTTGCCAGCGACCGCCCGAGCCGAGGTCCGTACCCCACAGGGGGTGCCCTCGGGATCGGTCGCTTAACTTTAAACGGGTTGAGAGCCCTCAGCGCTCACCCACCAGTCCGGGTAAAGTTGTCACAGCCATCTGAGGCTAACAACTAAGTCACACAAAAAAAAAAAAAGTGGTTGAAATAATTAACACACACTCAAGGGCTAACGATGTATTGTTTGCGAATTTAATGCTTAAGGATACAGATTTGTTATATCTCTAAGTGACTATTCGCAATGATATGTTATGATAATAAACAGTTAAATATTATGTGATATTTAAGACATCCGTGTATACTATGAGTATAACTTAAGGAACAAATACGTTGATTACTAAAAATATATGCAAATATAAATAACTTAAATACATCATCATTTTGCTCTTATTCCGATTAGTTAGGGTCTACAATTATTATGTACTCTTCTTTCATAGTACATATTACAAGTAAAAATAATAAAAAAAATTACCTAATATGCAACGCTGGTCAGATAAGTTGATAAGTATAAGGTTTGATTTTCAGTTTCTCTTCTTTTGCGCAGATGGTGTCTGTTATAATAGTCTTTTACGATATCCACGAGCAAGAAAGAGCTTGGTGAATTGTATTCTTGCTCCATCATCACACGGCAAATTTGTATTCTAAACCCGTCAAAATACGGGAGTACGTATACAATAGTAGATAGACAGAAACAACTAGATTATTCAAATCATAACAACTTCGTTAAGTACCTTATTTCCTTTTAAAATGTGTTACGTAAACTCACAAATGTCGACGTATACCACATTTTTATAGATGTTCATAATTATATTATCTCATAATTGACATTGAACGTTGAGGCATAAACGAAACAAATTAAAATTATGTATATTAGAATAGATTTTCAATAACATATACCTATTACAATATCATTCAAAAGATATGTTAATATAACATTCGTCTTATTAAGAACGCAATCATCTTTTTAAACTGTTGTATACTGACCAATTTTTTCCAACTGTACCAAATTTTGTACTTGTCCATCCGCGTAATTTTCGTAAAAAGGAGTACAAAGTTCTTGCTTCACGATTAATATATAGCTTACATTCTCAACCGTCAATTCTTATCCGTGTGGTAACGGAGTAAGAATACAATTCACCACTCCCTATCTTACCCGTGGATATCGTAAAAGACGAGTAAGGGATATAATACGCATATAACACCTAGAGAGAGAGGGTTATACGCATATAACCACCTAGTCGAGGGTTCATATCCCACGCAGGACTACAAATGGTTGTTCTGAGTGTGGATGTAATTTGTGTCCATTAATTATATGTTAGTGAAGTCCCCCGCAATACAAGGATTAATTTCCTTAGAGAGAGAGAGGATTAATTTCCTTGCAGAATGTTGTCTTTAAAAAAAACCATATCCCTTGATGACAAGGACGGGTACCAGAGGCCCGCCCATATGACGTAAGAGAGGTATATTTGCAGCAGGTCATGAATTCGCGCGCCACCCCTTTTGTCGCTCCGGTGTGAAATTACCACTGCAAGTCCACAAGAAACAACAGTAAACCAAAGTCCCATCTACTAAGGATAACGCTCGCGACATAAAACGGGCCTTAGATGAGCAAAGAAAAAGGTTAAAAATAATATTTTCTTTCTTATAGGAAACTAAACAATGTCTTGACCTATAAGGGGCCTTAAATAAGCAAATAAAAGGGTTGAAAACTAATATTATTTTCTTCCTTATAGGAAATCAAACAAGATGCCCCGATTCAAGACGATCTTAGTAACTGGAGGAGCAGGGTACATCGGCAGTCATTGCGTAGTGGACTTATTAGTTGCCGGGCACGAAGTAGTAGCTATTGATAACTTCGCAAATGCTGTAGGGGACGACGAAGGTTCACCAGCATTGCAAAGAGCAGAACAAATCACGGGCAAAACTATCACTTTCTATAAAGCAGATTTACTCGACAAACCGCAGATCAATGATATATTTGATAAGGTACGTGTTTATATATATTTTATTGAAAAGAACAAATTGCCTTTATCGACTTAAATTTTGACTTAAAGTTAAATCGCATAGAAATTATTTAATCAATTAGTAAACGTAATGAGTATAGAAATATAAGGAATACTACATCCATCGGTACACAGTTGTAAATATGATTTCAAATGAAAGCAAGGAAAGGCATAATCAGACATGTGGTGTAATCGTCATGTTTCATAGGCGTCTCGACAATCACAGGTTTACTAGGAGAGCTGGATATTCCTTGACTAGATAGCCAGTGTTTACAAATCTTCTCTTACCTAGTTTATTCCGACGAGACAGAAGTTTAGCGATAAATTGTTATATTTTTTGTGTGGTGACAAAGAAAGAATATAATTCACCGCCTCCTAGTCGAGAATGTCGTATAAGACCACTAAGGGGTATAGATAATATGCACGCAACATCTACACAAGAAAAGGAAAACTCGAAATGAAACCTTATGTCAACGTGTTGCCGGGCTGGCTACGGATGATTAAGAACTCAGCCCAATGGCGAAGGAGAGGATATACGGTGGGTTATGGGGCGTGCACCGCCCTTTTCTCACCCCGGACGGAGCGGACGGCGTGTGCGCTAACCATTGCCCACCCAAAACTAAAAAAAAATGCCAACGTGTTTGTTCAGCCGACTCCCGACGTCAGGTTCAACCCGGTTCACGGTTTCAATCCGACGTCCCAGAACAGGGACGTTGAGAGGTGAGGGTACCCGAAAGGGTATTCCGTCGGGCCGAGCACTGACGACAAGTCACCCTGCGCCGGTGGTCGGCCCACAACAAAGGCGACGTGGGTACGGGTGGGTTATGGGCCCGCGTGCCGTCCTTTCATCGCCCCGGACGGAATGGACCACGTGTGCGCTTACCATAGCCCACTCAAAAAAAAAACCTTATGTTCATCGTGATAGGTTAATTTCTCTTCCATTGTGGAGAAGACTTAGGCTCAGCAGTAGGATGTAAATGAGCTAAGATGATGCTTTTTAACCAAAATGCTTATACAGTGGGTCTATATCTATGCATTTGTAAGATTATTAACATGTTAAGTCAATATTAATTAGTGTAATACCATTAGTAGGTACCGTTAAATTTAAAGTGTTTATTTTTTTTTTACAGCATCAAATTGATTGCGTGATCCACTTCGCTGCGTTGAAAGCTGTCGGTGAATCGATGCAACAGCCCTTACTGTACTACCAGAATAATCTGCTCGGCATGCTGAATCTTCTAGAGGTACTTAATTATTTTATCAGTCTATCAACGGCCACTGTTAAATTCAGGCCTCCATACGAAGGGATAATACCAAAATCGTAATTGGTCTTATAAGTTTCCCAGAACAGTGTTGCGATCTTTTATCCATTTTTTACAACAGTTACGAAAATGCAATCCTGATGACATGTATTCTTAACCTCTCACCACACAGATGCTTTATAAGTTCATTTTTTTAAATTTCTCCTTAAATTACTCCGTCACCGCACGGCATTAATCGAGCATTGTCATCAAAAAATTTTTGGAGCCATCAAAATGGCTGAAATTATACCACTTTTTTTTGGGGGGGTTGGTTACGGTCGACGCACTCCTCGCACCACTCCGTCCGGGGCGACAGAGGGGCGTAAGCACGCACACCCGTAACCCACCCGTGACACGTCGCCTTCGTCGTTGGACCGACCACCGGAGCAGGGTGACTTGACGTCAATGGTTGAAATTATATCCCTAAACGACAACGATACATAAGCGAAATATGTCTGTGCGTATTATTTAGTCTGTTAATCTCTATACTTGTAGGCGTAAATTACGAAAAAAAATTTATAAAAGAATATTTAGGGTTATCAGAATATTTATCGAGTTAATCCATTTTTTCGAGCTAATATGACTTAATGATTAGAAAATATTAATTCATTTTCCATGAAATTGTTATTTTTGATATTAATCAAATTAGCTATCTTACGTATGTAATTATTTATCAAGTACGTAACATCAATTTTGTGAATTTTATGCTATCTACTACAGAATGTGGGATTTTCTATTAGATATAATCATGGTCGTTTGTAGATGACGACAAGATATGAATTATAATAGATGGTAAATTAGAATTAGTAAATATGAATCAGAATAGATGGTAGTGATCTAACTACCGACCTCATGTCGGCTCATGTGCCGAGTAGGCACATGAGCCGACATTATGTAGAGCTTGGGTTTAATTCTCAAGCAGAGCAATTGTTTCTACCATCCACTAATTGTTGATGAGGCTAATCATGTAATCATCATCTCGGCTCATACACGTCCCACTTTAGGGCTCGAGCCTCCTCCACAATAGGAGGGAAGTTGGCCTTACTATACTATGCTGGTCAGACAGGTTGATATAGGATTTTGTTGGAATTTATCCTACTTCCATTGATATTATTTGCATATTACATCCCTCAGTCGTCTTTAACGACCACCACAGGCGAGATAGGGAGTGGTGAATTGTATTCTTATTTCGACACCACACGGAAAACCATGTAATATATGTCCGTTAATTATTTGGTGTGTGGTAGCGGCTACGAATACTACCGATCCTTACATTGTTCGAGGGTGTCGTAAAAGACGACTAAGACCTATACATCGACTTGGGCCAACTCTATCTGATGTCATCAGTAATGACATTCCCAAGGGTTGACATTAGGTAGACGGTCGGTTATAAAACTATTACTAAAACTTTTGCAATATGTACGGCGGAGGGAAAGACATATTCCATCGACCCCAAGTAATTGGTTTAAGAATAGGATAATATTGATGAATTGTAACTTACAATAATGTTACACTTACTTACAATATTGTAATGTTTTTTCAGTTATAAAAATTCATAGAAAATTAAATTGTACAATTATGTTTTGCGAATGCAGTCATATATAAAACGATAAGCCAGAGTGACTAATAATAGTAATGCGTCATAAGCAATTTCGTCAAATAATCCTACAGTCCGTAATCGATCCCCTTTCAATCCTCAGCACTTCAAACTTTTTAAACCTCTGTACTTACACAGTACTTAGAAGTCATAAATAAGACCCTGCCCGCTGTAGACAGGTACAGGACGTAGATTTTCATTTTTTTATTGCAAACGGTGGCAAACGAGCACACAGTTCGCCTGATAGTAAGTGATGTTACCGCTCATGGACCTTTGTTACTCCACCACCACCACTGCCTACCGTGAAGAAAGTGAAGGAAGTATGAATGCGCGTAATGAGGTTTGGTTATACTAAAGGCATCGCCAAAACCCACCACACGCAAAACCCTCAGAAAGTTTGGCTTCCGCCTTAGACGTCGATTTTTTGCGAGAGCGTGGTCCTACTCTGGATGGACCCACCCACGGCCGTAGAGGTCTTATTACTATCACGTGGCAATGCGAAATTCTAGAGATAGTAGAATTAGGAGGCGGATAACGATCGCGGAAGAGATCAGATAAGATTAATGGCTTCAAACGTCTTCCGAAATACAGAAACTTATCTATAAACGATATTTTTTAATCATGCAATCATGAGTACGCACTAATTGCTTTTTATTGTTTCAGATAATGCGATCGCACGATTGCTATCAGATGGTGTTCTCATCCTCTTGTACTGTTTACGGAGAGCCTGAATATCTGCCCATCACCGAGAATCATCCTACTGGAAATATAACCAACGTTTACGGAAGAACTAAGTACTTTATCGAAGAAATGCTCAAGGATTTAAGCGCTGCTGATAAAGTTAGTAATTAAATGTTCCTTTCTTGACATCGATTTATTTATACGGGACATCAAATTGCATCCTAAATAACAATTGATGATATGGAGACCATAAATCTGGATACTAATAGCAAACAAATAATAATAAATCGAGCTTTCGGATAAGTACAGTAGTACCTACTTAACCGAAAATTTAAGCCAATGAACGGGCTATTGAAGGAAATCATTACTGTACCGGTAATGTTCAAAGTGAGAGGAAAAGGTCGAGAAGACGGCTGTGGAAAGGTGTGTTTAGATCACGGTCTATCAAAGAATGAACGACGTACTTCGGCGTTCTAAACAACTATACTTAGGTACATTAATTTTCAAAAATATTATTCCATTAGCAACCCGCCCTCGCTTCGCTTCGGTTTCAGTCGCCTTACCCGCGTAGATCCTGTTTCCGTAAGAATATTGGGATAAAATATAGCCTATGTTACTCCCAGATATCATAACTTTCCATTGGTGAAAGAATTTTTGAAATCGATTCGGTGGTTTAAGCGTAACAAACTTATTTTCGCATTTATAATATTAGTAAGGATAAGTCCACAACAACATAAGTTAGGCCGTACTTACAGTACTAAACTGTCTTTTAGTTATTTAAACCAAAATAAAAAAAAATACTTTCCTATTAATTCTATCATCATTATCACCTCAGCTTATATACGCCCAAGTGGTGGGCTCAAAACTCCTCCACAGTGAAAGGGAAATTGGCACTTGACCACGCTGATCAGAGGAGTTGGTATAGGGCTTTTTATCTTTTTAGTTTGCTTTCTTTTGCATAGATGTTATATGCATATTATATCCCTTAATCGACTTTTATGATAGGTGTCATGACACCTACGGGCAAGAAATGGGGTGATGAATCATACGTCATCACACAGAGTCTATTAATTCTATATCTTAAATTCTATATATTGTTCTCAGTTTAGTCTCTAAAACTACTACCTATTGTTATGTGCTCCATAAAGAGATCCGGCAATTACGTCATTAGGTATTTTTTAATATTTAAGTATTTTATTTAATTCAGAGTACCTTCAAAATTTATCATTCGTTAGTATGTGTAGTAATTCTGTCTACCTTATGTTCTTTTATAAATGCGAAAAACGTGGCAATTATCTTTTTCATACATAAAATAGTTTAAAAGTAGAAAGGAAATAAAATTTACTAAATCTTACATAAATATGTATGTTAAATACATGATCCGGTCGAGTGCCTACCGGTTCTGACGGCCCAGATCCACGAATGTCAAGGTCCGTGGACCAAAATATAATAATGTAGTAAGTATACTACTATAACTATAAGATTGGGTAAATAAATTCTGTAATGTTATATTGTGATTGCAAAATGTACACTTACATAAAGTAATTATAACGTAACCGTTTGATAAACCGCAACTAACTTCCGGACCGATTGCTCTCCCGGTTTTTAATTATTTCTCCGTAATATAAACAATAAACATATGAATATTAATAATTCTAACAATAATTGCTATGAGTAACAATAATTATAATCAATATAATAATAATATGATCAATCCTGCTAATATTATAAACGCGAAAGTTCGTATGTATGTGAAGATGTTTATTGCTCTTTCACGCAAAAACTATTGAATGGATTTTAACGAAACTTCACAATAATATAGCTTACATATCAGAATAACACAGGCTATAATTTATCCCGATATTCCCACGGGAAGAGGAACTGCTGGTGAAACCGCAGGGCGCTGCTAGTCAATTATAATCAATGGTTTTTAGTTAAATCAGGTCATCGAACCTCCTACCCCAGAATCAGATATTAGACACTATCATTACGCTATTGTCTTACACCTAATGGTGACAGTCCACGATTGTTATGTGCAAACGCGGAATGCCATCCGTAGCCGTTACATCCAATTTTTAGATTAAAATTCTCCAAAGGTTTTATCCATATCCCCATGCAAGCCTTTCAAAGTATCTGTCATTGGAAGAGCCCGTAAAAACGTAGATTATAATAATAATTATAGTATGGTTTAATAGCCAAGAGCCTCGATTAACACCTAAAGAGGCTTACGTTAGATAGTTGGATTGCGAGTCTGATGCAAAGTTCCTCTCTTTGTAACCTCTCATTAACCGCCAGCAGCAGCTTGTTCCTGGTATTCGCTGCCAGTGGGTCAACACGCTTTTTATACTTTTAAATACATAGTTTGATTATTTATAATTTATTTAAAAATTAGGTAGTTTGTAAGTTAAAGAATGATAATATGTATTATAAATAATCTATACCAATAAATAAAATTGGAGTGTCTGTTTGTAATGTGAAAATAATAGCCTTTTTTCATGCTCACACGGTTATTTGCACGACACCTATGCCTAAAATACAGATTAAAAAAATTTTGTCTGTCAGTCTGTTTATTCTGGGTAATCTTCAAAACGGCTGGACCGATTTCAAAAATTCTTTCACCAATGGAAAGCTATAATATCAGGGAGTAAACTAGGCTATATTTTATCCCGGTATTCCCACGGGAACGGGAACTACGCGGGTAAAACAACTAAAACCGAAGCGAGGGCGGTTTGCTAGTTACTAATAATTATAACAAAAATTACCATGAACACAGTGCGATATCTATTGCGGCAAGACGTGATTGTACATAGACTATTATATATTCTTTAATAGTTGACATATTTATGTCCAAAAGGACTTCTCAAGAACGCAGAATATACATTTCAAGTTTGTAACGTCTTTCTTTTTAAGATCTCAGTGCATACAATTATTTGAAAATGTAGCGTGCTGAACAATGATATCGAGAAATCAATACCGGTGGCCAGCCTACATGGCGATGGGGAAATAATACGGCAATTTGTGGATAATACGATATTCCGTGACCCCCGACCGTACGCCTTTCAAAAAAAAGTTCAGTGTCTTTTCAAATAATTAAAACTGTCTTTACACAGAAATGGAACATAATATCATTACGCTACTTCAATCCGGTGGGTGCTCATCCGTCTGGGCTGATTGGCGAGGACCCGACTAAGGAGTTCACAAATTTGATGCCTTTCATGGCGCAAGTCGCGCTCGGCAAGAAGCCCCTACTCACAGTTTTTGGAAATGACTATAACACTCCCGATGGAACAGGTACAGCATGACAATTTTCTTAATACTTTAACCTTTTAAAATCACCTTGATAATTATCTGAGTAGGCCTAATAATATATAAAGTGGTATCATACTCGTATTTAAAAGAGAAAAGTTAATTCCGAGTATGATGACGAGTGATCAATAGGTACCCTCAAAACACCCATGATATTATCATCATCACAGCTCACATACATCCCACTCGAGCTTCCTCCACAAGAGGAGGGCAATTTACCTAATATACCACGCGTTAGTATAGGATTTCATTTCAAGTTTTCCTTCTCTTACACGGATATCATATGCATATTTAATCCCTTAGCCATCTTTTATGACACCCCACGGGCCGTGATATATCTGAGACAAAATAGATCTCAGAATTGATTCGAACCTACGCCTGTAAACTGTGATGCGTGACTACGAAAATAAACTTGAAATACAGTAATTTTGCTAGGAAAATGTGTTTTGTGGTTTAAAAAAACAGACTACATAATTCTCTAGAACACCGATAATAATTGGTGACCGATTATACCCTACAATTCAGACTTCGATCTCTAATTCGATGTGCGGAATCTTACACCGCTAGTAACGGCATTCTAACTGGGTTGAATATGTAATAATAATTATATAGGCATGTGTGATCTAGAAATAAGTGAAAAGTGCTGAAGACATGATATCTTAATAAGCATTAATAAATAAGAAGGAATTTTCTTTTTCTTCTCTTCCCTTCTTTAAATAAGGTTTATTTACAAATACTATTGAAATCTTGGGTAGTTATCTTGTAGCAGAAACCTCTTCAGGTAAAGGCCTCCTCCAAAATCTTGCATCTATCTCGATCTTGGGCTAATTCACCCACCTGTTCTAGTCTTACCCCCGTATTCTAAGTCGTAACCTCGAGATCGCCTCCACTCACACTCAGGTAAGGAAGCTTCGAGGATCGCCTCGAACTTTCCTCAACATCGGTATTCTTAGTCCTAACCTTGAGGAAATTCTGAGGTTCCTCCAGTAAGGAAGAGTGGAGGTCATACGTCACGAATGACGTCAGAATTTTGAGGAATTCGCTTCGTTATGTTGGCATTCTAAAAATTTTTGGTAATATTTGGTTCCGTTTGCGTAATCAAATTTAAAAATATATAAAACAAAGAATCTCCATTTAGCGGTTTACTATTGTTAACAATAAATAACCATTATTTTATAATTAGGTAACACAGGGCTTTGCTTGGCGCGTCATTGCTATAAAACATTATTTTAATTGATAAATTTACAAAATGGCTGGAAGTGGATGTCAGTATTTTGATGAAAATAAAAAAAGCAAGAACTTCTTGTCTAAAAATACTGCAAATGTTAAATACCGACTATGATTACCGGTTATTGTGTAGGTAGATACTCAATTAAAGGTTATCATTTTAGTTACTTAGAAGTTGCCAGTTGCGTAAAATCTTAATGTGACTAGTACCTGTATAATCGGCGGAATTGATAAATCTCTGAGATTTACCTCCAATATTTTGAAATAGCAGCGGTAATTAATAATGTGCTGCGATGGTTTTTGTAAATCAAAACCTTTTTACAAACTCACTTTCGTCGTATAACTACGTTGGATTATCTGCTTCACGCAAATATCGTCCAGATAAATAACTGTACGGATTATCATATAGATATTCAATAAATTCCTCGAATTACATTATTGAAAAAAATACAAGATCGTATGCATATACAAATAAAAACCTCCATAAGGTATCTTCAAGGTACCTCAAGAGACACCTTACGTTTGACAGTTGTTTCCTCGACTCAACCTTACCTTATTGAAGGAAGCCTTTAAACTTGAGGACAAAAATGACAACTGAGAATACGAAACGTCCTCAATGAGGATGAGTCGAGTCGAGGAAGTTTCGAGGTAACGACTTAGAATACGGGGGTTAACCCTTACTACTCTTACTCTACTGCGGACAGCGAAATTCCACACCAAGTCGAAGGCAGTTGGCCAATGGTAATCAGCTTTTATAACGCAGGTAAGTATGTAGATACTTCCAGAAATAACCGTTTATCTGTGTGTAAACATGTAGCAAAATAAATATGCCACGCTTCTCTTTCAGCCATTCCTACAATTTTCATCCTCATTAACACGTAATCTAAAATTTATAGTGTGAAAAATACCTTTCTGTACAAGCAGGGCCACGCTGCTGATAAATTTTTGCCAGCAAATATGGCATGGGGACATCTCAGCCGATGCAGTATAACACACTTATAGATAACTGACGTAGGAGGAAAAACGATTTAAAAGACCACCTTATTGTAGGTAGAGATTTGGCAGTACTCATGGTATTACAGAGATAATAATAAGCGGCGGTTACTGCTAATCAGGTGGACTGCTTGCTTGTCTACCACCAAAAGCAATAAAAAATCCTTAACAACCTTAATAATGGCTAGATAATTTCAAGGATGGGGGATTTGGAGCTATGATAAGAGAATGAGGATAAGCAAACTTTTATCCAGTTCTATACTCGACGCATTATCTTTTCTGATCTGAACGAGGCGCCACCATATTATGGCTATTCACTTGAATTTGCACCAAGTACACGCTTTATTAGTGCAAGCATGCAATCTGCTCGTAATAATTTATAATAAATATCCTGTTTTACAGGTATTCGAGACTACATACACGTAATGGACCTTGCCAGCGGTCACGTCGCGGCGTTGAACCTGCTCAGTAATAACCACGTTGGACTGAAGGTATGCAAATAAAACCAATCAAACAATATTTATTTGTTCACATCCGTTTAAGTCAATGTCCTTATTAATACCTATTAAATTACCATCGTCCTTCTCTTGATTACTTGAAGTTGATGCAATATTTGTTCTTCCTCAATTATATATTTTGCAAATTTTGACAATAGTTTTATGATTAGCCGTCTATCGGACATCAAGCATCCTTGGTAATTTAATTATTAACAAAACGGCATCGGGGTGGAGTTGGCCCAGTTTATTATAAAGCTTTCAGTCCTCTTTTACGACACCTACGAGTAATGTAAAGATTGATAATAGTCGTAGCCGTCACCACAAGGCATTATTTAAATAATTGCACTCATTTTAAGTAGAGTAGGTATATCCGCATATTAAATTTTGCTACCATCATTCATTACCATCCACCGTTGGACGATAAGCCTCCACATAAAGGACTATTGCCCTTTATGTGGAGGCCATAGGAGGATGCCATAATGGCGTAATGCATTGGCGGTATTATAAGTTCCCCAAAAGAATTTTAATTTTCATCCTCCTAGTGATTCCCTATTCGGTTCATACGACTCCCACGGGCAAGTAAGAGATGACGACATATGAAATGAAGAACTTTCACCGAGTTTATCATCACAATCTCAGCTCATATACGTTCCACTTCTGAACTTGAGTCTCCTCCACAACAAGAGGCAAATTGACATATTATACCATGCTGTGATGGTCTTATATCGAGCTTTACTTCTCTTGCTTACTCTGATCTATGATGTTATCTGCATATTATATAGCTTAGTCGCTTTACGACATCCACGTGTACCGGGTGTGATGAATTGTATTGTTGCTCCGTCACCACATGGAAGATAAAAATCCCCGAATTGCTACCGAGTTTCTTTGTAATCAAACCTATATTTATATTTTTCATTTCGTCCGGTCCAGCACACCACGATACTAGGGCAGACATATATTCTTCAAATAAGTCGGAATAAAATAAGTGTAATATTTTAATAAATTCGCAGGTGTACAACCTGGGTACCGGCAGAGGCATCTCTGTTAAAGAACTAGTGGATGTGTTCGAACGCGTTACAACCACTAAGATACCACTAAAATATGTCGCACGAAGACTTGGCGATATTACAGCCATGTGGGCGGATGCGTCGCTCGCTAAGGAAGAATTGGGATGGACCACCAGATACACTGTTGAAGAGATGTGTAAGTACTACATTTTGTTAATGCAGTTAACGATAGATAAATCTACTCACCATCAAGGACAAGACCTGCTAGTCAAAATGGCATTTATGTCGTCAAAGAGGTAAATATACGATCTTCGTTATATTAGGTTCGAAGATTTAAATTTTCTGACTTTGAACTTCTTACACCGAACAGCGTCAAATGATAACGCGTTGTGCAACCAATATCCTCCAAAGATGTATGCTTACTAATATTATAAATGCGAAAGTAATTTTGTTTATTTCACGTTTAATCCACCGAATCGATTCCAAAAATTCTTTCATCGATGGAAATCTCTAATATCAGGGAGTAACATAGGCTATATTTTATCCTGGTATTCCCACGGTAACGGGAATTACGTGGATAAGGCGACTGAAACCGAAGCGAAGGGCGGGTTGCTAGTATTGTATAAATGGATACTCACTGAGTAGTGTTATCTATTTAAAAAAGGATATTAAAAAATTAATATAGTAATTATTACCAGGTACGGACTTTTGGCGATGGCAAACTATGAACCCTGACGGATACCCGAAGAAGAGCAGGAAAACAAGTGTGATCGTCAACGGGAAAAGTTAATAATGTATTTCGAAAATTTTAATATTTAGTATTTATAACAATTACCTTATAAGTATATTTTATTTCATTTATAGTTGGTTTTATTGTCCCCGACCATTGCGTAGTAAGAGTGACAAAAACTCATCTTCAATCGTACGCTGTGAAAAGTTGTTGGCAGTAGTGATATGACCGACCACCTGCCTGACGTCATCCCTCCTTAGGAATGTAATTGTTGACCAGACGGTATCAAATTGACTCGGTCCAGATCGAGTTGAAGCTTTTTTTGTTATTGCAAACGGTGGCAAACGAGCAAACAGTACACCTGATGGTAAATGTTGTTGTCGGTCCTAGACCTTATCAAAACGAATTTAAAACTGATGAATACACGTTAATTAATTGCAACCCTATTTCTATTATAACAATGAACTTTCATAAGTCAAACTAAAAAGAACTTTTTCCGTAGCATACGATAGCAACAAGGAACAAAATCACTTTCCATTACTGTTCGATTTACCAAAAATGACAGTTATCTTAGTCGATAGAAATAACAACGACTTTCGTTTATATCAATATTCGTGAAATGTTGCTTGTTATTAAACCGCTTTTCTTTTCGGGGTGGACTGCGGTCGGCGCACTCCTCGAACCACTCCGTCCGGGGCGACAGAGGGGCGTAAGCACGCACACCCGCAACCCACCCGAACACCACGTCGCCTTCGTCGTTAGGCCGACCACCGGAGCAGGGTTACTTGTCATCAGTGGTCAGCCCAACGGAATACCCCCTACTTGGGGTACCCTCTCATCGACCGACGTCCCCCTCTCGGGGAGGACGTCGGTCTTTCCTCACGCGGTCGGCCTCTCGGCGGGTGACGGACTAACTCCCCGGTCACGTCACCCGCGCCCTTGTTATTAAACCGCTAGCCAATAACCGCCTCCACTCTGTTCTGCGCGTCAGGAATCACCTAAAAAGAAAGAGATAGCATATTTTTTTTGGTTATTCAAATTATTAGTGATGGAAAGAAAAAAGAAGAAAGAAATTTGTTTGTACTAGACCACTAAATAACTGATGAGCCGACGCTAGTTATATCAATACTTTTTTTTTGAAAACGCTGTACAAATGCAATTTACGCACTATCCCCCGCCGATACCAGACGAAGAGGTGTGTGGGACTCGCCGGTCGTATATGCAACCGGAATACCCACTAAAACCAACAGCGGTCCCTTCCGCGCTTTTACGGAGTGTCGGAGAGATCGTCTAATGACATTCGATGCCCGACACTCCTACGCAAGGCCGTCGGGCCACGTCCTGTCGTCGCTCAAGGCGGTGGGAGATGCGCATATCGGCGCCTCCCCCTCTCTGGTCGCCGCCTACGGAGCGAGTTAGCGGACGCAAGTGTCTCGCGTTCCCGCTCCGCGGCCTCCTTCCGTGCGATGACTTCCTCGCAGAAAGAGGTCGTCGACGACCAGCACCTGTCGCTGTCGAGCATCTTTATTATGATGGTCAACAATGACAGATCTGTTCCTATGACCACCGACAGGTCGCGGCGCTAAGGCCCCCAGGCGAGAGCGCCCAAATGTGGCGATCCAGAGTGTGACGCGCATCATCATTTGGGGCGCCACACTCATGGCATCCGGGGGCCTCCTCACGTCTGATTCTTTGCAGGTACTTACAGAAGACCCCGTGTCCGGTAAGTACCTGCGTCATCCGGAAGGTCAGGTTGCCGTGCTTTCGTTTCATCTAGCGGTGGAGGTGGGGCGCAATCGCCTCTACAGTCCCCCGCCCTACTACAGGGGACTCCAATTCCTCCCTCCAGCGCCGGATAACTATCATTCGGGCCATTTTTATTGCCCTACTCAGTCCCTTTGTGGTGATACCTCCACCACTGACCCGCTCCGCCGCGCAGAGTCGGTAGACCTCTGCAAGCGCCCTAGCTTGTAGAGTCCAAGACACTGTACGGTATCCTCGTATTGTTCTCACCGCCATGGCTCTCTGCGCCTTTCGCAATTTAGCCTTATTGGAGGCGGTGAGAGACTCCGCCCAGATAGGGGCACCGTACAGTGCCATAGACCGCAAGATACCGGCATACAAACGCCGGCTGGATGAGCCAGGGCCTCCAGTGTTTGGCAGAAGCCTACCTAACGCCGCGGCCGCCTTGGCGAGTCGAGGGACGAGCTGGGCAAAGTGCGACCTGAAGAGTTATATATACCTAGGTATACGATACATTAGAGGCATATCAACCGTTTTCAGTTACGTTTCGCTAGAGTTCTGGGCCGTTTGCATCGAAAGATTCTTTGTGGTAATCTCAAATTGTATTCAGCTGATAAAAATACAAAAACATTAATAATAACATTGAGCTTTATTTTATTGTCAGCTAATTTCTTCAAATAAGGAAATGTGTTGCCACTTCAAAGGTTCGTAACCAATACTGGTGGTGTTTGGAAGTAAATATCTAGCGAATAATTCCAGATATTGTGGATTTTTCGTCTTCAAGAAGGGTGATAATATATCTGAAACAATTTTATTATACTTACTGAAGTCATATAACATTTAATATCTACAGTACGATATATATATAAACAAATTCATTAGAATCCTTGTAACTGTTTAAGGACGAGTAACTAAAAAAATAGGCGAGTGCTTAAAAACACACGACAGAAATAAAAAGCTCATTAAGATAAGGCTAGTACTTATTTAATACAACCATTTATTTTTGTTCTATATTCATTATTTCAATATAATTACGTGATTATAATTTTGTATAAATTACTCTAATAAAGTTTGCTCTAATTGATCATTTGACTCTCACTCTGAACTCCATTAGTCGACAAGAGCAGTCTTTACTTAAATGAGCGTTACATAGATGAGCGTGACAGCTTAGCTTCATTAATACCCACAATTCGAAGTGCACAGCGCGCCTAAAGGTTTCACGTCGAAAGTAAAAGGAATGTGGGCTGAGATAAAAATATTCATCATCATCAACATTTCAGCTCATATTCGTCGCAGTGCTGGGCTCGAGCCTCCTCCAAGATAGGAAGGAAATTAACCTACTATGCCACGCTGGTCAGATGTGTTGGTACAGGGTTTTATTTCGAGTTTTACATAGCTGTCATACCTTGTAATATTATCTCACTGATAAATATATCATTTATAAGGTACACACATGTACTCACCTAATAATGGCGGTTTATGCGAGTGTAATGCACTTGGTACACTAGCACACATATAACCGTCAGGAATATCTGATATGTCACCAATCTTTCCTATTATAATCCTCTCGTACGGTTGTTTATTACATCCAGATCCAAACTCACACATAGGCTTCAAGTCCACTGTAACTTTTAACCAATACCAAGTGGCTACATATTGGATTCCCCATTTCGGGAAAATCAAATTTTTTACAGCAGCAATATTACTTGGAGCATTTGTACACCACACTGCAACCAGACAGTTCTCTGATAAAAGATCTTGTAGTGGTATAGATGCAATATCTTCATTATACATCATTGAATAACTGAAAAAAAAGGTTAAAACTATTACAGAATAGCACAGTGGTGGGCAAACTTTTTTAATGGCGGGCCACAAAGTTTAAGAAATTCTAGAGGAAAGAAAGCTTTTAATAAACAAAATACCTTTTACTTTTACGCCTTGTTAGACGTGTGCGATATATGGAATTGTTTTTGATTTTCCATAATATTTTCGAAAGCAGGTTCCATCTGAGACAGACTGACTAACTATAATTATGGCAAGTTAATTATGAGATAATGTAAGCTCAAAACACCCCTAACGAACTGGAGCTTTTATTAAAAAATCGGAGATTTTCAATTATAAACGTCAGATTTTATTTTTCGCGCCACAATGCTGAGTAGAATATTTAGTATGGATGGACTCTCGGCGGGCCGGATTAAGTACTTTCGCGGGCCGGAGATGGCCCGCGGGCCGTACTTTGCCCATCACTGGAATAGCATATATATATATATATATATATATATATATATATATATATATATGTATATACACACTATAATGCTATATATATATATATATATATATAGCATTATAGTGTGTGTCTACAGAATTGTAACTTTCGAACGAATGGGCCAATTTCGATGCGATCTTTTTTGCGTTAAACGAGTTGCCGTGCGGTGGTTCTTAGCTATGTTCGACAAAAATTGTCCCAGTAGTTTGAGGAGCATCAACTCTTTTCTAAAATTAAGTAAGGCATTATTAGTATAAAATGGAATTATTAGTTTTCTTCATTCGTGTCAGGATTACTATCTTTTTCTAGATATAACTGCATGACATATATCCGTACAGAAAATATACAGTTAGGCAATAACATAGGCAGAATAAGTCATATGCGATATACCGAGCATTACAAAAACATAATGTAAACTTAATACGAAATGACGCGCGAGAGATCTACAACGGGCTGGCCACGGACAACAAGGAACTCGGTACCGCTCGTCGGCCCAACGGCAAAGTACAGAGAAAACGGTGGATTACGGGGCCGGGTACCGCCTTTGCGTCGCCCCAGACGGAACGGACGGCGCGTGCGCTAACCATAGACCACCCAAAAAAAAAGAGAGATCTACAATAAAGTATCGACCTCTATAAATTATACTAGTCTTTTTTTTTTATGGGTGGGCTATGGTAAGCGCACACGCGGTCCATTCCGTCCGGGGCGGCGAAAGGACAGCGCGCGGGCCCATAAACCACCCGTACCCACGTCGCCTTCGTCCTTTGCCCAGTGTGATGACGGATAAAGAATAGAATAGATGATCACCACTTTTGCTTGGAAATTGTAAAAACCGCTGGACACAAGAATGGTTGGTTCTGGAGTGTCGACGGGGACAGTACGCGAAAAAGTAGTCTGTCGGATTGAACATCAACCGCAAGGAATCGGTATCAGTAGTCAGTTCAATGGTAATGAGGAAGAAATAATATAGGTTATGGGGCCGCACGTCGCCCTTCTGTCACCCCGCGCTAATTAGACGACACGAGTCCACATCTAGGCTTCCAAAAAAAAAGTAAACACCAAAATAATCGGCATGGCAACGGCTGTCTACTGAAAAACATATAACCAATTTCGACCGTAAGCCCGCAAGCAAAAAGCCCGCATATGCTCGCGGATAATTTAATGAAATCAGTCGCAAAATGACAGTCACACTTTTACACCACAACAACTCGTATGTTTAAAAACAGTTTGGAAAACTCAAAAGTGCACGCCACATAATGTCCATTCCATTCTTATAAACTAAAATACATTCCTACAAAGTAGTATCAGTTGCCGTTTAGCTTTTTAATTAATTATAAGGAAACGACACCGAATTATCCAACCATTTGCAATAGGAAACAGCATATTAAAATTCTACACATGACATTTTTAGTATTGAAATTGTCACGGCACACTCACATGCATGCCAGGGCCTCGCAGACACCGTGGCGCACTCGCCCTGATGATGAACATCGGATATGCTCGAAACCCGGGTCGACGTAATCAATCTCATCACGTGTTTTTGCCGTTACAGGTAATCAAATATAACATTCTTAGGTGGGGCTGTTTGATGTCGGTAAGGTTAGAGTACATCACTAACTCAACGTTGCGTATTGAGGCGTGTAGTAAATATCTAATATTCTCTATATTATGATATTTATCATTTCTACCTTTCGCCGTCTACTGCTGGACATGGGCCTCTTTCAGAAATCAGAGGATATGCAAGGTAGCAAAGCAGAAAACATGATTGGCAAGGGGGTTAGCGATAGCAGTGAAGAGTTATACATTTACTTTTATCACAAGATTTGTAATTAATACCTTAATTTCTCATTAGCATTCTTCAATCTCCTTATATATTTGTTCCACCATGGAGGGTCTGCGATTACTAAGTCGAATTTAGTGCCTGCTAATTTCTTACACTGTTCATGTATGCTACCACAGTAAAATCTGTAAATTGACAGCATCCTATGGTAAGACTGAATTAACGTATTGTTAGAATATTTCTTGCTTTTGAACTTCTCCATCTCGACAAAGAATATAATGCCCACAGAAGCTCATAAGCATGATTTTACGGTATCCTGAATTTTTAGTACCTACCCTGACCACCAGAGCGAGATGGATATACGATGTCGTCACATGTGGTTACCGACGGAATTTGGACCACTAATAAGTCCAAATTGGCCAGCAAAAAGTTGGGCATCGTGAACAGAGCCAGGCGGTACTTCACACCGAGACAGCGTCTTGTACTGTACAAAGCGCAAGTTCGTCCTCATGTGGAGTACTGCTCACATCTCTGGGCAGGCGCGCCCAAATTTCAGGTTGACCCACTTGACTCCCTCCAAAGGCGTGCTGTTCGAATCGTCGGGATCCCAATCTCACGGACGGATTGGAGTCGCTGAGCGGCGGAGAGACTTTGAGTCACTCTGTGTACTCTACAGACTCTTTCATATGGAGTGCTCCGAGGAACTGTTTGACTTGGTACCACCGTCACCGTTTTACCAACGTACCACTCGACACCGCAGCAGGGTTCATCCAAATCACCTGGAAACGATATGGTCTTCAAATGTACGTTTCTAGCGATCGTTTCTCCTACGTACGTGCAGACTCTGGAATGAACTACCTGCTGCTGTGTTTCCCGAGTGCCATGACATGTCCTTCTTTAAACGAGGTTTAAGAAGAGCATTTACTTCACGGTAGGCAACGGCCTGGCAAAGGTCCATGTGCGGCAGCATCACTTACCATCAGGTGTGCTGCCTGCTCGTTTGCTACCATCGACAATAAAATAAAAAAAAGTGGAGGTAAGTGTGCTGGTGTGGCGAGATCATAATTGCTCCAGAATAGGCCTTAATCTTAAGATCTTATATTGTATTATCATGTATTGAATATTTCCTATAAACTTAAAGGCAATCTTACAGAAACTAATTCTTATTAATATGTTATTTATATATAAATTTATAAGAGTAAGGATTAGGTGACTGTAAGGTTGTCCACAGTCTATCATTTTCTCTCATAAGGTGGAGGGCTACAATAAGGCAGTTTGCTGGTAAAGAAATTGCAAGTGAAGAAATCAT
Organism: Lymantria dispar; assembly: GCA_032191425.1. Taxonomy (NCBI): domain Eukaryota; kingdom Metazoa; phylum Arthropoda; class Insecta; order Lepidoptera; family Erebidae; genus Lymantria; species Lymantria dispar. The sequence goes on from CM063455.1 coordinate 10,485,325, forward strand.
ACTCAAAATGATACCCATTTTACTCATATAATTACAAAAAGAATTACTAGATATGGATTGATACTTTGCCTACAAATTTGTGTTATATTTCTAAGCCTAGTCAAGTAGTAATGGAAAAAATAGAGGACCAAAGCCAGCATATTCTCATGACCAGCGATGAAAAAATTATAATGATAAAAATACAAAAATAAAAGATATCTTAATTTTACTTACCTTGAATAAGATGGTATTAAAAAATCATTATCTTTTACTCTACATTTCAGTGGTACATTAGCATTATTACCTCCGCTCACACCTTCAAGACTAAAAACAGTTGATTCAAATATTTTTTTAGCAATGCCCCTAACATCTGATGTACTTGCTTGCTCATATTTCTTAAAATGACTATCTTTGATAATAGAAGGTAATTCTTGAAGAAATCTCTCATAGATGCTTCTCACTACCACAGCCTACAATAAAATTATTAAAATGATAGGGGCTTGCCATATATGACCTACTGATCTAATGTCATAAAGCAAAAAAAGGCCAATTATGAGAATGTATGTACTAAAAATATGTAAATGTGACCAGTGAATCTGTGGACTCATGACCATGCAAGGTACTCCATAAATGCTGAAACATGATTCAAAAATTGGGGTCATCATCATCACAACTCATATACATCCCACTACTGGGCTCGAACCTCCTCCACAGTGAGAAGGAATTTGAACATAATTTTAACAATACATGCTGGTCAGATAAGTTGGTAAAGGATTTTATACTGAGTTTTCCTTCTGTTGCGTATCATCTGCATGGTATACTCCCTTAGTCATCTTTATTGACACCCATAGGCTAGACAGAGGTTGGTGAATAGTATTACTTCTTCATATTCATGGCAAACCTTTTTATAATAAATATTTACTATAATTATTTAAGGAGTGTATGGTCTTAGTACAATTTCTAAGTAAAGAAAAGAGCAAACCGTCACAAAAGTCTAGAGAAACTGTTTCAAAATCCTTTTAAAATAAAGTAACAATGTAATTATATAGAACATTATTTTATTAAGCAAACTTGTTACACTCTCGCTAAGGATGCATTGTATCATCAACCACTGCTTGTCGGTGGACGTTGTACAAAACAGCAAGAGAGATCAGCAGTGTAAAGGACTGCAGCACTTGCCAGTCCGTCTGCCTAGCCGGATAATTATGGATGACCCCCAGGACTAACAGTGGAAATCGACAGGCTGATGATTGACACAGCTTTATTACCATACCTCTTCGTGGAAGCTGTCAGAATTACGATACCTCTTTCTATTGTTTACATTTTTGTCGACAACAACAGAAAATAAGTTAGGTAAAATTATGTATGAAATGGACTCCTTTTCATTTACAGAAACATTTTCGTAAACCAAATTAATAAATTCTTTGTGATCTATAAGACAATAATTATGATTTTTATGAATTAAAGTCATTTCACATAATACCAATTCAACAACCTTTTTTCAGCATTTCAAATTCAATGACATTAACACAGTGTTGCCAACTTTATTTGTTAGAAGATCGTACCACGGACTAAAAAAGATAGTATTTTGCAAATAATTCAAGAAATATAATAGTACACAATGGAATTTCATTAAAATTGCCGTAAATCAATTAAAAAACGACATGTAATTACAATTTTCAATTAATATTTATCTTGTATTAACATATTGGATTAAGATATATTTATTGAATTATTTTTTAGGTTAAAAAAATGTTAGGTATATTCTGAACCTTGATTAAAAGCAACTTCAACTGAGATGAAACTGTTATGGTTTCATCTGAGTTGTCTGTAGGTGTCTTTTCCATAGAAATATATTAAATATACGGTTTATATATGCGGTTAAAAGTTATCCTGGCTTCATCTTATTTCTACAACATTAAAAAAATTATATTATTTACTAAAAATAACACATATAAGATTCCATTCAAAAGGTCGTATATTTTGTGTACGATTTCGATTACTCGATCGTACATCGTACAAGAACCAAAAAGGTCGTATAAATACGATTTAAATCGTATGGTTGGCAACACTACATTAACATAACAATAAGCACACAGCATATACTAGTTTAGGGATACCATTTAATATTATTTCTTTATAGATTAGAAATTACCTCCTATAAAGGTGAACGCACACTTTTCCGCGCCGCACGCGACGAACGAGTCGAACGAAACGAATTTTAGAATTCTGTATATAAAATCTCATGAAACCTCGCACACTTGACCGCGTCGAATCGTCCGCATCTGGAAGATGATTTCTATACAAAATTCGATCCGTTCGACTTGTTCGGCCCGGATATGTGTGCGTTCACCTTAAGGCACCTACTACTACCTACAAATATCTACAGATAAGTTCTATTTGCAATAATAACATAGAATAAACCTGCATCTACGCATATTAAGCAATAAAAAACTAATATTGGTACGCTTATCGTAGTATTTACAATACCACTCTACATACTTTTAATTTTAATGGCATTTATAGGATTTCACCACAATTCAGATTAACAGTTTGAAAAACTAGGAAGGAATCTAAAAAGAATTCCAAGAAGTTTCACTAATTAAAATTTGGTATTAGCTTTTAAATTTTAATTATATCTCTGTGCGTATAAGTTTTTAGGCGGGGATATGAAAGTATAACGAGTCGCTGTGAATTATTTTACTTTATAGTTCTTTTAGTATTTTGTAGTAACATTTTATAATTAAATTGAATTATTTTGTTGTTATTTTATGTAAACAGTTAAAGTGTTAAAGTGTTGTAAATATAGCAATGGTTTACGTATAATTTCAAGTTCTACTACGGACGGACGATGACTATTAATATGCTACTCAATATGAACAAGTGTTAAGAAATATATGATCAAAATTATATTAGACTTGACTGTATATGCTATATTCCTTTTTCCTATCGGAATGGACAAACAGAATAAAAAAAATCTCTTCTTCTTCTTCTTCTTAGTTAATGGCAATGAGCTACAATAATATGAGCTATTGGTGCCAGTGTCGAGTATATTGATTATTATTCACGTCTTTAGTCTTAGTCTTTCAGTCAGTCGTTAGCATGACTTAGTGCTGATATCCAAGTCATGCGTCTCAGGAAATTTGGGCAGAATGTCAAAATGCACGTAATTCACTATTATATCATTTTCACTACATTTCAGAATTTTATCTGCATTATATTACATAAAATATCAGCAAAATTATTGAATATAACACTTTAAAACACTAAAATAATGAAAAGAATATAAAAGCGCTACATGACATTTTGACATTCGCGTCAAAAGTCCATATGCGTGTTAACTGTCAAGTTGACAACTGTCAATTTGACAGTATCAAAAATTAATATTCCTTATTGTGGCATAATTACCATAGAGTCTATTTTTGAATTAAATACGATAAAAGTAGTGATTTAGTTAATCTAATTCGATGTGTATGATCGGACCCAGTAAGAATGCCCAGCTTTTAAAGATCAGTCTTTCAGACTGAAAAATAATTGTTTTGCCTTATGCAAGTTAGAATATACTTTTTGTTTTGTTATAATATACTGATTTACGTAACGTAACCAATTTTACGTTACATTTTGCTAGTTAAGACTGTATAACTTTGGTTGTTTACAGTTACAATACAGCCTAGCCTATAAGATTTCGCTATTTGCTCAATCAGTAATAGTAACACTCACTAGTCTTAACCAAAGTTTAAAAAAAAACATAATACTTTTCTTTTAGGAGATAGAAATTTGTTTTGTTTATATCAAAGCTACCCAAGTTTAGCTGTGTATCTAATCTAAGTTGTTATGCCAGTTTAGTACTTTAAGCTGCGTTATTAGTTTCTTACTTTAATGCTATGTTTTCAAATAGACACTATAAGGAGTAAAGAGAAAGACTTGCTTGTTTTAACTTATAAAAATGAATAATTAATAATACTAATGTTACTTTTCCTTCCATAACTAAAAGTAATTAATTATGTATTAAGTGTGATTTTGAGACTTAATTGAAGCTGGTTATTGTGATAACTGTTCATAAGCCAGTTTGAAATAAATATTAACCTTGAATCATTGTCTTTTTCCACTCGTATATAGAAAATTTTCACTTTAAAGGTTTCATCGCTAATACAACCCGACCGGGCCCGGCGAACCCAACCGGGTTGGCGAAACATCGGTATGTTTGCAATCTCTATACCGGTAATCCTTTAAAATGAAAAGAGGTCGCATAGTAGATTATTTATGTAAATGTAGACTCCAAAGTGCCCATTTGTTTTCCTATGCAGCAGAGTATGCGAAATAAGTCATCTGGAGGTTGCAGAAATAGATTATAGATTTACTTAATTTAAATTTAATAAAGAAAATTACTACAAACTAGAGATATGGCCATTGGTCGATATATGTACCAAGAATTATTGCCATTTAATTCTTACATTTATCGTAACAAAAAAAAGTATTTTATCTTTTACTTTGAATTTCATTAGATTTTTACAGTCTATGACCACTGTCTCCAAATAACCTACTACATCTATAAGAAGTGTCAAATGTCAAAACAAGAATCGGTAAAGAAACAATGAGTAAATCTAGTTTTGAATTTGAGAGAAGATATCTGATACATATTTTACAATAATTTAATCTGTGACCACTTATTTTCCATTCTCGGGACATGTAAAATAAAATTATACCGCTTATTACAAATTTGACTATAGATTTCACTTGATTAATAAGTTAACCTATTTTATGTGAATTTTGTTTTTATTATAATCTTGTTTTTTTATGACTGTGTCTCAAATTCGAGGACGTTTTATTTAGATCATGGCTGTTAATAAAGGTAACTTCCTCTTGTAATCTTGAGATAATATAGTCTCATTTTCAAATGTGGGTTTCTTTTGTATTTTTTTTACTTGTTTACTCAAAATAGTCTGTAGGCATTACTGCTAGTACTACTGGATCGGATCTGATGCTAAGTAGTAATATATTGTGTGACTATTGTAGTATACTGTGTATAATATTTTTTTATAAAGAAATCTGCACTAGAGAACTAATCCCTGTATTGCCAGGAACTTTTCAAGACTCGGAATTACAATTTTTGGGTCCCATATAGCATTGTCTTGTGTGGGTATTGAACTCAAAACTTCTGCCATGTTAAGCCGATATCTTAATCATAATGCTATCTGTGCGGTCAACTACTACTTAGTTATCATAACAGAACACAATATCCATCAAGAGGCCACTCTATGTTTTTTTTACGGATACCAAGCGGAATATCTAAGCTCAACTAGTTCTTGAGCAGAGTAATATGCATATTTCCAGCTCTAATTGATTTCTCTGATATGAGTGAGTGAAAAAATTAATGATTATACATATATTTCTTTTTTTTCAAACAACACCCTGCTCTAAGAAAATAGTTCTTGTATTGTTGGAGACTTTACAAACATATAATTAACAGATACAAATCATAATCTAGACTCAGAACTACATTTTTGGATGGCACAAAATTTTGGCCTGTGTGGGATTCAAACTCACGACACTAGCACGGACTTAACCACTACAGCATATATGCAGTCAAATTGTTTTCTTATTCTGTTTTGTACCATTTACATATTACTAAACCTAATTTGATATTAGAAATACTTTTATTTATTAATAGTTTGGATTAAGGGCAGAAGGATGATGATGATGACAGAATCAAAGTTTAACTAGTTGAGATAGTTAATAATAAGAAAGAGATAAGTTATTAAAATTTGCTTTCCAAAGACAAAAAATGCATTTATTTTTATAATTTGCATTCCATAGGCAAAGCATTATTTTTATCTACCTGGACCATTCTATTTTAGATTTTTATACAAAATCTGATGAGACCCTAAACTTTTATACCTTCTTGGATCGCTGAATATTTATAAATATTCCTCTAATAAAAGATGTACCTTTTGTTTCCTTTTTGAATTATAATGTTAAAAACAGTAAAACAACTTATATACAAAAATCTAAAAAACAAAATTGAAGCACAAATTATAAAGAAAAACAGTTTCTTAGTCTAATTAGTCATTAATAATTTAAACTTCAGCGCTCTAAATGATCTAAGTCTGACTTGTATGCTCTAATATTAATTTATATGTCACTAGCTAATACAACAGACATTGTTCTTTTTAAATAAAAAAAATACTAAAAGGGATTCTCCTTAAAATCGATAGCAGCGCCACCTACCGGTTGCAATTACTAATCTAAACTATTCTCATATCCATCGGAACAGCCACAAAAAGAATATCAAAATTGGTCCAGCCGTTTAGAAGGAATTCAATTACAAACACGCAAACAGAAGATTTACATACATATAGAAAGATATAATATATGTATATGCTTTAAATAAAATATCTTATTTATATAATGTTATTAATTTATAGTCTAAATAAAATATTATGTAATCTACATATAATGAAGTCTGCCGAAAAGGTGACAAAAATGATTTATCGTAAAGAATAATATATAATAATATTTCTTGTTTTTAGTAAATTTCTAAACGTTTTTCTAGATCTTAGTATATAAGAGTCTGATGTAGCCCTAGCAGAGGCTGTGGGTGACGGGGATTTCGTCCGGCACCCGCGGAGTGGTTAGCCTCGCGACGACGATCCACGTCCCAAGAAGGAGATGTCGATGGGACAGGGTATTCCGGTGCGCTGACTGTAGCCCACCCCAAAAAGAAAAAAAAATCTTAGTCTTAGTATAATTGTCTTTTGAAGGAGATAGAGATTAATTGAAATTGAATATAGGACAATAATATATCTCTATATGTTTCTATACTTATTAGTTTAAGGTATAGTTGTGTACATAACTTGTATTATATTTGGGTTGGTAATAATTCTCACTTCTTTACAAAGATTAATCTTTATTGATTCTTCATAACTTTTCTTTTAAAAGCAAAAATTAACACTTCTATTCGATTTACAATGTACATATATGGTATCTTATGGAATAGAATTATGAAATACTAGCAGCGCCCTGCGGTTTTACTCGCATAGTTCCCCTTCCCGTGGGAATATCGAGATAAATTATAGCCTATGTGTTATTCTGATATATAAGCTATATTATTGTAAAGTTTCATCAAAATTCATTTAGTAGTTTTTGCGTGAAGGAGCAACAAACATTTTCACATCCTCACAAACTTTCGCGTTTATAATATTAACCCTTTGCACTCGAGAGGTGACTCTCACTCACCATGGGTTCTGCTACCGCAACTCGAGAGGTGACTATCGCTCACCACTTGGTTTGCTGCGGTAACTCGATACGCGGGACTAACTGTTTTCGTTTACTTTGAGTTTGAGATGTTTGAGAAATTATCATCTTAAATATGTAAAGATACATTTAATATTAAAATATAAAAGTTTTATGTGATACTTTATGTGTGTAATCATTTTAAGTTAGAGGTAAGAAATTCACCAAATACGCTACGAAACGCTTCGAGTTGCTGGTGCGCCGCGCGAAAAAGGTCCCGAGTGCAAAGGGTTAATAGGATACTTTAATATGTCATGTCTGATCTAGCACCCTAAGTGATAAAAAATCCTCATCTCAGTTCATATATGCCCCCCTAAAACCTTAGGAGGTTTGCCCTTCCATTGGGTAAGCCCAATGGAAGGGCAATTGACCTACTATACCATATTGTCTAGGTGGGTTTGTATAGGGTTTTATTTTGAGTATTCCTTCACTTCCATAGAGATGTTCCGTGGTTGACTTTTTGATCTCAATGGGCAAGTGATTGTATGGTACTATGACTCTGTCACCACATGGAGAGTATCTCGACAAAATTTGAATCTGGAAATCTGAATCTGGATAAAAATAAAACTGACTCCTACCGTTTTCTCATGGATGCCATGGTCAGAATTGGACGAAATTGAAATGGGAGCAAACGAGAAGCACCAGCCTTCAAATAAAAAACGAATCAACAAAATCGGTTCATCCAATCGAAGGTTCTGAGGTAACAAACATAAAAAAATACAGTCGCATTGAGAACCTCCTCCTTTTTGAAGTCGGTTAAAAATATGGTTAAACCTCAAAATGTAAAATTCATACTCGCTTTACCAAAAAAAAACTCCCGCTATTTGTTTATAGCTGGTAAAAACAGATTATGTATTTCATTATCAGAAATTTCCTGTTTCCTACATAATAATAATAAATATTTAAAATATGCGTTCACACATTTCAATATTCAGTAATTTCCCTTTATTCTCCTTTATCTTATCTATACTGACATGACTTCGTTTTGATACTATCCAACATCAAAGATTATTTTATTTGCGTTTGAAATGAAACAACTTTAAGCAAACTAAAACACGTGAACTAGTTTTAAGAAATATAAGATTAATTACGACATAAAATTCATCACATTCACAAAAATTGCGCCAACTGACTGACGTGAATTAAAAATAGCTGTTTAAATATTAATTAAATCAAGTCTCAACACAGACTACACAGATTATTTAACACGGCTAGTCAATGAAGTAGCCATAAAAGTTCTATGAAGAATTAGGGAGCGAATATTGATTGGGGTGTTTCGTTCGATGCGCGAAGGGTGCCGATTTACGTGCGCGCGCCACTTCGAATGCGTGCGCTCCGTACCCCATGTGATCACCGAAACGGCCAAATATCGCCATTGCCGTCACGATTATGTACCCAAGTTATATCTACGATATTAATTATTCCACAGTCCTATACTTGCAATTGTCGCATTCTAATCATGTGAATCCAATCAACGTCGTGTCTGGCTGCATCGTCGCGTAATGCCAACTACGGCATAAAAATCAATATATCTTCGCCGTGTTAAATGGATATTGTATTTTTATATTAACAGTGCCTATAATGTAGTCATATAAACTTGTGTAGTGTTTTTCCAATAGTGTATTTGTTTAACAGTGAACATAAAAATCGTTCCAATGTTCAACCACAAGTTACCGACTGACTTTCCAATGCAAACCCTCCGTAAGAAAACCAGCCCTTGCAAATGTGAGTTCGTAACTTATATAAATCAAGCTAGATGGATCACGATATTATTTTCTATATTTTTGTTGTGAAGTCAAAGCGGTATTATTAGCGTTTCTATTTTGTTCAAATATTCGATAATTCTGCTAGGCTTTTTTATATCTTGCAGTGTATGTAGTAACTTGCATGTATCGTTTAGAAGTATCACCTACTAACTGGTGGTGATCATAGAACTGACGCTGTATCATCACATGCCTTATTGAGTGACCCCGTGGTGTTTTGGACAGAGGGTGTTTTGTGGGCTCGCGGCGTATGTGGAGCGGCGCTGCGCCGGGGAAACTAACGCCATAACTTGCTATTTGTCGGTTTGTACGGGAAATTATGCAGGTGTGTCATTTCCAGCATCTGTTGCGGCAGTTCGGTAAGTTGTACATCTGCTATAAACTTATGATATCATGATTGTATATACGCACGTATCATCGCATGTGTAAGAATCTAATCACCATCTATGATTTCTTTTATTATTTTTTAATCGCTTCTATAATAATTGTTAGTTCTCTATTTCGGTACATTCCAATTTTGAATGCGAATGATGTAACCAAACAATTAATTTGTTCAAATTGCCCAACAATTTTCCTCGAAATACCATAATTATAACGTACATATCTCAACATATACAGGATATAAATCTCGAAGATCAATTTATGAGTGTCCTCTATTAAAGTTTTTCTAGTTTATTAAATAAATACTCTTATAGTATTACGTCAATTATCTCACTGAAATATAAGAATTAAAATGTAACTCTTAAGTCCATGTCTTAGAAATCTATTTTCAAATCCTTACATAGTTACAAAGCATTCACTTTCGTAAATTACTAACCCACTAATACTTACATAAGTAATTTTGCAATCATTATGGAGAATGATTTTACATATAATAAATTATAAATATATCTTGATCTTTTATATAGTACCTAAGGTAAGTCAGGATCCTCAAATAATACGTATATATTTCATGACATAAAATAGTAAATACACACGCGTCATTGTGTAAAACAGTTCATATTATCACAGGCCTTTGCGAGGCAATCGGGGATCTAATTTAAAAACAGGAAATTTAATTAAAGCGCGAATGATGCACCTAAACAGGGACCAAAATAGGACACGGCTCACTTTTATATTGCGTTGAAACCGTTGAGTTGTCTCTTATAAATTATATATTCTATAACAGTCCTAAAAATAATATGAAAAATACCGATACAAAAAGTCTTTTATGTAAAGGTGATCCGACTGTGTTTACTATCGCTTTCTTTTTTAATTACTAACTGCTTGTTACATAGTCGTTTGAGACTATATCTTTGAGACCTCTGTGTATAAAAACCTTGAGCAGCTACTATAAAATGAAGATTCCTTATGTATAAAACAATAAAGTTCTACGACATTTAACGGCATTGACATTTAAGTTCAAGAATTACCAAGGTGAAGAGCAATCAGTATGTACATATTGATAAGTGTATTATGTACGTTGTTTAGATAAGAACGAGCCGGGTCGTTTTCTTGGTGAGGGGGTGTCATTTCGGGCGAAGCTGATCGGCGTGCTAGAGGTGCCGGAAGCTCGTGGAGATAGAATGTGTCAAGAGGCCTTGGCTGATCTAAAGATGGCCATTCGCGCCGCTGGCGAACACAAACAACGTATACAGGTTCACGTCGCAATAGATGGCCTCAGATTAAGGGATGATAAAACTGGGGTAAGTTATTCATTTGATATTTCTTTTATGTAACCACGGCTGTCTGTTAAAAATATGATCCATCCATCCATCAGCCCGTAGACGTCCATTACATAGGCGTCCCCACGAGAATTTCAGGTGGAACACTCCTGTGTCACTTGCATCCAACTTTTCCCTCTGACTTTCAAAATGTCATCAGTTCACCTAGTAGGGGGTCGGCAGTGTTCAATTGGTAAGCGCCACTTGATAACCTAATTTTATAATACAGACATCAAAGCCAGAAAAGTCAACGGTGGTCATGATCGTCTCGGTGATAATGTAGATATACCATATCAGATAATTTACCATACAAATTTATGCTTCTTACATCGACCTTAGAACCGCACACTGTGGGGGTTATGGATAAATATTACGATCGACGTCAGGCAGACGCCTAACCACTTCAATTTGGATGTGCTTTTGTTAGTGGTGACCGCATTTCATACATTAATTAGCTCTATCTCTTGTCAATTACATCGTATCAAAATGGAATCGCCCGTGAAGTTAAGAAAATTATATACTAAAACTAGTTAAGTCGGATAATGGAAAAATGTAGTCTCCGCCTGACCGTTTGCCTGACCCCTATATACATATAATTGTAGCAACATGTATAAGAAATAAAACCTGGTTCGTTGCAACTTATAGATATTAGGAGGAGGCTCCAGCGGAAGTCCAATAGTGCGACGTATACGAGCTGAGATGATGATGATTTAACTTATACACATCAAATAAGTGTCCAGATGGTATGCAGTAGTTTCGGTGGTTACTTAAACATCTGGTTTAACCCCGACACCGTTTTTGTTTTCTATTTCCATAAAATGTTTTCTTCTACTATCGCGTATCTTGCTCCTCAATTATCCCAAAACAGTGAAAGAAACACTATCCCAAAATGTACAATTTTTAACGATTAGCAGAAAAAACGGTTTTAATGCAATAAATAAACTTCTGTGACTTCCGTGTGGCGACGGAGTAACACGACAATTCACCGGCCTCTATTTTGCCCGTGGGTGTTGTAAAAGACAACTTAGGAATCAAATATGTATATTAAATCTAAGCAAGAGAAGGAAAACTCGAAAGGAAATCCAACCAACCCAATACCAACTCGTTTGACCAGTGCGATATAGTAAGTCAAATTTCTCACCTACTATGGAGGACGCTCGAGCCCAACAGTGGGACTTATATGAGCTGAGATGATGAAGATGGTGATTGCTATAATCGTGTGAATTAGTTTCAATTTGTGAGAATAGTTGCGTAGTTCCCGTGGGAATACCGGGATAAAATATAGCCTAGTCTACGCCCTGATGTTATAGCTTTCCATTGGTGAAAGAATTTTTGAAATCGATCCAGCCGTTTTGAAGATTACCCAGAACAAATAGACAGACAAAAATTTTTTAATCTGTATTTTAGGCATAAGTGTCGTGCAAATAACCGTATGAGCATGAAAAAAGTCTATTATTTTGACATTACAAACAGACACTCCAATTTTATTTATTGGTATAGACTAGCTGACCCAACAGACGTTGTTCTGTTCAAAAAGCGCCATCTACTGGGTCCAATTGTAAATCTAAACTATTCTCGAATCCTCTTGAATAACACTGAACTCCTCCTAAACGGCTGGACCGATATTGATGATTTTTTTGTGTCTGTTAAAGGGGATTTGAGAATGGTTTAGATTCACAATTGGACCCAGTAGGTGGCGCTGCTGTCGATTTCAAGGAAAATTCCTTTTATTTTATTTGAACAGAACAACGTCTTTTGGGTCAGCTAGTATTTTATATTGTTTAAATTTATATTAATGAATAGAATAAATTGTATAGTTTATAAATAACTTCATAATACTTGTACCTTTATGTCATTGATTATTTAAATTCGCGTGTGTTAATACAAAGGTGAATATGACACGAAATGTACTTTAAACTAGCATATGCCGCGGTTTCACCCGCGAAGTTTCCGTTTCTGTGGGAATACCGCGGTAATATATAGCCTTAGTTACTCTTTATATAGACAGCTACCTGATAGAAAAATATTATTAAAATCAGTCCAGCTGTTTAGAATATTACCCGGAACAAACAGACAGACAGCATATCTATCTGTCTGCATTTTTATATATTTTTAGGCATAGGTGTCGTCTAAACAAGCATGTGAGCATGTAAAAAACATTTTGACAAACAGACATCTCAATTTTAATTATTTGTATATATTTTAGACCATTGAGAGAGAAACCTTTAACGTTAAGTACCTACAATAATTTAGAAAAAGCTGCTCCTACCCGCAACCTTGCCGCATAAAAATCTTAATATATCTTCAATAAGAAAATGTTTTTTTGCAAAAAAAACCGACTTCAATGGAGATAAATTTGTAGATTTTTGTTGATTTTTCAAGAAACGCTTGTCCGATTTCGATAAAATTTACATGGGACCATTTGGGAAGTATACCCTTTGTAACAAAAAAAGAATTTTCAAATCGGTTGGCAGGCGACGGAGTTACGCGCGGACAAACATAAAAAATATACAAAAATCAGAATTGAGAACCTCCTCCTTTTTTAGAAGTCTGTTAAAAAACTACAAGTAGCAGATTTAATTGCCACCGACATTTTAGTTCCAGAAGTAATGCTATCACGAAATAGCCGAACTAAGATTATTTCGTTTCCTAAAACTTGCAGTGAGGTGTCTAGTTGGGCATGCACTTTGACGTCTCGTCTTTGAAAATCCAAAGGCACAGAATGTCGTCCTTGAAAATCCAAAGGCACAGAATGTCGTCATTGAAAATCCAAAGACACAGAATGTCGTCTTTGAAAATCCAAAGGCACAGAATGTCGTCATTGAAAATCCAAAGGCACAGAATGTTGTCTTTGAAAATCCAAAAGCACAGAATGTCGTCTTTGAAATTATGTACTTCTCTTTATACCATATCTGGGGCATCCATAGTCTCATTAGACAGCAGCTTTACCATAGGGCAAAAAATCCACATAGGAAGTGAAGTTGATAATTTTCACCATGCTGGGCAGCTTTTGCTCATCAGGTGGCTAAAGTGTTCCTTCGTTCAAAGTTATTTAAGCAGGTAGACAATGGCATGCACCCAATTCAGCATAAATTCTTCATTAACCCCCGGAAAGGATATCCATATAGGGTTTCCTGTAGAAAACAAAAAGCTATCGATGCCTATTAATATCTCCATGTCAGTTCAAACACGTCCCACTGTTGAACTCGAACCTTTATAATATCCCTAAGTTACAACTAACCAGTTTTCACCAGGAGGGAAATTGACCTACTGTACCATGCTGGTCAGACATGTTGGTATAGTTTTATTTCGAGTTTGCCTTATCTTGCCTAGATTTTACCTATTTGCATATTAGTCGTCTTTTACATCATCCACGGGCAAGAGAGGGTGTGGTGAATTGTATTCTTACTCTGTCACCACACTCAAGTCACTACATAGAATAATATTACTTGTTATTGGTGAGTGCCTTAATAACAAGCTATTGTTTTATGCATATTATACCGATATTCGGCAACGGTTATCGATGTCAGTATAGACACCAAATAAACAGGTAGTAGCCGTTGTCAGAAATAGCCGGTAATACCCATGTATATTAAAAACCCTTTTTCTGCGAATCGTAAACAATTATGTTTTCATTATTTTAGGATAGTTAAGGAAAAAATACGAGATAGTAGAAGAAAGAAAGTGCCGGAAATTAATATATCCCTCGCATCTTCTGTTTAGTATTAATGTACACGTTGGTCTATAATCATACCTGACTAATATGTTTACCTTTCAAAGGATTCCCTGTACCACCATCCAGTGCACAAGATCTCATTCATAGCTCAAGATATGACGGACTCAAGAGCGTTCGGTTATATATTCGGATCGCCTGATACCGGCCATCGGTTCTTCGGCATCAAGACTGATAAAGCTGCTAGTCAAGTAAGATAACCTCTTTTAATTTTACCTTGTTATATTTGTATACGTCATCATTTCCCTGCTCTTATTACAAATAACTTAGGGTCTACATTTTCGTACAATTCTATCGGATGCCATATGACATTTTTGCTTTCACTACTGTTTCCGTGTGGTGACGGAGTAAGAATACAATTCACCGCCCCCTCTTTGGGTGTCCTAAAAGACGACCTATACAAAACCTATACAAACCCGTCTGATCAGCGTGATGTAGTAGATTAATTTCCCTCCTATTGTGGAGGACGCTTGAGCCCTATAATGGGGCTGAAATGATGATGATAATGACATTTCGATATATTTATCATCTTTTCTTTTATCATCTTATCGAAAAAGAATGTGATTTTTTTCTTTTGTAAATGCCTTAAGTACGGACATCAACCAACCAATTTCTTCACTAGCGCCTATTTAGTGTGTTAACATAAAGATGTTTGTTTTAGATATAGCAATTATACATTAATGTGCTTAAGTCAGATAGATATCTTTTTGCGATATTGTAAAGGACATAAGGATTTGTGGCAATCATTAGATTTTAGATAACGTGTGTTCTTTATAATCTTAAATAACCTCGTCATTTGATACATCAATTCAAAAGTTTGTAAAGACTGCACAGATGGCGTAGTGGTTAAGATAGCGACTTAGAACGCCAGTGTCGGGGGTTCGAATCCCACGCGGGACAACACTTTGTGTGATCCACAACTTGTTGTTTTGAGTCTGGATGTAATTTGTGTCCGTTAATTATATGTTTGTAAAGTTCCCAGCAATACAAGGATTATTTCCTTAGTGCATGGTGTTGTCTTAAAATTATTAAAGAATCTGACGCACAATTATGCGGCTAAAATGTCTGCAACATCTTCATATAGGGTTTTAACTAAACGTTACCTAATTTCTTTTTATTGGGACATTGATATAGTAAGAATACAATTCACCACACGCGATCCTGTCCGCGAGTGTCGCAAAAGAAGACTATGGGATATCATCATTATTTGCCTGCCCTAATCCCACGCTAAATGGGGTCGGCACAACATGGTCTTACCTTCCATAGCCTCCTATCAGCCGTCATATTTGCACCCATGGCTTTCATACGCATATCCTCATTCACACAATCCATCCATCTATTTTTGGCGCCTACGCCTCTTACGTCCATCCACAATCATATTAATACCCTCTTTGTCACATGCCTTTCATCCCTCCTCATCGAGTGTCCATACCGAGACAATCTCGCGCTTCTAATCTTTCCTATCACCGGTGCCAATTTCAGGCTTCCCCTCATATACTCTTTTTTTTCTCTCCTAATATACTCATTTCTTATCTTATTTATGGGGCGACTAAGGGATAATTATGATATGCAGACAAGATCACTGCAAGAATAAAAACTTGAAATAAAATTATACTAACCCTTCTCACTAGCGTGTCATAGTAGATCAATTTTCCTCCTAATCTGGAAGAGGTTTGAAACCAGCAGTGGGACGCATAAGAGCTGAGCCGATGATGAGGATTGTTTAACTCAGTCATAGATATATAGGTATTAGGTTGAGAGGATTTGAAGCCACAGTTCAATTATACATATATTGAAATTTGTGTGGATAATACAGATTTTCGTAAAATTTTAATCTAGAGGTATTAGGTTCTCATGTATAATTGTAAATATAAATCTAACGTTATTATTTTTTGTAGGTAGTTATAGCGATGAGAGACTTATTTCAAGTGGTGTTTGAACTAAAGAAAAAGGAAGTTGAAATGGCGAAACAACAATTGGAAGGCAAGACAGTTACCAGCAGTTTAGTCAGACATGCGACTACCATTTCGACTGAAAGTAAAGCTAAGGTAAAAATTAATTACCCTATTATTGGTCTATGTATTTTATTGTAGTTGTATATACTGGCTACATTTTCTGGCATTAATCTACTCAACTACTCGACAAGCAAAGCAAACAGCAATATACAGCCAAGTATTTTTCTGTCGCTGCAAACAATAGTAACAATATTATTTATTGGCCTGTAATATATGAGTATCAAATCGATTGTTTTATAAACATCGAATAACTTTCTATATTAACATCAACAACCAATCAAATACCAGGTTTTTAATGCATAGTACACAATATGCACTATTGAGATAATCGAGGTTGAGTTATCTTAAAAGATGTGGCTACTACCACCGGAGTTTATGCGCGGCTTGGGCAGTGCAGCGCTGTGAACTCGTCGCAATCATCGGTGCAGACCTGACGCTGCCGGCTATCGCTAGGGCGATGGTCGACAGCGTCGGGAATTGGGACGCGGTCGCAGCCTTCTGCGAGACAGCGATCTCGCGAAAGGAGGCGGCGGATCGCCTGCGCGAGGAGCGCAGCCTCGATGAGGAGATCCGCCGATATCTGCGCCTCATGCCGCCCTAGCCGAGGCCGCGGGTGACGTGACCGTGGATTAGCCCGTCACCCGCCGAGAGGCGGATCGCGTGAGGAAAGACCGCGTCCTCCCCGAGGGAGGGACGTTGGTCGATGGGAGGGTACCCCAATAGGGGGTATTCCGTCGGGCCGACCACTGATGTCAAGTAACCCTGCTCCGGTGATCGACCCAATGACGAAGGCGACGTGGTTTTCGGGTGGGTTGCGGGAGTTGCGTGCTTAAACGCCTCTGTCGCCCCGAACGGAGTGGTGCGGAGGCGCGCTGACCGCAGCCCACCCACAAAAAAAAAGCCATTGGAATTTGCTGTGAATATTAAGAAAAGAGTTAAGTTTGTGTGTGTTTTATTATTCCGTTGAATAATTCCGTTTAAAACAGCCCTCGCCCTTTTGGGCGATGTTGTGTTTTTTCTAAAGTTTCTTACAAAGACCATTGACATGACGTCACTCTATCCAGATTGGGTATCGTTTTTTAAATATTCTTGGTGTGAGATGAAAGAAATTATAGTAATACAATTAGCATTATAATTGCAAGGAGTTAATTAGGTACCTCAATTCATCGATTACGAAAATACCAGTGGTCATATACGGACTGACGGTTGTCATACGCCTGTTTTAAGATAGATAAGAATAAGAATAGATAAGAGCTGTAGTAACATTTTCCTTTAAATATTTCCTTCTCTTACAATTATATTTCCTTTTGTTACCATCGTTTTGTCCGAAATTGCATTTTAAAAAGAGAGAATGTAAATTATATTCATAATGTGATACGGCTCGACGTAAACCTATATGAAACAATATACGAAAGACTTAGGCCATTATGAAATACTTATGTTACTTAATCACTGCTCGTAATTTACGTATAATTCAGTAAAATATTTAAGGATTTTTTTGTAACTAATTAATTCAAAGTACATGTTAATTAGATCGCGTGTATAGAAACCGTAAAAGCGAACGGTTATTTCATTAAAGGGTTTTTATACACATAAATGTATAAGGCGATTGAATTACTCGGAGAACAGACATCGTTAAATTATGTCACCGTCTAATAAAACAGGTCATGCTGCTATAGTCAATCTCGTTGACCTGATTTCTTCAAAAAACCATAAACCCAAAAGCCTTTACTGTCTTGGCCCTAAAATCCAATCTATTTTCTATTTACACTTATACACGTTCCAGTGCTGGGTTCGAGTCTCCTCTACGTTAGGAGGTAGACTGACCTTCTATTTATACGTGGTGGTAAGACGTGTTGGCATAGAGTTTTATTTCGACTTTTCTTTCTCTTGCATAGATGCTAAACGTATATCACATACCTTAGGAGTCTTTTACGACACTTACGCGCAAGATAGTGTGGTGAATTGTATTTTTACTTTGTCACCACGCGCAAAGAAATGTGTAATCCGCAAAATTACTTCGTTAAGTTAATATTCACAAATTATATTCTCCGTGTGGTGACGGAGTAAGCATACAATTTAATACCCTTTCTTGCCCGTAGGTGCGTAAAATAAAAGGATGCAAGAAAAGGAAGACTCGAAATGAAACCCTATTCCGACGTCTGACTAGCGTGGGATAGTAAATCAAAATTCCTCCTATAATGAAGGAGGCCCGAGCCCAAAAGTCGGACGTGTATAAGCCGACATTAAAAGAGTTATAAATTATCTATACAGTACTTTGTGGATATAAGGACATATTACCCTCTACTGTGAAAATGTATGTGAAAGTGTCGGCTTAATAAGCAAATGTGGTGTTCTCAAAGGCAGCACGCTGGGATCGACGTTATTCGTTATTTATATCAATGACCTATTTAGAATGGCTACTCACATATACCTAGATCTATATATGTTCGATCATGATAGTGTTCATTTTTCATAGACTAACATGAAATATATACCTATGGACATATGATATTTATACATATATTCGTTTGATGATGAAGTAAAAATACAATGGTTACCACATTTTCCTTTGCCATGGCCTTTAGACGGCCTTGGGTGTTCCCCTCGCGCGGTTAGCCTCTAGGTGGGTGTCAAGAGTATCCCTCAATCCAGTCATGCACAGCCTTAGCTGGGGCAGTATCAGTCGCAGGTATTCCTGCCGCCCGAGATGCCGGCATCAGAGCATGTTGCCTTGCAGAAAGGCGACCGCGTCCCAGTTCCGGACGCAGTCGATCATCGTCTTTGCGATGGTCGGCACCGATGTTTGCGACGGGTTCAAGGCGCTGTTCTACCCAAGCCACACTCACCATCGGCATTCAGGCCCATATGAACTACTTGGGCCTGGTGCTCGACGGGCATTAGTGGTTCCGGGAGCATTTTCGTCGACTCATTGCGCGGCCTGTCGGCGCAACGTCCCCCCTTTCTTGGCCGATGTCGAAAGTAAGCGGACCCAGCGTTACGTGCCGACGGCTGTACGCAGGGGTAATCCGGTCGATGGCCTTTAATAGCGCACCGATGTGGGCGGGGTATTGGACCGTCTGTCTGAGGGATCTTTACTAGCGTCCACACAAAAACCACGGCGGTCAGGACCATTCGCAGATACTGCACGACGGCGACGACGGAGGCCTGTTCACGCGAGCTTCAGCAGATGATGTTCGAAAAGGCGTTTCATTCACAAAAAGCTTCGAATGAAATATACACGAAAAGTTTTGAATGAAATTTACAGGAATATCATTTGGATTTACGTTCGAGAGTACGAGTAAGAGTGGAAAACTTCCAAAAAAAAAATGTGTTTTATAGCAAATTTTACAAAAGAATTACGCGCTTCTTGGCCTATCTGCCCAATGAAATAGCTTGACCAAATTTTGACGTGACTGATAGCTGATGTAGTCTGTAACATGGTTGCTATTATTTCAGAAAGAGAATTAGATTTATACGCATAAAAACTTCATGCCATTGTTTTTAATTCCTATTGAAATTATATTAAATACTTCAAAATTCTTAAGTTTTTGGCGTCTTAAGGTTTATTGCTATTAAAACAGGGACAACTGGTTTCGGTATTAAAAATGGGGAATTATAACGCGATCTAACATCGGAGAAACTCCTAGACTACCTTCTTTGATGATCTCTAAAATGTACTGATTGAAATTGTGTAGAGATTATCTCGTTGTACGAAATTTCTCGTTTTCCTTTTGCAATACATTTAACTGCATAATCCAGACTTTATCTTGTCTGGTTTTAATCCTTCTTATCTATGAGTAAATGTCTGTCTTGTAAAGTCTTTATGCTTTAGTGCATTGCTGTTTAATACTGGGATTCGCACAATTACGTCATATTATTTGTATTGCCGAGTGCATCGTGACATTGAACTTCAATATCAAGATAACAGTTTTAGATATTCTAATAATTTGCATAACAAATTATATATTATTTTAGCTATGTCCGGCTACTCTCGCGTTAAAGTAGATTTTTGGCAATATTTTGCAGTAAAGTAATAGTAGAACCTACTTTTCCTGGATGAGTCATCTTAGACTTTTCCCTGACAACGTGTTTGCAAAATTTTAAGACGATCCATTGAGTAGCTATGCGTAAAAGCGTAACAGACCAACTCGCAATCACGTTCGTCGACGGTAATAGGGTAGACCGTGGTGCGGGCCAGCGAAGTCAAGGAACTGACTCTGGTGCCTTATTCAATAGGCGAAGACGATCAGTTATATATTTCAACTCGCTAGCCCTAGCCAAAAGAAAAGAATTTCTTTAACTTCAAATCGTCCTTTACGTTGCATCATCTTGACTTCTTTACACTAAAGACATGCCAAGCTTATCTCCTTCATCTAATGTAGTTATTTCGACTTATGATTTGAATCCAAGAGCGATTGGCAGACGTATGCCACTGGATCAACGAAGCCGAGTGCGTTGTATATTCAGTATTCAAATATATATAATTCAAGTGTCTGTTTGTAATGTTGATGTTGCAGTTTTTTTTTCTTTTAATTGCATTGAAACTGTATAGCTGACTTATTTGAGCTCAAGTGATGATGATAGTTAGTGATTAATTGCAAAAGATGCTACGACATTATAATATTTCACAGTTTCGATGAAGACGAAGGGTGGCTAACAAAACCGGTTGTGATTACCTACATTGTTGAACGCCTTGAAAAGCGGTCCTTGCACAATTACGAGCATCTTGTGTATAATTCTGTTAGTATCAGCAGTTGTGAGATACTAGATATGAAAGCGGTTTCTTTTGCCTTAATTTAGATTTTGTGAATACAGTATAATTTCCCTAATCCGGCACTTCAATAGACCGACACGTCCAATAATCCGGCACCCTCCTTTCACGCCCCGTTCACCCGATTACAATATTATATAAATTTTTTCTTCGAAACATGCGACAAAACGTTTTTAAGCAAGGATTTCAAGTTGCACAAAAGCAGACCTCAATTAAGGATTAGCTTTAAAATATTTAAAGCTACGTAATTACATAATAATATGTAGATATAATACATTATAAGTATTCTCTCTATGAAATGCTTTATTTTATATTATTGTTCTTTATAATCCAGTAATCCGAACATTCCAATAATCCGGTACCCTCTGATTTTTAATAGTGCCGGATTAGTGACATTATACTGTAATTGATTTCTGATATTTACGCGAGTATTATACATTTTAAATAAAACTACTTTACGAATTTTATCGCGTTTGTATTTGATTTTTGATTACCCGACGTTTCGAACACTTTACAGCGTTCATGGTCACGGGTGGACTAAGATGTCTCACGTCCAACAAGTCATCGTTACTGCAGAAAGTTTATAATCAATTATAAAATTTATAATCAATTATAAAATTTATAATCAATAATAAATTTTATAATCAATTATAAATTTTATAATCAATTATAAAATTTATAATCAATTATAAAATTTATAATTATAAAGTAGTAAAGTAGTTTTATTTAAAATACTGTAATTGATTCAGTTTCTGCCTGCGGCTTCTCTCGCTTAAAATGTAACTTGATGAAATTTTATTGAAATCCGTCTAGCGGATTGTTTGATTGAAAAAAAAGTAAAGTTGAACTATTACCCCGAGAGATTAGATTACCGAGATTAAAAATAATATACGTTTTAATCCAGAATATCAGCTACTTGCCTATTTTTATCAAAATACAGTTAGAGAGTGTAAAGGTAACAGCGTATATATAACAATCACAAACTTTAATCTTTATCATCTCATCTTGGCTCATATACGTCCCACTGCTGGGCTCGAGCCTCCTACACAATAGGAAGCTAAATAATCTACTATACGCTGGTATAGGGTTTTCTTTCGAATTTTCCTATCCTTGTATAGATGTTGTATGCATATTATATCCCTTAGTCGTCTTTTACGATACCCACGAGTAAGATATGGGTTGGACAATTGCATTATTACGCCGTCACTACACGGAAATATATAGTGAGCCTTTATAATATTAAATCAACTTTATCCCTCTGGCACAATATTTTTTTCTGAATTAACCATATAAATTATTAATGTGTATGAAGATTCTAAATGATTCATGTCGCCGATAAGGCATAAAAGCGTAACAAAGAGACAAACTCGATTTTTTAATATTAGTCATTATTTTCATTGCAATCACCATCTATACAAATAAATAAAATTTAAGTGTCTGTTTGTTATATCAGAATATTAAGGTTTTTGAAAGAAAGAAAGAAATTTTATTTTGTAAACCTCGCACAATATAGACACCAACGAAAGAAATAAGAACTACTAACTAAAAGCAAGGAGTCGAATATGTGAGGCCAAAATATGGTGCCCGTCTCGGCTTATGGTACAGTAAACATGATACTACACCGCTGATGGGCTCGTACAAGCAAGTCGCGGACGCAACAATATATGCAAAACAAATATATGTAAATAAAGTTAAACAGTAATATTTGAAACAGTCACATTAAATTAAGAATAAAATAAATTAATACTAGTTTTTCGTGCTAACACGGTTATTTACACGATAAATAATGGCTAAAACCAATTTAACTTTTGTTCTGACTTCTGAGTAAGCATGAAAACGGCTGGAATGATATTGTTAATATTTTACTACTAGATAAGCTGCTCTATATAAGGAATAACTTGGGCTATATTTGATACCGGTATTCCCACAGGAATAGGAACTACACGAGTAAAACTGCGGCAAATTTCTAGATACAAATATGAATGTAAGATCATTTGTTACGATTTCACACCTTTCTATTACAGTGATAATCACGAAACTTGGCATATTTCTAGGTTAATTAAGCATGTAAGTTTTCATAGTAAAAAAATCGGCCAAGTGCAAGTCGTACTCGCGCTCGAAGGGTTCCGTACCATTGAACTAAAAAGGGCAAGGAAATTGCGTTTGTTGTATGGGAGCCCCCATTTTATTTTATTTTTAGTATTTGTTGTTAAAGCGGCAACAGAAATACACATTTTGTAAAAATTTCAATTGTCTTGCTATCGCGGTTATTGCGCTACAGTCTGGTGACAGACAGACGAACGGACAGACAGCGAAGTCTTAGCAATAGGGTCCCGTTTTTACCCTTTGGGTATGGAACCCTAAAAAGTAACGGTGCCAGGCCATGCAAAAATAAATTTGGTTGACTAGTAAGGACTCGATAGACATGACACGGTTATTAGTTACCTAATTGCTAATTAAATATTTCCTTTCTATTAAATTCATCATCATCATCATCTTGCTCTTATCCCAATTACTTGGGGTCGACGCAATATGTCATCTGTTTGAAATATTGCAAAAAGTTTCGGCAATGACTTTTATGACCGGCCGCCTGCCTGACGTCAACCCTCCTTGGGAATGTAATCGTTGACCCAAATGGTACCAGATGGAGTTGGTCCGGGTCAATCTAGGGCTCTTAGTCGTCTTTTACGACACCCACGAGCAAAGCAAGGGTTGGTAGTATTCGAAGCCGCTACCACACAGCAATAGTATATGATTAAATTATTACATAAAAAGAATACTATCTATCTGTTAATTGACATAAATATATGTTTATCATATGTATCCTCACGAATAAAAAGACAGCCTTGTGAGTCAGACAAAGCGAACGACAGTTATTGTTTTTATTAATACTGTTATCGATGACTTATATAAAAATTTTCGTTCAATAAATGTTATGGTCAAGGTGATAACGATTAGAGTTCATTAAACTCACAATACCTATTCAATTGTTTGGTATGTTGCGGATATAAAGTTTCGTATTTCAATACGGATATTAGAATAACATTATCCGGGTAATGAGTTAACATATGATTTACGGCCCGGCAACGAGGTGCCTAAATGGCCTCGTAACCACGCTCAAATACATTTTTTATAATTTTTTGCAAAATATTTTTGCACGCGTCTGGCAATGTTAAAGCCCCGACTAAATCGTTTACGACTAATCGTTATTGTTTTGTATTCATTAAACATTACACTGTAACTTACAAAAATTGTATATTGTCTAAAATATATTTTTGGGGAAAAATAATATCTAAAAAATTTAGGGGTCGATTTACCCCGCTACTCACTAGCCAGGTCAGCTATTCCGTATTGGACTATAATAGGAGGGGCATGTGACAAGTTTTCAACTTGCCTCAAATAGCTACCCAAAAATTGGTGCCAACTCTCCTACTATGGGTTCGAGCCTCCTTCGCAATGAGAGGGAAATTGATCTACTATACTTAACAGATCAGACGTGTTGGCATATTTGTGTCGACGGCAGAAGTCATCCGGTCAATGGCCCTGTATGGCGCACCGGTGTGGGCGGGGTCCCTGACCGTCCGACTAAGGGCTCTTCTGTGGCCACCACCGATTGCCATGGCGGTCAAGGCCATACGCGGATACCGCACGGTGGCGACGGAGGCAGCGTGCCTATTGACCGGGACTCCCCCGTGGTATCTGGAGGCGGAAATGCTCGCCGGTTTACATCGGCGAGTGTCGGGGGTGCGAGTGGAGGCCGGTATGGTCTCGTTAATGGAGATTACCGCCTGGCGCGTCGACGCCCGCCGAGACGTCATTGCCCGTTGGGCAGTTCGGCTGGAGGGGCCTCGGTTCGATGTTCGGACCGTCGAGGCCTTCCGGCCGGTGCTGATGCAGTGGTTAGAGCGGCGGCACGGGGTGCTCTCCTTCCGACTGGTGCAGGTGTTGACGGGGCATGGTAGCTTCGCCAAATACCTGCACACGGTCATTAGCAGGGCGAATACACCGTCCTGCCACAACTGCGATTGCGACGAGGACACGGTGCAGCACACGCTCGAGGTTTGTGCGGCTTGGGCGGAGCAGCGTTGTGAACTCGTCGCAATCATCGGTCCCAACCTGACACTGCCGACCATCGCCAGGGCGATGCTCGACAGCGTCAAAAACTGGAACGCGGTCGCAGCCTTCTGCGAGGCAGTAGTCTCGCGGAAGGAGACGCCGAAGCGCGTGCGTGAGGAACGTCTCCTCGATGACATGAACCGCCGCCGGTGACTCGGGCGGCGCAGGCCCGATTACCTGCGCCTGATGCCGCCCTAGCCGAGGCCGTGGGTGACAGGTAGCTGGAGGGAACATCGTTCGTAAAGAGGGTACTCCTCAAGGGGTATTCCATCGGACCGTTTTTTGTGTGTGTGTGTGTGTAGCTGTTAGCCGCAGATGGCTTTCACAGCTTTGCCCGGACTATGGGTGAGCGCTGAGGCCTATCAACCCGGTTGTCCATCACCACACGTAAATTTTAAATTTTTATGACTTCAGCCCTAGAATCTTTAAGAAATAAAAGTAAGTATATGAAGACAGAAATAAATCTTCAATTGGATCGCTGCGTCACTTTAACAAAACCTCCACAGTGGTATGCAAATTGCTACTACGCTGGCCAGACGTGCTGACCGGTTTTATTTCGAGTTTTTCTTTTCTTGCATTGATTATTCTGCTTTCTGCAAGGTACTTAACTTTAAACGTTTACCATCACCCACGGAAAAGGACGATGACCATAGTACTCTTACTCCGTCACCACACGAAAAGAAAATTAGCATATAAATGTGATTATTATGTAACTCAACCGTTCAAAGAGATCAATTCGATTTTTACCTACGGAAACAGCAGAAATAGCTGAGCGAGAAATTAATATTTCGCTATCCAAATGTAAAAGAGAGAATATAAAAAGCTAAATGGTTCTCTGTGCCTAGGAAAAGAAGGTAGGCCTTTGCTCCGATCTTTTGATATAGGGAGTCATATACTTACGTACTGCCAAATGTACTGATACTGGTTCTCCAATATCCTTAGGTACGCCGAGTTAAGGAACATCGAAAAAATAACACGATTAATCTCGTGTGAAAAATGATATTTTGACGAAACCATATAACGTGGAATAAAAAGCCTATTTAAATACGATGGCTGCATATTATCTGTCAATAGCGTTATATATATTCCACAGTTCTGCATCAATATTAATGTTTGCTTACGTCATTTTAAAAATTATTTGCCCCGCTAATGACGAAACATAAGTAGATATTTTAAAATTAATGTCCTCATTAAAAAATCAATCGAATGTGTCGCGTGTACGATTTAATATCGTAAATTTATCAAATGGCATAAGTATACCGTTGCTAGGTTAAAGTTATATACATAACTAGCAGACCCGGCCACGCGTTGCTGTGGCTAATGTTTTTGTTATATTACATTTTTTTAACTATTTAAGTGGAACTGTAGAACATCTGTCATGGAGGTTATCATATTTTTTTACAAATGGCATCTATGTAAAAAAGAAAGTTAAAATCGTATATGACATGTTTGTAGGTTTGACATAGCAGCGCCATCTATTAATTAATTACTCAATCCAGTCAACAGATATCGCCATCTATTAAAATCATTTGGAGTTAACAGATAATTGTGAATGTCAAATAATAGACAAATAATTTGCAATAAAATAATATTGCGACTATAAATTAAGATGTAAGCTATCTTATCTTTCAAAGTTGGATCAAACTGCACTCGGTGTGTAAATTTGATTAAAATCGGTTAAGTAGTTTAGGAGTCCATCGCGGACAAACAACGTGACACGTAATTTATATATATTAAGATAAATCTTCTAAAGGTGCAAAGTTTTAAAATATTTATCATGTCCAAAACCATTCTTTCAGCAGTTAAACTATGGTGTGATGGAACCTAGGACTCTTTTATTTTATTTTTATTAATATTTTTTATTTAATCCATTCACTATTTCAGCTCATATACACCACTGTTAGGCTGGAGCCTCGTCCACAATAGGAGGACAATTGACTTGTTGACAAATGCCTTATTCGTCCGTTATATATTTACAATTTACATATTTGTACACACGTATTTATTTATTTATATAAGTACTTTCAAATGTTGCAAGATAACTCATTACTACACATGTGTACTTCAGCTGTCAATTTGATTCCTCCTTTTATTCAAAGTTACCATAATTTTTGCATTTCATTAACCTTGTAAATTTACAATGGGGAACAGCAGCATCGCGTCGTACGCTGAGGAAGTCATTTGCTCTTGTGTAATGTATGTGGGTGGATATAAAACTGGGAGACTATTGTTCAGACACTATAATTCGTACAGGTGTCGTCTTTTTTCTTCAATGTATTAATGGAACTTGACTGCTAAGTTCAAAATATCAAAAACTTGGTGTATTAGGTGCTGCATTGTAGCTGAATAATTGAATTTGACTCCATTTCGATCTACAGGCAACGAACTAAACAGCGGGTAGACGTCCCGACATTGTAGACATATAATTTTTTCCATTAGGTTTTGGTTTGATGAAATGTTTTGCGTAATCTATGTTATCTATACATATGACAAAACAATAGAAATCAGGTCCCGCGGCAGTCGCAGAACTGTCTGAAAGATGATAATCAGGAATAGTCACATATTTGTGTCCATTATGTTTGTAGTGTTATTGATGTTAGTAATGTTCCCGCGACACAAATATTTAATACTCCTTGGCGCGTGTGATTAAAAAAAAATATTTGATGATATTTTATCTTTTAGCAGAGCATAACCTCAATAGGAGAGACGAGTTCAACTTCATCAAAAAGCGTGGACACAGGCGCGGAAGGCGGAGTCGCAGAACTGGTCGATCTAGAACAGGAACTCAGCTCGCTGCGAAGGGGACTTACGCAAGTCGAGGGACTCACACCTTCGACGGATCCCTTCGGAGATTCTTTTACAACTTTGCCGTCGACACAGGTAAATTATAGTTCTTCTCGGGCATACATCCACTACACTACTGGGCTTGAACCTTCTGCACAATAAGAGGGCAATTGACCTACTACTTCTCCGTGTGATGACGGAGTAAGAATATAAATCACCACCAATTGCCCGTGGGTATCGTAAAAGGCGACTAAAGGATATCTAATGCATACAACAACAATGCAAGAGAAGTAAAACAAAACTCGGTTCCGAAACTGCTGGGCCAATTTCATAAATTCTTTCACCAATGGAAAGCTATAATATCAGAGAGTAACATAGGCTATATTTTATCCTAGTATTCCCACGGGAACGGGAACTGCGCGGGTAAGGCGACTGAAACCGAAGCGAAGCGAGGCCGGGTTGCTAGTGTTATTATAAAATTGTATCAAATCAAAATATTATCATTACAGAAAGGCCTCCTGCCTCCACCTCCATCCGGGGCATCCACTCGAGGGCGAAGCACTCCAGCTTCCTCGACTACTCGCACGATATTCCCAAGTCCGGGCAAAGCAGCGCCTGCATTGCCCTTCGACCTGGCGACGGTCGCATCTGAGTTCGAACCAACACCAGCGTTGGTGGACAACCTTACTGACACACCGGTCAGCATAGACGTACGTATCTGTGGTATATTAAGCAATTTATAGTCTTTTACTAATGAACATTTTATATCTGTGGATTTATTGCTTGAATATATTATAAAGTTCAATTAGGTTTACATATTGTAAATATTAAAATTAATAAAATATCGATGTAGACCTAAATATTGAAACCATCCAACCGAAGTATCTCAAAGCACATTCTTTAGAATGCCACTAATACGAAGATTATTTTAGACCACTAAAACAAAGCATTAGGACCCGTTAGGCTGCGTTACGATTGATTTCAAATAAAATCAGGCAAAAGTATACGACAGAACTAAATTAACATAAATAAAGAAGAAAGTCGAAAATAATGTTTCGAAATTTAGTTTTAGATTTATCGATGTTCATGTCGTCTGCTCAAAATCGTCCCAGTCTTTTCAGATATCACCTGAAATAAACAGTTGAATAGGCAATTTTTTAATTAATTCATTATTACTAATATATGAATATAATTTACATGTGTATTAAATAAGACACAGATTTTTGACATAACATACAGACACTTCAATTTTATTTGTTTAAATTTATAAATTAAATGAATAATCCACAGTTATTAAGTGACTTGTTAGTAAATGTATTAAAAATTGAAGAAACAGTTTTAGTACCTGCCCGCTTATTTGTAGTGTTGAACTGTGAAAGTCAACTTGCCGTGAATTTCCAATATATTAAGTTGCATGATGATTTCTTTTTATGAACTTTAATTTGTATCTAGATGTTGATAGAGCGCAAGTATGGTGTCCAGAGTCTGGGTGTGCGCCGTGTACGTTAATTGTGTTTGTAAGTTCTTCGCGACAAGCATTTATTTATTGAGATTAAATAAAATGTGATATTTTGAAAATAACATTATACTAATTAAAAAAAGCAAAAGACACGCTTAATTGGAGCGCCTGCTGCTTCCTTCGGATGAGTTAGCCGGTTCGCAGGTTCCCTCTCCGAAAATTTTGTCTTACTAAAAGTCGGTAATTTATTCGAGAAATAAGTGATCGGCGCGCCTGGTAGTTTCCCTTCTTGGTCACGGCGCAAAGACACTACCGGATACCAGACCCTAAAAAATCGTTAATCCTGAAAACTAGGTAGGGACACCAGGACTGTTTAAAATATTGAATTGTTATCGGTCCTCGATAAGTTTGCCAAATTTCGAGTCAATTCCACGTTTTCAAGGGGTTCTAAATCATGTTCAAAGCTACCATTATATAGGGACAAAGGTACATAATAACATACGTATGAAGCTAATAGATACGTGTTCAAATTGCCTTATAGCGAAATAGTTTCTATACATATTTTGACAAAAATCATTGAACGTAAATTTATCCTAAGTCTAAAGAAATTTGGACGTAAATACATATAATTGAATATATAAAACTAAACTATGACGCGGGTGAACACACAAACAAACTGCTATTATTTTATATAACTAACTGAGTTAAATGTATAATTATCTGTTATCTAAAGTATGTAGGTCATTTACTTTTTGCCTAGGTAAATCCATTTGTACTGTGATCATCGCGGGCTATTTACAGTAGTAAAAGTAAATCTATATAGCTCTAAGGTTTGGAATACCAATTAAAACTGTCATATCTCCCTATCAACAAAATCTATTTGAGCAAACATTTTGAAGTGCTTTATCTATGCGGTACTGGTTGTTTGACGGTCCCCGACCCGTCCATCCGTGGTCAAGTTTCATTCTAACTGGGGTCGCATTTTACATAACCGTCCAAAAACCCACCGTGAATGCAAAATATGCCGTCTAATCATTACGCATACTTCACTCCATTCTATCAAGAATTGGGTCAAAAGCTACGCTCCATTGAGGTAATGGGTTATAATGATACGGTACTAGGTATTTCTGACTAATTGTTCAATAAATTAGAAGCGTGATGCTACCATTAAGCTGCAGAACGGTTTTCCCCTTTTCACCTCGTTAGTCACTTTCTCTGAATGTAAACGTATCCAAAGTTAACCGTTATCCTCTGCCTTTCTGCAGACTTTTTACAGTTTTTTGACCCTTGCCTAATTTTTTGGAGTCTGTTATGGTTCAGTCTCGCATAGCTCAACGGTCCAGGGCGAGGGAACACCGACGTGGGGGCCCCTAACCCAAGCCGTTTTCTACCCGTCACGGGAATAATACCTTGACTTTGGTGGCCCGTCCAGCCTACTAAAGCAGTCTTTATTTTGTAGCAGACTATGGTCTAGACATATCCTGCCTAAACTGTCCTAGGCCATGGAAGGGCGGTGTGTTGCTTCATAACCTAACGTTTCCCCTCCTCTGACTGACCACTGGTAGTGATTATTTGACCCCTGCGACCAGCTCGGCGGCTACTATACCACCCTGGCCCTATTTGACAGGGCAATTTGTTTCGGGGCTTCCTACTCTTGTAATGTAATTTTCTGCTTGTCGGGTGAATTACTTTTCTTGCAATGACGGCGGACATTACCGTCGTCATCACAAGAAAGATAATTCATGTATAGGTACTGTACGTTATGTATCCATTATTCTATCTTATTATGTGTGTGTACTTAAACGACTCTACTATAATTATAATGCATGTACTTGTGATATTTTGCTTTTGAAATATTATTGCGAAATAAATTATGTACCAATCCTATCAAAATGGATAATTCGTTTTTTATACTCTTGGAAATAGAAAAGCAATCTCTTGGAAATCAGTTTTTAACAAAAACAAAACATATTTTAAATATCTACCATATTTACTAAAGTGATAAACTGACAATTATCTTAATCACGATAAATTTCCTATTTGATAAAAGTGGAAATTTAAGGCACATTACCAAATCAAATTGTAGTCATTCGAGCAAACGACTTTCAAAAAAGAGTATAATTTAAGATGATTCATAAACAAAGATGCAATGCCCGAATATTTTTAATAAATATACATTAAAGTATATGGACTTGAACTTTTTATCCATGACTTTGTATTAATTTTTCAATCTAAATGTCTTTCGACATCCTTTATAGTTTACATAATGAATAATAAGAATATTTAATGGTACCTACCCTAATCTGCTATTTTACAGATTTTATGGCATATAAATCCGAAAAAAATATTTTATGTCATATAAATGTATTTTATTTTTAAATACTTCGCATTGTTAATTTACCTATTGTACAAATATTTCGCAATAATATGGTCTTCTGTGTGTGACGTCCTGGCCTCCTTGCTATAAGACTGAATATTTATGTGGACGTGACGTTTATCTATTCCCTTAAAAAAAAAAAATCTTTGTAGCGTTAAGCATGTCGCTACTATATGTCTCAATGTGGCTGATGCAACTTAAAATACAGAATATCTTTGCTATGAGAAACTACGCACGACCCTCAAATATTACCCCGGTTAATTTGCACAATTCCTTTTGTTTAGACGCACGCTTCTAAAATTGTAGTGCATTATTAAATAAAAATCCAATGATTGATGCATCTAAATAAAATATGCTTATAACGTGCGAAATTGGTATCACGTCTGCAGATAGTTAGTCTTATGGTGCCTGCCTGTGTTACAGGTGAGCCAGCCTTCGTCCACGACGCAGTCGCTCAGTTACGACGTATTCACCGAACTAGATCCCCTCGGCACCGGCCGGAGTAAACCTTACGTTGACAAAAAACTCTTCTTTCAGGAGCTCAAAAATCCGCCAAAGAAAGTGCTCAAAGACCTGGTGTCGACCACACAGAGTCTTATATCAGACATATTGCCGGTCAGTGACAGTAAGATCGAACATTATGGGCCGGCGACGACGATGACGTCATTGTCGCGACACTCGGGCGGGTCCGTGGCGATCGTCAAGCCACCGCAAAGCGCGCACTTCACGGCCAACTTTTTCTCGTCAGATCCGTTCGCGGAAACAGACCCTTTCGATAACACAGATCCGTTCTCGGATTCGTTTAAAGACGATCCGTTCACGAGTATGCAGGAGTTTCCAAAGTCGAGTGTACTGCGCGTGGATGAAGGGAAGAGTAAACAAAACCGGGATACCACAACGCTGGATGAACCGAAGCCGCTGGAGAATGGCAAGAACGTTTTCAATGGACCGCTGCAAGTTTCTCTACCGCCAGAACCTGCGCCCAAGTCACCGAGACTGCAAAGACAGGTATCGTTATCATTTATAATGGTTATAAGATTTTTGCCTACAAATAGTCTACAATCATAAAGCCATATTCCATAGTCTCTACGATTATGTATTTCTACTTGCTATGATCTTTGTGTACTTCTTTTGATTAATCAGATCATGAAAACCTATCGTTTTAGTGTTCAATTCGAATTTACTCAAGTTTTCAAGTCAAGAATTTACTAGAGCGGAGCGATCGAGTTGGGCGTACATAGCTCATATTTGATGGGTAAAAACACCTGGAGAAAGCCGTTGTCTCTTTCCATCCGCATAGCTACAATTGTATTCAAAACTAGCAACCCGCCCTCGCTTCGCTTCGGTTATAGGTTATAGTCGTTTTACCCGCGTAGTTCCCGTTCCCGTGGGAATACCGGGATAAAATATAGCCCAGTTTACGCCCTGATATTATAGCTTTCCATTGGTGAAAGAATTTTTGAAATCGGTCCAGCCGTTTTGAAGATTACCCGGAACAAACAGACAGACAGACAAAAATTTTTTAATTGCAATTTTAGGCATAGGTGTCGTGCAAATAATCGTGTGAGCATGAAAAAAGCCTATTATTTTGACATTACAAACACACTCCAATTTTATTTATTGGTATAGATATGGTCTGGCGTAACCTAATACGATAAAGTGTCCAGAAATCGAGTAAAACGCGATAAAATCTATAACAATATTTTTATTTCAAACTAGCAATCCGCCCTCGCTTCGCTTCGGTTATAGGTTATAGTCGTTTTACCCGCGTAGTTCCCGTGGGAATGCCAGGATAAAATATAGCCTAGTTTACGCCCTGATATTATAGCTTTCCATTGGTGAAAGAATTTTTGAAATCGGTCCAGCCGTTTTGAAGATTACCCGGAACAAACAGACAGACAGACAGACAAATTTTTTTTAATTGCTATTTTAGGCATAGGTGTCGTGCAAATAACCGTGTGAGCATGAAAAAAGCCTATTATTTTGACATTACAAACAGACACTCCAAATTTATTTATTGATATAGACGATCTTGAAACTTCGTCAGCGTGACAGAGAAAGGTTTAGAGATAGAAAGACTACGTTGCACATTGCAGGCACCTATAACGGTAGCACACGCAACCCTAGTTCTTAAAAGCAATAGATTTACCTCATCTTTTTAACATTATTCACTGTTGCTCCACCCCTACTAGTCTTAGCGTGATGTTATATAGCATTCCTCGATAAATGAGTTATACAATACTAAAATATATTTTTCAAATAGAACTAGAAGTACCTGAGATTAGTGCGATCAACCAAAACAAAGTCTTCAGCTTTATAATATAGCTATAGATATACATTTTAGATATACATAATTACATATATGTTTTCCGTGTGGTGACGGAGTAAAAATACAATTCACCACTCCTATCTTGCCCGTGTATGTCGTAAAAGACGACTAAGGGATGTAATATGCACGTAAGATCTGTGCAAGAGAAGGAAAACTCGAAATAAAATCCTATACCAAGATGTCTGTCCAGTATGGTATAGTAGGTCAAATTCCCTCCCATTGTGGAGGAGCTCTGAGTCCAACAGTGGGACGTATGTGGGCTGCGATGATGATGATGAAATAATGTTGGATATTTTTTGTAATCAATGCTGCAATATCATTTACGGATAATTTATACTGATTTCAGAACACAGACAGTATTTCAGTTCGCCAACGTCCGGTGGCTAATAGCAAATTATTAGAAAGTGCTTCGCCTCCGCCTCCACTTCCACCGAAGAAAGATACCCTCACACGACCACCGCCACGCCCTCCACAAGAGCATGAAGATGAAGCGCCACCCTTACCAAAACCGGCCATGAGGAAGGAACCTACTGTATGTATGCCTTTCTTTTTTTTATTCTGGACTAGCAACCCGCCCTCGCTTCGCTTCGGTTTCTGTCGCCTTATCCCCGTAGTTCCCGTTCCCGTGGGAATACCGGGACAAAATATAGCCTAGTTTACTCCCTGATATTATAACTTTCCATTGGTGAAAGAATTTTTTAAATCGGTCCAGCCGTTTTGAAGATTACCCGGAACAAACAGACAGACAGACAAAAAAAATATAAAGTGTATTTTAGGCATATGTATGTATAGTGCAAATAACCGTGTGAGCATGAAAAAAACCTATTATTTTGACATTACAAACAGACACTCCAATTTTATTTATAGATTATAGATAACAAAACGAGCTACTTTTTCAGACTACGGCCTGGACATATCTTGCCCAATCCGTCTAGGGCGACGGTAGCACGGCACGCAACCCCATAATCTATCTTATTCGTTCCCGATCTCATTAAACTGAGCACTGGTGTTTATTCCTTGACCTTGACGGGCAGCCCGATGAGTTACTCTTCTATAGTACTATCCCCGTCGACGCTTCAACAACAAACAACTAGGGATGAAACGATACCATTCAGGTATCGATACTGTATCGGTCGTTAAATATCAGTACTTAATCAGTATCAATTGAAAAGTAACTATACTTACTGGTATCGAATTGTTTTTGAAGTACCGATTACTTTTCATAGAGGCTATCAGATACGTTCATTGCAGGTTTGTGATGAGCTTTTTATTTTGGTAAATTCTATAAGGAAGTCATAACTTATAATCCATTTCATGCAAGCATGTTTTTTAACATAAAATATCAACATTCGCGGGATTTAAAAAATATCGACAGCCCCAGTAGCGGAGCAAGCTCCCCGCCTCAAAACCGTTACGATACCTGCCAATTCGATACCATTATTTTCATTCGATACTAGTACTCCGTATCGAATGTTAGTGTTATGTACTAAGTACTAGTAGTAGTATCGAATGGAAAGTATCGATCCCATATGAGTACTCGTTAGTATCGATTCATCCCTACAAACAACAATGTTGCCGGGACATCGCCCTCACGTGGTTGGTTTATTATTGGGTGGCGAACTAATCCTTCAGTCCGACCATTGTTAGTATGAAAATAAGAATCAATCAGCTAGATTCTCTTTAGCCCCACGTAAATTTAGATATGTTAACATTTTGAGCAACTCACCTGCCCCAAATTCAAATTTAGTAATTAAACAGACCGTTCTCTCTGTGGTGACGGGAGTAAAAATACAATTCACCACTACCTCTCTTACCCCTGGGTGTCGTAAAAGACGAGTAAGGGAAATAATAAGCATATAACATAGATGAAAGAGAAGGAAAACTCGAAATAAAACGCTATGGCAACACCTCTGATCAGCGTGGTATAGTAGATTAAATTCCCTCCCATAATGGAGGGAGCCCGAGCCCAATAGTGGGGCGTATATGAACTGAGATGATGATGATGAATTAGACAGATAGAGGGAGAAAGCGATAGAGAGAGCGGTACTACATGATGACGTGAATCTTCACATTATTTGTACTGATCTGCGACTGTAAGCCCAACGTGTCATAATTTTGTAAGAGAAGGCAATTCAATGCGACATGTGGTAACTTCAAAAGCTTGTGACTTTATTAATAAATTTCATAATATTTTGTTTTCAAGGCCGATCGCAGTATAAAGCCGCGCCTCTCGTCAGCGGCTACAAATAGCAGCGAAGACGAATACTTAACACCAGCTCCACCGCCGTTACCCACTGCACGCCGTTTCGATATCACCCTCAGCCAACTATTAACATGCACCATGGATGAACTAGCTAATAGGTAACATTTCATCATCATCGTTATCATCACCACAGCTTAAATACGTCCCACTGCTGGGCTCGAGCCTCCTTCAAAATAGAAAGATTGACCTACTATACCACGCTGGTCAGACAGGTTGATATAGGGTTTTATTTCGAGTTATCTTTCACTTGCATAGATGTCATCTGCAATAATCCCTTAGTCGTCTTTTACGACATCCACGGGCAAGATAGGGGGTGGTGATTGTATTCTTACTCCGTCACTACACGGAATAAGGTAACATTTATTAGTAGTTTAATTTATTAGTAGAATAAGGTAACATTTATTAGTAGTTAGGTAAAATCATTGATATCATATGACATTCAAAATTTATTTGCGGATCAAATTGTCTTTATTATGTTCTCATTTTAAAGGCTTCTATATAAACGTCCTCGATTTTACTAAAATATCCCCTGGCCTCAGCAGCATCATTAAAAATTTAAATATAAAAATACGATATCCACGGGCCAAATTGGGAGTGGTGAATTGTATTTTTACTGCGTCACCACACGAGCAAGGGTTCGAACCTTCATTACTGAAAAACTGTTCAACATAAACGCTCCCAATTTAGTATAGATAATAATAATTAGATATAACGTTTTACAATTAGTGGAAGGCTTAAATAAACATATGTGTACCTATATATATTTTCAGACTGCGTGTACCTGCCGCAACGTTGTCTTCTATGACGTTACCTCAACTCACAGATTATCTCAGATCATATTTAGCAGCGGATAATGATAGAGCAGTAAGTACCTTTTTCACATTCTGTATGGTCATAGAATAATTATTCTGATCCAGATGGTCAAATATTTTAAAAATTTTACTGTGACATAGTTGGCGTTTTGATTAAGATATCGGTGTATCGCGACAGTGTCGTGAGTCGCGATCAATATTTTACAATCAGCAAATTGCTGTTCCGAGTCTGGATGTAATTTGTGTCCATTAATTATATGTTTATACCGTGCAGTGACGGAGTAAAAATACAATTTATCACTCCCTATCTTGCCCGTGGATGTCGTAAGTAACGACTAAGGGATATAATACGCATATAACATCTATGCAAGAGAAGGATAACTCGAAATAAAACCCTATACCAACCTGTCTGACCAGCATGGCACAATAAGGTCAATTTCCTTCCTATTGCGGAGGAGGCTCGTGCCCAACCATGGGACGTATATGAACTGAAATGATGATGATGAATTATATGTTTGTAAAATCGACAGCAACACAAAGATTATTTTTTTAGAGCAGACTGTTGTTAAAAAAAAATAATAAAATCAAATAAAATGTAATAGAATAGTAGAATAGTTCATCATCATCATCATTTCAGCCTATCGCGGTCTACTGCTGGATGTAGGCCTCCCTCATGTTACACCACAAAGTGCGGTCCTGTGCCGCCTGCATCCAACGACGCCCAGCAACTTTCACCAGGTCGTCGGTCCACTTAGTGGGGGGCGTCCTACACTGCGTCGTCCAATACGTGGTCACCACTCGAGAACCTTTCTTCCCCAGCGGTTGTCAGTTCTTCGAGCGATGTGGCCTGCACATTGCCACCTCAGCGTGCTAATTCTTCGTGCTATGTCGATTACACCCGTTCTTCTGCGTATTTCCGTAGAATAGTTCACTCAAATGATTTCGTTAGATTGAGTAACATATTTGTATACTATTAAAATGTGTAAATGTTTTATATTTTCACCAGCATATCCACGTTGAATCAACAACACGGACGGAAAAAGAAAAACAATTGTCAACACTAACAGGCTTATCGACACCTAATGCAACTTTAGAAAAAATAATCCCTCCCCCAGCAGCTGTCATTATCAATGACTTCAAACCGCAATTCGAAGACAACTTCGCACCAGCAGTTGAAATTAGCGATACTTTTGTAGCTAACTTTGACGATTTCGATAAAAAAGCAAACCCTTCATACGACAGATATGCCGCTTTTAGAGAAATACAAGAAGAAGAACTCAAAGCAAAATCTATTTTGGACCCTATTGATACTTTAGAAGCCGAACCGAAGCAGGACTCTGATGAAAAGGAATTAGCTGCTATCGATAATCTCATAAGAGCAAACCACGATAGAGGATCGGAGACTAAAGAATTATCTCGAAGTCCTTTGAAAACATTAGATGAATTGACACTAGATTCGTTTAATATGTTTCGGAACTCGGTTAGTCCAAAACCATCACAAATCGATGCGAAGATAGAAGATATTAAATCTGTTATGAAGACATTGCAAATAGAGAAAGCTAGGCGTAGTGTATCACCAAGAGATAATGGACACGTTGATGTGAAACAAGAAGACACCAATGATAGGTGAGTAACATTAAATGCGTTGGTGGAATAAGTATATAATTCACTGTTCCTTTCCATTCCAACGGGCATCGTAGAAAACGACTCCGAGATGTAAATAAATTGTTATAACTGCAAAAGAAGGCAAGGCAAATTCGAAACAAAACACCATCGTCATAAGACTAATTCTGAATTGTTTGCATATTCGGAGCTATTTTTTTTGATTACATAATTATGCTAAATCTTTGCACGTGATTTTAACCCCCTTCTCAAAGTTGGATTAAACGAAACTGATTGAAACTGCACACTTGTCTAGGATTGATGATAACGCAATTTAATAGTTTGTCTAATTATCCATACAGGTTTAGTATATTTTTTTATAGCTGTGGCTAAGATTTTAGCGTAACTCGACAGATGTCGCTATCCTTATATTCTGCGTCGCACTTTTTGGTCGGTTATCTACACAAAAAATTATTAGATTTTTAATCTACCCGTTTTATTTTTTGGTAAAGTGGCAAAATATTCTTAAATAGACGCAGCAGCTTGAAACTTGAGTTAAAGGTTACCGGACCAAATGCGGACATGTGAAATCTATTTTGATGTGAAACCTCTATAGACGCGGGTGAACCTGATCGTTGGCGTGGCATAAACAGCTCGTGGCGTTACGACGTCATGCTATATGACGGAATATACGAGGGTAAACCTGATTGTTATAGCGTGGCATTAATTAATGCACAGATGGCGTAGTGGTTAAGATAGCGACTTACAGCGCCAGTGTCGGGGGTTCGAATCCCACGCGGGACAACACTTTGTGCGATCCACAAATTGTTGTTCTGAGTCTGGATGTAATTTGTATCCGTTAATTATATGTTTGTAAAGTCCCCCGCAATACAAGGATTATTTCTTAGTGCAGGGTGTTCTCTTAAATAAATAAATAAAAAAAATATATATATATATATATATATATGTGTACATATGTAGTCTATACGTAGTAGTGTGTGAGTGAGACGGAGAGATACGATGTTGGGCGCAAGCGCCTGTGCCCTATCTCTCTCGCCGCACTGAACTCGTATACCTATAGTGTGTACTAATGAATAAAAATAAATATTTATTGAATAAAAATCATCATTTTCTAGAAAAAAAATTGTAATATTTTATTAACACTTTATGCCATATTAGTTCCTGTCGTAATCTGTTCTTTTACGTGTATATACTTGTACAACATAATTTAGATGTTTCACATCTGCCAGGCGTCGTGAGCGACGGCTCCCTTTTTCTCTATGTATATTATAATACTTTTATACTTATGATAATAATAATCACATTAATATTCCTAGATACGCTGCTCTCCGTGAAATCACAATCACTGAACCACCAGACGAATTCGAATCCTTGCCACCAGAAGTACCCAAAGAGCGTAAGAAATCTGATGAGAAGTCCGATGGTTTTGACAATTCAGACTTCTTTGACTGCATCGATAACAGTTCTCTCTCTTTTACACACGTGGAGGACGCTTTCAGAAAGAGTCCTATAGTGAAAGATAGGGAAGAAGACAAGAAGATTACTGCTCATATTCCTATACAAGAGAAGAGAGAAACCCCTATAGAATTAAAGCCAGTGCCTGTGAGAGACTTGCAACCTCCGCCTACAAGACTGTCAACGGGATCTATAAGCGACGTAGTTAGTGGATCTTCACCAGATATTAAAGGTGAGTTTATAGAAACAGCATTTATTCCCAAAGGGGTAAGCAGAGGTGTTACAAACATCATGTAATAATCTTTTATGTGCGATGCTATATCCATAGTGGTAAAAGGATTAATATGTATTCTGAACCAGTCTCTATGGGGATAGATCTCTCAACTATAGCGTATGCCATTAAACCAGCTCATCCCGCTTTTGAGTTGGAGCCGGCTCCAAAATGGAAGGAAAATTGACTTACCATACTGACCAGACGAATTGGTGGTTTTATCACAGAAAAGGAAGAGGATAATCATATCCGTCTGGTGGACTAAGAATACAATTCACCACTCCCCGTCTTGCCCGTAGATGTCGTAATAGATGACTAAGGGATATAATACGCATATAACATCTAAGCAAGAGAAGGAAAACTCGAAATAAAACCCTATACCAACCTGTCTGACCAGCATGGTGTAGTAAGGTCAATTTCCCTCCTATTGTGGCAGAGGCTCGAGCCCAGCAATGAAACGTATAGGAGCTGAAATGATGATGATGAATCGCCATGTATTCTTACTCCGTTACTCCAGCAGTTATGTATAATAGTTTTTTGTTTTTAGATAAATGTGTGGGCGTGGTGAGCGGAGTTGGGGGCGTGGTGGCAGGGGCGGGGCGTTGGGCGGTGCTTGGTGGTGCCGCTGCCTCTGGTGGATCGTCCGACTCACGTGACTCCGAGCCACGCCCTCGTCCGCGCCGGCCGCGACATCACGACCCACCACCCCGAGCGCCTATAGGTACGCCAGCATCACTAATTAAGCCTTTCTTTTTCTTCTCAGCCCACATACTGTTTGGGCTCAGACCTCCTCCGAAATGGATGGAAATTGACCTCCTATGTCACGCTGGTCTGACGTGTTAAAGGTTTTATATCGAATATTCATTTTGATTTGCATCCACATTATCTGATCATATCCCTTAGTCGTCTTTTACTATATCTTTGGACAAACAAAGGAGTGGGAAATGTATTGCCCTATACATGGATACTTGATCTTGAAGTGTGTGATGAGTATTAACTGTTCAATCTCATTCATTAATATAAATGGGAGCATCAGTTTGTTTGTTACGCTTACACGTCTTAACTATTTAACCGATCTTGAAATTTCTCTTCAAGTTCTTAAGAATACAGAAAAATGTTTCTTTTTCTAAGCTATGGTATGGGCATACGCCGCCAAATCCATTTGGGGCGATGGACGACCGGCGTGCTGCCCCATAACCTACTGTATCCACTCTCCCACCACCATTATACTAGTTACTGGTACCTAATTCTTGACCATACTAGAAAAGTATTGTTCCTGAGGGATATGAAAACTCTTTGACAAAATGAACAGTAACACCTCGAGCCCGACATAGCAGCTAGTAAACATTAAAAATAAATGGCTTATAGAACATAGCGACAGTTTTACACGCATAAAATCGTTTGTCGAGGATGTGTTTGTACTGCTAGGGTACTGGAACCTGGACCGGGGAGTCCGTCACCCACAGAGAGGCCGACCGCGCGACGACGACCGACGTGCTCCGAGGGGGAACGTTGAGAGGAGAGGGTACCCCGTGACCGGTGTATTCCTTTGACCGCCTACCACTTAAGACAAGGAACTCTGCACTGGTGGTTGGCCCAAGGGAGCAGGGTGGCGGGGATACCAACCATGGCCCACCCCTAAAAAAATGGTACTAGAACCTGGCAACATAAGCAACACATCAGTAACCTACCGATTGTCTCTGTTACTTATTTTGGAAA
Source organism: Lymantria dispar (assembly GCA_032191425.1). Lineage (NCBI taxonomy): Eukaryota > Metazoa > Arthropoda > Insecta > Lepidoptera > Erebidae > Lymantria > Lymantria dispar. The sequence goes on from CM063455.1 coordinate 10,527,793, forward strand.
CTGGTCCACACTGGACAAATGGGTAGAAATAGAGTTTTCTTCCCCCTTCCCCTGTAGTATATTGTCTGCTTACATTTATTAGTTGCCTTATACGACATCCACGAGAACGGCGACTTGTAGTGGGTCAGTTAGATTATCAATGTCACCACACGAAAAATAAATGTCGAAATCATAGTTCAAGTTTTTGTCTGCAGTTCAAACATCATCTTCTTCACGGGACGTATCACCCTGGGATGAGGAGTTACCTCCCGTCACACGACTGCAGCGACCATCTTCACATCGGGACAGAGAATCTAGGTACAAATTTAACGATTTTAGCATAACAATGATTATAAGAAAAAAGTAATAAAAACAATAACCCGACTGCAAGAAAGACAATTTAAAAGTAATGCACTCATCATCATTATTATCGCCGTTCTATATGAGCTGTAGGAGGCTCGAGCCCAGCAGTGGGCCGGAGATCACCCCCACTCAGGCTCGAACCTCCAACATATTAGAAGGGCAGTTCACGTATTATACCACGCTGATAAACTGACTGGTAGAGGGTTTTATATTGAGTTTTCCTTCTCTTGCATAGATGTTGTATGCATATCATAATCCCCCTTAGTCGTCTTTTACGACACCCACGGGCAAGAACCCTTTCTTTTGTTCGGTGGGTGACTCCCTGTCACAACACGTAATGTGGGAAAAAGAGGGAAACAATAGAAAAGAGATATTAACAAATTAAACTTTACTTTGGTTTAACAGATTACATTTTAAGCTAAAAATTAAATACCCAGTATTAAGTGTAGTTGCAAACGCAAAATTATTACAACGTAATGTGAATATGCAACGTAATATTATTACGGACGTGCTGAGATTGATTACGTCGACCCGGGTTTCGAGCATGTCCGATGCTCATCATCAGGGCGAGTGCGCAGCGGCGTCTGCAGACGCCGCTCAGCACGTGTGTGTTTTTGCCGTTTTAGATATTATAATATGGATCAGTCTCACGATAATTTCAATACTAAAATTATTACGGACGCTCAATTAAGAGCATACACAGCCAGCGAAGCCATGACTAGGGACACGAAAAAAATATCGATACTTTTAGGTATCGAGTACCTACTTGTTTTTCGATACCAATTTCTGTTCGATACTTTTACACAATGAGTACTTTTAGGCAGGTATCGTATCAAACAAATTGTAGAAAGTATCCATGTTAAACTTGACCTTACGGCTCATGCTTATAGTAACGCCATCTAGTTAAAGCGTAATGAACCTTCTAAAAAGTGGCTCAACATATTTTAATCCGAACACAGACGGACAAATTCCTAAAAAAAAGCTCATCACGACTTATATTCTAGGAAAAGTACTCAGTACTCGATACTTTGGAGTATCGATACTTTGTTTCGATACTTTATTGAGTACGATACTTTTTCTTCGATACTACTCATGAGTATCGATACTTACGTTTCGATATCGTGTCCCTAGCCATGACACATAAATATGCGTGATACCGCCCACGTCATTGAGGTCGACGACCGCGTCGTGTAACAGTGGGCACGCCCACTTTACCGTCAGCGATGCCCCAAGCCGAGGTCCCTTCTCCATAGGGTTGCCCTTGGGCGAAGTCGCTTAAAGCTTTACCGAGTTGAGAATCATCACCGCTAACCCATTGGCTATATACCCAATAATAGTAATCTGTTACGTAATAATTTACTCATTTTGTACCTTTAAACATAAGTGTAATAATTTTTTTTTTCATGAGTTTGATTGTTTAATCTACACTAATATTATAAAAAGATTTGTTTGTTTATATTGAATAAGCTTCGAAACTACTGGACCGATTTCAAAAATTCTTTCACGAATGAAAAGCAATAATATCAAGGAGTAACATAGGCTATATTTTATCCCGGTTTGCCCACGGGATTGGGAACTACGCGTGAAAGACGACTGAAACCGAAGCAAAGCCGGGTTGCTAGTCATAAATTATAATGATGATCCATCATCCAAGCCCATATAGCTCACATTGTAGGTCTCGGACCTGCTTTATAATGGGAGGGAAATTGATTGGGTTGGCATAGAGTTTTGTGGAGCTTTCCTTTTTTTTTGCCTCAACACGAAAAATGTGATCACAGAAAAAAAGTCAATAAAATAAAGAATAACAATTGGCTTACGATAATGAACCCACAGGTCTAAATAAATATATAGAGTAAGCCAAATAGACAAAGTAAATGTAGGTAGATATTATAACTGCATTTCAAAATATACGAATACTCTCTTAACCTTTAATTTACACTACAAAATATACTTACAGACACAATTCATCCGGATCAAGAGAATGCCTTGATAGCGGTAGTGGGAGAGAAAAAGAGAAGCTAAGAGACAAACGGGACCGAGATAGAGATATAAGTCGAGATGGACGGGATTCGGCAAGAGATCGAAGGGACTCTGGTAGTGGTCGAGACCGGCGTGACGTAAGCAAAGAAAGAGATCACAGGGACCATAGAGATAGAAGAGACAGACGGAGTAGAGATAGGGAGAATGACTCGTGGGATAGAGATAGGACTTACAGCAGAGAAAGAGATTACAGGGATTCACGAAGTAGAGAAAGACTGCCTAAGGACTACAGGGAAAAAGACAGAGATAGACATAGAAAACCAAGGCATTCCTATGATGAAGAAGAAGAGTAAGTAATCATCATTCGTCATCATTTCAGCTCATATACGTTAAACCGTAACGCACCGTTGGGCTCGAGCCTCCTCCACAATAGGAGGGAAATTGACCTTTCTATACCTTGCTGGTCAGGCAGGTTGGTATAGCGTCTTTTTTTTCGAGTTTTCCCTCTCTTTCATAGAAGTTAAATGCGTATTATATCCCTTAGTCGTCTTTTACGACATCCACGGGGAAGATAGGGAGTGGTAAATTGTATTCTTACTACGTCACCACACGGAAAGTAATCAGTTTTGGTACCATATATATATTATATATATACCATTAAATAAAATTGGAGTGTCTATTTGTAATGTCAAAATAATAGGCTTTTTTCATGCTCACACGGTTATTTGCACGACACCTATGCCTAAAATAGCAATTAAAAAAATTTTGTCTGTTTGGTCCAGGTCATCTTCAAAACGGCTGGACCGATTTCAAAAATTCTTTCACCAATGGAAAGCGGAAAAATAATATCAGGGCGTAAACTAGGCTATATTTTATCCTGGTATTCCCACGGGAACGGGAACTACGTGGGTAAAACGACTATAACCTATAACCGAAACGAAGCGAGGGCGGGTTGCTAGTTTATAATAAATACGTATTTGAGTGCTAACGGCATGAGACTACAATAGTCACTAGCTTTCCTCGTGGGTAAAATCCGTTAAGCGATTTAATTAGATAATATCACTGCAAGAGAAGAAATCTCAAAATTATAATTATAACCCTAAGCCAAATCATCTGGTTACCGTGGAGTGGCGCAATTTACCTCATGCGGAGGAAGCTCGTGCTAATCGACGTATATGGGTTGAGAAGATAACTAATAACAACTAATTTACTTATTAATATAGAATTGTAAGTTTAATGCAATCTAATCCATCAGCCTGCACACGTCCACTATTGGCCAAAGGCCTCCCTACATGAATGTCACTCATAACAGTCCTGGGCCAATTGTACCCAACTGGCCCCTGTAACTTTTAAGACTTCGTCAATCAAAGTTGTGAGCGTTAGTCTAGTCAAAGCCGTGCGGATGACGCTCCGAGAGGACGTCGGGGAAGGGTGATACCCGAATGGGTAAACCGCCAGGCTGGTCACGGACATCAAGGACTTAGCATCAGTGGTCGATCCAATGGCGAAGTGGAGGGGATATAGTGGGGAATGAGGCTGCGCGCCGCCCTTGCCTCGCCTCGGACGGCGTATGTCCAGACCATAGCACGCCCAAAAAAAAAAGTCTAGTCAAAGTATTGTATTAAACTAATATGGTACTAGTTAATAATACCTTCGCCAAATACCTAATATACAACGTCTCTCCCCGTTTGGTGACGGTATTTCCGATTCCAAAATTCTTCGCGACCCTGTCTTTTAGAAGAATTTTAAGGTATCTCGTAGAAAAGTTAGCTCAGAATATAAACGATACTCTTAATTATTATTTCGTTTCGTTCGATATGTAAGTTTTAATTAATTCTATTAAGTAATATCGAACTACCTATTGAAATACCTTGAGGTATAATCGTGAAAACATTTTGTGTATTACACAAGTATTGCCCTACGTGGGAATCGAACTCTGACACTGGCACGTTGGGTTAGTGTCTTAATCACTACCCGATTTGTACAGTCCATTATTGAATATAGGCGAAATAAAGGATTTTTTTACAGTTACAGTGACGGCTGTGGATCTGGCCGGTCGTCACCCAGAGATCGGTGGCCCGATCAGCGATGGCGGAGAGATGGTAAGCACATAACATAACCACCATCACCACGCATATTGACCAATGAATTAATTTTTTATTCTTAAGAATCCCTAGACATCGAAATAAATCACGAAAACGAGAAAAACATCGAATTTAAACTTTTCATAATCGTATATCAAAATAAAAAAGTTCCTTCAGGATAATTTCTTACGAGCTAGCGACTCACTTCAGTCGCATATTTGAATACAGGGGTCTGAATTGGTACATCCTCATCTCAGCTCATATACGTCCCAATCCTGGGCTCCAGTCTCCCTTGTATTGGGACGGAAATTGACCAACTCACTGGTTAAACGATTTGGCATTGGGTTTTATTTCAAGAATTCCTTCTATTGCAATGATCTGCGTATAATATTCCTTACTCGTCTTTTACGACCCCACAGGCAAGATAGGTGATAGTAACTTGTATTTTTACTCCATCACCACACGAAAAGGTGAATCGATACACTTTTGGTGAGGTCGGCTTAATGGTGATGGGGAGGGAATACGATGGCTTATAGGCCGTACGCAGCCCCTTTCGTTGCCCTGGACGGAATGGAGGGCATGTGTCAAGACAATAGCTCGCCCAAAAAAAGACTATTTTTACGACTCCCCGGAAGTAACTCTTACCTGTCACCACACTAATACATAAATATAATGTAAGAACCGCTAATGTAAATTATATTAATAAAAATAGTAACAATAAATAAAGACAAGAGATCCCTCAGAACGAACGAACTTGAAAAACGAATGCCTGGATAGAAAAAACCTACAAGTAGATTTGGGTTTAAGATTTAGAGCTCCCCCAATAGGGGTTTTAATAAAATATTTTTCATTTTAGAATATGTGTGTCCATGTCCTCCGTGGATGCTCCTGCATCGTGTTTAAAGATAAGCACGATGATCCTTTATTTTTAAGTAAAGATATCCTATTATTCAATGCTCGCCAGATCGATTGGCGTAATGATTTAAGTGAAACTTCTTTAGAATCGTTGTGATTTCGTTGTGAACTCGATGAAACGAAAAAGCGAGTCCATAGAGACACAAACACGATTCACCTGCAGAGAGAATGAGATAAAGGATAAGGATTGAGGATAGAGGATAAAGGATGAAGGATAATGGATAAAGGAGTTTCACTTCTGATATGCGTACTTTGTACACACTCTTTTTTTTTTAGTTTTCCTTCTTTGTATTGATGTTATCCGCTTACGTCCTTAAATATTCCCTTATGAAACTTGCAAGATTAGCATAGTGATATTGTATTCTTAGTACATCAACACACGAAAAAATATGAGCTTATTGACTGTAAGTAATTATAACGTCTTTTTCAGAAAGGAATTATGGCTCTTTAGGTTGGAGAGAAACAAGACGTAGGGCCGAAATGAGACAAAATGAAGAACCTAATGATAGGAGGTAAGTGCTCTACGTCTCAAATTTTATCTTTTATAAGTATCTCAGACATCCACCGACTATGATGCCCCTTTCCCTTCAAGATGGTCGAGGGAAGTGATGGCTGCTATAATAGTTAACTTGTGATCACCATAATTGTTTGATTATGGATAACAACTTAAAAATCAGTTTATAAAAAGCACATTGAGACTATCTAATATGATTATTTATTTGTGTACTGTACCAAGATGTGTGAATAAAGACAGACATTACGTGCGAGGGAGAGATGATTAGCGCCGCTATTTATGATGTGTTTCTTTTGTTGGTGCGAGTTATAATTAACTCGTTATGAATATAAATTACATGTTGTTTTCACAAATCGATGGAGTTTTTAGTCTATATCTTTATATGCTATAAAAAATTTCACAATACTTATTATAGATTAGAGATGTGCCGATTATGACTACGGCCGACTAGCCGATTAGTCGGTGGTAAAGAGGCCGATTAGTCGGCCCAGCCGATCACGATTTTGGAGATGTTCGGAAATTTCCGTGACGATTCGTTTGCCTAAAGCTGATTCGCGCACAAGGCGCATTGCATCCACGGACATCAAGAATTCGATATTAGATGTCAGCTCAATGACAATAAGGAGGAAATACAATAGGTTATGGGCGACAATGTTGTTCATTAAACTGATAGAGCTTAATTAAAATTTAATCATGTCAAAAAGAAAGTTTTGAAATTGAATTTTTTTGGCCATTGAATAATGGTGTAAGTGACATATAACCAAAGTCATATGATAATTTCTCGTGGTGATGAGTAAAAACAGTAAATGCTACAAATATGAGGACCCGTAAATCTAATTCCTCCTATATACATTTTATTGAGGCAAAAAAAAAACCAGATTGCTCTCCAAGATAATTGAAAAAATTATAAACCGCCAGCTTCTGCAGTACCTTGAGGATCACCAGCTGATCAGTGATCGCCAATACGGCTTTCGTCGTGGGCGATCCGCTGATGATCTTCTTGTGTACCTCACTCACCGTTGAGCAGAGGCCTTGGAGGGCAAGGGTGAGGCGCTAGCGTTCAGCCTAGACATCGCAAAGGCGTTCGATAGGGTCTGGCACAGGGCACTTCTATCGAAGCTACCATCATACGGAATCCTCGAGGGACTCTGTAGTTGGATCGCCAGCTTTCTGGATGGTCGGAGTATAAAAGTCGTCGTAGATGGCTCCTGCTCCCAAACCATGATCACTAATGCTGGTGTACCACAAGGCTCCGTGCTCTCCCCGACGTTGTTTATCCTGCATAGCAACGACATGCTCTCCATCGGAATATGCGTTGCTATGCGGATGACAGCACGGGTGACGAGTGGTATACTGAGCATCGGAATGTCCCTCGGAGTATACGGGAGAGACGAGTTCAACTTGTGTCTGAAGTCGAGCGCTCTCTGGGGCGCGCGCTCTGGGGTGAACGGAACTTAGTCCAGTTCAACCCCACAAAGACACAAGGTTGCGCGTTCACTGCAAAGATTGACCCATTTGTCATGGTGCCTCAGTTCCAAGGAGTAACTCTCCAAATTTCCGACAGTATTGGAATCCTCGGCGTCGAAATATCGAACAAAGTCCAGTTTGGGAGTCATTTGGACGACGAAAGCCAAATTGGCTAGCAAAAAGTTGGGCGTACTGAACAGAGCCAGGCGGTACTTCACACCGAGACAGCGTCTTGTACTATACAAAGCACAAGTTCGCTCTCATGTGGAGTACTGCTCACATCTCTGGGCAGGCGCGCCCAAGTATCAGCTAGACCCACTTGACTCCCTCCAAAGGCGTGCTGTTCGAATCGTCGGGGATCCCAATCTTACGGACAGATTGGAGTCATTGGAGTGACGGAGAGACTTTGGGTCACTCTGTGTACTCTATCGGCTCTTTCATGAGGAGTGCTCTGAGGAACTGTTTGACTTGGTACCACCATCACCGTTTTACCAACGTACCACTCGAAACCGCAGCAAGGTTCATTCATTTCACCTGGAAACGTTATGGTCTTCAACTGTACGTTTCCAGCGATCATTTCTCCCTCGTACGTGCAAGCTCTGGAATGAACTACCTGCTGCTGTTTCCCGAGCGCTATGACACGTCCTTCTTAGAACGAGGTTTAAGAAGAGTATTTACTTCACGGTAGGCAACGGCCTGGCTGTGCCCCTGGTATTGCAAAGGTCCATGTGCGGCACGATCACTTACCATCAGGTGTGCTGCCTGCTCGTTTCCACCATCGACAAAAAAAATAATGATGGGGTTCTTTACCGAATAACCGCTGACTATTCGCCGACTACGATAGTAATCGAATATAACACAGACTTATTCTTTCGGGCATGAAAATGTGAGTCAGATACATTGCAGGTACGGCTCCACTCTAGGCTGGTCGTCTCGACGAACAAACGCTACAACTCGTCGTGAGAAGTCCCGGGAACGTGACCGAGACACAACCCGGGATGCGCGACGCAGGCCGAGACGAGAAGAACAGAGAAGGCCACGTGACTATCGTTTCTCCAACGACTTCTCACCTAGAGAGCGAGAACATACCTCGCCATTCGACAACGACTTCCATGATACACCTACTCCGACTACGAAGAAAAGGACTGCGTATTCGACACTGGAAGGGACCAGGTATGCAAAACAACCAGGTTTTCTGTCGGTTAGCCACTGTATTTTGAATATCCAATATCTCTTAATACATTACCGCACGCGAATGTAGACCATGAGGTCTCGTGCTTGATTACCGGACCAGCTGAATTTTATAAATTTTTCAGAGAGGAGAAATAGCCTAAGTTACTTCTTATATAGAATAGTAAAATATTATCAAAATAGGTTCAACCGGTCAGTTGTTATGAGCTAAGATGATAATTGATGATGATAATCATACAAATAACCATGAAAGCATGAAGAAGACCTACTAATTTAAAATTACAAACAGACTCTTCAATTTTATTTATTTGTATAGATAAAATATATAATTTTCATGCGATGATGGAATAACAATAAAATGCGGAAACCACACATTCGCGGAAGCGTCCTGCGACGTCTTACAAATTTTCGATCACGTCACGTGTCCGGCGCGAGTTTCACATTTTTTACCCATCAACGCCGCTAAATAAATTTTCACTTCAAAAAATGTGTATAACATTTACTTGAAGCAAAACTTATTTAAGTTTTATTATTCAGTTGATTTACTTAAATAAATACAGGTTATGTATGTCAAAACAACAATGTTTTGGTGTCTATGATTATTTATCTGATTAACAGATTCGCATTCGAACCGGAGGAAGTCACCGCGTCCCCAGCATCAGGCGCCAGCAGTACTAGAGAAGGTTCGAGCACCAGATTTCGTTTTGACTCGGAATCCATGTCACCGCGCTCTATGTTCGAAGATGATTTTAGCAACACCGCCCCTCCAAGGCCTCGCACCGCCTCTATAGCCGAAGAAGAAGAAGGAGAAATACCACCGTTAAGGACCCGACCCCCGGTAACTATGAACACTTCTCGAGATATAAGGAAATCTGATTCAGTCAATATATTTACAAGAGAATCTGATCCTTTCGAGGGAGACGCGTTCTTTGCTTGTACGGGATCCGACCGCGCAGCTAGACGAGACAATTGGCCAGGGGACTTTCAGGGATTCGATAATGCGTGAGTAAGCTTTGATGCTTAATGCAATTTATGCCATCATGTATAGTCTTGGATAATTTAATCAAACTGTTATTGTGAAGGTACATTCTCGATTGAAGATCTTGGATGATTCTCACCGAACATTAAATGGAGGCTTTTGATTTTAATATGGCTAATAACGTAGAACATTTTTTTTTCTGTTGCTCTGGTGTCAAACGAGCAAGCAGCACACCTGATGGTAGGTGATGCGGCTGCACATGGACCATTGCAGCAAGAAGGCCTAGCTAGGTTGCCTACCTTAAAGAAAGTGCTCTAAGTCTTAAACCTCGTTTAAAGAAGAAATCTTAATTTGAAAAAGTAATAAATTAATCTTTAAGCAATTTAAATTGTGTTAGGTGATTATAATCCACATCTTTAATTAATATCGTTATAATATATGCCCGTAAGCCCTTTTAGATCTACATAAAAACCACATACAATGCATTAAAATTCTTTATAAATTAATTTGCAGAAAAGCTACTATTAGATTTTGTTCAATAATTCTCCTATTTCAAATTTAAGAGTTTAACTTTTAAAATAAAAAAGTCCTTAAATAAAAAGTATTATAGCTTATTCATTGCTTGTTATTATATGAAGCCCGGAAGCCCAACTTTCTGAGGATGATTGCGTGTGGAGGGTTTTGGTGATGCCCTTGGTATCTCCGAGCCTCAATGCACGCATTCACACTCCCTTCGCTTTCTTCGCGGTAGGCAACGGCCTTGTAAAGGTCCATGAGCGGCAGCAACACTTACCATCAGGTGTACTGTTTGCTCGTTTGCCACCGTTCGCAATAAAAAAAAAATATATTAAAGTTTGGAAGCCACAAACTCGTATGGTCCCCTATATGCACTTAACCTTCCTTCGAGTATGGATCACACATTCACAGTTTGGCATATGACTTCGCATAGATTTCTCTAAAAGTTCCTATTTTAACACCGGGCCTTTTAAGTTATCATTTAATTTGCATTATTTTAAGACTTGCAAATAAAGGAAATATGTGTCACAAATTAGAAATGTGTTGTAGAATTTAACACAATGTATATAGTGTTAAAGTTAATCAAAATTTCAAATTAATGATGTTAATGGGTGATGTAAATAGTTACAGGTAGGACTGAATATGTATACATATTCATTCCAGCTTGCTGTCCAGGCAGCTAGCAAGTCTTGCCGTAGAAATAAGTAATTTCGATGGATCTCGTGTATACCCTGTTTTGATGGCATCCCAGTGTCTAAATTATTATTAAATTTAAATAAAAATAAGCTTATAAACTTAATAAAAAATATTTAAAGCAATCTAGTGAATTACCATTAAAACAGTCATGTGTCTAATTCCGAATTAATTGTTTATAAAAACATGATTACAATATACTATTCAATTGGATAAAATATGATGTATGTATACAGTTTATTTTAACGATGAAATATTAGATAACAACTGCTTAAGTCGTACCTAAAATTAACAAAATTACCAACAGTATTTAGTCCCAAATATACATCCTTCAACATAGACATTTTATTTAATTAAATTTACTTATGTATATATTTTTAAATTTGTGTTTTGTTACCCCCACGGTTTACTCAAATATAGTGAAAGACTTAATTTTAAACTAGTTTTATATAGACTTAAACGCTTCCATTCCATTCTACAAATGATTGCCTGATCTCAAAGGTATGAGAGCATTTTTTTAAATTATAATGAACCTTACAGCATAGTACATTATCGCGAAAAAAAAATTTGAATTAGTCAAACAAAACGATTTAACCTTAGAATAATAACGTATAGAAGGATAGTGTCAATACATCGAACGTTTGAAATTTGAATCTAAAAATACAAATGGCGCGCAGACGATTACACACGTATGCAAGCCAAACTCTATACAAATTATGAAATCAAATTTTATCTTTATTAACATAAATCGTCGAAATACTTTTAAAAGTAACGTTAAAAACCTTTTTAAGTTTTTCAAATGTGTTGTGACACCATTTGAATGCACAAACCGTCATAATTACCTATTTATTTTTTAAGAGTTGCGTACGTTCGTGCAGTACAATGACTTTTCATTACGGAACGGTTCCGGCGTAAGCTCAATTAGGCTCCAATTGAAATGCCTCACTTTTTGTGTGTGAACGTACCTTCTATACGTTATTATTCTAAGGCTACAAACTACATATATAAAATAAGTATTTGGTATTATATTCGTTTATACAAAACTTTTGTATTGCCGTAATAATAATTTTGTCTATTGTATGTATTAAAAAAAAGCAATATAATTAACATTATATTAGATTTTAATATGGCTTGCGCAAATTATATTATAGTAAAATGATGCAAATTAATTATTATAATTCGCAATCCATACCTTGAATTACTGTGAAACTCTGAATTTAAATATATAGTGTAGATATGTTTGTAAGCCCAAGCCAGTGCAAAAATATTATAACATTGCGTCATGCATTTTTAGCTTATATTTAACGCCAAACAAACATAATTGATTGAATTAGGCGATACATGGCAATTTCATTATTATTTTAAAATGGAGGGATAGAAAATAGACTCTCCATTATGCCACGGTTACTCAATACATACCGCACATCTCATGAAAATTGGGATAGGATCAAAGTAAAATAGAATATAAGAATGTGTTATTACTCGTATATGATGACCAGCCTCCAGAACATAAATTTGCAATACCTTACTTCAACTTCAAGAACTTTCTACGATAATTGCAGTATATTGATTAACCGTAGCAAAATGATGCGTTTACCTACCTTTCCTCCATTTAAAAAAAGTTAAACAAATACTCAAAGAATATCTTAACAATATAATTATAGGCAACTTCTTATCTCTGAGTCAATAATATAAAGTATTAGTTCCATAAGCAATTTACACAAATTTTGACCACTAGCAATTATTATAATAACACAAGCTCACAAAAAAGAGGTTTGCTCATTTAACTCCACTTACCTACCGGCTCCTATCTCGACCTGCTCAATCCGAATTTGAAGTCCTTTTAGATTTTCTTGAATTTCTTGTTAGAACGATTTTCTCGAGCGAAATACATGGCGGTAGGTAGGTGGAGTTAAATGTACGAACCACTTGGTTTTTGTATGCCGGTGTATTTATTTAAATACATTAAGTAACTTTCATTTGGGCTATGACTACATATACGGTGTGTTTTAAAATGGTCAAGGATAGTTTTTGTGAAATGTATTGTGAGCAAAAGTAATGCAGCTTTTATTAAGTGGTATATAACCAATTTCTTTTTAAAACTTATCTTAGGTCTTGGCTATGTTAAATTTAATGAAATCCAAAAAATGGCTTGAAGTAATAATGTAGATTACTTAAAATGCAGTTGGTCAATTTTTATCTTCACCATTTCATCCAAGTAACTTAAAATACCTGAATATTTTCGCGATTTTTTACCAACCCAAAAATAATATGACTAATATTATTTTCGGACGATAGTTTTAAATCAAAACTAAAAATATAGTATAAAAAGCTAAAAATAAAGTATGATTTCCAGAATACTAAATATTTAATTTAAAAAAAAAGGACCGCTCCTAAATGAGCCACTTAATTGTAAGGAATCATACCCATACTACATGACCCTATTTTTTCAAGTTTCAACCCCTTTCCCCTGGGTAACCGTCCTTAATACAAATAATTAAGACCACATTTTGTGCAAACGTAGTGTTTTTGAAAACCAACTTCCAATAAAGTGGTTACGTAATTTCTGCCCCTAATAATAATTATTATTATTATTTTGCTTTTCCAGTGACGATATTTTTATTAGTATTTAAACGGTTATTAGTGTTACGTAACTTCTGACATTTGTCACCTTAGTATTATGTGTATATATTAAGGTAAATACGAACTTGAAACTGTTTTCTTGTTCGTATGTGCCGTAGACGCAACCTGTGATATATATATATATGTATATATTTACTACTTTTTTTTTGTTATAATAATCAAACAATTTTTGTAATCTTCGCCGCTGTAAAATTAAAATTTGTATTTATAAAATATTAATAGTTACTAGAATTTTTTGTTATTTATTGTATTTACACTGTGGTATTTTTGTCTAAATCATATAATTATGCCATTATGTATAGATATTATCATGGGAAGGTATGAGAAGGTATAGAATTATTCGGATTAGGATATTTATTCATCATATAGCCACAATTAACAATAAAGTATTATGAATAAAATTATGATAAGTAACTCCATTTTCATAATAATAATCTGCTTCTAGCTGTTCACTTTTGATATTCTTTATAATATTTATTTTATTGTCTTTTTTTTAGTTCAGGTTCTTCCCATTGCTAGGCTCGGGTGTCCTACGCAATGAGAAAAATATTGACCTGTAGATTGACCGCTGGTCAGGGTTGACATAGGGTTTCATCATCATCATCATTCAGCCTGTCGCCATCTACTGCTGGAAGTAGGCCTCCCGCATCTTTTACCACAAAGTGTAAATCTGTGCCGTCTACATCCAACGACGTAGCAACTATCACTAGGTCGTCGATTCACCTTGTGGAACGCCCCGTCCTACTTTGCGTCGTTTGATACGTGGTCGCTATTCGAGTCTCTCTTCCGCAGCGGTTATTGGTTCGTTAAGCGATGTGGCCTCCCACTACCACTTCAACATGCTAATTCTTCGTGCGATGTCCTTTACACCCGTTCTTCTATGAATCTCCGTATTTCGGATTCTATCCCACAGAGAAATCCCGAACGTAGCGCGCTGCGTGACTTCGTTCTTTTTCTTATCTGGGAATTGTCTTTTAGTACTCTTCCATGACACCCACAGATAAGAAAGGTTATATTCTTAATTGTTTAAGAATTATATAATAATAGCGGTCAGGAATACTACCAACCCAAATTCTACTCGAAGAGATGACTAAAACTTCGTACTGATTTATCCCCATATTTACTTTCGGTACTTACGATTGATGTCATAATGCCCACTGCCCCTTATTAATATGTTATATATTCACATACTGAATTTTGAATTTGTAACAGGTTTTTCCCTGTTAAACTTCCCTTTTAAACTTTATGCGGATAATAAAAATAGTTACGCCATTATGGCCCTGTTGCATGAGCCATGGTCATGAAAGAACTGATTCATCGATAGTCACAGCGATGCAAATGACATAATATTTAAAACTTATAAGTAAAGAAATAGATTGTAGAAATTGGGTTCTCCATCATTTCGCGATCGACCATGATTTTTTTTAATCTTATGTAATAAAAATACTTCAAAAGTACTGCCTATTCGATAATTAACATATTCAATAATAAATATCCTCAGTAATAAAAATCATTCAAACTAATATATGTTACTTCTATAATAATACATATTTGTAGCTTTTATCTTAATAAGAGCTCATTCCCCATTAATTCTAAATTAAATTTAAATTAATTGGTTATTGATTTTGTTTGTATATTAAAAAGTCTGAATAATTTTGTATACTTCGTATTATTATCTCATTACAATTTGAATATAAATATTTTTACGTTTAATTGAATGTAGGTTTAAAGTCAACATTTTTTGTGATAATAATACTCTTTAAGGAGTGTTCCCCATACCACGTGACCTGTTTTGAAAACGTGAGAAACAGTTCACATAGTGTGGGCATGCTCCCTTATGTGAAATCTAATCGAATAATTATAAGTGTCAATTGCGCTTTCATATATTGTATTTCACAATTTATGTTTATATAATCATTACTGTGATAAATTTATTTTATAATATTATTATTTTCGTGCCTAATTTGTGTGTTTGTAGTCGTATGCAGAAATGTAATCATTAAATTTATTATTAGCTATTTACGACGGCATTACTTTAAAAAATATTAAGTAAAACCTGTGGAGATTAGCACTAATATTTGCGTCAAAGTATTCGTAACGTTATCGAGACCAATTTGTAAGATTTGGAGTAGTGCCTCTATGATCCGATAGAGGCGCTGCTCCAAATCTCTTACAAACTGGTCTCGATAACTATACGAATAATTTGACGCAAATATTCGTGCTAAGCCAACTTTAATGTAAAAAAAGAAAATTCTACATAATCTGTAGCTTAATTTTGCTATACAAATATGTATATGTGTAAAAACGTAATTTTATAAACCTATGTTATTACCAAATTCATATTTACTCCTAAAATGGCAAATATATTTCGAAAATTTCCTTTCTCTAGTTTTATAGTCTTTATCCTGGCAAAGGTAGGTGACACATTTTGCCTATGTAACTTAAGTTCCGCAGCCGCGCCATCTAGTTGAGACCCAAGCCCAGTGGCGTAACTATACCATCTGGGGCCCGCGGCAAATTGTTTTGATAAGGCCCTATTAGTAAGAATCATCACGTTGTACTTAGGTAAAATTAATAATAATAACTAAAACAAAAACTCTCGAAAACAATCCCGTCAAAAAACTATAAGCTCTATTCACAATTTGTTTGATACCGATAGCAGTGAGTATCAAAACTTTTCAATCGATACTGATTGAGGCCTAGGCGTTTTGGGCCTGTGCCCTCTCAGGTCGGGGGCCCGTGGCATTTTGCCAGCCCTGCCACCCTATAGTTACGCCACTGCCCAAGCCTGTTAACAGTAACCACATCATAGTGATACCCTTACCATATTAATACAAATACCATCGCGTTAATTAATATATAAATATTTTTCTCGAGTCAATGAAATATTGAACATCGTTCAATGGGCTTACATTTAGCAGAGACTAGGACCAGGTACAATACTTCACCCTATACACTCCACCATATGAAGATTTAAGATAGAAATAGGCAGTGATCCCCAATCTCAAAATTAAATGGGTTCTTTAGTTAGATCCACCACTAGATCAACGAGGTAGATGTCGCTTATGATTCACTTCTGTACGTTCATATTTGTACTTTTCATACTTAACAAGTAATAAAATATTTTGTAGCAATTATTTAACGAAAGTATTCATGTAAACTAACGTTACCTAATCTAGTGAAGATAATGAATGTCGGGGGTTTTTGTATTAATGTATTTTTTTGTACATAATGTAGGTAGACAATTAATTATGTGCAATTATTACCACCTCTTATGGCGCAATACCAAAGGTATTTATGTTCTGTAACTGTTGTGTAAAATACTCCAAGTTATTAAAATTATAACAAAATGAATTAAAAAGAAATCGTTTTATTTTCATTACAATATCCTGCATCAGAAGAGATTCAAGATATTCCTTTATCCCTATTTTTTTAAACAGGAAGCAGAGTGAAACACATTGTCTTGGTTATCATCATCATCACAGCCCAAACTCGTCCCACTGTTGGGATCGGGCCTCCTCCATAATGGAAGGGAATTTGACCTACTAAACCATGCTAGTCAGCCGTGTTGGTTTGGGTTTCATTTCGAGTTTTCCTTCTCTTGCACAGATGTTATGTGCATATTTATATCCCATAGTCGTATTATACGACATCCACAGGCAAGATAGGGAGTGCTGAATTGTATTCTTACTCCGTCACCACACGGAAAAGTATTGGTTTAGTTAATAAAATTTATCCGTTGTCTCTCTAATAGTAACAGTGATTGACTATGGAACCCGTCAGTTACTGATACGCGTTGTAATACCAAAAAGCACTTTATGGTATTTGATGTTAGTGATGCCAAACTACCTATAGTTGACCTCGAAGATCAGTTAGGATTAGGATCAGATCGATAGTAAAAATGTAATAATATTGTTGTTGATTTGCAACAGGATCGATAATATTTTCATCCATGACAACTTTACTATCCATAGTATTGGTACCTCTCAATTTCACGGCTATCTTCCAAGGGAAGATAGCCGGTCCTTTGAAAGGCTTACATGGGGATATGGATCCAACACGCAGAGGCCTTTGGAGAAATTTAATCTAAAATGGGATGGGACGTCTACCGCTGACACTCCACGTCTGCACATAACACACGTGGACTGCCAACGGGAGGTGTAAAACTATTGTGTGTTGATGTTATGATACATGATTATGGGGTTGAAGGTTAGATGGACTGGATTAATGGTAAACTATTGATTTAAAACTGTCGTCTGCCTTCAATACCTTTATCGTCTTGAACTTTGGCAGACGGTGACTCGCCAACTCACTGAATGGGCCCCCCCAAACGGTCGCCACAGACACGCAGGTCATAATGGCAACAGGGGGGCAACATTGGTGCAAGTGGCTTGGGGTGTCGAGCGGTGCGGCGCCGGTTTCACCATCGCAGTGGTTTCCCCGTAGTTATGCCCTTGAAAATGACACTTCCACCCCCGAGCATATAGCTCTGGCGACCCCTCTCTGACCAGCCGTTTAAGGCAAGCCAGAGTTGAGTATCCTGCGGGCACTCTTCGGTCTCAACTCCAGCCAACCAATAAAGGCGAGCTGGATACGAGGCCCTGGTCGACTCTCTGGGGCACTCAGGACCGCAGGGTCACCACTCACATTCAGCACGCCACAAGCTGCCCTGCGGTTTATTGGCTTTTCTATAAATCCTGTGATACATTTTTTCTTTTATATCAAAAGAACTTAGAGAGCCATATAATATTCCTCCGAGGTTTGCGTTAGTCTCATGGTGAGATAACGACTGGCCGAGAGGGTATTGGTACTATTGTTATACCCACTATATATTGCCGCACTATTGATAGTAGCCTATCGATCGACATCACTACGGCGGCGTTGATATCTATTTTACTACTTCACGGCGTTAAAAGCATTTTATTAGTCGTCTATCTTCAATCCTCATAATAATTGTAGAGTTACGTATTGATCATATTACAAATTTAACGTTTTTTACCGCCCTACGTAAATAATCCACGTGACATCGGAATTCTACTTTTAATGTAAATTTTGACAATACATATATTGCTTTTGTAGTCTTTCCTAAGCTATTTGCCTTTGTGAAGAGTGAACGGCCTTTTGAGGCAAAAGGTTGCCCCCAACCATAATGATAAGTTTCTGAGATTGGGATATTAAAATAAGCGTAATTGTGTGATTACGCGGTCAATCCTATTCATCTGGAAAGAGGCTTCACATTCGCATCATTGTATCAAATTTTTTGATGTGAAACAGGCGAACAACTATAGGCGAAGGTGAACCCGATCGTTGGCGTGACATAAACATCTCAAGGCGATACAACGGCACGCTATATGACGAAATATGCGAGGGTAAACCTGATTGTTGGCGTGGATTAACAGCTCGTGGCGGCAACACGCCACACTATATACATACGTAGTAGAGTTTGAGTGAGCCGGAGCGACGTGATGTTGTACGCAAGTGCCTGTGCGCTATCTCGCTCGCCGCATTGAGCTCGCATACCTAGCGTAATATTAGCATGCCGTGGTGAGGGCTCGCCACGCTATATGATAGTAAGTATAGTTCCGACCAATTGTCACAGTAATATCGTCAGAGGCATCGAATATAACTATTATATTATTACAGAATTGTATCATCACATTTTAAAATATGTTTGTACTTTTAATACTTGTATTTAATGAAAATTTAAAGCATCATTTTCTGGAAAAAAATCGCAATATTTTAATTATACACTAATGCCATCCTTTCGTAATCTATTCTTTTATGCATTTAAACTTGTACAAAATAATTTTAGTGTTTCACATCTGTCAGGCGTCCTGAGCGATGGCTCATTTTTGACGTGACAACGTCTTATAAATTGGTTTGCCGGGTGACACTTCAAGAAACTGCGTTACGCTCCGCTCACGTTATGCGCTCACAATAAGAGCGAGTGAGAGGCACGCGTCCCTTTCACTTTTTATGTCTGTCTCTCTCGCTCTTAGGCGGGCTAACCATGCCCGAGTGTATGTGTAAAGGTAAAAATAAAATTTTGTTAATATGAAATT
This sequence comes from Lymantria dispar, assembly GCA_032191425.1. NCBI lineage: Eukaryota > Metazoa > Arthropoda > Insecta > Lepidoptera > Erebidae > Lymantria > Lymantria dispar. The sequence continues at coordinate 10,547,179 of CM063455.1, forward strand.
CAGTGCGAGATTCTTTGTATAAATTAATGTTTTAAATATAATTCTTTGTATAAATAAATGTTTTAAATTGTTACTATTATTTCATCCTTCTTCCTACTATACGAATGAATATTCACATTAAAATTATTTTACCACTCAAAGTCGTTGTCACGTAAAACTTTCGCCCGTATACCGACTTTACAGGCAACCAATTTTTTTTTTAAACAAATATGTGTCTCAATATCTAGACTTATAATTATGACAAAATAACTCACGGAAGGAGGGAGCGGATCGTGTGCGAGACGAACTCCTCTTCGGCGACACGGGCGGTGCAGGCGCGAGTATCTGCGCCTGATGTTGCCCTAGCTGAGGTCGCGGGTGACCGGTTCGGGGACTTTAGTCCGTCACCCGCTGAGAGACTGACCATGCGACGGCGATCGACTTACCGGGACAGCGACGTCGAGAGGTGAGGATACCCGAAAGGGCATTCCGTCGGGCCGACCACTGAAGACAAGGAACTCGGCACTGGTGGTCGGCCCAACGACGATGGCGACAGGTACAGGTGGGTTATGGATGTTACAGACGGAATGGACGGCGTGCGCGCTGACCATAGCCCACCCATAAAAAAAGGACTAACTGATTAATGCAGATTTGATGGATAGCTACACAGATTACTTCGTTATTTATACGAGAGTACTTATTATAAGTAAATATGTATGATGTTCATTGGCGAAACGATGTGGATGATAAAAATGTCCTCATCCACAAACTATACCTCAAGAGTAAACAAAATGTATTCCAATCGCACTTAAAACCTATGCACTCATCATTTTTAGATTTGTTCAAAATAACGTTTGTTGTAACAATTACATATACAGGTTGTATCAGGTTATGGGGCAACTGTTCGAGTATGTTGTAGTTTAACGGTCATAGATCGTAATTAGAATGTACATTACACAAAAAACAATATAATATAAAAGTTATAGTTATTTAAAAAAAATGTGTCTAAGAGTCTACGCCTTAAATATTACGTATTATGTAGGCATGTACAGACAAAATACATGTAGGCATGTAAAGCTTCGCCAGTATAATTTCATTCATTCATACCTAGAATTGCCCAAACGTTTTAATGACATCGTAGGTTGTAACCTTCGATCGCGCGAGCGATCAACGGTCATAGGCCGATCAGCTGTTTTAAAGCGAAGTTTGTCTTGCTTATGTGAATGTAATCATTGATTTATTCAATTTCTAATGAACATTTAACAAAGTATGAGTATGTTGCATATTAAGTATCATTGACTTTATACATTTCAATCAGTTTTACACGAAAAAACGATGATTAAATTGAAAATTTTACATGTCTCTAATTCCTTAACGAATCGATATTTTTCGTTCAAATTTTTTTCATGGGTTCCTACCACCATTGCCTAGCTCCCTTTTGACCAGTTGCCCCATAACCTGATACTTCCTGTATACAGAGTGTATCGGGTTATGGGGCAACTGTTCGAGTATGTTGTAGTTTAACGGTCATAGATCGTAATTAGAATGTACATTACACAAAAAACAATATAATATAAAAGTTATAGTTATTTAAAAAAAATGTGTCTAAGAGTCTACGCCTTAAATATTACGTATTATGTAGGCATGTACAGACAAAATACATGTAGGCATGTAAAGCTTCGCCAGTATAATTTCATTCATTCATACCTAGAATTGCCCAAACGTTTTAATGACATCGTAGGTTGTAACCTTCGATCGCGCGAGCGATCAACGGTCATAGGCCGATCAGCTGTTTTAAAGCGAAGTTTGTCTTGCTTATGTGAATGTAATCATTGATTTATTCAATTTCTAATGAACATTTAACAAAGTATGAGTATGTTGCATATTAAGTATCATTGACTTTATACATTTCAATCAGTTTTACACGAAAAAACGATGATTAAATTGAAAATTTTACATGTCTCTAATTCCTTAACGAATCGATATTTTTCGTTCAAATTTTTTTCATGGGTTCCTACCACCATTGCCTAGCTCCCTTTTGACCAGTTGCCCCATAACCTGATACTTCCTGTATACAGAGTGTATCGGGTTATGGGGCAACTGTTCGAGTATGTTGTAGTTTAACGGTCATAGATCGTAATTAGAATGTACATTACACAAAAAACAATATAATATAAAAGTTATAGTTATTTAAAAAAAATGTGTCTAAGAGTCTACGCCTTAAATATTACGTATTATGTAGGCATGTACAGACAAAATACATGTAGGCATGTAAAGCTTCGCCAGTATAATTTCATTCATTCATACCTAGAATTGCCCAAACGTTTTAATGACATCGTAGGTTGTAACCTTCGATCGCGCGAGCGATCAACGGTCATAGGCCGATCAGCTGTTTTAAAGCGAAGTTTGTCTTGCTTATGTGAATGTAATCATTGATTTATTCAATTTCTAATGAACATTTAACAAAGTATGAGTATGTTGCATATTAAGTATCATTGACTTTATACATTTCAATCAGTTTTACACGAAAAAACGATGATTAAATTGAAAATTTTACATGTCTCTAATTTCTTAACGAATCGATATTTTTCGTTCAAATTTTTTTCATGGGTTCCTACCACCATTGCCTAGCTCCCTTTTGACCAGTTGCCCCATAACCTGATACTTCCTGTATACAGAGTGTATCGGGTTATGGGGCAACTGGTCGAAGAGACTAGGACCAAAAATATACAAAATATTATACCCACCGCTTTATTCCCCCATACCTATTTTTTGCCCATTTTTGCAATGGCAATGTTTTAAAATATAATGCCAAAAAGAAAGAACAAATGAGCTCACCACTACTTGACAGGAAGAATTACAAAGCATTCATTCCAACTTTCTTAGTGACACGCATGGGTATTGTTAGAGGTATTCCTGCTGATTATACAGAAGATGATATCATTAATAATATCAACCTTCCTTATGGCTGCGGTAACATTCTAAAAGTTAGAAGACTAAAAAGAAAAATTACAGGAAATAATGTCACAGAACTTAAGCCTACCGAATCAGTAGTAGTAACTTTTGATGGCCAAACATTACCAAAATACATTTACATGTGCTACAATGCTCTTCCTGTGGAACTATACATTTATCCCACAATACAATGTTTTAATTGCTGTCGTTTTGGACATGTTAAAATTCAGTGCAGATCTCGTCCAAGATGTTACAAATGTGGTTTAGATCACATTGGTGACAGTTGTAATATGGAGGAAGAGGATATTCAATGCATTTTATGTAAAGGTCATCATATGGCAACAAGTAACAAATGTCTTGAATATCAAAGGCAAAAATCAATTAAGGAAACTATGGCTAAGAGTTGTTTATCATACTCTGAAGCCTCTAAACAATATGCCCCAATATCGAAAATCTCATATGCTGATGCTTTATTAACTTCTAATATTTTGCCGCAATCGTCTAACACTCATTCTATTCACTCTTCATCTCGACCTGTTACTACTTCATATAAAAAAACTGCTGTAAATAAACCTAAACCAAAAGTTAAATCAACTGGTTATAATATTGGGGCACATAAAGCTCTTATTAGAGACTATGATATGAAGACTTTTACAAATGGTTCCGCTCTTAAACCACTAAGCGAAGAATTATCCAATTCCTCCATCAAGGAATTGATTATAATATTACTTAATACTCTCTCTCAGTCAAAATTTATTCAACCGTCCAACGCTGCCCTCACAAATAATGATATTTCTCAACCTCACTTTTCAAACGACAATGGACAGTACAAACATTCTGATTCAGTGGAATTGTCGCAGCATCATATCTAAGAAATCTGATTTAATCTAATTAATAAATATAATCCATTATAGTAGCTATTCAAGAGACTTGGCTTAAACCAGATTTCAATTTTAGGTTATCTGGTTATGCTTGTCTTCTCGAAGACCGTTTTGATGGATATGGTGGTGTTGCCCTGCTCATTAAACATAACTTGAATTTTTCACATTTTCCCATTATTTCACATAGCAATGATTTTTCTATAATTGCTGCTATTGTAAATAATGTTTGCTTCGTTTCAATCTATATTCCTCGCCCATCGTCTGTTATATTCAATGAAATTAATAATATTTTGTACAATATACCTAAACCTATTGTTATACTTGGGGATTTCAATTGCCAACATCATTCTTGGGGTAGTACATCAAATTATTTTGGTAATTTGATTTTAGATTTATTAGATAGACATAATCTTTGTTTAATTAATTCGGGATGTAGTACTCGTCGTTCTACGCCTCACGAAGGTATTAGTGCCCCCGACTTATCTATCTGTTCGAGTAGCTTGGCTTCACAGATATCCTGGAGGTGTCTTCCTTATTCATATGGTAGTGATCATTATCCGATTATTGTCTCTTTCCCCTCGCTTATAAAATACTTCCAATTTTCTTCCAATGAAAACTTTGAAAATTTATCCACTGTCATCACGGAAACCCGTAAATTATTTAAAAAGAAAAAATTTCAAAGCTGGCAATCATTTTGCTCATCAATCTCTCCTGATATCTCATCTACTGTAGTTTGGCAAAATATCAGAAAATTTAGATCTGCTTTCAAAGAATCCTCTCCAACATTACTGCCTACCGACTTACAAACACAATTTTAAATAAATTAGCTCCTCCGTTTGTCCCTGAAAAAGTCATGCTTCCATGTTTTGTGGAAATTTCAAATAATCTATCAGGTTTAAATACCCCTTTCTCAATTACTAAACTTAAGAGCGTATTAGCTAAGGTAAAAGATTCTGCACCTGGTATGGATGGTATTCCGTATTCTTTTGTCTCGCATGCTACAAATAAAATTCTTGTTTATTACCTTAACATGATAAATACTATTATGATAACAAGCAAAATACCTCCTTCGTGGAAATCTCAATTAGTGTTACCAATACTGAAGCCTGGTAAAAGTTCATCTTCTGTGTTATCATACCGCCCTATAGCGCTCTCTTCCGTTCTCATGAAAATTACTGAACATCTGGTAAAAAACCGTCTAGAATGGTATACTGAGAATAATAATTTATTATGTGAAAGTCAATTTGGATTTACACGAGGGAGAGGTACCATAGATAGTATTAGTATTTTCGTAACCGATATTCATTTGGCTTTTTCAGTCAATGAGTCTGTAGTAGCCACTTTTATAGATATTGCTTCTGCTTATGATAACGTTATTTTGTCCATTTTATACAAAAAACTAATATTATTAAATATACCCGTTATTCTTACGAATTTTATTATGAATTCTCTATTAGATCGTCATATTTATTTAGAAGGTTCTTTAAATGAATACAGGGTGGTAAATAAGGGGCTCCCACAAGGGTCCGTACTGAGCCCTATTCTTTATAATATTTATACTTATGATTTAAAATCTTGCCTAGACTTGAACGTTAGAGTACTTCAATATGCAGACGACTTACTGTTATATCATTCGCACCAATCTATTGATCAATCTTGTCACTGCTTATCTTATTCCCTTAAAAATCTAAAATGTTGGATGGATGCCAATGGCTTAGAAATTTCTTCTGATAAAAGTACTGCCATATTATTTACAAGATCGCGACTTCCACCACCTCTTAACATTTATTATAATGGTAGTTTAATTAGTTCACAAAATAGTATAAAATTTTTAGGAATTATTTTAGCCACGAAACTTTCTGGTATTGCTCACTGTGACTACATCGTGGCAAAATGTGAAAAATCTCTTAACATTTTAAGATGCCTCTGCGGCGTTTGGTGGGGTGCTCACCCTTACTCATTAAAGTTGGTTTACAATGCACTCATTCGAAGTATCCTTGATTATGGTACATTCCTATTAATGTCTAACGCTAATACTTTAAAGAGATTGGATGGGATTCAATCCAAAGCTTTAAGAATTATATTGCTGCTATGAAGTCTTCTCCAAATAATGCCTTACAAGTTGAGTTAGTGGACCCTCCTTTGCATTTACGTCGTCAGTATATATGCGACAAATTTTTATTACGGTGTTTCCAATATTCTAAACATCCATTACGTTTGAAACTTGCACAACTTCAACATCAGATCATTTCCTCCAGATATTGGGCTCATAAAAATCCCCCTACTCTCGTTAAAAGCTATCAGAGATTCAATTCTCTCGAAGCGCCATCTTATCATTCATCATCCCATTCGCTTTTTTGAGCACCTTTTGAATCCTTAGTCATGATACCCGATATTTGTCTTAACTTAGGTATTATAAAATATGATGCGTTAGCACCGCTTTCTTTTAAACATTCTGTTAACACTTACTGGAAGAACTGACACTATATTTTTACAGATGCTTCCAAATCTGAAAAAATAGGATGTGTAGGCGTAGGTGTTTATCATTCCAATTACAATATTGTTCAAAAAATTAAATTACCTCCAGAATCTTCAGTTTTCACAGGCGAGTGTTTTGGATTATTAAAAGCAGTTGAATATATTTTACTTATGAAACTCCAAAGTGCTGTGGTGTTCTCTGATGCTAAGAGTGCACTCCAAGCCTTAGAATGTTTTCCTTTTTCACGTAGAATTATTTCTCCTGTTATAATTCAAATTAGAAGTTTACTTTACACATGCGTACAAAAACATATTAACGTTTCTTTTGTTTGGATTCCGGGCCATTCTGGCATCCCTGGTAATATTAGGGCAGACAATCTTGCAAATGATGCTGTGGAGAATGGTGATACCTTTCCGTATTTAAATTATTATAATGACTTGGCGGCATTACCTATTTTATATCTAAAAGATTCGTGGGAAAAAGTTTGGCTGAGTAGTTGTCAGGTTAAAGGCAGACTTTACTCTCTAGTGCAACCTAACATTCCAAATAAACCATGGTTTTTTAAAGCAAAACTTGGAAAACAGGCCACTACAATTTTAATACGACTGCGACTTGGTCATATGTGTACACCGATTCATCTAGCTAGACTAAATATAATTTCATCTAACGCATGTGAGTGTGGAGAAATTGGAGACATTAACCATATTATATTTTGTTGCTCTTTATATGATCATACTGTATTATTCTCATCTCTGATTTCACTTAATATACCTCTTCCTACTTCCGTTCTAACACTTCTTGCTTCGAATAATATCGATATTTATAAATTTCTTGCGACCTTTATCTCTTCCAATAATATCACATTATAATATTTATCTACATCATTTTCATAAATTTTTATCCTTTGGTACCCTAACATTTCCACCAGATTTTCCTTTATATCCGCTATCCTAAATTCCTATTACCAATAATTCAGATTCCTTAGCTTCCTACACATGTAATTGGCAAATACTCAAACCTAGTGGCCCAAATGAAAAAGAAAAAAAAAAAAAAAGAAAGAACAAATTGAAGGCTGTCAAAAAATGTCGATTGAAAGAGCAAAGCGAACAAACAACAGCTGTTTTAGGAATTTGTACCTTTGAATTTAATAAAGAATTGAATATTTGAACAGGTACATTTGTACTATTTAAACAGGTCATGGTAGATTTTACTAGATATAGTGTTAATTTTGAAAATGAAACAGAGGTAAGTGTAGTTAGTACTAGTAATATAAATATCCATTGTTGTTTACGTGTTACATTGACGCTGACACAAATATTTACTTGATTTCAGAACTCGCTCAATTCACGGTGAAGACTTGGTGGGATTTAATATGTCTAAGAAGAAAGACAGTAACGATCACAGTGAGATTCAGCTTCATAGGATAAAACCCCAAGATCATTTTATTGAAGCACAGGTTCAGGAAGGTGATACTCTACAAGCGATTGCTTTAAGATTCTATTGTTCGGTGAGTCTTGGATACGTCACTTATTCGTAATGCCAATGTTGTTTTATATACATATTAACATTATCTGGTTTTTAAATGTAGTAGTGTCTCTATAAGGAAAACTAAGGAAAAGTTATTTAATTTCAATGTTATATATATTAGGCCATATATTTATGTATATGGCCTATTCAATGGTAACTAATTCCAGTTCATACCAGTTTGAATTATGCATGCTACATACCATAAATAAATTGTCAAAGAAAACATATTTAATGCCCTATTTGATGCTAACTCAAATGGTTTTGTTGTTTAGCCTATTTTTTGAAATTGTATTTACCTAAAGGCACTGCTGATAAATGATTACTTTGAAAATCACACTCAAAGTCAATACCAACATTCCGATCTGGCCAGCATAATATATTATTAGGCCACTTTACAAATTGCAAGAAGCTTGACTGTAACAGTAGCATAATGCTTCTGGAACAAGGTATATTTACTGCAGAATCCATTTTAAAACTGCAAAAGATTTTGTTGAAATATTATTTCCTCGTCTGCTCATGGATTAATTAGTACTGTATTCTGATCCTGTACTTAAAGCGATAATAGTTAATTTATAACTGTTTGTTCCAATTGAATGGACTGCTAATACTAATCATAGAAGCCTATTATGTTCCAGATATTTTTTGCACTCCTCTATTCGAGGCATTGAGGTAGTGCTCCGCTCTAGCCTTACTGGAATTAACACTTTGACTGCCATAGGGGTCACAACATTATATATAAATGTGGGGCCCATATGGTGAACTCCCCCTATCGAAACGTCTGGCAATCAATAATCAAATACAAACGCGATAAAATCCATAAAGCAATTTTATACTCGCATAAACAACAGAAATCATTATATAAATATTCATTTTAACACCTGATATTTTTAAAGGAAAAATGATTGAAAAGAAAGTACCACAGAGGTCCCGATGTCTGCATGAACGATATCTGATGTTTATGCGAATATTGCACATCGTAAATATAAATTTTTAAGCATTTTATTGCGTTTGTATTTGATTTTTGATTACTTGATGTTCTGAACACTAAACACTCTATAGCATTCATGTTCACAGGCGGATAACATGTCTCACATTCAACAAGTCATTGTTATTACAGGGATTTATATCTACTTAGATATAAATCTTACTATCTTAAGTACAATTTACCAAACAATTTTTGTGTATTAGTTTTAGAATTAAATTATTAAGGTTCCTATTGCAAATGACTGGGTAATTCCACTGAATTTCGTCATTCAGTTATAATGAATAAAAAATGAAATGTCATATAGTACTTCTTCTTTGTACTTATGTATTTTCCTACATCTCTAGATGTTTTAGTTGAGTTTTTTTACAACAAATATCATGCACAAATGTTTTTGAGTTTGAAATGTTGTGAAATTGAAATTATAAGTTATGAATGACGCGTTCAGTTTCGCGCGCATCATAATAGGAAGGCTGCTTGGATTTTCCAAACAATTTTTATTTTAATGCACCCTACTCTAAGGAACTACCTCCACGCCATCTATGTAGTAACAATATATTCATATTATTGTTACATTATCATCTCATGATGTAAAAACAAACATTTTCAGATATCAGAGCTCAAGAGGATCAACCAGATACACAAAGATAATGAAATATTTGCGAGAAGGACTATCAAAGTACCTGTCACACCATACTCAGTATTGACCGAATTGATGCCTTCAAAAACTGAAACAACACCATCCACATCAACCAACACATCTAACGCAATATCACATTTATTAAGTGCTAATAATGAACTTTTTAGCCAAGATAATATTTTAACTAATCAGGCCAATGAAAATGATGATTTGCAATGTTCTATAGATTGTAATTCTGTTGTTATGAATAGCTCAATTGCGCCATCTATTGTCCCATATACAGATTCAGAACAAAATGATCCAGCAACTGAGGATACACAACTTTTACCCCCTAAAGAGAAGATTTCAGTTGAAGCGGTTGTTGTCAAAGAATTAACATCACATGGAGCTGATTTTGGACTAAAGTGGTTCCATCTATTGTGTGTTGTGCTTATACTCGGTGTTGTGACACCACTTTGGTATATTATGTTTTATTTAGACAAACCTAAACATGAAGATACAGATCTTCCACCATTATAGCCATGTTTGACTGAAGATTTTATTCTGGAAAGCTTTAATGTATAATGGTGTTTGATAAAATCATTTTTATATAAGAATTTTGAGTTAAGGATTCACAATATGATTCCTCCAAAAATATATTTTTAAGTTACATATCGATTTTGTTTTATTTTCAGATTCATTATCATGATTTCATGTCCAATTATTGACAATTCATTAATAATCTCACTATTTTTTTTTTTTTTTTTTTTTTCTGTGGGTGGGCCGCGGTCGGCGCGCCTCCGCACCACTCCGTCCGGGGCGACAGAGGAGCTTAAGCACGCAACTCCCGCGACCCACCCGAAAACCACGTCGCCTTCGTCGTTGGGCCGACCACTGGAGCAGCGTTAACTTGTCGTCAGTGGTCGGCCCGACGGAATACCCCCTGTTGGGGTACCCTCCCATCGACCGACGTCCCCCCCTCGGGGAGGACGTCGGTCTTTCCTCACGCGGTCGGCCTCTCGGCGGGTGAAATAATCTCACTATCTGATTATCAATGTGTATTCATATTGCTGTTAAAGTATTTATACATACAATAAATCAGTAGAAACCGTGTCTGTGCATTTGACAGATTTATTAAAAGGTTAGTGTGGGCGGTAAGGGAGAAACAGAACACAAAAAAAGAGCATGCGTACAAAATACGCATGTCAGAAGTGAAACTGATTTATCCTTTATCTCATTCTCTCGCCGACTGAATCCTATACGTTTACGTGTTTGTCTCTATGGACCCGCTTTTTCGTTGCATCGAGATTGAAATCACCGATTCTAAAGAATTTGCACAACAAAAATCCTTTTTTTACATTGTATGTATGTACATTCTAATTTACAAAGTTATTGGATGCATTGATCCGCAATTTTCACAAGTAGATTAAGCCCAGTTCAGTGAAACATTTAGCCTTTGTAACATTGAAATTTTTAAAATCGCTGTATTGAGGCATAAAACTGTTTGTATTCATTTCAGCACACATGCGCCCCACTTCTGGACTCCAGCCTCCTCCACAATAGGAGGGAAATTCACCTACTATACCACACTGGTCAGACGTGCTGGTATAGGCTTTTATTTCGAGTTTTCCTTCTCCTGCACAGATGTTATATGCCTATTTAATCCCAATGACTTCTTTTACGACAGCCACGAGCAAAACAGGGAGTGGTGAATTGTATTTTCAGTCCATCACCACGGAATTGTCTGCGTTTTTCTTGTTGAATATTTTGCTCGTTTAACACCATCTGCTGTTAGCATTGTTTACTACCACAGCCAAATCTTCCTTGACGATGTTATGCGAGTTGAGGAATAGATGGCGCTTTATAATAAAATAAACTTAACTTCAGAGGGGGATAAACTGCTAACTTAGGTGTGTCGGTGTGAGTGGGCTCGTCGTAAAAATCCCTCTGATATTTTTTCCTAACGCGTTGAAGGAAATATAACTTAAAAAAATTGTGAAATAATATGATCATCATCATCGCAGCCCACATACGTCCCACTGTTGGGCTCGGGCCTCCTCCACAATGGGAGGGAATTTGACCTACTATACCATACTGGTCAGACATGTCGATATAGGGTTTTATTTCGAGTTTTCCTTCTCTGCACAGATGTTATGTGCATATTACATCCCATAGTCGTCTTTTACGACATCCACGGGCAAGATAGGGAGTGGTGAATAGTATTCTTACTCCGTCACCACACAGAAATAATATGATACAGTACATGTTTTAAGGCAAAAGAAATTGTATGTATTAAATGTTCGAGAATTGACTATGAAAATACGGAGTTCCTTATCTCGCTTTAGAGATTGCCCGACTGCTTAGGCTTTATTTGAATTGCTATTGTTATTAGAGTTATTGCAAATTTAAAATAATAATAATATCGCAAATTTGTTTTTTTTTTTGGTCATGATAAGACTGTTATCGTGATTTGACTTTGTGGATAAGATTGGATTAGTTGGCAATACAGGATTTATTTAATTATTGTATTTTGTTAAATATTTCGTGACCATTGAAAGTGCCTCGCTGAAAATCAATTCCGTGTCAGACCTCTATATACACTCATTTGCAAAAAAAACGGGCACCTAAGCAATGAACCATTTCAAATGTTAATATTTCTTTGTTTGATAATTATAGGTAGTTTTATCCACACAATTTGCTAAATTAATAAGAAAATAATCGTTTTCATCAGTATTTCATAAAATTTAGATACAATTTATGGGAAATAATGCTAAACCTCGCTAGTAGTGTATATTCGCTAGTAGTGCATATGCTCATGAAGTAAAAATAAAAAAGTTTTTTTGTTTGTTTTTCTTTAATAAAGTAAAAGCAGATAAATGTTTAGTATCGAGTGTGATCCCCTCTAGCTAAAATCACAGCTTGAATTCGTCTGGGCATGCTAGCGAGTATATCCCGGATACTTGCTTGCGGAATACGTTCCCACTCCGCAGTAATCACATTCTTCAGCTCTCTGATGGTCTGCGGAGCCGGGTGTACTGATCTCACACGCCGTTTCAGAACGTCCCAGACATGCTCTATGGGATTGAGGTCGGGACTTCGAGCTGGCCAATCCAAACGACGAATGCCGACCTCTTGCACATACGCATTAACATCGCGGGATCGGTGGGCGCGAGCATTGTCGTCCATAAAAATCGAGTCTTCACCTAGAGCGGCCAATGCGGGTTGTGCATGAGAAATTAGAACTTCCGTTATGTATCGATGCCCAGTCAGTGATCCGTTTTCAATGAAGACTAACTCTGTACGATCCATTGAATTTATTCCTGCCCAAAACATAACAGAGCCCCCACCATAAGGTGTGATTTCTTCGAAACATGCCTCTGCAAAGCGTTCTCCTTGTCTTCTTAGCACTCGCCGACGTCGATCTTCACCGAACAGAGATATCCTGGCTTCATCAGAGAACAAAACCCTATTCCAATCGTCTTGAGTCCATGATTCACAATTTCTAGCGAACCTAAGCCTGTGAACTCTGTGCTCACGGAGTAATTTGGGGCCGCGGGCCGGGCGGTGACTGCGTATATTGGCAGCGAGAAGCCTCCTCCTGACCGTCCATAGACTAATATGCACATTTCTTACTTCTTGGAGGTTGTTCTTAAGATCCACATACGAAGATTTGCGATTTCTCAATGCGCGACTCACAAGAAAACGATCATCCCGTGGTTGGGTACATGGTTTTCTTCCAGAACCAGGCCTTCTCTCGACGGAACCAGTCTCCTGATATCGCTGCCAGGTCCTTTGGACTGTCGAGCGACTAACATTTAGCCTCCTAGCCACGAAACATTGGCTGCAACCCTCTTCAAGCAGCGCGATAATTTTGGTAGCTTTTACCACTTTATCTACCATTTTTGATACAGCCAAACAGCATTAAATAAAGCTTTGACAGTCAAGGATATGAAATTAATCGATAAAAATTGAATAAAAGTTATGAAAGTCGATGTTAACTTCTGGAACTTCGCGCCAAAAATGTAGGATAAAAAGGGGTTTTCTGTAAAAATGAACATCAAATGAAAAATTGAATTTAGAACGTACTTTTTTAAATACCACAGCATTTTTAAAACCGGCCAGTAACGTGTACAAACGATTGAAACCTTTTTGGTATTGTATCTTTTTAAATATGAATGAAAATCAAAACCGCCCGTTTTTTTTGCAAATGAGTTTATAAGCGGAAAAACAGGAGGACTAGGTCCCAAGACTGCAATGCCGAAGAATCGGCACAAGTTAGCGTTAATCGAGAGCTAAATAGATTGTCTCGCACCTCGGCAGGGCCGGATTAACTCTATCAGGGCCCCTAAGCAACGCAATTCTCGGATCCAAGGTCCATGAACAGAATCACTTACTATCAGGTGTGCTGTTTTTTACCACCAACAGCAATAAAAAAGATTAATATTGAGGGAGAATACAAATTTTCAAAAAAACGCTCAGTTAAAGGTTTTTCTTGATGCATACTTGGGGCACCTAGGCAAAGTTGCCTAGTCCGCCTTATGTATAAACCGGCTCTGCACCTTGGAGTTATACTAAAAGGGAGTGTTCGTTTAACGCTAGTCGCGAACATTCCAAGCTGTCTCAGCCTTCAGAGATTTTTACGAATAGAAGCTCACGCCGCTTGACCGCCGATCGTGAACATTATATGCTTTCTTGCGCCTCAGAGAATTATTCCGGCAGAGTCGCGATTAAGCGCTAATCGTTAACATAATACGCTGTCTCACGCTTCAGAGACTTTTATTGACCACAACATGCCACGAAATCCTATCTAGTAGTGTAGTAACACCTATGATAAACGAAGAGGTATTTTTAATCGTTGTTGACGCGGTCAACTGAATGTGGAGTTTGGGGCGAGTATCCATAGTGCAGCCCGGCAATGACGAATTGCGAACCGGAGGTTGCGAAAAGATCTGAAGTTCCCTGTGGCAATGCAGGGGACTGTGGAAACCGTTGAACCGCGTCTCCACTGCCGGCTCAGGGATGGCACGGCAGCCTTACAATCAGGATGGTGAAGGTGCTTACTGTTAATTAGATCTTTGGTAAGTACTCTACACAATCCACAGAATTGGAAGAGAAGGAGGCCCATTATGCTATGAGCGTGAAGCGCCAGTTAACGATGCGCGCCCAACAGTGGAAGCATGCCCCACCTGGGGGCCCCCAGTGTCACCCCCTGGAGCTGGCAATTACCTGAACGGACCTGTCATTGCCGACCATCGTCTCCAAGATGCTTGACAAAGACAGGTGTCAAGTACCTTGCAATAATTTTCTATGCTTTAATCAAAATCGACGACGGCGTCCTCCCCTGAAGAAAACCGTCAGGTGTCTCTGTCGGAATAATTCGGTCGAGTAATTTCGTCAGACGAAATAATAATTTCCGTAGGACAGACCTTCAAATACTGCTGGTGTCTATCTAAGGTCTATGTTTTTTCCACGGTCAGCTCTACGTGGCCTGTTCGCGTGTATACTCGTAATGAATAAAACATTATTATTTATATTAGCCTCAGCAAGAAAATCAATTAATGTCTTCTATGGATATTTTATAATTGTACCTGCACAAGGTCGTTAGGAGGGAGAGTACACCGTCCTGCCACCACTGCGATTGCGACGAGGACGCGGCGCAGCATAGCGCAGCGTAGAAATTTGTTAATGCACTTCGTTCGGTAGGCGAGTCAACAACCCGGCTTTTTGAGGGTGTTTGTGTGTAATGGATTTTGGTTATACCGCCGCCGCCATGAACTCGTCGCAATTATCGGTGCTGACCTGACGCTGCCGACTATCGCCAGGGCGATGGTCGGCAGCGTCAGCTGGACGAAGTCACGGGCATCAACTGGTAATTAAAATAAAACATATTTAAAAAATAAGCAAGGCCTTGACATTTTTCATTTTCTCCATAAAATTATTGTCATAATTAAGAGCAGCTTTGCTTTCGTTGGGTCATTGTAGTTACGCAATGTCAAGTACGGTTTGTGTTCGAATCAGTGAGTATTTGAGAATACAGTTGTAGCTAATTTTAAAGATATTTTCCTGTTGGATATTTGTCATTGTCCTTAACTTTATTATTCCAGTGTTATGTATGTGACAATGGTGTAATGCAACCGTGATGATTTCATTCGGCAGGTGTGGTCTCTCCTGTGGAGGCATTTACCCCTTGGTCACGCAAAGAGCTCAGTCCATCACTAATGCAAAAATAATGTATTGTGCAACATTAGATGTTGTCGTCTCTCCGTCTGATCAGATTTGTCAAATACTTTTCCATGGGGCGACTGCCACTTAACTCTCCATCTAATCAGATTCGGCAGAAAATATTCTTTTTCCGTGGAGCGACTGCCACTTACAATATAACTTTTAACTCCATATCGATCTCAATGATCTGCAATCGCTAAAATTAGTTACTTATAAGTATTCTTCACTAGGGACGGTACTCGAAAGGGTATCCCTCAGGGCTGGCCACGGACGACAAGGAATTCGGTAGCAATGGTCGGCCCAATGGCGAAGGGGTATACGGTGGGTTTTGTAACCGCGCGCTGCCCTTGTATCACCCCGGACGCAGTGGACGGCGTGGATGCAGGTCATAGCTCGCACAAAAGAAACGTATTCTTCACTAACATCAGATAGAACATACTTACCTTTTTGGTGGCAAGATATGGTGTAGTCACACCTCACTCGATCCGTCCGGGGCGTCACCATAACCTACCAAATACCTCTCTATAACTCTATATGAGCGGACCACCGGTACCCAATTTTGTCATCAGCGGCTAAAAAATACGTATTTAGCATTTTCTTTAGCCCATATACATATGATATGAGGATATTATCAGGTAACCATGTTGTACAAATTATTGCCATAGGGTTTTAACTTTTTCTTCTATTTCCACCCTTTTTTTTTTTTTGCCTTCGTCGTTGGGCCGACCACCGGAGCAGGTTTACTTGTCGTCAGTGGTCGGCCCGACGGAATACCCCCTACGTGGGGTACCCTCCCATCGACCGACGTCCCCCCCTCGGGGAGGACGTCGGTCTTTCCTCACGCGGTCGGCCTCTCGGCGGGTGACGGACTAATCCCCGGTCACGTCACCCGTGGCCTCGGCTAGGGCGGCATGAGGCGCAGGTAGTTGCGCCTGCGCCGCCCCATTCGCCGAAATATAAATTCTATTTCCACCCTAGGAAACTCACACTATGTAACCTCTTTTTTTAATCAAGAAATACTATGTTTGGACTAAAAATACTGAGCTTGGTGAAAAGTGGGTCTTACTTAATTCCCACTGGGTGGTCACGGAGTGGGAGTTAAAAATTGAAAAAAGTGCATCACGCAGTACATGTATCTTCCCTAACAATAGAATGTGTTTAAAAATATGTTATACCTCATCTCAGCCCCACATTGTTGGGCTTGGGCCTATACCCCGCCGGCCAGGAGTGTATAGGGTTTTGTCGAGTATTCCATCTCTTGCATAGATGTTATCTGCATATCAAATCCGTTAGTCATCTTATACAATACCCACGCGTAAGAGACAATTCGCCACCCCCCCTGGTGGTGAATTGTATTCTTACTCCGTCACCACGGAAACTGTTATACGCGTTTTTATTCACATATTAATACTCCATTCCTTTATTCATCAATCCATCAAAGTCCACTGCTGGACGTATGCGGAAATAACTTACAGCTTCAACAGGAAATTAGTCTCAACATTAATGGAGAGGTCTCGAGTGGACTATTTGCCTCCCATCCTCCGCCCAACGGACCACAGCGCTGCCAACTGTGTTAAAACGAATCTCAAATGCCATTTATTTGAAAAGGGACCTTTAATAAATATATGTTCAAAATATTCTTGTGATAGCGTAAGAATGCTATTCACCACCCCGTCTTTTGCCCGTGGGGGTCGTAAAAGGCTACTAAATAAATGTAAGTATATGCAGATAACATGCAAGAGAAGGCAAGTTCACCTTGTAACCCTATACCAACATGTTTGACCAGCGTGGTATAGGTCAATTTCCCTCCCATTGTGGGCGAGGCCTAAGCACAACAGTGGGACTTATGTGGGCTGAGGTGAAGCGTTTAGAATGGTCTTAGAGTGCGAATTTTAATAAAATTAATACGCCTAAATAGCATATGTTGTCTTTCTTTCTTTAATTTGCACTATTGGGTGGCAAAAGTATATTTTCTACATTGCTGAAATACCTGGGTCTTAACGGGGAATTTAAATAAATATGCTCAATATTTCACAAAATAAAGTATTTATTCTCCATTTCTATTTGCTATCACTTACAATACATTGATGTAACTAAATTGGTAAATCATTGACACAATCTTAGTCAAAACTCTTTTATTAAACCTATTAATAGTGATAAATGCATCTTACGACAGTTAAATCCTGACCATAGAAAAAAGTATACCAGAGTTATTTGCGATACAAATTACGCATATTATTTAGTTTATATATTCCCATAACCACAATTCTAAAAACATTACATATTACATAAGACATTATACCGTTAGAAAAATAATCGGGATCGAGGTACTATTATATATTTCTCGGGTCAGGCTTAGACACTATGTACAGATAAATAACTAGGTGAGCCTCGCGGAACTTCGTATTGTATGGTATGTTTAGTGACGTGATTTGAGGTGTTTAAAGTAAAGCTTTGAATGTAACACGGTTTGTTGTTGCCACTGGAATCAGAAGTTTCCGCGGCCGAGATTCGGGTTGCTCTCGTGCACACTGTAAATATACAAAAATAAAGTTAAAATATGTGCAAACGAGGTATAAAGAACATCGCAAACATATACACTCTTCGAGCAATTACACTATAGATACCCAGCTTGCGACAAGAAGTTTTCAAAATGCAATAATCTACACTAATAACGCAAAAATAAGTGAATATTTGTCTCTTTTGAAATGAATTATGGTTTGAGATTTAGTTACTAGTTTATTTCAATTACTCTAAGGTATATTAATTAGATATTTTTAACTATGCATGTCTTTTTCACTTTTGCTTCTACTGTCACAGTACAAGCCAAATGATCCATTAAAAAATAAATGTAAGATTCTTAGTTTTTTTTTAATATAGAGATTTGCACAGTATCTTGTATCTAAAGTATATTTGATCAAAGTATACAATAAATATAATGTTAGTATACAAAAGAAAAGAAACACAGATATTATCTTCGCCCGATGAATGCGCCGACGCTTTGTAGGTAGATTAGTGATTCCTTGTTAATTATAACCAGAACAACAAAATCACTAGTCTTCCATACAACACGCGGCCTGGTCGATGCCCGTTAGTTGATGATACCTAGAAATGTTAATCACCAGAATGTTAGTCACAAGTAAAGTTAAAATGCATTGGCAGAAAATATTGATGTGCAATTTGTACTAAATACTCATTAACTACTTAAGACAACTCTGTATAATATATTGTATGTATACTTGTATTATATACGTCTGTCTGAAAACGCCTATCTCCCACTACTAACAATTGTATACATTTTTACCTGATCGTATCAACATCGACGTAATTCAAATCCATTAAATAATTTCTACTTAATCTTTGTTTGGGTTTGTGCCAAGTCAGGGAACTCTTGAAACATTCTATTTTCAAAATAATATCGTGTTAGTAATTTTAAATTTTATGTATAATGATAGTTGTACAAAGTGTTACCAGCCCTTCTTTTTCCATAGAATCGTATAAAACGACTATGAGACGCAAGCAGATAACAATAATTGTAAGAGAAGGCAAACTGGAAATAGAACTCTATTTAAACCAACGTTTAATCAGCATGTTATAATAGGTTAATATTCTTCCCATTTTGACAGAGGTTTGAGTATAGTAGTGGATCATATATGAGCTGAAATGATGATGATGATGATGAATATTGCATTAAACATACGACAGCAAACATTTGTCGATGTGGCCATGATCAAGAAAAGCAGCAATATACAGCCAATTTCGTATCAATTTATTATACATAAGCAATGATATAGCAGCTTTAGTTATTGTAGACGGTGTGTTGTAGTTGATACTATCGTTACCAAATTCTCTACAATCAAAATTTCTAAACTTACATTTAAAATTGATAAACAATGTTTACGAACAATATGTACAACTTTTAATTTGAAACTATTAGTTTTAATGGTTTAAATTACAGAATTTAAAACATAATTGTTTGATATCTGCCACAGCAATGGCGTAAGATTCACATGCTGTGAAATTGTGGTAGATTAAGTAGACTTAATAAATGCCTTATAGGCTATAGCCATCTCTAGCAACATTGAATGGTTGTAAGACTTATTATAGCACTATGATAGAAAATTGAAAATTAAAACTAATTTTACGATATAGTCATTGTATTGTCAGTATAGGTTGTATTAACTAATACTTTAAATTTTAAGAAATATGCTATAATGAAAAAAGTATTAATGTATAAGAAATGTGAAATTAGTTTTAAGTGCTTCAATATGACCAGATTTTCAATAATCATATTAAGCATTCACCTATTTTATGAAAACATGCATTACCTATATAATTATATAATACACGCTTTAATTCAAAGAAAATCTCAAAATGGTGGACCAATGGCTTTGTCCTCTTGTTTGAGGGCTGTACTAGTCTGTATTATCTAATAGGTAACTATAACTTATTAACTTAACTATAACTTTGAAAGCAATCAAAATCAAATTTTACAAGCACACGTCTACCTAACATTAAACACATGTCAGATGGAATCTGCACATGTATAGGTCTTAATCGGTTTTTAGGCCATCTACAAGCAATATTTTAATAATCGTGGCCAAAACTATTGGCAATCTTTAAAGCAAATGATCATATTATATTAAATTAAATTATCGAAAAGGTCTATGCCTTTTCGAAACTGTACGCGTGTGTACAAATTCGAGACTTCTGTGCGGTAAAATTTTAGTCTCTACCTAGGCTATTTGCTATTCCTGGTGATTATTGAAAAATAGGTCGTTAAATAGTTTATGATATAAAAAATATAAAAGAAACTTACGTGTTTAAACTTAATGAAAATATAAGTTTTATAAAATTGATAAAGTAAATCTTTCGATTCTGTTGACACAACATCTATAATGTAGAATAAAAATCTCTAAAATTATGTAATATGTTATAAATACTGCTAAAATGCATAGTAATAATACAAAAAATGATAAAGGTTATGCATTAGACATCATTCATGGGTGTTATTTTTTTTTTAACTTGACGCTGTCATATGCATTTAATATGAAGACGAACTCAATAACACAAGAGCCTGTGGACCCCAGACCTTCGTTATTTTATTAAAGCTGAAAGTTTGTCAGCGCATGCTCCCAACACAGGTAAGAATGGTGGCCCATTATGAAGTTTGGGTTACAGTGGCTTTGGCAGATAAAAGGTACTAAAGGTGTGTAAAATACCGATATATTTTCGTCAAATTATTAAGCGTGATTTTATGATATTACCTTCAGAACGTTATTAAAAATCACGTTATTCATTGCCAGACACTTAACATAGTGGCAACCCCTTGCCAGACACCCTTAACATTCATGAAATTATAATTCTACTTACGTTATAGTATAAAAGCTGATTTTTATATATAAAACTTGGGTGACCCATGGAATATTCTTTTCGTCGAAATGAGGTCCACTAAGAACGGATTTTTAGAAATGCCACCTACAAGGAATGTTGCGGGGGCGTTAACAATAATATACATATAAAGGCACAGGGTGAACTAGCTAGCTTTAGAACTTTCTAACGAGCTAGAAAAATGAAATTTAGACCGCAGTTTCATTTCATGACGTAGGCACCCACTAAGAAAAGATTTTTTGAAATTCCACCCTAAGGGGGTGAAACACAACGTTAAAGTCTGTATGGAAAGAAAAAATATCTTAAGCTACTGTGTTCAAATTAAGCACAAATACTCTTCAATAAAAATAAATAAACACGTGTTTCAGCGTTTCTCCATTTTCATCCTCTAAGAGTGTAGAATAGAGAGAAAAATGTTAGTTTACTGACTCATCACTCAGCCGAAACTGTTGAAGTCAGAAACATGAAATTTTGACAGTAGTTTCTTTTCGTGGCGTAGAAACCCACTAAGAAAGGATTTTTTGAAATTCAACCCTTAAAGAGGTAAACCGCAGTAGCATAGTTTGTAAAACAAGAAAAAAAATCTTCATCGATTTTCAAACAAACGATTTTGATTTTTTTTTCGATTGTAAACAAATACTCTGTAATAAAAATAAATAAATATGTGTTTCAGCATTTTTTAATTTTCACCCTCTAAGGGTGTAATCCACACTAATATTATAAAGAGAAAACGTTGTATGTTTGTTAGGAATAAACTTAAAAACTACTGGACGGATTTCGATAAGTCTTTCATCATTAGAATGTTACAGTATCCCTAAGTAACATATGGTATATTTTATCCCGGTATGCCAACGGGAACTACGCGGGTAAGGCGACTAAAACCGAAGCGAGGGCGGATTGCTAGTATTATATATAAAATCAGCTATTACATTATAACGTAAGTAATAGTATTAATAATATTGTTCTTATAATTAACAATGAATATTAAATTAATAATATTTGAAGATATCATATAATATTATTTTAGCTGCTGTAAGAAAGAATGTAATAAATACTAAAGAAAATAAGCGCATCTCACTCGCACCCGCTCATGTATATATGTACTGTACTGTCTCGTGCTCGCTCCTACAGCTACCCTCTACATCTTTGTCTGGCAAAGGGTTGGAACTATGAAAAATGTCTAGCTACTGAGGAAATATCATCTACTCGTTACCCAAGTATTATATGAAAAAATCAGCTTTTATGCTATAACGTAAGTAGAATTATAATTACATGAACGTTAGGTGTGTCTGGCAAGGGGTTGCCACTATGTTAAGTGTCTGGCAATGAACAACATGATTTTTAATAACGTTCTGAAGGATGTCCTTCAGAACGTTATTAAAAATCAAAATCAAAAAATCACGCTTAATAATTTGACGAAAATAGATCTGTATTTTACACACCTTTAGTACCTTTTATCTGCCAAAGCCACTGTAACCCAAACTTCATAATGGGCCACCGTTCTAACCTGTGTTGGGAGCATGCGCTGATAAACTTTCAGCTTTAATAAAATCATGAAAGTCTGGGGTCCACAGGCTCTTAGTCTACAATGACTTAATAGAATGTACCATCGGAATAAATAATAAATTTTATTAATATTATCTATACCAATAAATAAAATTGGAGTGTCTGTTTGTAATGTCAAAATAATAGGCTTTTTTCATGCTCACACGGTTATTTGCACGACACCTATGCCTAAAATAGCAATTAAATTTTTTTTGTCTGTCTGTTTGTTCCGGGTAATCTTCAAAACGGCTGGACCGATTTCAAAAATTCTTTCACCAATGGAAAGCTACAATATCAGGGCGTAAACTAGGCTATATTTTATCCCAGTATTCCCACGGGAACGGGAACTACGCGGGTAAAACGACTATAATGTATAACCGAAGCGAAGCGAGGGCGGATTGCTAGTTTAAGATAAATTTAGTGATATTCTATTGATATGTGCAACAGAATCGAAGGTATCGTATGTGAATGTATGGTTGTTTGTTGTATAATACCTCTGTTGCAGCAAGTACTGAGCCATCTGTATGCGCTGCGGTGTGCCAGTGATGGTGATGATACGATCACTGGAGCCAGGGAGAGGCTCAGCTATCTCAATACCAGCGCCGCTCTCCGCGCGTATCTTACGTATGCGCGAACCGGCCTTGCCGATTATCGCGCCGGCCAACTGTAAATACATTAGATATTATACATCCACATTACTTTAAATACTCTGCGGTAAACAGACGTGTAGCATCATCCAAATTTCGTCATGTAACCATAAATGAGTCGGTTACTGTTACTAAATACAGTGGCAGATATTGATTTTAGAGTAAATTTCATCATCTTCATAAGCCACCACATGAATGACAATAGTCAGTAGGGTGTTACTGTCCATTTACACGGTGCTTCCTTGGACGATTTTTAGAAGTCCCCAAGAGAAAGTAAAGGATTGTGAAATATTTTATTACAAAATCGAGAGAAAGATATCTATATGTACTTACATCTTTAGGTATGGTGACTTGCGTGGAAGTGTCCTGTTGACTACCACCGCCGCCGTTATTGCTGAAGTTGCCGCCACTGCCACTGCCACCGCCACCGCTTCGACTGCCGCCGAAGTTGCCACCGCCAAAGTTGCTACCGCCGCTGCCGAAGTTGGACCGAGGCGGGCCAGAGAAACTGGCTCTAGGTCCAGGTCCTCCAAAGTCGTTGAACCCACCACGTGGTCCGCCAGGTCCGCTACGGCCACCCATACTGCCGGGTCCTCGTGGCCCTCCTGGCCCACGACCTCCAGGTCCACCCATTGGCGGCATACCTCTTGGTGGGCCTCGCGGTGGACCGCGTGGGCCAGAACCACGCGGACCGCCACCACCCTGACCGCACCCAAAACCACCATACTCGTCCGCGTAGAAATCATCGTAGTTATGCGGATCGTAATTTAGTATTTGTCCTTTTATTGGCACCTGAAACATGTTATATTATTAATTAACGACAATATTTAATATTAGCGTTTTATTTACAACACATGTGATTTGAAAGATTAAAACAAGTATTATAGAAATTTATGTTTAAATATAGCTACTTCAAAACAGCGCCATACTTCAATAAACGTTGTGAAATTACGCACTTGACTTCTTTCAGCTATATTTTTCTTACTATTTTGCTGTGTCTACACTTTCACTCTAATTATTGCTTGGTCTATTTCGAGTTAGAGCCAATCACACATTTCTATGCGATGTTTAGTGCATTTCAAATCAGGTATAATCTATCTACAATATATTTGACTAGAGATTAAAGCAATATCCAGTTTAACGAGTTCCTTAATTTCGTCAATAAATTTAATAAAATATAGGTGTTTGAACAATGCTTCTATGGCATGCTATTTTATATGAATACTGTTTTACAGTAAAAAGTATCTCATACGAATAATAAGGGTCTTTACTACTATGCCATTTTAGTTTTTAATAATCTGTAATATTATCTTAAACTGTTTTTCTTAGACATTATTTTTGTGTAAAGCAATAAAAGAATCTGTGTGGTGACGGAGTAAGAATAAAATTCACCACCCGTGGGTGTCGTAAAAGACGATTAAGGTATTAAATATGCATATAACATCTATGCAAGGAAAACTTGAAATGAACACGTCTGATCAGCGTGGTATAGTAGGTAAATTTCCCTTCTATTGTGGTGGAGGCTCGAGTCCAACAGTGGGATGTGTATGGGCTAAAATGATGATGATAGCAAAAATATAGTTGCATTCAATCATCTATTACCTGTCTAATGAGGTCGAGTACTTCTCTGATACCAGCCGCGACGGCGTCCGCTTTACCCACAAGTTGAACAACACGCTCTGTACTTTGAGGTGCCGGGTTCGAGAAAATCTTCAGGCGGGCTCCAGTTTTCTGTAAGTTACACATTACTAAAAACTACTGCTTTTATAATCATCTGATACCAATAATTATTTCATTGAAAGTTATAACAGAGGCATATAATTGTAAATTATCCTATTGACTATATATGTATGTATACATATATAATATAATTGCAAATTATATTAATTTAAATATAATTTGCAATTATATTTATATTAATTATAATAATAATTTGTATATTATAACGTAAAATTTTTATATGTATTATAATAATTTGAATGGAAAATTTATATTATGTATCAGATGTTGATTTAGTAAAATAAATTTTACGTTCATATGAAATGATATTAACGCTAGCCCTTAGCCGGTTTTTACGATTCTAAAGAGAAAAGAGATTGCAACCCCGTTGTGTTCTTAATAAATCACCATATGGATGTCGTAGGAATGAATTTGTGTTCATTGTATTCATTCATTTGTCGCGGGAGTGGTACTAGTTCAATAAAATACCAATACGGCTAATAAAGAAAACGCCGAATAAAAACGCATAATCAAATTCTGTCAATGTCTGGTCAGTGTAGACTAATTCAGATGAGATTCCATTGCAGAGGAGATTCATAATTAATAGTGTAACCATACGTAGGCTGTTAGTAATAATAAAACGAAAACTTAAACACACATGCGTACGACATTTTCCCAAGGAATAGAAAATTAGTAAAGTTTGAAGATTTTTTGGCGAATAATTTGTAGTTATTATAAATATAGAATAGAATAGCATTTATTGTCACATAATAACTAATAATTAAAATATATGTTTTAATTTATTTTGACAATAGGGGAATGCTCAGCATTGTGCTGCATAGAAATTAAATATGAAATCTGTAGGCGTTTTGTTAATTCATAAAGGCTCAGACTGTCCGCGTAAAATTGGAAGTTACATTTATAGTTATAAAAAAATAGCAAGGCTGTGTTCGATGGCAGTTATCCAAGTATCCAATAAATAACCTACTTAAATATCTGTCAAAATGCATAGTGCTGTACTTTTCACATTTATAAATACCAGATTTAAGCGACATCTGTACCAAATATATTAGGCTACTAGAATTCCTAGCTTTGATAGCAGCGCATGCGCGGCTACATCGACCAGCGCACGTGGCGACCGCCCTAGAGCGAGTCGCACAAATAACCCGCCCTCGTAATAGGGTTGTCAACTCAGTAGATTAGAAATACGTAACCTGAATAACCTATTATTTTTCTTCCTACAATATTGTTAAATGTAGGTGTGATAAACTTTCCTTATTGTTGATGGCAAATTTAGTTCAGACAGGACATCCCTCAATTTTTGTTACATTTAAATGGCCTTTTATTTGTATTTGTTATCTGCCAAGCGTTTCCAGTTCGCCAAGTTAATGTTTTACGGATCAATAGTAGCATAGGAAAACTTATTACGTATTTATTCTTCTTTCTTTCAATCTTTTTGACTTTGTTACAATAACAGTCACTGAATGCTTTGCAGCAACTTATTTCAATTGCCACGGTCACAGCGAAAAAAATACAATGGGGCGAATATTACATGGCTTTTAACGGAAGATATCCCGATACTGCATAATTTTGACAACCCTAATTCGGACCAATTGCACAACCGAATAACCCATAGCAGTATTAGCACAGCGCACTACACTCCTATTTGTCACTTGCCACTCACTTCACGTTTGTGTATTCGACAACAAATCATAACACAGTCTTAAAATATAAAAATTAACTAACGAATGATGTACGTTGACAGAATTAACAGCCAATTACATATAAACTTATTCAGACTGAAAGCGCGGCGAACAAAAACAATCGTAAATAGAAGACAAGAAATCGAGACACGACTATACCTCGAGGGTGGTCGTTTGCGGAATGAACGTGAACGTCCAACCGGCGACGGGCGTGCATCACCTGCCGACATGCCCCCTCTCTCTACACTGCTGTGCACTTGTGAGGTTACGAGGAAAGCTCAGACACGAGCCACGCCTACGCTACGTACATTCCCCGAACATACCGTAACCCTCCTTAGTAGCATTTATCACAAACGTCATCCACTTCCCTCAGAACTGACGGGTGTGTCACTCGGTATGCGAAGGTGTTCAGTACACCATTTGTCAAACTGGCTCCCAGAAATATAGCATCAACATATTTACACATATTCTTTTTATTGTACTTATATAGCAAAAATCTTCATATACATAATACTAAAAAAATTAAATATTTTAAAATGTGTGTGATGTAGAATCATAATAAAACGCCACATACTTTTTAAGTTCATAAATAAATTGGCACATAATGAACAGGCTGTCCTTTACAACAATGGATGGTGTTTTTGCAATATCGCAGATTCCTACTACGATTCCGTTACTTTATAATGCGAAATGTTGCCTGTTGAGATCTTTAATGATTGGAAATGTAAGCGATTTGGTAATATAAAAATATTCTCTAAAATATATGTTAACACACAAATCTAAATAATTTTGACTAAGAGATGAAGAATTTACAAAGAATCTCTGCTGAAAAAAAAACGAAATAACTAACGTCAGTTTTGAAATATGGCTGTGTATGTAAACTGATTGTCATTGCAAGTCTTTTGATATAGTGTTGTGATATCTATAGAGCATAATGTAATGAATATTTAAATGCCAGCCGGCGGTACAACAATCGATCAGGCCAGGCACATTAATATTAAACTATCAAAGCTAAGCTTTGCCATTGTGCTGTTGACAAGGGACGGTGGTCGATACAGTTGTTCGAGTGAAGCCGTAGAGTGGGCGGTGTGCGCTTCGATCGGAAACGGAAGCGGCGAGCTCGCGTGCCGCCACCATAATTGTCGGTGTCACCACGACAGACCGGTGTCGCCAACGTCTAATTACACCGACATATGTCTACTACTTTGTTCTGTAGTTTTTACATATACCATTAAGTCAAACACTACCTACTGCTACCCGACAAATGGCTTACAACCTCGGTCACTTCGCTCAATTGCTATCTGCCCAACGTCTACATTCAAGGTTTGATATCGAGGCATGCGAATGTTCATGAAATTCAGGTAAAACTACTGCTTTACTTAAGCATTCAAGAACATATGTTGTGGTAATTGCACACAGATGACTAGGTTCACAATTTATTTATTTAACAAGTCATGTATATATTCGCCAATATGACGATGTGTAGAGCCACGAATACTATCAATCTATGTAAATGTCTCGGAAGTGTCAAAGCTGTCAAGAACTCTATATAGAGTTCGCCCAAGCCCATTCACTGTCTTCTTGTCAACAATGGCATTCTCAAGAAGGTTCATGTCACAAGCTAAGCTAAAATGTAGTGTATAATAGGCTACCCGTAAAATAAAGCTAAGATCCTGTGTTAAGAGAAATAAGACATGTTCACCGACCCTATATAAATAATAGAAGAGGATGATCTCATCTCACCTGAGCTGAGGAGAATGGACCTACCACGCTGGTCAAACATGTTGGCATAGGGTTTTATGTATTTTTCCATCTCTTTGTTATTTACGTCTTCCGACACCCATAGATGTGGTGATGAATTGTATTCTTACTCGTCATCACACATATTATCAATGCCTCGATTATACTAGTTCGACTAGGCGTATCCTGTAAGTAATTCTACCTGAGAACCTTCATGCGTATCCGCTTTACTTTTTCCTTATCCATTCATTCTATAGAGGATGTAGAGGTTTAAAAAAAGTTCCAACATCGTCACGTGCGCGTAGCTCCGGTAACTCGAGCTCGGCGCCGAGCGCGCTTCCGATGGGTGAAACCTTACCAACACGTGATATCCACCCCAGCTAATGCCCAAACAACATTCCGCTGTTCCCTATTCAGATAGCACAAGCAATGACTTTGAATAAGTATGTAACACTTTCATGTTTATACTAATGAAGACCAATGAGCCTTTACGCTAAAAACTTGTCTTCATTATTTACATTAATGGCTGTACCGCGCTGCGCTTATCGCTATACATTTACACATGATTACTTTAACAATGCATATCGACTTCATTACCTTAACAATATATAGCGAGTGTGTGCCTGCACTGTAGTTTTTAACCAAAATCAAGTTGCGACAACTTGATTTCGTGGCAGAATCAGAACGTATAGTATCCCCGATGATTCTCATGAAACATACACCAGGTGTTATGGTGTTTAGCCCAATATGTCCTTTACGATGCAGTAACAAAACGACAATTGATTCATTTTGAAAAAATGTAATGTCATTTCGAGGCAAATAGCGCTGATTTCATATATAATTCCAAATTTACGACAACCACCCGATTGAAATTAAGTGTCGATGCTGTTCGTCGCCGTCATTATAGTGCTAGTGTATGTTATTTATTACATAAAGTATATTTAGAAATTCAAAGACGAAGAGAACGATGGTTGCTTGAAGCCATATGTTCTATTTTATGTAAGAAAGACGCGTGGAGGCTCGCATTGTGCAAGTAGGTAGGTAGGCCTGGTCGCCCAGGTGCGCGTGCGCTTTTTGTGTGTCGGTCGTTCGGCGCGCCTTCCGGCGGCTGCGAGAGCACCTGCTGCCCGCAGCTGCTGCCACAGCACGCGTCGCCCCCGCCACCCGCCGTGTTATAGAACCGTCCACACTCAACACAGCTGGTTTTTTTTTCTTTATATTAGCGACTCCTTGATCCAGAGGTACGGCTGCCTATCGCGTAACCTTCTAGTTAAATCAATCGAGAAAAACGCTATTTTTACGAATTTTACGGTAAACTCGAATCTTGCTAGTAATAACGCGTCTAGAACTATGATCGCCAGAAGACTTGATCTAAAATAGTAAGGCAAATGTTTAACGATGACATGGGACATAAAAAATATCGTAAATAGAACGTATATTGTACGCATTTTATGGCTTTTGTATTTGATTTTTGATTGCCCGACGTTTCGAACACTTTATTTAGTCAATACGTTTAACGTTTTCATGATTTCTATTTCAATCGCGTGTAATTGTTAACATCGTTATTTTTGTACATGACTATGATATCAACGTTTATATTAGGGGGAGAAAGTGTGTAAATGCCGGGAGCATTCACAGTATCGCGAAAATCACAGAATAAAGCCATAGATCTCCGCTGCCAACTCAAAACAGAACATCCCCAATTTATAACCCCTGAATGCAAGAACAGCCTACATTCACTCAGCGCACACTGACACACTTGACACTTTCAATAATTCTGTAAAAACTAAGACATCTACCGCCACACCATCGTGTTATGTGATTCAATAGAGATTACACTTTTTAATAGTATACGTAGGTATATTAAACAACATACAAATGAACTGAAACTGAAAAAAAAAACACTTCAACTGAACCAAATGGAAATGGGACCACACGGGCAGCACCAGGTTTCAATCATCAAAATCGGATCACCCAGTCGTAAGTTCAGAGGTAACAAACAACAACAAAAAAAATATATATAGTCGAATTGAGAACCTCCTCCTTTTAAGTCGGTTAAAAAAATTATTACTGCTAGTAGAATCTTGAGAAAAATATAAATGTATTTAAATAAACACCCAAAATTATATATCATATTTTCCCTATTAACATAAAATATCTCTTATTCTACATTCTTGACGGTAAGAAAGTACTATCGGACAAATAAGGTTAATTTTGTCACCAGGTAACCTTATCTTGGGCTTACGTAATTATGAGAGGTCGCTAACCCTAAATTAATACCGCAACGCCCATCTATTCAGGTCTTAACATTTTGATAAAAAAAATAACAGCAGCTTTAATAACTGAATGAACGGCTGTTATTATTAATGCCATTGAAATTTTATATATAAAATTGTTCACAGACATGAGGTCGTATGTTGAACAAAGACGATTGGGCCGAACAGCTGATCGTTGGCAAAAAATAAGCAACGAGTTCAGGTAGAGATAGTGATCATGTAGTTATTGGAATAATATCAGACAAACATCGACAGTTGTGTGATCCGCATTATTCAGTTGGAACAAAGCCAGCACCGTTATAAGGGCGGAGTCACGATCGGCCACGTTCCCGGTATCAGCCAATGTTAGGCAAATCCCGAACAAACAAAGTTATAATATGCAACACCGCTAAGAGCAAAATTGCAAAGTTCCTGTTACCCATCAGACAAAGGCACGTACACGTTTTAAAACTTTGCTGGCAAGTTGGACGAGTGGTAATTGATCTAATGCTAGCTGCACTTTGCAGTTATGCTGCTGCTTTATGTTTGTTAGGTAACAAATTGTCTGTGAATAGCGTAAATAATTTCGCAACAGAAACATGTCTTAATTTATTGGCATTTATAGAGGAAGTTTTATACGGTATTAAAATATAATACTGCAACGACACGTTGGCACGACTATGTCAACTAATCTTAGTGAATCAGTCTAGAATACGCCCTTAGCTATTTATATCAAATGAGATTCACGTCATGAGATTAGACCGATCATGTAAATCGCGCTGAGAATATTTTTTTATGTATTATACGTAGCATTATTGATCAAGAGTTTCCAAAGAGAACGGACCTGTACTATTCTGACCAAGGAATTGATATTATGGTTTTAATCGAGTTTTCCTTGTCTAGCAATGATGTGAATAATTCCTAATTCTTTACTTTGTTATTATTCTACCAGTACTATCATTTATTTCTCGATTGAAATAATACTTTTATGATGAAGATTTATTCTTGCCATGATGCAGGCGTCTCGAAATAAATTATTTTTCTTTCATACTCATATCACATACGAAAATCGATAGCATTTTAGCTCTTATTTAAGGATCGAGGTCACGAAATAGTTTTTTTTTAATACGAAACGGGTTATAGTATTTCAAATTTGCCAAAAGGCAAAAAATATGGCTAATAGACTGGATATAGACGTAGATATAAATTGAGAGATATGTCGACAGCTGCTTTCACATCTGCCTTTCATCCCCGCACCGCATGCCCTAAATGCTAAGGGTATGCTATAAAAAAACCTTAACGAACACGCACCTTCGGTCGACAGATGACTATTAAAGTTGTTAAAGTGTTCTTACATCTGCTCTCTGCGATTATTGAAGCTAGATAAATCGATAACTTTAATCGTAAGATATTTATAGAACGCTAACGGCACATGGGTTTATACAAGTTATTATGGACAAATTAAAAAAAAATACCCTTACTGCACCGCAATAAATTTGGCTTTTCAATGTATCAATTCTTCATTTAAATTTTCTTCTAAATTTTCCCATAGAAAATTATTTAAAATTGTGACCTTGATGAAGCTCTCCACAGAAGTGCCTCAACTCATTAAATCATGAAAACGATGAAACTAATATCAGATACTACTCATTCTTATTTGAGGCCATGAGAACCATGCTGGCCTAATTCAATGGACAAGCCTTATGAGCACCATAAAAAGTAAAAAAAGTATAGTAAAAACTTTAACAATGATTATGCTGCCATCTAGTGAAGATTCCTTGTATCACTATAAGGCCACCTTGGTTCTATCAAAATGTTCAATTACATCTGTAAATACTCATAAACTCAATACTATAAAAAATTAGTTAGGCTACTATGGTTCTCATGGCCTCATTTATGAGCCACCTCAAAAAAAATATCTTAAGATCGAATGCACCAAAACTTCCTGTATGTTTTTTTTTTTGGGGTGGGCTATGGTCAGCGCGCCCGTCGCCCAGCTCCGTCCGGGGCGACAGAGGGCGGCGCGCGGCCCTGTAATCCACCGTAGCACTTCGCTTTCGTGGGCCGACCAATGGTACATTGTCCTCCGTGGTCGGCCTGGCGGAATACCCTGAGGGGTACCCTCTCCTCTCGACGTCCCGGGACGTCGGTCACCGTCGCGCGGCTAACCATTTTGCAGGTGACGGACTAAAATCCCCGGTCCGGTCACGACCTCGACTAGGGTTCTGTACTTATTTGCCGTACCGTCAGATATATAAAAGGAATATATTTGTCGACCATCTAAGAGAGACCGTCTACATCTCTTATGTATGTAGAATGAAATATTTCGATTGTGTTGGCAATGGTGAAACAAAAACAAATGGAAAATGACGAAAGCATAACAGTTGGGTCAATTTAAAATCGGTAGCAGAAAATGTCGTCCCTGAGTAAAAATTATTTGTACACCAATATTTTTAAAATATTAAAATTGAAGTTTAGCGTTTTTAATTAAAGTACAAATTGATTAATATACAGGTGTATCAGGTTATGGGACAACTGTTCGAGTATGTTGCAGTTTAACGGTCATAGATCGTAATTAGAATGTACATTACACAAAAAACATATAACATAAAAATTATAGTGATTTCAAAAAAATGTGTCTAAGAGTCTGTGCCTTAAGGGGGGAAATACGTGTAGAGGCTTAAAAAAATTGAATTATTTTTTTCATACATCGCTTGTAAAACTATTGAAAAATACACAGTAAAAATTTCAGGTTAAAATTATTATTCGTTCAAAAGTTACAAGCGGTTTAATGGAACATGGGCAGATGTTCTTTTATTTTATTCGTATAGTAGAAGCTATTAGAAACATTAGTGACCTAGCCCGAAAAGCACGAAAAAAAAATTACAAGCTCAAAATGAAGCATATGAAGCCGAACAAGGTTTATAATATGGTGCTGGAATAGCTGATTAATTGGTAAGTTGTTTCAATTCGTTTAATACTTTGTTAACTTTTTTAACGCTTATTTTTTAAACGCGTTTTTCTCAAAACTAGTTTTTTCGAACTAGTGTACACTCTAGCTTAAAAAGTTTTTAACCAATTGTCTTGAAATTTAGTATATGATTTCTTTACATAATTGTGCTGAATATGAACCTCAATCAGAAGCGATATTTTCATTTTAACTATTTTTTTTATAGTAAACAACATACAAAAAAGTGGTAAAAAAACATGACTTACATTCACAGCCCTCTAAAAAATCCAAATTATTTATTTTTTCTTTAAAATGAGGTTCATATAGAAGATACATATATAAAATAAGTAATAATTTTGTTTCATTGATTTCAGATAAAAATTATGGCCTCCATGATGTACACCAGTTGCAAAGTCGGACGTAAACCTACGAGATGTATCAGCTGATATCTTTACTACTTTTTAAGTTGTACTCATGTAAATATGTATTTTTACTCTCCAATATATGTATATAATAACCTAAGAGTTTGAATAAATAATATTAATTTTTTATACCTTAAAATAATTGATGAAAATCTGCTCGAAAACGGCCGTCTACACGTATTTCCCCTCTTAAATGTTACGTATTATGTAGGCATGTACAGACAGAATACACGTAGGCATGTAAAGCTTCGACAGTATAATTTCATTCATTCATACCTAGAATTGCGCAAACGCTTCAATGACATGTAGGTACAACGGCAAGCGATCAACGGCCATAGGCCGATCAGCTGTTTTAAAGCGAAGTTTGTCTTGCTTATGTGAACGTAATCATTGATTTATACAATTTCTAATGAATATTTAACATAGTATGAATATATTGCGTCCTAAGTATCATTGACTTTATACATTTCAATCAGATTTACACGAAAAAGCAATGACAAAATTGAAAACTTTACATGTCTCTAATTTCTTAACGAATCGATATTTTCCGTTCAAATTTTTTTATGGGTTCCTACCACCATTGCCTAGCTTGACCAGTTGCCCTAATACACCCTGTATTTTCAGAAGAAAAACGATGTTATTATTGATTTATCACCATTTTTATCAGGTAACAGAATAGTCAGTCATGGTAACAGAGGTGTTTTACATACAAAAAATGTTGTCCCACATCTCAGAGCACTATGCAAAATCACAATATCTATTTATTAAAATTTTACTATTGTTTTGTTTAATATTTTTAATAATTAAGTGTATTTATTATTTAAAATAAAACTATCCCTACCTATTAAATAAATTTATTGAATAATTCATGATTATTTAAAATTTAGTCCCGCGGTCTTTGTGATAACCGTCGCACCTTTCTGTTACCATGTAAATAAGATAAATACTAAGAGTTGGCGCTACCATTCCGTTCACAATAGTTGGGTCATAATGTGTTCTGTTGCTTCGACTCCTTTCGAGGCGGGTGAGGCGCGGAGTACGCGAATTATTCGTCCGTTAATTGTTGTGTGAGGCGCGTGGCTTTATTCTGTGTCTGCTATGTTAGTGGCGTTCTGATGTAAGTATTCAGATATTTTTATATAATTTAATAAATGAAATATAGCATTAAAGGAGTAGTTGTCTAATGTATTTTTATTTTGTCAAAATATACTTTTCTTTTAAGAATAAAATTACTCTAAGTGTTGAATTTACTACTCTGTTACTGCACAACTATGTTACCTACGTAGTAGTAACGGAGTTATAGACTGGTAACACAGTCGTCATTATTGAACTATTAGTAGCTATAAGTCGTCATTGGTGTATATAATGTAGCAGTAGATATTATTTTATAATAATCTAATAAATGAAGCATTTTGTTCTAGATAATAATACAGTACATCGCTATGGATCTTACCGCTGCTGAAAAGCAGCGACGTTACAGAGAAAAAGGCAAACTAAATCCGGATAAGGTAGCACAAGCTAAGAGGAATAATTGAATAATAGAGAGATATCATAAAAATAAACGCTTAGTAAAAGACATGACTGCGTGAGCATCGACATATCGAAATATCGACAAAGATATCTTCAAGTAATTATGAATACGCCGGCATCAACGCCAGGTATTGAGACATCGCCTTCTGTATCTGACAGGATTCCACGTGCTTTTTCACCGAGACAAGTTCGTAATTTATCTACTCCTCAGCCATGGACTCCAAGAGACGATAGGGCAAGTCCCAACATAATATCTCCAAAAACCCGAGGTAGAGAAAAAGTTAAAAGAGATAGATCTAAACTATTTAGCGAAATTCTCAGATTCAAGGACGAGTTAGTGAAAATGAGAAAAAAGTATGAAAGTATAAGAAAAGATACAATAGAGCTGTAAAAAAAAAACTAACTAACAGCACTCCTCACGACAGTTACAGCGTTTTATCAAATGCTATCAAAGAGCGGTACAAGAAATTAAAAAGTTTAAAGGAGACTCATCATTAATGACATATTTATCAACTAATCCAGGATTAAATCCCTGCTCCCCTAGAAGTTTTCGAAAAATAATAAGTCAATTTAAATTTAATTTCATCTTAGCAATTCAATCGCTTTTTTTAGTTTTATTATTATCTAACTAGATAATAACTGCCCAGTTCCTAAATATGTTATTGTTTTAAGAATATTCTTATTAAATATAAAATGTTTTGTGATAGAAGTTCATTAAAATTAATATAGAAGGTAGAACTATGTTACATGACCTACCACTCTGTTACTTTTGTCCCTAAATATACATCAGAAAATTATGAAATTTCATGGCAAACTGATACTTGATTCCATACTTTCTGTATGTAATATATACTATTCAGATTAATACATAGCATTATCGGTATATTCTTATAATTTCAGTCAATTGAAGTAATTTATAAAGAAAATAGTTTTGTTAAAACATAGAAAGTAACAGAGTATATTTAATTTATATTATTATTAGCACTTAAAAATAAATACTGTGCTTTTATACGTTAAACATGAGAGTAAATATAGAATTAAAGTTGATTTCAAAGGAAAGTTACCAAAAAAAATATTTGTTGTGTAATTATGAATAAATATATGATGGCAACAGAGTTGTTTAATTTTTACTGCGCTTTAGTTTCAATCACGTATAAACCTGAAAATATGATCGCATACGATCGCGGCCAACCACGAAATTACATTCTATAATGTTATGTGCTTGTCATATTATCACCTCTACACCTAAGTGAAACACATTTTTTTCTTAGGAATTCAAATTTTATTGTCAGTTTTTCTGCCACTGATTTTAAATTGACCCAGTTACTAAGTAGATTGGCGGGACCCTTTCAAGTTCACGGGGATACCATTATTAATTCTCTACCAATCTTCAAGAAACAAACATTTAAAAAAAATTGAAGAAAGTAATTAAACCTTACTTGCCTTGAATTACAAAAAGTTAAGTATTATATTCGCTTATTCATTATAGCATAAATAGGCCCTGATAGGCTCACGTTAATTATAAATAGCCGGATGGCTACGAGGCTATTTATAATTAACGTGAAGATACTAACTACTGTTTGTTTGTTTGAGGTAATCTTCAAAACAGCTCGATTTTGATAATATGTTACTACAAGGTAGCTGTCTATATAAGGAGTAACTTAGGCTATATTTTACTCCGGTATTCCCACGGAAATGGGCACTATGCAGGTAAGGCGACTGAAACCGAAGCGAAATGAAGGCGGGTTGCTAGTCTATACCAATAAATAAAATTGGAGTGTCTGTTTGTAATGTCATACTAATAGGCTTTTTTCATGCTCACACGGTTATTTGCACGACACCTATGCCTAAAATACAGATTAAAAATTTTTGTCTGTCTGTTTGTTCCGGGTAATCTTCAAAACGGCTGGACCGATTTCAAAAATTCTTTCACCAATGGAAAGCTATAATATCAGGGAGTAACCTAGGCTATATTTTATCCCGGTATTCCCACGGGAACGGGAACTACGCGGGTAAAACGACTAAAACCGAAGCGAGGGCGGGTTGCTAGTAATAAATAAACTTTAATAGAAATTCATATCATCAATTGTATCAATCAAAACTTACCTCGCGCAGTTCCTTGATCTTTGCTCCTGCTTTACCGATGACGCATCCAGCTCGGCTCTGGTGGATAAGTAGACGTACGTCCAAGTCTTCATTGTTGCTCTTTGGTCCTCCCTAATGAAATAAAAAACAAGTAATATTCTACCTTAACTACCGAAGTTCCAATCCAAAAATCCAAGACACAATTTGCCATGAAATATGTCCAGTAATGGAATTAAAATCATCGATTACAGCATTTAATATGGAGAAAAGTTAATTTAATGCTAGAATTGAGACAACAGAGGTCTTTCTTTCTCTAATCAAAAATTGTAATGTAGGTATATGATGGTAAAAATACTTACATCGGCCAAACATGGCAGTATATCTTTTACGATTTCTAGAATCGTATCAACATCCGGTGCCGTAATCGAAAGTACCCTGAAAATTAAAGTCCATTAATATATGTAACTTATAATATATCTTGGCTATATAAAAAAAATCACAGCACAATATTAAACAACGGTACAGACATATCAACGGTCAGGGAGGTCTGGACTCAATTTAGTAAACTGAAGCATGATGGCGATGAAATTTGATGTCCGCACGTATCGTACTAGAATAAATAGATATCGTCCAGTGTGGATAGAAGTAAATAAACGAGTGAAAAGATATAGTCCTAAGGGAACAGACATATAGCAGCTAATGAGCGAGATGCGTGGACACCGAGGTCGTGAATATTAAATTTAAAAGGCGTCCAGTGCGACCGACATAAGTGCAAATATCCTGCGGTATGTGATGAGGACGGAAAGTCGAGATACGGAGTAAAGCACCTAATGCCGGGAGCTAATGATATATTTTA
The DNA here is from genome assembly GCA_032191425.1 of Lymantria dispar. NCBI lineage: Eukaryota > Metazoa > Arthropoda > Insecta > Lepidoptera > Erebidae > Lymantria > Lymantria dispar. Next base: position 10,585,666 of record CM063455.1, read on the forward strand.
AAAAGATTCCCGACTCCTGACTGTTGACGAGTAGAGTGTATAATTATGTACTCGACTCGGGCTGTAGGTATTAAGTTTTGAGAGTAGATGTTGGCGATATAGTTTACCGTTCGGGGCCAGGGCAATCTGGGACTGTTATAGAGGCTTTGTACTGCATGGCGGGGCGGCGGGTGCGGGGCAGCGGCGTCCGGCGGGGCGGGACCGGCAACCAAGATAAGCTGTAGCGGCGCACCACACGACTACACTACATACACCCACCCTGGACCAACCTCAACTCGACCATTCCGTACAGTCAGATATTGAATTCAAATAATATCAGTTGAGAATGATCACTAGAACTGGGTGCGAATGTAGCCGCGCGGCGCGTCTAGCTACGAGCCACAGGGGCGTCTCGGGGGCGCTAAAGACCTGTAACTGGCTGCCGGGGGGTTAATCTGTCTATAAGCCTACGGACCGGCCGCTGTCGTATGACTCGATGCTGAGATCAACCATCGAATTATACACTCTTCTTCTTTAACTGTTCATTGGTTTCTATAAGACTGAAATAATCTTAAAGCATAGAAGAAACGGGCCTGGTAGGTTTTCTTTATTACCCAAAAGTCACAGAGCAGTACAATGTTTAATATTAAAGAGTTTGTAGGCGTACCTGTGGCGAAAAAAAAAATGTTAAACATTATTATTACTAGTACACTCAAAAATTTTATACAATTAAATAATTCTGATACCTACTTATTAAAATTTTACTGAAATCATAAAATATGGTTTTTAATGAAGTCTAAGTAATTGTTTTAATTTTGAGAAAATAATTGCAATTAACATTTAGAAGAAAATACCTGCTTAAAGTGTACATTTAATCTATATAACATCAAAATGACTACGTTCCTATACTTAATAAAATCTGTTGTATTAAGATTTTCATTTAACTAGCAATACATAAAGCACAATAGTTACTGTAATTCACTCTAGCTGCGCAATTATAGTAAACACTGACCTGATTCCTCAGTTTTGATATGTTGGTGCCACCTTTGCCAATGATTGAACCGGCAACCTAATAGAACATAATGTTTGATAAATGCTACAACACTATTTTAATAGAATACGTTGAAAGAATGACGGAGAATCAAGGACTCATCATTTTACAGATTTTATTGCGTTCGTATTTGATTTTTGCTTTCACTGTTTCAAATCCTTTTTATCACTCATGTTGACGAGAGAATTGAAAAGTGCTACAAACACGATACATTATATCAAAATGATTTTATTTCATATTTGATATTCTCGTGTAAACAACAGAATTTAATGTATTCTGTTGTTTCATCAAGAATATGTTCAGATTGGTGGTGCAGTTCTGTCGCATACTATCAGAGAGTAAAATATATACAAACATACCTTGCTCGGTATGAGGAAGGTGATCTCATCATCAGTCTGCCGGGAGCGCTTGTGCGCGGGCCCATCGTCGCCGTACGCGTCGCGCTTCATTGTACCTGCATTATAAAAATTATTACCCATATCCTGAAGCCTAAAGATTAAAAAACTGGAACCTGGCAACTGGCCTAAGGATTAGAAAAACTGGTAGGTACAAGGAGCAAAGCGAACATATTCTCTTATCATTTTCAAAAGAGCAATAGGTGATAGACACGATTTTTCCTGCCATTCCAATGAAAACTTGTCTGCTTCTCATTCCAACTACCAAGATGGTATAGAAGAAGAAATCATTGTCGACTAGAGAAAAATATTAGACGGCAACACGAAATTATTACAACCAGTCTGTTGCAGATGTTGGCAGGCCACGATGGCAGTTTTAGCATATGCTTGTAAGGTGGTAAACGGCTCTCTGCTGCCACTGTTGCAGCAAGGACTCTACATGAGAGATGTTTGAAAAAGAGCTGCGGCCCAATCGTTGGCCGAGAGAAACCAGGCCTCATTCACAATGAAAGGGAAAATGGTCTGCATTCCCACGACCAGACGAGAGGGGCAATTTTGTTTCTCTTGCAATATTGTTAGATATTTATTTATATACGTCAATTGTCTTTTACGATATTCTTTTTTAAGGTAGAGATGATTAACTATAGTCTTACGGCATGTGGTCACCATATACGTTTTTATACGATTGACGTGATTTTTCAAAATTGGACATATTTCTTAAAGTACTTTAATGTAATTCAATATGTTACATTTTTTGATGCTGCCGAAAAGGTAGTTACACTTATCCCTGCAAAGGCCCTGTAAAAAGCACTCTCCTTTAATTGCTTTTAAGAAATAGATACTAAATTACATTTACATTGGGAATATAAAGATAGAAACTGTAGTGTCTCACCTATCGCGTACAATGTACACCAACACCAGTAAAGGGTAGAAATATGGCTAGTACTTAAAATGTAAAAACTGTGAACGGGTCATCAAGGGTTAACACGGGTACATCAAGTACCCGTATTCTGACAAATAAATTATTATTATTATAATTTCTAAAGCCTACTTTATTGAAATCGTAGATAAACCTAATGATGATGACGCGAAAGCCATCGGTCAGCTTAATCACATTATCAAACGGATCATCATATTAACTAAGTTATTGCATTTAATTTCTTTAATCAAATCGTCGTAATCCGATTTTTCCGCGTAAAATATTTGCTAGCTCCACATCCATTTTAATTTGCCGGTGGAAAATTATAGAGTTGAGCCTATTTTAATTTTATTAACAAGCTTGTTAAGTCTAAATTGGCGATCACAAAGAGTTATTACATTTAGAAAATTACTTGAAATGTAATTGTTTGTAAAACGTGTTATAAAATTACTTCTCACTGTATTAATTAATAATGTATTTGTGTGAACAGGGTTTAAAACAATTAAATGTCTATAAAGGTAATCGAACCACAAAAATGATACTACGTAATATATTCGTCTCTAATAGTGTTTCTGATGGTAAACACAAAATTTATGGCAACATTTTTTGTTAGGTGTAGTAATTTTGATAGGAGGGTGCATATGATAAGAATATTGAAAAATGTTTGAAAAAACTGACACTTCGAAACAATTTTTTAAAATAGAACATACAAAGATTTAGCAGCGTTACATTCTAGGTTATCCATAAAAACATGAATCAAAAATTATTGCTATACACGGGACTCAAACCCACTTACTCTAACCTATCGGAATACCACTCTATACGTCCTCATTTCTAATAGGACGATCGGAACGGTATTCAGGTTCTGGTCCCACGTAGGGTGTTTTTTTTTAAATAAAGACAACACTGCACTAAGGAAATAATCCTTGTATTGCGGGGAGCGTTACATATAACGAACACAAATTACATCCAGACTCAGAACAATAAGTTGTGGATCGCACAAAGTGTTGTCCTGCTTGGGAATCGAACCCAAGACACTGGCACTGTATGTCGGTATCTTAACCACTACGCCATCTGTGCAGTCAGTTATTTTATACTAGTAAATAAGTTTTTATGAATTTCTAACATTTTATTAATTTGTCTACATTATAATTTTTTACAATTATTTCTGAAACGCGTTACTTTTATAATGTTTGAAATAATATAATATTAAGAATTAATAACATATATCGTAATATTTGAAATGAATTTCAGTCTTAGTCAACTCCGTGGTGTAACTGTTGCAAATACTACATATCACAAAGTTATTTGTGCCTATCTATCTCTACATCGTCCTTGGCCAATACTGTGTGGTCAAGCATTGTAAGCCCAAAGGGGATTAACTTCAGGCAAGTGGCTAATCATTAAATTTAGCCGAACCCTGACCAAAATGTTCCCCTATTATTTAAATTGCATTGAAGGTAAACATGTTGTGCCTAGCGTATAAAAGTTGAGATAGGGGTAGAAAAATTTAGAAGGGACGTTACGCTTGGCTCAATACAATTAGTCAAAAAGAAAACATAATTGTATAAACGTTAAAGTTTCTTTAAGCTTTTTAATTCGAATGATGGTGCTATTTTCTGGTATCCTCAAAAAATTTCCTGTTCTTTTCGGAAATCTTACACGATACGTAAATTTTGTTGACTATCAGGCAAATAAGTGGGTCAACGTCTCTTAACAGATGTCGATCTCTTTAAAAGCAGGTGAACGGAAGTAAAACTAATTTCATTTTACTCTTATAAAAGCCGAAAGATATATCTAATAAAGAATAAAAAATTTAACATATAATAAATCTGGTTGTAATTATTATCATTTATGCCGTAAGACAAATATGATGTATTTAAAACAATACAGCGTAACTACGAAAATTTGCAACGTGTGCAAATGTTGGCGGATAATATTAGGAAAGAAAATGTGAAGGAGGAACGTGGAAAGTTTTTCAAGATATAGTTTAACTGCATTTTGATGATAGTATGTTCCAACATTTTTACTATTCACATTTTATGTGAATATCGCGTTATTTATTTCCTATAAAGCGGTTTTTAACGTGACGATCCTTTCGAGCATCCGTTTTAAGCTCTAACACACCAATTATACCAATAATCATACGATACTTCAGGGGCCGTGATGGATAGAGGTGTGTGAATAAGTTGTATATCTTAAGTGCAATAGCTATCTAGACTGGGCACATGCTAGCTATGTATTTTGCCTTCGCAAACCCTCAGATGTCTTTGCTGAAGCAACCGTGTCCCGCTTTTATACAATCTCCATTGATGTTAGGATCACGTACTGCTGCTGCCTTATACACTCCATCAGTACCGGCAAAGATGGTCCGAATAACGAATCAAGCCGTCTAAAGGAGCGCTGTCCAGTGGGCCAGAATGTTCTAGGTCAGGCTCTTCGCTTGACCCGCTTAAATAGATAGGCAAGCACCGCCGGCTGCAATGCCCACAGAAAGGTCTATGTCTTTGCGCATGTGGTCACCACGACAATCTCTATTTCAAATGATAACAGTTACGCGCCTGTAACTGCTACTACTGCGATGAATCAGCAACTACAGCGCGTAAGTCATACGCTGCGAGGGGCCACTCTCGCCATGCAAATAAGGTGCAAACTCGGCGCCAGATATGCCGAAACTCTAACCGCTTATTGAGCACCGACCCCAAGTACTTCAACTGATGTAGATCGAATGTATAAAGATCGAGGCGCCGGCGGATTGACAAATTGGAGCAGCCACGAGAAATAATAAGAACAACCTCTTATTTAATGACACTCTAAAATGTAGTGCGTCAATCCTTTAGTCGCCCTCCACAGTGCCTCGGGTGGCAATACAATAAAAGAATTGATGTGAATATCAAGCGAAGTCTCGTAAGGCGACGCTTCAAGTGGTACAGGACCAACATCAACACTCGAGTAATCCGTCCAATCCAGTAGCGATGATGCTAGACTAATTTTGAGTAAGTCTAGAACATCTGTTAGACAAGGAAGAGAAAAGTCTGAGCATTAATTATACTACAATGGTCAGATAGGTTACATAGAATTTTAAGTCTCTTAGCCATCGTTCTGACGTAGTGTATGAAGGGAACTCAATAAATTGTACTTTAAGTCCGTTACCAAGATTGGTAAAAAAACGCATCATACACGGTAGACATGTCTATTCGGAACTAAAAGATAGACAGCAAAATACAGCTGAGGGCCGTCAGCTTCGGGAATAAACTCGTGTCAATATATGTATATAAAAATATCCTAATAGTAAGGTGAAAGTTAAAAAATTTCTTAATAGAATTAATCATCAATCTCCAACAGTATGCGTTGTCTAAACAAATTATAGTAGGAATATCCAATGATTCACATATATGATTGGTGTGTGAAAATGCGGGTCTACCGGCAAGCAGGTGAAAGAGTTCACTGACACCCTTACAGGTGCCAACCAGCACTCCATGTTTTATTAGCTGCTCAAAGAATAGCATATACGTATATCTCTATATGGATAGTTCCTACAAACTACAAAATTGACAATTATCTACGCTGATTTAGCCTTTTTTAGTTAAAAGTGGTCGCGTTTCTTTTTTTCCTAACTTATAAAATAAATAAATCCAAAATTTCCGAACTGCTAGAGTTATATTCTAAACTCGGTTTCAGTCGCCTTACCCGCAATAGTTCTCGTTCCCGTGGGAGTACCAGAATAAAATATAGCTTAAGTTACTCCTTATATAGACAGCTATCTGATAGTAAAATATTATCAAAATCGGTCCAGCCGTTTTGAAGATTACCTCAAACAGACAGACAAATTTTTTTTTACTGATTTTCAGGCGTAGGTGTAGCGCAAATAACCACGTGAGCATGAAAAAAGTCAGTATTTTGACATTACAGACACTTCAATTTTATTTATTAGTATAGATTAATTTCTGAAAATATAAACTTGTTACAAAAATATTTTCGCTTCGATATAAATGCTTTCAAAAGACACTCGTTATAAATACAGACAAAGGATAGTTTCCAAAGGAATAAAATTAATGGATAGCATAGAATTTGAAGCAGGTTAGCGAGAATCGAAATTATATACGGGTGGTGAATAGAGTAGAAGGGACTGGTACGAAGCCCGGAGCCGCCCTGGCAGGTGTTCAACGCACAAAGACCGACAACATACCTAAAGACCAAGCGAGCAAAAAATAATATAAAACGTAGAGCCAAGCGTCGCTCAAAATGTCACTACCAGCTGTCCCACCTCACCTGTCTGCCATTTCTTCATATAGCATTTTGTTATATTTACTGAACTACCTTTTACATAGTCAAATTTTAAGATGTACGTTTTACATATTTTACCATTATATCGTATGTAGAATGGCATTTATTAGCGGTTTAGAAAAGACATACTTTCGCAAACAGAACATATTTGATTACAACTATTTAGAGTTAATGCTTCGTTCTGTTTAGCAATAAATTTTAACATCCTTTTAATAGCATCTATACGTAGCAAACTTGAAAACACTGAATATTACCATACGTTGCAGGGTACAAAAGAAATGAAAACATTAAGACAATAAAACATGTAACAAAGACAATAAAAAAAGAAATACTCACGGAATTATTTAGCAAGATCGTTTATACCCGACAGTACACACCTAAAACAAGACGAAAAAATATTAGCATTTATCTTTAAGCAGAGTGCAATATAATTTATTAAAAAAATTCTTCAGACCTACTTTAATTTTATAACGTGAATTATAGGAATCGCGTGGTGCCCCATATCTGTTAAGTATAAAGCACGTCTAATGGTGAATACGGCCGCGAGTAGACTGACATCATTTGTGATCGGCTCGGGCGTTTGTAAAGCGCCCCCGAGACGCCGGGGCGCCGGCGGTGCACATGCGCACCACCCGCCGCCCCGTCAATAACACCCTACCTCTCATTGTGCCCCGGAAACGACGACTTAACGAGTCACGCCGCAAGACGACACCCTGTTCTATGTGTAAGCTAACCAAGATCTCTAGCATAGGGTTGGGACTAAGGGTTCTCATTAAATAAAACCTAACACACGATAAAATGTTTTTTAACCGATTTAAAAAAAATTCAGCAAACCCATGAAATATACACTGCCGGCCAAAAGTTTGACACCATTTGGTACACAGCTTATAAAATGAAAAATATTTTAAAATCGTGTACGATATCGAGACAATATACACACCTGCGTTATCTACACATAATGTTGAATGTCTAAACACCATTTCTCTAATCTATTTCATAAAGATAATACCACAAATGGGCTTCGTTTGATTACCATAGATGAGTGCCGCGTAAGAGCTAGGTGTTACAACTATTGTTATATTTTATGGCGGGTTTTTTGTACTTGTTGAGTTATTGTTTTGTGTTGACCAATATTTAGGTTTATTTTTAAGCTATAAAACCTATTCATAACATGGCTATTTAAGGAGTTATTCCTGCTAGAGTCTAGTCAGTCTGTACTACTGTTCTGTTAAGTGAAGATCTTCAGAAATGGGAAAAGTGGGTGAAATCTCAATTGAAACACGTTTCGCCATTATTACTTTACACAACTAAGGCAAATCTGAACGGGAAATTACTACTAAGCTGAATTTATCGAAGACTTGTGTTCATAACGCAATAACTCGCTACAGGACAACCGGCAGTCATCAAGACCATCCGCGCTCTGGAAGGCCAAGAGCGACCACTTCTAGCGAAAATCAGTTCATCGTTGTAACAAGAAAGCGTAATAGACTCTTAACAACACCAGAAATCCGCTCTGAAGTCAATAAAAATCGATCAAAAGCTGTGTCATTGACAACAGTAAAGAGAAGACTGCGAGATGCCAATTTGTTTGGTCGCGTTGCTGTTCAAAAACCATTGTTACGACCTAAAAGTAAAAAAAAAAAAACGGATGCAGTGGGCCCTTATCCATCGTAATTGGACTGAAGAAGACTTCAAAAAAGTTCTTTGGACTGACGAATCGAAGTTTGAAATATTTGGTTCAAAAAGAAGAGTTTTTGTACGGCGTAGTGCCGAAGAAAAGATGATACCAGACTGTGTAGTGCCTTCAGTCAAACATGGTGGAGGCTCTATTATTGTCTGGGGATGTTTCTCTGGCTATGGAACCGGAGATTTTGTCCGTATTGAAGGAATTTTGAAAAAGGAGCAGTACAAAGAAATACTGGAGCGAAATGCTGTTCTTTTTGGGTTGCGTTTGATTGGAGATGGATTCATTTTCTAACAAGATAATGATCCGAAACACAGTTCTAAACTATGCAGGGTTTATTTAGAACATAAAGAAACAGAAGAGGTGTTGAAAAACATAGTGTGGTCGCCTCACAGTCCAGATCTCAACCCAATAGAACAACTGCGCGAGGAGCTCGACAGAAACGTCCGAAACCATTGTCCAACTTCGAAGGAAGACCTCTGGAGGATCCTACAAGAAAGTTGGAACAATGTTTCACAAGAAATAATTAATAAATTAATAGCCCGGTTACCAAGATTGGTTAAAAACGTGATTAAATATAAGGGAGGATTTTTTGATGAAAATCAGTTTAAACTATTTAATTATTTTTTAATTAATAATTGTAAGTGAAGATTTTTGTTGATTTAATATGTAATCGTAAGTTAATTATTTAAATAAATAAAATTATAGGTTGTTGTACAACCTATAATTTTATTTATTTATTTATGTAGTACTTATTTATGTAGTTTAATTTCATTTTTTAAATTTTTCATGGTGGTCTCAAACTTTTGACCCGCAGTGTATATATGTAAATCAATAAAATTTGGTTATAAAGTCATGACAACTGGCACGTTTTATTCAAGAAATGTCAATTACCCCATTTATTGATCTGAAAAATTGTAGCAGTAATCGCATCTTTTTTAAATTATTGATGTGAAACATCTATAGGCGAGGGTGACCGTGATCGTCGCGTGGCGTTTAACGCCACGCCTCGCGGTCCCCTAATAATTATATATTAAATAAAGATTTGGATGCATATACCTACATTTTTGTAACGAAACCATGGTGCGATTAAAATTTTATACACCGCCATCTAGTGAACTCAAAGTAAATTGTTACTTATAATGTATATTAATGAAAATAAATGTTTATTGAATAAAAATCATCATTTTTTGGAAAAAAATCGCGATATTTTATTAATACTTTATGCCTTAGTATTATCGTATTAGTTCCTGTCGTAATCTAATGTTCTTTTATGCATAAATACTTGTTTTATAAATTAATGTAAAATTCTCTAACTTAGTAATATAAATATACCAGTAGGTAATGGTATTTAGTTTACTTTCAGCTACGAAAAATGGAGAACCGTTTTTTATAGGCTTTTATTAGTTTCAGGTGTATATATTTATTTCTTTGTATATTAGCGACTTCATAGGAATTGGATTTTGACTCACTTTGAACAGTCAAATTTCATTTAAAAGATGAAAATTTAAGGAGGACCAATGACGTTAAAATTATTTGGATAGCTTCTCTTATTATCATTACAGGATTAAAAATTTCTTTATTAAATATATTGAAGCTGAGAGTTGGTCGTTAGCTCGATAAATGCCGCCATTTCTGTTTTCTAAATCACACTCTTCGTGCGGAAAGAATGTCTGTGAACGGATGAAAGCATTTCATTTTTTATAGGCTTTTATTAGTTTCAGCTGTATATTTATTTGTTTGTATGTCACCAACTCCTTAAGAATTGGATTTTGACTCACTTTAAACAGCTTGTCTTATTATCATTACAGGATTAGTTTTTTTATAAAATATATTGTAGCTTAGAGTTGGTCGTTTGCTCGATAGATGCCGCTATTTCTGGTTTATAAATCGCAAATTATTTCAAGCGTATGAGTCGTAAAGTCAATTTTAAAATGGATAATTTATTCGATACGATACCTACCAAAAAGTACTTATTGACTAAAATATCGAATACAAAAGTATCGGTATCGAAAGAAAAGTACTCGATACCTAAAGATAAAGTAAATAAAAGTACTCGATACTTTAAATAGTACGTTACTTATCTTTCGATACTATTCATGAGTTCAGTATCGATACTTTATATTCGATACCGTGTCGCTACTCGTACAAAATAGTTTCGATGTTTCACATCTGTCAGGCGTCCTGAGCGACGGCTCACTTTTTTTTTATAGTCTTGCAATTTTGACTAAAGACGCAGAGTAAAACACCCACATTTCTCATACGTAAAGCTCAAACAACAGGGTCGAGTTAATTGACATCTATCGGGTACAGTTTCATACTTGAAGCCTGCTATTGAGAATTTCTTGACGAAACGAACACATTTTGTCAGGCTGAATAACAACCGTAAGTTCCCAACCTGAGAACGCACGGTGGCCAGACGCATGCAAATGTTACTGGGACAACGAAGATGCCTTATTAAAAAACAAAACTGCCCGAGATTACCTATTCACTTGGAACTTATGAATCATGGATGGATGGATGGAAATCATGATCAATCTCTCGTGAATATAATTTCGATAATGTAATTGTTTACCAGATAATACACGATGGAATTGACTCAAGGTGTAAAAAATCAGATTTTACAACACCCCTGTGTAGTGTTTGGTTACGCTGGTATTTCAAATCACCATCGCATTACATAATTTATGAATAGCAACTACATATATATTTCATGAACTTTTCGACAAACTCCGTTGGCAGAGTCTGGCGAAGCGTCTCTCTGTTCTCTGTTTCGACCTTTGACTAACAAAATTCGTTTTATACCAAGACTCAGCCCATAACTAAACCACAATAACTCGCCCCCCATAACTCGCATCAAACATTACAATCTAACTACAAATTAGCTAGAAAAATCAAATCTCAATAAGAATGTGTACGAGCTGACAATGGACCTTCGTCCCACCCAGATTTTTAAACAATAATAATTGTGGTTTATCTAGGGCCTTAATGAAAAACTCACTTCAATAATTCACTACTCGGGATCTTTAAAACGAACAGATAAACTGTTGAAGAAAAAACAACGCATTGAATTACAAGTAATATAAACATTTGTAACGAGGTTAACGTACAAATAAAGATAATCAGTAGTAAAATTGTTAAAACTTCTCTTTATGGGAGGATAGTCCTCCAATGACCATAAACGCTAAAAGTCTTCGAAACGCTGGCAATGTAAAAACCAAATACAAACGCGATAAAATCTTGTAAATAAGTTTTATTTCATGTGTTTATCGTAACATAATAATTCATTAAACATCAGAAATCATGGATCACCTTTCATGGATTTCGATAAAATATATTTTATTATGATTAATTATCTATTTTTTACTAAAACACATTTTAATCTTAAGTCTTAAGATGAAGCCAGAAACTAATAACGCCTCTTCAGTAAATTTATAAAAAAATGTAGTTATATTACGTTATATTTTGTTTGCACACATAATATTTTAAAAGAAAAACTAAATAGCCAGAATGGCTGTTTGGATTAAAAAATTATGTTGACAATTTATTTAGTAGGTACTCGGCATCAACATGATCTCAGCTTATAAACGTCGACAAGCTGGGCTCGGCCTACTCCAAAATAGGAGATAAATTGACCTACTATACCACGCTGGACGGACGGGTTGGTATGGGGTTTTATTACAAGTTTTCCTTCGTTTGCATAGATTTTATATGCGTATATCCCTGTGGCCTGTTAAAACCCCCAAGGTGATTTATTGTATTCTTACTCCGTTATAACACAAACTCGTCGAGATAATGTTAATTTTTCTTTCATGATAACATAAAATTAATTACGACATGTCAACGCGATCCAATGGTAAAACCGATTTTATCGGCGCTGTGTGTCAATTTGAACTAATATAAACTAGATTAAGGTTTATAATGAATGCTGTTACAGGTGTGATAGGAGAGCAATAACATCTACACGTCAGTGGCCGTGGGTAACTCTTGCATGCGACATTGTCGTTAGGAGACGCTAATGTCGAACATACTACTTCATTTACAAATTGAACACAAATATATTAATAACACAACACTAAGTAATAACCTATTAGTTAAAGGTCGTGCTATATCTGATCTTTTTGGGATTAACATTGATAATAATCTAGCGACTATTTTATATGAAGGATTTTGATTATGAGCAAACACTACACCTAATTAATGGTCAGTGATGCTGCCACTCAAGGACCTTTGCTAGGCCGCTGCCTACCCTGAAGAAAGTGATGGGAGTGTGAATGCATGCAATGATGTTCGGTGATACCTACTAAAGGCATCACCAAAACCCACCACACGTTTCTCCCGGCTCTGTCGCTCACCGAAAGAAGCGTAGTTGCTATAACCTAGACGTCGATTTTTTTGCGAGAGTATGGTACTAACCCGGACGAACCGGCCCGCGGCTGTAGACAGACAACTTTCAACAGTGTGGTCCTACCATAGAACTGAGACTGATTCTAAATAGCTGCGAGTCTGATATCAATTATACTGAAACTCACCTATATTTTAATCAATTTGTAAAATCTTCAAGGAAACTTGGTAGGTAAAATCTTGTATGTATTTTATAAGAATTCAGTCGAATGTTAAAAGACTTTCTGATTACATAATAAAGTTAAGAAATAATTTCATAATGACCAATGGAATAACAATTCATTTCTAAATTACAAATATTTTAACATATTGTAATGGCATCAAGTCAAACGTCATTGATGACATTCGAATCCATTATATTGCTTTCAGTGAGGGCGCAAGATCAATCAAACCATCCAAATATTCGTATAGCGATCAACGTTCAATATGTACATTATGTTTGGACTACATTTTGAATATGTGTATAGCTATATTTCACGTTGGTTGTTATTTGTCAATAGCTAATGGTTAATAGCCGATGGCCCACGTCGAAGACAATTGTCGTCAAGGCAACGAGCATGACAACAAAAATGCGCACTAAATTTAGTATTTGTGACAGCGACAGAGACACCAATTATTTTAACCACAACGGGTAGGGTAGCTTATGGATTTAAAATACAATGCCTATTTTACTATTACGACTGAAAATTGTGACTTTGTAATAATATTTTAGACATTTCATAGAATCTATGAATTTGCTACTACTACACTGTATACTGCTACTTAGTGCACTGATTTAAAACTTATTCAATGAGCTTTTGGCCTTAAACTCATCATCATCACTATCGACGTCCACGGTTGGGTTAAAACCTACCCACACTAGGGTAATAATGCCATAGTCACACCATGGCATTATTACCCTACGCATGGCGGGAGAATTGGCGAACGCATTTGGGTGCCGCCGTAATCACTTAAGCGATTCGTACGATTTGAACGAAAAGTATTGACCCATTATGTTCTTAACCTGTCACCATACGGGAGATACACAATAAAATATATGTATTATCCTATTACCATAATTAAATGTAAACCATTAAAATTATAACTATATATACATTACTTCAGAATTAATAATAAATATATTATTTGCTTGTTTTTGTTACATGAAGCTCGAGCCATAATGGAAAAACCTTGGCCATAGGTGTCGTAAATATATCTTAGTCGTCTTTTATAACATGCAGATAACATTTACGCAAGAGAAGGCAAACTCGAAATAGAAACCTAATACCAACCCGTCTCACCAGCGTGGTATAGTAGGTCAATTTCCATTCTATTGTGTAGGAGGCTCGAGCCCAGTTGTGGGACGTATATGAGCCGAGACGATGATGACGAATACCAAAATAAATCCTAATATTAATATTTCATTTGAAAACATTTGCGATAAATATTTTATAATCACTTACTACTCTTTATCTTATTAACTTACTATTATTACCTTGCCTATACGAGTAATAAATAAATTGGCGTATCACCAGGAGAATGGACTACAGCCCATCCCAGCAATTTTTTGGGCGACATATAACAAGTTACTGTGATCGCCAACTCGTTTACTAACGTGGCGTTTATAGCAATAACCTCTCCAATAAGGGCGCCATGTGGCGTTTTATAGGGGAAGTTTTCTATTTTTCACAATCCACGTTTTGCTGCAAAGCGTTTTTGCAACAACTATACATCGGAATTAAATTTAATGATGAAATAGGAAAACGAGACGAACACAAGCTCTTTTAGCAATCCGTTCCAAAGATTTTTTATAATACTAGTTACGACAAGGTATTCCACGAATAAAAGACTTTGAGCACAGAAGATTTGGAGGCCTAGTGGCAAAATAAAAGTATTTAAATACTTACCAATATTCTTTTATACATATGTATTTATATTTATTATGGATCAACTGTTCTACTTTAAAATACATATAACATTTTAGTTAAAATAAGCAAATAGAACGGACTTTCGGGGTCCTCATTGGCATGGGGCTTCTGGGTATGGACCACGCTTGGCCTTATAGTAAAGACGGTACGACTGGCCACCGAGGGCAAGCAATGGTTATCAGTGGCCAGTCCAATGGCAATGGGGAGGGAATACGGTGAGTTATGTGATCGCATGCCGCCTTTTCGTCACCCTGGACGGATTGGGAGAGGTGTCCAGACCATAGCCTACCACAAAAAAGGAACATAAGTATATAACACTATCACCGCAAGAGCAGGTAAACTCAAAATTAAACATTTTGGCCAGCGTGGTGTTATGATAACTTAATTTCCATCTCATTATGAAGGTTGTTCACGTTAAATAATGGGACACAGATACATTGTTACAGAAGATTAGAAAAGTAACACGCAAGCAAAATTAAAATTTATAATAAACTAGCAACCCGCCCTCGCTTCGCTTCGGCTTCAGTCACCCTACCCACGTTCACCACGTGAAATAATTTTTGAAATCGGTTCAGTGGTTTAAGCGTAACAAACAAATAAACAAACAAACTTACTTTCGCATTTATAATATTGGTAAGGAGTGTGAAGTAAGGATGTGTATTAGAATTTTAAAGATATTTTAATAGCGTCTGATTAAATATTTACGTGGGACACAAAACATGCTATAGAGCAGAAAAATATCTATTTCGCTGTGGGAACTCACCGAGTGTTAGGGTAATCATACAGTATTGACCTAATTGTCTTCGGTCGAGGTTCCTTCCAATGGCATTATTTTAAACGAGTAATTGTAGAAGTCTTGAGGACTGAAAGCCTGTAATTTGCCCGGACTGCATGAATATTTTAGAAAGGCATGGGAAACTATACGACCCGTCTGCATCACTTACCATGAGAATAGCCAAATGGGCGTATGGAGTATAAAACTTCCCACCCATAAGTGCCTACCTACAAGGGAATATGCAGGTGCTTTGGATTATCTACTAATATAGAATTAAAACAATTATAAATATATAATAACTTTTATTTTATATTTTGTAATATAGCCGACTAGCATTAAACCGCTTCTGTGCTATACATAGGCTTTATATCTTTATTATTATTATTTATTTCTAACCAAATTTAATATAAATTTTAGTCTAGTTTCTCTAATAACCACATATAAACCTTCCAAGTATTTTATTCAAATTTTACAAAAAACTGTTCAACTTTGTCGATCATGGTTAAATAACAAACATACGTTTCCATTTATATTTTATATTTTTAGGATATTGCAATTATGGAATATGATTTTAGAAAATTTGCATATGACAAATCACACAATGCACACACCAACAAGTAAGCCAATGTTCAAGATGTTAAATATTTGACAAATGGTATTTCAGTTCTTTGTAGTAATAAAACACAAGAGGTTCGTCAATGTCTAAGTAGGAGATAACCTTTAGTAAAAGTTCACAAGATAATTTGGAAAATGAAACACGTTTTCATTCAAAATTGCACATACGGTAGATAGTTGCGAAAAGTATGCAGGCCTCCCATATATTTTGCTAAAGCGATTTGGCCCTATAAATTTGGAGACATTTAGAAAACGAGGTCTGCGTAAAGGTTAGTAAGGCCCTAATCTATTATTGATAGAGGCTTTGGGAAGGGCGAAAAACCTTTTGGTGGGAAGGAAACTCGATTATAGTGTTTGAAAACACCTTGTTATTTTTGAAATAAATGGTCCCCCTAAATTTTATTTACATCATTTCGAAGTTTAGGGTAGATAAATAACTTTCTCATCATTTATACGATTTCTTTTTTGCAAGGATTCGTGGTTTGAAGTGTGATTTTTAACGACTGATGATTTTTTAATCAAATATTTACATCAGGTTTAACTTTATTCTGTAAACCACACTAATATTGTGAAAAACTTACTTGTTTCGAGATTACTGAGAAGTGATTTTTTATTGATTTAGTAAATAATTTGTTTTAAACCTTTTAATTGGTTAAATTTAGATATATAAACACTAAATGCCTTAGTAAAAAAAAACGAACGTAGTGTTCTTCAAGACATGTCTTAGAAACATACCTAATACCAATGAATAACGAATGCTAACACAACTAATAGTCATGTGTATCGTAGGAGCCGATTAAGGCCTCCATAGCGACTTGCCTCAATTGCACTTGTGCGTTCTAGCCAATGACTTAATTTGCAAGGAAATTTGATATCGGGTACTACACGGACCCTCGTAGATTCAGATAAATTGAAAGAGTGACGATCATCATCATCAGCTCATATATGTCCCACTGTGGGGCTCGAGCCTCCTCCATAATAGAAAGGAATTTAACGCATGATCACGTTGAGCAGGCGTCTTGGTACAGCATTTTATTTCCAGTTTTCCTTCTCTTGCATGAATGTTATATGCATATTGTAATGCCTTGGTCGTCATTTACAACACCCACGGGCATGAGGGGAGTGATTAATTGCATCCTTACTCGTAAAAAAAACTAAAAAGTAAGCATCAGGTCCCCGTCATTAGGAGCCATTAACAGAATTAGAATTACTTAAAAGACGAATCCAAAGAACCTAAACCCGATAGGGGTTACAAATAGGCAATCCTGGATTTCGTCTCCTAACTTCGAGCTCCATCATCTCCATAATTCTATCATACATGGGGGTTTCAAATTTTAGGTTTTATATGTTTATAAATAAAGTAAATACTACAGACGTGCCGACTATCCGGCTACTAACGTAATTAATGAGTACTCGGTAAAGAGCGCCGACTATCCGGCTTCTTACTTTTTATGCATTTTTCAATAAAATTTATATAGGTGGAATTGGATTCAATACTGTTCTTCATCATCATCTCAGACCATATACGTCCCACTATTGGGCTCGGGCCTCCTCCATAATGGAAGGGTAATTGACCTACTATACCATGCTGGTCAGACGTGTTGAAATAGGGTTTTATTTCAAGTTTTCCTTCTCTCGCATAGATGTTGTATGCGTTTTATATCCCTTAGTCATCTCGTACGATCACCCACTTCATACTTGTAGTGTTTGCCGTTTTTTCCTGACCACCACGATAACTTATCATATGACAACAGTTAGACTTTTCTTTCACCATTGTCCAAAAGCCAAAAAAAAACCATACCCAAGATGTTATTTTTAACGTGACTAAATTATGATAAGCCCTATCACTTTAATGAACAGTAACAATAGTACAGCCCATAATTCATTGTAAACCTTCCCTATTGTCATTGGGCCAACCACTAATGTCGAATCCTTGAGGTCCATGGAGGCAGTGCGCCTTGTGCGTGAAGCTGTGCTTAGAGGACTACGACAAAGAGTGGATGAAGCATGTACACACTTGAATGTTCTGACATATATGTGATCGATGCCGAATGCTTTAAAAATACCTGTTCTAGGAATCAAAGCGAAGTCTGTCCGATACTAGGTGCCAATTCGTATAATTGTTTTTTTTTATACTAAAGTTTAATTTTTATTTATTATGCAGAAGTTGCAGTTATTTTGATTTTAAAGAATGTGCATTTAAATATTTAATTAATAAAGATAAAAATAACAAAACACTATTCGATATCCTGAAACCCTTAAGTGTCCGCCACTAGGGGACTTCCCTCTACATGTCTAAGATCCATACGACAGTTAGAGATCTGTGAGTGACCTTTTTTTTTTTTTTTTTTTTTTTTTTTTTTTTTTTTTTTTTTTTTTTTATGGGTGGGCTATGGTAAGCGCACGCGCGGTCCAGTCCGTCCGGGGCGATGAAAGGACGGCGCGCGGGCCCATAACCCACCCGTACCCACGTCACCTCGTTGTTGGGCCGACCACCGGAGCAGATGTGACTTGTCGTCAGTGGTCGGCCCGACGGAATACCCTTTCAGGTACCCTCACCTCTCGACATCCTGGGACGTCGGTCGCCATCGCGCGGTTAGCCACACTGCGGGTGACGGACAATTCCCCGGTCCGATCACCCGCGGCCTCGGCTAGGGCGGCATTAGGCGCAGATACTCGCGCCTGCGCCGCCCGAGTCGCCGGCGGCGGAACGTGTCGCCGAATAGGATCTCTACTCGCACACGATCCGCCGCCTCCTTCCGTGAGATAACGGCCTCACAGAAGGCGGCGACCGCGTCCCAGTTCCTGACGCTGACGAGCATCTCCCTGGCGATGGTCGGCAGCGCCAGGTCGGCACCGATAATCGCGACGAGTTCACGGCGCTCCCCCTCCCACGCAGCACACTCCTCGAGCGTGTGCTGCGCCGTGTCCTCGTCGCAACTGCAGTGGTGGCAGGACGGTGTGCTCTCCCTCCTGACAATCTTGTGCAGGTACTTTGCGAAGCATCCGTGCCCCGTCAGCACCTGCACCAGTCGGAAGGAAAGCACCCCGTGCGTCCGCTCCAACCACTCCATCAGCACCGGCCGGAAGGCCTCGACGGTCCTGACACCGTACCGAGGACTCTCCAGCCGGACTGCCCAACGGGCAATGACTCCACGGCGGGCGTCGACCCGCCAGGCGGTGATCTCCTGCAGGGAGACCATACCGCCGCGGGCGCGCGTCTCCGACACCCGCCGATAAATGTCGGCGAGCATCTCCGCCTCCAGGTCCCACGGGGGAGTTCCGGCCAAGAGGCACGCTGCCTCCGTCGACATGGTGCGGTAACCGCGTATGGCCCTGACCGCCATTACCCTCTGTGGTCGCCTCAAGAGGGCCCTCAGCCGGACGGTCAGGGACCCCGCCCACACCGGTGCGCCGTACAGAGCCATCGACCGGATCACCCCCGCGTACAGCTGTCGGCACGTAGCGCTGGGTCCGCCCACATTCGGCATCAGCCGCGAAAGGGCGGACGCCGCGCCGACAAGCCGGGGAACAAGTCGGTGGAGATGCTCCCGGAACCAAAAATGCCCGTCGAGCACCAGGCCCAAGTACTTCATGTGAGCCTGGATGCTGATGGTGACCGACTTCACGGTGATCGAAGCGCCGGCGGGAGGCCCGGCGGTACGGAGGCCATGGAACAAAAGGGCCTCCGTCTTTTCCAGGGCTACCCTCAACCCCAGCGCTTCGATCCGCCTGACAATCTCCTCGGTGCCGAGAGTTGCCAGGCGTGCCGCCTCCTCTAGCGTCCCACCCCGGGCTGTGACGAGTGTATCGTCGGCGTAGCAAATTACACCCAGCCCGGGTGGGAGGCTTCCTCTCAACGCCCAGTCGTAGCCGATGTTCCACAGGGTCGGACCCAGAACCGACCCCTGTGGGACACCACACGTCATGGGCGTTCGCACAACGTCCCCTACTCGGTCAACGTAGAGAACGCTGCGCCCCTCCAGGTAGTCTGCCACCAGCCGCCTGAGGTACACGGGCACCCCGTGATACCTCAGCCCCTCCCTGATGCAGCTGAATGGCAGACTGTTGAAGGCGTTGGCGATGTCCAGGGACACCGCCAACAGGACTCCTCCGCCGGTGACGGCCTCCGCTACCACGGCCTTCAGGCGCAGCAGGGCCGCGATCGTCGAACGCCCCCTCCGAAAACCAAACTGGGCGTCCGACAAATCGGGCCCGTCCCCGACGAGGTGCCGCTCGATGCGGGCAGCCAACACCCTCTCCAGCAGCTTGCCCGCATCATCGAGCAGCACGATGGGCCTGTAGGCCGAGGCTGACTCGGGAGACCGTCCCGGCTTCGGCAGGAGAACCAGCCTCCCCTCTTTCCAGCACCCAGGGAACTGTCCGGACGACAAACAAGCGTCGAACAGTCCCCTGAGGCGTGATCTGTGAGTGACCTTGGCACATAGTCTCGTTAAAGTCATCAAATATCCTGCCATTTGCTATCGATGCAATAACAAATATAAGAATTGTTTTCATGGTAATTTGTTTATAGAATATCTTTATACACCGAGGCCATTGACTAATACACATAAATCAATGTATAACATTAATGGGATGAGTAAATATTTGAGGGCCCTTTGTCATCTATTAGGCATACTCCACGCCACGTACAAAGTATGTACCGTGTTAATAATGATAAACCCAAGATCACAATCCAAGCCCCCAGTCGTACCTTTCCGTTACTAGATAAATGAGGCTATATTGGCATAAATTATTATAAGATATTTAACCTGTCCACGCTGTCGGGTCAAAATTTTTTAAGACCCGTCGCGCAAATAGACCAAAAAAACTTTCAGACCAGACTCTCAGCTCACGGAGCGGAGAAAGGAAATAACGGTGCAGTCTTCAGCTGACTGTGGTCCACACATAGGCAGCTAAATAGACAAATCTCAAAGTCCGTGCGACGCGACGTTCGCCGATTCAATACGCAGCGCATTGAAGAGGCAATAGAGCGGAACCGTGGCTCTAAAGTGTTCGCACGTGATTTGTCTATCGGGCACAGCCAAATGACCAAGCTGAAGACCGATGACGGCACTATTATTTCATCCCAGGGTGAGATCTTGGGAGAAGTCGAAAGGTTCTACGGGCAGTTGTATAGATCATCCCAGAACCCTGTTGCCGGCTTGGTCCAAGATCCCAGATCCAAGCTAACTCGGCACTACACCGAGGAAATCCCGGACGTCAGCTTGTGCGAGATCAGAATGGCTCTGAAACAATTAAAGAACGAGAAGGTACCGGGAGATGACGGAATTACCACAGAACTCCTGAGGGCAAACGGTAGGCCAGTTCTAAAAGCCCTACAGAGGTGGTTTAATTCTGTCATTCTCGGGGGCGACGTTCCAGAGTCGTGGATCAAGAGTGTGGTGGCGCTGTTTTTCAAGAAGGGCGATAAAACGCTCTTAAGGAACTACAGACCCATCTCACTCTTGAGCCACGTCTAGAAGTTATTCTCAAGAGTCATTACGAACCGACTCGCGTGCAAGCTCGACGACTTCCAGCCGCCCGAACAAGCCGGCTTCCGAAGAGGTTATAGTACCATAGACCAAATCCACACGCAACGCCAGATTATACAGAAGACCGAGGAGTATAATCGGCCTCTGTGTCTTGCGTTTGTGGACTATGAGAAAGCCTTTGATTCTGTCGAAACTTGGGCAGTGCTGCAGTCCCTTCAGCGGTGCCAAATTGACTATCGATACATCGAAGTGTTCAAGTGTTTGTATAGAAACGCCACTATGTCAGTCCGCATCCAGAATAAGAGTACGAAACCGATCCAGTTGCAGAGAGATGTGAGACAGGGAGACGTCATCTCTCCGAAACTGTTCACCACTGCGCTGGAAGATGTCTTCAAGCTCTTAGACTGGACCGGACTCGGCATCAACATCAACGGCGAATACATCACTCACCTTCGATTTGCTGACGATATCGTAGTCATGGCAGAATCCATGGAGGACCTTGGCACTATGCTCAATGACCTCAGCAGGGTATCTCAACTAGTGGGTCTACAAATGAACATGGACAAGACGAAAGTCATGTCTAATGACCATGTCATTCCTGTACCGGTGCTAGTTGGGAATGCGATTCTCGAAGTTGTGGATCATTATGTTTACCTAGGATAAGCAGTCCAGTTAAGTAGATCCAATTTCGAGAAAGAGGTCAGCCGACGAATCCAACTCGGCTGGGCAGCGTTCGGAAAACTTAAGAGGATCTTCTCGTCCAATATTCCATTGTCTGAAAACAAAAGTTTATAACCAATGTGTTTTACCAGCGATGACTTACGGCACTGAAACGTGGTCTCTAAATGTCGACCTCATAAAAAAGCTCAAAGTCGCTCAGCGTGCTATGGAGAGGGCTATGCTCGGTATTTCTCTACGTGATAAAATCCGGAACACGGAAATCCATAGAAGAACGGGTGTAACCGACATAGCCCGCAGAATTAGTACGTTGAAATGGCAATGGGCAGGCCACATCGCTCGTCGAACCGACAACTGTTGGGAAGAAAGGTTCTTGAGTGGCGACCACGAATCGGACGGCGCAGCGTAGGACGACCCCCCACCAGGTGGACTGACGACATTCTCAAAGTCGCAGGGAACCGTTGAATGCAAGTGGCGCAGGACCGTTCCGAGTGGCATTCTCGTGGGGAGGCCTATGTCCAGCAGTCTACGTCTGTAGGCTGATGGATGGATGGAGAACCTTGAAGTTTTGGAAAATGTTTTAAAAAGGATTGTATTAATAGCGTCTTAGCCTTGTGTTTAACGAAAAATAAATTAAGTAATTGAACTAAAAGGTTTCTAATTCTAAGCACTCTTCATGTAATCAGCAATTTTAAAACACTATAGAAATAACCCTTTGGAAACATTATCCACTTTCACGAAAATAATAATTCTGCTACTCTTTAAGTATTCACTCAAATATTTTCTCAAGCAAAAATATGCTCGACATTTTCATAGCGTTTTATATATCCTCTTGCAAGATTTTGAAAATCAAGTACTATTCGCACCGAAATATCACATACATCTACATATAACAGTATTATCTTTATAAATATGTACGTATAAAGCCAATATTTTAGCGATTTTGATATTTGTATGAAATATAGTAAATAAAAAATGAATAATTAGCTGCCTGTGGCAATACCTAATTACTCTATGAATTATAATATCAACGGATTCAAACAACAAATTCGATGTGGAATGCTAACGTGTATGACCCACTAATATCGCTAAAATATAATAGAAATAGCTAAGAAAAACAAACTTTAGTAAAGCAGGACGCGCGTTTAAGTAAATTAACATAGTATGAATGTTATAACGAGTACTTGAGAACTGCGTTTACGTTCCTCAATGCATAACTCGTTCCTTAATTAAAAATGTTAACACACGACAAAGAATTGGTTTTATATGGAGAAAACGTTTAGGTAATTAGGAAAAGGGTCACCAAAGGAGGCTCACGTTCACCCCTAGTGGCATTTTAGACAATTGTTATCCATTTCGTTTCCTCGTGGGGCAACGGCGTGTGAATATTTGATGTTTCTATCGATCATAACTTCTTTGCAGCGCGCTTACGTGTAATAGTCGAGCTTGTGGTAACGATTTATAATGGGAAGGGTAATATTTTTATTAGAATATACTGGTAAATACTGTTATTGGAATATACTACAATTTAATTATTTAGAAAGTAGAAAGACTAGTTAATATTTCTAAACTGCAGCATCCATATAAGGTATAAACACGAAAATCCATCCATCAGCTTACCGATATCCCGAGTTGGACATAACCTCGTCCCCCTGTCTGCCTCACTACGAAAGGGTGATAATGGCACAATTGTCACGCTAAGGTGTGCATAGTTGGTCTAATGAGTTTCCCAAAAAAAGCTCTACTGCCACTATTTTTGTGTGACCTTAAGACGATTTTTACAGCTCCCAAGTACAGAAAATAAATTACAACAATAAACATATTTCGCCAAACCGTCTAGCCTGTGTGGTATAAAAGATAATTTCCGTCATCTCAAGGAGGGTGTGCGTGCCAAACCATAGTACGTATATGGACTGAGAAAAATCCTTAGATTCCTACCTTGTACGGATTCGCCTATAAGTAGTTTGAGTGTCTATAAAAGCCAATAAATCCATTTGAAGGCCCATAGAAACAAAAATATATGTGCGTATATATGCTCTATACCCTCGTTTCATTATTCATTATATTGAATATGTTTTCAATTCAAATATTTTTTTAAGTCTTCACTTATGAAGAAGCAAAATAAAGACTAATATTCTAGATTGGTAAGGTATTGAAAGTATTGGATGGACATTTCGTGAGCATAATAGGAGACGTCTGTAAGCGTGCCTCACGCTATGGCATCGCATTTGCGCGGAAGGCATCTTGTACTTATTACGTATTTGTCTCTCTAGTAATTTCCTCGCCCGTTCTTGTATATTTAAGCGACTTCGTCGTCCGTGCCGCTCTCATGCATATGTCATGAGCAGTTGCTGCGCGACGGTTTGTTGACGGTCTAACCGCGGGAATGGCTACCACCGGCCCCCTCAACCCAATGCCCACAAGCCCCACCACCGATAATTATTACGTTCTACTTTCAATACAGTTAGTTATAGACGCCGCCCATTTCTGTGGTGGCTATGCCACATCATGACAGGTCGGGGGATGAGGTAACAATTAGATTCCCGATGCCTCCAATACTATATTGCATGTAAGCTCAAATTAAATAGACACAATAAAAGTAGTTAAGTAATATAAGTCCAGTGCATGCACGCAAATAGATAATAGGGCACTATATTTTAATTTTTTATCCATAAGCAAATAGAACATAGAGAATTGTTGAAATAAATAAAATAA
The DNA here is from genome assembly GCA_032191425.1 of Lymantria dispar. Lineage (NCBI taxonomy): Eukaryota > Metazoa > Arthropoda > Insecta > Lepidoptera > Erebidae > Lymantria > Lymantria dispar. The sequence goes on from CM063455.1 coordinate 10,610,570, forward strand.
TCTTAAAGATATGATGATTCTATTTCGTGGGTTAACTTAATGATAAAATACATTACAAGAGTCAGTCCCCGATGGATCCATCGCTTTTTCGGAGATAGATTACTTAAGAGATTTCATAGATGTTTGACTTCGTGATGGATTGCCTCAGAAGTACAGATTTCGCTTTAAGAGCGAGAGGGAGAGGGCATCATTAATTAACTACTGGTAAATAGACAAGAATTAAGCAGTATTAAGAGTAAATTATAAAGCCGGTGGTTCTTTATACTTATGTTACAAACACAAAATAATAACATAAATATTAAAAAATAAAGTCTTGCCTATATGTTATGTATTTTGTAGTATAATATTCAAAGTACTAATTTGTACATGACGAACATTATACTAAAGAACAGCTGTTTCTGAACAAAAAGCAGTTGTCTATTGAAGATAAAAACTTGCACTAACAACCAATATTAAACATAGCGAAATGTCTAAAATACTTTTTAATATAATAATAGAGAGTGCGACAAATATTTACACGGTTTTAACCTGTAAAGTTTAATAACGTTAGTCCGTTAACAACATTCACAATCAATTTAATACAGCATTACGTGGACTTACGCGTGTAGTGATGCGTTAATTAAAAACTTGTACTTAATAATATTTTCACATCTACTCATGTACTATGTTTATATATGCCCACATGTTGATGAGTTTATGAGTGAATTACATATGCCAAAAATAATTAAAAAAAATTCCAAGTGGAAAATATAATTCGGCCGTTTAATGCTTTTATTAATAAATAATTCTGAAACTGTTCAATGTTTTATAACTATTATAAAATTTTTTTTTTCATTCAAATTGAAACCTTATGATTATATCGTCAATAAGTCTAACAAAAATTAAAATTTGATTTGTCACAGAATAAGAATGAGCTAAGTTTAAACTAATACATATTTCGCATGCCAATCAACGGCTCAATGGATTGATCTATGTATATTAACCATGACAATACGATGTTATAAATGTATTTATTGTCTCTCTCTGTTTAATATAATAAATGTATTTGAAATCTATTTATACGTCTCGTCCGTTTTTGATTGGTGATTTTACCGTGAAGCTATTAGGAAATGGATTCAAAGAAAGTAAATCATGATCATGAATTAAGGTATAATTGGAACCACCCAATGATTTTTTAATTACACTTTCATTGTCATCTCGTTTGTAGTTTGGTAAAGAAGTAAGAATATAGTTCAACAGTTCCGCTCTCGCCTATGGGTGTCGTAAAAGAACGAATATATATATATATATAGTAAATCATATGCAAAAAACATTTATAACAAAGAAGGAAAATTTAAAATAAAACCCTATACCAACACGTCAGCGTGATATTCTCATCGCAGCCCACATAGGTCCCACTGTTGGGTTCGGGCCTCCTCCACAATGGGAGGGAATTTGACCTACTATACCATGCTGGTCAGACATGATGGTATTTTTTTTTTTATGGGTGGGCTATGGTATGCGCACGCGCGGTCCAATCCATCCGGGGCGATGAAAGGACGGCGCGCGGGCCCATAACCCACCCGTACCCACGTCACCTCGTTGTTGGGCCGACCACCGGAGCAGATGTGACTTGTCGTCAGTGGTCGGCCCGACGGAATACCCTTTCGGGTAACGTCACCTCTCGACGTCCTGGGACGTCGGTCGCCGTCGCGCGGTCAGCCTCTCTGCGGGTGACGGACAATTCCCCGGTCCGATCACCCGCGGCCTCGGCTAGGGCGGCATTAGGCGCAGATACTCGCGCCTATGCCGCCCGAGTCGCCGGCGGCGGAACGTGTCGCCGAATAGGAGCTCTACTCGCACACGATCCGCCGCCTCCTTCCGTGAGATTAGACATGTTGGTATAGGGTTTCATTTCGAATTTTCCTTCTCTTGCACAGGTCTTATGTCCATATTATATCCCTTAGTCGTCTTTTACGACATCCACGGACAAGATAGGGAGTGGTGAATTGTATTCTTACTCCGTCACCACACGGAAAAGCGTGATATGGTAGATCAATTTCCCTTTTATTGTTGAGGAGGCTTAAAGCCAGCAGTGGGACACACCCTCATCCAGCTCGTATAGGACACACTGCTAAGGCCCGAGCCTCGTCTAAGATAGAAGATAAATTTGACCTACTCTACCAGCTTGGTCAGACGGGTTGGTATGGTTTCATTTGAAATTGTAACTCGCCCAGACGTTAAATGCTTATTATACCCCTCGTTTAATTGTCTTTTACGACACCCACGAGTAAAATAAGGTAGTCAATTGCATTCTTATTCCGTCACAACACGTTCAATTTGCTTAATAATTACACCCGCAAAGATACAAATAGTAAATATTTGGAAAGATCCCTGTCGTTTCCTAAGATGTTTGACCTCTATAAAGAATGGTTTGATCCCGTTAACTATTTAAATGTCCAATGAAACACGTCGTGATCAATACAAAAACTTAAAAATCTTAGAACAAGAATTTGAAAAAATGTAAACATTTTATCTTTGACACGCTCCTCTGTAAAATTGGAATTTTTCAGATGACTCACTATTCGTAGGAGCCATCGATGTGATGATTAGCTTATAACTAATATCGGCAATATTTATTTATTTTTTTTTTATTTATTTTATGGACTTTGTCGCACAGCGACCGCATCGTCCTATAGAATTAACAAAATGAATGAACCAGATAGAATAAATCTTCTTATCACTATTTTAAACTTAACTCTGCTAATCTAACTAATATTTTCATCTTTTCAGATGTAGGATCTGCTAATATATAGTTAAGAAGGCCAATATCTGTGGTTCTAACCATTGCGGTATCGGCAATATCATAGACCTAACTTAAAAATTTATCTTTTTATAAACTTTTTTTAAGGAACTGATGGATAAATGGGTGGAAGTATTACGAATATATCGAAAATACTTTTTTTTTAAAGACAGCACCTTGCAATAAGGAAATAATTTTCGTGTTGCAGCGGACTACAACATATAATTGACGTACACAAATTATACTCGGAACAACAATTTATGAATCGCACAAAGTATTGTCCTACTAGCCCCTATATTGCCCATGGATGTCTTAAAAGACGACTAAAGGATATAACACGCATATAAATATGCAAAAGATGGAAAACTCGAAATAAATTCCTATACCAAACCGTTTGACCAGCGTGGTATAGTAAGTCAATTTCACTCCTATCCAGGAGCCTCGAGTCCAGCAGTGGCACATATATGGTCTGAAATTAAATTGTTCTACATGGGAATCGAACCCATTGGCACAGTAGATAGCTATCTTAACCACTACACCCTCTGTGCAGTCACAATTGTTCGTATAAATTGCCAACTAAATTTTGAGTAAAACGAGTGCATTGTAGTTTCGTAGGAAGTATACAATTTACCATTCCTTTCCTTACCGCGAATATTGTAAAAGGGAACTAATACATAATAAGCTTTAATTAAATCCCACACAATCACTGCGCGATAAGAAAAATGGAAATAAAATACTATAACAACAACTCACATCGAAAGGCGACCTACTTACTATCATCATCGTCATTTCAGCTGATATACGTCTCACTGTTGATGTCGAGCCTCCTCCGCAATAAGAGCGAAATTTGAATTTTTACTATAACTGAAGCCTTTTTTTACTTTGTAGAGGACAGGTGGAACAAAGCTCAAGAATAATCTGCTTCTTAACTTTATTTTGTACACTGGCCAGAGATTTTTTTATCTAAAGTCAATGAAGAAGAATATGCCGCCTAATGTTGCGAAATATCAATGTCCCCTAATTTTTTAAGTTTTCTACGGAAAGACTAAAACGCCTGCTATTGGGCGTCATTAACCACATTGAAAATGTATAATCTGAATCTACTATCTTAATAAATTAATCAATAACAGTAGATAATATGAATGTAATAAAATACCCTCTATGATCATCATCGAAGTTCCTATACGTTCCACTGCTAGGCTCGAGACCAGTCATTTGAGGGAAGTTGACTATGTCACATTGGTCAAACAGATTGGTATAGGCTTTGATTTCGAGTTTTTTTTTTTTTTTTTTTTTGGGTGGGCTGCGGTCGGCGCGCCTCCGCACCACTCCGTCCGGGGCGACAGAGGGGCTTAAGCACGCAACTCCCGCAGCCCACCCGAAAACCACCACGCCTTCGTCATTGGGCCGACCACCGGAGCAGGTTTACTTGTCGTCAGTGGTCGGCCCGACGGAATACCCCCTACGCGGGGTACCCTCCCATCGACCATTATTTCGAGTTTGCACTCTCTTGCATGATTGTTAGGCGCACTTTGTATCCCTTAATCGTCTTTTACCACCACCACGAGCAAGATTGTTAATGAATTATTTTCTTACTTAGTCACCGCACGGACTTTAATGAAATTAATATTTCGCTGGTTTGCGAGAATATTAAGAGTTAGCTGTTAATACTACCAATAGTGTTGCCCAAAAAAGTCTTGGTCTTGCGGTCTTGGTCTTGCGAGAAATGCGAGACCGAGACCAAGACCGCTTAATTTTTGCAAGACCAAGACCAAGACTGGCCCTGCAAGACTTGAGCAAGACCAAGACTGGGCCTGCAAGAGTCTCGCGGTCTTGCATTTAATTCAAATCACCATTTCAGCTTATATACGGTTGAGCTCGTGTCTTCTACATAACAGGAGGAGAATCGGCCGTGGCCGGAGGGGAATCGCCACGGTGATCGGCCGTGTTGTTACAGGTCATACATGTCAAGTTTTCCTTCTCTTGCACCGATGTTATATATTATAGCCCTTAGTCGTGGGTTCGCAGTCACGGGTAAAATAGGGGGTGATGAATTATATTCTTACTCCGTCACTACACGACAAGTCAAATCAGTCTTGAGATATCCATCTATTGGTCAATCGATTCCCAATGTTGGTGTTGGCTTTTCAGAATTACTCTTCGGAATGGCTTAAGGACAAAAATACCGTAATCACGATAGTGCTCTTGCCCATTATACATATTTATATATCCGTTTATTCATTAGCCCAACGACGTTCACTGTTGGACATAGAAATATGCCTACAATTAATCTATATAAATGTCCATGTAGGGACAGAGTACGATCACCATCAGGCAGTACATGAAGCGTTGCTCCCAGCGCTATTTTGCCTCTGCCACGACTCACCCCAATCCACTAGTGGTTGGGGCGGTAAACTACGTCCCCTCAAAAACATCCGCGGTCCGACGTCCTCGTCATCTTCTTGAAGAAGAAGATGACGCTATTATGATCGCCCAAGAAAGGACCTACACAGCTTGCGCAGCGATAACAGATAAAACTCCGCGGTATCGGCCTCGCCGTCGAGGCCGAAAACCGCGCCGCGTAAAAGTCATTAACCTAAACTTGGCCACGCCCACTTTGCTCTCAGCGACGCCCCGCCGAGGTCCGTTCCCCACAGGGGGGAGCCCTCGGGCGATGTTCGCTTAACTTACTTACCGGGTTGAGAGCCATCAGCGCTCACCCATTGACCGCGTTAAGCTGTCAAGGTCATCTGCGACCAACAGCTACACACACACACACAAAAAAAAAGACAGAGTACGAATATAATTCACCACTCTCTTACCCGTGGATGTCGTATCAAATCGGATCGGGCAATGGTGTTAGGAACCCATGAAAAAAAATTGAAATAAAAATATCGATTCGTTAATGAATTGAGAGACATGTAAGTTCTCAATTTTGTCATCGTTTTTTCGTGTAAATTGATTAAAATGTATAAAGGAATGATACTTAATCTACAACATATTCGTATTTTGTTAAATGTTCATTAGAATTTGAATAAATCAATGATTACGTTTGCATAAGCAAGACAAACTTCGCTTTAACATAAATCAGCTGATCGGCCGATGACCGTTGATGAGTCGCCTTTATACCTACGTAACCATTGAAAGGTTCGCGCAAATCTAATACCTATTTATACTGTCGAAATTTTACATGCTTACATATATCCTGTCTGTACATACCTACATAATGCATAAAATTTAAGGCATAAACTCTTAGACACACATTTTTGTAATCACTATAACTTTTACGTTATATTGTTTTTGTGTAATATACATTCTAATTATGATCTATGACTGTTGAACTACAACACACATGAACAGTTGTCCCATAACCTAATACACCCTGTGTATATAACATATGTGCAAGAGAAGTGAAACTAGAAAGAAAACCCTGTACCAACATGTCTGACCAGCGTGGTATAGTAGATCAATTTTCCTCTTACTGGAAGGAAGCTTAAGCCCAGCAGTGGCACTTTTATGAGCTGTGACGATGACGACGAATATCATACATTTTACAAGTATTAAAACCATAAAATTTTAAATCAGTTTTATATGTTCTTGAATAAATAGTATATTAAGAGCTACATGGATCCAGCGGCCAAAGTATTTATAGGCAATAGAGCAACAGGTTTTTCAAGTATCCAGAGTATCAGTAACTAAACTGGAAATACAATAGATACATACCACTTAACTTGAAGGGAAATATAAACAATCGCATTAATTGTAAAATATCGCATTGATTATAAAATGACATAAAATTTATTGTATCAACTGCCTCGTGTGGTGACGTCTTAAGAAAATAGGGTCGAAAGTCCTGTCATAAGAGTAGTAACGCTGTCTAATGGAACACCAGGGGAATAGAAGAGTAATTTTCTCCAGTGGTAAGTATTGTATTCAATAGTGAACTATAGGCTAGCAGATGGATAGATAGGATAGGATATTTGATTAATTTAGTTGGATTTTTCATTGCCATGATTACTGTTACGCTATTCTAACTGCAAAACTTTGCAAGACTCTTGCTGCAATACCAAGACTCGGGTGCGCAAGACCAAGACTCGGGTGCGCAAGACCAAGACGAGACCAGGTGTGATGTTGCAAGACCAAGACCGGTCCAAGTCTCGTCTTGGTCTTGCATTTGGGCAACACTAACTACCAACTTTTAATACTACCAACCCTTATATTACTTGTTGGTGTCATAAAGGGCGACTAAGAGCTATAGATCGCCCTGGGCCAACTTCCTCTGGTGCCGTCTGGTCAACGATTATATTCCCAAGAAGGGTTTACTGACGGCAGTCGGCCGGGCATAAAACTATTGCCAAAACTCTTGCAATATCTACAGTGGAAGCAGATTGCATACTACGTCGACTCCACGTAATTGCGATAATTGCAGAATGATGATGTGAGAATATTAAGAGTTTGTTGTGCAATATGACGGAGGAAACAAAATATGTAAACGTAATTTCAGCACAATTGTTATACAAAGAGGATCTTTTAAGTGTTTCCCCCCGTGTCGTGACAAACAAAGAATGTAACGCCAATCCTTGCTTTCCCGTAGCAGTAAGAAAAATTGACTAAGGAGCACCAGTTGACTGGGTAGCAGTGTTTTGCTGTGAAACTCAACACTAACAATGATTTTTCAACATGAACCTGTTTGCCAAGAGTGGCAAATATGACATTATGCGCCATTGGCTCAGGTCAATGTCCCACAGTGTATTTCAGTGGACAGTGGATATATGATGATGATGATGGATGGATAAGGTTATCGTGTACATTGAGTATGTAGTAGTAGCGAGTAAGTAATAATGCGAGAGAAAAGGACGCCAAGCGTCCCGAACCATTATGAATTACCTCTCGAAAAATAACATCGACAGTCTGACATTTACATCAGTTTGATCCATTTCACCTGGAAGCACTATGGTCTTCAACTGAACGTTTCCAGCGATCATTTCGCCCACGTATGTGCAAGCTCTGGAATGAACTACCTGCTGCTATATTTCCCGAGCGCTATGACATGTCCTTCTTTAAATGAGGTTTAAGAAGGGTATTTTCTTTGCGGTAGGCAACAGCCTGGCTGTGCCCCTGGTGTTGCAAAGGTCCATGTGTGGCAGAATCACTTACCATCAGATGTGCTGCTTGCTCGTTTGCCACCATTGGCAATAAAAAACAAAAAATAGTGCAAGCTTTTGGCAATAGTGAAGTATATCACCGGCCGGCTTCATAACGTCAACTCTTCTTGAGGATGTAATTGTTACATCAGATGGATTTGGCCCAGATGAAAAGCTCTTAGTCGTGTTTAACAATACTCATGGTCAATTTAAGGATTAGTAGTATTTGTAGCCACCACTACAGAGCAGGCATAAATAAACTATAACCCAATCAACTAACTAAAATACGAAAAAAACATTATTAACTTACAAGAACTGTCTGAGACTCGGCACATAGTACCTATTCTTAGAGGCCCTACCTACTACGAAATTTGAACAAAAATGGATTCAACGATTGATCATTTGTTTGCCTAGCACCATATTATTTCGTAAATGGCGATCAAACTGACCATTGGAATATGACATGACATGGGTCATGTCTTGTATAGATGTTATCTGCTTCCATAGTCAGCTCTCATGACAAGAAAGAGGGTGGTGTATTGTACTCTTACTCGGTCACCACACATTAAACAAACAAATCATAACATGTAACTAGATATACAATAAATGTGTATAAAGTCCAGAAGGAAAACTAGAAATCTATATACATATATATATATATATATATATATATATGCTATGCAGGAAATAGAACACATGTTAATTAAAAATACTCAGAATTCTCTCTATAGAATATTGCTCTGAGAATACACTTGGTTAAGAATATTTACAAAGAATATTAATGGGTAGCATATTATTATTATCCTGGTCCTATTTCATATCACTCCATATAAGTGTTATAAATACACCATGAGTTTTATTGCACTATAAAATGAAAAATGGAATTAAAACCATAGGTGTGGACAAGCAAGATTATATTCCATAGCAAAACACCAAGGTAACTGTTTGCAACATTCTATGATATTCAAATTTAAACATTCAATACTCTTAAACATCATAAGGGTTTAGTAAACCTCAATTATATCATTTGCTTATAGCTAACAATATGAAATTTCAGACAACTACAAAAATATAATTACTATGAGTATCAACACATGATTCTTTAAAATTATTAGAATAATATAATATCATGTGGCCAATGACTAATATATTTAATAAAGATAACTAAATGAAGAGAGTGAATAAGTAACTACATAACCCCATTATTAGCAATGTACAATAATGAAATTCTGCCGAACATGATACAACAATAATAGTTATAAATATAACATAAAGAACACAACAATATATTGCTGCACATCTATGAATACCTAATTGAAACAGAAACACACCGGCAGTAGACATAATCGATAACATGACGTGACTAGTGGAAAAAGTGAAGTCGAATATAGATAAACCTACCTTTTGCAGTAAAATATAAACCACCTTCTGTTATTCACAAATATTTATACGCAGAATAGTATTTTAATGTTTGACTAAATTGTATGAAATAATTAGCGAAACAAGAAAACCACAAAAAAATGGCGGCAATGTAAAAAAAGATGTTTGGTAATTTTGGTAGGTTTTCCTTAAGCAGTATTACCACATCACATAATAAATTTCCTACTAAGAAAAAAATAATCATGAAACAAAAACGTATTTAGTATTTTTAATGTTTTAATATATTCAGTTTATTAAGTAAGAGACGTATACAGCTAGCTCCACACGCAAACACCCTCAGAAAGTTAGGCTTCCGGCTCTCTCGCTCACCGAACGAAGCGCAATAACAAATTGCTACTGCTCAGACGTCGATTTTCTGCGAGAGTGTGGTACTATCCCGGACGGACCGGCCCGCGGCTGTAGACAGATAACTGTCGACAGTGTGGTCCTACCACTACCAAATATGTAAAAAGAAATATGTACGAACAAGTAATATTAAAAATAGCAATAAAATAGGAGCACTTTAGAGTTTTTTTATTGTTGGCTACACAAAAATAATAATGTACCGTATTTGGAGGGATATGTGCATGCCTCTACAAAAAATAATATGACCCAAAATGAGGGCGTTATAGTTTACTACAAATCCACACATAGCTACATCGGAACCACCACTTGTGGACGCCAATTGCCTCACGGTAAAAGTTAGTACCGTTATTCTTGCCATATATCGTCGGCCTGGTGAGAGAAACATCTCTAACTTCTTAGAATCTCTAGACAATACACTCACTAAGCTAGCATCGTATAAAAATATCATTATAGCTGGGGATATTAACCTAGATATCGCTATTAAGTCTAAAGACTCAAGGGCCGAGTCGTATTTAAATCTTCTGGCTGTTCATGGTATGTTACCCGCCCATATTATTCCAACTCATACATACTCGTGCCTCGATCACGTCATTCTTAAGACCAAATTGCCCGCGAAGTGTTTCGTAGCTCGCACTACAATAACTGACCATTACAGCGTGATACTTAGCCTCAATCTTATTCCCAGTATCCCCAAATCTATTAAAACAATAAAAAGGACAGACTATGTGTCTCTGGGCAAGCACCTTACTTCATTAGATCTCGAACCGATATTATCGATGTCAGATGTCAACGACGCTGTTAATTTTCTTATAAATACTTTAACTAACAAGCTGCATATTTGTACTACAATTTCACCTGTGCCTAAGCGTCAGCAAATTCTCAAACCATGGATTACAAAAGGCATATTAAAGTGTATAAGAAATAGAAATAAACTACATACAAAATTAAAAAAAGATCCAACAAACGAAATCAACAAATTAATTTACACACGTTATCGGAATTACTGCAACTCTTTAATTAAATCAGCCAAAATAGAATATCATCAATGGAAATCAACAATGCAAAACATGACACTAAAAAGCTCTGGAAGGTCATAAAAAACATTACCCATACAAATAAAATAAAAACTCCAACATCTGATTTGATAATTTCTGATAATCCTGTAGATTCAGCTAATTCAGTTAACCGTTATTTTGTAAGCATTGGGCAAACTTTGGCTAGTAAAATAGGTTGTTCATTGGATACACATTCATTTTTGCGTACATATCCTACACTATCATACTCATTTGCTCTCTATACCACTGATGCTAAGGAAATAGAACAAACGATAAATAATCTGAAGGATGATTGTGCCGTAGGCTTGGACGATATTTCTAATCATTTTATTAAAAGATATAGAAGTATCCTAGCGGAACCTCTAGCGTACATTTGTAACTTATCCTTTGCATCGGGTATCTTTCCTGTTGCATTTAAACGGGCACTTATCCATCCCATACATAAAGGCGGTGAAAAAAATATTGTCAGCAATTATCGACCCATATCTATCCTACCAGCACTATCAAAAATTATTGAAAAAATTGTAAATAAAAGACTTGTCAATTATCTCGAAAAGAAAAATCTTTTATCTAAGTCACAATTTGGTTTTCGTAGAAGTAAGTCAACGGATGATGCAGTTCATGAGCTTACTAATGCAGTGGTTACTAGTTTAGATGCAAAGAAAAAAGTGATCGCGGTATTTCTAGACTTGACCAAGGCGTTCGACACGGTGTCTATTCCACTGTTACTAGACAAATTGGAACGGATGGGTATCCGTGGAATTCAAAGGCAATTCTTTGCAAGCTACCTCACGGACCGCACACAGTGTGTACAACTAAATAACACGTAGTGCTGACCTTCCTATTGGAATTGGTGTGCCACAAGGCAGTATTCTTGGGCCGACTTTGTTTCTGACCTTTATAAATAACCTATGTCAATTAGAACTATTAAACGGGCAGATTATCACATTTGCAGATGACACCGCAATAATTTTCCAGGGTGACACTTGGGATAATACATACCATCACGTTCAGAATGGTATGAACGTCATTACTAGGTGGCTCAGCTCCAATAACCTTTCTCTAAATGCTACTAAATCAAGATACGTAGCTTTAAGGTTGAAGAATGACAATTTATTTCCAATAGTTCCTATACCTATCAAAGCGCATTTTTGTAGTAGTCGCGGGGCTTTGACTAATCAATGTACATGTGAGGAACTACAATCCATCGATACTATTAAATATCTTGGTATTTTAATTGATAAAAACTTAAGTTTCCAAGCCCACATAGATTTATTGACATCCAGGATTAGAAAGCTTATTTTTGTATTCAAAAATTTACGTCACGTAGCCGATAACAAAGTGTTAAGATTAACGTATTTGGCCTTATGTCAATCATTATTAACGTACTGTATTACATCATGGGGAGGCGCGGCGAAAACCATTTTACTAAAACTTGAACGCGCACAAAGAGCAGTCCTAAAAGTGGCCCTTTTTCTTCCTTTTTGGCATCCTACATTTGAATTATATCAGAAATTTAATGTCCTTACAGTTCGACAACTTTTTATACTTCGTTTAGTCTACAGGTCTCATTCACTCTCTATCTACGATCCTTTAAATATCGCAAAAAAACGTCGTAAATACACCATTTATGATACTAGTATAATTTTTAAGACGGCACTGTCGCATAGATTTTATTGTTTCTTAGGTCCATATCTCTACAATAAAATTAATTCACATCTTCATATATATTCTCAGAATAAATATAAACTAAAAATATTGATAACAAAGTGGCTACAAACATTGTCATATAGTGACACAGAGAATTTACTTACTCCACTGACATAATAAATGGGTAAGAGACACGGACTCACTCAAACATACGCGCACACATCCGCACAGATACAGATACACACACACGCACGCACGCACGCTCGCACGCACGCACGCACGCACGCACGCACGCACGCACGCACGCACACACACACACACACACACACACACACACACACCCACACACTAAACTATATGATTTTCTTCACACAACTAACACGAAATATGTAATATCTAGATCCGTTATTATTTTTGCTATTTATCCTGGAGGTGTGAGAGCCTGGTGATCTGTGACACAGGGTTCCCTATTATAGACACCAGCCTCTCACAAAGGAAAGTTTGCCACCTATTTATGTTGTACCTGTATAATCTGTGTACCTTTGTGAAGGAGAAATAAATAAACTATTATTATTATTACTATTATTATTATGTATCTCCTTGTTCACGGGATCTTCCTAGGGAAGATACCCGGTCCTTTGAAAGGCTTACATGGGGATATGGATCCAACACGCAGAGGCCTTTGGAGAAATTTAATCTAAAAATGGGATGGGACGTCTACCAATGACACTCCACATCTGCACATAACACACGTGGACTGCCAACGGTAGGTGTAAAACTATTGTTGATTATGGTATCTAATATATGATTATGGGGTTGGAGGTTCGATGGACTGGTCTAACTTAATGCTATTGATTTAAAAACTGTCGTCTGCCTTAAATACCTTTATCGTCTTGAACTTTGGCAGACGGTGACTCGCCAACTCACTGAATGGGCCCCCCTAAACGGTCGCCACAGACACGCAGGCCATACGGGCAACAAGAGGGCAACATTGGTGCAAGTGGCTTGGGGTGTCGAGCGATGCGGCGCCGGTTTCACCATCGCAGTGGTTTCCCCGTAGTTATGCCCTTGAAAATGACACTTCCACCCCCGAGCATATAGCTCTGGCGACCCCTCTCTTTGACCAGCCGTTTAAGGCAAGCCAGAGTTGAGAATCCTGCGGGCACTCTTCGGTTTCCACTCCAGCCAGCCAATAAAGGCCAGCTGGATACGAGGCCCTGGCCAACTCTCTGGGGCACTCAGGACCGCAGTGTCGCCACTCACATTCAGCACGCCACAAGCTGCCCTGCGGTTTATTGGCTTTCCTATAAATCTTGTGATACATTTTTCTTTTATATCAAAAGAATTTAGAGAGATATATAATGTTCCTCCGAGTTTTGCGTTAGTCTCATGGTGAGATAACAACTGGCCCAGAGGGTTATTATTATTATTATTATTTAAATCGTATTTGCTTACCTGCAAAACCTAAACATATTGCAAAAAGAACTAACCCACAAATCAGAGATTTTGCAATAAGGATCCGTGTGGTTTTTGAATTTAAACTAATACTTTAACAAATAAAAAAGTGAGCCGTTGCTCAAGACGCCTGGTAGATGTGAAACATCGAAATTATTTTGTACTAGTATATAGATGTCTTCCGTGTGGTGACGGAGTAAGAATACAATTCACCACCCTATCTTACCCGTGGGTGATCGTACGAGACGACTAAGGGAGATAAAACGCATATAACATCTATGCGAGAGAAGGCAAACTCGAAATAAAACCCTATACCAACACGTCTGACCAGCGTGGTATAGTAGGTCAATTACCCTTCCGTTATGGAGGAGGCCCGAGCCCAACAGTGGGACGTATATGGGCTGAAATGATGATGATGATATAGATATGCATAAAAGAATAGATTACGACAGGAACTAATATAACATAATCTATATATATATATATATATATATATACTAGCTGACCAAACAGACGTTGTTCTGTTCAAATAAAGCGCATTCTACAGAGTTTAATTGTGAATCTAAACCATTCTCGAATCCCCTTGAATACACACAAAAAAATTTCATCAACATCGATCCATCCATTTAGGAGGAGTTCAGCGACAAACACATACACAATATATATATATATATATATTATATATATATATATATATATATAAAGATAGGATATAAGAGTTTTCGAGCGATATATTGACTTATCACCATATCTCTGGAACCACAAGGCGTACAGACTTAAAATTTGGCAGGAAAATTCCTTTCGTCGAGTAGAGGTTAGAATTTAAGAACGGATTTTACGAAAATCCACCTACAAGTGGTGTTACGGGGGCGTTAACAATAATCTATATACAGCGTGTATCAGGTTATGGGGCAACTGGTCAAAAGGGAGCTAGGCAATAGTGGTATGAACCCATGAAAAAAATTTGAACGAAAAATATCGATTCGTTAAGGAAGTAGAGACATGTAAAGTTTTCAATTTTGTCAGCGCTTTTTTATGTAAATCCAATTGAGATGTATAAAGCCAATGATACTTAATACGTAATATATTCATATTTTGTTAAATGTTGATTACGTTCGCATAAGCAAGACAAACTTCGTTTTAAAACAGCTGATCGGCCGATGACCGTTGACGGCTCGCTGTTGTTACCACGCTCATTGAAGCGTTTGCGTAATTCTAGGTATGAATGAATGAAATTATACTGTCGAAGCTTTACATGCCTAGATGTATTCTGTCTGTACATGCCTACATAATACGTAACATTAAAGCATGTGTTACACGGTTTCAAACAGTGGTTTGAAACAGAAAAGGCAGAAAAGCACTTTCCTGGCTACATGGTTTTTAAGCTTGTTGGAAACCAACAGTGTTTAGAGAACGTCGCGCGGATAGGACGTCTTTACGCTCGCGTACCGTATAATCACTACAACGACGTCATGACGCCTTACATATCAAAACAACAAAAAGTTGGAGTAAGTCTTGCACTTTTGTGTGCAATTGAAGGATAAAATTAAAATATCCCATGTATTTCTTTTCTGTGTTTTATTTTTATACCCTTCATAATTTAAGTCCCAAAAACTAACGCTGGGCCAGTGGTTTGAAACACAAGCCTCGCTACCAAGGGCGTTTAAAGGTCATATGAAATTTGGCATAAAACATCTATCTACACTGTTTCAAACATCTGTTTCAAACCACTGTTTCAAACCGTGTAGCGCATGCTTAAGTCGTTACCTCGAAACTTCTTCGACTCGACTCATCCTCATTGAGGACGTTTCGTATTCATAGTTGTCATTTTTGTCCTCAAGTTTAAAGGTTTCCTCCAATAAGGTAAGGTTGAGTCGAGGAAACAACTGTCAAACGTACGTAAGCTGTCTCTTGAGGTACCTTGGGGATATCTTAAGGAGGTTTTTTATATGCATACGATCTTGTAATTTTTTCAATTATGTAATTCGAGGAATTTATTGAATATCTATATGATAATCCGTAGTTATTTATCTGGACGATATTTGCGTGATGCAGATAATCCAACGTAGTTATACGACGAAAGTGAGTTTGTAAAAAGGTTTTGATTTACAAAAACCATTGCAGCACACTATTAATTACCGCTACTATTTCAAAATAATGGAGGTAAATCTCAGAGATTTATCAATTCCGCCGATTATACAGGTGCTAATCACATTAAGATTTTACGCAACTGGCAACTTCCAAGTAACTAAAATGATAACCTTTAATTGAGTACCTACCTACACAATAACCGGTAATCATAGTCGGTATTTAACATTTGCAGTATTTGTAGACAAGTTCTTGCTTTTGATGTGAAACATCTATAGGCGAGGGTGGCCGCGACGCGGTGCCCTCTTGATGAACTATTAAATAAATATCGGGATATATATATGTACATTTTTGTAACGAAACCATGGTGCGATATAAAATTATGTACAACGCCATCTAGTGAACTCAAAGTAAATTGTTATCTATAATGTATACTAATGAAAATAAATGTTTAGAATTCATTCAGTGTGCGGTGGATTAATTTTATTTCTGTGTAATATTTCAAATAATAATGGAAATCGTATTATTTTATTCAATACTTTATGCCATATTAGTTCTGTCGTAATCTATGCTTTTATGCATATATACTTGTACAATTAATTTCGATGTTTCACATCTGCCAGGCGTCCTGAGCGACGGCATACTTTTTTTTTTATTTTCATCAAAATACTGACGTCCACTTCCAGCCATTTTGTAAATGTATCAATTAAAATAATGTTTTATAGCAATGACGCGCCAAGCAAAGCCCTGTGTTACCTAATTATAAAATAATGGTTATTTATTGTTATCAATAGTAAACCGCTAAATGGAGATTCTTTGTTTACTATATATTTTTAAATTTGATTACGCAAACGGAACCAAATGTTACCACAAATTTTAACGTAGCGATTTCCTCAAAATTCTGACATCATTCGTGACGTATTACCTCCACTCTTCCTTACTGGAGGAACCTCAGAATTTCCTCAAGTTTACGACTATGAATACCGATGTTGAGGAAAGTTCGAGGCGATCCTCGAAACTTCCTTATCCGAGTGTGAGTGGAGGCGATTTCGAGGTTACGATTAAGAATACGGGGGTAATAAGCTGCTCAGTATTAAAAAGTGTTAAATAATGTATAAATAAAATTAATACTTCGCTATATGGCTTTGGTCTCTTTGCCAGACCGAATGAACAAACAGAACTTAAAAAAGAAATAAGGCATAGATTTTCGGCGGGAATATGGAAGAATCTATTATGGTCGGTATACACGACAACGATATTTCGTAGCAATATAACTGCGCAAACCGTTTGTACAGTTTTATTGATAATGTGGACGAAAATCGACGCAGTTATCGTTGTCGTGTGTACGCTCTATGGACGTTCGATGAACTGCACAAACGGTTTGCGCAGTCAGATCGCTACGATATATCGTTGTCGTGTATACCGACCTTTATATGGAGGGTAGAAGTACTTCTACCCTCCATAGACCTTTAGAAGAAAGATATATATATATATTTTTTTTTTGGTTCTGTTTGTCCATACGGACAGGCAACGGGATCAAAGCCCATACAGCCAAATCTGATACAATTTTTCTTTACATATTATTTACTTCTTCATATTGTATAACTTATTTATAGTCATTGTCCGTCAGTCAAATCGTTATCATTAATTAGGCGCTGAAAAACTAATTAGATGATTTCTCTGGGAATTCCGGTTGAATATGAAAATACAGGTAAACCACTCTTATATCACATTCACCACACTTCAGCACCTTAATTATATTATATTACATAAAATATCAGCAAAATTATTCAATATAACACTATAAAACACTAAAAAAATTTATATAATACAAGAGCTTAACATGACATCTCCAAATTCGCGCCGAAACCCTAGAAGAAAGATAACTGCACAGATGGCGTTATGGTTAATATACTGCTCTACCATGCCAGTGTCGTAGGTACGAATCTCTCGCAGGATGGCCACAAATCCTGCTTGTGATCCATAAATTTTTGTTCTAAATCTGAAAGTAATGTGTGTCCGTTAATTATATATTTGTAAACTCCCTCGCAATGCAAGGTTTATTTCCTTAAACCAGATTATTGTAAAAAAAATAAAAAATATCGTGTCAGGCTTGAATTTTATTATTTTTTTGTGCCTGTTACACAGATGCCCTGTGGTTACATAATCTTCACGTCTTAAAATCACCACACACGGTATAGTAATATGAAGGAAATAATTAGCTAACAGTATCACGTCATACTGACCAACCCCCTTTCCTTTGGACTTTGGAACGATCTATCAAAAGACCCATGACATTGCCTTAATCTATTGTAAAAAAACTGCCTATATCTACTATATTTTCGCTGTATTTATATTTTTCTTATATAATGTTATAATTCCAGCAAAATTTCTATGGTAGATTATAGTTCATTCTGGAGTTTATTGCTCACACGTTATGATTCTGTTTAGTGACATTGGGCTTTACTTTGGATTAATAGTATATTATCTAGACATGTGTAACACTGCGCTGCGCCGCGCAATTGCGCCAACTCAGTTCACTGCGCTGGAAGTATCAACTCACTTCTAGAAAATGTGTTAGCGCACGGCGCAATCGTCGCAGCGCCGGCGCATCTGAACAATTTTTTTATTTATGCGCCTATAAGGCAGGCTATAGTCGACCTTACTGCCTTGTCTTACGTAGCTTACACATAATTTTCTTTACATATAATTTATTATTAGTGTAAGAGATAAATAACATCCGTCAGTAAATCGTTACCATTAATTGGGTACCGAAAACCAAATACACTATTATATTAACGTAAATCACTATTATATGATATTCACAACACTTCAACTATATTACATATTAAACTAGCTGACTCAATACAGATGTTGTTCTGTTCAAATAAAATAAAGGAATGCTCTTTGAAATCGACAGCAGCGCCACCTACCGAGTCCAGTTGTGAATCTAAACCATTCTCGTATCCCTTTGAACATACACAAAACATTTCATCAACATCGGTTCAGCCGTTTAAGAGGAGTTTCAGTGACGTACACACAAATATATATAATGTAAATAAAGATAAAATATCAGCAAAATTATTTAAAATATAAAACTACTTAAAAACAATAATTCATTCAAGAGCGTAACATGACACTCCCATATTCCCGCCAAAAAACTCAAGGTCGAACAACTCTGTGAAGTGTAAATAACTCTTTTAAAAATTGAGGTATACCTAGGTGCGCATTTAGTTGCTCATTCGGTTGTTTCATGTGTTGCGCCATGACGCAATGAGTTAGAAATGGAGTTATACCTGCAGTGGCGCAGATGGCGCACATTTCATTCGTAGCTCATGTTTACATTTTGTTGCGCCATGGCGCAATTTTGAGTTAGCGCAATGAGCCGGCGCAGTCTACTGCGCCTGAGTTACTGAGTTAACGCAAGGATTATCGTTGAGTTACCCATGCCTAATATTATCTATGCTTTGAGTTATTTTATAATCTGTGAGCAATATATTACAATAGCTTTTCTCGAAATATGTAATGACAAAATCTGTCAAAAGTGGTTGATTGCTGGTATATTAATATATATTTTCATTAGTATTTTTTTGTTAATATTATTATATTCTTAGCACTATATTGCATGTGAAATGTATTAATATAATTATTGTCATGATACATAAAAGTACTCAAAGTTACTATTATAAAATATCTTCAAGCTCAGATAATATGAAAAATGAATAACACCTCAGATTATATTTCTTGGTCGGAGCCCCACTGCACCAAGGATGCCCTCACTGATACCTATGGCTGGTTTATGCAGTTCTTATTGGCTGTGTTAGCCTTTACTTGTCTGATAGGTAAGATATTGTGAAATGTTACATGACATTGCATAGCTCTATTCCACATCTTCACTAATGTCGCAATAATGTTATTGTGTATTAAACTTCAAGATAGACTTACTTACATGAAGTTGTTTTTTTTTTGTCTTGTGGTGATGGGTTAAGGATATTATGTGGTTACCCTCACTTTCGAGTTGTAAAAGCTGCCTAAGTTTTTCTTACTTGAAAAACTTATACCATTACTTATACTACAACCACCAACTTTTGTTGAGGACTATTCTCAACAGCAAATGTAAATAGACTGATGGATAAAAGATTATTTTTAGATATTGATTACAATTTATGGCCTATACATCTGGAAATAATTCAACTATTTAACATTTCAGTAGGGACGTTATGGAGCCATAATCAAAATTATTAGATTACCAAATGAAAACAAAATTGATATATAAGTTTTGGATTAGGTCTATATAAGACAGGTTATGACAGGTTTTCTATCTATCAGCTGACCTAATAGCCTAAACATAAGTCTCTCTAAAGGTAAATAATATGATAAACACCACAATTAGCTCAATTAATCAATATCCATAACCAAAACTATCCAAAACTGTCGGATAATCTGAAATAATTACATATCCGTAATTGTAACCGATATAATGTTATCCCTAAGATTCACCAAGATATTCAGATCTCAAACTTCATAGCCATAACATTCCTATCATCATTTCGGCTCATATACGTTCCACTGCTAGGCTCGAGCTTCCTCCGTAGCAGGAGGAAAATTGACCTTACTATACCATGCTGGTTAGACAGGTTGGTACAGGGTTTTCCATCTCTTGCATAGATGTCATATGCGTAATATATCCCTTAGTCGTCTTTTACGACACCCACGAGTATGAGAGGGGGTGGTGAATTGTATTCTTACTCCGTCACCACACTGTGAAAAACATCCCTATATTTCAGTAATAATGCATAAGAAGATAGCAATTTAAACGTCTTCTTTTTGTTTTCCATTTGATTAATAATAATACAATTATAGTAAATTGGAGTTAAATAACTAACCAATTATTATGATGATATAACAGTAAAAAGAATTTTATTAAAATTACATATTCCTCTACTTTTATTAACAATGTTTATATAACACTGTAAGCCACCAAGGCTACAAATACTATCATTTACATTACTCATGGGTGTTGTAAAAAGCAAATTAGAACTTTACATAGACTTTTTCTTCAACAAGTTAATAGATCCTTCATGGGGCAATGTATACGCTTCTACAACAAATTACCTAATAATATTCGAGATATGCCAGTTAATAAGTTTAAAAAAGCAATCAAGAGTAGATTTTGCAGAAAAGGTTATTATAAAATCTCAGATATTATCTTGATGATAATACAGACTGATTATGAGCAGCTCCTCATTCAGGCATTTTCTTATTATTTCAAAAGGTGTTATACACATGTTTATTCTGTTATTGTTACTATAATTGTAAAGCGTAGCATGTTTTGCCAAACAAATTTTTTATTTAATCTGTGTTTTGTTTGTGGCGCATGGTATTGGTCATGCTCACTGAAAGGTCTACTTGCGGTAGCTACGAGGAGCAGGTCACTCCCTTCCCTCCATTGTGGTTGAGGGGAGTGATGGCTGCTCTAGTGGTTAACTCGTGATCGGGTGCCGCTTGAGGGTTCTGGTCCAACCATGGTACTTTTTCGTTATATTTAATAACTGTATAATGGTTCGAAAGGCATCACACTGGAGCTATCATTAGACATGTAGTTGTATGTTATCTTGTTTAAAAAAAAATTGTATATGAATAAAAAAGAAGACAATCCCACTGAGTTTCTTGCCGGATCTTCTCAGTGCGGTCGCGTTCCGATCCGGTAGTAATTTAAGGTAAAATGTAAAAAAAGTGATCATATGTAAGTGCCCCCGCGGGGTTTATACATAATAAAGGATTTGAATTTGGGGTGGACTGTCAGTGCACGCCGTCCATTCTGTACAGGGTGACGAAAGGGGGACATGCGGCTCCATACACATCTCCTCCCGTTAGCCATTGGGCCAACTATCAGTACCGAGTTCTTTGTCCTCCGTGGCCGGTCCGGCGACTTTACATAGACCTGGGTCAATTCTATCTGACGTTAATTATTCAAGAATTACATTCCCATGGAGGTTTAAATTCAGGCAGTCGTCCAGTCATAAAATTATCTCCAATAAATTTTGCAATATATATGTTGGTATATATTGCATTAATTGCAAATAATTAGAATAAGAGCAGGATGATGAAGATTGACAATGTTATTTTTATATGTCGATTGATATATGCCACGATGTCTCAATATTGTAGATTTTGGAAAAGGTTTTTTCGGTTTGGAGAGGTTAGATGTCTGTCACGTTTTTCTTTACTAGAATTTAATAAATATCTTGGAAGATCTATTTCAAAAGCGCTACATAATTTGAAGCTGATTACTGAATATAGATGTTTTTAAGAAGAATATCAAGCAAATCGATGGATATATAAATTTCTCATACAACGAAGTCAATGGTTAATAAATGGGATCATCAATGTCACTAAATTGACACATTGTTGTTTCAGAGATCTTGGTGATTTTAGTTTCTTTAACTATTTTATCTTAATCAAAATATAATAGCCCCTTTATCAAGTGTGTGACACTAATAATTCCCCAGTTATTCTCTACGTAGGTTAACCCTATTAAGATGAGTGAAATGGAAATAATTCCTCCAGATCCACCTCCACCCGATCCTCCTGATCGGGGCCGTATAGATATGCCATTAAAACGGCGTGCCGTAATTGATGAGACTACAACTTCAACTAAAAAAACGATTACTACTACTGAAATAGCCTCAGCATCCATTCAAACAATCTACTCCTCCCCAGCATATACTGTTGGTATATCAGCATACAGTGACAATAACACTGGCCCGTTTGTTGTGCATGTGTCAAAATCAGCTGTTGATACTTCATCTTCTACACTTAAATCTATTAAATTTGGCCAATTTTTGTCAAGGAATAAAATCCAAAATATTTGCCCAGATGGCATTAAACTCATTGGGAGAAATAGGGTAGCTGTATCGTTTAAGACCATGATGCCAATAATTTTGTCATTAATCCAATTCTCGGTCTCAGTAACTATAATTCGGTTATTCCAACATTTAACATCTGTAAATATGGTGTCATCAGAGATGTTCCCATTGACTTATCAATGGAGGAGTTCGTATCCTCCCTTGTTCTTCCTTTGGGATATGGGGAAGTTCTTAAAGCTAGAAGACTAAACCGCAAATCTTCTATTGACGGGCAAATTACGTGGATTCCTACTCAGTCTGTGGTCTTAACTTTTCGGGGTTAAAAACTTCCACCAAATGTCTACGACTACTATACAACTCTTCCAGTTGAACCTTACCTTTTCCCAATAATCCAATGCAACAATTGTTGTCGGTTTGGCCACATTCAAACGCAATGTCGCTCCAAGCCTATATGTTTCAAATGTGCTCAACCGCACTCTGGTAATACTTGTGATATTACCGAAGATAAATCTACATGCTTACACTGTTTGGGTAATCATTTTTGTACTAATAAATGTTGCCCAGAACATGAACGTCAACGTTCTATAAAAACTATCATGTCTCAAGAAAGTATTTCTTATCAAGATGCCAGTTCTAAGATTCCTAGAGTCAACCGTTTTTACGCTAATGTCGCTTCCCAAAATTCTTCTTCAGACCGGCTAGCTCCATCAATTCAAACTTCTCTGCCAACCACCACATCCTATAAAAAAACTGTTTTCACTACCCCCTAAGCCTAAATTGCCGCCTGGGAAATCCTTCGATAGGGCTGCCCATCAGTCCATCATTAATCAAGTTCCCTCTGCCCTCCCCAATGCTTACGCGCTTTCTTCACAACTCTCTGCTAATCCTGAATCACAAGATAACTTACTCGATATTCTATTATCTCTCTTAATTACTGTAATATCCCAAAATAACTCTAACTTACCGTCCAACGTCGTCACAAAACTTTCCACATTAATTTCTTTAGTAGGTATAAATGGCTCCCACACCAATCCTACAGTGGAACTGTAAAAGCATTCGTCCACGAAAACCCGAACTACTTACACTAATCGATAAATTCCACCCATCTGTCATTGCCATCTCGGAGACATGGCTTGTCCCTGGCTCTCATTTTCGAGTACCGGGATATAGATGTGTCCGGGATGACAGATATGACGGTTTTGCTGGTTGTGC
This sequence comes from Lymantria dispar, assembly GCA_032191425.1. Taxonomy (NCBI): domain Eukaryota; kingdom Metazoa; phylum Arthropoda; class Insecta; order Lepidoptera; family Erebidae; genus Lymantria; species Lymantria dispar. Next base: position 10,634,610 of record CM063455.1, read on the forward strand.
CTTACTATTAAGGCGCTCCATTCCCTTCAGTCAAATTTCTCTTCCTTCTCACCCTCCACAGATCAACATTGTTGCAATCAGAGCTTTAAATATGTCTTTATTATCTATTTATATTCCACATCCTAACTCTAGACTCATTGCTGATATTCTCCATTTAATCTCATCTGTTCCTCCGCCCATTATTCTAATGGGAGACTTAAATGCCCACCATTCTTCCTGGGGCTCTCATCGTTGTGACTCCTTCGGTTATTCTTTATTAGATGTATTTGATGAGCTTAACCTTTGTATTTTAAATGATGGCTCTCCTACCCGCCGTGTTCTTCCTTCTCAAAATCCAAATAGTGCAGTAGATCTTACCGTGTGTTCCTCTTGCTTGTTCCCTCTTCTATCTTGGAGCATTTTACCCTTATCATATGGGAGTGATCATTATCCCATAATAATCTCCCTTCCACAAAGAATAATCCCTTGCTCTTATCGTGATTCACGTCTTAAATTTAAAACATTAAATGGTGACTGGTCCTCTTATTCATCAACTCTTGATTCAAGTATTGACCTGATAGCTACTCCTACCATTCTGAACTTTAAAGAAACTTATACTTCCTTTCAAAACAGCATTATCTCATCCGCTAAAAGCCATATTCCTATTAAAAAGAAATCCCAATCTCATGCTTCACCTCCTTGGTGGGACAGTGAATGCTCTGCATTAGTTAATGAAAGAAACCAATCCGAATTAGTTTACAAATCATGTATGTCTCCGGAGAACCTGATATCATATAAACGAACTTCTGCAAAGCTTCGTAAAACCTTCCGAACAAAGAAAAGATTAGGATGGCGCTCGTTTTGTGAACGTCTTGCCCCGAAAACTCCAGCTTCGATAGTCTGGAAACAGATAAAACGCTTTAGAGGAGCATATACAGAAGATAACTTCCAATAAACAGTCAATGTGGCTCGACACTTTTTTTGACAAACTCTGTCCCTCTTACGTTCCTACCTTTGATTCAATTCCTTCTTCTTTAATTTATATTCCTTCTCATGACCATTTATCCTCACATTTTTCTTTTTCAGAACTTAAGTTAGTTATGGATGGCTTGCAAGACTCTTCTCCCGGTATAGATAGTATTGTTTATAGTTTTCTAACCAAATCTACGGACAAGGTCAAATTATTTTATTTAACTATGGTAAACTTTTTTTTTGATTATGGTATTATATTTGAGCAATGGAAATCACAGTTGATTATTCCTATTCTTAAAACTAAAAAGAACCCTACAGATCCAAACAGTTATCGCCCTATTGCCCTATCCTCTGTCCTATTAAAGATAACGGAACATTTAATTAAGAACCGTATTGAATGGTTTGTAGAAAAACATAATATTTTAGCTAGGTCTCAGTACGGATTTCGCAAAGGTTACAGCACTCTTGATAGCCTTAGCATATTAACCACAGATATACGTATATCCTTTTTAAAAAAAGACTACTGTGTAGGTGTTTTCCTTGATATAACTGCTGCTTATGACAACGTTTTACTCCCAATGCTTAGAAATAAACTTGCCCAACTAAATATTCCAGAGAAGCTTATTAGATTTTGCATGCAATTACTTTCAGAAAGATCCGTTTCTATAATTAACAACCTTCTTCCTCCTAGAACTACCTGGAAAGGTTTACCTCAAGGATCCGTTCTAAGCCCATTACTATTTAATCTGTATACACAGGATCTAGAGCAGTCAATTCTTGCATAATGTCAGATTTTACAATATGCCGATGACCTGGTCATATATACTCAGTCTCGGGATATCGTCAGAGCCTGTAACTTACTTAATTCATCTTTAAGATCATTAAGTGGATATCTCCACAATCACGGCTTCTGTATTTCTGCTAACAAAAGTAACGTCGTCATATTTACAAAGAAAACACATATTCCCAACATATCTTTGGAAGTAGACGGTGAATCAATTCCTCAGGAAAATAAAGTTAAATTCCTAGGTTTGTGGTTAGACTCCAGACTTTCTGGAGCTATTCCAATGGATTACATATCGCAGAAATGTGAAAAAAATACTAATATCCTTAGATCCTTAGCTGGTGTATGGTGGGGTTCTCACCCATTTTTTCTGAAACTCCTTTATAATGCTATTATCCGCAGCCATTTAGATTACGGATCCTTTGTTTTAGACCCTATCACTAAATATTCCTCTGTTAAAATTAATAAAATACAATCCAAAAGTCTTCGTATTATTCTAGGTGCCATGAAATCCATTCCAATAAATGCTATGCAAGTCGAGTGTGTTGAACCCCCACTATATTTACGAAGACAATATTTATCGGATAGATTTTTATTCAAGTTAGTACAAAACTCTCGTCACCCTCTTTTGAACAAACTTGAACTCCTTTCCGGCCTCGTGAGCAATCATGATATCACTTATTCAAATAATCTCCCGCCTCTCCTATATAGTTTTTTGAAATTTTCTCGCCTTCCTCATCCGGTACAACATAGCTTAACTCACCCGCTATTTTCACTTTCATTTGAAGCACTTTTGTTTCAACCTCACGTTATCTTAGATTTTGGTATTAACAAGAATGACTCTGGATCTCGTGCTAAATTTAACAGACAGATCGCTGACCATTATGATGATTTTGTGACTTTTTACACAGATGCCTCTAAGTTAGGATTTCATAGTGCAGTTGGGTCTGCAGTCTGGATTCCATCATCATCAATAATTTTAGAATTTAAGCTTCCTTCTATCTCATCAGTCTTTACAGGGGAATCCATTGTCATTTTAGAAGCCATTTGCTTTATAAAAGCTCATAATATTCCAAAATCTATTATTTTCACCGACTCAAAGAGTACTCTTCAAGCAATAAAAGCCAATCCGTTCAAATTAAAATCCTTTTTCCTTCCTATTTTTAAAATTAAGGAGTCTCTTTTTCAGTGTAACCAGTTGGGGTTACAGGTTCTATTAGCTTGGATTCCGGGCCATTGTGGAATACCTGGCAATGAGTCGGCAGACACTTGTGCCAAACGGTACTATCACCGGTTCAACAGATCATGCCGTTATTTACAGCTATGATTTGTGCTCTTATTCAAAACCTCTCCTTATTAACAATTGGACTAAAGAATGGGAGAAATCACGAGTATTAAAAGGCAAATATTTTAGATTTATTCAACCTGTTATTCCTTACCGGCCATGGTTCTACAAACATAAAAACTTCAATAGAACTATTACCACCACAATTTGTCGTTTACGATTTGGTCATTCTTGTACGCCAACCCATTTACGTAAACTAAGGATTAGGGATAATTCTATCTGCGAATGCGGATTGGATGAAGGATCAATAGATCACATAATTTTTAGTTGCCCGCTACAAAATATTTCACTTTATGATGTGCTTCCTACAGAAATTCCTCGTCCTACTTCTGCTGAATTAATTCTCTCTCTTGCTTTTACTCCATTCATAAATATTTTATGTAAATATATTAGTGTTACTAAACTTAAGCTTTAGTATGTTTTTAAAGGTTAAAGTTGTTTTACGGTCCTAACATTTCGTTAATGACCGTCCGGTTATCTTCCTTTATAATTATATCTTTTTTTTTTTCCTTTACCCTTCACCATTCTCAATTCAACATGAGTTAAAGAGTGTGTCTGTGAACCCAAGAGTTGCACCTATGACTATACCGACCAACAAGATCTTGAAGCATCGAAAGGCAGCATTACCGACCATCAAGATTTAGAGGATTTAATTTGCTAAAGGAAAGCTTTCAGAAAACTAACGACTTCTTCGAGGCCTTTTACTTGGACATTGGCGAAATTGCTCCTACAGTGCAGCAGAAGCCAAAAAGGAAGAAAAAAAAAAAAAGATGTATGCCACTTGTTGGCAATTTATTAAAAGCTTTTATTTAACTTGCCCTGTTAGTATGGGACAAATCTTGTGAGTTAAATTAGAACCACTTCCTGTCGTTAGATTAGGTTGAAATTTGGTTTACTTAAGTAACTTCGATGACAATGCAATAATATGGTACCATGAAGCTGGTCTCAAGATGGCGTCGGAAGGTGGCCATAGGAACTCCTAAATTAAACAAAATAAAATCGTCGAGTTTGGACTCGTTTGAATAGTCTTGACAAGCACATTTTCTTCGTTTTTTCATATTTAAATCAAAAGTTTTTTCAAATTTAAATTTTTTTTAATTAATATTTTATTTTCTTGTGTTAAACCTAGGAAGTATATTTATCTCGGTTTATATTTGATCTTTACTAATGTGTGTAGTATTTGTGTGGGTCTTCTAATATTTATACAATGTGACAGTGATTTTAGTGTAAAATATTTAGACTATTTTCTTTGTGGTGACGAAGTAAGAATACAGTACTATTTCTTGCCCGTGGGTGTTGTAGAGGTCAAGTAAGGTATATAATATGCAGTTATAATATATGAGTAAATAGGAGGATATGATATGCAGATAACGTGTATATTAGGGTGGTTCATTTCCGCAAACATTTTTTTTTTCGTTGCTAATGCAAAATAGTAAAAAAAAATTCTCACCAAGTTTGAGCTCTTAATATTAATTTTAAGTACTTACAATTTAAATTTACAGTTTTACCATTCAAAATGCATGTAAATAAATCTTTTTTTTTTTCAAATTTCTAATGCTTACCCGGCTTTTACAATATTGCAAATCGATTTGATGGAACTTGTGGAGAATTTCATGCTCTTCAAAATAGTCTTAGTTTTTTTTGTGTAACTCGCACTGGTTCACCAGTAGGAGTCGTCAAAGTACAGTTTTTGAAAAAAAATATTTTTTTTTTAATTTTTCGAGCAAACCGCCAAAAGTAGGAAGAAAAAAAGAACTGACTCATAAAAAAAAAGTTATCCGACCAATATTTAATGAATTTACAGCCATTTTTATACCGGAAAATGTAAGAAATTGATAAATACTAACTCATAATGTTATTTAGATTATTTTTTTTCTATTTATTACCATTATATTTCTCTACACTAAGAACTTTTTTTAAACTATTATGATTTCTCACTCATAATAAATATTAAAACAACACACAAATTCATAAAAAACTATAAGAATAAAATTGTAACATAGGTATTGCAATTTTTCAACATTTCTGTCGTTTAGCAAAATAATAAAAATGAAGATTATTTATGTTTTTGTAGCAAAATTCCAAAATTAGCAAAAATTTAATTTTATCGCTTATTTTGGCGCTTTTTTGATCAAAAATTAAAAATAGTCGAATCTATTAAAAACAAAAATCGAGCAATAATAAATATCCTCGATTTACTTTAGACAGGAAAAAGCTTGAAATAATGTCGTCTAAAAGTATAAGTGATTTTGTGACTCAAGAATCTCTCACTATTTTCGATAAGTTTAATTTGACGTGTGAATTTTTAGATATCGACCCTGATTTGTGGGAAACAGATCAAGAATACATTACTTGCTGCGAAACTTTCAAAATTTACGTGTTGTTAATGATACTGCCGAACGATGTGTTGCACTCATTGAAAAATTTAACGAGTTTGGTACATATGATGAAGATCAGAAACAATATTTATTATTAATGGTTCAAAAATGTAGAAAAGAATTTCCAACGTGCGCCAAAAAGCTATATTCAGCTTCAAAATCTTGATGTGTTTTGAATAACATAGTAATTATTTGAAATTGTTTTTTATAACTATTCTGATGTTTATCACATTTGAAGTATTTTATATAATAACGTAATCTTCTGTATATTTTGATTAAATTTTTGTTGCTTTTTTATGAATTCATGTGTTGTTTTTGTATTTATTATGAGTAAAAAATCATACTAATTTTAAAAAAGTTCTTAATGTTGGGAAAAATAATGGTAATAAATAGAAAAAATGAATCTAAATAACATTATGAGTTAATATTTATCAATTTCTTACATTTTCCGGTATGAAAATGGCTGTAAATTCATTAAATATTGGTCTTTTTTTCTTCCTACTTTTGGCAGTTTGCTCGAAAAATTAAAAGAAAATATATTTTTTTCAAAAACTGTACTTTGACAACTCCTACTGGTGAACCAGTGCGAGTTACACAATAAAACACTAAGACTATTTTGAAGAGCGTGAAATTTCCCACAAGTTCCATCAAACCGATTTGCAATATTTACAAAAAAAAAGATTTTTTTACATGCATTTTGAATGGTAAAACTTTAAGTTTAAATTGTAAGTACTTAAAATTAATATTAAGAGCTCAAACTTGGTTAGAATTTTTTTTTTCTATATGTAGATTAATATTTTGCATGAGCAACGAAAAAAAAAGAAATTTTGCGAAAATGAACCTAGTTGTATATGAGAGAAGGAAAATTCTATAACCCATCTGACCAGGGTGGTTTTGGAAGGCAATTCATCTTTTCTTCTGGAGGAGGTACGAGCCCAGCAGTGGGACTGTGGAATATGTGCTGATGTGACAATGATTATTTAAACTGTTACAATTATTTCACACATAATTGCTTTTATTATGTACATCATAATTCCAATAATTTTATATTTTTTTCTAGGGAAACGATTTTGTGAGCCTCGATATGCCAGAAGACCCTGGTTGATTTGGTTTTATGATACATCTAAACAAGGTCTAGGTGCATTGATCATACATGCAGCTAATGTATGGCTCTCTCCACACCTTACTGGGAATCCCTGTACATGGTAATATTTCTTTTATTGTTTTTTGTCGAACTAACTATTATTAGTATTTTGGTGCTAAGATGTAATGCAATTGCCTCTAGAGAAATAATTTTAGAGTTGAACATCAAAATCGTATGGAGAAATATTACTTTTTAAATTATAAGAAATCATTGCATTGAAATTTCGATAAGTAAAATAAAAAATAGAATTTGCGACATTTTACTCGTCAATACTTTTTTTTAAATGAAGGTTAAGAAAGTATTCCTAATAAATACATGATTCCTAATTTGATTAGTTACTAATTGCAGAGTGCAACACATTCACTAACCATAGAATTAGTCCAATTACATTTAGTGTGAGACTTTTATGTGCCATAGCATCTGAATAATTTGACATAGAAAGACCAAACCAATGACAGAACATTTTAATTACATATACTTTCAAGTTTCGTGGAAAACAATATCTGCACCAAAAATTAAACTTCTTACAACACATTAGTGCAAATCTCAAGGTTTGCCGCAACACTCCGGCGTCTCAGTGGCGACTGTTGGTGGTGGACAATATGCCACGCAAATAGCCCCTAACAAAAATAGATTACAGGAAATTCAACATTACCTTTGCCATATTTAGTCTAAAAATTAGGCGGCTAGTTTTTGCGCAGCAATGTGCTTGGGAGTGTACGTGGGTAGATTCATCATCATTTCAGCCTATCGCCATCCACTGCTGGACGTAGGCCTCCCTCATGTTGCGCCACAATGAGCGGTCCTGTGCCGCCTGCATCCAACGACGCCCAGCTACTTTCACTAGGTCATCGGTCCACCTAGTGGGGGGGCGTCCTACACTGCGTCGTCCGATACGTAGTCGCCACTCGAGAACCTTTCTTCCCCAGCGGTTGTCGGTTCGTCGAGCGATGTGGCCTGCCCATTGCCACTTCAGCGTGCTAATTCTTCGTGCTATGTCGGTTACACCCGTTCTTCTGCGGATTTCCGTATTCCGGATTCTATCTCGCAGAGAAATCCCGAGCATAGCCCGCTCCATAGCACGCTGAGCGACTTTGAGCCTTGATATGAGGCCTACATTTAGGGACCACGTTTCCGTGCCGTAAGTCATCACTGGTAACACACACTGGTCAAAGACCTGTGTTTTCAGACACTGAGGTATGTTGGACGAGAAGATCCTCTTAAGTTTCCCGAACGCTGCCCAACCGAGCTGGATTCGTCGGCTGATCTCTTTCTCGAAATTGGATCTACCTAACTGGACTGTTAGTCCTAGGTAAACATAGTGATCGACAACTTCAAGAATCGCATTGCCAACTAGGACCGGTACAGGAATGACATGGGCATTTGACATGACTTTCGCCTTGTCCATGTTCATTCGTAAACCCACTAGTTGGGATACCCTGCTGAGATCATTGAGCATTGTGCCAAGGTCCTCCATGGATTCTGCCATAACGACTATATCGTCCGCAAATCGAAGGTGAGTGATGTATTCGCCGTTAATGTTGATGCCGAGTCCAGTCCAGTCTAAGAGCTTGAAGACATCTTCCAGTGCAGTGGTGAACAGTTTCGGAGAGATAACATCTCCCTGTCTCACGCCTTTCTGCAACTGGATCGGTTTCGTACTCTTATCCCAGATACGGACTGACATTGTGGCGTTCCTATACAAACACTTCAGCACTTCGATATAGCGATAGTCGATTTGGCACCGCTGAAGGGACTGCAGCACCGCCCAGGTTTCGACTGAATCAAAGGCTTTCTCATAGTCCACAAACGCTAAGCACAGGGGCCGATTATACTCCTCGGTCTTTTGTATAATCTGCCGAGCGTGAGGATATGGTCTATGGTGCTATAGCCTTTTCGGAAGCCGGCCAATGAAACGATCAATTTATTGCAAACCAAATTTCCCGATCGCATAATTTCACGAACGAGTCTATATGGAGTAAATCGAATCGATTGCAGCCTTAAAACTCAAAATCCGTGATGTGATTAAGGAAATAGACCCGCCATTTTGCCAAAAAGTGATTAAAAACTTTGATGAAAGCATCGACATCCCTCAGCGTGGTCGTGGTGGACATTTGCCAGATATCATTTTTCATTCATAATTGTCGAACTTTTCTCTTCGTAATACAATAAAAATTTGAATCATCTTCATCTAAATTTCTTGTTTTATTTTGTTTTAGAAAAGAAAGTTCTTTTTGAAAAACCTTTTATCTTCCCATCCAATCCTTTTTAATATATGTCTATCCTTGTAAATCCGATAAGCTCTTGGCGAGTTCTAATCTAATATTACGTCTGTCGGATAGCCAAAAGTGGATTTAACGTGTCTAAAACGACGGCTACAGTTTGATTATTATGAATTAATATAGTATTATTGTTTACAGGTATATAGTAAATTTTATGCTGGATTCCACACTCGGTCTTCTGATAATATGGGCTGGCATTAGGCTAGCCCAATATTGTGCTAGAAATTATGATATACCACTCATAAATTTTGGAGAATATGGTAAGTAGTAATATGTAATAAAGAAATTAATAATATCTAAAACTTCATTACGTGTGGTGACGGATTAAAAATACAATTCACTCTTTACCTGCCATCAGATATCGTAAAAGACGACTAAGGGATACAATATATGTATAGATAGTATCTACGTAAGAGGCGAAACTACATAGATAATAGATATAAAACCCTATACCAACTCGATTGACTAGAGTAGCATAATAGGTCAATTTCTCTTCTATTTTGGAAGAACCTCAAATCAAATATTGAGACGCATATGTGCTGAGTTGATGATATAAAATTAATAATATCAGGATATACGGACCATTTTATTGTATCTACACAAGCATAACGTCAAGAACTATGTCGGGTCGATTACATTAATCTTGTTTTAATAGGGAGATAAATGTTGATGTCTAATTTTGTATTGCCACGCTATATTTTTTGGAGGCATATACATTTATGTAATAAAAAAAAAAAAACAAATTTGCTAGGAAAACATTATTCATGAACATTAAAGTTGCTTTTTTCAAAGGCCACATCCAACACTAAACAAATAATCCTTAAATTGGACTTTACAAATATACAATTAACGGACATAAATTACATCTGGACTCGGAATAGCAATTTACGGATCGCACAAAATATTGCCCTGCGTGGGCACACAGCTCTTGATCCCAGGTAGCTTATCGTTATCTATATTTTAACCACTATGCCATCTGGGAAGTCATTAGTTTCAAGTGCAGACTATTTTTAGTTTCCACGGGTACTTCATACAATAATATAATATTTGTCCACGGCATTGCTCTCCCGGTTTTTGAAAATTAATTTATCCCGGTATAAGGAGAAGGCCTTAACATTCGGACTTTAGAGATTTGTCGTCTTTTTAAACGATTTGTTAAGCAAGATGAGGCCAAACCACCGACCTCATCTTGCCCAGCTGTTTGGGGCGGAAAAGGAAACGCGGTACCCATTGCCTACTGTACGTTAATTCTCCATTAGGAATCTACACATAATATTCCATGTCTACGTCTACAGTTGGCCATAAGTCTTCAACGAAGTAAGAACAACGATTGTCACGTTTGGCAGGAGGGATGGCGATCGCTATTGGTGTTAAAAATTTCCCAGAAGAAGGCTGTTACCCATTCCACAGCTCCCCGACTTCTCTCAAATAGTAACCAGTTAAAACCCTCTTAAACCCGTCACCAAATGAGGACGTGAATATATAATATTAGTATTACAACTTTCCGTGTGGCGACGAAGTGAGAATACAATTCCCCACTCCCTATCTTGCCCGTGGATGTCGTAAAATATTACTAAGGGTTATAATTTGCATACTATCTGCGCAAGAGAAGGAAATCTCGATAAGATAATATTTTAATTGTTTGAATACGTTAATGCAAGATGTTACATAGTGTACATAAGTCCTGTCATGTTCAGCCTCATGTTAAGGCGTACAAATTTGAGTGGAAGCGCTAAGTCATATCATAATTACACTAAATTATATTTAAATTGAGTCAATAATTATAATTTCATTGTAATGATGTCAAATACAGGTATTAAACAAAATTAAAAACTGTGATTAGTCATGTGGATACAAAACCGTATTCCAAGTGGAATAGTAGGTCATAGCCGTCCCTTTATGGAGGAGGTCTGAGCCCAACATTTTTTTATAGGTTGAGATGATGATGATAACTAATATAACACTTTTGAATGCCAGGTAAACCCCCAATGTGTGCAGCATGGATATGCCAATGCATATTGTATGCAGCTCTGGCGACATTCGCCAAGTCCGTGCTGGCGTTGGTACTGCGGTTACCACCTGTGGTTGATGTACTGTCTACGCTCCGCCTATCTCCTGTCTCGGACCCGAGGCTCGAGCTCGCCGTAGTTATGCTCATCATACCATTCTTTGTAAACGTGAGTTTCTTTTTTAATCTAAAATTAGCTACATTCCAAAGAGGTAGAGATGCAAGGAGCATTTTTTGTATTTATACTTATTAATATTATAAAGAGAATGTTTCTGTTTGGTTGAACGCGATAATCTCGGGTACTACAAGTTCGAATAAAAAAAACATTTAGTATTGGATAGCTCATTTATCGAGGAAGGCTATAGGCTATTTAACATTACGCCACAGCCAATAGGAGCGGAGCATCAATGGAAAAGAATTACACAAAAGGGTAAAAGTTAGTGCTTTGAAGAGCTTCTTTTGCGTACGATGCTCTCTCTCTCTGGTTTTATCTAGCGGGCGCTACTCAGTTAATTATTTGTATTGATTTTGACAATTTCTATAGTAAATTCACAAAGATTTTTGTATATTAGCTGACTTACATGTTAAAAAATGTGTTCAGTTTAACAGTTGAGTCGAGTATCTCTAGTATACTAATAATTAAGTGTCACGGTGAATCCATTAGTATGTACACGGTGTTTGTTTACTCATTTAACGATACATTCGACTATTGATGCGTTAATAAAACCCGTTGCTCTAAATAATTACAGCTGATTCAATTGGATCCTTAAAACGATAACCCTGACCTCGAATGTAGTGTCTCCAGTTCAATACTAACAAACTATTCATCTATACCAATAAATAAAATTGGAGTGTCTGTTTGTAATGTCAAAATAATAGGCTTTTTTCATGCTCACACGGTTATTTGCACGACACCTATGCCTAAAATAGCAATTAAAATTTTTTTGTCTGTCTGTCTGTTTGTTCCGGGTAACCTTCAAAACGGCTGGACCGATTTCAAAAATTCTTTCACAAATGGAAAGCTATAATATCAGGGCGTAAACTAGGCTATATTTTATCCCGGTATTCCCACGGGAACGGGAACTACGCGGGTAAAACGACTATAACCGAAGCGAAGCGAGGTCGGGTTGCTAGTTAGTTATATATTCAATGTTCTTTCTCTATATTCGATTCCATTGTTATGCAATCAGAGCTTAACTCAGACCTGAGAAACCGCGCCATATATTTTCATACTGCATATTGCCACATCAGCCGCGCGCGTCATAAATCGCCTAAGACTATTTGCTTCTTCACAAACAGGCTTTTTTAACTTTGGTACAGAAATACATTTATCGCTTTCTAATATATTTTCTTATAGGTTTCTTCTTATATGTCATTTTCTCTTAAAATTTATACAAATTTCAGTGTCTCAGAATCTAAATATTTGATCCCACTAAACGCTGGACACTCTGGACAGATCTATTCACGTAAAAGAATTAATGATTAGTCAGTCCGACGCTAAACCAGCCATGTACTAAATCAGTCAAATTTTCTGCTAATGTTATAAATAAGAGAATTTATAGGTTTGGATGCACGTTACTTTATCACACAAAACCGGCCTTGAATTTTGTTTTAACACAAATAGTTTATAACTGGATTAAAACATGGTACCTACGTTGTGATAAATGGCTTAACGATTGTTATTCAATTATGTTAAAGTCGGCAGATACTAGTAGAAAATCAAAGTGTATTAACTTATTATCTGCTATATTCAGTATTTTTATACTTCATAAAATGCGTAATACGGAAATTCATGGAAGAACGGTGTCGGTTATACACACACATAACCCGAAAAGTTAGGACTTTGACATGACAATGAGTAGACTACATCGTTCGCCGAACCGACATCCGTTGAGGAAGAAAGGTTCGGACGACGTAGCGTAAGACGTCCCCAATGGACTGACCACATTTTAAAAGTCGCAAGTAACCGTAGGATGCAAATGGCCCAGGACCTCTCAGTGGCATTCCCCACAAGAATCGCTCATCTCCAAGAGAGGACGTCTACAGGCTGATGGACGATGGAGGGATGGAACTTAATATCTAAATGTTAAAAGTTTGATCGAGGGATGATTGTCAAAGAACAAGTAGTCGGATTGTGGATCGTCCACCACCCACAGTGCGTAATCATGTAAGGACGACATCCACTGTGTTGGGATGGCGATGTGGGGCTATCGCAAAGAATAACTGACTGTGAACCCCTCAATAGGGCAAACACGCCATAATAAGTGATTGGAGCGCGAATCATATGTGGCCAGAAATGTATTGCGGTCATGAATAAGTGTGGATTAGTAAACAAAACATAGCTTATAATCGTTATAAAAGTCAATTAGCTCAGTTGACGTCGGGCAAAAAACATTTGCTCATATTTCCAACTATACTAGATGACGAGAGCAGTCAAATAATTACTTCAATTTTATAATATAAAAAACCTTTTACAAAAAAATATCATAAAAAATCATGACTAAATTGCTGTTCGTTTTATTCTAATGTATCTTTTATAAACGCGTCAACTCATTAACCGTTATCTGTTGCGTGCAATAACCGGTTTATCAGTACTTTGTACAGTTTATTATTTAGTGTATGATCATTGCTACCAAAATATTTCAAATAATAAATATTTGAGGTTGCCGGTCGACGTTCGACCTTTAGACCGTAATTATCTGGTGTTAATCGGTGGAATGTATATGTACCAATTGCCTGATCTGGTTGCACCGCATAGAGCCATTTGTCTGGGTGTCAAGTTTTGTATTTTTTATGTGGTTGTGTCTTTTTATTATACTCGTATGGCTTGAAGGTGACGTGTCACGGGTGGGTTACGGGGCCGCGTGCCGCCCCTCTGTCCCCCCGGGCGGAGCCAGGCGGCGGGTGCGCTGACCGTTGCCTACCCCCCAAAAAAAAGTGCTTATATATTAAAATACTAGCAACCCGCCCTCGCTACGGTTTTAGTCATTTTACCCGCGTAGTTACCGTTCCCGTGGGAATAGCCTAGTTTACGCCCTGATATTATAGCTTTCCATTGGTGCAAGAATTTTTGAAATCGGTCCAGCCGTTTTAAAGATTACCCGGAACAAACAGACAGACAGACAAAAATTTTTTAAACTGTATTTTAGGCATAGGTGTCGTGCAAATAACCATGTGAGCATGAAAAAAGCCTATTATTTTGACATTACAAACAGACACTCCAATTTTATTTATTGATATAGATATAGGGCTGTATCAGCACCTTCTTCGCAATATTACCCGAATCATGGTACGTGTAAATAGAGTCAGGCTTAGAGGAAAAGTTTCGTGCTGGCCACAGACGTCAAGGAACCGGGTACCAGTGGCGAAGGGGCTAACCCACCGTATCATCAATCTCCTTCGCCATTGAGCCGACCACCGGTACCGAATTCCTTATTGTCCGTGGCCAGCCCGGTGGGATACCCTTTCGAGTACCCACCCTCCCTAACGCCCCTCTGGAGACGTCGGTCACTCTCGCGCGGTCTGCCTCTCTGAGGGTGACGGACTATTCCCGGGTCCAGTCACCCGCGGGCTCACCATGCCCGCGCCGCTCGAGTCGCCGGCGGTGGACCATGTCGCCGTAGAGAAGTGCCTCACGCGCACGCTCCACCTACCGCGTCCCAGTTCCTGACGCTGTCGAGCATCTCCGCTAGCTATAGTCGGCAGCGTCAAGTCGGCACCGATGATTGCGACGAGTTCACGGTGTTGCCCTGGCCACGCGGCACACACCTTGTGTGTGTGCTGCGCCGTGTCCTCGTCGCAATTGCAACACTAAAGGCAAACCCCTAGTTTGTTGTAGTTAATTGTTACTTTGGCATTGCTTGCGTTTATAAAATGTATTTATATATAATTGGATACTTTACTAATTCTGTAATATTTAAATACAGCTCATGTAAAATAGTTTCTTTTGTATAACGTATAATCTGGGAAAACATTGTCTCCTGACACAAAGGTTTTTACCCAATTCAGGAAACAATTATTATGTAAAATTTAATTCTGCATACGTTTTAAATAAAGATTATTATTAAATGAAATGGCTAACCCTATAAACCTCATAGTTTAATCATATGTAAAAGTTACTAGTTTGCTATTCAAATCTTAAATAGCAGTGCATACTCCAATTGATTTCACCTATTTACAATTTTTTTTTATGATTTACAGATATTAATATTCTGGGTGACAGACAACTTCCTCATGTATCATCCCAGAGGAGTCAGTTCAAAAATAAAGACAAAGGTAACTTTTATTTTTTAATTAATGTTAAGAGTCATCGTCTGGTGATATTCATGAGAGAGAATAATTTTATAAATAAAATAAACAACAAATTATATAATGCCAGTCGAAGCCATAATACGGAATAGAAAAAAAAACTCAGAATAAAATTAGTCTAGTCGTCATAGTGTAGTAGACCTACTATAGTAGGCAGAGCAGAGAATGCAGATACATGAGAGCTGGGTAGCTCTCCTAGTCTCAGCTAGTAAAGTGACCTAAAAGAATGATTTCCTCTGCATTATGTAAATTTCATTATATCATCATTTCTTTTTTATCGTTCAAATTATGTTCTTTTGTGGGTATACTTATTCCATATGTTCCATTGCTTGCCTGCATTGCAAAATCTTTTTATTTTTCCAGGTAAGATACCAGTCCATAAAAAAGGAGAAATCAGGGTCAGAAGAAGATGAACATTCTGCAGATGAGCGGCTTCTAGGTGCCAGCGTATGACCCCACAGGAAGCCCAGTATATTCCGGGCTTAAACTATGTATGTCCTAGGATAGGTTCCTTTAAACATGGACGTAGCTAATGGATAGATTAGGTTTTATACTCTCGAATTCTTAAAGAATTAAGATTAATAAGGAAACTGATTATTTCTAAGGCAGATTCTTTGATTTTGTGGACTTCTTGTACATGATTTCTTATTGTGAAATCGTGTAATTAGTTCTTTTTAAAAGTGAGATCTTTTAAACGTAAAACTATATTCATATGTATTAATTTTGGTTAATACATACACAAAGAGTATGGTTTATAACACTTTTGAGACAAAAAATTAGAAAAAAAAAATATATATATTGACATGTATTAATAGTGTTAATTTAATACATAGATTCTCAACGTGGGCGACAATGTCCTCTTCTACATTTTATTTTCATATAATTAGTCTTATTTTAAGACAAAATTACTAAGGTAGATCATAGATTCTTAACTGGGCGATAACCAACCCCCTTGGGGGTTTTGAGATTTCAAGGGGTCAGTAGCAGCCTGTGAAAATTTTTGAGCATTGAAATTTTGCAACGTTCTGTGAACAATTCTTTAAAGAAGGCCTATAGAAAAAATATATTCTCGAAGTGGGTGGTGTGCAAAAAAGTTAAGAAACTAGGATTTATATATCCTATATTTAATTTCAGTCTAAACGGATTATTTCGTTTTCGACAACAATCTCAATCCACACCATATAGCTACGTCCATGTTTCAATTGTATAATTGATTTGCCAATTCAGTGTATAAATCTCGTTGAAATTCGACTATCCTACTAATTTTTAATGGCCAATTATTCCAATAGTATGCTACGTTAGAAATTGTTAATTAATAATCAACGTTTACGTTATTATTATATTGCAGCACATTACAGGGTTTGTCAAAGTAAGTGCGCTATTCTTAGAGATTATTCCGTTAAATGCACTGAATTTGTGGTAAGACTTACCCGTGGTCTATCATGCTGCTGACAGTTTTCTGTCTACAGCCATAAATCAGGCGTCTCTCGTTCGCTCAGAGTATGGTACTACCATACTCTGAGCAAATAGCTACTGCGTGTAGTTTGATGTGCGAGAGCGAGAGCGGGAGAAACAAATACCACCCCTCCTTATATTCATTCCATTTCATTATTCATTTGGTTCTCTGTTATGATAGGCAGTGACTTGACTATGCTGCTAATATTGCTCAAATTTATTACCACTTACTATCATGTAGCCTACATGTTGCAAGTACATGTTTGTGTTCCCTCGTCGGTCATGAAATGCTTAATAATGTTAAGTGATCGGACTTATCTCATTATTTTATTTTATTTCTTGGAAAATTGACGATTTTAATAGTCACCCATCACGTTAACAATATTCATTTCTCATTTATTATTTCTGGTATCATATAAAACTGCTGTATTTAATGGCGATAGAACAATTTTGAAATATTCTATTCCTAATAACTTTTATATAAACATTATTTTCGTTCAAATTTACTTTTTGATGGGTGTGAAATTTAATAACGTTACGTAGACGGGGTTTTAGCTATAAGAAATACTACATTAGGAAATTAATTATAAATTTGTACATAGGTAACCAGAATTTATATATGCATATATGGCAGTCTTGTAATAAAATGTCAAAGTTGCACATTGATATGAGCTAACTGTTAGTATATATATTTTATTTGTGTTGCAACGAAAAACTGTTTAATTTTTATACATTTATATAATATAAAACATAAATGTACATATTATAAAATAAATATTTATGTAATTCGTATTTTTTATAACAGCAGACGACGCAAGGTGTTGCTATATTAAAAGCTGCTATATTTTCGCGGCCATAATTTGTTGTAAATGTTTTCATTTTAAATAATGAAATGACATCTTATATGTTTTCATATAAAGTTATAGTTACCAAAAAATAACGCTTACGGAATTGAAATATGTATATATCGCTTAATTGCACACCGATGTACAAATGCTTCAATTAAAATTAATATGAAAAGTAAAAAGATATTTTTGTACGTCTTACTTTTGGAAATGTAATAATTTTAATGTTCCTAAAGTGTATTTAGATCGTTGAAGTGCCATGTGTTATATATTGTTTTTTTTTTAGAAGAATATGTACATTGACATCGAATAAAGACTGAGAAGTCGAATTATAATTTCTTCCTATATAATTCCATTAATATGTAGTCAATATTTTGCACTTGTTAGAAGAAAAGCTCATTTATATATAAGTTAATATATTATTACAACTTTATATACTGCATACACTATGGCTAAATTTTAAATATAAATTTTAAAAGAACTTTTGTTTAAAATGATTTCTGATAATCAGGTGAGTATTACACATTGTAAATAAAGCTATGTTACGAATTTTGTCCCGTTTGTATTTGATTTTTGAGTGCCTCGCGTTTCGAACACTTTACAGCTTTCATGGTCACGGATAGTGTTTCGAGCGGACAAATATCCAATTACTGGCTAGTTAAATATTTGGCTATTTAACTGGTAAAATATATTTTGCCGGTTAAATAGCCAAATAATGCAAAAAATTCGATCTCGGCAATTGGTGTTACGAAACTCCTGATTTATTGATGTTGCTAAAGTAAGTATTAGGAATATTGACAGAATTATACACATAAGCTGGGTATTTGAAGAGCTTCATAATTAATTATTATCAATATTAATTAACATAATAATTAATTTTTAATAATTATATATAATTTATAACTTTTTATTTGTTAATTAATATATTTATAGTGTATATAAGGTCAATTCTTATTAGCCTGTACTATACATATTCTCAATCACGTATCAACCCCACCATGAGGCAAAAAAAGTACTTTGGTTAATTATCCGGTAAATTACCGACTGCACGTTGGTAAAATAAGTAAAATGTGTATTTTACCGGTAAATTCTCGTCTCTAGTCACGGATGGACTAAGATTTTTCACGCCCCAACAAGTTATCGTTATTACGGCGATCAAAAATCAAATACGAACTTGATAAAACCCGTAAAACAGTTTCGTTTAGAATATTATCTTGATTAAGAAATTTATGATTCTCCATATTTACATCTCTTTAAAGCAGTGGTTTTAATTTGTTCTCACAATGTTTTTTTGAGTAGTGTTATCTACCTACATTCATAGGTACAGCCTAATTTTATTCGTTACTATCCAAACAAGATTAATTTTTGTGGACTTACACTAATCACTCGTGAACCCTAATTTTTTTCATGTTAAACCTCCATCGAGTCACCCATGGACGCCTGGGGGTTAACATGGATAACTTTGGGAATTACTGCTTTAAAATAACCTATAATTTAAAATTATTCAATTGCTACTAGACTTATTATCAACTGCTAAATTTTAAATAATTGAGAACCTAAGTATGTTGTTTTGACACCCTAGGTATAATTCAATCATAGATTTCGCTGTTTAATTTACCATATTCCCGAGTAATTTATTGAGAATAGGATGTATTCAGTATAAACGTCAAAATATTTCCATTATCAGTCATGAACCAATGGTTTTTCCACCATCAGTGGAAGTCATCCAGCTTAATAACATCTACTACTGAACATAGGCATCGCTGCCGTCGCTATCACAACGCTACCACGGGAAAGTAGAGGGTGGCGACACATAGTATTCTTCATCAACCCATATGCCAAATTTCAAACCAACATTCCAGTCTGTCTGCAGTTCCCGGAGTAAATAAATGCAATGCATGAAGGCCTTGAAATATGAGGATGTTTTTGTGTGTGTTCTTTAACAGTTGATTCGTCCATTATGTATTAATAGACTGCAACAATGGTACTATTAAGATCCATTTAACAGATTCTCTGCTATGTCTGCACAGATGGCGTACTGGTTAAGATAGCGACCTACATTGCCAGTGTCGGGGGTTGGAATCCCACGCGGGACAACACTTTGTGCGATCCACAAATTGTTGTTCTGAGTCTGGATGTAATTTGTGTCCGTTAATTATATGTTTGTGGAGTCCCCCGCAATACAAGGATTATTTCCTTAGTGCAGGGTATTGTTTTAAAAATAAATAAAATAAATAAATATTATACGATCTGTTTAATTAAATTATATTGAATACTTCTAATTTACTTCTCATATTTTGTATGATTGTATGTAGTAACAGAGCAATAATGCAATTCACCACCAACTTGCCTTTGGATATCGTAAAAGACGACTTACGAATAAAATGTGCAAAATGCAAGAGAAGAAAAATTTCGAAATAAAACCCTATAACAACCCGTCTGACCAATGTGCTATAGTAGGTCAATTTCTCTCCCATTGTGGAGGAGTCTTGAGCCTAGTGGTGCGGTGTATATGAGCTGTGATGAAGACTATCATTTTGGGCAACTACTCGAACATTATTAATAAAAAAAGTGTGCGTGTACCTACTTATCTATGTACGCACATAAGAAGTTATACTTCTTTGGCGTGACAAGATAAAAATTTTATCCTTCGTGTTATCCTACGTTTGTAGAAAAAGAACACTAATAATAGGAAAAAAAATGTATTTAATACATTGAAATTTTTATTATAACGCATTATCTAGCTGAAATTTGTGACGGTGTGCGCGCGCATTGTAAAAAATGTTTAGTAGTTAACGTTGTCGTGACGGTGTTCGCGCCTATAGTAAAAATTTACTTTCAAAATTTTCCCCTAATGCGCCATATTTAAAAATATTGCATTGTTGCTCATCATCACTCTGCTCTTATCGGACTCGGAGTCGATATGTACCTACTCTTCATTCACATAACATATTGCAAAAGTTTTGGCAATAGTTCTATGACCGGTCGCATGCCTGACGATGACTCTCATTGGGAATGTAATTGTTGACCAGACATCCGACGAGTCTGGCTCAGGTCAATGAGGTCGAGGTTGGTTTTTAGGGTTCCGTACCCAAAGGGTAAAAACGGAACCCTATTACTAAGACTTCGCTGTCTGTCTGTCCGCCTGTCTGTCACCACGCTGTATCTCAAGAACCGCAATAGCTAAACAGTTGAAATTTTTACAATTTATGTATTTCTGTTGCCGCTGTAACAACAAATATTAAAAACAATATAAAATAAATATGTAAGGAGGCTCCCAAAGAACAAACGCGATTTTTTTTACCTTTTTATAGATATTGGTACGGAATCCTTGGTGCGCGACACCGACTCGCACTTAGCCGGTTTTTTATTTAGTTTTCGTCAAAAAAAATCAATTTTTGTATTTTTCTTTAGTTTCTCTTTTTTTCTTTTTAGTCGTTTTTCACGACAGCCACGGGCAATGCAAGCGTTGATAGTATTCGTAGCTGGCACCACACAGTATTGCATTGGTGACAACCGGACATAATTCTTTACAAAAAAATCTATTCAAGTTCAAAAGTTTTAATTAATCATTTTAAGCCTAATGAACTCGGAAGCATTGTAGACTGTGATGATTTTCAATAAATATTGTTGTAAATTGTGAAATATTCCTGCTATGTACAATATGCGGTTTTAATTAGACTAGTTTCAAAAAAATAACAATAGTTATGTGCCTGTGTATATATTGCAAAATGTTCCACAGATTTCGTGAGATATTCGATCTGATTTATTAAAAAAAATGTATAAAAGATTTTAAAATGATATTATTTTGGCCGCAGGTGTTTATGATAATTTATATATGTTACGGTTAATACCCGAAGTGCGGCTACACCTAGTTCTAGCCGCCTAAAACTAGGTGTAACAGTTTTGTTCACGGCTAATATTAGGTGTAGCCGATTTCATTTGGTTAAAACTAGGTATAGCCTTCTTTATGCTGGCTACAACTAGATGTAGCCAATCCTACTATTCTTCGTATTGGTTCAACCTACAATAAAACAAGTTACAATCAAGGAACGTTATTATTTATTTGAAAACTAACCTAACCTAACCACGTAGGCCGTGAACAAAACTGTTCACCTAGGTTTAACCATCGTAGTGCGGCTACACCTAGTTTTAGCCGGCTAGAACTAGGTGTAGCCGCACTTCGGGTATTAGCCGTGACATATATAAAAATACCATCAACGAATGTGATGTAATGTACATATTGTTGATAAGGACTAGTTTTGTAAAAACATAAATGAATCCGATACATATATTTGTGCATATGTTACTTATTTGTTTGTGCGAATATAATTCACAGTATGTGTTCATTGTAGTTTTATTGTACGCACTTAAGGGACCATCCATAAACTACGTCATGGGGCGGAAGGGGGTCAATGAAGTGCGATATTGGTTGATAGAGATGGGAGGGATCCTCAGTTTCGAGATGTCACTTTTTAAAAAGTAAGTATTAAAATGCCAATTTTGAACTATTAACGGAAAACTTAACAATATATTCAACCCTATTTCTTCCGCAACATCAGTTCTTTGATAAATGCTGCCAGACGCGCGCGGCGTTGCGTCGTGGTTTCATTATTTATAAAGAAATAAATAAAATTGAAGTGTCTGTTTGTATTATCTAAATATGTAGTAGATTTTTCATGCTCATGTGGTTATTTGCACGAAAGAACAAGCTTTAAAAATTTTTGTATGTCTTTCTGTTTGTTTGTTCTGGGTAATCTTCAAAACGACTGGACCAATTTTGATAATATTTTAATATAAGATTGCTGTCAAAATAGTAGAATTCGTAAAAACAGTAGTTTTATTCTTATATTTTTGAAACAAATAGTTGGGATTCATCAAAATCCAAACATCTTTTTTTCATTTTTGCTGACGTTCTACATGTTTTTTGTGTGGTGATAGAATAAGAATACAACTCATCATTCGCTCTCTTGCCCGTGGGGGTCTTAAAACATGATTAAGGTATATCCAGATAACAAAACTATGCCAACACGTCTGGTCAGCTTTATACAGTAAATCAATTTCCCCCTATTATGGAAAAGGCTGGCGCCCAGCAGCGATTCGTATGGACCGAGATGATGGTCCACTGCTGGACTTAATATCCTTATAATTGCCATAATATTTACGCTTGGCACATAGGCTATATATTGGTGCTGTTATAACCTAGAAGAATGCTGCTGCCCATTGGCATAGATTACTAGGTAGACAGTGTTAATAGTATTCTAGAGAACCTGTATTTACTTAGCACAAGAATCAGCTGCTTCATTGCCTAGCCACAAAGGTACCTTTATGACCAGGAATCCAGCTTAAAACAACATTAATACCAAGACACACTGCAATAATAATTAATATCTCTTATTTGAATTGTAATTTAAACGTGTACGGGCATTATTACAACTCGGTAAAATGTAAATAGTAAGAAAGGAGGTAAGTACCTACTATCTTACAACTTCTGATTTTTGTTAGCGTAATATAATGCGGTTGCCATGACTCTTATTATTTGTCTCAAACAAAACCTGACGTTTGCACTTATTTGGTGTTATATTAAATGTTACTTAGTTAAATGTTTATAAATAAAATTATTTATTATTTGAAGAACGATACACGCGACCAATAATGGAGGAAAGTGAATTAAGGAAATTGTTGCAAACCAAAAACGGATGTCGGATCCCGCAGATGAGGCCCATACCTGACGTGCATCAAATGGATAAATTGCCATTTACACCATTGCCGCCCTACAATAGACTTAAGGTATCTACAATTCCTATCTAAATATTTTAATTTCTTTAAAACCAAATTATTTTTTATTTTATACTAGCAGCACCCTGCGGTTTCACTCGCAGTTCCTCTTCCCGTGGGAATATCGGGTTAAATTATAGCATATGTGTTATTCTTATATGTCAGCTATATTTTTGTGAAGTTTCATCAAAATCTATTCAGTAATTTTTGCGTG
The DNA here is from genome assembly GCA_032191425.1 of Lymantria dispar. Lineage (NCBI taxonomy): Eukaryota > Metazoa > Arthropoda > Insecta > Lepidoptera > Erebidae > Lymantria > Lymantria dispar. Next base: position 10,658,102 of record CM063455.1, read on the forward strand.
AAAGAGCAACAAACATCTTCACATACTCACAAACTTTCGCGTTTATAATATTAATAACGATTTTAATTTATCCATAATAAAAGAGTGGATCTTGAAATTATCCTATTTGTATTGTCAGTATTTTAGACTGAACGGTCATCAGTACATTTTTAATGTACAAGTAGGTTTGCCTGCAAGGCTAAATACGATTACTATGCGCCTAAATAAATATCAAATATTGTCCTGGGTTCAAATGTTTATAGGAAACCTATTACTGGAAACAACCATGGTAACAAAACGGCCACTTCAAGCTAAGTTTCGCTTTACTGCTGCATCTCTGCATGTTATATCGTTACCTGTAATCTAATCAAGCAATTTATTTGAAAAACTTTCACTTAAATACATTGCTTAGATGAGAATTTATTTTGCCAACTGATTCTGAACATAATGAACTTAACCTTCCCAATGTAGGGTTGCTATAACCGCCATGCTGAGCCGGCAGTTTCATGATCGCAGTTGATGTTATAAGTTTATCAATGCTGCATGTCTATTCTTCTATACTAAGAGCCGATTTTTACGATTCCACGATTCGATTTATTTTTAACTATACGGGAAATCTCATACTTTCAGTACACTCTCGATATAAAAATATTAAAGTCAATCAATGATTTCTATAATTCTCATAAATAGTTTTTGCATGATGCAATTAAAAATGAATGATACTCATGACTAGATTTTTATTATAGGTACTATAGAGATGATCTTAATTCTTTGTCCATATATTCATGGCTTTAGCCTATCTCTATATTTTAGTCAAGGAGTGCATCAATAAACGTAAACTTATAGATTACTGATGCTTCTAGTTTTATCATAATATTTGTTCTGAAGAGTGTGGAGCCTGGTCAGAGTCTGGAATTTAGGTACCTATAGGTATTCTCTGTATATGTTAATAATAATTATTCGCATAAACGAATAAACGCATATTTTCATTTACACGTAACTTGTGTACATTGTTGCTCACTGGTACCAACCCGAGTGGAATGAAAGTGGCAATATTATTACCCAATCTTTAGTTATCAACCACTATGTGATTATTGATTACAGGAAAAACAAGCAAAGTTTCGTAAAATACTTGAAGAGAGAGCTGCTAACAGAAAAGTAGAAATTGCTCGCCCAATTCTAAGAAGACGTGAACGTGATTGCTTAGATATCTCACAGTCAAGACACATTGAAACGTTACGAGAATGTGCTAACAAAATCCAGCCACCACCAATGTTGAAACAGTGGGAACGATTGATATGTAAATTGATCCCCCCTAAACTTTGTCAAGCATATCCCAACTTGATGAATGAGCTTATAGAAGAAAGTAAACAAGAATGGAACATAAATCTTCATCAACTTGCAGTAAAGACCATTATCAAAGATCAACCAGGAGTACCTCGAGTTAAGTATCAAGAGCCGTACTTTAAATACAAAGGTATTACAAAAAATTATGAAAAATTGCTTAAATTTCGCAAGAAGTTACAAGACGGTTCTCTGATACTGCATCCATTTATTAGACTTATTTTAGAGTCATCGGAAAAGCTCTTTCCCGGTTATATAATTGATTTAAGTAAATATAGAGCACGAGGTCCTATAAATTTAAATGATTTCCAGAGCAAAGTTTTGGACGAAATTAAACGCGCTGATTATTTAGTTTCTAGTACGTGGTATGGTGTTCTTACACAGTGGTTAAAAAATCCACGATGCCTTAAAGGGATGCGTTCTAACAGAATACCAAAATTTGTAACATGTGCTTCGAGAATGATATCGATGCAAATTCAAGATCTTATGCGTAGATCTATTTATGCTTTAATAGAAGACCTTAAAAATCCCGATCATGTGCCTATTTTAAAACTTGAATTAGATTTTAATGGAGAATTCATATATGACCCATCACTCGAAGATGTTTACGCGGTGTTTCATAATATAGCAAATGCGATATCTCATATTGCACAGCGTCTTATGCCAATCGAACAGTATCTTAAAACACCTTATAATTACGACGCATTGCCAGTAAATTATAATGAGTGGTTAAATAAAGATGGTCATGAAAAATTACAACAACAACTACATATAGTCTTTGAACCTTTACGTAACTATTTGGATAAACTTCGTTGCCAATATAGCATGTTGTATGGAGATTCAGCAAAAGAAATTTTGCTGGAATTTATCAAAAATACTGAAGAATTCGAGGTTTTCAGTAATAAAATACAATATTTTCAAGAAATAGACTCTGAGATCACTGGAATTTTAGAAAACGAATATTTTATCTGTGCGGTCGTGTGTCAACTTAGAATGGTAGATGGACTAAAAAGTAAAGCCTTTGATTTTATCAACGATATAATAGCAGGTATAGTAAAATCTCATATGGATGAAAACGAAAGTATATGTAATGAATTTGAAGAAATCGCCTCAAGAGCCCTTAAGCAACCAGAAAATGCTGAAGAATTAATAGAACAAGGTATATACATTTTGCATGCAAAAACAGTGTTAGTTGAATCTTTAAAAGAACGAATTTTAGTACAGATAAATATTATTGCTAACCTCCTACAGATGACTTCACTAACACCAGATCATATAGCGTTAAATACACGCACTGTTAACTGGCTTAAAGATATCAAACCTATATTTGAAAGGAACGCTGCAGCATATGAAACATTTAAAGCAGAGATGGAAGAATACTTACTATCCCGAATTGCATATCTTAATCAAGAAGTCGTGGAAATGATACCTTTTTTAGAAATGTTAGATAGTATGGATGACATTGAACATACCCTTGAATACTTAGAATATCTAAGAAAACTTGTTCATAGATTAGATGATTGCGATAAAATTGTTGAATGGATTAATAAGGAAGAAACCACTTTTAAATTTCCCCTTAGTAATTACCCAGATCTAGAAGAATTGAAAGAATATATTATACCTTTTCACAACCTTATATACCTCCTTCATAAATGGAGGAGGAGTTATTATATTTGGATGGATGGACCATTTGAATATATGGATCATGTTCAAATTGAACAAGATCATGATTTTTATTATAAGGAGTTCCTCAAAATATCGAAAAATTATAAGAACAAAATAAAGCAGCAAATTGCGGAAGGTGTAGAGAAACGATTTCAGGGACTGGTAGATGATCCTGATGTAAACAATCAACCTGCTCCAATGAAATTGTGTGCTCAGGCTGTAGCTGAAATAAAAGAATGGAGGCCAAACGTCCAAATGGCTCATATCATGTGCAATCCTGCTTTGGTACAAAGGCATTGGGATGAAATGTCTTTTATTGCGGGATTTGATTTGACTCCTACAGCTGGAACTACTTTGAGAAAGATTATAAATTTTAATCTTTGGAGTGACATTGATGAATACGAAATCATAAGTATAGCTGCTACAAAAGAACTTGCACTGATAACAAACCTTAATAAAATGATAGCAGAATGGACTGATATTTGCTTCAAAACTAGTCCCTATAAAGAAACGGGTATATTCATACTCTCTGGATTAGATGACATACAAAGTGTTTTAGACGATCATACAGTTAAAACAATAGGAATGAGGGGATCAGCTTTCGTTAAACCATTCGAAACACAAGTAAGATCATGGTATGATAAAATAGTCAGAACAAATACTACTATAGACGAATGGGGTAAAGTGCAAAGTCAATGGTTATATTTACTGCCTATTTTTTCATCTAAAGATATAGTAGCACAAATGCCTGAAGAGGGAGTAATGTTTCTTGAAGTAAATAATATATATCGTAGATACATGGGCACCGTAGAGAAAGATCCTCATGTACTTGACTTGGCTGGTAGTGTTGGTGTACTGGAACAATTAAAAATTGCATCAGAATTACTTGAAAAGATCAATGAAGGCGTAAATGATTATTTAGAAAAAAAGCGCCTCTACTTTCCAAGATTTTTCTTTTTGTCTAATGACGAAATGTTGGAAATATTGTCTGAGACCAAAAATCCACTAAAAGTACAACCGCATTTAAAGAAATGTTTTGAAGGTATAAACAGACTGGTCTTTGACGAAGAGTTTAATATATCTGCTATGGTATCCATGGAAGGTGAGCAAGTTGAGTTACTTGAAACTATTAACGTTCAAGCAGCGAGAGGTTCAGTAGAAAAATGGTTGGTCCAAGTTGAAGATCAAATGCTGAAAGCTGTCAAATCCGAAACAGAATTATCTTATTATGATTATCAAAATATAATGCGTTCAGAATGGATATTATCTTGGGAAGGAATGGTTGTACTAGCAGTATCGCAAGTATATTGGGCTATGGATGTTCATGATGCACTGTATTCACATAAACTAAGTGAATTACAAGCATTCCATTCTTCCTTAAATAAACAACTTAATGACACTGTAGCTATCATACGTCGCACTGACATTAGTAATTTAAACAGTATAACTGTAAAAGCTCTTATTGTTATTGATGTTCACGCGACAGATGTTATTTTTGAATTAATTAGTAAAAACGTTACCGAAGTGACAGACTTTCAGTGGTTGGCTCAACTTCGTTATTACTGGGAAGATGAAAAGATAGATGTGAAAATCATTAATGCCGTTGTGGATTACGCTTATGAGTACCTTGGCAACTCTGATCGGTTAGTAATAACACCTTTAACTGATAGATGCTACCGAACATTGATAGGAGCTTACTATTTACATTTAAACGGAGCACCGGAAGGACCAGCAGGTACTGGTAAAACTGAAACAACAAAAGATTTAGCTAAAGCACTCGCTGTTCAGTGTGTAGTATTCAATTGCTCTGATGGATTAGATTATAAAGCAATGGGTAAGTTTTTTAAAGGTTTGGCTTCCTGTGGTGCTTGGGCTTGTTTTGATGAGTTTAACAGAATTGATGTTGAAGTGCTATCTGTTATAGCCCAGCAAATATTGTGCATTGTACAAGCAGTTCGGCAAAAACTGGAAATTTTTGAATTTGAAGGCACTACACTGAATTTAAACTCCGCTTGCTATGTTTGTATTACAATGAATCCTGGATACGCTGGACGTTCAGAATTGCCTGATAATCTTAAAGTGCTATTTAGAACAGTTGCTATGATGGTTCCAGACTATGCGATGATAGGTGAAATTTCGTTATACTCTTTCGGTTTCATAGACGCAAGGAACTTATCTGTTAAAATCGTGACAACTTACAGATTATGTTCAGAACAATTGTCATCACAAAATCATTATGACTATGGAATGCGTGCTGTTAAAACGGTTCTATCAGCAGCAGGAAATTTGAAGAGAGCATTTCCTCATGAAAGTGAAACTATCCTATTGCTTCGATCTATTACCGACGTTAATTTGCCCAAATTTTTATCATACGATTTGCCTTTATTTGAAGGTATTATATCGGATTTATTTCCGGGCGTCACGTTACCTAAACCCGACTATGAAAACTTTTTGGTAGCTTGTAATGAATGTTGTCAAAAAAATAATCTGCAACCAGTAGACTGTTTTCTCTCAAAAATCATACAAACCTATGAAATGATGATTGTAAGACATGGGTTTATGTTAGTGGGGGATCCCTTTTCTGCAAAATCAATGACATTAAGAATATTATCTGAAGCATTAACTATGATGTATGAAAGGAAACAACCTAATGGCTGTGAATGTACTTACAAAGTATTGAATCCTAAAGCAGTGACTATGGGCCAATTATATGGTGCATTCGATCCCATATCTTATGAGTGGACCGATGGTATTGTGGCAACAATGTTTAGAGATTTTTCTTCGGATGACACTCCAGTCAGAAAATGGATTGTTTTTGATGGACCAGTAGATGCTGTTTGGATTGAAAATATGAATACTGTATTAGACGATAATAAAAAACTGTGCTTAACATCCGGTGAAGTAATTTCTATGACAAATGTTATGTCCATGATTTTTGAAGTCATGGATTTAACACAAGCTTCACCTGCTACTGTATCTAGGTGTGGCATGATTTATATGGAATCGGCTTCATTAGGCTTAGAACCGTTCTACAAATCCTGGATAACTACTCTAAATCCCATATGGTCTGAAGAGAATGAAGCGTATATTTTTGAATTGTGTAAATGGCTATTTGAGCCTTTGATATATTTTGTTCGGAAATACTGTAAACAACTTGTGACAGCTGGAGAAGTGAATTTATTGATGGGCACACTGCGCCTTATAGTTATGCTAATGGAAAATGCTATAGAAGGAGAAGAGGATACACGGCATACACGTACTTGGTTTCTAGCGTCGCTTATGACTGCATTAGTTTGGGGTATAGGGGGTATATTAGACTCTCCATCGCGTGAAAAATTTGATGACCTGGTAAAAGAATACTTTAGAGGTGATAAAAGCATACCATCAACGGTTGAGCGGCTCGATGTATCTATTCCTAGTGAGGGTTTATTAATTGATCATTACTACGTGTACAAAGGCAAAGGATTTTGGAAGCCATGGGCGGATGGAGTTAAAGCAGCTCAAATAAAAGAACAAATTAATTTGCTTCAAACTGTCATTCCAACATTAGAAACCGAAAAATATGTGGCCATTTTAAAATTACATACAAAGTTTCGCCAACCGTTACTTCTCATTGGACCCACAGGCACAGGCAAAAGCTTTTATATTCAAAATTTTATGATGCATTCTATTAATATAGAAAAATATACTCCTGGATTCATAACATTCACAACTACTACAACTGCTAATCAAACACAAGAATTAGTTATATCGAAATTGAACAAAAGAAGGAAAGGTATTTACGGTCCCAGGAAAGGTAAGTTGGCTATAATATTTATTGACGATATGAATATGCCAGCGAAAGAAAAATATGGAGCCCAACCACCAATAGAGTTGTTAAGACTATATTTTGATCAGAAACATTGGTATGATTTGAAAACAACAGAAAAATTGTATATTTTAGACACATTTTTTTATGGTGCCATTGGGCCAGTTGGTGGAAGTAGACAATTAATTTACCCACGAATGTTAAGGCATTATAATATATATTCTATTAACGAATTCACAAAAGAAAGTATGACTAAGATATTTATGTCTTTATTACAATTAGGTTGGAGGCGCAATGGCTTTGGTCAAGATGTGCAACCCTTTATAGTCAATATCATAGCAGCCACCATGGACATTTATGATCAGGCCACTGAAGGTTTAAGACCAACACCAGCAAAATCACATTATATATTTAACTTGAGGGATTTTTCGAGAGTAATTCAAGGTTGTGCATTATTAAGAAAAGATTCTACTGATAATAAAAAGATATTCATAAAAGTATGGGTTCATGAAATCATGCGTGTATTTTATGATAGACTTGTAAATGATGAGGATCGTACATGGTTTTTTAATATCTTAAAACAATCTACTAAAGAGTTCATGAAAGATTCTTTTGAGAATGCGCTAGATATTTATCAAAATGAAAAAGGAGAGGTTACCCAAGACACTATAAAGAATATGATGTTCGGTTGTTATTTGGATACAGATAGCATAGAAAGCGAACGTCGTTACGAAGAAATGCCGTCAAGAGAAGCGGTGTTAAATGTAGCCGTTACTATGCTAGCTGAATATAATTCAATGCATAAATCTAAAATGAACATTGTGTTATTTGACTATGCTTTAGAACATTTGTCCAAAATCTGCAGACTTATCTGTATGCCCTCAGGCAATGCATTATTGGTGGGTGTTGGAGGCTCTGGGCGTCAATCGCTTACAAAGTTAGCTGGTACTATTTTAGGTCAAAATGTATTTCAACCAGAAATTACAAAAACCTACAGTGTCAAAGATTGGCAAGATGATATTAAAGTAGTACTGCGGGAATCTGGTGGTCTTAATAAAGATACTACATTTTTATTTACAGAAAATCAAATAAAGATGGAACTATTCATACAAAATTTAGACAGTCTTCTAAATTCTGGTGAAGTACCTAATTTATATGGCTTAGATGAGAAACAAGAAATCCTAGAACTTGTGCGCTTAGCAGCTCAAGGTGGAAACAGAAATCTTGATATCAGTCCATTGCAAATTTTAGCGTTTTTCGTTGGTCGCTGCAAAGCTAAATTGCACATCGTACTATGCTTTAGTCCCATAGGAAGCGCTTTTAGAACAAGACTGAGGCTTTACCCATCTTTAGTAAACTGCTGTACCATTGATTGGTATGATAGTTGGCCCGAAGATGCACTAGAAATGGTTGCTCATCATTATATGATTAAAGTTAATGTGCCGGATAAAGTAAAAGCTGCAGCAGTAATTGCTTGTAAACAATTTCATGTTGATGCTCGTATTGTTTCAATTGACTTCTATAATAGTCTTGCACGAAAAACATATATTACATCGGCGTCGTATTTAGATTTAATTAAATCTTTTACCACTTTAACAAACAGAAAACAACGAGAATTAAGAGCTGCTAAACTTAGATACACTAATGGTTTAGATAAATTAAATCAAGCTGCAGAGGCTGTAACAATAATGCAGCATGATTTAAATGAATTAAAACCACAACTAATGGTAATGGCTGCAAAATCAACTAAGATGATGGAAGAAATTGCAACTGAAACTGCTACTGCTGACAAAGCTGCTGCTCAAGTGAGAGAAGATCAAAAAGTTGCTAATGTCCAAGCTGCGGCTGCTCAAGAGCTTAAAAAAGATTGTGAAGCTGATTTAGCACTTGCACTGCCAATTTTAGAAGATGCAATTGCTGCCTTAAATACACTGAAACCTGCGGATATTACAATTGTTAAATCAATGAAAAATCCTCCATATACAGTAAAATTGGTTATGGCGGCAGTTTGTGTTATTAAAGGTATTCCGCCAGACAAAATCCCCGATCCGAACAATCCTGGTAAAAAAATTTTGGATTATTGGGGTCCGAGTAAAAGAATATTAGGTGATATGGGTTTCTTAGATTCTCTTAGAAACTTTGACAAAGATAACATACCTGTTCCTGTCATGCAAAAAATTAGAAAAGAATACCTATCTAGCAAAGAGTTCAAACCTCATATTGTAGCAAAAGCCTCAACGGCAGCTGAAGGTCTCTGCAAGTGGATTATTGCTATGGATATGTACGATGCAGTTGCAAAGGTAGTAGCCCCAAAGAAAGCAAAATTGGAAGCTGCTGAAAAGGAATTTGCTCAAACAATGGCTATATTAGAAGAAAAAAAAGCAATGGTAGCAAGGTTAGAAGCTAAACTAGCAGAATTAAATGAAGCATTAGAGGAGGCAAACATTAAAAAGAAAGCGCTTGAAGATGAAGTACAATTGTGTATTGATAAATTATCCCGCGCTGAAAAACTAATCGGTGGCTTAGGTGGAGAGAAACTTCGTTGGACTAGAGCAGCTGAAAATTTACAGACACTTTTTGATAATTTAGCTGGAGATATACTGGTATCTTGTGGTATTATAGCATACTTGGCTCCATATACTTTACCAGTAAGGGCGAAAATAATTGATACATGGCGAGATTTAATCATAAAATTAAATATGCCCCATTCAGAACATTTTGTATTCAAAGATATTCTGGGAACAGATATAAAAATTCAAAACTGGTGCATTGCTGGACTGCCTAGAGATACATTTTCTGTTGATAATGGTGTTATACAAGATAATTCTATGAGATGGTCTCTTCTTGTTGATCCTCAAGGTCAAGCTAATAAATGGATAAAAACAATGGAAAAATTTAATGATCTACAAATACTGAAATTTACTGATGGCAATTACATGAAAGTTATTGAAACATGCTTAGAATATGGTAAACCTGCTTTAATAGATTGCGTATTAGAAGATATTGAAGCACCTCTGGATCCCATTCTTTTGAAAAATACGTACGTGCAAGCTGGAAAAGAATTCATTGCCATAGGAGATAATGTTATCGAATATCATCCAAATTTTAGACTTTATATGACGACAAAACTACGAAATCCTCACTACTTACCAGAAGTTTTTAATAAGGTAACCTTAATAAACTTTGCGCTTACAAAAGATGGTTTAGAAGATCAATTGTTAGGTATAGTCGTAGCAAAAGAAAGACCAGACTTGCAAGAGAAACGAGAAAAATTAATAGTACAAAGTGCTGCAAACCGAGCAGCTCTTAAACAAGTCGAAGATGATATCTTACGTACTTTACAAGAGACAAAAGGTGATATATTAGAGGATGAAACAGCGATAGAAGTTCTTGATTCTTCTAAACTATTAGCTATCGATATTATGAAAAAACAAGAAGCTAGTTTAGAGACTGAAACTGTAATAGAGAAATTTCGTCTAGGTTATAGACCTATTGCTTCACATTCTGCCGTTCTATATTATTGTGTGACTGAATTGCCGAACGTTGATCCTATGTATCAATATTCTCTAACATGGTTTATTAACCTATATATTATTTCTATTGAAAATGCAAACAAATCGAAAGATTTGGAAAAGCGTTTAAAGTTTTTGAAAGACACTTTTACCTACAATTTATATAAAAACGTTTGCCGATCATTATTTGACAAAGATAAACTTATGTTTTCATATATTATGTGCTCCAAAATGATGATATCCACGGGTGAAATGAATCTCGATGAACATTTATTTCTCATAACTGGTGGAATTGCAGTTGAAAATACGGTTAAAAAAGCCTTTGAGTGGCTTCCAGATAAGAGTTGGGATGAAATTTGTAGAATTAGTGATTTATCTACCTATACTGGTTTTAGTGATGATTTCGTTCAAAATATTCATAAATGGAAAGAAGTTTATGATGATTTAGAGCCACACAAAAAAATATTGCCAGAACCTTGGAATACCAAATTGTCTTCTTTTCAGAAATTGTTAATAGTTCGAATATTAAGGCCAGATAAACTAATCACAGCTATATCAGAATTTGTAGAACAACAAATGGGTAAAAAATATACAACACCACCGCCTTTTGACATCGCTAAGTCCTTTGGAGATTCTAACTGTCTTGCACCTTTGATTTTTATATTGTCTCCAGGTTCAGACCCAATGGGGGCGTTAATAAAATATTGTGAACGAATGGGCTACTCGCATAGATTTAATTCTATATCTTTGGGACAGGGACAAGGACCTATAGCGCGATTAATGATAGAAAAAGCTCAACTTGAAGGTGGCTGGGTATGTTTACAGAACTGTCACTTAGCGGTTTCTTGGCTACCAGACCTGGAAAAGATTACGGAAAATTTTGATTTAACTAACACGGATATGAGTTTTAGATTATGGCTTACTAGCTATCCATCTGATAAATTTCCAGAGTCTATATTGCAGATTGGCGTTAAAATGACGAACGAGCCACCTACAGGATTACAGCATAATTTACACCGTTCATATAATTCCGAACCACTAAAGGACATAGAATTTTTTGAAGGGTGTCCTGGCAAGGATAAAACTTTTAGTAAGCTTTTGTACGGCATTAGCTTTTTTCATGCCGTTGTACAGGAAAGAAAAAAATTCGGTCCTTTAGGGTGGAATATTCAATATGGCTTTAATGACTCCGATTTCCAGATTTCAGTAATGCAGTTACAAATATTTTTAAATCAGTATGAGGAAATACAATATGTAGCTATTAAATACCTAGCTGGAGAGTGTAATTATGGTGGTAGAGTAACTGATGATTGGGATCGACGTTTAATAGTAACGATATTAGATAATTATATTAATCCTGGTGTAGTTAGCGACCCGAATTACACATTCTGTAACATCGGGACTCAATATGGATTACCGCGTAGATGTGAATATCAAGATTACATTAAACATATAGAAAATGTTCCTGTTAATCCTCCGCCGGAAGTTTTTGGATTACATATGAATGCGGGAATGACTCGTGATTATACTGCTTCCATGGAACTTACGGCAGCTTTAGTTCTTGTTGAAGGAACTGGTAGGGGTGCTGAAGGTGGTAATACAGAAGTTTTACTTACGCAGATATCCTCTGAAATTCTTTCCAAGCTCCCTAAAAAATTCGACGTTGAAACAGCTCAAAAGCAATATCCCGTAGACTACAGTGAATCCATGAATACAGTTTTAATTCAAGAAATGGAACGTTTTAACAAATTGTTAAACGAGGTTCGAGTATCTTTAACCGATTTGCAAAAAGCAGTAAAAGGTCTTATCGTAATGTCTCCAGCCTTGGATATGCAAGCTAACGCCATGCTCCTTGGCAAAATACCTGTAAATTGGAGTAAGGTATCTTATCCTAGTTTGAAACCTCTTCCTAGCTATGTAAACGACTTAACGGAACGTTTGTCTATGTTAAAAAACTGGTATATGAACGGCAAGCCGCCAACGTTTTGGCTTTCAGGATTCTTTTTTACGCAAGCTTTTTTAACCGGCTCAGTGCAAAACTATGCTAGAGCTAAGCAAATCCCTATAGATTTGCTGGCATTTGATTTTGAGATAAGGCATGTCACATACGAAAACGAACCACCTCCAAACGGTGTATATGTTCACGGACTCTTTATGGATGGAGGTCGCTGGGATCCCAAAAACCATGCAATCGCCGAACAATTTCCAAAAATATTAAATGATATAATGCCTGTAATATGGTTATTTCCAAAATTGAAAAAAGAATTTGAAGAAGGAAGTCGGTACAAATGCCCACTTTATAAAACTCTAGAAAGAAAAGGTGTGTTAGCCACTACCGGCCATTCATCTAACTTTGTTCTGGCATTTTATTTACCATCTGATAAACCCTCAGCTCATTGGATACAACGAAGCGTTGCGTTGATACTTCAGTTAAATAACTAAATTCTAAAAAATATCATTAAGTAACCTAGGATTGCATTTTAAGATTATAGCAAAATATAGACAATTATCGGCAAACGAAAATGGTACCTAGGCGTTAAGTGTACCTAGAAGCATCTCTTTACTCGTGTCTCCCCTCCAATCACATCTGTAAATCAGCGTGATTTTTAATAATACATTGCCCACTATAATCTATATGCCATTCTACTCATTCAAGTCTTAAGAACTAGTTGACAAGAATAACGTACTCTTATAGTTGTACCTACTGAACTGATGATTTTTATATAAAGTAAGAGTACCTATTGCTTTGTACATAATATTTTATTTCGAAAGAAAAGGTGAAGGAGAGAAGGCCCATGGTCTTTTTTCGAAATAAGTAATGGTGAGGTCCATCCATCAGCCTGGCGAAGTCCACTGTTTTAGTCCCACTAATGGGCAGGGGCTCCTCCATTATGGGAGAGAAATTCACGTCCTATACCACGCTGGTCGAACATATTGGCATAGGATTTAATTTCGAGTTTTCCTTCTCTTCACCATCTCAGCCCATATACGTCCCACTGTTGGGCTCAGACCTCGTCCATAATGGAAGCGAATTTGACCTATTATACCATGCTGGTCAGACATGTTGGTATAAGATTTCATTTTGAGTTTTCTTTTTCTTACATTGGTGTTATCTGCATATTATATCCCTTAGTCGTCTTTTACGACACCCACAGGCAAGAGAAGGGGTGAATAATATTCTTACTCTATCATCACTTTAGAGCTTTTAGGAGCTATACTATTTGCACTTTTGAAAATTATTTCTTATATTTGTATAACGTAATTAATTTTTTCATGATTATTATTATTGCCAGTGTATTTATAGTCAATGTAATTAATTATTGTTAGTTCTTATTTATTAACTAAATAAATGGCGTTCTAAATCAAAATAAGATTTATTGTGTTATTTTTAAATGTTGAAATCCATATTACTTGGAGTTTCGTCGGCTCCGCTCTCGTCTTAAGTTTTCGGTTTCCAGTAGCTTTTTTCTTAGCTTGAGCAACATGGCATTGTTCCTTTTCTGAAATATTAATAGAATATATTCACTTATAAATTGGAGCACCAAGTAATAATTTTTCTTTACCAAAGAGGACATTAATGCATGTAGTGATGGACAAGGTACATCCAAATTCAAATAATTTATTATGTATAAACCCCTACACCCCGGGGCACTTACATATTGTCCTTTTTTTACATTTTAACTTAAATTACTAAAGGATCGGCACGCGACCGCACTGAGAAGATCCGGCAAGAAACTCAGGGGGATTGCCTTATGTTTAATTTTTTTTTTAATAAGATTACATACAATAACATGCCTATTAATAGCTCCAGTGTGATGCTTTTCAAAACATGACATAGTTATTAAATATAATGAAAATGTACCATGGCTGGACCAGATCCCGCAAGCGGCTCGCGATTACGAGTTAACCACTAAAGCAGCCATCACTCCCCTCAACCACAATGGAGGGAAGAGAGTGACCCGCTCATCATAGCTACCGCAAGCAGACCCTTCAGTGACCATGACCAATAACATTTGCCACAAACATAAAACAGATCAAATAACAAATTCGTTTGGCAAAACGCTACGCTCTACAATTATAGTAGCTAAAACATAAAAATCATCACATCCATTCTTGTGGGGGATCGTAAAAGACGACTAAAAAAGATATGCCAACCAGTATCGTACAGATAGTAAGTCAAGCTTTCTTGTGGTGGCTACTAATACTACCAACTTATACAAGGCTTGGCAGTGTCGTCCACTGAGAGTTTTCATCGACCTGAGCTATCTGATACCGTCAGGTTAACAATTATATTCCCAAGGAGGGTCAAGCAGGCTGACGGTCATAAAATCTATACAATCAAATAAAATTGAAGTGTCTGTTTGTAATGTCAAAATACTACCCTTTTTTCATGTTGATACGGTTATTTGCACTACACCTATGCCTAAAACCCAGTTCTAAAAATTTTTGTCTGTCTGTTTGTTTGAGGTAATCTTCTGATTTTGATAATATTTTACTAGCAGGCTGTCTATATAAGGAGTAACTTAGGCTATACTTTATCCCGGTATTCGGACGGGAACGGGATTTATGCGGGTAAGGCGACTGAAACCGAAGCGAAGTGAGGGCGGGTTGACTAGTCAATAAATTTTACATTATATACAATAAAAGAAGAGTATATTTTTTTAAAGACTACCCTGCACTAATGAAACAATCCTTGTGTTGCGTAGGACTTTACCATCATATAATTAACTGACACAAATTACTTCTAGACTCAGAACAACAAATTGTGGATTACACAATGTTTTATGCTTTTTTTTTTAAGTGAAACTTATTTAGCATTGTTGTGATTTCAAACCGGATGCAACGGAAAAAACGACAGGTAAGAGGCACAAATACGAAAATGTGTAGGATGAAGCCGGCAAAGAATGAGACAGAAATATATATATATATATATTATATTATCGGTCTCTTCTCTTTATGCCATGCCTCGTAGCATCCCCAACATCGTTGATAAATTAATTTTCCAAATAATCTTCTCTTGAACAATCAATATTTTTGCAGAAATGTCAAATATTTCAATAATTAATTACGTTCAGATTTGCATTAAAATTGGCTAAATAACTATTTTTTATGATAAAAAAAAATCACAAAAAATATGTCCCTTTAACACACACGAATCAAAACAATCATTTTATACAAAATTTTTTTAGCATCAAATTAGAAAATTTTATACTTTTTACTCCGAAATTCCGAGTAGAAACCTCATGGCTATTGCAAGTCACGTGGCCTTGCCAGAGCCAATAGTAACGCGGCAAGAAAGAACAAAGAGAGCTGTCAATATGCGCTCTCTCTCACACTACAACTTGTCTATAGCACTACAGGCTCGTACCTACCTATTATTTATTTGATCGCCTGGCAGGTAGAATATCCCACAAAAATGATCTGTCTTTTTGGGAATCTTATTTTTCAGTTATAAATAATACTCAATTAAAATTTCAAGCTGCCTCAAATACATTTTTTATAATTTTTTGAAAATATTTTTTCACGCGTCTGGCAATGCTAAAGCCCCGATTAAAGCATCTGGCTTGTTGTTTTTCGCATTCATTAGATATTATACTGCAACATATATAAATTGCGTATTGCCTCAAATATATTTTTGGTGGTTAAAAAATTATATTTTTATAAATTCAGGGGTTGATTTAGCCCCGCTACTCACCAGCCAGGTCTGCAGTTCCGTATTGGGGTATAATAGGAGAGGTAGGTGACTAGTTTTCAGCTTGCCTCAAATACCTACCCAAAAATTGGTGCCAGCTCTCGGACGATGCACATTGTATGCGGCTGCGTATTACAGCGTTGTGTGTTATTAACAGTGTTTGTTATTGTATGTATTTTTATATTTTGTGCTAGTTAATAAATTTTATAAGATGCCGAAAACTAATGCCGAAATGTGTCGTCAATATCGACGCAAAAAATGAAATTAAAATTAAAAAAATCCAGGCAAAAGTTCAACAGAATGTAGTCGCGAGTTTCATGCGCGTAAAAAACAATTATTGAACAATCAAAATATATGTTCAAATATAAGTGTTAATGTGACTGATGTAATAAATGGTAAGTGTAAATACTTTTTAATCCTGTTTTAAGTATAAACTATATTAGTTCAATGTTTTTCAACATAAATCGGAGGAAAAATTAAGAAGAAAGGCAGCGGCATCAATTCAAAAAAAAATCTTCATCCACTGGCAGTACCAATAGATCGCAGAACATCATCTATACCATTAGTACCTAATAAAACCGTTATTGTAAAACGTAATCATTTTACATTAGTGTGCAATGACGATTCACAAGTCCCAGGGAGATTGTATATGAATATGATGGGTAATTTTTATTGAAAAAGATATCTCGTAGACATTACATGGTATAAGAGAGAGAGAAGGTTAACAACATACTAAGTATGATAAAATAGTAAATTCTCACTTTAAGTACCGCACACTCCCGTTCGATAACTTCACATTCCTCTTCAATAGTGGCAATCTCATTTTCACGTTTCTTGCTATCTTCCACTATCTGCAAATCTTTCTGATGTAGCAATTCTAACTGCTTATCCTCCTTCTCTTTCTGTTCATTGATACGAAGCTCCATCTCCATTTGCTCTGCAAAAAAGACCATGTTAATGACAGCTCCTCTAACTATTAAATAGTTATAACAATTAGTATTTTATTGCATTCGACTTATTTAAAATACTTTTTTATTGAGTATTTAGTTGTAAGCGAAAAGGCAGTCCATCTAACGTTAATTGTTAACTGCCACACATGGAGTTCAGCAATACCAAGGAGCACAACTGAGTCGCAGTAGTAAATTGCTAGTACTAAAACGTCAATTTTCTGCGGGAGTTTAACACTACCATGGATGAGCTTACCTTCTCAGCCTTACCAGCTTACCAGCAGCCAGATCTGCAGTCAAGTCAGTTTTCGAAATTGAGTATATATAATAATCATACAATTATAATTTAATTTCTGTGCACGAAAGAAACACTTCGTCACAATATGTAACATAGTAGTGATACAACATATTACTATTATATAATTACGCCCGCGGTGGGACGCTAGAAGAGGCGGCAAGCCTGGCGACTCTAGGCACCGAAGAGATCGTCAGGCGGATCGAGGCGCTGGGGTTGAGGGTCGCCCTGGACAAGACGGAGGCCCTCTTGTTCCATGGGCACCGTATGAGCCCTCCCATCGGCGTCTCGATCACCGTCCATTTGGTTGAAATCAGCACCCGGGCCCACATAAGGTATTTGGGCCTGGTGCTCGATGGGCAATGGTGGTTCCGGGAGCATTTCCGCAGGCTCGCTCCACGGCTCGTCGGCGCGGCGTCCGCCCTATCGTGGCTTATGCCGAACGTGGGCGGACCAAGCGCTACGTGCCGACGGCTGTACGCGGGGGTCATCCAGTCGATGACCCTGTACGGCGCACCGGTGTGGGCGGGGTCCATGACCGTCCGACTCAGGGCTCTTCTGTGGCGACAACAGAGGGTCATGGCGGTCAGGGCCATCCGCTGATACCGCACGGTGACGATGGAGGCAGCGTGCCTATTGGCCGGGACTCCCCCGTGGGACCTGGAGGCGGAAATGCTCGCCGGATTGTATCGGCGGGTGACGGGGGTGAGAGCGGGGGGCGGTGTGGTCTCGTTGAGGGAGCTCACCGCCTGGCGCGTCGACGCCCGCCGAGACGTCATTGCAGTCCGGCTGCCGGTACTGATGCAGTGGTTGGAAAGGCGGCACAGGGTGGTCTCCTTCCTACTAGTGCAGGTGTTTACGGGCATTGGTGCTTCGCCAAATACCTGCACAAGGTCGTTAGGAGGGAGAGTACACCGTCCTGCCACCACTGCGATTGCGACGAGGACACGGCGCAGCATACGCTCGAGGCCTGCGTCGCTTGGGCAGCGCAGCGCCGTGAACTCGTCGCAATCATCGGTGCCGACCTGACACTGCCGACTATCGCTAGGGCGATGGTCGGCGGCGTCAGGAATTGGGACGCGGACGCAGCCTTCTGCGAGGCAGTGATCTCGCAGAAGGAGGCGGCAGATCGCCTGCGCGAGGAGCGCAGCCTCGATGAGGCGATCCGCCGCCGGCGACTGGGGTGGCGTAGGCGCGAGTACATGCGTCTCATGCCGCCCTAGCCGAGGCCGCGGGTGACGTGATCGTGGAATTAGTCCGTCACCCGCCGAGAGGCCGACCGCGTGAGGAAAGACCGATGTTCTCTCCGAGGGGGGGACGTCGGTCGATGGGTGGGTACCCCAAATAGGGGGTATTCCGTCGGGCCGACCACTGATGACAAGTAACCCTGCTCCGGTGGTCGGCCCAACGACGAAGGCGACGTGCACGTGGGTGGGTTGCGGGTGTGCGTGCTTACGCCCCTCTGTCGCCCCGGACGGAGTGGTGCGAGGAGCGCGCCGACCGCAACCCACCCCAAAAAAAAAATTATGTAATTATATTACTGAAATTTCCCTTTTTTATATAGACAACTACCTGCGCTAAAGAAATAATTATCGTATTACGGTCTCTTTACAAACATAATTAACGGAGACAAATTACACCCAAATTCAAAGCTACAATTTGTGAATCCCCAAGTTTTTGTATTGCGTTGGAATCAAATCCATAACACTGGTACGAACTGATATCTACGCTCTGTCGTCTTAACTACTACGTCATTACGCCATTTAGATTAGATTAGATAATACTTTATTTGTACACCATATTACGAGAAAACTTAAATAATAATTATAACCTAGAATGTACAAAGGGCGGCCTTATCGCTATAAGCGATCTCTTCCAGGCAACCTTAGGATGGATAATATAACAGAGAAGGGAGATGGTAGGTAATTAGTTGCTGGTGGTACTGAAAATCAATTCTAAATAACATTATGACTATGTAACTAATAAATATTATGTGTTAATATCTGTAACTCTAATACTGTGAAAATAAAACAATATAAATTAGTAAACAGTAGATAATTGTATTTATGTCTTAAGTATATATTTTCATATAAAATAAACATACACACAGACTCATTCATAAACATATATACATACACATATACATACATATAAATATACTTACATACACATATACATACATATACATACATACACATATATATACATACTCATATATTACAGGAACTCGCACGCTTTAAGAATTAAAAATATTATAGCGATAAATAGTGATCTGTCAACTGTTTCTTAAATATAGTTAAAGTCGGGGCTTTTCTGATTGCTACTGGTAACGCATTCCACAACGTTGTAGCCTTTACAGTAAAAGACTTACCTATGAAATCAGAAAAGTGTATTGGTACCTTTAATTTCAAATTCTCAGATGATCGCAAGGATTTTGTATGTGTGTCATGGAGGTACTTAAATCGATCTTTAAGATAGACGGGGGCCGTTGGATTAAATAATATATTACATAAGAATGTAAGTGTGTGAACGTTCCGGCGAAGGCGAATTGGTAGCCATTTGAGCTTTTGCCGAAACTCAGAGATGTGATCGTATTTGCGTAATCCATAAATAAAACGAATGCAAAAATTTTGAAGCCGCTCTAGTTTGTCATGTTGTGCCTCCGTAATATCAAGGTAACAGACATCTGCGTAGTCAAGAATAGGGAGAAGTAGGGTTTTTGCAAGCGCGGTTTTGGTGGCTATTGGAAGAAAATTTCGCAGTCTTTGCAATGCTCTAGCTGACGCGTATAATTTACGGCTAGTTTCTTGTATCTGTGAGCTCCAGGATACCGTACTGTCAATGTAGATACCTAAATCCTTGACTTTATTGCTGATTGGTATAATAGAACCATCAAATATAATTGGAGGTATATCTGACCAAGTAACCTTAGAGAGCATCCTGGTACTCCCAACAACTATAATTTGGGTCTTCGTAGGATTGACCATAAGCCCATAGTCACTACTCCACTTAACTATTCGCGCTAAATCCATATTGACAGTCGTTATTGCGTCCGAAAGTTTATTGTGAGGAGCTTGGCTGTAAATTTGGAGATCGTCCGCATAAAGGTGGTAGGCTGAAACTAATTGATTAACAATTGAATTAATAAATATGGTGAAGAGCAGAGGAGATAAAACTCCACCCTGAGGCACACCTGCATAGTTATTGCACCAAGATGAGAAGGAGTCTTTGATACATATACGTTGCCGACGGCCAAAGAGATAACTACGAAACCAGTCAATCGCGGATGAAGATATATTAATTGAGCGTAGAATACCAAGTAAAATATCATAGTCAACATTATTGAAAGCACTGAAAAAATCTAAAAGGCATAGAACGGTTAAATGGCCATTTTCCATACCTGATCTGAGATCGTCTGTGATGTGGACAAGTGCCGAAGTAGTACTATGACCTGGTCGAAATCCAGATTGAAAGGGGCTTAGAAGTTGGTTTGTGTAGAGAAAAGTACTGAGTTGAGAATGAATAAGGCGTTCTAAAGATTTAGACCGAAAAGGTAAGATAGAAATTGGACGGTAGTCAGAGAAACATAAGGGTTTTGACTTTTTGGGTAAAGGAATAACTTGTGAAGCTTTATAATTAACGGAGACAAATTACACCCAAATTCAAAGCTACAATTTGTGAATCCCCAAGTTTTTGTATTGCGTTGGAATCAAATCCATAACACTGGTACGAACTGATATCTACGCTCTGTCGTCTTAACTACTACGTCATTACGCCATTTGTGCACTCGATTACTAAAATATTTTAAAAATAAACTTGTGTTAGAAAAACGGTAGATATTTGTAATCGAGGTATTGTTGTAATGTTTTCCGCCTGCCTATTGGCGTCTAATATTCAAATCAAATCATTTACACCTCTTAAAAGCACTTACATATTGTCAAATCTGATCGTCAAGTTAGGATGCGGGCGCATCCGCAAACTGAAAGATCCGGCGAGAAACTAAGCGGGCTCTCGTCGTTTTAATAATTTCTTTTTAATAGAATTGTGCGTATACAATATATAGTATTAGATCCAGTGTGATGCCCTCTGAAATAGGATATCTACATCTTTTTTTTTTTTCAAAATGTAATACGAATAAGAAAATTGGCTTGACCAAATTCCACAAGCAGCACCTAACCACTACTTAAATACTGCAGCAGCTTTCATTCCCCTCAACTACTACAGAGGGACGCGTATTGAAAATAGGCCCCCCACTGCCGTAATCACCACGCTTGGCAGGTCGATTCGCGTTCGCGGGTAAGTAACGGGTGATGATAAGTTGTATTCTTCACCCGTCAGTCCTTTTATTTTTTGTTGAGCGGGGTATGATTAGCACACACGCCGTCCACTCCGTCCGGAGCGATGCAAGGGCGGCGCGCTGCCCCAATACCCACCGTGTTTCCATCTGTTCACCATTGGGTTGACCACCGGCTCCGAGTTTCTTGTCGTCGGTGGCTAACCCAGCGGGATAACCTTTCGGCTACCGTCTCTCCCCGACCACCCTCTTGGGGCATTGTCCTCACGCAGTCAACCTCTTTGCGGGTGAGGAACTATTCCCTGGTCCAGTCACCCTAGGTCTCGGCTAGGGCGGCATCAGGCGCAGGTATTCACGCCTGCGCCACCACCCATCGCATCCATTTCTTAGTGTGATTATAGTCGTTAGCTATAATCTATCTATCTAAGGATCTATCTAAGGATAACTACTTTATCCGAACTATTGGGTGTGCGCTGAAGGCCCTCAACCCGGTAGGCCTAAGGCCTCGGGGCGTCGCGCGTCGCGTGTGGCGTGGCGTCTCGCGGCGCGTCGGACGTTTTTATTGTTTACGTAGTGACGGGGCGTGAAGCGGCACGTATCATCGCACGCGTAAACACAAACTTATAGCAATATGCAATGTTGTTTATATAGACGCGAGGGGAGAAGAGTGGTGATGCCCGCCGCTGCGCCCGCGTCGTATTCTTAAGCGTGTAGCGGAGCACGCGGCGAGCATCGCTGCGGCGCACGCGGGGTTCTCAGTTATTCTCATGTGCCGCTATTATAAACACTGGGCCACTCTTTATATTAAATAACTCACTTTTTAAAATACAATTTTCTTCTAAAAAGTCTATCATATCATACTCCGTTGCGACGGTAACTACGTCTGTGTTGCACGATTAGCAAATGAGACTGACAGAAGGTTCCGCCACAGGCATCGCTTCATCGAGAATCGCCGCTGCGTGCGCCGCCGCGATAAACGCCGCGTGAGACGTGACGATGCCATCCGCGGGCTCGGCCGTAGAACACGCTCCATTTCAAGCAAACGCGTGTAAAATCGCTTCTCCCTAAACGCACTCATCCAACGCCCTACATTTGAATTTAGTGCGGGCTGCGCAGCCTATCGCGATGCACGACGCGCCGCGTCTCCGTAAATGAGGCCTAAGTTAATTTGATGCTGTTATCTATAATAATAACGATTATTTTAATACATATCGGTATATGTAGATTTTTTTTAAATTTTAGTACTTACACGATTAAAATTAACGAAATCAATTAAGTCGTTAATTTTCCATCTTAATCTTGCAAAAAACAGAATAAGATTTTGTCTTACAAATAATGAAGAAAAATGATTTAAAAATTCTGGTGCCTACTACTAAAATTTACTATAATTACCCGAGCCTCGTAGCCCTAAGCCTAAATCCATTATTGATCATCATACTAGGAATTCAAACACAAACCTTTATCGAATAACTGTTGAAAGCCTTCCAAATGCGCATTCATAACACCTTTGTGTACTGCTACTTTAACATTCTCTGAAGATGCACATATTTCTATCTTAGAGACTTGATGTTGACTTTGAGTTAATTGATTCTTAAGTATCTAGGAATACGGTTAAAAAGTACACCAAAATAAGTATTGGATTACGCAGTCCGAAGTCATCTGTGTGGTGACGGTGTAAGAATACAATTCACCACCCTCTTTCTTGCCCGTGGATGTCGTAAAAGATAAAGATCTAAGAGATATAATATGAATATAACATACATGCAAGAGAAGGAAAACTCGAAATAAATCCCTATAACAACATATCTGACCAGCGTGATATAGGAGGCCAATTTCCCTGCCATTGTGGAGGAGGTTCTAACTTCTAACCTAACAATGGGACATAGATATATGAGCTGTGATTATGATGATGATTACATAGGTAAAATTTTGGATGTTCCAACCGGTGTATGGATAGCGTATTCTTTTGCTTCCTCTTCAACCTATTTACAATAGGCGTGACGACAGTATAAAAGAATCGATGCATTAATGATTTTAAGGGAAAATACATATCAAAAAAATTTAATACGCTACTTTAGATTTATCTAAATAATTGAGATTATTAAGATTTTCAATAAATTAAATCATTAAAATACTGCATTCGGCCATTTTGGCTGAAACACCAATCACAGTGTATTACGTCACGTTAAGGTAAACTACTCTGTTTGTTGTTCTCAGTACTACTGATTACGCATTTGGATTGATTTTTTATTTGTTTACGTGTGATTTACCGACTCCACTCGATTATTACAATGAAACCAAGCTTTGTTAAAGCAAACAGCTCAAATTTGCCCAGGATTGATGTATTGTCGGCTGGTGGCAGACTATTTGGAGGGGCGCAGCGTCCTCTACGCCAACCGAGTAGGGGACGTTGTGCGAACGCCCATGACGTGCGGTGTTCCACAGGGGTCGGTCCTCGGACCCACTCTGTGGAACATCGGCTACGACTGGGCGTTGCGGGGGAGCCTCCCACCCGGGCTGGGCGTGATTTGTTACGCCGACGACACGTTCGTCACAGCCCGCGGCGCTACAAGAGGTGGTAAGCCTGGTGACCTCAGGCACCGAAGAGGTCGTCAGGCGGATCGAGGCGCTGGGGTTGAGGGTGGCCCTGGACAAGACGGAGGCCCTCTTGTTCCATGGGCCCCGTATGGACCCTCCCATCGGCGTCTCGATCACCGTCAATTCGGTTGGGATCAGCATCCAGGCCCATATGAAGTACTTGGGCCTGGTGCTCGACGGGCGATGGTGGTTTCGGGAGCATTTCCGCAGCCTCGTCCCGCGGCTCGTCGGCGTGGCGTCCGCCCTACAATGGCTGATGCCGAATGTGGGCGGACCGAGCGCAGCATGTCGACAGCTGTACGCGGGGGTCATCCAGTCGATGGCCCTCTACGGCGCACCGGTGTGGGCGGGATCCATGACCGCCCGACTTAGGGCCCTTCTGTGGCGTCCACAAAAGGTCATGGCGGTCAGTATCATCCGCGGGTACCGCACGGTGGCGACGGAGGCGGCGTGCCTGTTGGCCGGGACTCCCCCGTGGGACCTGGAGGCGGAAATGCTCGCCGACTTGTATCGGCGGGTGTCGGGGGTGCGCGGGTGGGGCGGTGTTGTTTCCCTGAGAGAGCTCACCGCCTGGCGCGTCGACGCCCGCCGAGACATCATCGCCCGTTGGGCAGACCGGCTGGAGAGGCCTTGATACGGTGTTTGTTCCGTGGAGACCTTCCGGCCGGTGCTGATGCAGTGGTTGGAAAAGCGGCACAGGGTGCTCTCCTTCCGACTCGTAGAGGTCTTGACGAGGTATGGATGCTTCGGCAAGTACCTGTACAGGGTCGCTAGGAGGGAGAGAACCGTTGACCGACGTCCTCCCCGAGGGGGGAAGTCGGTCCACGGGAGGGTGCCCCGGGTAGGGGGGTATTCCGTCGGGCCGACCACTGATGACAAGTAACCCTGCTCCAGTGGTCGGCCCAACGACGAAGGCGACGTGGTGTTCGGGTGGGTTGCGGGTGTTGCGTGCTTAGCCCCTCTGTCGCCCGGGACGGAGTGGTGCGGAGGCGCGCCGACCGCAGCCCACCCAAAAAAAAAAAAAAGGATTGATGTATTGATGTTGGGTGATTTCCTCGCTACAAATAAAGAATTTTGCTCGCCTGAATTTAGAAACGTAAAAACTTCTTTGTAAGTAAATTTTTGTTTATCTTTACTACCGTGTTTCTAGTAACCTAATCTCTAGTACCAACTTAGATATAATCTAACTAGTTTTGAACTGATGTGAGTTTATTTTATTTTCATAACTTATTTTTACATTAAAC
The DNA here is from genome assembly GCA_032191425.1 of Lymantria dispar. NCBI lineage: Eukaryota > Metazoa > Arthropoda > Insecta > Lepidoptera > Erebidae > Lymantria > Lymantria dispar. The sequence goes on from CM063455.1 coordinate 10,683,480, forward strand.
TTGTCATTGTTTATTCTTAAGGTTAGCTCCCTCACAGCTTTGCGAGCTTTAACCACTTAACTCTTATTATTTTTTTGTTAGGAACATGTACAAATACTTTGTTGGAGGTTTTTATTGATGTATTTTTGCACTGAGGTACTGCACACCACTTATAAACTTTGGAATTCACGTTTACCACAAGAATTAGTTTAATGTTTTGCTTACTTTCTTCGCTACACATAGACACAAGGACGTGGTTACCTTAACGTGACGTAACAGCCGACGCCATGACACCGGCGAGCTGTTTTCGCGCTATATTTAAAAAATCTTGGAAAAATTGTTTTAAACTTCTTTAAACATAAATTTATTACCGAAATATAGGTTTTTTCGTAAATAGTAAGTGTGTGCCCACATTACGGAAAAGGATTTCAAAATCTTTCGTCACGCCTATTCCGCTACAATCTCTTCTTCCAATTCCGCTTAATAAAAGCGATAATTGTCTATACAACACCTTTTTTTTTTTTTTTATGGGTGGGCTATGGTAAGCGCACGCGCGGTCTAATCCGTCCGGGGCGATGAAAGGACGGCGCGCGGGCCCATAACCCACCCGTACCCACGTCACCTCGTTGTTGGGCCGACCACCGGAGCAGATATGACTTGTCGTCAGTGGTCGGCCTGACGGAATACCCTTTCGGGTAACCTCACCTCTCGACGTCTTGGGACGTCGGTCGCCGTCGCGCGGTCAGCCTCTCTGCGGGTGACGGACAATTCCCCGGTCCAATCACCCGCGGCCTCGGCTAGGGCGGCATTAGGCGCAGATACTCGCGCCTGCGCCGCCCGAGTCGCCGGCGGCGGAACGTGTCGCCGAGTAGGAGCTCTACTCGCACACGATCCGCCGCCTCCTTCCGTGAGATTACGGCCTCACAGAAGGCGGCGACCGCGTCCCAGTCTATACAACACCTACCAAACGATTTAGCATAACAATTTATTTTGCAGTTTTCTTATAGTAAAACGTTCGCTTACAGCACTTAATGGTCTCTTAAGTCACCTATGGGAAAGGATTGAGATGGGAAACTGCATTCCTACTATTCCTCAATTTACCTATTTTATATCAGCTAATATGGGACGTCTCATCAAGCCTCTTCCACAATAGAAGGAAATTGACCTTACTACACCATGCTGGTCAGACGTGTTGGTATAGGGTTTTATCTCGAGTTTTCTTCTCTTGAAGTTTGAATCATCATCATCATCACAGCTCATATACGTCTCACTACTGGGCTCGAGTCTCCTTCATATTGGGAGAGGGATTGATCTACTATACCACGCTGGTCAGGCAGGCTAGTATAGGATTTTATTTTGAGCTTTCCTTCGCTTGCATAGTTGTTATTTGTTATATGCACAAGATATCCCTTAGTAGCCTTTTACGATACGACAGTGACGGAGAAATAATAAAATTCACCATCCCCTCTCTTACCCGTGGATGTCGTAAAAGATGGCAAAGGGATATAATATGTAGATTAACAACGATTGAAGAGAAGGAAAACTTGAAATGAAATTCTATGCCAACGCTTCTGACAGACATGGTGTAATAGGTCTGGTTCCTCCCACATTGGAGGAGACCCGAAACCAACAGTGGAACATATATGGCCTGAGATGATGGTGGATGGTGAGATGACGTCAAACACCGCCTTCAATAGTGCTTTTGTTGACTGCATAGATGGGGTAGTGGTTAAGACCATCTAAAGTGGCGAGTGTCGTGAGTATGATTCCTATGTGTGATCCAGAAAATTGTTTTCCTGGGTCTGGCTGTATGTAAAGTCTCTGCAATACAAGGATTATTACCATAGTATAAGGTATTTTTGGTGCTAAGGCCACACTGTAAAGGGTACTTTCTGAACATTTTGGTAGAAAGGAAAAACATTTGTAAAGAAATTTTCTATCACGTTCACCACACCAGTAGTTCCTCCGCACCATACTGCATAAAATGCCTTCAAAATTATTTAATATAACGCGTTATAACACTATGATATAGAATATAATACAAAACCACCAACCAACACATGATGCTTTCACGTTCCCGCCAAAACACACAAAACAAAAAAAAATGATCACACTACTCCATTACTCTACTCTTGTAACTCCATTATCATGCCACCTTTCGCCATACACTACTGAACGTAAGCCTGTTGCTATAGAACACCAAAAAACGCTATCCTGTAGTACGGATTCCCTATTCTTTCTTGTTTTTTTTTTCGTGTGTGCGTATAGCTGTTAGCCGCAGATGGCTTTCATAGCTTAGCCCAAGCTATGGGTGAGCGCTGAGGGCTCTCAATCCTGGCCCTATTCTTTATTTTCACTAAGTTGGCTATTCAACGGGTAAGGAGATCTGACAGTGCAACGTCCGGTACGGCGCAGGCGTGGACGTGGGCATGGGCACGTGCGACTGCGTGTGTATTTTTATGCATCATCGTAGCCCACATACATCCCACTGTTGTGCTCGGGCCTCCTCCACAATGGGAGGAAATTTGGCCTCCTATACCATGCTGGTCAGACATGTTGGTATAGGGCTTCATTTCAAGTCTTCTTTCTCTTGAAAAGATCTTAAATGCATATTATATCCCCGAGTTATCTTTTACGACATCCACGGGGAAGATAAGGAGTGGTGAATTGTATTCTTACTCCGTCACCACACGGAATATTTTTATGCATGTAGGTATGAAATTAAATATTTAATTTTTAGTTTATTGATTTGGACACCACTTAAAACGTGTGTAACAATTTATATGTGTTCTTCGTTATTTATTTAGTTGTTTCAAACGAAAATGTATGTAGAGCTTACCTCTAACTGTTCTGATAAATAACTTATTTCGGCTTTCACTATATTAAGTTCCTCAGACAATAATTGCTTTCTACTGCGTGATTTTAACACTTCCCTTTCCTTAGATAGTTTAATTCTTGTTACTGTAATAATTTTTATTACAACTTTTAAACGGAGAGAAGAGTGCAATGGTATACACCATACAGCGATATTTCACTACGTAATTGACTAAATTACACACACAGGGTCGGACTGGGCCGGATGGGCCTGGGTGGCTGACCCTAAGCCTGGAGCCCGACACTAGATAATGGTGGATGGCATACTATCGGAAAATACTGAGAAACACAAACTGACGTGAATAAAATATTAAATTTAATTATCAACGATGTAATAAATTATTAGCTATGGACAATAGCCCATCAGCTTTGCGCGTTCACTGCAAAGAAGGACCCGTTTGTCATGGCGCCTCAGTTCCAAGGAGTAACTCGCCAAATTTCCGACAGTATTGGGATCCTCGGCGTCGAAATATCGAACAAAGTCCAGTTTGGGCGTGATTTGGAGGACAAAGCCAAATTGGCTAGCAAAAAGTTGGGCGTCCTGATCAGAGTCAGGCGGTACTTCACACCGAGACAGCGTCTTGTACTATACAAAGCGCAAGTTCGTCTTCATGTGGTACTCCATACTGCTCACATCTCTGGGCAGGCGCGCTCAAATATCAGTTAGACCCACTTGACTCCCTCCAAAGGCGTGCTGTTCGAATCGTCGGGGATCCCAATTTTACGGACGGATTGGAGTCGCTGGAGCGGCGGAGAGACTTTGGATCACTCTGTGTACTCTACCGACTCTTTCACGGGGAGTGCTCCAAGGAACTGTTTGACTTGGTACCATCGTCACCGTTCTACCAACGTACCACTCGACACCGCAGCAGGGTTCATCCATTTCACCTGGAAACGATATGGTCTTCAACAGTACGTTTCCAGCGATAATTTCTCCCACGTACGTGCAGGCTCTGGAATGAACTACCTGCTGCTGTGTTTCCCGAGCGCTGTGACATGTCCTTCTTTAAACGAGGTTTAAGAAGAGCATTTACTTCACGATAGGCAACGGCCTGGCTGTGCCCCTGGTATTGCAAAGGTCCATGTGCGGCAGAATCACTTACCATCAGGTGTGCTGCCTGCTCGTTTGCCACCATCGGCAATAAAAAAAAATAAGTTTACCCACTAACAGTACAAAAGGGCCTTCCTTAATAGGCGAGTTTCATATACTTAACTCGAGCTCAGATCAAGGTCAAGTATAGCAACCTTTCTTTTTGAAGTGATAACTTCTTTAGCCGCGTTGAGTATTTTTTGCTAGGGGAAAACCTTATGGGTTCGCGTCACCGACATGCTTATAGCAGTATCCGTAACTATAGAGCCGACGTATAGTGCCCATATAATATAAATAATCCAGTCCATATAATATAATTAATATGATTTTATATTAATTTTTATTTCAATTAAATATTTTGTCATGATCTTGTACAGCCTGTAATATTCTTGAATAATAAAAAAACATGTAAACATGTATATTACTGTTGCTCGGTGTGTCAATGGATGTGAAAACCAGATTGATGTTGATCATTTTAATTCAAACATTATTAAATTTCAATTTTTAATACTAAAAGTTCTAAGTTTTCACTTCTATCCGCAGTCTTTATAACTGCCATTTTCTTTTGTTTTTTCTTTGGCAGGCTATAGAGCGCCTCGCGCTGTCCATCCCATCTGGGGTTACGAGAGGGCGACACGCAACCCCATAACCCGCCGTATTACCTCCCCTTCACTATTGAGCCGACCACTGGTACCGAATCCTTGACGTCTGTCTCCAGCCCGGTGGGTGAAAGGGTACTTTCGAGTACTCTTTCTTCCCGGCGTCTGTCGGAGGCTGACCCATGTCTGTCGGAGGCATGAGGGTGACCCTCATGCGGTCAGCCTCTCTGCGGATGGCGGAGTATTCTCTGGTCGGAACACCTGCAGCCTCAAGGGCAGGTACTCGCGCCTGCACCGCTCAAGTCGCTGGTGGCGAATCGTGTCGCCGCAGATTAGTTCCTCTCGCCGCCAGACAACTACCTCGCAGAAATCGGTGACCGTGTCCCAGTATCTGACGTTGTCGAACATCTCCCTCGTCGCAGCGTCGACACTGATGATTGCGATGAGCACACGGCGCTGCTTTGCCCACGAGACACACACCTCGAGTGTGTGCGCCGTGTCTTTATTGCAATCGCAGTGGTGGCAGGACAGTGAACTTGCCCTCCTTATGACCTTGTGCAGGTACTTGGTGAAGCAACCGTGCCCCGTTAAGACCTGCACCAGTTGGAAGAAAAGCACTCTGTGCTGCCGACTCAACCAGGCCCGCCGTAAGCGGGCGTGCAACGCGTGCACCGCTCGCGGGCGACACGTACAGGAGGCGGCAAATCGAACGACTCATCATGTAATTCATGTGATAATATCCAACCTACCTTAAGTATAAGAAATGTATGTCTGTCAGCAGTCAGCACTTACGCAGAGTTAGTGGTTCCGATCTGTCGGACGCCCAGTGCGATTTCAGAAAGAGGCTTTCGACGATCGCGGCCTTGCTGTATATAAGGGCCCTGGTAATGAAGGCAATCACCGGCGCAGCGTCCTCTATATTGAGCGGACGCCCATGTCATGCAGTGTTCAGATCACCGTCAATTTGGTCCCTATCAACATCCGAGCTCAGATGGGTTTGGTCCTTGATGGGCGATGTTAATTCAAGGAACATTTTCGCCAACTTACTCCGCGGCTTGTCCATGTGACGTCCGCCCTTTTGTGGTTCATGCCAAATATGCGCGGACCCAGCGCTACGTGCCGAAGGCTATACGCGGGGGAGGTTCGGTCCATGGTCCTATACGGCGCATCCGTTTAGTTGGAGTCCCTGACCGTCCCACTATCGGGGGACGTGGAGAAGGAGGCAGCGTGCCAGCATGCGTTGGCAAGAACTCCCCCTTGGAACTTGGAGGCGGAGATGCTCACTGATTTTTACCGACGGGTCTCAGCGACGCTGACGGGGGCGGCTATGTCTCGCTACAGGAGCTGGCTGCCTGACAGGGCAACGTCCGCCGGGATGTTTTTGTCCGTTGGGCACTCCGGCTGGGAAGGCTTCGGTTCGGTGTTCCGACCGTCGAGGCCTTCCCGTTGGTGCTGATAGAGTGGTTGCGTCGGCGGCACGGGGTTTTCTCCTTCCGACTGATGCAGGTCTTTTCGGGGCATGATTGTTTCGGCAAGTACCTGCAGAAAGTCGCGAAGAGGGAGAGGACGCCGTCCTGCCATCACACGGTTATGACGAGGCGGATGGCGTGAGGGCGACGCCCTGGTCGGCAACACTGCAATGTTGCCGGGGCGTCAAAGAGGATGTTATCCGAAAGGGTAACCCGACGGGCCGGCCACGGATATCACTGAATCGGTACCAGTGGTTGGCCCAATGACAACGGGGAGGGAATACGGTAGGTTATGAGGTCGCACGCCGCTCATCCGTCGCCCCAAACAGATTGGGCGCGGTGTGCCTTCCCAAAGAAAAGGCGGCATAATCGGTATTGCACGCGGGCGATGAAACAGCGGGCCTGGACTCAACCACTTCATCAGCACCAGTCGGAAGGCCTCGACCTGAATATCTGAATAATCCGTTGTTTGACATATTAAGTGTTTAACATAAAATAAGGAGAGTTAAAACAAACTTCACGTATCAAAGCATAAAAAAAACTATCAATAAATTCCATAAAAAAATCTACATTTGCATACATAATCTGAATTTGCTCTAAGAAAAGTATCGGCGATTGTTATTTATAAATATTGCAGTACCGAATCTATCGAGTTTTTAAGAACATCTAAAAATTAAATTTAGTATTTTAATATCTATAAAACAATGTAAAATGTAATGCATTTTGGTTCAACCATTTTTCGAGTTTTTCATTCATTTCTATCTAATTGTATTAACGAACTGTCTCGTGTAGTTTAAAAAAAAAAAAAAAAAAAAAATTACGCTATAATGATACAGGTCTAAATAAATTGATTCGATCAAACGTTATAGCCCTTCAAAAATAATTTCTAAACTAGTTGGAGGGTTTGGCTTACTCAGGTTCAACCATTTTTCGAGTTTTTCATTCATTTCTCTCTAATTGTATTAACGAACTGTCTCTAGTTTTACATTTAGGTCGCAAAAGCTGGGATCTAACCTGTGCGGGCCTCTTATCGTATGGTTGCTGCAAGCCCCGCTAAGCAGACCTGTGGGGAGCCCGCGCAGGTTGGAGCCCGGCTGGCAAATGCCACCTCGACTATATGGCCAGTCCGACGCTGTACACACGTATTTAAAAGATTGGCTATTGCCTTATATCCTTGTCTCAAACTTCGATGAAAGCTAGATGCTATTTGAAAAAAAAAATATATAGGTACTGCAACATACTACATATTTTTACTGTACCCAGAATTTTAACCCAACATGATGAATAATCGGTAATCACATGTGTGACTGCACCAACGGAATAGCAGGAATGATAACGGACAGGACTTTCAACTAAATATAGAAAAATGATGGTTTGTCAAAATCTACATTTATCTATATATATATAGGAGAGGAGGGTTTTGCGAGCGATATAGTGACTCATCACCATATCTCTGGAACGATAAGGCGTACAGACTTGAAATTTGGCAGAAATATTCCTTTCGTTGAGTATAGGTCAGCTAAGAGCGATTTTTACGAAATTCCACCTGCAAGGGGTGTGGCGGGGGCGTTAACAATAATATACATATAAAGGAACAGGGTGAGCCGAAGCTACTGAAGCTAGAAAAATGAAATTTGGAGCGTAGTTTCATTTCGTGACGCAGACACCCACTAAGAAAAGATTTTTTGAAATTTCACCCCTAAGGGGATGAAACGCAACGGTAAAATCTGTATGGAAAGAAAAAAAATCTTTAGCTACTGTCTTCAAATTAAGCACAAATACTCTTTAATAAAACTAAATAAATGCATGTTTTAGCGTTTGTGCATTTTCATCCTCTAAGGGTGTAAAATATGAGGAAAGATGTCATTTTACTGACTTATCACAGAGCCGAAACTACTGAAGCCAGAAACATGAAATTTTGACATTAGTTTCTTTCCGTGACGTAGAAACCCACTAAGAAAGGGTTTTTTGAAATTCAACCCCTAGGGGGTAAACCGCAGTAACAAAGTTTGTATAAGGAGAAAAAAAATCTACATCGATTTTCTTCAAATTCTCCAAAAATACTCTTTACTAAAAATAAATAAACACGTGTTTCAGCATTTTTTAATTTTCACCCTCTAAGGGTACACTAATATTATAAAAAGAAAACGCTTCTTACGAATAAACTCAAAAATTCCTGGACGGATTTCGATAATTTTTTCACCATTAGATTGTTACCACAGAAAAATTAATAAGATAGAACGGCATGTGGGCGGGGCAAGCGTGCCACAATTGCGATCAAACGGTCTTAATACTGACGAAAGTCGTTTTACCGGCACTTAGTTGCGCTTATATAGTGACCTTGAACGAAGCTCCGACAAAAAAGAGAAATATGACGTCTTGCGCTGTTACAACGTGTCGAAAACGAAGTCAGTTGCGTAGTTATAGTCTAAGAAGGCATTTCTTTTCATCATTAAGTCCATAAACTTATTAATTCAGTGATATTTCGTAATTTTATGAGAGTATTATGTCGTTTGTAACAAACAATTATGAGATCGTAAAAAGAGCCAAACATTATACATCGTCTGCCATACATGGTTATCACCTTTTATTAGTCCAGCAACCGCGCAATGTACTACGTTCAATGCGATATCACTGAGAACCGCCTTAGCATACGTTTTCATTCTAAACATTGACGTTGATCCACGCGTATCGATAGTGTTGTCCAGCATACTATAAGTTATCGATTTCAATAATTAGCTATGTGTTAATTTTATCATATTAATAAACATTTTAACACTTTTAATTTAGTAATCGTTTTATATAGTTATATTAACAATATTTAAATAGGTATTTAAAAATCAATTATTCTGGTATACATTACCTACTTAATTTATCTTGTATATCTATAGTACATTCTTGTATATTTTCCGTGTGGTGAAGGAGTAAGAATATAATTCACCACTCCCTATCTTGCCCGTGGATGTCGTAAAAGACGACTATAGGATATAATATGCGCATAACATCTGTGCAAGAGAGGGAAAACTTGAAATGAAACCCTATACCAACATGTCTGACCAGCATGGTATAGTAGGTCAAATTACCTCTCATTGTGGGGGAGGCCCGAGCTCAACAGTGGGATGTATGTGGGCTGCGATGATGATGATGACGATCTATAGTACAAACTTCATAGTGCTCATTAGCACTCTTTAGTAATTAATAAAATAGAAATAACAAAATAATAGTAATAAAATATCTATGTTCGGGACCAATCACTAAATATATATATATATATATATATATATATATATATGATTTTTTTTTTATTTTATGCATTGCTGTGTGGTAGCGGCTTCCAATACTACCAACCCTTGCTTTGCTCGTGGGTGTCGTAAAAGACGACTAAGAGCCCTAGATTGACCCGGACCAACTCCATCTGGTACCATTTGGGTCAACGATTACATTCCCAAGGAGGGTTGACGTCAGGCAGGCGGCCGATCATAAAAGTCATTGCCGAAACTTTTTGCAATATGTCAAAACAGATGACATATTGCGTCGACCCCAAGTAATTGGGATAAGAGCAAGATGATGATGATATGAATTTTACACGTAATGTTTAATTAAGTAGGTATTTAGTTGTCGTACAAAATAATTGTTCTATTCTTCCTTAAGATGGAATAATTTATGATAAGAATTAATTTCTTGAGACTGGTTATTCATTACTAGTTATTATATATGTGTTGATTTCTAACTTTTCATAAGTGTTGAATTTTTATTCCAAGAAATGTTGACATAATAGTCATCATCTTGGCTCATATATGTTCCATTGCTGGGCTCGAGCCTCCTCCGCAAAAATAGGCAAATTTACCTTACTATACTATAGTAGTCAGACAGTTTAGTATAGAGTTTTCTTTTGAGTTTTTCTTCTCTTGCATAGATGTTATATGCTTACTATATCTCTCAGTCGTCTCAATATATTAGGATGGGACATCCGCGGCTAATATACGTAGTGGTGATTGGTATTCTTATTCCGTCACCACACGGATAATGTTAGTACATTTTTATTTACAATAAAAAAAATGTACTAACAAGTAGCAGTAGCAGTGTATAAAAAAAATTAAATAACTGTTTTGTTTTTTAAGTTAAATAATAGCACTAATAAAAATAAACCGAATTTCAATAAACAATAATATTTTAACATATTTTAAGAATGATATCTGATACTTACGCGAGCACTTCACATCTATACCAATAAATAAAATTGGAGTGTCTGTTTGTAATGTCAAAATAATAGGCATTTTTCATGCTCACACGGTTATTTGCACGACACCTATGCCTAAAATAGCAATTAAATTTTTTTTGTCTGTCTGTCTGTATGTTTGTTCCGGGTAATCTTCAAAACGGCTGGACCGATTTGAAAAATTCTTTCACCAATGGAAAGCTATAATATCAGGGCGTAAACTAGGCTATATAGGAACTACGCGGGTAAAACAACTATAACCTATAACCGAAGCGAACCGAGGGCGGGTTGCTACTTGTAAATAAAACTACTTATACGGATTATATCGCGTTTGTATTTGATTTATGATTGCCCGACTTCATCCTGAAACGGGCAATCTGAAATGGGAACAATATAATATACAAATCGCTACTCGCTTTCGTAATTTATTATAGCACTTAAATTTTCTGTCACCTATACAGAGTATAGTGAGGAGTATTTCATTTGCATGATTTTACTGTTAAATTACTGACTTGCATTACAAATAACTTCAACACATCACACAAGTAAGTGCTTAATTTAAAGGCATTAATATTTTTATTTCGATAAAACAGGCTAAATAAATATCGTGTAGTATATCGACCATGGCAAGCACTAGCGTACATGTGCTTTTTTATATCTGGGTATACGTTGCCTACAGAACTTAGTTATAATTTGTGTACCAACTGCAGCTTCGAGATTGATGTGTGTGTGTTATGTTAGTGTGTAAAATTATTGTAAGCATAGACCTTGCATATGTGTTAACATCAGCGGGAGGGAGTAATTATGCCACGCTGGTTTTCGAACAAAATCAGCCGAATGGCCTTTCTAAAGTATTAATATTTCTGTGATTGTTACAGTATTCCTGATTAACATAGGCTATATTTTATCCCAGTATACCCACGGGAACTAAGCGAGTAAGGCGACTGAAACCGAAGCGAAGCGAGGGCGGGTTGCTAGTGCTATATAAAATGTATACTGTATATAATTAAAAGTTTTTATAAAATGGAAATTTATTATCAGTTAAAAATACTCACAATTTTTTTGTTTTATTTTTAGGGTGTCGATTTTATCATAATCAGAAGACATTACTATAAATTAAAGTTTAAGTTTTAAATAATTGTTTTCCCGCCAAACTTTATAACTTCCACTTCAGAAAAAGTTATTAATTTTTTTTTAACCCTTCCGTCTGAAAAGGAGGCGCATTATAATATTATTTTATGTATAAAAAGACTACCCATAATGAAAATAACGGTTGCAAATCTACTACAGTTCAAAATATATTAGCAATTTTGGAGCATCCTAGAGAATATCATGTGGCGATTGTATAAATTATATTTGATAATTTAATGATCTATCTATAGCATTATATCAAATAAATTTATTGATATTTAACCTAATATAATGGGTGCATTCATTCGATACTGTTGGTAGTGGACTTCTATTAATATTTCTACCAAAATTCTTTTGGTAGCTAACATAGCTAGGAGTAGCTATAGCTATATTGTATTATTCATTTTTATCTGTGGCACAACATCATAATCTGTGTTCGTGTTGAATTCGAATGGATATATTTTTAATCTGGATTGCGTTGGATAAGCGAGTTCACGAAGTTTCTTTCGTTCGCAATATATCACAAAATGTAGATTATAATGCTGTGAGATTTATTACAATATTTGATTAAGTTTTAAGTATTTTTTTTAAATTTTGTCTTAATGTGCAAATCGTCGAAAATGGTTTCGGGCAGCACGAGGGTGATTCAAGTCACCAATATCGCGCCCCAAGCCACCAAAGATCAGATGCAAACCCTATTCGGATATTTAGGCAAGATCGATGACATCAGACTGTATCCTACCATCAGAGATGTGTCCTGCCCCGTGCAGTCCCGTATTTGTTACGTAAAGTATTACGATTCAGCGACAGTCAACGTAGCTCAGCACATGACCAATACTGTATTCATTGATAGAGCTTTGATCGTCATTCCCATGCAATCAGGTGAAATTCCAGACGAGCACAAAGCCCTAGAGATGTCCAGCAATGGAACCTTAGTACCAGGCTTGAGTACAGTTGAGCCACGCTTGCCCGCACATGTTATTAACGCATTAGATGGTATACCACCAAACCAAGTGATACAAACGCATGATCCTAATATGATCGCTAGTGGACTGCCGCCTTATCCGCCGCTACCGGCTACCTACGACTCTAGGAAAATTGAGGAAGTAAGAAGGACAGTGTTGGTAGGAGATATTGGTACACTAACATCACAACAGTTGATAGATCATTTCTGTCATACTGGCGAGGTTAAATATTTAAGATTTTGTGAAAGAGACATTGATAAAACAAAATATGCATTGATTGAAATGACAGAACAGGAAAGTGTCTTGAAAGCCCTAATATTGAATGGCTCTAATGTTGATGGGCAGGTTATTAAGGTGAGACATAGTGCAATAACTATTTAAACTAGTTTAAGAACACTTAGCTTATTAAATTTAGTATGCAGAATTATTTTCTCTAGATGCATAAACTATTTATTAGTTGTTTTATTTTTATAATTATTATAGTTATCTGTTTTCACATGGAAAACGGTGTTGATGGATTAAGAATACAATTCACCTCTCCATATCTTACCTGTGGATGTTGTAAAAGAGGCATGAGGGATATGAGAGTAATAATTATGTACACTGAGAAGTAATTATTGAATCTGTGTCTGATACTTATTTCTTTTATTTTGGTATTTATCATCATGATTACTATTCCCAATTTTTATAGTCACTTATCAGCTGTCAACAATAAAATATCTCATACATTATTTCCCTATGCTTAATTACTAAAAATTCTTCTGATCCAATTATTGGCCATGTTAGATTATATATTCGACTTTAATCATTCTCAATCCACATACATTGCTATGGAATTAACCATTCACATTGTCTTAAAATAATATGTTATGGTAATTTAGATTTAAATGTGTGATAATGGAATAACAATACAATTCACTACTCCATCTCTTGCCCATGGATGTTCTTAAAGACGACTAAGGGATATGATATGCAGATAACATCCATGCAAGAGAAGGAAAACTGAATATGAAACCTTATATCAATATGCAGCATGGCGTAGCATATTAAATTCCCTCCCATTGTGGAGGAGGCACCATAACAATGGGACTTACGTGGTCTAAGGTGGTTATGAATTATATGTAGTCTGCTTAACAATCATGAAAGTAAATTTTTAATATCTATAAGATAAAGAAATGTGTTAAAATTAAGAAAGAATTAATAATTGTTACACCAGACTTGTCCAAATTCATACTTACATCACATTTCAGAGTTCATTAAGTATTGTGAAACTTGTACAGTTTTATTCCAGTAAAAGATTTGAACATTGTGTTTAAAATTGGGTAATATTTACTTAGTATTGGGTATAATTCATGAATCATTATTTATTTTAATATTCTCTATAGAGAATTTTTAATGTTCAGTTATATAAACATAATTATGTTATTGTTACCAGTTTCATGATTATTTGAAATTTGATTTTCCTCAAATTTTGTAAAGCTTACAAATTCTCTTCCAATAATGGCTTACAGAGAATGTCCTATACTGTTAAGTTTGTTTTTGACCTAGCTATTCTTCATTACAAAGTAAATAAGTGATAATCAGTATATATAAATCTAAAACTATATGTAAGTTGTAGAAAATTATATCTACATATGCTTTCTGCATTCTCTTCTGCATACACTTCTTTCTATCATCACCATCATTGTAATAAGCTGATCATTACATCCCACTAGGCTCTACCCTTCTCCACAATAGGAGGGCAATTAATCTTACTATACCATGCTGGTCAGACAGGTTGGTATAGGATTTTATTTCAAGTTTTCCTTCTCATGCATAGGTGTAATAAGCATATTATATCCCTTGGTCATCTTTACGACATCCACTGGCAAGATAGAGAGTGGTGATCTGTATTCTTACTCCGTCACCACATGGAAAATAATTTCATATAATGCTTTGATCTTAGAATAATAATGTATAGAAGGATAGTGTCAATACTTCGAACTTTCAAAATTTGAATCTAATAATACTAATGGCGCGCAGACGATTACACACGTACACACGCACACCACTATACAAATTATGAAATCAAATTTTGTTTTTATTAACATAAATCGTCGAAATACTTTTAAAAGTAATGTTAAAAACCTTTTTAAGGTTTTCAAATGTGTTGTGACACCATTTGAATGCACAAAGCGTCATAATTATCAATTTATTTTTTAAGAGTTACATACGTACGTGCAGTACAATGACTTGTACATTACGGAACGGTTCCAGCGTAAGCTCCATTAGGCTCCAATTGAAATGCCTTACTTTTTGTGCGTGAACTTACCTTCTATACGTTATTATTCTAAGGCTTTGATATTGTCACACTACTGGGCCCTCTTAATTTTAATCCAATATTACACCACTGTCGAAATCATATTATGTATTCATATTAACCATTTAGTATGTGTACACATTTATTGTACTGCAGAAAACTACATTAATTTGAATAAAATAATGCATTTTCTTATTTTCAAATGGTAATGATGCCAAATTAATGGTTAGTATTTAGATTAGAGAATGTATCTGTACTACATGACAGATTCAGGGAGGGAAGGAAAGTTAAAAATACCATGCTTGGTCAAAGTTGGGTCTGCCTGGGTTGATAATACGGTCACTGGCGGCGGAGGGGCGCAAAAAATTATCAAAAATATGTGATTATACTGTGGTTATGTTGTACATGCCTTGTGTTTTTCGGATGACTGGACCTGAGTTTAGCCCGTCACCCACGGAGAGACTGACCTCGCGACGGCGACCAACGTCCCAGGAAAGGGACAGCGATGGGAGAGGGTATCCCCTCAGGGTAATTTGACGGGCCGACCATTGAAGACAAAGAACTCTGCGCCGGTGTTTGTCCCAACGACAAAGGCGACGTGCGATTGGGTGGGTTACGGGGTCGCGCGCCGCCCCTCTGGCGTCCCGGACGGAGACGGGTGCGTTGGTGCCCACCCCACCAAAAAAAAACAAAAATTTTTAATATTACATTATTGTAGTCGTAATTAATCGCTAATTTTATTGTATATTAACAACATTATCATTTTAGGTATTACATGCCACTCAGGCAATATGTAAACCTCAGACAAAAAGTAATGAGGCCGCTCAGCGTGAAATAGAGGAAGCCATGTGTCGTGTGAAGGAAGCTCAAAATCTGATCTCTGCAGCCATTGATCCTGTTATTGGTCTTCTTTCTAAGGATAAAAGGAGGTAGTTTTTAATATTGCAATATATTCCAATGCTACGCATTTGCCTTATTCACAGGGAAAGCAATTTGGCTATACTATACTGGCCAAATCGGTTAAGATATGGTTTTATTTCAAGTTTTCTTTCCCTAATGAAATAATATTATTTCAACTCATATATGTCTCACTATAGGCCACAAGCCTCTTATCCAATAAAAGAGAAATTGACCTACTATACTAGGGGTATACTTATATACCTTTATGTATTAACATGCCTTTTTTTTATAAAGAAAAGTCTAGAATCATGTTTAAAGTCATAGATGTGCCGTAAATAATGTTGTTTTCGTAATTATCGGCAAAATACTATTTCTTTTTTAATATATTTTACAGAAATAATTCAACGTCTCAGTTTAAACGCTTAAATTGAAATTAATGTGACTTTTGTTGTTGAATATTAGATTAGATTCTAAATAGAAGGTTTTATTATAATGCAACTTTGTTATGAGAGGTGTGTCCAAAACATTGTATTACGTGCCATAAATGGCACTCGTGCCAATGGTTCGCCATTCCTGTACTATGCTGGTCAGATGAGTTGGTATAACGTTTTATTTCGAGTTTGCCTTCCTCTTCATGGATTAACATCCGTGAAGAGGAATGCACATGTCATATCCCATAGTCGTGTTTTACGACATACACAGGCAAGAAAGGGAGTTGTGAATTGTATTCTTTGTTGTACAATGATTGCAGGCAAGTAATAAGAATGCAATTCCTCACCCACTTCCTCTTGCTCGTGATAAAAGACGACTATGAGATATAATATGCAGATAACATTGATGCAAGAGAAGGAAAACTCAAAATGAAACCCTATGTCAATGCATCTGACTAGTGTGTCTGACTTCCACAAAGGAGGAGGCCAAAACCCAATAATAAGACATATATGGGCTGAGATGACCGTGATGCAGGAAAAGAAGGTCTCATGATTCATTGTATTCTTATTCTATTGCCACATAAAATATATAAGAACACCTTACAATCTATACCAATAAATAAAATTGGAGTGTCTGTTTGTAATGTCAAAATAATAGGCTTTTTTCATGCTCACACGGTTATTTGCACGACACCTATGCCTAAAATAGCAATTAAAAAATTTTTGTCTGTCTGTTTGTTCCGGGTAATCTTCAAAACGGCTGGACCGATTTCAAAAATTCTTTCACCAATGGAAAGCTATAATATCAGGGTGTAAACTAGGCTATATTTTATCCCAGTATTCCAACGGGAACGGGAACTACGCTGGTAAAACCACTATAACTGAAGCGAGGGCGGGTTGCTAGTATGAAAATAACTTAGGACTTACAAAATCGTATATAATTTTTAACTACTTTCATATGCTATGTCTAAAAAAACGAAGGAACAACTCTGATCTACTGACTCTTTACAAGATCATCAGAGTCAGCACGCGAACTCTGCGTCAACCCCCTACATTCGATATGCCAGCATCTACCTTAAATACCACCTTCAATAGTCCACTTACATGCATGGCAAGGTCATAGGTAATATAAGGTCTGTTGAAATGGATAACATCGACATATTTTCAATGACATATGCAACATACAGACACAGCCTTTTAAAGGGCGAGTAGTGACTTCTTAGTTATACTTTGTTTTTTTCTTTTTTACTGATACTCTGTTACAAATAAATATATTAATATACAAAACTATTAGTCTTTAATCTAATGTGATAATGAATGTCATGCATACCTATCATCTGTGTAATTAGTAAACTAAATCTATACCAATAAATAAAATTGTAGTGTCTGTTTGTAATGTCAAAATAATAGGCATTTTTCACGCTCACACGGTTATTTGCACGACACCTACGCCTAAAATAGCAATTAAAAAATTTTTGTCTGTCTGTCTGTTTGTTCCGGGTAATCTTCAAAACGGCTGGACCGATTTCAAAAATTCTTTCACCAATGGAAAGCTATAATATCAGGGCGTAAACTAGGCTATATTTTATCCCGGTATTCCCACGGGAACGGGAACTACGCAGGTAAAACGACTATAACCGAAGCGAAGCGAGGGCGGATTGCTAGTATGTTAATAAATTTGCTTGTATTAATGCATTTTCTGTAATTGCATTGGTGTGCTGAATAAAATAAAATAAAAAAAATAATACTTATAAAGGAATACCATTGATTATAGTGAAAGTGTACAGACACTAGATATAAAATATAATGCAATATTAAAATTATACATTACTGTTATACTTCGGTTACTTTTAATTTAATATAAGAAATTCTGTGTGGCGTTGGAATAAAATATATTTTTATTATTATTATTTACCGTAGTCCGTGTGGTGACGGAGTAAGAATATAATTCACCACCCCCTTCATCTTACCCGCGGGTGATCGTACGAGACGACTAAGGGATATAAAACGCATATAACATCTATGCGAGAGAAGGAAAACTCGAAATAAAACCCTATACCAACACGTCTGACCAGCGTGGTATAGTAGGTCAATTACCCTTCCATTATGGAGGAGGCCCGAGCCTAACAGTGGGACGTATATGGGCTGAGATGATGATTATTATTTACCACTTTCTATCTTGTGGGTGTCGTAAAAGATGACAAAGGGATATTATATGCATATAACATTCATGCAAGAAATGGAAAACTCGAAATAAAACCCTATACCAACTTGACTAACCAGCATGGTATAGTAGCTTCTTCCAGCGTAGCTACCTCTACAATAGGAGGAAAATGGACCTCATTTGGAGCCCAAAGTGGGTTGTATGTGAGCTAAAATGATGATGATGATAACAGGTTATCAGGAAACAAATGCCATCCGACATTTTAACCTTTTTAGTATGTTTCTTGAGTAAATCAAATAATAATAGATTGCATTTTTAATGATAATATAATTTATTTTCAGAAGTCGCTCGCGATCGCGGTCGCGGCGTAGGTCAAGGTCGCGATCGCGTCGCTCGAGGTCACGTCACCGCTCTAAACGCTCGCGGTCCCGTTCACGACACCGTTCGCGTCGTTCCCGGTCTCGTCATAGACACAGATCCCGGTAAGCATCAGTTTTATTATACGCTACATTTACATATGGACTACTACATATATGTATATGTATAATATATAATGTTTTTTTATATTAAGTTTAACTATCTTATCACTCAATGGACAGAATTGTGTGCTTACTCTTGAATCTCGATTCCAATCCTAAATCCAATCGCGGCTCGAATTTGAGCAATTTGGTACTCTTGAAAGTGACAAATGCAAAGATTTTTTTTAAACTAAATGAATTCGACTCTCGTCTATTAAGTCAAATATTTGCTACTCCCGACAAGTTTTTGACGTAGTTTAAAATCGTTAATGTTGCACAATTTCAAGAAAGCGTATTTATAGTGATCGAGTTAGGTAACGTTATTAATTTAAAGTAATGAAATACGGCACATTTGGTGAAAATAAAAGCGACAAATGCAAAGAATTCATTCTCGATTTTGTTTAAGAGTACCAAATGTAAGTTTGGTAAGATTGGAATTGAATCGGATTCGAAATTAGAATTGATTTCAAGGATAGGCCCACTGTAGTGCTGTCTATTGCCGAGTACATTTGTTGTCAGATTCGCACGTATAGATGACCGCATTTTCGCACCCTTCTTTTCTGTACCTACATTAGGAAAGCCTTTGTTTATAGATAGGTACTTTCAAGCAACGTGCAAAATGCATGTCAGCATTCCGAGATGAACCGTCGCATACTTGCAAAAGATTCATTTCAATGCATCGCAGCCGCATGCGATTCTCGTACGACTGATGTGTGCAGAAGTCAGTATGAAAACGTATGACGTAGCTCAAATTCAAATCATTTATTATGCATAGTCCCCGAGAGGGCACTTAGATATTGTCAATTTTACAAAAAAAAATTAAATTATCCAATAAAAATAAACTACCACCGGATCGGAACGCGACCGCTACTGACAAGATCCGGCAAGAAACTCAGCGGGCTTGTCTATTGTTTTATTTTTTTTTTTCTTCTTACTAGATATAAATTTGTATACATGTTTTGTAAGACCTAGCTCCGTTAGTCGTCACATGACTTCGTCAAAGACCTCTGAAACAGCGTTAAATCTTTTCATATTTTGACTTGTCGCCACACGCCATTGCGATCAGCCCGCTATTTTATTGTGTGTGTGTGTTAGCCGCAGATGACTTTCATAGCTTTGCCCGGACTATGGGTGAGAGCTGAGGGCTCTCAACCTGGTAATCGGCCGCTATACACAGAAATCAACCTTTAGTTAGTATGCGATGTTTTATCTCATTCATCTCTGGATGGGGATCTTATAAACCGAAGTGTGTCAAGGATAGAAAATAAACTTATCACATTCTTCACTTGCCTCCGATCTCGACTACAAGTTTTGGTAACCCTGTCTTCTAGAAGAATCCGGCGCCATCTAAAAGAAAAGCTTGCATAGTAAATAAGCGATACTCATAACAATTGTTTGGTTTTAGTTCGAAATGTAATTCTTGATTAATTCCTCTATAGTAATACCTAATTACTTATGGAAATGCCTTGAGTGGGATAATCGTAAAAATTGTATCAAACACCCACAAACATGCATAATCAAATTTCAATTAAGGGACAACCGCTTGCTATATTTTCAAAAAGAAACATAATGGCGGCGAAATTATTTTATAACTAGCAACCCGCTCTCGCTTCGGTTTCAGTCGTCTTTCCTGCGTAGTTCCCGTTCCCGTGGGAATACCGGGATTAAATATAGGCTAGTTTTCGCCCTGATATTATAGCTTTCCATTGGTGAAAGAATTTTTTAAATCGGTCCAGCCGTTTTGAAGATTACCCGGCACAAACAGACTGACAAAAAAATATAAAGTGTATTTTAGGCATAAGTATAGTGCAAATAACCGTGTGAGCATGAAAAAAGCCTATTATTTTGATATTACAAACAGACTCCAATTTTATTTATTGGTATAGATTTACTACCTGTATATCTGTTAAGAATACAATGTACCATCCACCAGATAACTATACCTAGTCTTTTTGGCTCATATACGTTGCACTGTTGGGCTCGAGCCTCTTCCACAATATGACAGAAATTGACCTACTATGCCATGCTGGTCAGACGTGTTGGTATAAGGTTTTATTTCGAGTTTTCCTTCTCTTGCATAGGTGTTATATGCATATTGTATCTCTCAGTCGTCTTTTACGACACCCACGAGCAAGGGGGTGGCGAATTGTATCCTTACTCCGTCACCACGCGGACAATCTGATCACTCAGTTGGTTTTTATTTACGACAAAGGGGTCGTGCACAAGGCACATTGCTTAACGCGTCATCACATTGCTCCCAATATTGCCTTGTGCTTCACTATATAACTGCTTCAGGTGACCCTGTGTTATTATGACTCACCGTTCCTTATACCAGTATTTGAGTAGTTTACGTTGAAACTTTCAAGATAATACGAATGTCCGACACCAGGTGCCGTCCAGTATTACAGGCCTGCTTTCTATAATGCAATATTAAAATTATTATAATAATTTCGCCTATGGACAGACTACGCATACAATGGTCACAATCCATTCCTTTCCCGCGGATATCGTAAAAATAGATTAAGGATATAATAAGTAAATAAAAAATATAAAACTGGAAATAAAAGTGCCAAATTATTTGACCACCTATGATAATTGTTCAAAAAGATATCGAGCCGAATATAAAAGAAAACACATTTTTATAACGATTATTGTTACTCTGTTATACAGCTAAACGAAACGATAGTTTCATAAAAAATATCATCCATCCATCCATCAGCTTACAGACGTCCACTGCTGGACATAGGCCTCCCCACAAGAATGCCACTCGGAACGGTCCTGCGCCACTTGCATCCAACGGTTCCCTACGACTTTGAGAATGCCGTCAGTCCACCTAGTTCGTCCTACGCTGCGCCGTTCGATTCGTGGTCGCCACTCAAGAACCTTTCTTCCCCAGCGGTTATCGGTTCGACGAGCGATGTGGCCTGTCCACTGCCATTTCTACGTTCTAATTCTGCGGGCTATGTCGGTTACACCCGTTCTTCTACGGATTGCCGTGTTCCGGATTTTATCACGTAGAGAAATACCGAGCATAGCCCTCTCCATAGCACGCTGAGCGACTCTGAGCTTTTTATGAGGCCGACATTTAGAGACCACGTTTCAGTGCCGTAGTTCATCGCTGGTAACACACACTGGTTATAAACCTTTGTTTTCAGACACTGGAATATTGGACGAGAAGATCCTCTTAAGTTTCCCAAACGCTGCCCACCCGATTTAGATTCGTCGGCTGACCTCTTCCTCGAAATTAGATCTACCTAACTGGACTGCTTGTCCTAGGTAAACATAATGATCCACAACTTCGAGAATCGCATTCCCAACTAGGACCGGTACAGGAATGATATGGGCATTAGATATTACTTTCGTCTTGTCCATGGTCATTTGTAGACCCACTAGTTGAGATACCCTGCTGAGGTCATTGAGCATAGTGCCAAGGTCCTCCATGGATTCTGCCATGACTACGATATCGTCAGCAAATCGAAGATGAGTGATGTATTCGCCGTTGATATTGATGCCGAGTCCGGTCCAGTCCAAGAGCTTGAAAACATCTTCCAGCGCAGTGGTGAACAGTTTCGGAGAGATGACGTCTCCCTGTCTCACACCTCTCTGCAACTGGATCGGTTTCGTACTCTTATTCTGGATGCGGACTGACATAGTGGCGTTTCTATACAAACACTTCAGCACTTCGATACGATAGTCGATTTGGCACCGCTGAAGGGACTGCAGCACTGCCCAAATTTCGACAGAATCAAAGGCTTTCTCATAGTCCACAAACGCTAGACACAGAGGCCGATTATACTTCTCGGTCTTCTGTATAATCTGGGGTAGCGTGTGGATGTGGTCTATGGTACTATAACCTCTTCGGAAGCCGGCTTGTTCGGGCGGCTGGAAGTCGTCGAGCTTGCACGCGAGTCGGTTCGTAATGACTCTTGAGAACAATTTGTAGACGTGGCTCAAGAGTAAGATGGGTCTGTAATTCCTTAAGAGCGTTTTATCGCCCTTCTTGAAAAACAGCACCACCACACTCCTGGTCCACGACTCTGGAACGTCGCCCCCGAGAATGACAGAATTAAACAACTTCTGTAGGGCTTTTAGAACTGGCTTGAACTGGGTTCTGGGATGATCTATACAACTGCCCATAGAACCTTTCGACCTCTCCCACGATCTCACCCTGGGATGAAATAACAGTGCCGTCATCGGTCTTCAACTTGGTCATTTGGCTGTGCCCGATAGACAAATCACGTGCGAACACTTTAGAGCCACGGTTCCTCTCTATTGCCTCTTCATTGTGCTACGCAGTGAATCGGCGAATGTCGCGTCGCACGGACTTTAAGATTTGTCTATTTAGCTGCCTATGTGTGGACCAGTCGGCTGAAGACTGCACCGTTATTTCCTTTCTCCGCTCCATGAGCTAGAGAGTCAGGTCTGAAAGTTTTCTTGGTCTATTTGTGCGACGGGTCTTAAAAAATTTTGACCCGACAGCGTGGACAGTTTCCCCGAACCTGTTGCTCATATCGTTCGAGGATTCGCACTCTTATAGGCATTGGAAGCGATTATGTAATTCGAGCTGAAAGCTCTCGGGGTTCTGGTATTGGACAGGTGTAGGTCGGAGTGTAGACTTCATCTAGCGATACCGCTCGACTTTCGTACGCAAATTCAATGTGCCTCGTACCATCCGGTGATCACTCCCAGTTTTAACCCTGCTGATTAGGGATGTGACCTGGAGGGAAAATAATCGATTTTAAAATAATCGATGTTTTTCTGCCAACAGGATTGTGATGAACTTTTTTTTTTTAGGAAATATAAGCTTTATTTTCTAATATAGTATGAAAACTATTCTGATGACCTTTTTTAGGAAATGTGAGCTATATTTTGTAATATAGTATGAAAACACACCTGAAACAATCCTGATGACCTTTTTTTTTTAGAAAATTTGGCCATGAATAATCGCTTAATTTCGAATAGTATAAAATCGATTAATAATCGATTTTTCTCATTTTCATAATTTATTTTATTTTATTTTAAAGCTTTTGCACAAACAAAGGTACACGGCGGACTTAATGCCTTAGGCATTCTCTACCAGTCGACCGAGGGTGGAGCAGAAATAATACAAGGCAGGTGCAATAGAGATAGTTGAAGATCAGAATTTATATATAATTACCAAATGATACAAATATATAAATATGAATACATATACACTGTATAAATACATATATACTATAAAAATACATATATACATAAGTATACATACATACATAAAAAAGGATGTGAGCCGTCACAGATGAGTTGACTCCGCCAGAAAATCTAAGTAAAGTCGTTTAACTTTAGCCTTGAAAATGTCACGACTAGCAGCCATTCTGATGTCTAGAGGTAATGCATTCCACAGAAGAATAGCCTGGATATCAAAAGAGGAATGCACCAGACCAGAAGAGTGAGAGGGACAATGTAGAAGAAGATTTTTTGAGGAACGAAGAGCACGGTCATGAGTGGTGAAAAGAAATTGAAACTTTGGTTTTAAATAGGAAGGGGCATTAGGAGAGTTAAGAATTGAATAGAGTAAAGAAAGAGTTCGCAAGCTCCGTCTTTGTCTAATTGGCAACCAATTGAGACGAGAGCGAAATGTGGTTACATGGTCGTATTTGCGAAGGTTAAAAACGAATCGAATGCAATTGTTGAGAAGTCGGTCCAGCTTATTGAGCAGATCTGCATTCAGGTCGAGGTAGCACACATCAGCATAATCGATGATAGGAAGGACTAAGGTTTGAACCAGCGATGCTTTGGTTGCGTCTGGGAGAAAGTTTTTGAAACGGTATAGAGAACGGAGTGTTCCTGTAACCTTCTTAGATACGTTAGCGACCTGCGTTTGCCACTCCATTGTCGAGTCTAGAAAAAGGCCTAGATTTTTTACTTGGTTACTATAAGGTATCACGCTTCCATTATAGATGACTGCTGGCAAATTATATACGTCGACTCTGCTGATGATGCGGGGACTGCCGATAATGATACATTGGCACTTATCTACATTCACTCCCAAGCCAAACCTCGCAGCCCAAGTGCTTATAGCTGCTAGGTCACAGTTTATGGAAGTAATTGCTGAGTGGAGATCGTTCAGCTTGGCATGGGAATACAATTGCAGGTCATCGGCGTACAAATGATACGTACACTGAAGTTCGGAGGTTATGAAGTTTATAAAAAGAGAGAAAAGAAGAGGAGAAAGTATGCCGCCTTGGGGAACGCCAGAGTCCATATCACACCAATCAGACGAAGTATCGTCGATGCGAATGGACTGTTGACGTCCCAGAAGATAGGATGAAAACCATTCCAAAGCATCCGATGAGATCATAAGATGGGACAGAAGAGACAATAGTAATTCATGACTGACTACGTTAAAGGCGTTAGAGAAGTCAACCAGGGCCAACACAGTGACCCTGGTATCCTCCACACCAGCCCTCACGTCGCCAGTCACTTTGAGGAGTGCTGAGACTGTGCTATGTCCAGGTCTGAACCCAGACTGTAGTGGGCTTAAAATATTATTTAAATGGATAAACTGTGATAGTTGTTTATGGGCACAGGCCTCGAGCACTTTAGAGAGGAAAGGTAGTATAGAGATGGGACGATAGTGATTAGGAAGAGAAGGACTAGATATTTTGGGTAAGGGAATGACATGCGCCTTACGCCATAGCGTAGGAAATGTACCATGACGAAGGGAGAAGTTAAGTATATGTGTGATAGGAAGTAAAAGTTGATCAAGAATAGTAAAAATCATGCGACGGCTGATGCCATCACAACCCACAGCCTTCGATTTGATAGAGAGGAGTGTTTTTCTAACCTCATCGGATGCTACTGGAGAAAACGAAAAGGGATTAATATCGAGACGTGGTAAGTTGGCAATGAGATTTGCCGTTTGGCACTTGGTGGCATAATCTAAGGTGCCTGAGGTCTTGAAGTATTGGTTAAGATCCTCCAGGGCAATGCCTTTGGGTAAGCCAACCGTTCGTCGTTTACCTATGCCAAGAGACTCAAGGAATTGCCAAACCTCAGGAGCAGAGGAAGACGAAATAGTGTTTGAGATATGTCGGCGTTTAGCGTTGCGTATCATTTGATTACACCGATTCCTAGCAGTCTTAAAAAGAGTCCAGTTGGCTTCAGAGCGTAGCTTCTTAAATTTACGAAACGCGACATCCCGACGTCTCATAGTCTTGCGAATCTCTTCAGACATCCAGGGCGCAGGCGGGTGCTTCAGCTTAACGCTTTTCACTGGGGCGTGAGCATCATAGAGCTTAATAATGTAGTGATTGAGGAGCTCAACTTTGTCATCTAGTCTATCGGCCTCCAGTAGAGGTTGCCAGTTGGTGGTCGAGGCTTCAGCACGCAGTTTCTCGACATCCATTCCAGTGAAACAACGCAGATTCAAAATCTTAGTTTTGGGCTTAGGAGGTTTAAGGATATAGGAGACGAAAAGAAGGTCATGAAGGGAAAACCCAGGGGCAGGGTGCTGGCCATGAGAGGATACACGGGAGGGGGAAGAAGTAAGGATTAGATCAAGCCACGTGTCGTCTCCATGATGGTTGTGGTGAGTGGCTTGGAGAGGTAACACGTGGAAATTCGCAGATTGGACAATGTGTTGGAGCTTACGGGAACGGAGGGAACTGGAGGATAATAAGTCGGTATTGAAATCACCCATTATGATGTGATGTGCATAGTCGGACCCCAAAGATTCTAAAACCGTTTCGAAGTCGGTGAAGTAATCGAGAGAAGGGGGACAGTAGACTACACCCACGACCACTTTGGCTCCTTGGATGTAGACTTCGAGAAAAAGAAATTCGATAGAGGCAGAATGGTAAGCTGGAGAAGAAGCAATGATTTTGTACGTGAAGTCGCTACGAAGATAGATGGCTACGCCTCCTCCTCTGCGATCAACGCGGTCGTTCCGGATCAAGATGAAACCAGGGAGAGGATACAAAGTGGATGGTAACTCTGGTTTGAGCCAGCTCTCAGAAATTAATATAGCATGAACATTGGCACCATTAAAGACGTCGAACAGTTCACTGTGGTGGCTGGGGATGCTTTGAGCATTTAAGTGGCATATATTTAATAATCGATTAACTGGTCGATTAAACATTTGGCGAACAATGTCTCCAAGGCAGTCAGTAGCGGAGCAAAAGCTATCATCGGAGGACGACGTAGAGGAACTATTAGCGGAATGAAATGAATAATTAGTATCAGACAATACCATAATACTATAAATAAAGATAAATGAATACTACATATATAAAATAATATACTAATAAATTAAGTTATGCTGAGGGAGTTAACTTACTACTACTTTATCTAAAGATGCAGCAGCTATCATTACTGCACCACCCACCAGCCAGACTTACATACATATTAAGAGAAAACTTAATTTATGATACTATACAAGAATCAAAACTGAAACAAAGACAATACAATATTCACTGCTGAGTATTCAGAACGCAACACCTTCTGTCAGTTTGACATTAGCACTATGAATCTGTCAAAACATCACAAATATTTGTAACAGTGATTAGTGAATTAAATAAAAAAAAAAGTGATTTCTCCAAATACCTTGCAGCAGCAGATCGTAAATATAACATAACTCGCACTATGCATACACAAACAATCAAATGAACCACCTAAATACATAATGTACTGCTAGTATACAATTAAATACTAAATTACAATTATAAAGTATATTACAATATACAATATATTATAAAGTATATTACAATTATAAAATCGATTTTAAAAATCGATTATTACAAAAAAATAATCGATTTTTATAAAAATCGATTATTTTTTTACATCCCTACTGCTGATCACAGAGACATCATTGAATATTTGTCGTTTGTCCGACAAGATGAAGTCTATCTCGTTTTTTGTTGAACCATCGGGGCTAATCCAGGTCCACTTCCATTGTGGCCGCTTTTTGAAGAAGGAATTCAACATAAAGAGGCCTTCCTTCTCCAAAAAATCGGCCATTTGGCCCCTTTGGTTTCTCTGTCCAAATCCATATTGCCCCACTCTCAGCTCATCGTCTGTCCTTTTGCCTAGTTTCGCGTTGAAGTCTCCCATAACTATCGTGAAGTGGGTTTTGGACGTGTGGATGGTTTTCGAGATGTCCTCGTATAAGGCCTCCACATCGTCGTCGGAGTATGTCGAGGTCGGCGCGTAAACCTTTATGACCTTCAGCGAATCATCCATCCATCAGCCTACGGATGTCCACTGCTGGACATAGGCCTCCCCACAAGAATGCCACTCGGAATACACACCTTCAGCGAATACCGTTTGGTAATTCTAAGTATCAGGTACGCTACCCTTGTCGACACACTCTCGATCCTTTCCACGTTGTTCACGAGAGACTCTCGAACGATAAACCCTACACCGCCTTGGGACGGGTGATCTCCCTCCCGGTAGAAGAGCAGATTTCCAGAGTGGAGGATTATCGTGCCCTCGCCCTCTCTTCGCCCTTCTGATAATCCTACAACGTCCCAACGGATTTTGCTCAATTCCTCTTCCATCTCGATGACCCTCTCGTCGGTCCTAAGTGTCCGAATATTGTGTGTTACCAGGGCCAAAGATCGATTTTTTTGGTAGCCGGATCGTGACCGAGGATTCTTAGCACCCCCTGCTCCGCCATCCATGGGCCCGCTACCAAAATGAGCCCGTGGAGAGGCGGAACTGCCGTGACTGGGGGCCGTCATTTTTATTGCATCCATTTTTATTTTTAGGGGGGGTATAATGCCATAATCGCCACGCTTGGCAGACGGGTTGGCGATCGCAGTAGATGTTGGTGTAAGAAGTTTTCCCCGGAGATAGCTGCTGCCCATTCTCCTGGTGAGGCCCTCAGCCGATTTTTACGACTCCCACGGGCAAGCAAGGGGTTACAACAATTGTATTCTATCCCGTCGCCACACGGTATAAAAAATATATCACTACTTAAAAAAATAACTAGTAATAAAACAGTAAATCAAAAACTGCCGACTCACGGTTCAAAATTCGCCCAGCCATCGCATTAATACTTGTCTAAATACCTGACATATCCACTTAACTTTTTTATCTACTTAACTATTTTGCCACTGTAATAATCTCTACTTAGCCAATTTTATCCTAATTCACTGGTTGAATAAACCAATCGGGTTCGATTATCCTCTAATGACAAATTTACTTAATTATACTTTGATGAAGATAGTCATGCTTAAAATTTTATTTTTATTTTAAAGTTTATTCTGATTATTTAATCGTGTGGTGACAGAGTAAGAATACAATTCACCACCCTACCTCTTACCCGTGGATGTCGTAAAAGACATCTGAGGGAATAACATCCATGCAAGAGAAAAAAAAATTGACATAAAACGTCTGACCAGCGCGGTATAGTAGGTCATTTCCCTTCATTGTGGTGGGCGCCCGCGCTCAATAGTGGGACATATGTGGGCTGAGATGATGATGAAATGATTTAATTATGTACCTATTCAAATAACTCGTCTAGGCAAATCTCGTCGTAGGAATTTATCACGAAATCGAGATGAAAATTCGAACTTATGCTACTCTGGTCATGCATGACTCAATGTCATACATCTCTCGAACAATGGCGTTCAAATTCCTACTGATTTATAATGACCGTCACAGTAAGTTTGTAAAAAGTTCGAATTCGAATTTTTGTTTCGTTTCGTGGCTTATTCCTATGACGACAATACCGCTCCAGCCCAGTAGGTACTAAGAGTTATTAAAAAAATGTAGGTAGGTATGAGATAGCTTAAAACTCAGTGGGCTTGTGGAATATGGCTCATCATCATAGGTGTCGTTGGTACTATCGTTTTTGATATTGTTATCGTTTTCGACAGTTTTCTACTAACATTCTGCATAAGCTGAAACTAAGGATAATAAATATAATATGATAGGGATTTACCTTGTTTACATAGGGTCATATTAAAGAAATATATTTTTATTTTGTTTTAGATCACGTTCCCGCCATCGTAGTTCCCGTCGTTCGCGTTCTAGGTCACGGCACCGCAGTTCCCGCTCAAAGCGTGACCGTTCTCGCGACAAAGATCGTGACCGAAAAGATAAGAAAGATTCCAGTGAGAAGGAGAAAAAGGACAAATCCAGGTCACCACCTAAAGAGGTTGAAAAAGAAGAACCTAAACCAGAAATTGTCGAAACTAATGGCGGTTATAGCGAAGTAAAGTCTAAAGCTTCAACGCCGGCTGATGATAAACCTGAGAAAGATATTGAAAAAGAAAAAGACAGATCGCCGTCTAAGAAAAGAGATCGTTCAAAATCTAAAGACAGAAAGAGGGAACGATCACGGTCGCGACGTCGATCTCGCTCAAGGTCACGAAGGAAGCGCTCAAAATCTCGAAGAAGATCCCGTTCCAGAGATAGAAAGAGGTCTAGATCTAGAGAAAGAAAAAGGTCAAGGTCGCGAGAGCGCAAACGTACTCGCTCCCGCGATCGTAAAAGATCCAAGTCTAGAGACAGGAAGCGCTCCAGGTCTAGAGATAAAAAGCGATCAAGATCTCGTGATCGTAAGCGCTCTCGTTCAACTAGCCGCAGGTCTAAAAGCCGATCACACAGGGATTCAAAGACCCCACACGATAGAAAATCTCGTGACCATACCCCCAATCTTTCCATTATAGAAGAAAAGGACATTTCTATTATGGATAATAAGCATGATGTAAGTGACGAGAAGAATTCACCTGATAATATGGACATTTCCAACTCTCCATAGTTTTTGTAACGTTAATTCTGACGTTATTGTACTATCATCGATTGTATTTTTTTTTAAATTGGAACATTTAAGTATAATTCGGTTCTTCGCGTTGTATGAATTTGTTTAATAAAATCTTTAAAATTATAATTTATGACATAGAAAAATTCGTGTCTTTTGTAACGCTGCAAACATCGTTTTAATAGTAGCTATAATTAATAATGTTTAAGAAGCAATAAAGTTAAGATCAACAACTATTGTTTTAATTTTAGTCTATCAGATATTTATTTCGTTTTCTTCATGTGTGGTGACGTATACAATGTCTCATCATTAACTCGCATCTTATATGTACATATGTACGTCTCACAGCTGTGCTCAACCCTACTCTACAATGGGAGGGCGGTTGAGGGACTATAATACCACGCTGATTTGACGTATTGGTATAAGGTTTTATTTCGAGTTTTTATTCTCTGGCATAGATGTTGTATGAAAATTATATCCCTTAGTCCTCTTTTACGACATTCACGGGTAGATGTGTGTCGTAAAATCGGTTGACGCAGTGCATTTTAGCCGCCGATGGGGTAGTGGTAAAGATACCGGGACAACATTTTCTGTGATCCACGAATTGTTGTTAATTATATGTTTATAAAGTCCCTCCGTAATACTCCTTGTATTGTTATTTTCTTAGTTATCTTTTCTTTTAAGTAAAAGGCTGATCTTGATCAACTCTGCTTCTAACTCGCCTTCGAACTGTTATATCCACCCTACGTTACTAAGAGGGCTGACAACCAGATACTATCCCTTAGTCAGCATCCTATAGTCTATAAAAGGCAACCATCCCGAACAGCGCAGGCAGTCTGTATTTCAACTCCTTCAAAGTCGGTACGCGTCGGAAAGCAACGTTGTTACCTTATACTAAATCTTACTATATCTCATGTACTACTTTCTGTGTGTTTAATTGTAGTTTATAATAAAAGTTTTTTTTTAAAAACCGTATTTGGTGATCCCGTATAACATTTTGGTGGCAGCGGTGGGATAACGATCATCCCCACACATAATTATCACCCGAATACGTCTCCGAAACATATTAAGATACAAGAAGTGAAAGTGCACCAATTTAAAGAAATAATAGTGCCAGTGAAGTGCTACACCTTATAACACGTTACGATTAACTCTACACAAGAATACCAGAACCCCAAGGCCATGAGGAGCAACCATCAACCAGCGGCAGTCAACATGCTGATTTTCACCCTGCTCCAGATCGCATTACTGTGAGTCGAATAACCTTAACTACCGTTGTCTTTACCAATGCACGATTTAACTCAGAGTCCTCTAATTAGTTTCTATATTCATAGTATTAGTTATTGTATAGCTTTAGTTATTTTTTATCAATTATCATTGTACTATTTCTAAGATAAGCCAACTTAGTTAAACACCGTATTCTTATACGCTTACAAAGTATCAGAACACAAGGCACGATTACGTCATACACTTACCGATAAACATCCGTCAGTACTGTAAGCTAGATTAGTGTGGATAAGACTCTATAAATAATTTTAACTTTATTTAAATTACAAATTTCCTTCACAAATATCATTTTACGACATTATGGCGACCGCGAAGTTAGACGCTAAGGAAGACCTACTTAGCGCTCATAGAAGCACACCCAGTCGCTCCGAGACAGAGGAAAAGGTTGAACTCAATGTACTCTTAAAATTTATTAAACCATTTGATGGTTCTAGGGATAAGCTCAACCCATTCATCTCAAACTGCCAAAGCGCCTACTCCCTAGCAGACAAACACCAAAAACCCATATTATTCAAATATATACTAAGCCAACTGATAGGTCGCGCTGAAACATCATGTAGCATAAAAGAATTCGAAAACTTCGACCAATTTATAGATTTTCTCAAACAACAATTCGGAGAAAGAAAGCACTATAGTCACTTGCTTTCCGAATTACAAGAATGTCGCCAAGGACAGACAGAAGGCGTTAATCAATTCGCCCTCAGAATCGAAACTTGTCTGGCTAAATTATTAACAGAAATAAAAATCTCAAACCCAACTAAAAAGAAAGAAATAACCGGCCGTGTCGCAGCAATGGAAGACCTCGCTCTCCACACGTTTACGGTAGGCCTTCAACCGCGATTATCCCAAATAATAAGATGTCGAAACCCTGACTCCTTGAATGCCGCTATCAATTTCGCAGTAGCAGAAGAGAAACTACTTCCTAGCGTAAATAGGAGAATGTTTCAACCTTACACGGGATTTCCCGATAGACAGAAGTTTCCACCACGACGCGAGTATCAACCACATTTTAACCGACCACCAGTTCCCCATATTCCCCGTAACGACAATTTTAGAAACGTCAATACGAATGACATCATTTGCCGGTACTGCAAGAACATAGGGCATACAATAGAGAATTGTCGCAAACGACAATACAATAACAACCGAAACCAAATGAACCCTCAGATGACATCCGCGCGTCCTAATAATCCTCCACCAACCTCAGACTTCAACAACCCTAGGAGGACCTTCACTGTCACCCAACCCGATGATAACGGTGTTGATGAAATTGATAACCACTATTTAAACGAGTAAAATTTCTCGACCGGTATCGCTCGAGAAATTACGCCTACAAAACCAAAGACGATACCACAAACCACACTGTATCCTCTGTATCCTCTGCATCCACTGTATCAAATAATAATTACCAGCATCATACGAATAGTCCGGCGCCTGTGATCAACAAACGTTTGTCTCTGAATCCACTGAATCCAATAAACACTCTGAATCCACTGAATCTAATAAAAAATAAATCTACTAAATCAAATACTATCTCTAACAAGGAAAATACTAGAATACATAACCACAATTTAACCACTGAATCCAATACTATTTCAAATCGTGTTCTAACTCATACTTCTAAATCTGTCTCTATCTCTCCACAAAATCGAAACCAGAAGAATCACGAGATGAGAATTTATGAAATAAACAAGAATTCAGGAAAAAGATACTTACCACATATCATACTTCAAACCCCTGTCTCTCACCAACCACTTTCCTTCTTAGTGGACACTGGCTCTTGCGTATGTTTACTAAAACGGGAATCTATGTCAAAAGTACCCAAACTATCCAATGCAATAATATCTTTAAAAGGAATCGATCCCGGTGACGATATAACACTAACCATGGGTAGCTTCTATATGCCTATGTTTCAAAATACTCCTAACTTATATAAACACGAATTCCACGTAGTCGAAGACATCAGTCTAAGCCACGATGGCATAATCGGCAACGACCTTATGAAGAAGTTTGGGTGCCAAATCGACTACAACGAAGGAGTTTTGCGCATAAATGACAGCACGATTAAACTAAACTTCTGCGAACCAGTATACACCATACCTCCTCGCTCAGAATCAGTAATCGAGTGCACTGTAGCAAATCCACATGTTCAAGAAGGAATTATCCTCGACCAGCACGTCTCTGAATCATTATTAGTCGCCAATTGTATCGTTCAAGTAAAGGAAAACAATAGAATTAATATAACAGTAGTCAACACTTCCGAAGAACCTGTCATTTTACACCCTGATCTTAACCTCGTATTAGAACCTATAGAAACCCAACTTTGCACGACTCTCTCCGAAAACTCCTCTTACAACATTCTCGATAGGACTACAGAAGTCATCAAACACTTACGTATATCACACCTCAATCAAGAAGAAAAGAATGCTCTACTGCAAGTCTGCACGGACTACTCGGACATCTTCCATTTACCACATGACCAACTCACTTTTACCACCGCAACGAAACACAATATTATCACCAACACGCAAGTTCCCATACAGACAAAGTCATACAGATTTCCAGAGTGTCACAAACAAGAAGTTGAGAGACAAGTAAACAAAATGCTAGAGCAAAATATAATAAAAGTATCAAATTCACCGTGGTCCTCACCAATCTGGGTCGTGCCGAAGAAACAAGACGCCTCAGGAGAACGCAAATGGAGAGTCGTAATCGACTATCGAAAACTTAACGACATCACGATAGGTGAAACATACCCCATACCGCAAATAACAGAAATATTAGACCAATTGGGGAAAAGCCAATACTTCACCACCCTAGATTTAGCTTCTGGATTTCACCAGATCCCTATCTCACCGGAAGACGCTACTAAAACGGCATTCTCAGTGCCCCAAGGACACTTTGAATTTACACGAATGCCATTCGGGCTAAAGAATGCCCCTTCAACATTCCAAAAATTAATGAATACCTGCTTAGCCGGACTTCAAGGGTCGCGATGCTTTGTATATCTTGATGACATCGTTGTCCACTCTCCGGACTTACCAAGCCACATACAGAATCTATCAGCCGTTTTCGAAAGACTTAGAAACTATAATCTGAAACTCCAACCAGATAAGTGTGAATTTCTGCGTAAGGAAGTCGCGTATCTGGGTCACGTCATAAATCAGGACGGAGTAAAACCTAACCCGGATAAGATACAAGCCGTTACCAACTTCCCAGTGCCGAAATGTCCCAAGGACATAAAATCTTTCCTTGGACTTGTCTCATACTACAGAAGATTTATACCCAACTTCTCTAAATTAGCAAAACCTTTAACGTCGCTCTTGAAAAAGGATAACCCATTCGTATGGAAGAATGAACAACAATTAGGATTCGAAACACTGAAGAACACGCTCGTAACATCACCAGTCCTCGCTTACCCTGACTTCACTAAGCCATTTATATTAACATGTGACGCTTCGAACTACGCCGTATCTGCCATTCTATCCCAAGGGCCAATTGGTAAGGATCGCCCCATTGCTTTCGCTTCCCGCACACTTAACAAAGCGGAATGTAACTATAGTGTGACAGAAAAGGAATGCCTTGCTATAGTGTTCGGCACAAAAGCCTTTCGACCTTATTTGTATGGACACCGTTTCACAATAGTCACAGATCACAAACCGCTACAGTGGCTATTTAATTGCAAAGACCCCGGCTCAAGATTGATCCGTTGGCGCCTTAAACTAGAAGAGTTCGACTACAATATAGTTCATAAGAAAGGAAAAATGAACACCAATGCCGATGCACTGTCACGATTTCCTACATTCCCAATAGACAGCGAGCATTCACCACCACTTGAACGTTTAATGCCCGAACTTAACGAAGAACTCGACAACCCCTTAGAAGACTTAACGGTAGATTTACCATCTCCTATTCCATTCTCATTCAATAACGACGAAGTACTAAATCAAAATAATAACGACTCTAACTCGCCAAACGCGCCTAATACGACACCGAACCGTCCCCAAGACCAAAACGAAACACCGCAACATTTGCCAGACTTTAACGACTTGGGACCATTAAATCTAAGTCCTAGAAGTGAAGACTTAAACCTTAACTTCGAGAACCTGGAAATTCCTTCACCCACAGAATCGCCTAACCAACCAAACATTGATATACACAATGGAAATTACTCCGACTTCTTGAAATTAATTTCAAAAAATGAAACTTCCACAAACACAATACTGAGAGAACACAATGAAACTCTTCTAAAAACTACGTTTAAGACAGTCATCATTCCCACGTCAATAGATCTAGACGAATCAAACCCTTATGTGGCAGAAATACTATTGAGCTACGAAGACAAAGATGAAATCATTAGTGCCGAGAAAGAGTTACACTCCTGTCTGAAAGTGAAATATGAAAACAAAACCATCTATTTCATTTTCACCAAAGTACACTACTTCGATGAATCATCCTATCCAGACATATTCGAGAGCCTTAAACGAGTCAGAAATGAAGTTCTACAGCAAGACCAACCAACAGACATAGCCATTTCCGATTTCAAAGGTCCCTTTGACAAGCATTCATATCCTAAAATATACAACATACTTACCCACTTATTTCATAACACTAAAATCAACATACATGTCCATCTGAATAAGATAGCTTACCCAACATTAAGTGAAAGACAGAAAATCCTACGCGAAAATCACGACATTCCTATAGCAGGACATCTGGGCTCCACACGTATGTATAACAGAATCCGTGAGCAGTTTTATTGGAAAGGAATGAGAACGGATATAGAAAATTACGTTAAAAAATGTAAACTATGCCAAGAAAACAAAGCCTTGAGGAGACTCAACAAAGCCCCTATGGAGATAACCACAACGTCTACCGCTCCATTTCAACGTATCTCACTGGATATTGTCGGACCTTTACCAGAATCCGGTACTGCCAAACTAAAGTATATACTCACATTGCAAGACGATCTTACCAAATATTCTGTAGCCTACCCAATAAGAAGTACAACAGCCGAAGAGACGAGCGATTGCTTAATACACTTCATATCCTTATTTGGCATACCTAAATCAATCCTCACAGACCAAGGTACCAACTTCACCTCCGAACTTTTTAAAAATACCTGTCAATTCTTGAAAATCAAACAGCTGTGGTCATCGCCGTACCACCCACAAACTCAAGGAGCCCTTGAGAAGAGCCACTCCACACTCAAGGAGTACCTAAAATCCTTTACTAATGAGAACCAGGATAACTGGCCGAAATACGTCTATACCGCCATACTTACATACAATATTACACCACACACTACGACAAAATTCACACCCTACGAATTAGTATTTGGTCACAAACCCCTTATACCTAGCTCTCTCTATGGAAGTGAGCCAAACGCAACCTATTCCGATTATATTAAGATGTTACAACACAAACTCAAGTACACGAGACAGAAGGCAATAGAAAATATCCTACAATCCAAAGAAACTTCCAAAACTTATTACGACTCCAGAACAAGAACTCCACATAAATACAAACCCGGTGACTACGTTTACCTAAAAAATCATTTAAGACTCAGAAAAGCCTTGTCACCCCTTTGGAAGGGACCTTATAAAATAATACGAGTTCATAGTAATCATACAGTCACCCTTCTTATCAATAGAAGGCATGTAACTCACCATTTCGACCAAATCAAACCCGCGACAACAAGTTAAATTAAATACGACTCCTTCCTATTTCAGCCCTTCAATGAAAGCTCAACTGGATCTTGTCAAGCCCTACCCCACCAACTCCGGCATCTACTTCGAGGGCCTAGGTAAACTAAAAATAATGCATGGTCAATTAAATGTGGTGAGCTACGTGGATATTTCCTATATAAACCCTCATCTTATGAAACTTAATGAAGTCATAGGTACAGTGAGATTTGCGTGTCAACAAACTACCGATTATAACTGTAGAAGTATACTATCTCCACTTGCAGTACGGTACAATGATATCAAGCGTGAATTCGAATCCATATCCCATCTTATTTCAAAACGTGAAAAGCGCGCAGCGTGGTTCGGAGGAATAGGCACCGTATTCAAACACATTTTCGGCACCCTCGACGAGGATGACGCATCCAAATACAATTCCGCTATAGAATCTGTCCAAAACGACGAGAAAACACTCGCAAAGTTAATGAAGGAAAACATTTTAATTACCACGTCAACTCTCGAATCTTATAGACAAACAATTGATAAATTAAAAATAAACGAGGAAACCTTAAATATCGCGGTGAACATGCTTGTAAACCAAATCCATAACATTACCGAAATCTCTAATAAATTAATTTCCGAAACAAAAGTCCATTCCATATTAACTAGCCTCGAGAGCTCATTGCTTACGCTGTCATTTCAACTGGAAGATTTAACCAACGCAATTCTACTATGTAGTCAAAACATCCTACATCCTAACATACTAAGTCCGAGCCAGTTGTTCCAAGAACTTGCGAATAATAATCAACACCTACCTAAAGACACCGAAATTCCTATATCTTTAAGCTTAAATAATATTCATGTAATATTAAGTATATCCACTGTATCATGCTATTACTATGATTCTAAGTTAGTATTTGTATTACACATTCCTTTAGCCACTATGGATGAATTTATTCTCTATCATAATTTGGCGTTACCAACCCCTCACGGGGCTAATGCCGACACCTTTAGCCTTATTTCACCCTCTAGTTCGTATACTGCTATTTCTAAGGATAAGTTAAGTTTTTGTAACCTAGATAGTTTAGATAAATGTAAGACTATAAACTCTGAGTTTTATCTGTGCGCAATGACAACGGTACTACTCACAGGGAGCAACCTCACGTGTGAAAGTGAACTATTAACCAAAACAATTAGTGCCATCCCAGTGCAGTGCGTTACAAAAACGATAATGGGCGAATTAGACATTTGGAAACCACTCATAAACAATCAGTGGATTTTTGTGCAATCGCGCCCAACTAAAATCTCTATTGACTGCAACGATTCACAATTGCGAGAAGTGATAGTGTCTGGAATCGGCATATTGAACCTTTCTACCCAGTGCACAGTGTACACTAAGAGTACGAGACTCGTATCATCCCTCGAGACATTAAATATAAGTGTTCCTACGCCTAGCCTAGACTTTAATATAATCGATGACTCTTGTTGTCAAATAGATCTTAAGTCTAATAGCCTAAGTACCATGTCCCCTACCTTACTACAAAATATCGATTTAGACGATTTATCAAAAACCAATCAGAATGATAAATTATTTCCAGAATTGAATAAAATAATAAATCAAGATTCGTTTCTCGTAAGGTATGGGACACACTATACTATATTCTCGTCATTAATTTCTATTATTGTTATTTCTTTCATAGTATTTAAGTTAATTAAGATATTTTT
This sequence comes from Lymantria dispar, assembly GCA_032191425.1. Lineage (NCBI taxonomy): Eukaryota > Metazoa > Arthropoda > Insecta > Lepidoptera > Erebidae > Lymantria > Lymantria dispar. The sequence continues at coordinate 10,722,560 of CM063455.1, forward strand.
ACAATATAAGAGAAAACTAAATATATCCATTATCAATCCAACTCGTACCGACAACGATGACGACACTCATACACGCGAAAACTCCCCAAACTTACCAAGGTTGAGGGAAGTCGTATAAGCCTGTTGAACCCGGAAGTTCGGCTCTTTCCCAAACTTCCATCTTCTGCGGGGGGTTGTTATATCCACCCTACGTTACTAAGAGGGCTGACAACCAGATACTATCCCTTAGTCAGCATCCTATAGTCTATAAAAGGCAACCATCCCGAACAGCGCAGGCAGTCTGTATTTCAACTCCTTCAAAGTCGGTACGCGTCGGAAAGCAACGTTGTTACCTTATACTAAATCTTACTATATCTCATGTACTACTTTCTGTGTGTTTAATTTTAGTTTATAATAAAAGTTTTTTTTTAAAAACCGTATTTGGTGATCCCGTATAACAGAACGCGGAAACCATCCATCAACCCGCAATGTGAAAACAATGCCTCGAATTCGTTGCAAGCAATTAAGCATAAATTGCGGCTTTAAGAAGTCCATAAGTCGAGCGGACTGGAAGGCACCCTCGCAGTAGTCTTGAAGACGTATGCCTCAGAGATATCTCCTTAATGCGTTTATGTCAACTTTCCTACGACTGTATAGCCCGTACACATGTTGGTCGAGCCTAGGCCAACGCGAGCGTCGACAAATAGGTACAAGGCGAGTGCTAGCGTCCACACGTTGGCCAAGTGCGGCGAACGCCAACGCGAGTGGCCAACGTAGACGAGTGTTTGTAGAGCTGTCCACTAGAGGTGCGTCGTCGACGCATTTAACGTAGACGAAACTAGACAGTCCATTTTCGTCCGTGGACTAGTCGATGGACTAGTTAAATTTATCGACTAGTTGATGAATTTAGACGGTCTATTATTTCCTTTATGGACGTTCGTACTTCGTTGACGCGACGATTATTTCGATGTTTGTTGTTTAATGTAGTCCAGTTAAATGAAATTGCGAAACAGCGAGTTGCGTAAACAGCAATATCCTTACGTTTTAAATGGCTTTTTAAATTTGCCGTAGTAGATTTATACGCCAATTTTTCTTTGCATAGGTTACAAATCGCCTTTCCACTAGAATCATCCTTTTCAAAGTGATGCCACAATTCACTTGAATTTCGTCCTGCCATTATATTTAGCTGCACTTAAAAGTTTACTTAATATCAATACGTACTAAGTAGGTACCTTACTTCACTAAAACAGCAGAAAGAAAGTTCTAAACGTCTTTATAAATCTTCACTATTCACAGTAATTAAATATATGTATGTACAAAATAAACTATTATTTACACTCGTAAACATTCAATCAATCTTTTGAAAAAAAAGTTACGCGAGGTACGTCAATAACAAATCGAATATACCTAGTGTTATTTTCAACGCAAAATCAACGGCACAGACAGTTTTGTTTTACAAGTGCAAACGTAAATCGTCTTCGCACTGACATCCAATACTATTATCAACTCATACACTCTAAATTTAAGGTTTAATTTTATTTGCATGAACTGTCATGTCAACGGGGCATCGTTGATACGTCCATGCAAACAAAATTAAACCTTAAATCTACATTTGATGAGTTGATAATAGGGTATGTTGATCCCTGTAGACGTAGACTGGGCACCGTCGACGACGCATTATCCGACTATGTTCACATGTCGTCGTCGCGTTGACAGTCTATGAATATTATGTAGACTGCAAATGAGCCGTTCTACTATCCGTCCAATTCGACTATAGTCCGTTCATCGTTGATGAACCGTCCATTCGTTTATTTCTTGTCGACGGTCGAATTAACGGGTTCGTCTATTCTACGCTCATCGCTACTGTCCACACGTTGGCCTCGGTCAGTGTTCATTGTGCACTGAAACACTACGGACGTTGACATTAACGTTGCTGCAGCTTCGACTATTTATTTATCTCAGTGTATACCGCAGTAAAGTGGGAAAAAAAGAAGGTGGTTGATACTGAGTATTCACAGAAATAGAACAATGTAAGATATATCCGTGTGGTGACGGAGTAAGAAAAAAATTCATCAGTCCCTATCTTGTCCGTGAATGCCAGCTTTCCTGCTACATGTACTAAAACCCTTAGTAACTTTTAGTAATTCTGCGATTTGTTTGTTGATAATAATTTCAGGTCATCCGTATAAAACAGTTGAGATACAATTTGACTATCTCTTCGTAACCTAGACCCCTAAACCTGGACGCTCTAGTAACGTACTAAGGGATTCTGTGTAGGCAGAAATTGGCACTGTGAGAAGACTCCTCGCCTAATGCATATCGCATCGCCTCTCATTCTCTCGCCACTGTTCTCTTATTATGTTGCGTTGTTCACAACTTTAGTTCAATTCCCACTAGGAGAATGGGCAGCAACACTCTCCTGTGAAACTTATAACAACGACTTTGGTTGCTAATCTGTCTGCCGCGCTTGGCGATTATAGCACTATCTTCTCGCTGGGATTTGAATCCAACAATAATCGTCTACAGCGATAGGCTTCGGCTAAACAGTTGAAGTTTTACCACCGAAGCGCATTACCATCAAATAGAATCTTTTCAAGTATGTGGTATTTGTAATTATTATGGAAACACTATTTTAAATAATTTGCAGTACACTTTCTAAAATGAATTAATTATACATTGCCCATTTCATTTCATCAATTTTCTGGGTAATAAACCGCGCAGATAATAAGAAACATTATCTGAAGTAATAACCGTTAAAATATAATCGCATTGCAAAAAATTCAATGGCACTACAAATTGTTATGTCAAATATAATGCAATCAGAAATAACAGATATACAAGTAAGTTTAAGAGACTGAACAGATTGTAATACAATGTGTCGTATTATTTCCCGTGGGGGTCGTAAAGAACGGGCGGCCAAAGGAGCACCTAGGATCCCACCAACATCAGTTGGGAAATTTATAACACAACCATGATCGCCAAAGAGCCTATCATGCATGCCGCTTAGTCGCGCCAGCGACTTCGAGGAATCGTCAGCCCAAATAGCAGCGTGGAATTCATAGGGTAGATTATAACTGCACGCCGAGCTTCTGCCACCCTAAGCAATTTGGGCGGGGTATTTTCAGACCATAGTATGTCAAGAAAAGCGTGTTATGTTCTTAAGACTTCTTGGTTATCTCGGCTCATGGGATGCTTTCATTGTTGGCCTCGAACCTGCTTGACAGTGGGAGGGCAATTAACCTATTATACCACGCTGGTCAGACAGGTTAGTATAGTTCCTTAGTGGTCTCTTACGATCACCCACGAGTCAAATAGAGGATGGCTTAGTCCTTTACTACACGTATAGTCTTCTAGTAAATGTTAATAATATAATTTTCTTTCAGGGATACTGGACAATCACAAGATATATTCATTATTTTTTGCCCGGTAGACTTAAACTTCATAGAAAACAATTTACGATACGATTGGTACTGCTTGAAGAGTTAATATTTAATGCCGATAAATATTTTGACGGTTTTGATTATAAGACTAGAAGGGTTGACAGTGAAAGATGGCTGCCAATGAACGAAATGCCTTACCCTGGATACTGCAGAGCACCTGGTAGTTCGCGCTGCTTGGAGACATTCTGCAACTGTAAAGCTCTAAAAGAACGCTGGAAAATCTACTTGAAGTCACAAAAGAAACAAATTAATAAAAACAAAATAAATGTTTGCTAATTATTTATTGAACATAAAATACACCAGCGCGTAGCTAATACATAGTAGATATCACTTTTCATATGCAACTGTTAAATACTTACATATGTATGGATAGTTGTAATAGTATTTGCATACTTAGGTAAATATATTGGGTTCATACATGCTTTTGAAATGTAACTTCTTTAGAATCGTTCTGATTTCAAACTCGATGAAACGAAAAAGCGAGTCCATAGAGACACAAACACGTAAATGTATGGGATTCAGCCGGCGAAGGAATGAGATAGAACAAATTCGCGTAGCGTCCCGCTATCATCTACTAATGTACGATTTACTACTTAGGAATAACGATTTACGATTAAGATTTACGTAATTTGATTTACAATTAAGGATAAAGGAAACACACGGGGCCAAAGAAGTTTAACTTCTGACATGCGTACTTTGTTGCTCTTTTTTATGTAAATGTGCCTTGATTTTGATCAAGGCAGCATATTAATTTTAAAACAATACTCAATTCATTATTTAGTCACTTTACAAAACTAATAAGTAATGAATAAGTCCTACTATGAATATAATCGACTCGGTTTATAGACATTGAATTAAATATAAGGTCGGTTTATAAATGCCAAAAAGGCCTGTGTGTGTTTAAAGTATGAACGAAATTATTATAATAATTGGTCGATTAATTTTTGAAACAAAAAATAATAGTATAATGAAACCCCTTTAGCAAAGGAAGAGGCCCCTTATAAATTCTTTTTACACTTCCCAACCACAGATCGCCTGTATTTTTTTTTTTTGTTTTGTTATATTCTCTTTTCTAATGGGTTTCATCCTATTACTATTTTTTTTTCACTTTTCACCATTTTGAAAGGTATCAGCCATGATCTATAACGCATAGTCACTACATAATAACTGTATCGCGTGCTAACAACCAGTGAAAGGAATGCACCACTACAAAAATGTTATTTAAATTTTAGATATGCCATGATTAGGGACTTGGCCGACTACCGAATAATGAATATTCGGCCAGGCTCTTGATTGAAGCGCCGAATATTGAGCAACACATAATTGTTTTCATGAGTAACAGGTTTAACCCGTATACCCGTATAAGTACGGGCGATGACGATACATAAGAGGTTCTTTTGTCTCATATGTGATTTAGACAATAGTTTCCACAATTGTTTTGAGCAAGCCGCTGCAGAAAAATAGAGACAGGTGAAGAAGTAGAACAGAAAAGTTTAGTAGAAAGTAAAACAGATTATTACATGAAAATTGTTCACTTAGCTCGGGCAGGAAACCCATACAAGTGGTTAGCAAACGGAAAACAATACAAACGTCTAGCAGAATTTTCTATTTATTTATCATCTCCCGGTAAAGGTGTCCATAGTATAATATAGTAACCGAATAGTTGCCGAATATTCTGAACCTCTCTAATAAAGATATGTGGATCCTAAATGCTCGTTCACGACTGACTGAAACTGAAAAGCTGCTAACCCAACTGCAATATGGATGACAACATATCACGTATGCGAAACTATGAAAATATAAAACTATATGATCCAATTTAATAAATAGGAATATGTAATATATAAAAGGTTCTTAATCGATAAAATTTGACTCCCAAGACTGTTTGAAATTCTAGGACTAACAACATTACCAGCTAAAACAAAGTCCCGTTTAAAAAATTTGGAGGTACTGTAAATTCCTATATTTTAGGGTCCCATCAATATTGGCGACGGAGGCAGCGTGTCTGTTGACCAGTACTCTCCCGTGGGACTTGCTGGTCTTTACCAGCGGGTGTCGGCCCCACTAGCGTCGCTGACATGTCTCGCCCGGCGTACTGGTTGCTTAGTGGGCCGACACTCGCCGGGACGTCATTGCCCGTTGCCGTTGGGCAGTCCAGCTGGAAAGGCCTCGATTCGGTATTCGGACCGTCGAAGCCTTCCGGCCAGTGCTGATGAGTAATTGGATCGGCGGTACGGGTCCTGTCGACCCTTCTGATCAGAGCGGGTCTTGTCGGGGCATGGTTGCTTCAACAAATACCGGCACAAAGTCGCGAGGACGGAGAGGACGCCGTCCTGCCACCACTGCGATTGCGACCAGGACACAGCGCAGCACGCGCTTGAGGTCTGCGTGGCCTGGGCAGAGCAGCACCGTGACCGACCTCGTTGCAATCGTTGCCGACCATTGCTATAACGATGCTCGACAGCGTCAGGAATTAGGACGCAGTCGCCGCCTTCTGCGAGGGGGTTGTCTCGCAGAAGAAAGCGACGCAGCGAGTCCGGGAGGCAAAACTAATAATTTAACTAATAATATTATGGTGTGATTATTATTTCATGTGCTAATTACGTCTGTTATTTGCACCTATTAAACTATAATAACGCAAATCTTTATATACAGGGTGTATCAGGTTATGGGGCAACTGTTCGAGTATGTTGTAGTTTACTGGTCATAGATCGTACTTAAAATGTATATTACACAAAAAACAATATAACATAAAAGTTATAGTAATTTCAAAAATGTGTGTTAAACAGTCTATGCCTTAAATGTTCCGAATTGCGTAGGCATGTATAGACAGGATACATGTAGGCATGTAAAGCTTCGACAGTATGAATAGGTAGGAATTGCGCAAACGCTTCAATGGTAGCGTAGGTAAAAACGCGACTCGGCGACGGTCACCGGCCGATCAGCTGATATAAAGCGAAGTTTGCTTTGTTTATGCGAACGTAATCATTGATTTTTTCAATTTCATAATGAACATTTAACTAAGTACAAATATGTTGCAGATTAAGTATCACTGACTTTATACATTTCAATCAGATTTACACGTAAAAGCGATGACAAAATTGGAATCTTTACATATATCTAATTCATTAACGAATCAATATTTTTCCTTCAATTTTATTTATGGGCTCCTAACACCATTGTCTATCTCCCGTTCGACCAGTTGCCCCATAACCATCATCCTGTATATATAAATTTCTCGTGTACGTGTGTATGTCACTGAACTCCTCCTAAACGGCTGGGTCAATGTTGATGAAATTTTTTATGCATGCTCAAGGGGATTCGAGAATGTTTTAGATTTACAATTGGACCCGGTAGGTGGCGTTATTTTATTTGAACAGAACAACGTCTGTTGGGTCAGCTAGTATTTTATATAAATCGTGCTAAAATAACCAATAATGCTGTAATATATGATAATTTATAATACACTTTTATTTCGTGATGTGTAAATCCTGGCTAATAGTTCATGATAAAAAATAAAATTGACGAACTACGCAAGCAAATTACACTGTGCTAGAAAGTACAGTATATCATCAAGTTATAAATACAAACTTGTAATCTCAACTCATATATATCCCACTGTTGGGCTCGAGCCTCCATAATAGGAGGGCTCCATAATTGACTTCCTATACCACACTGGTCAAACGTGTTGGTATAGGGATTTATTTCAAGTTTTTATTTTCTTGAATTTAATGCCTCGGTCATCTTTTACAATACCCACGGCCGAGGCAAGGGGTGGTGAACTGTATTCTTACTCCGTCACCACACAGGAAATGCTTATATGTAATTATAATTACACAATATTATAATTTATATTGTTTGAGTAGAATAAATATATTGTATTTTTTTAATGCCTATGGTGGCACATAAGCAAGCAGCCCGCTAATTATAAGTGATGACTGCGGCTCATTGAATTTTCCAGTCATAGCTAAGCCGCCTTCTACCATTGAAAAGAAAAAGAAATAAACACGATTAAAATAGTTTAAATATAAATCAATGAGAAGGACAATAGTTATAAGCAATATCTCCATATTAAACTCCACTTAAAGTAATCTTATTTTACTTGAAGATTCACTTGTGCTCCAATCTCCAGGTCTTAAATCAGGTCGATCTTACAATCCAGGACCCATGTTTCCTATACCGTGAATTTTGTCACATTATGTCTCAATGAGGCATAATATCATGCATCGCATATCGCCACGTCCAGCTTCTTGCCAGAGCCTCAAATCGCTGTCGATCTCGAACATACATATCACCCAATTCTGGCTCCATACACACCTGAGAAAAAGAACTGAAAATTATACAACATCAGGCAATATTAAAAAAAAAATGTACTCTTTCACTCTCTCGTCTTTCTCACTCGCTTGCTCCCTACTCTCGCTCCATGGCTATGTGCTTCGTGGAATGTTCGCTCTTTCTCACTCACTGAATCGGTCTCAACGACTCTCTCCCTCTTCTTGAACAAAAACGTCCCACATTTTCATGTTACTTAATTGCGTTACATCCGTAAAAATTTTACCCTCATGCGCGCAAGAAGTTTCACTTCAGAAAGAATCATCAAAATCGGTTCATCCAGTAGAAAGAAAACGAAACAAACATAAAAAAAATGGTCGAATTAAGAATCTCATCCTTTTTGAAGTCGGTTAAAAGAAAAGGCCTTTCATACATGTATATATTATATCGCTACAAATAATAATAAAACCTGTCTTGTTTATATTGCCAAATATTTTATTTGACTCATTTACTCACCGCTGTGTAGGGATCTGTGAGGAGGCTCTGTATGGATATTAGCACTTTGCTGATGGTGAGCGCTAGTGACCAATTGTGATGCACGGAGTCGATGCCAACGTCGCCATGACGCGAGATATTCGGGTGAAGGATGCGCGTCAGGAAACGTACCACCGGAGGACTCATTGGATATCTGCTTAGACAAAACACAGTATTAATATTTAATGCATTCATACCTACTATGTAATTATTATGTATTTCGCTGACCTAAAAGACAAAAAAAAAGAGCTCAGAATCGATTGTAGATCCAACAACCGGGTTCAATTGTCCATCGAAACCATTCATGAATCAACTTTTTTTTTAGGCATGGGCCATGGTTGGCGCACCCGCCGCCCGGCTCCGTCCGGGGCGACGGAGGGGCGGCGCCAGGCCCCATAACCCACCCGTGGTACATCGCCTTCGTCGTTGGGCCGACCATCGGTGCACAGTTCCTTGTCTTCAGTTTGCACTTTACAGCACATCATTGAAATCTTAGAAGTCATCAAACTGTGGGGGCAGAGCGCCCGAATAACAAAGAGAGGCGATTCCGGGTCGCTAGTAAGGTATTATAAATATTAAAGAGATATTACCCATATGGCACCTGTATGTATAGGTAGAAGATGCCACCTTCGTATGGCGAGCCCACAGGTCCCGTGACGCTCGCCTGCCAGTGACAACACTTCGGGTCCAGAGGTGTGGCCGCTATGCCTTCCGGCGGATCATTGCGTAGCATCTGTACATATTTATGCTTATTATTTTCCATTGTAAATAAAACTATTTTTACGGATTTAATCGCATTTGTATTTAATTTTTGATTGCCCGACGTTACGAACACTTTACAGCGTTCATGGTCACGGGCGGACTTAATATTTTTCTTATTCCAGTAGATAAAAGACTAAGATAGTTATAGATTTCTAAGTAATATGATAACCATCTGACCACACATACGTTCCACTGCTAAACAAGTGTTTCCTCTGTAATGAGAAGGAAATTGACACATTATACCACGCTGGCCAGATGTGTGGGGTTTTATTTCAAGTTTTTCGTTTTTTCATAAATGTTGTATGCATAAAATATTTCTTAGTCGTTTTTTACTACACTCATGGGCAAGAATGGATAATTAATAGTATTCTAAATATGTTACTATAATGTATAGGGATGGTTCTATAGATGATTGATGTCTACAGTTAGACATATCTCTGCAATGGGGATAATGTCTTAATCGCTGCGCTCAGCAGGCGGGTTTTGGATGTTACAAGTTTCTCAAGAGAGTCGGCTCATATACTATTGGGCTCATACCTCATGGTCCGACGGAATTGGTATAGTTTTATTTTGAATTTTCCTTTTCTTACACGGACGTTGTATGGATATCATTTGCTTTAGTCGTCCCTTAAGACACCCACGAGCAAGAAAGGGAAATGCCCATTTTTCTTTTCATTCCTCAGATGTTATTTAAACTTTTAGAAATAGCCCCATAACTTGCACTTTTATGTATTTCTATTGTTAATTTTTTTCTAAGCTATAGTTCACTTTTATAAAATACGAAAAGTTAACTCATTATTTATTAATGTCTTAATGTATGTTAGAAATTTGATTGGTGACAGTGTTATTAATTTTATTTTCTTTGTAAATTAGCTCACAATACTGTTTGTTTCGTTGAACACATTAATGTATTATTGTAAGTTTTATGTAGATATACCTTAACTTCAATCCGAAGCCTGTTCCGACGCCACGCATTCTCGTCGCCAGCTGGCTGCGCTTGTACACACATTTGCACCAAACAGTTCCGGCAGAAACATGATTCCACTAAGGATTGGTATTTCTGTGTGGATAATAAAAAAAACATTACATTTAAAAATAAAATTAAAACACCAGATATAAGATATGTATAGGATATAAAAAATATCGAAAATAGAAATAATAAAATACAAGGAATAAATCCCGTTAACCATAATCTCGTGAATACTTATTTCTAGAACTTTATAGATCATATGTGTCTTTATAGATCATATTAAGTAGAACTGCTCCATGTTGTTAAATAACTAGTAGTCATTAGAAGTTAGTAGTTTTTTTGAGATCTACAAGCTACATTTGGTAAATTAGTAGTCCTAGTATTAGACAAAAAAAAGTAAGACAATACCTTGTGCCAGTCAATATTAGCGAGCAGTGATCTGTAGAGTGGAAAGCGTCGCGCGGTGAAGGCGGCCCATCTCGGTGGCGCGACACGAGCGCGTACTAATCGCCACCATCGCGCACACACGCAAGCGCACGCGCACAGCGACAAGTCGTCCAAATAGCTGAATATGCACAGCAGCACTGTCACAATATTATATAATCGTTTTCAAACTGTTCTCTTTTATATGTGCAACATATACATAAGCGAGGGTGAACCCGATCGTTGGCGTGGCGTTGACGCCACGCTCGGATATGCACATTTGAAACTGATCCGAACCGAAACCGTAACTTGTTTTAGAATTTTTTACAACGTCATCTAGTGAGCTCAAAATTAATTATTAACCTAAACACATACCTATACTAATGAAAATAAATGTTTATTGAATAAAAATCATCATTTTCTGGTAAAACATTGTAATATTTTATTAATACCCTATGCCATATTAGTTCCTGTCGTAATCTGCTCTTTTATGCATAGATACTTGTACAAAATTATTTCGATGTTTCACATCTGGCAGGCGTCCTGAGCGACGGCTCCCTTTTTTTTAAATGATGGCTTCATTTAAAAAAAAATTCTCTGTACATGAAGAGACCTGTAGACCTTAGACTATGGTATAGTGGTCCTACCACTATGAGTATACAAGTCCCATGACCGTAGTAGTACCACACTCTCGCAGAAAATCGACCTCCAAGTAGTAGCAATTTGCCCAACTTTCTGAGGGTATTTGCGTGTGGTGGGTTTTAGTGATGCCTTTAGAATTACTGAATCTCACTGCACGCATTGACACTCCCTTCACGGCCTTTCGAAGGTCCATGAGGGGCAGCAACTTATCATCAGGTGTACTGTTTGCACGGCTGCCACCATTCACAATAAAAAAAATACAGGTACATACAAGTGTGAGTTTGATTACACATATTGGTCTGTATAGCGACTTCCCATACAATGTCATGGGTTAAAACCCTTATAAAATCCCCTGTGACATAAGGCTTAATTTTTTACTGTGGCATGTTGACTTTATAATAAAGCTTTTCCAGTCAGCCCTAACCAATCTTAACCCCACTTGAATATTTACAGATTGTATTGAGTGAAACTAGTTCAAATTGCTGAAGAACCTAGACTTTATTTGTTAGTAGCTTTTAATTTAAGAAAGACTATAGATGGACTTACCTTCAGATGGCAACTGCTCCACCAATCCAGGAGCGAGATTATCCGGTGGCCTAGGTGTAGATAGTGCTTGGAGTGATCTTGCCAAGCTGGGGGATGGTGATGGTGGTCCAAGACCTGCGTGTTCTTCAATGGAAAAATCTGACCGGGCTGCAATTGGTGCTGTAGAACCAACTCCACTACTGCTTGCATTGCTTCCCAAATTTACGTTGGTTCTGTTGTTTAATTGTCCATTTCCTGTACTAGCTGAAATAATTACTGGTACTGGGGTACGATTACTAGAACCATTTGTTCCACCACTAGCAGAAGCGCTACAAACATTTCGTCCAGATTCTGCTGATACATTTCCTGGAGCGCTGTTCACAGATACATTGCGACTACATCCACTAAGTGCATTAGCCAGACTACCATTCCCAGTTCCTGAACTGATGCTACGACCACATGCTGTTACACCCCCAATGCCTGCACTAACAGCTCCCACGTTTAAGCTACTACCAGCTGTGCTGCTTGCCAGACTCACAGCCCCTACACTATTACTACCGCTGCCACCATTGCCAGTGCTGCTTGCACCCGCTCCTGAATTACTCGCGCGACTAGCTTCATCTTCAGGACTTGTTTCACTGTCTAGAGAGCTCTGAAAGATAAAAGGGCACAAATCTGTTACAAGAACCACTATTTGTAATTTAGTATCTTAAAATACAGTCTGAGTCTATATCTTGTAACGTTGGACTTTCGGTCACGTCACATTAGGCAGTATGCACTAGGCTGTATGCGGTTACTTGTGCCTATATCAAAATGACATTTGACTTGTCAAATATGTCTTACTTTCGATCCGGCCTTTACAATGTCGAAATCGCAATTTTTTAAAATCTGCATTATCAGAGTGCAATCTTAGTTCATTATACAACAGATTGTTACTTATTTATGGATGGGCTTATACACCTTATGGGTGAAGCCATATTTTTTAAGAAACCGGTAAGATTTTCGGTTAAATGTTTTTTTTATTGCAAACGGTAGCAAACGAGCAAACAGTACACCTGATGGTAAGTGTTGCTGCCGCTCATGGACCTCTACAAGGCCGCTGCTTACCGCGAAGAAATTGAAGGGAGTGTGAATGCGTGCATTGAGGCTCGGTGATACCAAGGGCACCACCAAAACCCTCCACACGCAAACACCCTCAGAAAATTGGGCTTCCGGCTCTCTCGCTCACCGAACGAAGCGCAGTAACAAATCGCTACTACTCAGACGTCGATTTTCTGCGAGTGTGGTACTACCCCGGACGGACCGGCCCGCGGCTGTAGACAGATAACTGTCGACAGTGTGGTCCTACCACTCCAAAAAATGTGATAATGTCATGGCTTGTTTATGCCCAATACTAAAACTTGGTTTTTCTTTTACAGCTATAGAAAGCGGTTTCTTTCTTGCTTTCTTTCTTACTTCCTTTTTCGTTCTTACTTTGGATATTTCTTCTCTTCGTGTATTATTCCATGGATTGGTGGTTTATGAATTCTTCTTTCGCCTTTGTGTCGACCAACATTCATGGAACTGCCATTTGCGATGCCGAATATTGAAGCGTGGAATGCTTGCTGAAGTGGTTTACGTGGATACCGTAGTTGACGCCGCATGGTATTGGAATTTAAATTGTTTTTACAGCATAAAAGGTATTCAATTAATTTTGTTATTTTCTCTCATATTGCAGACATGACCATTAGAGTTATTTAAACTTTTATAAATAAGTATGTATTAGATTACTTTATTAAATTTCAAGTGTATCATAATTGCTCTCAAAAGGAAAATAAAGTTAAGGAAGGCTCATGTTGCTTTTTTTTAACTGTCCCCTTTGGACCCTTCCGAGAAGTTAAAGTTCAATGATTCTTGTCCGGCACTATACAGCTTCACCTGGCACCCGATTAACTTACTTTTAGTCTACTTTATTTGGTGAAGCACCAACCACTTGGTATGTATAATAAATTTACTAAATTTTTAAACAACTCATACTAACTCATTTTAATTTTTTTTTTATATTACATTTGGCTTCCCGAAGCAGGGACCAATAGAAGGAATGAATTAATACAATATCCTTCTTTTATCAAATATATCACTACTTCATTTTTTTATTAAATTACAATCTTCAATGTTGTTGATATTGAAAACTTACCAAAAACGAAACCATTCCTTACTTACAAAACATAAGTACATTCATTATCATCATCATTTCAGCTCATATACGTCCCATTGATGGGCCTCCTCCACAATAAGAGCAAAATTGATGTGTGTTGTACCATGCTAATCAGATCAGTATAGGGTTTTATTTGCAGTTTTGCTTCTCTTGCATAGATATTATATGCATATTACAGTGTAAACTCTTTATAACGCCACTTGAATTAATGACAAACTCCTTAAAACATCGAAATAATTTGATTTTGGTTGGTTTGTCATATAATCCATACAATGATACTCTATATAACATCACGTTCACTCAAAATAACGACGACAATACGGCATTATTTAGCATTGAGCAGAAAGGCCAAAGTTAGAAGAACTGCAGCTGTGTACATTCTTTCATTTGTTGTTTTGTTATTTTATTATCTAGCACGTGTTTACCTCAATTGACCTACGAAACATTGTAAAAAATTCTCTTTTGTTTTTGTGTGATAAACTGGCACATGTTTGCTTCGGCCATTCGGCCAATGGGCTGTCGTTAGGTTGTTAAACATTATCATAATCATAGTTGTTTTTTCGTTTATAAAATTTGCACTATATTAGTAAATACATATTCGAATAGTAAAATAATATCAATGTTTTTTTTTCACTCCAATTAACGACAACTCCCGATAACGTCAAAAATTCACAATCCCTTGAGTGTCACTATATAGAATTTACACTGTAATTCCCTTTTACGACAACCACGAGCAAGAGAGGGGAATGGTGAATTACCTTCTTACTCTGTCACTACACGGAAAAGTACATTGCATATTATAAAACTCACCCTATAGTACCACCACGCCGGTAGAGGACATCTATTCACTTTACGTTCAGAACTAAAATTCAAATCTGATGGTTCATCATTCCCAGAATCACCATCGTCGGTTTTTTCGCTGCAGAAGAATGATGTAGGCAAGTATGATGGAAAATCAGGAAATAGAAATGCATGACATGTTACACATACGGGCTCACCAAAACTAGGGCCATAATAACCATTGCAGACGGAACAAGTCGAATTCTGTAACAATTAGACCGAAATACTTACATAGGTCATATTAAAGAATCATTCATACTTTTTAAATCTACAAAAATACATACATTGTACTCAAAGTCGAGAGGCTGTTCGATTGGCGTAGTTGAAGTAAGTTTATCGCCATTTTCTTCTAACTTTTTGATAAACTGAAAGAATTCTTGATCCATAGCAAACATTTAAGAGCTATTAAATACAGATAAATTAGCTTTCGTAGAATAAAGTATCTCACGAAAGTATTTTCACATCAATTACAAAATAACAATTCCACGAAAAAATAAACAAGTGTTACCAACTCCCTAAAATATTAATCCCTAAAAAACGCTTATTACACTAGCACTACACGATATTCAGGGCCCTGAATCACTAGGGGTGCTCTACAACAGCTAAATTGTGAGACCTGTTTCAGTTTTAGCGAAATAACAGTTTCAGAAAACTGTTCCAAAATGACAGCCTGTTGTGATGTAATACAAGAAAAAAGGGGAAATAACCATTCTTTAGGAATAATGTTTAGAAGTGGTTTCAGTGTTTGTTCCTAAAATGAAAACGATCCTTCCTGCTTTACATGCTTAGGACTGATTTATGTATATATTTTAGACATGAGCGTTATTTCACGTGATTAGTTACAATAACCCATTACGCGATATGTAACTATCACTATCTCTGTACTATCTATATTACGTACTATCACTATTTACGAGTCGACAAGTAAAAGAGGTGATTTTTGTAACTACTTTATACTTAACACGACTCACAGATTTGTGATAACAGTATTATATTCGAGCGAGCGAGAAAGAGCTGACCGCACAACGTTGATTACGCTAAGTACATTTCTTTCGCATCGCGGCCGAGCGAGCGAGCGAGATGGCTAATCGAATGACACGAAATTATTCGAAGTAATCCGACCAAATACCGAATACTCACGTGCCGTGGTATGCAACAAAGACCAAACAGCGTAACAATACATTTTATACCTTTAATTTTCATACGTAAAATTGCATTTATTGATAATAAAATAGAGTGATTTTTGTTTATAAGTAATTTCAACGGCTTGACGTTGCGGGAAACGAAGCGAGTGTTACTTTGAAATTTGAATTTAAAGTAAAGAATTTAATTGATTTATTGTTTTAGTTTGTTGTTTTACTAATAAAAACATAAAGTGTATATAATAGTGAAAAAAAAACTGTAAATATATCAAAAGTGTAAATAAACTGTAAATATAATCATTGTATATACAATCAATTTACTTTTAAATACGTCTGCATTAATACAAATTTAATTAAAATAATAGTTTAATTATGTATATATATAATAATGCTTGGGTATATTCATGGATCTATCTAAAGCTTTTGACACTGTCTCTGTATCCACTCTGATCACTAAATAGGAGAAAATAGGAGTAAGAGGACAAGCCCTCGCACTTTTCGAGAGTTATCTTTCTGAGCGAGCTCAATGCACAAGGGTTGATTCTTACGTAAGTGATGAGCAGTTTTTGTCACATGGAGTTCCTCAAGGTTCAATACTGGGTCCTACACTGTTCCTCATATATGTAAACAGCTTATGTAATTTATCAATACCTAATTGCAATATATTTACCTATGCCGATGATACAGCACTCCTAATTCATGATCAGAACTGGAATCAAGTGCAGCGGCGTACGGAGTCAGTGCTAAGCATTGTGATGTCCTGGCTATCTGCTAATGCTCTCACCTTAAATTTCAACAAAATCAGCTATGTTACCTTTTCGATGAAATCCTCCTCGCAACCAGATGATTTATTTGCAATTAAAGCCCACAATTGTAATGGAATGGATATGTGTCTCTGCTCTGAACTTAGCAGAAAAGCTCACATCAGATATCTTGGTATTACCATAGATAGACTATTTTCATGGAATATCCAAATTAAGGAACTATCCTCCAGAGTCAGAAAGTTAATTTCTATTTTCAAAAATTTGCGGTATAGCGCTGACTACGATACAATGAGATTGTTATATCTTTCACTATGTCAGTCAATATTGACTTTTGGTTTAACAGTCAGGGGCGGCGCTGCTAAATATCAATTATAAATAAATATGCAATTGGAACGAGCTCAAAGGGCCGTTCTCAAGGTCATAACTTTTAAGCATTTTAGATATGACACATTCCAATTGTATAAAGTTTGTCGGGTTCTATCGGTTAGAAAATTGTTTGTGTTACACGTCGTTTTACGTAAACATTATACTTTAGTCTATAACTCTAAATTTTATAACACCAAGCGTAGATGCATGAATATCTGCCGACCGGAAAAACATAAATCTAAACTGGCTGAAAGACACTTTCGGATACTTGGAGGTGAAATATATAATAAGATTAATAAAATTTGTGAGATATTCAGCCTAAACATTTACCATTGTAAAAAAACTGTTAGTGAGTGGATTATGACTCTCACCTACAAGGAAACCGAACAGTTCATATAACATATACAATACACACATGCTACTACTGTTTATTTAAGTGATCATGCACGTGCCTGCACACAATTATTATCACTCACATAAACGTATACGTTCTTTCACACCACACACAGTCTCACTCACACACACACATATATACATACATGGATGCAAGTATGTATGCACTTACACACTATCTTACACATCACATTCCGTTACAAACATAGAACTTGCAACACATGAACATAACACATTCACCTACAATATATATTTTATTTTATATTTTTGTGAGAATCAATTTTGGATTTAGAGCTAAATTAAAAGAAAAGTAGTAATACTAACATCAGTAATTAGCATTAGTATGTAGAATTAAATTATACTCCGTTTTTGTCTTACAATCAGCGTAACTATAGAGAGACCTGGCACCCATAACACAAGTTCAATCTTAGTATGGGGGTCAGAAATCTAAATATGATGTATAACTTAACGGATAATTAACTTGGTGTTTTAAACAATGTAAATTATTTTGGAAATAAAGTTATTATTATTAACCTCTAATCAATCGTAAATACATATAATGCAGTCAGTCCTCAGCCTGAAAAAAGTATGAAAGGAAGTTGATTTATTGATTTAACTGTATAGCTACAAATTTATTTTCGTTTTGCGTGTAACTGTATATAGTTAGTGCAGTTATTCATACAATATGCAAACAATCAAAGTAGCTGTATACAAATAAGTCGTTACAAAAATCACTAGTTTTGAAACACGTGACGTCGACCAAGTCACTAGTTTCGTTAAGTTTCTTAAAAATAACGTAACGACCCACGTCTAATATATTTAAGCATGTATTTATTTTATGTATACATATAATATTATTATTACATACAATATAATATTATTATTTATGTATATATATATATATGGAACAGTTTTCTGAAACTGTTATTTCGCTAAAACAGGTCTCACAATTTAGCTGTTGTAGAGCACCCCTAGTGATTCAGGCCCTTGAATATCATGTAGTGTAAAAAGCGTTTAAATCTTAGTTAAAACCCCTAGAATTACCACAATTACATGAAAATCCCCTAAAAATGATTTCATTAAAATAAGAATAAATAATAGATTAGTATTTTTTCTTTTGGGGGTAGGTTGCGGTCGGCGCGCTCCTCGCACCACTCCGTCCGGGGCGACAGAGGGGCGTAAGCACGCACACCCGCAACCCACCCACGATACACGTCGCCTTAGTCGTTGGGCCGACCACCGGAGCAGGGTTACTTGTTATCAGTGGTCGGCCCGACGGAATACCCCCTATTTGGGGTATTCCTCACGCGGTTGGCTTCTCGGCGGGTGATGGACTAATTCCCCGGTCACGTCAACCGCGGCCACAACTAGGGCGGCATGAGGCCTAAGTACTCGCGCCTACGAAATCAGTACTTGTACTGAAAATATATATATCCGGGCAAAAAAAAAAAATGTGCCTAATATATGTGACATTTATGAGACATAGTTACTTAATAAACAATAATAATAATAATTAGGTAAGCACCAAGCTCTACTGGGACCGTTCTAACACCACGGACAGGACTATTCTTGCCAATAAACCTGATATCGTGCTGATGGATACTAGATGTCGCTATGTCGTTTTTTTTTTCAAAATATCCCTTAAAATGCCCCTAAAAAAACCCCATCCCACTTATTTATCCCCTAAATTTGAGGGGAAAACCCCTAAGTTGGCAACACTGGAATAAACATAGATTTTTCCTTCGTTTTGTCTGTGAACTGCACTGACTTGTACTACACTTTAGTATATTCTCTGTAAAAAGTTATAACGAAACCTTGTAATATACCAGACGATACCAATATAAACAGACATATACCTTGTATATGTCTGTTTATATTGTATCAGGCCCGCCGTAAACGGGCGCACAAAGCGTGAACTGCACTTGGGCGGCACGTCCAGGAGGGCGGAATATCGAGCGACTGATCAAGTAATTCATGTAATAAAAAAAATTCATGGCACGGAAAAAAACCGACCGATTGGCTTTAACATCGCCATCAATTAGCATCCGTTAAATCTAAGATGCAATACCAAACGTTCGTCGTTCAGCAGGCTGAACCATCCGCCCCCGCTTGGTGACACCCCATTGAAAAGCAGGACCGGAAGTTAGGGGAATTCCCTCCGAGCTTCTTTTTCAGTGCGTAGGCTAGGTACCTAGGTACTTGTAAACATCCAAACAATATTATTGTAGATAAACGATGACTTATTTTTATGCAAATTTGTTTACGAATTTATTTTAATATCTTTATTTTGTTAATAGCTCTTTTGAGGTAGGTTTCAGCATAAATATTAATATTTAAACTTGTGTGATTATATTTCAATCATCCATCAATGTAAAACAGAAATACAAAGGAGTTGTATTATGGTAAGTACTAACCTATAGGTAAACATATACGTTTACCTGACCTTACTATAACTGGTTAGACAGGTGATATTTTTGATGTGAAACATCTATAGGCGAGGGTGACCGTGAGTGATCGTCGCGTGGCGTTTAACGCCACGCTTCGCGGTCCCTTAATAATTAAATATTAAATAAATATTTGGATGCATATACCTACATTTTTGTAATGAAACCATGGTGCGATTTAAAATTTTGTACAACGCCATCTGGTGAACTAAAAGTAAATTGTTACCTATAATGTATATTAATGAAAATAAATGTTTATTGAATAAAAATCATAATTTTTTGGAAAAAAATTGCGATATTTTATTAATACTTTATGCCTTAGTTTTATCGTATTAGTTCCTGTCGTAATCTAATGTTCTTTTATGCATATATACTTTTTTATAAATTAATGTGAAATTCTCTAACTTAGTAATATAAATAGGATTGTATAAATACCAGTAGGTATGGTATTTAGTTTACTTTCAGCTACGAAAACTGGAGAACCGTTTTTTTATAGGCTTTTATTAGTTTCAGGTGTATATATATTTATTTTTTTGTATATTACCAACTTCATAGGAATTGGATTTTGACTCACTTTAAACAGTCAAATTTCATTTAAAAGTTGAAAATTTAAGGAGGACCAATGACGTTAAAATTATTTAGATAGGTTGTCTTATTATCATTACAGGATTAAAGATTTCTTTATTAAATATATTGAAGCTGAGAGTTGGTCGTTAGCTCGATAAATGCCGCCATTTCTGTTTCCTAAATCACACTCTTCGTGTGGAAAGAATGTCTGTGAACGGATGAAAGCATTTCATTTTTTATAGGCTTTTATTAGTTTCATCTGTGTACAGTGGCGTAACTACACTACCTGGGGCCCGTGGCAAATTCTTTTGATGGGGCCCTATCAGTAAAAATCGTCACATTGTACTTAGTTCAATTTTAATAAACCACTTTGTTTTTTTGGGGTTGTTTACGGTCGGCGCACTCCTCGCACCACTCCGTCCGGGGCGACAGAGGGGCGTTAGCACGCACACTCGTAACCCACCCGTGACACGTCGCCTTCGTCGTTGGACCGACCAACGGAGCAGAGTGACTTGACGTCAGTGATCGGTCCGACGGAATACCCCCTGAGGAGTACCCTCGACCGACGTCCCCCCCTCGGGGAGGACATCGGTCTGTCCTCGCGCGGTTGGCTTCTCGGCGGGTGACGGACTAATACTCCGGTCCAGTCACCCGCGGTTTCGGCAGGTAATTGCGCCTGCGCCAAAAAGATTTTCTTTTTTGATTATGGATTCTTGCTCTTCATCGAGTGTTCCATGTAGCCGCCACTGTTGATACGTGAGACAAGAATCTAGATGAATTTTCGATATCTGGTGTCTTTCTATGGCCTTTATAATATGTTTCCAGTCGTCATAGCCCTCAATCTAAACATTTTGTATTTTTTTTTGCCCGATTTGCGACTAACCACCACGGTTCACAATACGCCTTCTGAATGAATATTAAAGAATAGGATAGCCACGTTCAAGTTTCACGCCTGGCTTGGACCGCGCGAGGACAGACCGACGTTCCCCCCTCGGGGAGGACGTCGGTCTGTCCTCGCGCGGTCGGCCTTTCGGTGGGTGACGGACTAATACCCCGGTCCAGTCACCCACTGTCTCGGCTAGGGTGGCATCAGGCGCAGGTAATTGCGCCTGCGCCAAAAAGGTTTTCTTTTTTGATCATGGATTCTTGCTATAATATGTTTCCAGTCGTCATAGCCCTCAATCCAAACATTTTGTATTTTTTTTATGCCCGATTTGCGAATAACCAACACGGTTCACAATACATCTTCTGAATATTAAAGAATAGGATAGCCACGTTCAAGTTTCACGCCTGACTAGGAAACAATATAGAAATGTTTTTCTAGAAAAGATCTATGGTCACTATCTTTTAAGAAAGGGCCCCTTAGGCCTACAATGTTCGTTTTCGATCAAGAATTTTGTGAAATTATTGTGGTTGTTCTGGATCTGAATAGACACTGGTGTTGGGTACTGCATTTGGTAATTCTGGTATACTTTTAGTAAGACTCAATTCATCACTTTTAGAGCACTGTTCACTCGAGTTTTCATTATTAAAGTCAAGTCTTTCTTCAAGTACTGACTAATTTTAGGTAGCTTTTTATTTTTCCTTCAGTCTCTTTTTTCTCTTTCGTTTTTCGCTCCCACTTAAATATTTTCTGGAATTAGACATTTTAATATCTAACTTTCACAGTCAACTTTACTTTGCCACCATTTGCAGATTCAATAAAATAATAAATACGAACAATCAAAAATACAAATGACCAATTGTCAAAACAATCACACAACGAATAGACTCTCTATTCGTTGTGTGATTGTTTGAAAGATATTTTATTTGATAAAATAATTAAACAAGTGTCAACAACTCTGATCTCATCTAGAGATCATTTTTTTTTTGTTTTTGTGTGTGACTTAGTTGTTAGCCTCAGATGGCTGTGACAACTTTACACGGACTGGTGGGTGAGCGCTGAGGGCTCTCAACCCGGAGTTGTGCATTTATTTATAGCAAACAGCAGTGTCTATTGATGCAAACGATTCATCGATGTTTCCGTAAAAAGCATCGATGTACATTATTGTAAAACATGATATTTTATACGACGTTTTACCTGCTATCTATTTAAAATTTATGGTACTTTTAGCAGAGCCTGCGTGACAGTTTAGTTACTCTGTTTCTAAATAACTTAGTTATTACTCTTATAATTTAAACTAAAAAAAGGTTATCGCAATCCCGCAAGGCAAGTATCCGATAGGATCTCTGAAAGGTACTCGATATTTTATAGATCTTTAAATAAACATCGATTTTTTTTGTATATCGATGTTTTTGGTTTCGTTATTTGCGTCCCTAGTTTCGATATTTTCATCTACACACATGGAGACATCCCTAGTAGTGTCCGAACATCCTCAAATACGTGGACTAATGCCAGCCGCTCTACTTTATAATTTGTGGCTCTAGGTATATTTTTAAATGACAACAATATAGATTACAAAAATTTCCGTCTTCTTCTTTTTTCGTCTTGGCACTACTAATACGAGCCATTTTTGCCAGTGTCGAGTTATAATTATCTTTTCAAATTATCAGTTTCTTCATGTCAGTAATGGTCCCTCAACAGTGTAATGTCCACTGTTAAGGGTTATCTTCTGAGAATTTTGGTGGAAACAAAAAGGTATGTATAGCAGTTTTATATCATATTCACTACACCTCAGCAGTTCTGCCGTTATACACGGTGACATTTATGTCGTCTTACAAAAGCAGGTCAATTAAAGTATCCAGTATCTACTATTCATTCATACAATTAAAAGGTTAAAAACAATATTTAATAGAATATTTTTTAATAAAAGTTATTTTAAATAATTACTAATTAAAATAGTAAGGAAACAGCTTGTAGCGAGCGCATAGGTATTCAACACAGCTGATGTAGTATGTAGGTACTACAACCACTTGACCGCGGCGCCAATCGGGCATTGCAAAGGATACCTGTTAGGTATCTAGCGTAAGGAATTACGCTTTGTAAAAGCCGTCCACGTGGACTTCATACCTATGATTGGCTAACGAAATTCCGTATGATTGCTTTTGTTTAAAATGTAAACATGATAAACAGGCTGTAACAAAATATTAACTTTAATTTATTTTATTATTTTTTATAACTGCCACTATTGAACATTTAAATATGTTAGATATGTTTCTTTGGTCGGATACTTTTATGGTTTTTTTTTTTGTAAGACGATAAAAATGTCACCGTGTATATTACATAAAATGCCATCAAGATTATTGAATATAACACGTTAAAACACTAAGATATTGAATATAATACAAGAACACCACATGACACTTCCAGATTTCCGCCAAAAAACCAAATGTCCGTCTACTACAGCATTTTGGATAGTGATATAAACTATCGATAGTTGACCTCGAAAATCACGATATCGATACTATTGATAGTACAAAATGGGGTAATTCTATTTCCGATAACGTTACTAACGCACGACACTAGTTTTATCCATCGCAACTTTACTAATCGATTCTCACCATTGCCACACTATCGATAGTAGCGTATCGATCGGCATCACAAATTTTGTGCGATCATTATGATTGTAACTAGAACTTGAAGATCATATTAAAATCTTTTAGGATTTTATAATTAGTGACTCTTCATCCACCGCTAGCTTACACGCATTATCGGAATGCGTTTTCAGCTCTATCATGCTATATCTATATATTAATACGTGAAGCAAAAACTTTGTACCCCCTTTTTACGAAATTTACGTGGATGGACAAGTATGAAATTTGGCACAGTTGAAGTATATAATGAGAAGTGCATAAAACTGAATTTTATATAACAATAAATAAAATTGGAGTGTCTGTTTGTAATGTCAAAATAATGGGCTTTTTTCATGCTCACACGGTTATTTGCACAACACCTATGCCTAAAATAACAATTAAAAAATGTTTGTCTGTCTGTTTGTTCCGGGTAATCTTCAAAACAGCTGGACCGATTTCAAAAATTCTTTCACCAATGGAAAGCTATAATATCAGGGCGTAAACTAGGCTATATTTTATCCCGGTATTCCCACGGGAACAGGAACTACGCGGGTAAAACGACTATAACCTATAACCGAAGCGAGGGCGGGTTGCTAGTTTTATATAATAATGGATTAGAAATACATTAAATTCATTAAAAAAGGCATTCACACGCTACAACGCAATTGCTACACACACACACACACACATGCGCGCGCTTACACACTTTTGTTTACGGTTATGGAGTGTAGAGGTAAGGAGAACCGTCTCATATGGGAGGAAGCTTGAAAAAGTGTCGCACTTTCAGCACTAAATAACAGTTCAAAAATCCTCTAGAATGGCCCTAGCATAGGCACAGGGTATGATATGAATTGAGCAGTTGTTGGTAGTTTTCCAATTACAGCACTAGAGCGCATTATGCGGCATAATGCTGTGAATGTTTCAACTACAGCAACGCTTCGCACAATCGAGCACTCTCAAAAGTAATGCGCGTATCACGCGTGCAATCGATACCAACTCAGTGACAGAAAATAGTGTTTTTTTCTTTAAATTGGCATTGGTCGAAATGTTTTATTTACCTATATGTTATCGTTAGTAATAGTATTTATTGTTGAAAAAATTTTAAAACTTTCGTTTCGTTGTAGTTTTATCGAAATAATCAAAGTTAATTCGAACTGTGTTAAAAAAATAAATATAAGTATGGATGAAGGTACAAACATAGACTTTTTTTTATATTCCACATTTAAAATGTGAATACAATTTCATTTTAGAATTCGAATCTATAAACAAATTTATTTTACAGGAATATACTTTCATAAACATTGCAATGGCTTGACCGAATCATTATTTTTTTTTCAACACTGAACTTAGCGCACTCTGCTGGTGCATTTGAAAACTAATTCACGTTCCAATTAAGCATCAGCATAATTCGGCATTATGCGCCACCGAGTCGCATTATGCTCTGTAATTGGAAAACTACCGTTAACTGATTGAAGTATGCCGAGTTAAGTTAGTGACAGTGTCAATAATGCTTTTTATATTCTTCATTAATTATTAACATGAATTTTTACATCTATTTTAAAACTGACATTTATGAAATTTACCTTTATTATTTTGCTTTTTAAGAACTTTTGTTTTCTACTTTTTCAACGAGACGGAAGTTCTTTCGTCCTTTTTTATCTCTCTATCTTAGAATAATAACGTATAGAAGGCAAGTTCGCGCACAAAAAGTGAAGCATTTCAATTGGAGCCTAATGGAGCTTACGCCAGAACCGTTCCGTAATGTACAAGTCATTGTACTGCACGTACGTACGCAACTCAAAAAATAAATAGGTAATTATGACGGTTTGTGCATTCAAATGCTGTCAAAACACATTTGAAAAACTTAAGGTTTTTAACATTACTTTTAAAAGTACTTCGACGATTTATGTTAATAAAAACAAAATTTGATTTCATAATTTGGATAGTGGTGTACGTGTGTAATCGTCTGCGCGCCATTAGTATTTTCAGATTCACGTTTCGAACTTTCGAAGTATTGATACTATCCTTCTATACGTTATTATTCTAAGCTCTCTATCTTATTCTAATAATTTTCAGCGCTTTTTTTTAAATTTACTCTGTCGCTACTGTAGCGCCACCCTTATTTAGCAGATTTTAACGTACACTTTTTCACACAGAAACGGTTCTCCTTACCTTTACACTCCATATCATCTCCATATTTACGGTTAAAATCTCTGGTCAAACCGAATGTCAAATAATCATAATTATGATGACAATGTCTAATAGGCATTTGTACTTAATACTTTATATATGGTTGCTTTTTATTCATCGAAATTTGGAACGCCATTTTGCTGGTTGTCTAATTTTGTTGAAAATTCATAAATAATTTTCTAACTCTAACACGAAGCCCAAATATATTATATTAAACACAGAAAATCACTCAAATTTAACGAAAAATCAAAAATACATTATTTTGGAAGATCTTGCCGCTGAAACGAATATAAAATTTTCTGACGTTGTCGGTGAGTGGTGACACAAGTTTTCGCGACTATAAATTTTACACATTTCCTGACCTGTTTCTCTTTCTCCGTAATATTGGCCGGGTAACCGGCGTTAGTAACCAGCAAGGGGAAATGGAACACATTCCCCTGACATTCCGCCGGACCCTAGGATCTCGGAAGGCTCTCATCCCACCAAACGGCGGTCGGAGGTTACTGAATCTGCTCCTGCTAAAAAAATAATAATTAACCAAGAACTAGCACATGCCTCAATTCAATCGGTCTATATGCATCCCTCATACACTGTTATGGGGATTCGGGCTTATGAATCTTTGGATTCTGGGCCATTTATAGTACACGTATCACGAGTCGAACCTGATCCAACTGCGGGCTCATCTATTCGATCTATCAAATTTGGCCAGTTTTTATTTACTAATAAAATAGCAAACATATGTCACGACGGTGTAAAGCAAGTTGGCCGTAACAAAATATCGATAGAGTTCCAATCACTCCAAGGAGCTAATACCTTTTTGTGTAATCCTGTTCTTAAACAATACAAATATGAAGCTTTTATTCCCACCTACAATGTTACAAGAATGGGTCTTGTGAGAGGAGTGCCAGTCGACCTCTCTATGGATGAATTTGTGGAGTCCTTACAAATTCCTAATTCTTGCTATGTTTTAAAAGCACGCAGGTTGAATCGTAAAGTAAGAAACGAGGGATCTGTCTCTTGGGAACCAACACAAACGATAGTCATTACTTTCAGAGGACAGCAACTCCCTACCCGTATTTTTTCATTTTATTCTTCTCTTCAGGTAGAAAACTATAACTTTCCAACCATTCAGTGCCTTAACTGCTGTCGGTTTGGACATATCAAAGGTCAATGTCGATCTAAGCCTCGATGTTATCGTTGTGCTCAACCTCATTCAGGTGATTCATGCTCGGTCAATGAGAAGGAATCAACTTGCATATTCTGTTTAGATAATCATCAATCTATCAGTAAAGACTGCCCGGAACAAAATAGGCAAAGATTGATTAAAGCTACTATGTCTAAAGAGGGAATATCATACATAGAAGCAACGGCTCTTATTCCTAAAACGGCTAAATCATATAACAAGATTGTCCAGAATTCTCCTCTTCAATCCTCATCTGTTATTGTTAATTATCCATCCCCTTCTTCAAATCTCCCCTTACATTATTCTCCTCAGCAATCTTATAAAAAAACTGTTATTCTACCTCCCCGCCCAAAGCCCAATATGGGTAAATCATACGACAAAGTCGCTCACAGATCCATCGTTGCCGATGTCCCTTCCAAACTGCCTAACGGTTGTGCTATTCCCACAGAATCCAATGCTAATAGCTCAGTTGTCCCTCAGGACCAATTATTACTACAACTTTTATCCATTCTCATCAACATAATTTCTCAAAACTCTATTGCTCTACCGCCCAACGTTGCCTCCATGATTAATCAATTATCTTCCATAGCCAACTATAATGGACAGATGTCCTATAATTCAATGGAACGCCAATAGTCTTCGTCCAAAAACTCACGAGCTCAGGTATTTATTAAGGAAATTCTCCCCTGCCATGTTTGCCATATCTGAGACGTGGCTCGTCCATGGTTCTCTGTTTAGAGTTCAAGGATACAACTGCCTTAGGGATGATCGTCAGGATGGCTATGCTGGCGTCGCCCTTCTCATCAATCGTAATGTGACATTTACTCAAGTAACAATCCCTGTACATAACCCACTTATAAACATTGTAGGCGTTAGAGCCTTCAATATTACATTTCTTTCCCTATATATCCCCCACCCTCAATCATCGTTGATTCCAGATATTCTTTTAATCATTTCCTCTGTTCCTGATCCTATTATAATTTTAGGGGACTTTAACGCTCATCACACTTCTTGGGGCTCGTCTATCTGTGATTATTTTGGATTATCTTTACTAGAAATATTTGATGAAGCCAATCTTTGTGTCATTAACAATGGCTCTCCTACTCGTAGGGCATATCCTCATCAAAATCATAATAGTGCTGTAGATCTTACGGTCTGCTCTCCTTCTCTATCTTCATCACTTACTTGGGAAACTCTCTCCTCGACGTATGGCAGTGATCACTTCCCTATTGTAATTCATCTTCTTCAAAGATCTCCTCCACAAATCACCTACAATCCACTTCAAAAATACAAATTATCTTTGGCTAATTGGCCAATGTACTCTTCTTTCCTCGACTCTAAAGTAGACTTGATTCCAAACCCAAACATCAACAATTGCATGCTGTGCTACGATAAATTTATTGAATGCATCAATACCGCTGTCAATGCTCATATTCCTCGGAAAAGCCCTTCTGGTTATATTTCCTCTCCACCCTGGTGGGATTCAGAATGTACTAGAGCAATTAAAGAACGTAAAAGAGCTGAAACAACTTATAATCGCTCTATGACTGAGGCTAACTTTATAGCAAAAAGGGTAGCAGCCATAACGAGAAAAACTTTATTAAATAAAAAGCGTCAGGGTTGGGCTAACTTTTGCTCTAACCTCTCGCCAAGCACATCCCCATCTATTATTTGGACACAGATTCGAAAATATAGAGGCATATTTTCCTCTCCCAATATCACCTCTAACGACCCTTCCTCTTGGATAGAGGATTTTGCTAACAGAATCGCTCCACCATTCGTCCCTGGACCGCCTCTTCCCTTCCGTCCCTTTTTCCCTATTACAATTTCCTCTTTAGATTCGCCTTTCACCAGCGATGAATTGGAACTTGCCTTATAGGGCCTTGTGGACTCTTCCCCTGGCCCAGATGGCATTCCTTATTCCTTCATTACTAAATCTTCTATTAATACCAAACATTTCCTTCTAAATCTGATTAACTCTTTTTATAACTCTGGTTTTATTCCTAAATCCTGGTCTTCCCAAATAATCGTTCCAATTCTAAAACCTAAAAGAAATGCAACAGATCCCCTGTCTTATCGGCCCATTGCCTTATCTTGTGTACTAGCTAAAATTACCGAAATAGTTATCAAACACCGTCTGCAATGGTTTATCGAAAATAATTGCCTTCTTCCTCATTCTCAATCTGGTTTTCGAAAGGGAATGAGTACAATAAACAATCTTGCCTTGATCACCACAGAAATCAATCTGGCTTTTAAGCGGAAGGAATGTTTAATTGGAGTATTCTTAGATACAGAGTCAGCATATGACAACGTTGTTCTTTCTGTTCTTAAAAGCAAATTGCTTCAATTAAATGTTCCTTTGAAATTAACCCATTTTATATGCTGTTTTCTCTTGGAAAGGACTATACAAATACGTCTGCCCAATTACAATATTTCACCTAGAAAAGTTTGGAAAGGCCTCCCCCAAGGTTCAGTTCTTAGTCCTCTCTTATATAACATCTATACACATGATTTACACCTTTCTGTATCTTCATTTTGTCAGGTCCTCCAATATGCCGATGATCTAGTCTTATACCTACCATCAAAATCTATTCAAGAAGCTGAAAACAGATTAAACTTTGCTTTAGAGTACCTAAACAATTGGTTAATTAATCATGGTCTATCACTA
This sequence comes from Lymantria dispar, assembly GCA_032191425.1. NCBI lineage: Eukaryota > Metazoa > Arthropoda > Insecta > Lepidoptera > Erebidae > Lymantria > Lymantria dispar. The sequence goes on from CM063455.1 coordinate 10,752,374, forward strand.
TCTCCCAATAAAAGCTCAATGGTAGTATTTACAAAAAAAAAACTGGTCCCTACTATTAATTTACAAATTAATAACGAGCCCATACCCCAAAAAGATTCGGTAAAATTTTTAGGTATGTGGTTGGATTCTAGACTAACAGGTGTTCGACACTTTAATTATGTTAGTTCAAAATGTGAGCATAATGTTAATATTCTGCGTGCCCTTGCTGGGGTGTGGTGGGGATCACATCCATTTTCACAAAAAATTCTTTACAATGCGATAGTTCGTCCCCATTTAGATTATGGCACATTTCTTCTTGACCCGGGCAATAAATTGGCTTTAAATAAACTAGAAAAATTCAGTCAAAATGTCTCCGTATTATTCTGGGAGCAATGAAATCATCTCCGATAAATGCCATGCAGGTGGAGTGTTGTGAACCCCCACTTCATCTTCGTAGACAACTACTCTCAGATAAATTCTTTTATAAGGCTACTCAATTCTCGAACCTTCCTTTGATCGATGCAGTAAAAAAGTTACACTCTATTATTTCAACCAATGCTCAAAATTCAGAAGAATATAAACCTTGCCTGGTTCGTAGTTTCAATAGAAGTCTTAAATTTTTTTCTAACATTGCCAGATTTCCTGTTTATCCTGTCTTTTTGACTAAATATGAATCTCTGATTTACAAACCACACATCATCCTAGATTTTGGGATAGATAAAAATTCTCCAGATGCTCAAGAAACATTCAGAGATAATGTTCAAGAGTACTGGCCGGATCATCTTGAGATTTTTACGGATGCTTCAAAATCAGACAATGTTGATGTGGGAGCCGCTGTCTGGATTCCTAAGTTTTCCATCTCTCTTTGTTTTAAATGTCCCTCTATATCCTGTTTTTACGGGTGAAGCCACAGCTATCTTAGAAGCTCTGAAATATATTATATCTCATAAAATAAAGAAATCCATTATTTTTTCTGACTCAAAAAGCTGTTTGCAGTCAATTCAATCAAATCCTTTTAAATCAAAATCTCCTTTTCCTTTATGTCTTCAAATTAAAGAATCCCTTTTCGAATGTAATAAGCAGGGATTGGATGTAGTTTTGGCTTGGATTCCTGGACACTGTGGTATTCTCGGCAATGAAATAGCCGACTCATGGGCGAAACAAGCGGTTATATAATTATGTAGTGTATGCTCAGCGATAATTATGTAGTGTATGCTCAGGATCTTGACAATTATAGTTTTTCGCATTTACGTAGTTCATGGAACTCTCTCTGGCAGGTTTCTAAAAAAGTTAAAGGAAAGTTTTACGGCCATCTTCAACCGGATATTCCTCCAAAACCATGGTTTTTCAAATTCAAAAATATCGAAAAAAGTATCTCCTCTTCAATTTGCCGCATGCGGTTGGGTCACTGTTGCTCTCCTGTCTTTTTAAATAAAATTAAAATAAGAGACCATTCCTTATGTGAATGTGGTCTTGACGAAGGTTCCATAGATCATATTCTCTTTTCTTGTCCTAAATTGCGTTTTTCCCTTTATGATTGTCTTCCTCCTACTATTCCCCGCCCTACTAACTCACGTCTCTTACTATCTCTAATTTTCTCTCCTTTTCATAAAACCTTATCAAAATTTATAAAAATCAACAATATTAGATTGTAATCTCAAACCCATGATCAATTACAGCTTTTAGAAATAGAAACAGAGCCAATACATTTAATATAATACTTTATTATAAATACCGATCATCTTCTTATACCGATCAACTTGTGTCTCTCACTTTTCCCTCAATGTTACTCGACATTGGCAAATTTGTGGCAACCCTACGCCGCTGAAGCCATAATAAGAAGTTGAAGTTACTTTATATATTAGTGAAATACGGCTTGCTCAATTTACAATTATACATAAATAAAATTGAAAGAAAATTGTGTAACAGAAAAATTAATTAAAATGAATTATGGCCGAATTTCAACCACTAGTATAACTAAAAACGGCTTGAACAAGCAAGAGTGTCTTGCGCTACAAGAATTGGCACAATAATATAACCAGATGCCATAACATTCTTTGGCACATGTATTTAATACTCGTATCCCCGTAGCTTCTTATCATATCCAAGAAAAACAAATGTGAAATATTGTAGTCGCACACTGCGCTATCAGCACATAAGACTAGGGTTGCTACTATTTTCTTTGCGTAAAGTACATTGCTTAAAAATGAGAAAAATAAAGTACGTCCAAATAAAAGATATTTTAGATAATTTCAATAAATAATTATCACTGCTAAACAGCATCGTTGTCCTCTATATATACAGGCCATAACCCTACATTTTGCATAACCTGAGCATACCTGTATTTTAAAGTAAATGAATATATTTTATGGGATCGAAAGAATCATGGATTTAAAAATAAAACAACAGCTCCATTCTTAAAAATATTCTTAAATTACTTTCATTCAATCTTTTACTCCTTTTTTCTAGCATTTTGTGTGTTATTTTTGTTTAATTTTTTTTAATGAACACCATACTTATCTAAAGTGGCGTAAGTGTACTTTTACAAACAAAAATAGTACTGCAAGTTGGACATTATATTACATACTAATTACCTTGGAGATTGTAACATATAAAAATAATTATTGAACTGCCAGTAATAGGACGAACAAAACCAATAAACAATACCATGAAAGAATACTATCATTTATACAAAGTATATTAAAATCGTATTTCAAGGACGTGTTATAAACACAAAGATTGATACAGTAAAGTATTAATAACAATTAAAATGTTCCTGCACCACTACTGAGTAATAACAAATATATAAATTTTGACAACGTCCGAGTGGATCTTTAAAAGATTTGACTGCAAAAGTTAAATGATAAATAATTACATTGTCATATCATCTTGAAGGGCTTCCACACATATTTTAATATCTAATGCCTGATCTTGAAAATTAATGTAAAATATTCACATTTATTCATATCTTTTAGAGAAATATAATACAAATTTGCATATTGTTGAATTTATAAAAACTTCAGTATGCTCTACATTTTTTTGTAGATACACCAATCTTCAATTTGTCCTTTTCAACTGAAAACAAAATCGCATGAACTGCACCTAATCTGAAATACTTCTCTTACTCGTTTTCTAAACTTATTCTATGCACATTGTGTTAAAGAACTCTATATTGATTTAAGTTTATGTGCAAAAACAGCACATATAGTTCAAACAATCACTTTTATTTCTACATACATATATCAACCTTATACAAATAAAATTCATATATCCTATCATGATCATTCACAAATACACCCCAGAGTTGGTATGTATTGCTTATCTACGTAATGTATATGAATTATAGAAATTAATGTTAAAAGTGGTGGTATAGTCCAGTGGCGCAGGTTAGCAGGTATAGTCAGGGGGGTCGACGTCGCCGGCGGTCACACACTAACAAGAGCTAAACCGCACTCGCACTATCGTTTGCGAGCCGGGGCGTCACCCCTCTACCGCACTCAGTACGGAGAGAAATACGAGCCGCGCCTTATACCTCTGCAAACAAGGCACGCGGTTAGTCACTGAACACCTACAAAACGCTATAGCTACCACCTTACTATATATATTTATATATAAAAATGTAAAGTATTTCATACATTTAAAAAATAATCATCTATTTCAGTATGCATTCATTTATTATGCTCTACATTTTTATATTTTTAGCTACTTTCTATACTAACGGCATGCGCCATGCATTCTAAACGCACACACAGGCAAGGGGGAACGCTGCATTGAAAATGCTCAATTTTCTTTTACAAACTTTATTGTAAATTTATATATAAATATTGTCTTTCTTTAATCAACTTACAACAGTTTGGACAATTTTTTACAACAAACAAAGTAGATCTACTTTCTACTAAGTCTTGTAGATTATTCCACCTCTTGTTATTGCCTTAATAAAATTTACAATATTATTCCATATTTAAGGCACTTTCAAAGTAAGAAACAAGAGCAATATACAAAACAAGTGACATAATCAACAAGTTAAGATAAACTTAGATATAATTTGCAACTGTTATTAAATAAAGCTGTTTGCACTAAGCTCGAGATAAGTAAATTGTATTTTTAAACATATAATTATATATATACAAAACATATGCCTTTGATTTTGAAAATAAAATACAGAACCCGTGAATAACAGATCCAGTACATGATGTACTTGGAGATGAATGTCCATCATGTGAACCCTTCTAGTATAATAATTACTGTAACATCTTTGATATGTAGCATATCTAGAATTAAAACTATTTGTATATTGCAAGAATTAATTTTATTACAAATTTAACTTAAAACATGTAGAAAGCTCTCTTCTAAATAATACATAATGATTCTTTTTGTTTTTGTGTGAATATACTTCGATTGTTTAGGTATCACATATGAGGATAATAAATTTATTGTTTTAATTACACATAATGAAATTTAATATTTTATGTTCTGAACAAGTAATGCAAAATTTACAAATATAATTCTTGTTCAGTTGAAAATAGTGCCTTCAGTTACATTGCATGAAATAGGCATAGATTAAATCTGAGCAAATTTAAACCAAACATTTTTAAAATTACAAAGCTTGTACTCTGTATTCAAAACACTGACAACTGAGACTGAACTGCCTGTTAACTGTTGGACTGTCCATTGTTGGACTTTGGCTTCTCCATGTGGGGCTGCAATCCCTACGCTTGATAGGCAGGCATTATATCCTAACCCGTCACTCCATAAGGAATTTGAACCAAATATTATCATGCTCCAAAAAATTAAGTAGCAGTTTTTCATATTAACAGTTGCAAATTATGCGATAGAATTTGGAAAAGTGTAGACAGTGTTAATATGGCATATACCTGCCGCGGCGGACGGGCCGATATGCCGAGTAGTACGGCGAGAAACCGCCGCGGAACGAACGACCGCGCCCGCGAGCTGAACGCGGCAGCCGATTCGTCGTAGACAGGCCTGGCTTGTTCGTGCGTTTAGGCATCACCTGCGTTCATAACCATACAAATTATTGTTTTAAATTAGAACTGAGAAAATACTATAAACGTATTTAACCAAGTTATGCTAACTTGAAAGAGCTTTCCATTGAAATTTTGTTACGGCTAACCATATTCTCGTATTAAAGAAAAACAGCTGTGTTATAAGAGACAATAGATGTGAAACTTTTATATTACAGGGAAATATTTTCAATATTCATCAATCACTTTTAAACAGCATAGGTTGTGATTATCATTAATTAGTTCACATAAAACTATGAAATACTTTTACTTTGAAGAGTGTATGTCTTCCTCTTCTCCAATACCTGAAGACCAGCAAGACATTTCTGCCGCTTTACCCAACACTATGTTTACCCCAACTTCTTTTCATCTATACCAATAAATAAAATTGGAGTGTCCGTTTGTAATGTCAAAATAATAGGATTTTTTCATGCTCACACAGTTATTTGCACGACACCTATGCCTAAAATACAGATTAAAAAATGTTTGTCCGTCTGTCTGTTTGTTCCGGGTAATCTTCAAAACGGCTGGACCGATTTCAAAAATTCTTTCACCAATGAAAAGCTATAATATCAGGGCGTAAACTAGGCTATATTTTATCCCGGTATTCCCACGGGAAGGGGAACTACGCGGATAAAACGACTAGAAGCGAAGCGAGGGCGGGTTGCTAGTCACACATAAAGGTACTGGATCAAAATTTAAAAGCTTTCTCATGAAGTTTCACTTGAAAATTTTATAGTGGTATGGACTGTACAAACTAATAATTGCCTTAAATTACATTCTGGTTACGATGAGCTCATTATTTGATGATCCACAAGTAAGTAATTATTACACATGGATATTGACCTCACAATACTTAGCATGGAAGCTCACTACTTGGAGCTCTACACTCTATGTACAGTAAACTGATGAACAGCGTCCACTACTTGAACTAATTATTAGTACTCAAATTGTTTAAATTCCGTGTAATGTCTGTGTGGTGACAGAATAAGAATACAATTGACCTCTCTCTATCTTGACCATGGATGTCGTTAAAGACGACTAACAGATACAGTATGCATATAACATCTATGCAAGAGAAGGAAAACCTGCAACAAAATCCTATACCAACCTGTCTGACCAGCATGGTATACCATGCTGGTCAGACAGGTTGTTATAGGATCACGTTGGTATAGGACACCTTACTATAGTAAGGTCAATTCCCTCCGCCTGTGGAGGAGGCTCGAGCCCAGCAGTGGAACGTATATGAGCCGTGATGATGATGATGAAATTGTTCAAATTACTGTGGTGTGGCTATGAATACTACCAATCCTTACATTGCTTGTGGATGTTGTAAAAGACGAGCTTTACAAAACTTAAGCCAACTCTGATGCTGTCTAGTCAACAATTACATTCCCAAAGAGGATTGAAGTCAGACAGCGACCATCTATAAAATTATTGTCAAAACTTTTGCAATGTGTATTATAAAAGTACATATTAAGTCGAGTCCATATAATTGGAATAAGAACAGGGTAATGATGATGGCAAATGTTAAAATTATAAGGATAAATAAAGTGCATATGCACTTTGTTTAAAATCACTCAATTATTACTATGTGCCTGCTGATGGCCATCCCCTGGTTTTTACGACAAGATAGTGAGCAGTGATGTTATATTCTTAATCTGTCACCAAACAGATTTTACTACACCAATTAAAGATACTGGAATGTTTTCATATATTAACCATATTAAAATGTGAGGTATTTCGGCACACATATGGTCAGGTATTTCGAAATGCACTTGAAATGGAACATACATAAAGACAAAAAGAAATAAGCTAAGTATTAGACACAATATCTTAATATAATATGATAATAAGCCTTTGTCTAGCATTTTAAAACTATGGTGGACATATGGTATTGAATTATGGAGCCGTGCTTGTGATTTAAATAATAGGTCTTTACCTATGTAATTGCCGTTCTGCAGTACTGGCCATTTCAAATCAAAATAATTTTTGTTTGGCTAAGAATTCTAATTTCAAATTAATTTTATTTTAAAACATGGAATCCTAGAATAATAACGTATAGAAGGATAGTGTCAATACTTAGAACTTTCAAAATTTGAATCTAAAAATACTAATGGCGCGCAGACGTTTACACACGTACACACGCACACCACTATACAAATTATGAAATCAAATTTTGTTTTTATTAACATAAATCGTCGAATTACCTTTAAAAGTAATGTTAATAATCTTTTTATAATTTTCAAATGTGTGGTGACACCATTTGAATGCACAAACCGTCATAATTACCTATTTATTTTTTAAGAGTTGCGTACGTTCGTGCAGTACAATGACTTGTACATTACGGAACGGTTCCGGTGTAAGCTCCATTAGGCTCCAATTGAAATGCCTCACTTTTTGTGCGTGAACTTACCTTCTATACGTTATTATTCTAAGCATGGAATTCATTTTCCAAAAGTAGTCATTTGTTTATTGATTAGTGTTACGTTTTCATCGCATTTCAATCTTTTTCGTCATCATGGATACGTTAAAAATTCGAGTAATTATGGAATATGAGAATCGTCGTGGCAGCAACGCGGCACAAGCGGCACGCAACATCAACGACGTTTACGGAGCTAACACTACAAACCAACGCACCACCTGCTATTGGTTTGCTCGCTTCCGTTCTGGAAATTTCGACCTGAAAAATTAACCTCGCGGTCGTCCGAAGACTTTGGTCGACAATGACGAATTAAAGGCGATTGTGGAAGCCAATGATACACAATCTACGGCTGAATTAGCAGCAGCTTTCGATGTTGGCGTCAAAACAATATTGGTCCATTTGCGTCAAATTGGCAAGGTAAGAAAGCTTGACAAATGGGTGCCCCACGAACTCAATGATCGCCAGCGCGAAGTACGCGTCGAAACATGCCTTGCATTGCTCAACAGACACACAAATGAAGGCATTTTGAAACGCATTGTTACTTGCGATGAAAAATGGATTCTGTTTGATAACCGCAAGCACTCAGCAAGTTGGTTGGATCCTGGTTCAACACCAAAACAATGCCCTAAATGAAAACTTACCCCTAGAAAAGTGATAGTCACTGTTTGGTGGTCTAGCGCCGGTGTGATTCATCACAGCTTCTTACCAAACGGGGTGAGCATTAGTGCAGATGTGTACTGTGAAGAACTGAACACAATGATGGAGAAGCTGGCACATCTCCAACCAGCATTGGTCAATCGCTCGACTCCGCTGCTCCTGCACGACAATGCGCGACATACTGCACAGCAGACGGTCTCCAAGTTGCAAGAACTGGAGTTGGAAGCTCTCCGTCATCCGCCATACTCACCAGACCTTGCGGCTACAGACTACTTCTTTTGCCAGAATTTGGTTAACTTTTTGGCGGAAAAGAAATTCAATACCTGAGAGGCGGAGTACAAAATGCCTTTGAAGAATTTGTTGCCTCCCGTCCAGCTGATTTCTTTAAGAAGGGCATCAATAAACTGCCGCTGCGTTGGCAAAGATGCGTTGATTGCATGGGTGATTACTTCGATTAATACAAATAAAAAATACATGAAAAAAAATCGTTTATTTTTTTTCATACATAACGGCAATAGGCGTGACGACAGTATAAAAGAATCGATGCATTAATGATTTTAGGGGAAAATACATATCAAAAAAATTTAATACGCTAGTTTAGAATTATCTAAATAATTGAGATTATTAAGATTTTCAATAAATTAAATCATTAAAATACTGCATTCGGCCATTTTGGCTGAAACACCAATCACAGTGTATTACGTCACGTTAAGGTAAACTACTCTGTTTGTTGTTCTCAGTATTACTGATTACGCATTTGGATTGATTTTTTATTTGTTTACGTGTGATTTACCGACTCCACTCGATTATTACAATGGAACCAAGCTTTGATAAAGCAAACAGCTCTTTGCCCAGGATTGATGTATTGATGTTGGGTGATTTCCTCACTACAAATAAAGAATTTTGCTCGCCTGAGTTTAGAAACCTAAAAACTTCTTTATAAGTAAATTTTTGTTTATCTTTACTACCATGTTTCTAGTAACCTAATCTCTAGTACCAACTTAGATATAATCTAACTCGTTTTGAACTGATGTGAGTTTATTTTATTTTCATAGCTTATTTTTACATTAAACTTGTCATTGTTTATTCTTAAGGTTAGTTCCCTCACAGCTTTGCGAGCTTTAACCACTTAACTCTTATTATTTTCTTGTTAGGAACATGTACAAATACTTTGTTGTGTGGTTTTTATTGATGTATTTTTGCACTGAGGTACTGCACACTACTTATAAACTTTGGAATTCATTTTTATCACAAGAATTAATTTAATGTTTTGTTTACTTTCTTCGCTACACATAGCCACAAGGACGTGTTTGCCTTAACGTGACGTAACAGCCGACGCCATGACACCGGCGAGCTGTTTTCGCGCAATATTTAAAAAATATTGGAAAAATTGTTTTAAACTTCTTTAAACATAAATTTATTACCGAAATATAGGTTTTTTCGTAAATAGTAAGTGTGTGCCCACATTACGGAAAAATTTCAAAATCTTTCGTCACGCCTATTTCATAGGTAAAGACCTAATATAAACATCAAATGTTGCATAGTCTATAACTTATCATGAAATCCATGCAAATTTACAAAGAAATATAATTACAGAAGAAATCTGGAAGTTACTAATGCATAGAAGATAAATGCATAATGAGATTACCAAACCAGCCAGTTAATCAATCAGCAGCTCAAATGACAAGTCACAAGTGCCGCAAAACTGAAAAAGCTAATGATTCTTGAAACTGACAAAAGTTAGTTTCTACATTTATGAGTAGATTAATATAATAATGGTATGGTACAATAATTCCTAATGGATGCTCAAAAAGACAAAGAATGTCAGAGGGAGGGATTGAGAGTGAGAGGGGTAGAGGGTCAAAGAGCATCATAGGCACTTATAACACCATACACCAAGGAACCTCTTAAAAAGAACAAATGTTGTATGTGCATGTTCCATCAATAAAAATCGTTATATTTGAATAACTGTTCATGATGTATGTAATATGGCCTATAGCCATGCTCCATAAATGGGCTATCACTTAAACAATTCTTTAATTCCAGCTCCTAATATCAGTGCTTTCAACCAAACTCTTCGGCTTTAAAATATTAGTATAGATAATGTTTGCACAACTCACCTTTATTTGACGTCCTCTAAATAAAGATTCATCCATAGCCATAGCAGTCTGTACACTATCTTTGTCTCCAAACTCAATGTAGGCAAATCCTTTTGGATGACCATCAAATTTATTACATAAAATTGTAACCCTGAAAAGTAAATTCATCATCATCATTTTAGCTCATATACGTCCCACAGTTGGGCTCTAGCCTCCTCTACGATAGGAGGGTTATTAACCTTACTAATACCATGCTGGTCAGACAGGTTCGTATAGGGTTTTATTTCGAGTTTTCCTTCTCTTGCATAGGTGTTATATGCATATTATATCCCTTGGTTGTCTTTTACGACATCCACAAGCAAGATAGGGAGTGGTGAACTGTATTCTTACTCCGTCACCATACGGAAAAGTGAATTAAGTAAATTTAATCCTAATCATGTTATTATAATAATAAAGGTATTTTAAATCATTATAAAAAACATCCCAAGAAAAGAAACAACCAGCAAAAGGCAAGAACAATTTAATATAGCGGAGTGGGTTATTTATTTGTCCAAAATAAAATTCCTACTGTGAGCTTGCCTAAAAGACTAGCGATGATTACTTTAACCAATTTTAGTAAGCTATTCATTCATTCATAGGGAACATTGTGGTAGGAATGTAAATGTAGTGACAAGGATTGAGAAAGGTATGTTAAGTTGGTTCGGCCATGTATAGAGAATGAATGAAAGAGACTAACAAGGAGAATTTATAGGGCGAATGTGCATTCACATACACCAGTGTAGGAAGGGGAAGACTAAGGCGGATATTCCACGATCAAATTGGGGACGTTCTTAAGAAAGGCTAGGTTAGAAGTACCCTGACCGAAGAACATGTATGAGGAGATTAATAAATGTGGATGAGGCGAAACTTGTATGTCAAGATCGTAGCAAGTGGAAGAAAGTGGTCTCTGCCTACCCCTATGGGAAAGAGGTGTGAGTATACAGTGTTATTGATTATAACGACGACAGAGGGACCACTTTAATGTCGTCGCTATATCCGGAGGTCTCTATATCCGAAATCAGTTTTTCTTTAACAGTACGAGGGGTGATCCAAAAGTAATGATAATCAGGTATTTCTAGACCGTATTAAAATCTAAAAATATTTTTTTTGTTTGCTCATACAACCACCAGGTGCGCGTAATAAAATCGTATAAATAGACCATGATTCCAGGGCGATACATCTCCAGGTTGAGAGCCATCCGCGCTCGCCCATTGACCGTGTTAAGCTGTCAAGGTCATCTGCGACCAACAGCTACACACAACAAAAAAAAAGGGCGATACATTAATTTGAATACTGATAACTGTAGTGATAACATCAAAATAGAAGAAAACGAAATCAGAGCTGTCATCAAATATCTCTGTCTGAAAAAAATGTCTACCAAAGACATACACAACGACTTGGTGCAAACATTGGGGGACTCTGGCCCTCCATATTCCACGGTTGCACGCTGGGCCAAGTAGTTTAAGCTGGGTAGAACATCCACGGAAGATGAACATCTCGAAGGACGCCCATCCACGTCCACCACTGAAGACAATGTCAAAAAGATAGAGGATATTGTGATGGCAGATCAAAGAGTGACCATCAGGCACGTAACTGAGATGACAGGGATCTCTTATGGAAGTGTTCAAAGAATTTTGACCAACAAATTGCACATGAAGAAGGTCTCTGCATGTTGGGTACCGAAAATGTTAACAGACGAGCAAAAGAAAAAACGAGTTGACATTTCAAGGCTTAATCTCGAGAAGTTCCAAGCCGATAAAGAAAATTTTTTGTCACGTTTTGTGACCATGGATGAGACCTGAGTCCACCATTTTGATCTGGAAACCAAAAACCAGTCGATATCTTGGAAACGAGCCTCCTCACCGACGCCGAAAAAATTCAAAGTCTCAAGTTCAGCGGGAAGGTTATGACGTCCGTTTATTGGGACGCTGACGGAATTATTATGGTCGAATACTTGGAAAAGGGAACTACTATTATGGGCTCTTACTATGCAGACCAAATAAGAAGATTGCGAGAGGCCATTAAAGAAAAGGCGCGGCAAATTGGGATCTGGGGTGCTGTTTCACCAAGACAACACACCGGCTCACAAAGCCGCAGTTGCGATGGCTGCCATTCAAGAAACAGGGTTCGAACTGCTCGAACACCCTCCCTATTCGCCAGATCTAGCTCCCAGTGACTTCTATCTCTTTCCTCGGCTCAAAGAACATCTCCGAGGCCAGAAATTTGAAGATGATAGCGAAGTGATGGCAGCTGTAGAGGCATTTTAAAGATAAAGATTTTTTTCTAAGGAAATCCTAGGTTTAAAAAAACGTTTAACTAAATGTATTGACTTGTTAGGAGACTATGTATAACGATTAGTTTTGTAACTTTAACCACCGTGTATTATTTTGATTATCATTACTTTTGGGTGATCCAAAAGTAAGTCCCTCGTAAAGGTATGTCTAAGAGCAATTTTCTCAAGTTTAAGAAACACTGTTTACTCACTGAAAATAGCTACGTAACCGATTCATAATTTTAACTTCGCACACATGCTTAATAATGCTACACACAAACAAAGCATTTGACCATCTGTGAATGTAAAGAAAGGATAACCCTACACACAAACAAAGCATTTGACCATCTGTGAATATAAAAACAAAGGATAAGAAAGCTTAATAGTTAAAACTTATGAATTAGACTTTGTGCCTTTGCCGACTCAGTCGCAACATCCGCAAAGAATTTCTAGGACTGTCCCAAATAGTTCATAAAAACAAGTCAGCATACCCGAATTAGGCGTTATATCCGGAGTCGCTATTAGCGAATGAATTTCCTACGAAAGTATACTTTCAATTCTAGGGACGCAAGTTCGACGTCGCTATAAACGAAAAGTCATTACAAACGAGGTCGTTATTAATGAAATCCACTGTATATATGTATTAATTCATCAATGTAAAGCAATGCTTCAGATCACTTGTTCATTAATTATGAATTTTGATCTGTAGTGATGAGTTAAGGGGCAAAGAAGATGACATTATTGACATTGCTGCTAAACAAGGAAGATTTAAAAGGAAACCTTATACTAATCTACATGACCAGCATGGTATAGTTTCCCTGCAATTATAGAGGTTTTAGCCCAGCAGAAGGAGCTATGAGCAAAGCTCATCATGGTGATGACAATTATGTTAACTTTTCATGACATTCATCCCAAATTCTCAATAAATGACTACTTTAATTTTCAGTTTAACTATATACCTATATATATATATATTTTTTTTATAAAAGACAATGCCCTACACTAAGGAAATAATTCTTGTATTGCAGGGGACTTCACAAACATATAATTAATATACACAAATTACATTCAGACTCGGAACAACAATTTGTGTATCACAAACATGTGTCCTGCGTGGAATTTGACTGGGACGGTAAGGTCAGTATCTTAATCACTACATCATCTGTGCAGTATAAAAAATATTGTTAGTTTATATACCTATTGATAGAACCGCAGCCATGAAAATGCTGCTCCAGTTCCTCAGCTGTGGCTCCATAATCTACATTGCCGACATACACTGATCTGTTGTCTGCTTCAATTTTCTCCTCTATAGACATGTTTAGAGGACCCGCTGGAAAAGAAACAAGTTGATAAAATCATATTTTATTACTGATACAAATAGTATAAAATATAAGTCCCATTATTGGTCTCGAGCCTCCTCCACAATGGGAGGGAAATTGGCCTTACTATACCATGTTGGTCAGACAGGTTGGTATAGGAGTTTGTGTCGAGTTTTCCTTCTCTTGTATAGATGTTATATGTGTATCCCTTAGTCTTTTACAATATCCACAAGTAAGATTGGGAATTTTGAATGGTATTGCTACTCCATTACAACATGGAAATACAACATATATATATATATATATATTTTTTAATTCTGTGTAACCTATTAAAGAGTTATCAAGAAAGCTATGTAGCTGTTTGTAAACAATTATTTTGCTAGGAAAGTTATGTAGTTGTAAGTAAAATGCAGAGAATTTTAATTTGATGTATTAGCATTCGTAATAAATCTGAAGATAAGCATGTATTCAGTGGTACACATAAGGAGTTAACATATTTTTCTCAACTAAACATCACTTAATTAATTAAAAAAAAAATGTACTTACAGAGTCCTGGTGGGCTACCTAAGCTCATCTGCTTGTCAACTTCAGTCTGCATTTGCTTTAGCTTTTCAGCCTCTTCTTCCATCTCCCTTACTCTCGCTTTTATTGCTGCCAAGTCTGGCACTTCACTGCCAGCTGCCTCATCTCCGCCCTGAACAGTTATAATGATTCAATGGATGTTGGTATTTGGCCATCACATATATTTGCCTGAAACTAAAATAATTTCTTGTCTGATAAAGGAATTGTTACTATAACATAATCCACAAAAATAAAGGATAAGAAAATAATAAGAACTCAAATACTAGAGATAAATAGTTCAAACAAAACATGAATTGTAATTATCAAAATAAATATCACAGTTATCTTTATTTCAAATGACAGTGGTAACTGTGATTAAAATAATGATTAACAAACACGATTTAAATTTGCTTCATAATTATAGATAACTATACAAAAAAATTGGGCGCTTTTGTAACACGTAGGCTTATAGACTTTATAATGAACTAGAAATTAGATACGGTCCAACACCGTTGTCTTTATTGATGATAAACTTAATACCTACCTCATAATAATAGTCTTTCCACTCAGTGGTATACCCAAATCGTATTTGTTTAATAAAAACTAATGCATGCATCAAGAAATTTCTTACATTTGAATAAATAACTTACCCCGAGACTGTTGTCAGTCATATTTAGAGAACCGTTTGTACCGTCCAAGTGATTGTTTTCAATCGAATCTAAATAATCATCATTTTCTGCCATGACCTCTAACTACTCTTATCATGAATTTAGCACTTAGAACTTCACAATTCACTAAAGATCTGCAAATTATATAGTATTATGTGAAAATAAAGCTATATTCTCAATGATTGCGATGTAACTCTGACGTACCGGTAACCAAATCCGATCCGTTAGAAATCGGGTAACCTACTTTTAAAATAATATTCTCAATTTCGGCTTTTCATCAATAGCTTTCACTTTAAGCTTAGAAATTCCCGTAGCATCATATTATTCCTTTGATATTTATAGATTTGCTTTGGTGATTATACCTAAAAATTAAACGCTAAACCAAACAATTACAAGTGTTACCTTTCTAATAAATGATTATTAAAACATCTTACTATTCTAAAAGTGGTTAACTTTAGCCAAACATTCAAGCAGGATGAGAGAGTTGAGAGACTAGTATTTTATGGTCAACTCTGCTCAGAGGAGTACTCAGTGAGTGTTGTGAATTTGTGATAGTGATAGTTTTTCTAATTTCTGGCGGAAACGTGAAAGTGTCTATAGTGGTCTAGTATTCTATTCAATATCTCAGTGTTTTGAAGTATTATATTAAATAATTTTGACTGCATTTTAAGTAATATAATGCGGATATTAAGGTCAAAAGTCACAAAAATGACTTTTGCACTATTATCTCGATTTATATACCTCTAATGAGGTCAATACTTATTATAAAACTTTTAGAGCATAAAATTCTAAAACAAAGTTTTTAATTTTTTTCCATATGTCTAACCGTTTTTGAGACAGAGGGCAGAAAAACGTGAAAAATCGCAGTGTGGACAAGCCCTAACCGAGCGAGTGTCGTCGGGCGGCTCCTTTGACCTTGTTTCGCCGGCTTTATTAGGCAAAACAGAGACGAAATTCATTTTCGATAAAAAATTACAGTTTAGGTTTTATTGTTTTATTTTAACCAGCTGATTTTAAGGCGAAGTTTGTCTTGCTTATGCGAACGTAATCATTGATTTATTGAATTTCTAATGAACATTTAATAAAGTACAAATGTGTTGCATATTAAGTATCACTGACTTTATACATTTCAATCAGATTTACACGAAAAAGCGATGATAAAATTGGAAACTTTACATGTCTCTAATTCCTTAACGAATCGTTATTTTTCCTTCAAATTTTTTTATGGGGTCCTACCACCATTGCCTAACTCCCGTTTGACCAGTTGTCCCATAACCTGATACATTCTGTATGTATTTACGATTGATTAGTAGTTATTATGTAACTATAATTTTAATTAAATTTGTATTAATGCAGACACATTTAAAAGTAAATTGATTGTATATTCAATGATTATATTTACAAATTATTTACACTTTTGATATATTTACAGTTTTTGACGTGACGTGACTTATAATTCGATGGAGCCTGCTGCACACACGAATAAAATCGGTTGCTGTAGAGTCGGTTTACTGACGATAGTTGAACGTGACAACGTCGTAAGAAAATACTGATGGAATGGTTTCATTTGTTCAAAAGAAATTTTTAATTTTATTTGTTTGATAGATATTTTGTATGGATCAAGCCTTACATGGAACGCCTCAGAGCGAGGTAACGCCGCATACCTCATGTTTTTTGACGTGACGTCTTATAATTCGATGGAGCCGGCTGCACGCACGAATAAACATGGCGCATGCGGCGTTACCTCGCTCTGAGGCGTTCCATTTAAGGCTTGATCCATACAAAATATCTATCAAACAAATAAAATAAAAATTTTCTTTTGAAAAATGAAACCATTCCATCAGTATTTTCCTATGACGTTGTCACGTTCAACTATCGTCAATAAACCGACTTTACAGACAACCGATTTTTCACTGTTATATGCACTGTATAATGTATGATGATTTTATTAGTAAAACAATAAACTAAAACAATAAATAAATTAAATTCTTTACTTTAAATTCAAATTTCAAAGTAACACATACACAGATACAGCTCCAGGAATTTGAATGTTTTGTCAGTGCTCGTGTTAGCCATTTTAACGAGCAAGTAAAAAAGAAAGAACGAAAAAATACTGCAGAAATCACGCGTGCATTCTCATCCGCTGCCCGATGAACACTGATGCGTCGTCAGACGTGTGGCCGCAACACTCAGCGCTGGCGTTGAAACCCTTTGATCCGTGCTACAAAAACCGACAACTAACGGATGAGTGCCGGATGCATCTGCGGACGTCAAATACCTACCACAGACGAGCAAATCACCCCCTCTACACGTCGGCGCACGCGTCCGCCGATGACATCTGCGAACGCATCTGCCGACGTGTAGTGGGGGCTTAATGCAGTTACAAAAATCACCTCTTTTCTCGTCGACTCGTAACTAGTGATGCAGTTACATGTCGCGTAATTAGTTATTGTAACTAATGACGTGAAATAACGCTCATGTCTAATACTGGGTTTATAGACCTGTGCCACTATATACTATATAGTATATACGCCTCACCCCTACTTGTGACCGAGCTGTCTATCATTTTCGTATATTTATTATTTATATATATTCATTTCTACTGTGATGCCGTTTATTAAATAAATATAGTGGTGCTTAATTCTGGGAAACTGATGTTCTCTCTTGAAGTTGTTTATAAAACACTTGTGACGGTAAGATAATTTTAAATTTATAATTTCCCTGGAGAGTGTTGCTGACTTCTCAGCCGGTTTATACGATTCCTGAAGGATAGTAAGGAGGGCTTATGCATTTTATTTTTAACCAGTACACCCACGAGGAATATTTACGAATATTTAAGTTTCTTCGCACTGCACAAAGTACAAGAAATAATATAATTCACAAGTAATTTCAATAAGAATAAAATAATAAACTTACAACACGTCTCTAATTCTTTTCTATACTATAATAATTTAAGGATCGTAACGTTTATATAAACAGTATATATTATGTAAAAAATATATTTGTAAGCTTAATTTAATTTTGTTTCAAATGCTCTTTCTTACAGATTTTTGTATGTATTTGCTGGTTACACTCGGTATATCTGTGTTGGAGATTGTCTTCAGGACAAAATGCCTCTCACGGCTGACGTTGCGGCTCAACAGGTGCAAGTGAGTAACAGTTATACAGTGAAGCCTTGGAAAGCCCATTAACATTTTGCAGGGCTATGCCGGCCTATTAGATCTGATGGATTATACCTACCACAAAGCCCCTATAGTACAGATTTCTTTAAAAAATAATACCTTGTAATTCAACAAATCATAGTACATATCAACGTTTGAAAGGCAAACATAACTAAGTGACAAAATACCTAAAATGAGTTATATACAGGGTGGTATCAAGTTATGGGGCAACTGGTCAAAAGGGAGCTAGGCAATGGTGGAAATGAAAAAAATTTGAATGAAAAATATCGATTCGTTAAGAAATTAGAGACGTGGAAAGTTTTCAATTTTGTCATCGCTTTTTTGTGTAAATCTGATTGAAATGTATAAAGTCAATGATACTTAATACGCAGCATACTCATACTTTGTTAAATGTTCATTAGAAATGGAATAAATCAATGATTACATTCACATAAGTAAGACAAACTTCGCTTTAAAACAGCTGATCGGCCTATGACCATTGACCGCTCGCTGTTGCACCTACAATGTCATTGAAACATTTGTGCAATTCTAGGTATGAATGAATGAATTTATACTGTCGAAGCGTTACATGCCTACATGTATTCTGTCTGTACATTCCTACATAATAAGTAACATTTAAGGCGGATTAACTTAGCCAGATTTTCATCAATTTGATTTTTCATTTGCTTGCATTTATATAATTTTACTTGTTTTGAAATCTATCTTTAGAACCACTTAGTATATTATACCCATAAAAAATAAATTTGTATAGTTATATATTTTAACTTAAAAACATATTTTATGACGATATCACTTTTAGATTTTAAACTGAAAAAAATGGAATAAAATTGAAACATAGATCGTTTTACTTGTTTAATGTAATATTCATTTTAATCCTTATATATTTTTACTTTATAACATTTTTTATTGATTATGTCGAATAAATAGTTTTACTTGATTCACTTGGATGGTTAATTATTTTTGTAAAGTGATATTTTTTATTTATCAATATTTTTTTTTACTAAATGTTCTATAATGTGTTTTAATTTTCAAACATTTAACATGACAACAAAAATAATTAAATAATATTTAGATAAATTTATCTGATTGTTGTGATTCATTAGATCATTTTACCCGAATCTAAATGGTGAATTGTGGGAATTTATCTTATTTTACTTGTTACTTCAAACCTTTCAGTTATAGCTGAGATTATTTTACATGCTACTTCAAATCGTTTAGTGATAGCTTATATAATTTTACATGTTACTTCAAACCTTTTAGTGATAACTTAGATGATTTTACATATTACTTCAAATATTTTAGTGATAGCTTAGATAATTTTACATGTTTATCAAATGAAGTAAATTTTATCGATGCGACGTAAACTGCGTGATATAATAGTGATAGACGCTCTATTTCAATAACTTGGATAGACAAAAATAAACTATTCCAATCTCTATTAAAATTATTTAAATGTGATGGTTGGTTTCGTTAATATGATTTTTTTTCAAATATTTTGACTTTAGATTCTCTCTACTGTAAAGTTTGCCTAATGTCGCTTAGTCAGGTTTGCCTTTCAAGCATCGATATATACAGTAGGTTGTAAGTTTATCAGTCATAGATCGTAATTAGAATGTATATTGCACAAAACAAATAATAAATAATAGTTAGTGATTTCAAAAATGTGTGATTAAGAGCCTATGCTTTAAATGTTATATAATATTTAGGAATGTACAGATAGGATACATGTAGGCATGTAATGCGACTATATAAATAGATATGAATTGCGCAAAGGCCTTAATAATAAAGTAGGTGTGAACCCATAGATAGTCCCTCATCAATGGCCATTGCCCGATCAGCTGATATTAAAGCGAAGTTTGTTTTGCTTATGCGAACATAATAATTGATTTATTCAATTTCAAATGAACATTCAAAAAAGTATGAATATGCTGCAGATTAACTATCACTGACTTTATACATTTCAATCAGATTCACACAAATAAGCGATGATGAAATTGTTTACAGGACCACCTACCAAGTCCTGTTGTGTTGCTTTTAAACTATCTTTGCATTTCTAATGATACCAATTTGGAGCATATTGGTTGGATGACTTCAAAGTATATAATGGACTTAAACACATTTTGTGTCTTTTTATACACATATAGATTTGTCACCACCATTAACGCTCTTAACTTATGATATTAATTTAAGCTGACGTAGTTTATATATGTTAAAGAAAGTTGTAGTTACTAAATATATAAATTGATCTTTCAGGAACGTCTCAGATCCTTGCACAGACTGATTTATGATATTGAATCAGAGAGGGCTCGCAATGAACAATGTATAGACTCGATACTGAGAGCAGAGAAAGCAGTGGAATCCCCATCATCAAATGATGAATCATCAAGCTCTTCACAACAGGTGATTAATTTTATATTCTAGTTGGTACATATCGTATTAATATTAAGACATATTCATTCTTCACATTCAGAAGGAAATTAGTTGACAATATCACATTTTCACGATAAAACGGTAGAATACTTTTTTCATTTACTTACCAAGACGTTATCTGCTATCATCATCATCACAGCTCATACACATCCCAATACTGGGCCTGAGCTTCATCCATATTGGGAGGGGCATTGACTTACCACGCTGGTCAGACAGATTGGTATAGGGTTTTATTTCGAGTCTTCCTTCTCTTGCATAGTTGTTATATGCATTAGATATCCTTTAGTCGCCTTTGACGACACCTACGGGTAAGAGAGGGAGTGGTAAATTGTATTCCTACTCCGTTATCACATGGAAAGACTTCATCCATCATCATTCAGCTAATACTTGACAACAACGAACCTGATTATAAGTAGCAATAAGAGATAAAGTACATATTGTATTTCTTGCTAAAGGTTTTTACGATTACTCTACAATCAACACACAACACAAAGTTTTATCTTTTATGAGAGTCGAATCATGGGCTCTCTAGGGCAGTACCTAACCACTACCCATTTGTTGTTTAAAGAGTGTATGATTGTGAGACTAGTTATTAACTTATATAAATTTAAATATTTAAGCAAATGCAGTTGAAGAATTTATACAAGTCTGGATTGTCAGCAGCTGAGCAAGAAGAAAGTCTACTGCGAAAGGCCTTATCACGTATTTATGAAATACGTAGCATAAAAAATGAAAGAAGAATTCAGGTATGTATACAGAGTGTATCAGGTTATGAGGCAACTAGTCAAACGGGAGTTAGGCAATGGTGCTAGGAACCCATGAAAAAAATTTGAAGGAAAAATATTGATTCGTTAATGAATTAGAGACATATAAAGTTTTCAATTTTGTCATCGGTTTTTCATGTAAATCTTATTGAAATGTATAAAGTCAGTGATACTTAGAGAGCCCGCACACATACAATTGCAAGTTAGACGACTATCGTACAACTAAATTGCTTGCTCTTACAATTTAGTTGGCCAACTTTATTTAATTGGATACACGCCGCAGACTTAACCAATTTAGTCGGTGCCAGTATTGCCAGCGCGGTGCATGTGCGTGAAAATGCGGGAAAAAACCTTTTAATTGCTCTATTAATAAAAAGAAGACGAAAACAAAAGAGAACATTTCGGGTGCATCCCATATTAAGTAACAGATTACAATATGGGAAGCATCATACATTGCATTATTAACTCAGATATTACCCTGACAAATTGTTTCAAGTCTTTTTTGTAAAACCCTGGCCTTTTTTTGAACTTCCTCTATGAGCTCTTCTACTTTTTCGTTTGCAACAAGTGATCGGGAGACAGACATCGTACCCGTCGACGAAGATGCGAGCGTGGGGAAATCACGCGCACGCGTGTGGTCATCTTGAATCTTGCCGTGCAACTGTCCAACTAAGTTGGATAGTGTGCGAACTTGCATAGGATAACCGTGCTAATAAGCAGTTGGCCGATAGTTGGACAACTTTTTAATCGGAAGGGAATCGTGATTCCGATACGATCGGTGTCCAATTAATTAGTTGGACGATTTAGTTGGAGACGATGTGCGGGCTAGCATAAGTAACTACGCCTAATACACCTACTTGCAATTTAGTCGGCCAACTTACAATTGTATGTCTGCGGCTGCTCTTAATCTGCAGCATATTCGTACTTTGCTAAATGTTTATTAGAATTTTTAAATAAAACTGCTTTACGGATTTTATCGCGTTTGTATTTGATTTTTGATTGCCTACGGGGTCACGGGCGGACTAAGACCATGAACGCTGCAAAGTGTTCGAAACGTCGGGCAATGAAATATCAAATACAAACGCGATAGAATCCGTAAAGTCGTTTTATTTAAAATGTATAATACTCGCGTAAACATCAGAAATAAACGTAAAAACAAAAAAAAATAAACGAACGCTGCAAAGTGTTTGAAACGTCGGGTAATCAAAAGATCAAATACAAACGCGATAAAATCCGTAGTTTTATTTTTTCGTTTTTTTATTGAAAGCAAATCTTTGTCTATGGTAGATTAATTCCCAATCACTAACTTTTAAAAAAGTGAAAAGATTGCGCAATAAAGGCGTTTTTGTTTATGGCCGAAGCGAAAAGAACAAGGAATGTCCATAACATATCGATAAATAAGAAGGATTTTTCTAAGTGACAGTTATCACAAGTGTTTTATGTTCCTTTAAGATTGACTTATTTCGTTTCTTTTACATTTTAATATTCTTAATAATTAAAAATTCCATCATAACTACACAGTTATATTAATTAACTAGCAACCCGCCCTCGCTTCGCTTCGGTTTTAGTCGTTTTACCCGCGTAATTCCCGTTCCCGTGGGAATACCGGGATAATTATAGTCTAGTTTACTCCCTGAGCTTTCCATTGGTGGAAGAATTTTTTAAATCGATCCAGCCGTTTTGAAGATTACCCGGAACAAACAGACAGATAAAAAATTTTTAATCTGTATTTTAGGCATAGGTGTCGTGTAAATAATCGTGTGAGCATGGAAAAAGTTATTATTTTGACATTACAAACAGACACTCCAATTTTATTTATTGGTATAGATAAACAATTAATAAGTTTTGAGTAAAAGTTACTACATACGCCGATCTCAATAGAAATTCATACTTCTAAAGTTTTAAATGCCTTTTTCTCTAAATCTATTCATTAGGACAGTGGTTCTCAAACTTTTTAAATGACGGAACCCTTTTGGGAAGCAAAATACTTGATGGAACCCTACAATAAAACAATTATTTTTATAAGTGTATTCTATATTAATCAGCATAATAAAAGTACAATGTATCAGTTACTAATTATTATTTACTTCACCACTTGGTAAGGACAATAATAGAAAACATTAAAAAAGAAAAAATCTAACTAGTGGGAGGTATGAAACTGTTTTTTATTTTTCATCAATTGCTTGATATCAGGTTTGATGGAAGAAAGTTGGAGTCATATCAGCTTCGGCGTCCAGTCTATTGCGATATTTTGTTTTCGTGGCTGCGTAGGTAGAGAATCCTGTTTCGCACAAATATGTAGTTGGGAACGGGAGAAGAATATCCAGAGCCATTTGGCCAAGCATTGCATATTCATCTTGGATTCTGCACCAAAAATCATTAAGAGGCGTCGTTTTGAACAATGACTCCATACTTGTGTCTGATGACATTTCTAAAAGAGATTCATATATCTCATTTGACATGTTTTCAGGCTTTTCCAAGTTGGGTAAAAAAGGATTATGAATCCAGGAGTTCACTTTAATTTTTGTATTGTGTTCTTCGGGAAAATACTTTTCAAAAGATGCGCGCATCGAACTGAGATATTGGACCAATTCTTCAAACACATTATCTTCAAACATTTCTGAGTCGTTTTCGCTAACAAACTCACTGAGTAACGTAAAACTTTCTATTTCTTTCTTACCAATGCAAATGATCCAAAAATCTAATTTTCTTTTAAAAGCAGTTATTTTATTATAGGCCTGAAACACTGTTGTCTGTTTACCTTGCAACGATAAATTTAATTCGTTAAGTTTTTGAAAGATATCCGCCATAAAAGACAATCGGATCAACCAAGTTTTATCATACAAACGGTCCTTCAAATTAAAAGAAGTATCTGCTGAAAGAAACATTTGTAACTCGGCTCTAAGTTCAAATAGCCTTGTTAAAGTTTTTCCCCGAGACAGCCATCGCACTTCTGTATGGAGCAGCAGTGTTTTATGTTTGCTGCCATAATCTTCACACAATAATGAGAACAATCGGGATTGTAGTGGTCGTGATTTGATAAAATTAATTATTTTTACCGCTTCATCCATAACTAATTTTAGATTAGACGGCATTTGCTTCATCGCAAGTGCTTGTCTATGCAGAATACAATGACTGGAACTACAATTAGGCGCTTTATTTTTCATTCGTGACACTGCTCCTGCTGTTTTACCTGTCATCGCCTTGGCCCCATCTGTACAAATGTCAATGCAATTGTTCCAACTGAGATTATGTTCTTCAAAAAATATATTTATTTTATTAAAAATTTCTTCCCCGGTAGTGTTTGTAAGCAGCGATGAACACATAAGCATGTCTTCTTCAAAAAAAACTTTTATATGGATATCTCACAATAACCAGCAGGATAGCCAAACCAGCGACATCAGTCGACTCGTCCATTTGCAAAGCGAATCGTGTATTTTGTAGACGTGTAACTAGTTCTTGTTTGACGTAGCTTGCCAGATCATGGATTCGTCGTGAAACAGTATCGTTTGATAGCGGAACAGTAGAAAGATGCTTTGCAGATTTTTCATCAAGCATACATTTTGTTATGTCTAATACACATGG
Organism: Lymantria dispar; assembly: GCA_032191425.1. Classification (NCBI taxonomy): domain Eukaryota; kingdom Metazoa; phylum Arthropoda; class Insecta; order Lepidoptera; family Erebidae; genus Lymantria; species Lymantria dispar. The sequence continues at coordinate 10,777,375 of CM063455.1, forward strand.
TTTTATTAATTTCTCAGCGATAGTGTGCGCTTCACCTGCTTGTGCAATGCGATAGCTAACTAAGTATGATGCCTCCGTGGCCTTTTCGTTGGTAGTTTGTGTTACATGCATCATATTTTTTTGACTTTCTAATAACTGATCTTTTTTGCGAACAAAAAATTCTTTATTCTTGTCTTTAGTCTCGGGGTGTACGGTTTCTAAATGTCGACGCAATTTGGCAGGTGCCATGGAACTATTAGGAAGCAGTTTACTACAGAGCATGCAGAGAGGTGAGCCGTTGGAATCAACAAATCCGAAACTGATATAAGATTCATCATACTTCCTTTTTTTCGTCTTTGAAAGCTTGACGTCGTGGCACTCGTGGCATCATCTTCTGGATCGGTGATTGCTAAATTCTCCGCGCGCATTTCTTTTGAACATTCAGCGTCATTAGAAGATGTTGTTGGAACACGTTTAACACCTTTAAGCCAACGTTCCATTCTTCTTTATTTATAATGTTACAAGTCAGGATAGGTTTAAATAATGCACAATCGTTACTGCGTATAAGAGACTAAATTTAGAACCTACAGGGAAGAAATGTATAAAACTGAGACAACAGAATACAGCAGGCAGTAAAACAATGAACACTAGTTTCTCGCTAGCGAGCTTGTAAGTAGGTAGTAACTTATCGCTCCGAACGCTAATCATCAACTGACGACGCCAACTTTTTTTTTTTTTTTTTTTGTGTGACTTAGTTGTTAGCCTCAGATGGCTGTGACAACTTTCCCCGGACTGGTGGGTGAGCGCTGAGGGCTCTCAACCCGCATACGACGCCAACGCGCGATCGCCGCTTTTATACTTAGTCCTAGACTCGATCTCAAATATTCTCGAAAATACTCGAGTCGGCACCTTTGATAAACAAAAAGCAAAAATAAAAAAAGAAATTTAAAAATAGCGTTGTAAACAATATCGACTTTATCCTTTGAAGTTAGAGACGAAAGTCGCTAGTTGACAACTATAGCGTCTAATTCAGAGGCGGCTTTTATCAAAGAGACTGAGCGCTTACAAGTATACTACCCGCTCGTTTTAAGTTTGCCGCTGGCGATAGGTATGAGTGTATGACGTTCGAAATTTTTTATTTAATTGTAACAATAAAAATTGTGTACGTTAGATATTTGGGTAAAACTATGACACATTATAAGTTTTGTTGTCACGTGGGGGAGGGTACGCGCATTCCACAGACCGGCAAACTTAGAGCGAACGCGTTGTACAAGTATAAAATTGTTGAGACCAAACTTATGAGATATTGTACCAGCTAATGTAACACAAGCTTATACAAATACAAATAAATAAATAAATAACATTCATAGCGTTTTGTCTCCGCGCGGCCGCGGAGTCCGCACAGCCGCGGAGCGACCAGAGAGAGGTGTTTTGATTTTTTTATTTCTAAATTCTTGCGGAACCCCGACAGAGGTATCACGGAACCCTAGGGTTCCGCGGAACACACTTAGAGTATAGCTGCATTAGGACATTCCCTGTTCTTTGTTTGTACCCTTCATATACACTCGGAATATATTGCACAGAAATATAATTATATCATCTATACAAATAAATTGAAGTGTCTGTTTGTAATGTCAAAATAGTAAATTTATCATTCGCACAGTGATTTGCACGAAAACTATGCCTGAAAACCAGTTTAAAAAATCCGTCGTGTGTGTTCTGGGTAATCGTCGAAACAGTTGGACTGATTTTGATAATATTTTACTACCAGGTAGCTGTCAATATATCCAATAACTTAGGCTATATTTGATCTCGGTATGCCCACAGACCCAAGAACTACATGGATGAAATGGCAGGAATTTGCTAGTCTATACCAATAAACAAAATTGGAGTGTCTGTTTGTAATGTCAAAATAATAGGCTTTTTTCATGCTCACACGGTTATACACGACACCTATGCCTAAAATAGCAATTAAAAAATTTTTGTCTGTCTGTCTGTCTATGTGTTTGTTCCGGGTAATCTTCAAAACGGCTAAATATCAGGGCGTCAACTAGGGTATATTTTATCGCGATATTCCCACGGGAACGGGAACTACGCGGGTAAAACGACTATAACCTATAACCGAAGCGAAGCGAGGGCGGGTTGCTAGTATAGAAATATAATCAATCAGTTTTCGACTGCACATAGGAATATAATTGTCATATAGAAATACAATTAATCAATGTACCTCTTTCTATATACATAGACTCACGCCTCTTTGCCATTAGAGTAGGAAGAGACTACTTTCTTCTACTTGCTATGTCAACGATAAAACCCAGTTTCCTTCTGGCTAATTATAGATATAAATTTCTATTGTATTTCTATAATTTAGGGACATGTTTTATTCCATGAGTCTATCAACGTCTACTATTAGGCACAAGCCTTCTCAATGAGGGTTATTTGCTTTAGTATTTTATGATACTATAGGCGATGATACACTGATAGGGAGTGGGTAACTGTATTCTTACTCTGTTACCATACGGGTTTGAACTAAAAAATATATACAAATGTAACTAAATATAAAAATATGAACAAATTTCCTGGGTGTCGTAAAATACTACTATGGGATAGAACACGCATATCTATACAAGAGAATGAAAACTCAAAATAAAATCTTACCAACCCGTCTGATCAGAATGGTCTAGTAGTTCAATTTCTCTTCGACTGAGGATGAAGCTCGAGCCCAGCAGTGAGACGTATATGACATGGGACCCTATGCGGCAATAAATCTAAAATGTCTGGTTGACCGAGCTTCGCTCGGAATATTTTTATCGAATTAATTTAGATATATATTAATAATAGATTAGATATATATTAATAATATATTAATAATAACTGCACAGATGGCGTAGTGGTTAATGCTAGTGACCTACAGCGCCAGTGTCGGGGGTTCGAATCCCACGCAGGACAACACTTTGTGCGATCCACAAATTGTTGTTCTGAGTCTGGATGTAATTTGTGTCCGTTAATTATATGTGTATGTATTTCTCGCGGAAACGCAATGAGTTTCAAAAATTAAAAAAAAAAAAAAAAAAAAAAAAAAAAAAAAAAAAAAAAAAAAAAAAAAACTGTACGAATGGCGGCGATGTGGTTCGCGACACGTCACGTCTCGTTTCCGTCGGGGGCGAAAAGTGGCCCACAGAGAACCGCTCTGCTACGCTGAATATGTCAAAGATCGTAGCAGGTGGAGGGCAGTGGACTCTGCCTACCCCTATGGGAAAAAGGCGTGAATATATAAAAAAAAAAAAAAAAAAAAAATATATATTAATAAAAAATAAATAATGAAAAATATATAAAAAATTACAAAAAGAGAATAATAATAACGCCGAGATTCGAACCGACGCTGTTTGAATGTCAACAAAATCAAAATTAGAACCTGTCAACTTCCCATCTGAGCTATCGTAACTCATGACGTTGACAACGAAATTTGAATTCATATTCTTTTAAAATTTAATGTCATTGTTTGTTTTGCTAAAAACACGGACAAAACAACATTTTCTATAAATAAAACCTAGCTAGATCGATTTTTTGGACCCGAAACCTCTGCCAAGTTTCAACAAAATCGTTGGAGCCGTTTCCGAGAAAAAATTGACCATCAATCACAATAATAACATGCACTAGGGTTTCTACATCCTAGCAGGTAGAAATAAATCTCTGTAATAACAATGACTTATTGAATGTGAGACATCTTAGTCCGCCCGTGACCATGAACGCGATAAAACCCGTAATATAGTTTTATTTACTATATCTTATTAATTAAATTTCAACAGTAGGAGGCTTAATGCTGACCTTTGGTCTTATATAATAGGATGCATGCATTCTTAATTCATCTGAATAATTTCTCCACATAAGAGAAATTATTCTGCAACACCACGCTTACCAGATAGATTGATATAGTTTTATTTGAAGTTATCCTTCTCTTGCAGTGGCGTAATTTGCATTCATCCTTTAATTAATTTTTAAATTACGGAAAGGTACACGTAACTTCACAAGGGCAATGGGCAGCAGCTTTCCTTGGAAACTTATAGCACCTGACTGTGATCACCAACACGTCTGTTAAGCGTGGCGATTACGGCATTCATCATCGCAGCCCACATACGTCCCACTGTTGGGTTCGGGCCTCCTCCACAATGGGAGGAAAATTGACCTACTATACCATGCTGGTCAGATATGTTGGTATAGGGTGTCATTACGAGATTTCCTTCTCTTGCACAGTTATTACGTGCATATTGTGTCCCTTAGTCGTCTTTTACGACATCCACGGGCAAGACAGGGAGTGGTGAATTGTATTCTTACTCCGTCATCACACGGAAATTGCCGGGCACGGCATTATCCCCTCATAATGGAAACATGAGGCTGGAAGTAGCCAGCAGTGGACGGCGAATGACTGAATGAAAAAAAAAACAAGTAATTTGGATACATTTTCAGGCGCGTTATGCTGGTAACAAAGAGACGATTGGTTGCGGTGCCCTTATGAAGATGTTACTAAGTGCGGCGCAAACTTTACCGCTACATGTGGGTAGGGTTGGCGAGCGAGCGCCACCGTTATGTGGGGCTGTCCCACCAGACCCAGGACACATTGCCAAGGCCGGTGACGCTGTTGCAGCACTAGTGCGTGTTTCAGAAAAGGAGGAGAATTGGATATTAGCTGAGGTTTGTTATTGAAATATTGGTTTTAGTATTTGCAAAGGTATGTCCGAGGACATTCACCATCATCCATTTGCATTTTTCAATTTTGGTATTTATTAAGGTCCTCATTCGGACAATCATCATCATCATCACAGCTCAAATATGTCCCACTACTGAGCTTGATTGAGGAGACTTGCTCCTCAATAATAGGAGGGAAATTAAACTGCTATACAACGCTGGTCAGACAGGTTGATATAGGTTATATTTCGAGGTTTTCTTCTCTTACATAATATCTATAACATCTATATGTTATCTACTGTTATAATTACCTAATTGCCTTTTTTTTAACCCCTCACGCGCCAAACATCGCGGCGCTCCCGAGTGCCTCGCGCGCTTGGTTATATTGAAAAAAGTTCAGTGAGAATCATGATTTTACGTAAACTATTATTGTTGCTATACGACAAGGAAATATGAAATAAAATATATATTAATAGCTTTTGATTGGTTGATTTAAATAAATGTACTAAAAGTAATTGCTAATTGTAAAGTATTTTTTTTTTTGGGTCAACGTGTGTCCCAAAAGCGCTTTGAGCACATTTTTTTTTGGGTCAAATGGTGTCCCAAAAGCGCTCGAGGGGTTAAGACACCTACGGGCACGAAAGGAGGTAGTAAATGGTATTTCTATTCCGTCACCACACGGAAAATATCTATTTGTAGCCCATTCTATTATAGCTCCACTCTGTCTCACTCTCTGCGACGTAAAGTAGTAACCATGCCTAATATAAAAGAAAAAAGAAAATGAGTGCCTGTAACCTTGACTTGCGGTTGAAGTAAAACTAAGTAGGTACTTATTATATAAACTACAATTAACTAATTCATTGGTTTTATTATAACACTAGCAACCCGCCCTCGCTTCGCTTCGGTTATAGGTTATAGTCGTTTTACCCGCGTAGTTCCCGTTCCCGTGGGAATACCGGGATAAAATATAGCCTAGTTTACGCCCTGATATTATAGCTTTCCATTGGTGAAAGAATTTTTGAAATCGGTCCAGCCGTTTTGAAGATTACCCGGCACAAATAGACAGACAGACAGACAGACAAAAATGTTTTAATTGCTATTTTAGGCATAGGTGTCGTGCAAATAACCGTGTGAGCATGAAAAAGGCCTATTATTTTGACATTACAAACAGACACTCCAATTTTATTTATTGGTATAGATTAATATTAAAAACCCATAGTAAATCAATTTCCCTCCAATTGAGCCTCCTCCAGCTCGAGCCTAGCAGTGGAACGTATATGAGCTGTGATGATGATCAAATATGTGCTAGAAATGTTGAACTATTTAAACAATTCCATTTGATTTTTTTTTTGATAGATTTGTATTAAGAATTCGTTTATTGCCAGGTGGTAAGCTGGCTACCTGCTCAGGGTAAATACGAAGTGGATGACATCGATGAAGAACAGAAGAATCGTCACATTTTGAGCAAACGCCGTGTGGTACCGTTGCCTTTGATGCGAGCTGACCCACGCACGGATGAGCACGCCCTGTTCCCCAAGGGCGCAGTAGTTATGGCATTGTACCCACAAACCACTTGTTTCTATCGAGCAGTCGTTAATAGATTACCCGCAAGCGCGGCAGATCCCTACGAAGTGCTGTTCGAGGTAAATATTTTTGATTATTCTCACTGATTTTTGTTGATAATTTTATTTTTTGCCTTTCTGTCTTTTCTTCTTGTGGTGACGGAGTAAGAATACAATTCACCACTCCCTACTTTGCCCGTGGATGTTGTAAAAGATGGATGAATTTGATTTAAAATCTTATCTATGTAGTGACCAGTTAAAATTATAATGTGTCGCCATTTGACATGAGAGTTCTAAAAACCAGCTAAGGAAGCACAAGAGTTAGCACAAGAGTTAGCACAAAAGTTATAACATCAAGTGCGATCGCCAATACGTTTTCCAAACATGGCGTTTATCGCATTGCCGACTCATTTGTAATTATTTTTATTTATCCAATCTAAACTGTCATCATCTCATCTGAGTCCATCTAAGTCTCTGTTGGGCTCGAGCTTCCTCCACAATATGCGGGCCATTGACCTACGTTGGTTTTTATGTTAAGATTCCATACTCTTAAATCGATGTTATTTATGTACTAGCAACCCGCCCTCGCTTCGCTTCGGTTATAGGTTATAGTCGTTTTACCCGCGTAGTTCCCGTTCCCGTGGGAATACCGGGATAAAATATAGGCTAGTTTACGCCCTGATATTATAGCTTTCCATTGGTGAAAGAATTTTTGAAATCGGTCCAGCCGTTTGGAAGATTACCCGGAACAAACAGACAGACAGACAAAAAATTTTTAATTGCTATTTTAGGCATAGGTGTCGTGCAAATAACCGTTTGAGCATGAAAAAAGCCTATTATTTTGACATTACAAACAGACACTCCAATTTTATTTGTTGGTATAGATCATATACGTTAGTCGTGTTTTATGACACTTATGGGTAAGATAGGCGGTGGTGTATTGTACTTTTCCCATGGCTGTTGGTGGCAAACGAGAAAACAGCACATTTGATAATAAGTGATACTGCCGCGCATGGACTTTTGTTAGGCCGCTGCCTACCGTGAAGAAAGTGAAGCGATATGTGTAATGAGATTTGTTGATACTAAAGGCATCATCAAAACCTAACCCACACATACACCCTCAGAAAATTGACCGTGCGGCTCTCACGTTCACCGAAGGCAGTACACTAACAAAGAGCTACTATTTAGACGTCGATTTTGTGTGAGAGTGTGGTACTACCCAGGACCAGCCCGCGCTCGTAGATAGACAACAGTCGATAATGTAGATGGTTCTAGTGATTATTTCTTCCACGTATGTGCAAGCTTTGGATTGAACTACCTGCTGCTGTATTTCCCGAGCGCTATAACATGCCCTTATTTAAATGAAGTTTAAGAAGAGTATTTTCTTCACGGTAGGCAACGCCCTAGCTGTGCCCTTGGTATTACCAAGGTCCATGTGCGGCAGTATCACTTAGGTAAGTGATGCTTGCTCGTTTGTCACCATAGGCAAAAAAAAAATACCACTTACTATCCTACCATATTCCGTCACCATACAAATAATAGTAATTTTATTTCATGTATTGTTAAACATTTGTTAGGATTCATCGTATGCTGATGGATATTCGCCGCCTGAGCGTGTGGCTCAACGCTACGTGATCGCAATCAAGGAGGGTAAGGGTCGTGGCACCTGACCCACCTCGCACACGCGCCCACCATCAGCGCGCTCATCACCATTATCATCGACACCATCATCGCTAATGTAAAAAAATGGCAGTTATAGAGACTGGCGATAGAAGTGAAAACTTAAAACTTACATCAGCTATATACAGATTATACAGATATACTGCTATAGGAATGGCGGTGACGCGAATTCACGAAATTTCACCCATAGAAAAAGTGTTTAAGGCGCACAGCACATTGCGCGTGCGCCAGTCGTGAGCATGTCGGTGACGTGTATAAGATTGTCCACTATCAAAAAGTGCTCAACGCGGCTGAAGTTTTCACTTCATAAACCAAATTCACAGCGGATCTCAGCATGGCTTATCTTCACCTGCAAATAATCTAAGTGAAACGTCATACTATTAATGAATTATATTATGCAGGTAGTGAATTGATCCATGTACTGTATATAAACTCGTTGTTTCGTATGACTTGGGTTCAATTTTTGTGTAAAATATTTCATATTACGTGTATAAATGTTTGTTTTAGGGTTCTAAGTTATCTAGATGTAATTGGTATTTCTTGTTTGTGGAGTTATTTTCGATATAGTTTTTAATGAATGGTCTTGTAGCCATTTTGACAACAAAAGCAGTGTTGACATATAATACGTATAATGATTACTTTGGTAATGAGTATTTTTTATTTTTGGCGGGCTATGGTGAGCATTCATGGCGTCCATACCGTCTCCCTACCTTGCCCGTGGATGTCATAAAATACGACTAAGGAATATAATACATAATACGCATATAACATCTATGCAAACGAAGAAAAACTCGAAATAAAGCCCTATACCAACCTGTCTGACTAGCATAAAATACTAAGGTCAGTTTGCCGCCTATTGTGGAGGAGGCTCGAGCCCAACAGTAGGACGTATATGAGCTGAAATGATGATGAATGATGAAGATACGTTTTGATACTATAAGTAACATGTACTGGGTGACTTGGATCTAATTATTTACGTCGCATATCTAGAAGTAGTGATGCAAATTTGAAAATATAATAATTTGTGTTGAGCGACATTATCACATTAAACGCGTCTAACCGCGATGGATGTCAACCGTGTAATGGCGAGCAGGCCAACGTGAGAACGGTGAACGCCTTTGATTTGTGCAAAAAAACCGACACCGAGGCGAAGCGAGGCAAGTGAACACGAGCGACGGCGAGTGAAGACAAATCAGCTGTCCACACGTTAGCGCTTGTATTCACTCGGCCAACTAGGCGAGTGACGGCGAGCGTTGGCCAACTAAGGCAAATCGGATGTACACACGTTGGCGTTGGCCATCGCTCGCCTACGCTCGGCCAACATGTGGACGGGGCATAACATTCAGTCCGACCAGAGATTTTAATCATAAAAAAGTATGTAGGCGTGTGTGTGTGTGTGCGTGTGACGTATTACTTATTTAAATTAAGCACTGCAGAGGCCGCACCGGAGAGGGTCCAGTCTCAGCTAATATACCATAAAATTACCCGCAAGTGAGACCTCAGCTGGGAACAGTACAACATAGACGTTAGCACAAAGGCCTCTGCGTGCTTCAAACAGAGACCACTGCGACGCGCCAAATAGTCTAGAAACAGCCGCCGTAGGTATAGAAGCACCGCGTAATAAAATCGCCTTCCTGATATACTAGCTTGGCAAACTATTTAATAAGTTGATGACATCTAAATACACCGCCAACAGTGCCACTCCGCCAATGAGCGCCTTAATGACAATGGGCCACAAGTATAGAAAGGCTGCAATCGTCTGCCAGAAAGAATTGGTCTGATCGAGATGACCTCGCTAAGGTGCTGGCTGATGCGGGCAATCAGGATAATTTACAATAGCTTGCCTACATCATCCAGAGCAACATGGTGGGCCTGTAGAAACCTGAACACACTACACAGTTATCTGTGATTATCTCTCCCAAACATGATTTCTACGCGGACAGAAGCTAGTTTTAACCATAAAAAAATTATGTAAGCGTGTGTTCGTGTGTGTATGTATAGATTGCATGGTAGTGTGCGTAATGCCTTTTTAATGAATTTAATGCATTTCTAATGGATTATTTTATTAAATTTTAGTTTTATGCACTTCTCCTCACTATATACTTCAACTGTGCCAAATTTCATACTTGTCCATCCACGTAATTTCTGTAAAAAGAGGTACAAAATTGTTGCTTCACGTATTAATACATAGATATTAATCATATATGTATCAACACCAAATCAATGTTAACGACGGACTACTTACGAAGACTAAAGACGTGACTAATTAATTAATTATAACTCGACATTGGCACCAATAGCTCATATTATTGCAGCTCATTGCCATTAATCAAGAAGAAGAAGAATCATATATGTCAACACTGTCTTTGTCGTCAAAGTAACTACAGTATGTTGTAGGGACAAAATAAGTATTATAGAATAAAAAACACTTATATATTATGGATAGTATTAAGTAATCAATTTAAATGTTATTACAGTAAATAAACAAATATACTAAAGAATAATGTTTTATATGAATACTGATGAAAGCTATTGCACCAGTCGTAGGTAAGCTACTGATGATTTTCAAGTTTATTGAGTTAAGCTGAATTTTTTTGAAGAAATCATGGTGGTTATTAAATATTCTCAAAATTGTTGGTAGACATACCTATTGTATATAGGTTCGATGCCTATTGTGTGGGACTGAGGTGCCTGGCGAAATGGCTTTCATAACTCTGCCTATGCCTTAGGTGGTAAAAAAAGTTCATTTAGAATAAAAAAAATACTAATTATAGCAGCGTCTGCTTTTTTTTTATAAATAGTTTATCCATTGTGTTTTAAAATGACTTGTATATAGGATATTTTCTAAGATATGTTAAAAAGTTAATGCTTATTATAACCAATAACATTTAAATTGTTAGGTAAAACCTGAGGCAATATACAATGACACACATCTAACATAGATATTTGCGTTAGGTGTTACCTAATATTTGGAGGTTGTTGGTGAATACATTTTATACGGACTTGAAATGTATGCACATCTTATTTCTATTGTAGATAAAAAATATAAAGGAGTGTTTATTACACAGTACAGTAGTTTCATTAATCCATCCATCCATCCATCAACCTACAGACGTCCACTGCTGGACATAGGCCGAGAGGCCACGAGAATGCCACTCGAAATGATCCTGCGTCATTTGCATCCAACGGTTCCCTGCAACTTTGAGAATGTCGTCAGTCCACCTAGTCTGGTCGTCCTACGCTGGGCCATCAGATTCGTGGTCGCCACTGAAGAACCTTTCTTCCCCAACGGTTATCGGTTCGACGAGCGATGTGGTCTGCCAACCTATTGCCATTTCAACCTGCTAATTCTGCGAGCATTACATCCGTTCTTCTACGGATTGCCGTGTTTCGGATTTTATCACGTAGAGAAATACCGAGCATAGCCCTCTCCATAGCACGTTGAGGGACTTTGAGCTTTTTTATGAGGCCGACATTTAGAGACCACGTTTCAGTGCCGTAAGTCATCGTTGGTAATACACACTGGTTATTATAAACCTTTGTTTTCAGACACTGCGTAATATTGGACGAGAAGATCCTCTTTAGTTTCCCGAACGCTACCCAGCCGTGTTGGATTCGACGGCTGACCCCTTTCTCGAAATTGGATCTATCAAACTGGACTGCTTGTCCTAGGTAAATATAGTGATCCACAATTTCGAGAATCGCATTCCCAACTAGGACCGGTACAGGAATGACATGGGCATTAGACATGACTTTCGTCTTGTCCATGTTTATTTGTAGACCCACTAGTCTTCGGTCTTCTGTATAATCTGACGTAGCGTGAGGATGTGGTCTATGGTACTATAACCTTTTCGGAAGCCGGCTAGTTCGGCCGGCTGGAAGTCGCCGAGCTTGCAAGCGAGTCGGTTCGTAATGACTCTTGAGAACAATTTGTACACGTGGCTCAAGAGTGGGATGGGTCTGTAATTCCTTAAGAGCGTTTTATCGCCCTTCTTGAAAAACAGCACCACCACACTCCTGGTCCACGACTCTGGAACGTCACCCCCGAGAATGACAGAATTAAAACTTCTGAAGGGCTTTTAGAACTGGCTTGCCGCCAGCCCTTAAGAGTTCTGTGGTAATTCCGTCATCTTCCGGTGCCTTCCCGTTCTTTGTTTCAGAGCCATTAATATTGCAAGTATTAAAATTATCACATATTTTTATCAAGATTCTTAATAATACACTGCTAATGTTGTGATTATTGGGGTTAAAAAAGAACATCAAGCAGTTATTAGGACTGCCGACAAGTTTAGTCTAGTCCGCCCGTGACCATGAATTCTGTAAAGTATTAGAAACGTCGGGCAATCATAAATCAAATACAAACGCGATAAAAAAGATGTTTTTTTTTGTATAAAATAAAACTTTTTATGAATTTTATCGTGTTTGTATTTGATTCTTACGTTTCCAATCTTCGGAATATTTCAGCGTAAATTATCACGGAATTCCGTAAAAATAGAAGATCATTTTTAGTGTATAAAAAGCCATTATGTCCATTATTTTTTCCTTCCAATGATGAAAAATAAGTACCTATATAGATATTTTAAAATTAGTGATTTCTTTAAAAAATAAGCGATACTGTCAGTAACATAACTATAGGGTGGCAGGGCTGGCAATGGCGGGCCGACCACTGACGACAAGTCACCCTGCTGCGGTGGTCGGCCCAACGACTAAGGCTACGCGGGTACGGGTGGGTTATGCGCCCACGCACCGTCCTTTCGTCGCCCCGGACGGAATGGACCGCGTGTGCGCTCACCATAGCCCACCCATAAAAAAAGGGCTAGCAAAATGACACGGGGCCCCCAACCCGAGAGGGCCCGGGCCCTCTAATTGGCCACTGATCGCAACAAAAAGCGGCAGACGAGCGATGAGTGAAGTCGTCATACTGTAATACAATAGTTTAAGCTGGCAATGATTAACACCTATATCTGTTTAAAGATGAGTAAACAGTGCAGGTACAAATTTATACAAAATTTTCGGGTGATATGATCAGCACACACCATACGGCCATTTTATAAACCACCGTATTCATATCCCTTCGCCATTGGACCGACTACTTGTACCGAGTTCCTTGTCACCCGTGGCCAGCCCGTCGGACAAATTTACACCCTAACCCTAATTCATAAGTCTCCAACCGAAAACTGCTTAAATGAAAGCATAGGTAGAAATATACTTTCGAAATAATATCCCAAACCGAACGATCATTTTATCGACATCACATTCTTATACAGTGGATCCCCGGTAATTCGACAAACGTTTTGCACGTGTCGGATTATAGAGTACTGCTTAAGACCTCTTATAGTTCGGTTTTTTTTTTACAATAGAGTACCTTGTAATTCGACAGGTACGTATGTGTAATATACAATGTATAAACTATGAACGCATGTCGGGCCATATGTAGTCAAATACAAACTAAACAATCAGAATCAAAACTAAATCCCAATAGTTGTCGCGTACAAGTTCTAACCTGTACTATGATGCATATCTTACATTAGCAAAGATTGACGAAAAAAAATATTCAATAATCTAGACATGTCGGATTACAAGGGGTGCCGGATTACCGCGGGTCCACTGTGTATACAATTCTACTGTACGCATTTGATTGAATCCTAAACAGCTAGGCAGATTTTCAGGTTTTTTTTGTACGCCCAGGTGAATTCAAGAACCTTTTAGATAATTGGACCCATTAAGTGGCACTGCGATCAATTCCAAGGCATCCACCCCGCATCGAGAAATAAACTCCCATAAGGGAGGACTTACGTCTTCGGTAGATAGTAGAAACAACTGCTCTACGTAGGGATTGAACCCGGACATTATTGGAGGTTACTTTTACAGATTAGCCATATTTATCAATTGATATTTGTTTTATTGCCACTTTCGTGGTGCGAGATGTTAGTATATTATGGCGAGCCTCTTCCACAATGGGAGAGTAATTGACCTACCATACCACCCTGGTCAAGCGAGTTGGGTGTAGGGTTTTATTTCGAGATTTCCTTGTCTTGTACAGTTGTTATATGTGCATGTTTCCCTTAGCCGTCTTTTACGAAGACGGCCGCGGTGGTCATCACCGTGCTGCCTGAGGCGGCTGAGAGGGGCCTCAACTATGAGGCCGTCCTAAAACGCGCCCGGCGGGAGCTGGACGTCTCCGACATCGGGGGCGTCGAGGCGAGGACCCGCAAGGCCCGGACAGGGGCTCGAATACTCGAGTTCCGGCCGAGGGCGCGAAGACGGCCGATAGTTTGGCCACGATGTTGAGGGGGCTGTTCTGGCCGGAGGATGGTGTCCGAATCGCCAGGCCTGTCAAGTGCGCAGAGATGCGCCTGACGGGCTTGGACGATTCCGTGACGGTGGAGGACGTCCGGGAGGCCATTATGGCGCGTACCGGATGTGCCTCGGACACCGTCCGGATTGGCACCATCCGCACTGGTCCGGGCGGCATCGGTGCTGCCTGGGTGCAGTGTCCAGTGGAGTCGGTCAAGCAATTGGCCGACTCAGGCAGGCTCCTCGTGGGCTGGAGCTCGGCGCGGGTAACCGTGCTAGAGCCCCGGCCCGCGAGGTGTTACAAATGCATGGCGTATGCAAAAACTGCTTTGACTGCAGCGGGCTATGTTTCCGTTGCGGTCAGACCGGACACCAGGCAGCATCGTGCTCTGCGGTGCCCCACTGTCCCGCGTGTGCGGCAGGCAATAGGCCTGCCAAACACCGCATGGGCTCTGGGGACTGCAGACCCCCGGCATCGGCCCCGAAGGGGCGGGACGGCCCATCGACCGGGCCAGTCCCCGCTCCGAGCGCGGCCCGATCGCCCGTCAGCGCGGAGGAGGTGACGATGGATACGGACCGTTAATGGACCCCGTATCCATTCGTCTCCTCCAGGCCAACCTCAACCACACCGCCGGTGCGCAGGACGTGTTCCTGCAAGCCATGGCGGAGTGGTTGATAGGAGTAGCCGTAGCCGCGGAGCCGTACGTAGTGCCCGACTGGCCTAACTGGTTGGGTAGCACCGATGGCACCGTGGCAATCGTCGCCTCCACGTCGTGGCCTTCGTCGCCTCTGACCCTTAGGGGCAGGGGCGTCGGATACGTCGCGGCGGACTGGGGGGAGATTACGCTCCTCGGAGTCTATCTCTCCCCTAACTGGAGTGTGACCGATTTCGAGGCCTCCCTCACCATCATGGAGGCCTCGTTACGGCGAATGGCATCGCGCCAGGTCTTCGTCTTGGGGGACTTCAACGCCATGTCCGTGGCGTGGGGGTCTCCCCGGACGAACGACCGAGGACGGGCGATCGAGGAGTGGGCGGCGGCACTGGGCCTCTGTTTGCTGAACAGGGGCTCGGTGCATACGTGCGTGCGACAACGGGGCGGGTCGATAGTGGACCTTTAGTTCGCTAGCCCCGAGGTCGCCGCACGCGTGGGGAGCTGGCGCGTCGTGGAGGAGGTGGAGACCTTGTCGAACCACCGGTATATCCGGATGGAGGTCTCCCCGGCAATCCCGACGCCCAGCAGGGGTCACGGGGCGGATGGACGTCCTGCGTTCCCGCGATGGGCTGTGGGTCGCTTAGACCGGGACCAGCTGGCGGAGACAGCCATCGTTTACTCGTGGCTGTCCTCTGCCAACCAGTCGGACGGGGTTGACGCCGAGGCTGGCCGCATCCGCAGTGCGTTGACGCAGATCTGTGATGCGACCATGCCCCGGGTACGGCGTCCGCCCCCGAGGAGGGCGGTCCACTGGTGGTCCCGGGAGCTGGCGGATCTCCGGGCCGCGTGCATTCGCGCCCGGAGGGCCTACACCCGCAGCCGGCGGCGCCAACGTAACGCGGAGCGGGATGCCTTGCTGTATGAGGGCTACCGCAATGCGCGGTCGGCCTTCAGGCTGGCCGTCCGCTCCGCCAAGGACGTCAGTCGGCAGGAGATGCTGGACGGTCTCGACCGTGACCCCTGGGGGCGCCCCTATCGCGCGGTGCTGAATAAGCTCCGCGCGCGGGGCCTTCCCCTCACCGAGACTCTCCAGCCCAGCCTTCTCACCCGGGTCGTCGAGGACCTGTTCCCGCGGCGGGCGGAACACACGCCCCCGGTCATGGCTCCGCCAGACACTGACCGGGAGGCCGACGACGACAGTGTTCCGCCCATCACGGAACCCGAGATGGGAGTGGCGGTGGCGCGCATGTGCGCAAAGTCCACCGCCCCCGGGCCCGACGGTGTTCCTAACCGCGTGTTGGGCCTGGTCCTCGACCACCTGGGTCCCCGCCTCAGGGAGCTGTTCGACACGTGTTTAGCGTCCGGACGGTTCCCTGGGTGCTGGAAGGAGGGAAGGCTGGTGCTCCTGCCGAAGCCGGGACGGTCTCCGGGGTCGCCTTCGGCCTACAGGCCTATCGTGCTGCTCGATGACACGGGCAAGCTACTGGAGAGGGTGGTAGCTGCCCGCATCGAGCGGCACCTCGTCGGCACGGGGCCCGATCTGTCGGACGCCCAGTTTGGGTTTAGGAGGGGTCGTTCGACGATCGCGGCTCTGTTGCGCCTGAGGGCCGTGGCGACTGAGGCCGTCACCGGTGGGGGAGTGCTGTTGGCGGTGTCCCTAGACATCGCCAACGCATTCAATAGTCTGCCATTCAGCTGCATCAGGGAGGCGCTCCGGTATCACGGAGTGCCAGCTTACCTGAGGCGGCTAGTGGCAGACTATTTGGTGGGGCGCCGCGTCCTCTGTACCAACCGAGCAGGGGACGTTGTGCGAACGCCCATGACGTGCGGTGTCCCACAGGGGTCGGTCCTCGGACCCATCCTGTGGAACATCGGCTACGACTGGGCGTTGCGGGGGAGCCTCCCGCTCGGGCTGGGCGTGATTTGTTACGCCGACGACACGCTCGTCACAGCCCGCGGTGGGACGCTAGAAGAGGCGGTAAGCCTGGCGACCTATGGCACCGAAAAGGTCGTCAGGCGGATCGAGGCGCTGGGGTTGAGGGTCGCCCTGGACAAGACGGAGGCCCTCTTGTTCCATGGGCGCCTTATGAGCCCTCCCATCGGCGTCTGGATCACCGTCCGATCGGTTGACATCAGCATCCGGGCCCATATGAGGTACTTGGGCCTGGTGCTCGACGGGCAATGGTGGTTCCGGGAGCATTTCCGCAGGCTCGCTCCGCGGCTCGTCGGCGCGGCGTCCGCCCTATCGTGGCTTATGCCGAATGTGGGCGGACCGAGCGCTACGTGCCGACGGCTGTACACGGGGGTCATCCGGTCGATGGCCCTGTACGGCGCACCGGTGTGGGCGGGGTCCTTGACCGTCCGACTTAGGGCCCTTCTGTGGCGACCACAGAGGGTCATGGCGGTCAGGGCCATCCGCGGATACCGCACGGTGGCGACGGAGGCAGCGTGCCTATTGGCCGGGACTCCCCCGTGGGACCTGGAGGCGGAGATGCTCGCCGGATTGTATCGGCGGGTGACGGGGGTGCGAGCGGAGGGCGGTGAGATCTCGTTAAGGGAGCTCACCGCCTGGCGCGTCGACGCCCGCCGAGACGTCATTGCCCGTTGGGCAGTCCGGCTGGAGAGGCCTCGGTTCGGGGTGCGAACCGTGGAGGCCTTCCGGCCGGTGCTGATGCAGTGGTTGGAAAGGCGGCACGGGGTGCTCTCCTTCCGATTAGTGCAGGTGTTGACGGGGCACTGGAGCTTCGCCAAATACCTGCACAGGGTCGCGAGGAGGGAGAGTACACCGTCCTGCCACCACTGCGATTGCGACGAGGACACGGCGCGCCACACGCTCGAGGCCTGCGCGGCTTGGGCAGTGCAGCGCCGGGAACTCGTCGCAATCATCGGTGCCGACCTGACGCTGCCGGCCATCGCTAGGGCGATGGTCGACAGCGTCGGGAATTGGGACGCGGTCGCAGCCTTCTGCGAGGCAGTGATCTCGCAGAAGGAGGCGGCGGATCGTCTGCGCGTGGAGCGCAGCCTCGATGAGGAGATCCGCCGCCGGCGACTGGGGCGGCGTAGGCGCAACTATCTGCGCCTCATGCCACCCTAGCCGAGGCCGCGGGTGACGTGACCGGGGATTAGTCCGTCACCCGCCGAGAGGCCGACCGCGTGAGGAAAGACTGACGTCCTCCCCGAGGGGGGGACGTCGGTCGATGGGAGGGTACCCCACGTAGGGGGTATTCCGTCGGGCCGACCACTGACGACAAGTAAACCTGCTCCGGTGGTCGGCCCAATGACGAAGGCGAGGTGGTTTTCGGGTGGGTTGCGGGAGTTGCGTGCTTAAGCCCCTCTGTCGCCCCGGACGGAGTGGTGCGGAGGCGCGCCGACCGCAGCCCACCCACAAAAAAAAAAAAGAAGTCGTCTTTTACGACATCCACGAGCAAGAAATGAGATGGTGAATTGTATCCTTGCTCTGTCACCACACGGGAAGTGTATTATTAGGTTTATTTATAATAAAAATACAAGTGTAGAATACACATCTTTTACTATTAACTAATAGAATACATGATATATAGAACTTAGTCCGAAATATACAATCATTTAACTTCGATTATCTGTTAAAAAGAAAATTGATTTCATAACTTCTCTGTGATTACTTAAAAACTAAGGAATAATACAATTATTTAATGGAAGAAAAATAAAATATGTCAAATTTGAATAATCAAAGTGTTTCTATCTAAGGCACAATAAAATAACCAACAATATGAGAAATATAATATTAAAATCATCATTTCAATTGTAAATTATAATGTACGGAAGATGAACTGGATTCAAAGCAAGTACCATATAAATAAAAATCTTTGACTTATCCTTGACTATTCAAATTACTCTTGCCTTAATTATAACCAATTAATTCATTCTGACACAGCCTTCATGGACTCCACTATTAAAATAACTTAAATCTTACGTAAGCACTGAGCAAAATTCAAGTTATGGCATATGAATACTATATGTATTACATTATATAAAATATAATAAATGAGATCATTATGTTCTTTTTCTCTCAACAGTGATTGCTAAGTACTCGACTAACTAGCTCAACATTCATTAGCCAGCACCATTTATCCCCATGATATAAATTGTGACGAGTCAAATGTTTTAACTGTGATTTACTTTTAATAAAAATGATTTTTTATACTTTAAATTCGTCAAATAATCAAATATTTTTTCAAAGGAAAGACATTGGCTAGAGAGCTACAAGTGATTTTTGGTACTAAATGAAATAAATATGACTAATCTTGTGAATAGAAGCAGTGTTGAATTTGGATGGAGTCTAATCTGAAATAAATACAAAAAATATTAATATTCTTTTTTTTTCTTTTTTATAAGACAACACCCTGCACTAAGGAAATAATCCTTGTGTTGCGGGGGACTTTACAAACATATAATTAATGGACACAAATTACATCCAGACTCAGAATAACAATTTGTGAATAACACAATCACAATCTTTTCCTGTGTGAGATTCGAACCCATGACACTGGCACAGTAGGTCAGTATCATAACCACTACTCCATTTATGCAGTCAAATATTGCATGGCAAGCAGATAACAACAGTGGAAATGAAGGCAAACTTGATACAAAACTTCGTTTTAGAGATGGAATGCTCTAGCTGGCATGACATTGAGCTTAATTTTGCCCCAGGACGTTATATTTTTCTAGAGGCGAAGCAAGATCTGCCTGTCTGTTAATAAAGAAAAGTACATAGATTTTTTGTTCTGCCATATTACAACAAAAAAATTTGTCCTGTAAATAATGGCCATGTTATAGTCAATCCGAGACGCTATTTGATCTTCAATTGCTGAAATAGAGAGTATTAGTAATAGATGAATGAAGGTTGCTGATAGCTTTTGAGTGGTGTTCTCGTCTGCCATGATTTAAATTTGACAGCCTCGGCATTTGACGCCCGGGACGTTCTCTTCTTCGATCCTTGGTTTAGCTTAAATTCGGGGTTGACCAATTCCGCTCCAATTTTAGATGAGTTATACGTTAAACAGTGGGACGTTATAGGTTGAAGAATAATTACCATTGTTCTGATGTCGGTCCTGCGCCTGTCGGTCGGTCATGAGGCCGTGTAGTTTTCTAGCGACCGTGGCTGCGGCGCCAATACGTGCGCGCTTCACTACATCACCGGGCGCCAGCAGCGACGTATCACACACGCGCTTAAGACCGCCAACTTCGCAAGATACCATTGTATTTATTGCGTGCAAATCCTGCAATACATGTCATTTTTTAAATATTGAAATAATTAGTGTCCTTTAAAATTGACCTAATAAACGGTATTGAACGATCCACGGAGTGAGCGACCATGTAGCAGGGGATAACTGCCAGGGACCCCAATACGATATTAATCAAGTGAGTTGTATGATGACGCGAGCGACAAGTTAAGTCGCCTCGTAGGTGTTTTAAACGTTTAACCATATAATTGTAACTTTGAATGGATCACTTTTTATTCATTTAAAACAATGCGGGATTAGTCACACATGCCTACCACTGTCAACTCCTTCCTTAAACAAGGATTAAAGAGACCACTTTCTTCACGGTAGGCAGTGGCATAACTGTGCCCCTGTTATTGCAAAGGTCTTTGTGCGGCAGAGTCACTTACCATCGGGTGTGCTGCTTGCTTGTTTGTTGCCATTAGCAATAAAAACCTGTAAGTCAGCATGCGTAAAATTCTCCATAAATTACGTCAATTCTCCACAAATGAATGATGAGGTTAGATCCTCCAGGAATGCTTGGACACGTTTTCAATTGTCTTGCGATGCGCAATAATTTTAATTGAAAAAGCAGGAATTGAATAAATTTTACTTTCTTCCTATGGAAATCGGAAAACAAAGATAAATTGACGATTAAGTCAATAAAATATCTGGTTGACCGAGCTTCGCTCGGCATATTTTTGTTGTATTTATGTAGATATATATTGATAAAAAATAAAAATTTAATCATAAAAAAATTACAAAAAGAATAATAATACCACCGAGATTCGATCCGACGCTGTTTGAATGCCAAAACAAAAGGGAAACTGGACAACTTTCCAACTGAGCTATCGTAACTCGTGACGTTGACGGCGAAATTTAAATTCATATTCTTTTAAAATTTAATGTCATTGTATTGTTTTGCTAAAAACACCGACAAAACAACATTTTCTATAAATAAAACCTAGCTAAATCGATTTTTTGGCCCCGGAACCTCTAGTATGCCAAGTTTCATCAAAATCGTTGGAGCCGTTTCCGAGATCCTGAATGATAGATAAAAGGATGAACAGCGTCGTGGATATGACAGAGCTTAATGGATATGTGAACCTTAAGACATACCTTAGCAGGACTGCGACTAAATCTATAGGTAAGCTGTAAACTTGTGGGCGGAGGTGTTGTGAGCGGCTTTACATAGAGCTGGTGGCGTTCAGAGACGCGTTGACCCGCTGGCGAGTATGCTGCATCACCTCGTCCCGCCGGCAACGGGGACAAACTGCATTCCTATAACAATAATACCTATATTGGTAGATAACTTTCTGTGTGGTGATGGAGTAAGAATACAATTCACCACTCCCTATCTTAACCGTGGTTGTGGTAAAAGACGACTAAGGGATGTAATACGCATATAACATCTATGCAAGAGAAGGAAAACTCGAAATAAAACCCTGTTCCAACCTGTCTGATCAGCATGGTATAGTAGGTTGGTTTCCCTCCTATTGCGGAGGAGGTTCAAGTCCAACAGGGGGACGTATGTGATCTGAAATTATAGTATATAATATAGACAACTCGAAATAAAATCCCATATCAATCCATCTATATGTATAGTAGGTCAATTTACCTACCACTGTACGGAAGGTTGGAGCCCAGCGGTAGGATTTAAATGACTTGAGATTATGATGATGATAAAAGTTGTACATTTTTTCATTTTATACATATTATATTACATAAAAGACAAAATCTTTATGTGCCCATTACGAATATTTTAATAACACTTCTCCGTGTGGTGATAGAATTTATCACCCCCTCTCATAACCATGACTATCATAAAGGACGACTAATAGATGTGATATGACTATATACAGTATGACTGGTAAAAGATTGTACATATTCAAGGAAACGATAGATAATGGCCACATGTAACTAATGAAAGTGTAAAAAGAAGATAATATTAATTAACTACATAGTAAACATCAACAATATTAGTGTTACAAGACTTCCAAAAATATTGTCACCCTACTGGCGATACACCGATACCGATATCGAGTAACAGTTTTGTTAGCGCTGTTGTCAAGATTTTGGATATTTATTACTAGAATTACTTAAACTAGGTGTAAGAATAATGTCATAAAACACTAACGTTATTTGCAGATTCATAGCTCTTACCAATCCTGAGATAAAGTGATTTGTTTCTAATCACAACAATAGGTTTGCCAGCGTACGTTGACCTGTCTGCGGCCCGCGACGAAAAAAAAAAATACCTACTGGGTCGAGTCGCATAGGTAGAATATTTACCTAAAATGTAACTAGTTCAATGCGCGAGCTGTTTAGTACCTACAATTGCTGACGTACGTTGACCTATCCCATGTCCATAACTAAATATTTTTATAAGATAATCCGGGAGTTGACTATTTTCCAAAAATTGTTTTAAACACTTTATATGGTCAAATTAATACCAGTGGTACGATAGTTATTTATTATTACACCTATAAATGCAATAAAAATGCAATTAAAATTTAAATTAAAAATACACTACAAAAAGGCGGCATTATGGTCACGTGGCAACGTGTGATGTCACTGTTCAAATCAAACTGAAGTTAGCTGAAGATACTGTGTACACAACTACACATATACAACTGCGTTTCGCGAAATTGAGTTCTGAAATATTCTGAATCTGAATACTAAATTAAATTATTATCAATCCTGTGCTGTGCCTTGTTGCGGGAGCATTTCTATAAAGACGCCAACAAAACTATTCTTTTAACTAGTCCCGATTAAAACAGAAATTCGGAATAAGTGGTTAAAACTTGCTCCAATAAACGTAGCAATTTTATCAGTGAAATCGAACTTATTTTTTTGTGAAGAACATTTTGATGTAAGTAATAAACTATTCAGTATCTACACCTCTATTGCCAGTGAAATGATTCTATTAAAATAGGCAACCTTTTATGAGATTATGTCATTTGAGTAAATACCTATTATAAACACAATATTATATTCATGTGTTTCAGCTCCCTAATGACATGGAGAACTACATGGAATACCATTTGTTAGGTTCTGTGAAGAGGATACCAATAAAACCTAAGTGTTTACCATCAAAATTTGCATGTCAACCTAATAGAAAGAAGCAAACTACAACTACTCTCAAAGATGTTTGTTTAAAGAGACAGAAAGGTATTTGTTGAACATCATTATGAGATGAACAAGAAAAAAACCGAAGAAGTATAAACAAGCAGTGGACATTTGCCAGGACCTTCAATGACAGGTATTAAAATCAATCTATACCACTCTCCGGAAACAATACTATCCTTATAAAAGTAGTCATTTATCTGTTACTATCTGAGAGAAAGACAAACCAATAAAAATGTTATATTAATTTATAATATTAATGTAAATATACATTGTAGGGTTGGCAATATAATTTGTCTAAAAATAAAAAGAAATATATACTTTTAATCCTGAGTAGTGCGAGTAACCAAAGATTTACAGTTATAGGTAACAATCACATTGTGTTTATGGGCGCTTTAGTTAGTTTATAAGTGGTTAATTATGTTTCCATATAAACAAAATGTTATCTATATAACAAAGCTAAAACAAATTTTTTTTACAGATAAATCTATTAAACAAGTGGAAGTTCAAGCTATGTTTGAAGTGAATCAACCAAGTCGAGCAATCCTGCCCGATCCACCAAAGTCAGCAAATAAACTAATCCAAGCATATATTTCTAAAAAGTATAGGAGTAAAGCCAGTCAAACTCATATTAGTAAATAGAACTCTGTGCCTTCACCCATAAGAATTAAGAAAGTAAATGTTGCTGTATCTCCTTTTAAAAAAATACCCCCAAGTATAACCCAAGTCAGGTGCTAAGAAAGTTAACTTTTATAGAGGAAGAAGCATCTGAGAGTGAAATTTTGCTGCTCCATACATGCCTGCCTCTTCTGCATCCTTGTTGAGTTCCGGTCCTAGTTTATGTTTTTGGATAATTTAGTTTTGTAAACTTGACAATATGTAAGTGCCCTCTCGGGGTTTATGCATAATTTGAATATCTATGAAAAGGAAGGAAGGATTACACTTATAAGCCACTGGTTTTTACTTGTTTTTTAGGTAACATTAATGTTATTGTTGTTTTTGTGTGTGAAATAAAAAAGTTAACACTGAAATTACTATAAACTTTTATTTAACATTAATAGGTAATTCTAGTAAGTACTTTGATGTAGTAAGGGATATATTATATTATCTTTCCAAAAAGTAATAACTTTTAATAGGTATTATATTCAGTGCATAGGTTTCATCATAGTCAACTTTTATTATTTGTACATTGTGATTAGTGTGGAATAAGCTATCTGCAACACAATAATAGCACTTTTTAACCCCGGTGATGTACATCTGCATCTGAACCTGATAATAATATTTCTCAATTATTTTTCCACACTGCACAAAGTTTTTAAGTTTGGTCACTAGATAGACATTTTATGTCTATTAAACTGCCGTTGTTGCATTTACCATCTAGCGAGGCAGCCAGTATCAAATTTTCCTTTAATAAGAACAAACCACATTTTTTAATGTTTGTGTCTAGTAAATTGCCCGCAATCTCTCTCACTTTGTTCTGCAAGAACAAAAATCCGAATTAGTATCAAAATATTCTGCTACCTCTGCTGCTACGTCTATTTTAGGTAAATTCATACTGTCGGTCTTTTCAAATCCTTTTTCCATTGCTTATACGATTTTACTTAATAATACTTTTAACACATTTCTTATATTGTCAATAGTAAAATTATAAAATAAGAATAACCTATAACAATAACACTTAGGCTTGTTGAAAATTATCGATATTTTTAATCCGATATATTTTATCGATATTTTTAGTTCGATATATTTTAATTCGATATAGGTATTTATTTATCGATATAAAATATCCACTATCGAAAAAGGTGTCAAAACGATATATTTTTTATTTATGTAAAATAAGTCCCCAAAATACAAAACTGTAAAAGATAGAAATAAAAGGAAAAACAAAAACTATTGTGTGACTAGTGTGTTTTGATTAGGATACGTTTATAATATAGGTTGGGTTAGGTATGTTATGATTACGTCCGTCACTTATAGCAAGAATAATTATTAACAAAAATGACAATCGAATTATTCCAATGTACTGTCGCTTAGTATTCGAATGATAATTTGTTAAAAACTAATGATTTTTTCACTCATTTAAATTATTAAAAAATAGCAGCGCCCTGCGGTTTCATCCGCAGATCCTCTTCCCATGGGAATATCGAGATAAATCATAGCCTATGTGTTATTCTGATATGTAAACTATATTATTGTGAAGATTAATCAAAATCCATTCAGTAGATTTTGCGTTCAAGAGCAACAAACACTCCACATTTTCACATACAAACTTTCGCGTTTATAATATTAGTAGGATTATTTTATAGGCATTGTGTTACAGGAAATCATAGTTAATGTAAATAAGTGTTTTCGGTTTTAGTGATTTGCTCTTAACTAAGTAACGTAAATCATGAGTCACATTCAAAGACTCGTCGATATATTCCAACAGTTGCACCCGCGTAATGCCCGTTCCCATGGGAATACTGGGATAAAATATATCCTAAGTTACTCTTTATACAGACATAGTCGTCTTCTGATAGCTCAATATTATCAAAATCGTTCCAGGCATTTTGAAGATTACCGGGAACGAGTAGAAAGAAAATATTTAAAATCGTTTTAGGCATAGATATCGTGTAAACAACCATGTGAACATGTAAAAATCCATTATTTTTACATTACAAACAACAGTTCAATTTTATTGGGGTAAAATATTGGTTAAAAGATAACTTTTTAGTTTTATGATATTATTCTAATTTTTGCTTAATAAAAGAATACTCAAAAAATACCTTAGTTTTGTTGAATTTTTGTAAATTGTAATAATATACATTTTATACAAACATTACTATAGGCATTATTGACCTAGGTTGAACGAAATAATTTATTTCTTAAACGTATTTGATTAAAATTTGACCGATAAATCGATATTTTTCTCAAAATATCGACGTCGATACTGATATTTTTATAAATATCGATACATCGATAAATATTTTCTCTATGGTCAGCCTTAATCACATAAACACACACATACAAATGTCAATGTGTGTCTACGTGTAAAATAGTGACGACACGCTTTCCGATTGGCGTTTACTATCACGTGACTCATAGGTAAAAATATTAATTTTTCCGACGTAAAAATATTAAAAATCATAAAATATTTTTTATATATTTGTATAGTTTTAGGCTTTTTATCAATAATTCACTATTATTATATATTCAACTTTGATTTTTTAAAGATACTGTCAACTCGCGGATTAGTTCAAAATTTAAGTACATTTTTTTTTATATATTCGGTATCAGAATCGAGTACTGAATACCCTCCTTCAATATGTACAATCTTTTACCAGTCATCCTGTATAACACTTATGTAAAATAAGTAAAAAATACTTTCCCTGTGGGGACTGAGTAAGAATACAATTCACCACTCCCTATCTTGCCTGTGGATGTCGTAAAAGGCGACTATGGGATATAATATGCACATAACATCTGTGCAAGAGGAGAAAAAGTCGAAATGAAACCCTATCCATCCAAGTAGTTTGGTATAGTAAGTTAATTTCCTCCCACATTGGAAGAGGTCTGAGTCCGATAATCGTATCTTATAATGATGATGCTGAAAAGGGTTGGTATAACAATGAAATTATACTTACATCTCTATGTTTCCCAGTAAATCTTAACGCAAAGTTCTGCATACACTGTACATACACTTTATTGTAGAAATGTATCAAATCACCCCTCTCTGGTGAGCCTGCAATAAAATAATAGAAAATTGCCTAATAAAATCTATTCTAGTAATAAACGTGTGACTGCTGATGGATTGCCTAGATTAAATCCCAACCTTATCGAGGCATTTCCCTATGTGGTGTATGGAGTTACATGCCGCTCAAGACACACTGCAGGGAGTATCCATTACACGCAAAAAAAAAACCAGACCTTATTAAAAGACACCTTTTTTTTCTCTATTTATTATTAAGGACTTTTATACAAATGTATGTACATTACCAGCTTATCATACTCCAAGAAATTAAATAATACTTAAAAGAAATTATATTCTTCTACAGAATTAGGTACCGATATGTGATGGAACATACCTATACCAAACATACTTATAAATCCTCTCTAGCAGACTGAAATCTAGAACACTCGAACAATGAGTGAGGTACATCTATATTTCCACACACATCACAATTTATCGACAAGTTGTGATGTATTCCTTATTTTTTTTCATAGGAAATCATATCATAAAGTGAAATGTGTATACGTCGTCTGCATTACCGTGTGGTAATAGTTGAAAAATATGATCAATTCCTTATACTCGTTCCAACCATTTATTTTACTTTTGGCAGGTCGAATTCTGATCAATTAGTGTTGTACCAATGTATTACGGATACTATGTTTTGTAATAATCGATTTTAGTCAGGAAGAACTTTTAATCGATTTAACATGGATATTTTATTTTTGCTTAAATACATATTTCATATTATTTAAAAACTTCACTTCTGTAAATATATTTGTTATTTGGGCACATTAATTTTTGCATACCCACTAATTCAGTCCTCCCAAAATATTTTACTTTGTACTTTGCAAAATAAAAAATAACTACTTTATGAAGCATTTTTCCATTAAGCGGGGTCCGCTGCTCCAAACTTTACTTAGAGACAATGGCGCCCTCGTCTGCGGTAGTAAATCACTAATTTTCTCATCCAGCCTACCCCTTTTTTTTTAAGCCGAATTGGCAACACTGAACGGCGCGCCGGCGACGCCATTTTGTTGTGTTGTCTGTCACTCGCAACAAGACTCCCGTGCTAGTCACATTTCTGTTCGCTGAGTGCTCTTTCATATTTTTCATACGCTGTGTTGAGTATTTATATTCCACCGTATTGATTTCATTGTTCTTACTTTGATTGAGTTGAGCGTATCGTTCCTCCCAGTAAGATTTTACTTGCAAAATGCCGAAAGGTATGGTGCTTAAAGGACAATCCAGAGAGTTAGTGCTGCGGCTTCGTGAATTTTTTGAAAAGGAAAGCCGCAATGGCGGATTCCTTATACCAGTAACCCAAGTTAGAGACCGTGTTGCAGCAGCATTAGGTATTAGTGCTCCAACGGTGGCGAAAATCACTAAAGAAGCCTATGGTAGTAGTGGTATTGAACAGAACAAGCTATCTACGCCTAAGAAAAAACGTCAGCCCCGTAAAGTGACAGCAATTGACAGTTTTGATACTGATGCTATTCGTCGTCATATATACAATTATTACACAAGCAAAGAGATTCCTACTTTGAAAAAATTAGTAGCGTCTCTACGAAATTGTGGCTTGTTTCGTGGTCAAAAATCTTCTTTGTCAAAGGTGCTGCACCAAATCGGGTTCTTGTATAAGAAATCCGACAAAAGAAAATTTTAATGGAACGTCGTGATATAGCCTTGTCTCGCTGTGAATTTTTAAGACAAGCGAAGAAAATAGAAGACTGGTCGAATGTCGTTTTCACAGATGAAACTTGGCTCAATGCCAATCATTCCATACCAAAAGGTTGGACTGACGATACTGCTGCTTCTACTTCTGCAGTGCCAATGGGGAAAGGTGAACGCCTCATCATTTGCCATGCGGGAACTACAAAGGGATTTGTACCAGACGCTCTGTTAGCGTTCAAATAAAAAAAAACAGGAGACTATCACGAGGAGATGAATGCGGACGTGTATGAAAAGTGGTTCAGAGAAATGCTTACATCACTTGAAGAGCCATCAACAATATTTATTGATAATGCACCCTATCACTCTCGCCAAATTAATAAAATGCCAACACAGGCCAACAAAAAACACGAGATTATAAACTGGCTTCGTAATAATGGGGAAGATGTGGACGAATCCCTACTAAAAGTAGAATTACTTAAAATATTAAAAAGTAAAAAGCAGCCAAAACGATATGTCATCGACGAAATGGCAGCAGAATATGGGCATGTTGTAATCAGAATTCCTCCGTACCACTGTCAATATAATCCAATTGAAATGATCTGGGCACAAGTCAAAGGACACGCCGCAAGAAACAATACAACTCCTCCTTTCACAGCAAATAAAATGCTTGAACTTTTAAAAAACGCATGTGCTAGTGTGACGCCTGAAAACTGGGCGAGTGTCGTCAACAAGACAAAAAATATAATATTCTCTGATTGGGATCGGGAAATTGAATTTGACAACATACCTACACAAGAGTTAATAATAAACACTGCAGATGATTCAAGCGACGATTCGAGTTCGTATGAAGAATCCGACGATTCGTTATAATAAAATAATATTAAAATATTTTGGTTGTTTTATTTCATGTTATAGGTATGATGAGAAGATTTTTATATCTCCCTGATACAATTTTAACGTGTTGTCTATTACAACAATTCAAAACTCAGTTGTCAGCTGACTTAACTGCAAATAAGTGTAATCGATTATTTGCGATTCATTAGTTTGCACCGAATACTTTTGATCCTGTCACTAGATGCGATAGAACGTAACTTTTTTATAACGGAAATGAATTATCACTTAAATTTTATGAATAGAGCTATTTACGGCATATTAATGTATTTAGTGGGTAATAATTAAGATATATAAATATTATTGGGCAGTTTATATATTTCTCTGATCACTCGTTTCAAAGTTAATAATTGCGTATAATGAAACAGTTACGTCCTAAAGCATGTGTCAAAAGTAAAATAAATGGTTGGAACGAGTATAGTTGTCTTTTGAGACTGTCACATCAAAAGAGGTGGTGAATTGAATTTTTACTCCATCACCACACGAATAGTAAATTGTGTATGTTAACATAATAAATTTAATTAATAACTTACTCTCTCCTTCACTTTGCTTGATAAGTACTGATCTGTACACATGATTGTCCGCTAATGGTCGTTGTCGGTAACACTTCATAATGTCCGCAAATGATCTCTCTACTTGATTTGTAGAATTATTTGATACCTGGAAAAGAATTATATTTCGCGGCGTCACTACCTCTGGCGCCATATCTTAATAGTTTTTAAGAATCAATCGATTACGGAAACATCAAGTATTATATTTGGGTGTTTTTGATACAACGTTGGCAATGATTTTTGATGTTTGTCGTTTGACCGTTAACGTTCGAAATAATACCGAGCTTTCTTTATTAAGAGCGGTCCGTTGAATACTCGGTTGAGTGCGAGACACGAAAGCGATCGGTCGTTGTTGCTGCCGTGTTGTATCTTCACCGCGTTTCCCTAACTTGTAAATTAGCTGTCGGTATCCGTGTAATTAGTGGTTATGATAGAAATGTTAATGCTAATTGTTGAATACAGTCTAAAAGTAGCCATCCGAAGTGTTATTTATCCCCTCGCGATGTGTGACCGACCTGATAGTGATGCAGCACGGCCCCCCAACCCTCGATATATATTTGAAAAGAAATTTCAAACTGTTAATGTCTTTCTTCACCCCTTCAGTAATAAATAAACGCAGTTAAATAAAAAACAAAGAAATTCCGTGGGGTGACGGAGTAAGAATACAAATCACCACTCCTTATCTGGTCCCTGGAAGTCGTAAAAGACCACTAAGGGATATAATATGCATATAACATCTATGCAAGAGAAGGAAAAACTCGAAATAAATCCATACCAACCTGTAAGGTCAATTTACCTTCTACTGTGGAGGAGGCTCGAGCCCAACAGTGGGTCATATACATATAAGGTGAAATGATATAAAAAAAAGCCACACCTTTACAAATATCAAAGACGAAGTCCTAGTAAATAATCACACGCAGTTTTGAGATAATAAACATTGGATATGAATGAAGCAAAGTTTTCTGAAGCAAAGTTGTATACATATGTCAAGTAAAAACAGGAACCGATAACCGTTGGGGAAGAAAGGTTCTCGAGTAGCGACGAATCGGGCAACGCCGCGTAGGACAACCTACTAGGTGGACTGACGTGCTATTGAGAGTTGTAGGGAACAGTTGGTTGCAAGTGGCACAGAACCGTTCCGAGTAGCATTCTGGGTGTGTTGGAGGGTCTATGTCCAACAATGGACGTTTAGGGGCTGATGAATGGATGCATGAAACATGGGAACATTTTTTAATTACCTATCTCTAGATCAATCTGAAGATAGTTCTAGTGAGTATATCTAAAATATAATACTCACTTTACATATAACATAAACTGCACACATCAGTAACTGATCCAGATGTCTGTCTTTCATGAGTTGTGTTTGATGCATGATAGAATATTCAAGACACGTCCATATTTTACGCTTTAACTCCTCGTCAGTCAAACGTAGTCTCGTACATAAATCGTTGATACGGACCACAGCTAAACTGTAGAACTGTTCATATAAAAAAAATATATAATCATTAAGCCATATACCATAAAAATGATCGAATTTCAAGACATTGAAATACTTCTCGTATACTTGAATCTATTAAACTGTTAATTTGTATAACTAGATACATTTAGAACCCCATTTTTAACTAACCTATTGTTCGCCTAGTTATCGTGGGGCACCGGAAGAGATGAGTAAGTTCGTAGAACTTGCTATATATTTTATCTATATGTGTACATGTTTGTCAGAACTTACCTTTCTGAAGAATAATATTAGTGAGTTATTCATTTTCTTTGGTGTTGTATTGGAAGAAGAATGAAGAAGGTCGCCATTAGAAGAACTTTGTGGCGGCGGTAAAGCAGCTGCTTCTCTTGCGTCAGCTTTTAATTGAACATTATTTGTCGCCACTGTAAAATACATTTAATATTAGATCTGTCTGTATATATATAATTGCATCATAACTGCTATGGCCAAACGATTAGGCTGATGTTATAAGACGCACGATATTACATTATGCGACTTCTAGGCTTATAAGCACAGTTCTAGAAATATATGTTTAAGTAGGTAAAATATTATATTTACCAAGTAAAGACTGTCCAGGTTTAATTGGATCCTTGAATAACTGTTTCTTAGCTTGGTCTGGTGAGAAGTAGCGATCAACAACCGATGATACTGGCGATTGAAGGCCATCTGCAAATTGCAAGAAGTTATAGTTATTTATATCAATAATATTAGGTAAATCGTTTTTTTTTTTTTTAATATAAATTAGTGTGTTTTTACAATGTAACGATTAACTTATTGCCGGACGACTGTCAAACGAATCGAGTTCCCATTGGATCGTGACACCTTATTGGTTCAAGACTGTGGTCTTATTGTTTGCACGTCATTTGCTTTTGTCTTGCCTTTTGGAGGCCAACAGTGTGCGTTTGCTTTAGAGTACAATGAAATGTTGGTAATGTATTTTAAGGGGGTATTGTGGTCTAGAAAGCCTAAGATTTAAGCATTTTTCAAACAAAGATAAAAAAGAAATAAAAACATTTTTACTATGGGCTCTGGAATCGCCGATTAATCCAAAGTGAGTAATAAATGTTATTATCTGAGTTATTCTATGGAAATCGTTTCTTAAACTTTAAACGCGTTTTTTCAAAACTACTTTTTTCGAGGTGGTTGACACGATATCTCAAGTTCTACATGACTGATTCCTTTGATATTTTATATATTAGGTCTTTACCTATGAAATTGCCGTTATGTATGTGTTCGGTACCAAACATTTTTATATTAGTTTAATAATTAAATCCATGTAGGGTAGTTCTGATTTTGTGGTTCGCGGTTGGCTCGGAGCCAGCCGCCACTTTCACTTTCACTTTCACTTTGGTACGCGGATGGCACGGGGCCGGCGCGCCGGCCGGCCCCGGGGTCGTTTTGTTTCCGCCCTTTTGGTTACTTTTACTTTCACTTTTTGGTTCGCGTTGGAAGTAACGGTCGCGTGCGCACATTTTTTTTGTAATTGCTATGTCTTTGTGGACTAAGCCGTGAAATCGTGGTATTTGTAATATTGCGCGCCACCCTTTGTTTTGTGTACCGCTTATGTACGCGAGTTAATTAGAATTAAGTATATATTTGTGAACATTAAATTGTGTGTACGAGTAGCAAGCCTGAGTCCTTGAAGTGTACGAGGCCGTTGTCATCACCGCGCTTTTGGATACAAAGCTAAGTAACCCCTCAGTTAGTTTCTATTTGTCTGGCCAGACCGAGCGCTGAGTTAGGTTACGTTATAGCTACCTCCGCGGTATCTACTCGTAAGTGTTAAAATCTGTTCTTGTACTATCATTTAAGAGAACTTAAAATAGCCTTGCGTAATCGCAAGCCAATGTTATTACCCATTTGATATCCCTCACTGGCCTGGTGTCCCCTTCCACTGCGCATCCTAGGTCAGTAGGGAACGGTAATGAACATACTTTCTGGTAGCAGAGCGTGGTTCTAGTGAATCTAGTAATTTTGTTTGGTATTGATATCTACAAGTGCCCGTGTTGAAAAATAAATCGATATATAATTACTTGAATTTTACGTATTACGGCCCAGTTTAATAAATAGTCTGGTGTATAAAGATACACATTAAATATTTGTGTGATTGATCATTTGTGTACTTATTGTCATTAGTTATTAAAAATATCATATAAATAAGTTCACTGCAACATTTGAAATTTTGAATATCATTGTTTACTTAATGTGCCACAGAGTAATAAAATAATTTGCGTAGTACATTGTGCCACAGAGTAGTGCAGTCTCGTGATTGAATGAACGAATGAATTGAACTGTATAGACAATTAGTTTAATATTATTTTTGCGTTTTGTTTATGGTACTTATACAGTAAAATATTAACGTTTCCCTTTGCGCAATAATTTAAATATTGTTCAATTTTGTAATTTGTATTTTTTGATTGTTGTTTCAATTGGTTGATTTATTTAGTTGATTATATATATATTTTTTTTTGTTGGAATTTAATTATTTTATTCGATTATTATGGCTGCTTTTGCTAGCGCTAAGGACTCGGCAGGTAAGCTGCGCTCTGAGTTGAGATGGTTCTCGACTGCAACCGCCTTGGTTGATAGGTCTGATCGAAATGAGTCTCTCCTGGATAGGTACAGCAAATTGGATACGCGCTTACAATTTGTTGATGATGTGTACCGTAACTTCAACACAAAAATTTTAGATATTTCTGATGAAGATTACCCACAACCGTATCGTGACTTGGTACACGCGGATTATGACCAGATCATGGATTATGCAGATCGAATCTCACAGCGTGCTAGGGAAATTTCCGCGTCGAAAAGGGGTGAGTCTCCCGCGTCTAGGGATGTGAAACCTTCTACGTCGGGCTTATTGAGTAAACTGCCCACTTTGGACCTGCCGCGTTTTGATGGTCGTTTGGACCAATGGCTAGGTTTCATAAATTTGTTTGAGAGCTTAGTCCACGCGCGTTCTGACTTAGGCTCCGCTCAAAAATTGGCCTACCTGTTCTCCGTGTTGGAAGGTGAAGCGAGAGGTTTAGTTCAGCACCTGGAGATCAATGATGGAAACTACCTAGTGGCACGTAACCTTCTCATAAAGCGTTACCAAAATAAGCGTTGCCTGGCAGATACACACATTGGTCAGCTCTTGGGTCTGCCAGTGGTATCTAGGGTCTCGGCTTTAAGGTCCGACTTATTGAACCCATTGATGATTGCGATCAACGCACTGGAAAGGTTAGACCTTCCGGTGAGCACTTGGTCATATATGCTGGTGCATATTGTTTTGAAAAAGCTTCCTGCGGAACTTAGGGCTCGTTTCGAGCAAAAATATGGAGGTGATGATGCAACTCACTTGCCTGCTTTTGATGACCTTAAGAAGTTTTTGGAAGACGAGTGTAGGATGGTAGACATGACGGTCGTTGACAGGTCATTTGGTCAACAGTTGCCGCGGTCATCGGCTCCGACCCGCAATCACGCCTTTAGAAGGCCAGAGGTTCGTCACTCACCACGTTTTGCTGCTGTACAGTCGCGACCTGAGTGCACATATTGCAAGTCCCCGAGTCATAAAGTTGCCAGTTGCTCAGATTTCACTGCGCTGCACGTGGCCTCACGTAGGCGTTTGGCTAAGGCTCGAGGTTGGTGCTTTTCTTGCTTGGGAAACCATTTCCAGCGCGATTGCCCTAATCCTCGCCCATGTACGTACTGCGGAGGCCAGCATTTGAAACTTCTTTGTGCGAATAATAATGGGATTGGTCGTGAACATGAACGTCAAGTCTCACCTACGGGTAGTTATGAGCGAAGGCACCGGTATGAAAACCGCAGTTCGAGACCTAGTCGCTCACCCCCGCGCGTCGTAGATTCTGCCGCAGCGAGGCGCCCACAAGGTCAATGCTCGCCGTCATCGGAAGCCCGTGGTAAGAGTGATAACCACGATTCGCGCCCGTATCGTCACGGGCGGGTACCTACCTTTGATGACGCTTCCCGGGAACATGAGAATCACCCGCTGCCTAGACGACATTAGGAACACGGCGCCTCCCCCCGTCATGCACCACCCCCGTTTGAAACCGTACTCCTACCCACTGCTTCTGTAAGGGTCTGGGGACGGACAGGTGCCTCTGTTGTGGTCCGGGCAATTCTGGACACAGGCTCTCAGGGGTGTATAGCGTCTTCTTGGTTGGTGGGGCAGGTACGCCTAAGTATGCGTGATTTTCCTCATGTCACTAGAGGTGTTGGCAACGCAGTTGTGGCCAATGTTGAAGGCCAAGTATTATGTGCGTTCTCTCCTATAAACTCGTCAAGCCCATTGTTTGAGTGTTCAGCCATTGTTATGAACAATATTTTGGGCACCCATCCGGAGAAGCAGTTGTCTCCGTATGCTATTGGTTTAGCGTCGGGTTTGAACTTGGCAGACCCCAAATTTGGTATACCTGGATCGGTCGATTTGTTGCTAGGCGCCGATGTTCTGGGAAACATATTCTTGGGTAGCATTCAGGTCATGCAACCAGGAGGCATGGTAGCCATCCCGACCATATTTGGCTCTGCACTGATGGGACCAGTCCTCACGGATACCCGTCTTGACATTGGCTTGATGGTAGGCTCTGCTCTCTCTGATGCGGTTCAGAGGTTTTGGGAAGTGGAAGAACCACCACAGGCTCCGCGCACTGATCCGGAGCATGAGGAGTGCGAATTGTTTTACCAAAACAATACGAGTCGCCTACGTACTGGTCAGATTATGACTCGATTGCCGTTTCTCGCCGTACGGCCACCACTTGGCATCTCGCGGCCTGCTGCTGAGAAACGACTATTGGCTATGGAGCGCCGAATGGCTCGAGATGCTCTCCTAAAGGAGAAATACATTGATTTTATGCGTGAATATGAGGAGTTGGGACACATGTCTGTGTCGAAATTAGATTGGCAAACAGTGGATCACTTCTTTCTACCGCATCATGCTGTAATTAAGGCATCAAATGGCAAATTGCGTACAGTATTCGATGGTTCTGCGCAAACTTCAACGCGTGTATCGTTGAACAATTGTTTGCATGCTGGTCCTAAATTGATCAAGGATCTCTGTGACGTCATCACTCGGTTTCGTCGACATCAGGTTGTATTTGTGGCTGACATAAGGATGATGTTCAGACAGACGATTATTCACCCGGATGACCGTCGGTATCAGTTGATTCTATGGCGTGAAAGCCCCCAGGATCCCATGGTTGTTTATGAGCTCAATACAAACACGTACGGGTTAAAGTCAAGCCCCTATTTGGCTATACGGTCTCTGTGGGAGCTCGCGGACCTGGAGCGCTTAAAGTTTCCTCGCGCAGCCGCGATTTTGAAAGAGGATTTGTATGTCGATGACATTTGTACTGGTGCACCCTCTGAGAAAGAGGCCATCCTTCTACGGGATGAATTGATAGGCATCTTAGCCACCGCGGGCTATGAGTTACGGAAGTGGATATCCAACTCACCTGCGCTTTTGAAGGGACTTCCGGATGAACATCAGCAAGATCCGCATTTGTTCGAGAATATCGAGAACCCTGCTATGATGACTGTTCTCGGCATTCAGTATAAACCAGCCCCAGACATATTCACTTACAATGTTGACTTAGAGTTGCCGCGCATTTGGACTAAGCGTTTGGTGCTTTCCACGGTTGCAAGAACATTTGATCCAAATGGTTGGATATGTCCCGTCATATTTTGGGCTAAATGCTTTTTACAAAGGCTTTGGATGGCAGGACTAGGCTGGGACGAACCTCTTCGGGGAGCTTTGTTGGAAGACTGGACCAAATTTGTATCCTCACTTCCTGCGATCAATGAGGTATCGATCCCTCGTTCTATGCTTCCTCCAGGAAAGTACCAGGCAACTCTGCATGGTTTCTCGGACGCCTCTGAACGGGGTTACGCCACTTGTGTATATTTGCGTACGGTGGGTTCTGACAGCCAAGTAAAGATCTCACTGGTCATGGCGAAGAGCAAGGTGGCACCCCTACGGACTGCTTTGACAATCCCTAAACTTGAATTGGCAGGGGCTACTCTGCTTGTGCGTCTTCTTAATCACGTGTCGAATTTGTTGCGTCATACTGTGAACATTAGCACCACTTACGCGTGGACTGACAGCCAAATTGTTTTGTGCTGGTTAAGGGCTTCAGTTCACACCTTAGAGGTATTTGTAGCGAACCGAGTCTCCCAAATTCAGAGATCTGAGACTCCCTTGATTTGGAGGCATGTGCCTGGTGAGCTTAACCCAGCTGATTGTGCATCTCGGGGTTGTACATCCCCCGCCTTGGTAACACACTCCCTTTGGTGGGGACCGGAATGGTTATTACGCTCAGAGTCTGAATGGCCACTGACGCCGGTTTTGGACGTAGGTCCGTTGCCTGGATTGCGACTGCTCGCTGTTGAGAGGCGTGCTTGTGAATTCGATCCAAATGTCTTATTGAATCGGTATAGCTCCCTCGATAAATTAGTAAGTGTAACAGCTTGGATTAAGCGCTTCTATTACAACTGTAAGCACTTACGGAACAAAAAATTAGAGGCTTTTCTATCACCACAAGAACGACAGGAGGCTTTTTGCCATTGGATACGTGTGGTACAGGATACGTATTTTGAAAGGGAGATTGAAATTTTGAAAGCTGGTAAGGCTAAACTAACAGGAGCCTTGCGTATGTTGAGCCCCTTTTTGGACAACACAGGTATCTTACGTGTTGGAGGTCGCCTCAGAAACTCTAGTCTACCCTACGGTAGTCGGCACCCTATATTGTTACCCAAGCAAGGTCATTTTGTGCAATTGTTGGTGACGGACCGTCACATTAGAAATTCTCACGCTGGCTGTAACGCCTTATTAGCCATATTGCAGCGAGAATTTTGGATTTTGTCTGCTCGAAGAACGATTCGCAGTGTGGTATTTCGTTGCATGCCTTGTTACAGGCTGAAGGCTAGTACCATGCAACCCTTGATGGGTGACCTCCCTTCTGATCGTGTCAGAGAATCGAGGCCGTTCGCCGGTGTAGGCACCGACTTTGCAGGTCCTTTTTTGGTTAAGACTTCAACTCTGCGAAATAGTAAAACAGTCAAGGCCTATCTGTGTGTCTTCGTATGTCTGTCAACTAAAGCGGCGCACCTTGAATTAGTGTCATCCCTCTCCACCGAGGCATTTGTTGCGACACTTGATAGATTTGTTTCAAGGAGAGGACTGCCTTCTTTGATACGTTCGGACTGTGGCACAAATTTTAAGGGAACCAATAATTATTTGAAAGATGTACATGATTTTTTAGCCAGCAATCACACAAATATTGGTAATAAACTAACCAGTCGTAGTATAACCTGGAAATTTAGTCCGGCAGCATGCCCACATTGGGGTGGTATTTTCGAAGCCGCAGTTAAGGTTGCTAAAGCACATTTGCGACGAGTTATTGGTGAGTCTGTACTCACATTTGAAGAACTCGCAACTGTGTTTTGTAAGATAGAGGCCGTAATGAACTCGCGACCGTTGTGTCCGATCTCTTCAGACCCGAGTGACTTGGAGGTTCTCACACCGGGTCATTTTTTGATTGGTCAGCCACTTAATGCTTTGCCTGAGTACCCCTTTGTTGATGTGGGATCAAGTCGTCTCTCGCGGTTTGAGTTGGTCCAACAGCTTGCTCAAAGCTTTTGGAAGCGTTGGAGCTTAGAATATCTTCATGTTCTCCAGCAGCGCGTTAAGTGGACTGACAAGACTAATCCACCTCGAGTTGGTGACCTCGTTTTGATAAAAGATATCAATTTGCCGCCACTATGCTGGCGTCGAGGCCGAATTTTAAATTTAGTATATGGCGCAGATAATGTGCCTCGTTTTGCTGAGGTTCAGGTGGACGGTTCGGTACTGAAGAGAGCGGTAGCAACATTGTCCCGTTTACCAATTGATTAGCGGCCAGGTAGACCTGTCCGAGGCGGGTAGATGTTCGGTACCAAACATTTTTATATTAGTTTAATAATTAAATCCATGTAGGGTAGTTCTGATTTTGTGGTTCGCGGTTGGCTCGGAGCCAGCCGCCACTTTCACTTTCACTTTCACTTTGGTACGCGGATGGCACGGGGCCGGCGCGCCGGCCGGCCCCGGGGTCGTTTTGTTTCCGCCCTTTTGGTTACTTTTACTTTCACTTTTTGGTTCGCGTTGGAAGTAACGGTCGCGTGCGCACATTTTTTTTGTAATTGCTATGTCTTTGTGGACTAAGCCGTGAAATCGTGGTATTTGTAATATTGCGCGCCACCCTTTGTTTTGTGTACCGCTTATGTACGCGAGTTAATTAGAATTAAGTATATATTTGTGAACATTAAATTGTGTGTACGAGTAGCAAGCCTGAGTCCTTGAAGTGTACGAGGCCGTTGTCATCACCGCGCTTTTGGATACAAAGCTAAGTAACCCCTCAGTTAGTTTCTATTTGTCTGGCCAGACCGAGCGCTGAGTTAGGTTACGTTATAGCTACCTCCGCGGTATCTACTCGTAAGTGTTAAAATCTGTTCTTGTACTATCATTTAAGAGAACTTAAAATAGCCTTGCGTAATCGCAAGCCAATGTTATTACCCATTTGATATCCCTCACTGGCCTGGTGTCCCCTTCCACTGCGCATCCTAGGTCAGTAGGGAACGGTAATGAACAGTATGAAAAAAATAAAACGATTTTTTTCATGTATTTTTTATTTGTATTAATCGAAGTAATCACCCATGCAATCAATGCATCTTTGCCAACGCAGCGGCAGTTTATTGATGCCCTTCTTAAAGAAATCAGCTGGACGGGAGGTAACAAATTCTTCAAAGGCATTTTGTACTGCCTCTAGGGTATTGAATTTCTTTCCCGCCAAAACGTTATCCAAATTCTGGAAAAAGAAGTAGTCTGTAGGCGCAAGGTCTGGTGAGTATGGCGGATGACGGAGAGCTTCCAACTCCAGTTCTTGCAACTTGGAGACCGTCTGCTGTGCAGTATGTCGCGCATTGTCGTGCAGGAGCAGCGGAGTCGAGCGATTGACCAATGCTGGTTGGAGATGTGCCAGCTTCTCCATCATTGTGTTCAGTTCTTCACAGTACACATCTGCAGTAATGCTCACCCCGTTTGGTAAGAAGCTGTGATGAATCACACCGGCGCTAGACCACCAAACAGTGACCATCACTATTCTAGGGGTAAGTTTTCGTTTAGGGCATTGTTTAGGTGCTGAACCAGGATCCAACCAACTTGCTGAGCGCTTGCGGTTATCAAACAGAATCCATTTTTCATCGCAAGTAACAATGCGTTTCAAAATTCCTTCATTTGTGTGTCTGTTGAGCAATGCAAGGCATGTCTCGACG
The DNA here is from genome assembly GCA_032191425.1 of Lymantria dispar. Lineage (NCBI taxonomy): Eukaryota > Metazoa > Arthropoda > Insecta > Lepidoptera > Erebidae > Lymantria > Lymantria dispar. Next base: position 10,818,224 of record CM063455.1, read on the forward strand.
CGTATTTCGCGCTGGCGATCATTGAGTTCGTGGGGCACCCATTTGTCAAGCTTTCTTACCTTGCCAATTTGACGCAAATGGACCAATATTGTTTTGACGCTAACGTCGAAAGCTGCTGCTAATTCAGCCGTAGATTGTGTATCATCGGCTTCCATAATCGCCTATAATTCGCCAACAGTGGGACATATACATATAAGCTGAAATGAAATAAAAAAAAGCCGCACCTTTACAAATATCAAAGACGAAGTCCTAGTAAATAAACACACGCAGTTTTGAGATAATAAACATTGGATATGAATAATTTCTTTCTGAAGCAAAGTTGTATACATATGTCAAGTAAAAACAGGAACCGATAACCGTTGGGGAAGAAAGGTTCTCGAGTAGCGACGAATCGGGCAACGCCGCGTAGGACAACCTAATAGGTGGACTGACGTGCTATTGAGAGTTGTAGGGAACAGTTGATTGCAAGTGGCACAGAACCGTTCCGAGTAGCATTCTGGGTATGTTGGAGGGTCTATGTCCAACAATGGACGTCTAGGGGCTGATGAATGGATGCATGAAACATCGGAACATTTTTTAATTACCTATCTCTAGATCAATCTGAAGATAGTTCTAGTGAGTATATCTAAAATATAATACTCACTTTACATATAACATAAACTGCACACATCAGTAACTGATCCAGATGTCCGTCTTTCATGAGTTGTGTTTGATGCATGATAGAATATTCAAGACACGTCCATATTTTACGCTTTAACTCCTCGTCAGTCAAACATAGTCTCGTACATAAATCGTACTCGAATTTTTAAAGTATCCATGATGACGAAAAAGATTGAAATGCGATGAAAACGTAACATTAATCAATAAACAAATGACTACTTTTGGAAAATGAATTCCATTTTTAAAATAAAATTAATTTGAAATTAGAATTCTTAGCCAAACAAAAATTATTTTGATTTGAAATGGCCAGTACTGCGGAACGGCAATTACACAGGTAAAGACCTATTATATCTTCTTTATACATCTGTCTGACCCCTGCCTTGGATTTAAAAAATAATTGATTATATGTAATTTTAAAAATCCAGTAAGCTCGAAAAAATGGGGTACAAAAAAAATATTTTTTATGTCGACGCCATTTTATGAATTTTCTTTTTTTTTCTTTGGCAGAGGTCAAGGTCATAGCGACATCTTTACTAATGAAGAATTTTCTTTTTACAGCCCCCACTTCACCGGCTTGAATTTAAACGATCTTTTGATTTTAATTTTGTTTTTATATTCTTAAAATGTCAATAAAAATTATATAAAAAAAATCATAGTAAAAATATTTATCATTTTTTTTATCCTAGTTTGAAAAATGCCTAAGATTTAGGCTTCTAGACCAGAATACCCCCTTAAAGAAAACTTAAAATACTCATCATCGACACGCGTCATTTAGGTACATCCAATGCAATTGAAAAAATTACGAAATGATATTTTATCGTAAGAGCTATATAGATAGTGGCAATAACAAAACAATGTCATCACAAATAATATTTGCGTACTGTGTGATAAGATAAACAGATTAAGTATACAATGCATTACCATGCCTTACTAATGAGACCATATTTTTAATTTTAGATGGAATTTATGTTCATTGTTTGTGTGTTTGTAAAGTATTTTATGAGACATCGATTTATCCGTTATTGCAGTGCTTGTTGTAAGGAAAAAAAATACAAATTACGCCAAGAAACTCACTATTTCGACGGAGGGGTGAATCTTGGACTTTAACATCATTAGAAGCAGGTACAGGTGTTCGACTTAACTGCTCCCAGAGAGGACTGTCTGAAGTCCAAACCAATGATTCTAAGACCTCTTCCTCCACCTAAGAAAATCAAAAAAAGAAAAAATATGAAGCTATGCACATATGTCTCCAATGAAGAGTAACCATTATAGTCTAGTTATGATTTACGAAAACTAATTTTTGAAGTCAGATCAATACCTGATAAGCAACCTGTTTTATACACATAATAAAATTGTGTATACATAATTTTTTGCGTACGAAAATAGCAGTGTTGACGCAATCTCAGCACATTTAGTGGATAGTATTATGTTAACACTTACTGCATTAAGATGTTTGATAACATCCCGGGTGAGTTTCTCGACGACTACCTGGACAACCAACTCAATGATCTTGTAGAAGTGGAACGCACTAAGTCCATATATCTGCAGTACTCTTGGAAACTTAAGTGAATGTACACAGTACGCGTGAAGAACAATCTCCGTGCAACACGCGTACACAGCTAGTTGATATGTTTCTTGGGTGAGCAATATCTGAAAAATGTGCACTATAGTTTAACCTATGAAAGGTTATAATGGTTAAACCGTGCATTAATAGATATAAGATCGCGATTATTTTACGCGTATTATATCGATGTTTGCCAACGATTATCTATATCGATATTAATACCAAATAAACGGTTAGTAGCCGTTGCCAGAAATAGCCAGTAACGTTCATGTCTATTATCCATCCATTTACAGCACCCGGCGAAAAATTTTGCTCATCGATCTTTGGAAAGATGCAATACATTAATTTCGGCTTTGTAATAAGTTGTGTGGTAAAGCCTATAATGAAGTGTGTCAGTCGATGTACAAGTGTAAGAGTCCATTCAGTGTGTTTTAGTGCTTCACGACATTATACAGGTAGTATGCGACAGGGATAATGCCCTAAGCTGAAATTATTCCGTTCTCTTTCCAAAGGTCGATGCGCATTATCGCCGGGTACTGTTCTGCCGACGTTCACTGTTAGACACGGGCCTCCCTACGAGGGGATGGTAGGCGGATTGACGATCCCAGTTGGTGTTATTGAGTTTATCAGAAGAGTACTACTTGTCCATTATTCTACTGATCGAGGGATCAGTAATCGACTGACAAGTCAATTACGGCTTCCAAAGGAAAATCATGGGCGGCAACACATTTATTTACACTTTATTGTACACCACATTAAATATAAAAGTAGAAACTTTTAATAACAATAGTCAGGACGGCCTTATCGCTAACAGTGATTTCTTCCAGGCAACCTTTGTATGGAGAAATTATTAAACAGAAAGAGTAGTAGATTATGGTGTAGTAGTGAATATATATACCAATACACATACAAGCTTCCTCCACAAATGGCAATTGACCTACTATACCTACAATTAATCAGAGAGGTTGGTATAAGGTTTTATTACGCGATTTTCTTCTCTTGTTGTGATATTATCTATAGATCATATATCCCTTAATCGTATTTTACGGCTACAGCCAAAAGAAGTCATGGCGAATTGTATTCTTACTCCGTCACCGCACGGAAAACGGCCTTCATTTAACTAGTAGGGTTAGCACTTATTAGAAACTTTATCTGTGACAGGTTTGATTAAACTAAATAGTAATTTTTGGACGACATAACGTAAGTTCTCTATCTTGGAACTTACATTGGCAGTCACTCGAACTTTACATGTTACTTACTGTAGTGTGAGAAAAATCTATCACTCTCCAATAATAATACCTAAAGCCTCCATCCATTCATCAGCCTATCAGTCCAACGTTAACAGCAAAGAAAAACGGCCATTGAAAAATTAACAAAGCCAGTACCTGGAGTGAAACCTGAGGTTTCTTCCTGTGTTCTTCTCTAATGATGTGTTCAAATACTTTGTAATACAAACACGTGACCATATTGCAACGAAGCATTATTGTTTGGTTGCTAAAACTACTGTTAGTCTCCCTCAGACTATTTGCAAATTGTTCCATCCAACTATTGCATGGTTGTATTAAGTTTGTGTTTATAGTTTCACTACTAACATTGCATTCCCTGTAAAAGAACGCAATAGTTAATCATTTTAGTAAACATTCTTGAAGCCACCAATGAATAGCTTCGCGTCTCAGAATTTCAGGTCTTTGTCTACTACTGGGTGTAGACTGCCCTCATATTTCACCACAAAGTGCAGTTCTGTGCCACCTGTAAATGACTCCCAGCAACTCTCGCCAGGTCGTCCTACAATGCGTCGTGCGATACGTGGTCGCCAGTCGGGAACATTTTTCTCCGGTTCGTCATTGTCATTTCAACATACTAATTCTGCGGGCTATGTCGGTTACACCCGTTCTTCTACGGATTTTATCACGAAGAGAAATACCGAGCATAGACCTCTCCATAGCACGGTGAGCGACTATGGGCCTTTTTATGAGGCCGGCATTTAGAGACCACTTTTCAGTGCCGTAAGTCATCGCTGGTAACACACACTGGTTACAAACTTTTGTTTTCATTTATATATTTCACCGTTATATTACTCCTGTGACTCCCACGAAGTGTTAATCCTGCAAGGGCTTCGAACCCACTACACTGGCATAGTAGGTCGGAATCTTAACTACTATGCCATCTGTGTAGTCAGTTGAAATATTTATTTCTAGATAAGGAAAACTAGTCGATTTATTTACGACAAATTATCTTTCTTTTATAATTATATTTCTCTAAAACAGAGTACTAAAGTTGTGTTTCAATTCGTCATTATCAAGTCAGGTCGCGTAAGTGCACAGTGAAAGGGGGAGGGGGGGTGATATTGACTTTTATTTCGAGTTTTCCTTCTCTTAATCAATTGTGTATATAATTGTATATTGTAACATAAGTCTATCTCACATTAGGTAACAAAAAATAAATTATAAAAAATATTTCTGTTAACATACGAAAATAGTTTTAGTAGATCTCTGGATGGTTGCGGCTTGGTTTGTCGCAGGAAGGAAGCGAGACGCGCTAAACTGTTTTTAGCTTCCGACACCGGTGTCAACTCCTCACCGCGTCTCGCTAAATAACGGCGACCCGTCAATGGTGTTTCATGACACGTGCGGTTACTCTGTAATATAAAAACACATTGATTCACAACAATAAAAAAAATAGCAAGTAATTACTGAGATTTAGCTAAATTTATATGTGAGCAAAAATTTATGACCCCACACGACTGGAACCATTGTAAAACGTATCCATAAAGACAATAATGCTAGAGTCAGTTTGCTTTCATACAAGTTATTCATTATTATCATCTCGGCCCATATAAGTCCCACTGTTGGGCTCGAGGCTCTTCCACAAGGAGGAAATTGATCTACCATATTGCATTAGTCAGACATGTTGATATAGGTTTTTATATTGAGGTTTTGGTTCCCTTGTAAAGATGTTATATGCATATTATGTCCCTTAATCCTCTTTTATGACATCCACGGGTAAGAGATAGTCATCCGTCACCACACGGCAATTTACGTACTTATTCACACTGGCCTAATTGATTAAGCGGTCGGAACTAATTTGCTATAGATGTAAGAGAGCAGTATTTTATCAAAAACAGGAATGGACTCAAGGGTTGTGTGTGACAAGTCCCTTTTTCTTTTGTTTGGTTATGGTATGGTCAATGTCCAGAGTCCAATGGTCAATGTCTCAGAGGTCGAGGACGCTCAACAAGCTTTAAAATTAATAAGTAATATATCAGCGCTGATTAAAACAACAAATAAAATTTTATACAATACTTAATTACCTTAGAAAAAAAAATTAATGTGACTTATAGAAGGCTACCAAGAAAGGTTACCTTAACAAAAAAAATGTGTCGTCATCCCACAACTAATTTAGGGCCAAATGGACCGGCTAGTGTATATATATAATCGGCTCCCTGGTTAGGGGCCACGCCCACCCTGGCCTCAGGCCCCTGAATACCGTGTAATGTAATACGCCTTTAACAACTTTAAAGCCCTCCCAAAAAAAATCAAGAGGACAAAACTGATAACACAGTATACAAGGCAGTATACGATGACGATGTTGCGAGTGTCACGCTTTTTGTTTGATCAATGATGATGCGAGTTCAAGGATTTTTGTTCACACAAAAAAGTACTCGACAACCTAAAGAAGTTTTGACTTTAAAAAAGTTTTACTTTCAAAAACTTTAACAATATTCAATACTTACTGGTCCAAACCCAGCAATAACTTGGGATAGTTTGTCACTGGATTCTTTATTCCTAGTTCCAATTTGTTCATTAGCATGTTCACCTAAAATAATAAATACAATACATGACTAATATGATATTATAGATAAATGTTCTAAATGTTCTATGTTATCGACTTTACCTTCATAGTCCACAAGGCAAGTTAATATTGAATAAAGATAACATGATTGCGACATTTTTGGGCAAGTCCATTGAAGAACAATTTTAGAGTGACTTTGAATTAAAATAAAAATATTTTGTAAACTGTCATCAATTTTATAAACAGCCAGTAGAAAATTTTATATAATACCTGTTTTCGCATTTTAATACAGAAAAATATAAACATTAAAAAAGGTGAAATATCTATTATATTAAATTCCATATTTAAAAAAAACATATTGTACACTCACCTAAGAATATTCGTTCATCAAACTCTCCAACACTAAGAACATATGTTTCATATAAATTGTTTAATGATTTTAAATTGGGATCGAAATATCCAATCTCCAAGACCCCATATAATTGTTCTGATGGGTGACCTTTTAAAATCTAAAACAAATTACACAATTAAACCCACAATTTTTTACCCACGTGGCGGATTTAGAATACCATGTCTACACATTTGCCTGTGGGAGTCATACAAACCAACCGAAGAATTACCAGGAGTTTGAGCAGGAACACTCTTAGGGGAAATTATTACCTCTATGACCGCAAAATCGCCTGTCAAGCATGGCGATTAAGAGTAGTCTTGACGAGGTCTACGTCAGCAATTGAAGTCGAAAAATGATTCATTACTTATTATTCCTGCGAGGGAACTTAACTATTACTAATTTTACATTAAATTAATAAACCACAAAGAAGATATTTTATTGAATGCCAATTTTTATACAAAATCGCATATAGCATGTTTAGCGAGTATGAGATCCATTGTGATACACTACGAAAATCAGGATATAATTATCAAATATAGACTATGATTGGCCAAGATCGGTCAAACAGCATTCGAACACGAATTAGCTATGAGACCAGCCAACAATCTCCTCAATCATATTAGAAGGATATTCGTCCACGTAGCCACCGCAAACAGATGTTTCAATGACCATTACCGACATAAACCAAACAGTCAAAATAAAAATCTTGGCAATTTTTTCTGCTAAACATGAATCTGAAGTCAAAATTAGGGCTTAATCAGCAAATAATCGAGACAACCTTAAAAAACTGATAAACATCGCATTCTAGTATAAAACAGGTATAAAAGAGATGTGGGTCATGTTTAACAGATTAGTGTTCAGCAGAAGAAATTACGCCAAATAATCATAGTCTAATACCCAGCATACACCACTATTTTTTTTTTGATCTGTGTAATTTGCGACACATATTTAAAAACTTAAGTGTCAAGTTGAAAATTAAGGTTCGATCACCTTAAACCTTAACACTCTCTATTAGTCTCTCACTCAGTTATCACAACTCACTTATAAGAAAATAGAATATTTATCTCTGCTTATCTCTTTCAGGATTTGCAACACATATTTAAAAATTAAGTGTCGAGTTGAAAATTAAGGTTCGATCACCTTAAACCTTAACACTCTATTAGTCTCTCACTCAGTTATCACAACTCACTTATAAGGAAATAGAATATTTATCTCTGCCTATCTCTTTCAGGATTTGCGACACATATTTAAAAAATTAAGTGTCGAGTTGAAAATTAAGGTTCGATCACCTTAAACCTTAACACTATTAGTCTCTCACTCAGTTATCACAACTCACTTCTAAGAAAATAGAATATTTATCTCTGCTTATCTCTTTCAGGATAAAAGCCTGGGTATATAAACAAACTTTCACTTACAGCTTTTTCAAAAAAACTCTTTATTACTGGTTTCCAACTATCTTCTTTTGTAGTGCATGCATCTACCAGCAAGCCATCTTGAAGTTCACACAATGTGGAAATAATGCAGGGTGCAGATTCTGGCATTGTGAAATCATCTTTTAACCAGTCCGCTGGTATACCTAGGAATTACAAGTTTTGCAATATGAAAACTATTAAAACAGAGATGTAAATAATTCTTGCATTATATGGAAAAGCATATTTTAGATGTACATAGGCGAATAAGAATTTAACTTATTTTTTTTTGGGTGGGCTATGGTCAGCACAGCACACACGCCGTCCGTTCCGTCCGGGATAACGAAAGGCCAGAGCGCGGCCCCATAAACCACCGTTTTCCCAACGCTTCGTAGTTGGGCCGACCACCGGTAGCGAGATCCTTTTCGTCCGTGGCCAGCCCGGCAAAAATATTTAGCGTAATTTATAATAACAAGCATTTTTTGACTATATTGGTCTATCATCCAGCCAGTCACTCATCTTGAAAGCTTGCATGGTTGAAAAATGTTGAAATGTTTTCCTTTAAAAAGGTATGTATTATTAGCAAATGTTCATCTTCTAAGCTTGAACAACAATTGTCAACAATTTATTATCATAACATTGGAAAATATTTTTTAAAGTTATTTTGAAGAAGCCTACTAAAATTATAAACGCGAGTTTGTGAATATGTATACCTATTTGTCGTTCTTTCACGCATAAACTACTGAATGGATTTTGACGAAACTTCACAATAATATAGCTCTTTTTTTGGGGTGGGTTGCGATCGGCGCGCTCCTCGCACCACTCCGTCCGGGGCGACAGAGGGGCGTAAGCACACACTCCCGCAACCCACCCGCGATGCACATCGCCTTCGTCGTTGGGTCGACCACCGGAGCAGAGTGACTTGACGTCAGTGGTCGGCCCGACGGAATACCTCTTAGTTGGGGTACCCTCCTATCGACCGACGTCCCCCCGTCGGGGAGGACGTCGGTCTTTCCTCACACGGATGGCCTCTCAGCGGGTGACGAACTAATTCCCCGGTCACGTCACTCGCGGCCTCGGCTAGGGCGGCATGATTCGCGCAGGTATTCGCGCCTACGCCGCCCCAGTTGCCGGCGGCGGATCGCCTCATCGAAGCTGCGCTCCTCGCGCAAGCGATCCGCCGCCTCAATATAGCTTACATATCAAAATAACACATAGGCTATAATTTATGCCAATATTCCCACGGGAAGGGAATATGCGGGTAAAACCACGGGACGCTGCTAGTAATTTACAACAACAATATTTATCACTGTCCCTATGTTGCTACAAGAATATAATCAGCACTAAATGTCACATAATAATAAAATTTACAGTAAGCCTACCTTCTTGTAAGTGCAATAAGTTTAATATCAAGATCTATTTACGCGTGACTGGACCGGGGAATACCCGGTCCAGGCACGCGCGACCTCAGCTAGGGCGGCATCAGGCGTATGTATTTGTGCATGTGGCACTCAAGTCGCTGGCGGCGGATCGTGTCGCCGTAGAGAATGTTTTTTTGGGAGATGACTGCCTCACAGAAGGCGGTGACCACGTCCTAATTCCTGACGCTAGCAAGCAAATGCTGAGGCGTCGTCAACACCCGCCGGTAAAGTTCGGCGAACATCTCTGCCTCCAATGTGTTTTACCATCGACAACTACATTACCATTTGCTAAGCAAATGAATACCAGTTTGAATATCATCAAGAAACAAACATTTTATATAAAAAAAAAATCAACCAACCTTTAAATGCTGGATTTATCAAATCAATTCTTCTAGACATGAAGGCATTGGCAAAAACAAAATCTAAGCATGCCAATAACAAATGATACATATCAACAAGATCGTGGGCAGATTTGTGAAATTCGCCTTTCACACATATGTAGAGTACCCATGTGAACTCAAACAAAGCATTTGTTGAACATAGTTGAAGCCTGGTGGAAAAAAAAGATTAAAAAATTTGAAATATTAATCATCATCTCGGCTCATAAATGTCCTATTGCTGAGCTGGTCCCTCCTCCATTAGGAGCGAAATTGACCTTACTATACCATGCTGGTCAGACAGGTTGGTATAGGGTTTTGTATCGAGTTTTTCATCTCTTGTCATATGTGTATGTTATATGCGTGTTATATCCCTTAGTTGTCTTATATGGCATGCATGGGGAAGATAGGGAGTGGTGAATTGTATTCTAATTCCGTCACCACACGGACAAAATATTAATAGTGCAATTATATACTTATCAATAATGCTATTTTGTGTTGTGACAAAAACGAATCAATGTCAATAAACAATAAAAAGATTTAAGCTGATAACATCACTGCAAGATAAGGAAAATTTAAAATAAAATACTTAAGCAAATTCATCTGACCTGTGTGAGGCAATTAATATTGCTATGTACAAAAGGTTTATTCCCTTCAGTAAGACAGATATATGGGCTTCTTAAGCCATCTTCTTAGAAAAAGACAATCTTGTGGATATCCATAAACATAGATATGAATCTTATATGAGCCAGTGAGTGAATTGAATGTCCAAATTTCATCACCTATATAAAAATTAACCTCTCATTGTAACGGTAATGATAAACACTCAAATCTTCACAGTGAAAATTGTCTATATAGGCCAAAATATTCAGTAAACCTCAAACAATGAGAATACTAAGACCGACTTTAAAATAAAACTATCTAAATTAAATTGATTGGTTAAATTTGCTAGTAAAATTGAAAATACACACATCCAATTTCCTTAAAGCTAATAACTGACAGATGATACAATGCCTGTAAAACATGAATCTCTAAATGCTAGAACCCTATCATTCAGACTTTCTGTATCCCATAATGTATAATATAAATCTAACAATACTTTTCAAATACACATACATGTTTTGTATATCTATGTAATAATTGTGACAAACATTATTTATACATTAAATTAACTTAGTATCTGATAGATGCAAAATAACCAGAGTAAAAATACAATTCACCACCCACTCTCTCGCCCATGAGTATTATAAAAGACAACTAAGGGATTAAATATGCATTTAACATCTATACAACAGAAGGAAAACCTAAAATGAAACCCATCTGACCAGTGTAATATAATAGGCCAATTTCTCTCCTATTGTGGAAAAGGTTCAACGATTAGACAAAATAATTATTACATCATGAAAAATACTTAAATCTTTAAGTTATTATGATTGATTAATATGTAGATTTTATTGTGGATCATCTACATTTGTAAATTAATTTACTGCAGTCTGTAGTTCCCATCATGCAATTTGATGTTAATTAAGCAATATACGTACTTGGGCCTTCTCTTACTATTTGATTTTAAGGGTTCATTTGTTAGTCCTAAAAAGATTTCTTTAAAAATAGGTTGGAACTTTCTAAACAGCACAGTAGACACAGCAAACTTAGATTCCAAGTGAGACATTTTATCCTTGAACTCGGTCGACATAGAAGCCATTTCCATCCAGTTTTTTATTTTGTTAAAAAATTGTATAAGACTGAAAGAATAATCAACAAAAAATATATAAAAATTATGCAGATGAAAATACAATACATTCAATTAATACTTACAATTATATTTTTGTTTAAACTTAAAGGTATTATGAAGAATGATTAAAAATTATAAATGTAGATATAAAGTTGACATACCTTAAATTGCATAGCCTAAGGAGTCTGGTAAGACTAACACAGTTTCCTTCAACTGCCTTGCCTGACTGTACTGTTGGGGTGATAGATGTACGACATGCCACATAAAGCGCACACGCCATCCAGTGCAATGAATCACCCTATAAAATAGGACCATCAATAAACTATATACAGGTGAATATTTATTACAAGTTTCATAAATCATTAATGAAATATTCATTCGGCACATGACACTAATAATTCTTAATATTGAATGGTAGTTTTATATTAAATATTTTAACTTGAAATATCAAAATTGAAGCAAGTTGTGAAGTCAAAACAATTTCAAAGATAATTCTTGTTAACAAAACAATACCTATTTAAAACACTAAGTAAGATAATTTTAAAATAAGAGTTGAGAAATTAAAATAATACTCACATCTAATGTATAGTTCCTTTTTATATCCAAAAAGGACTCCTTAGATTTTTTCGCAGCTACAGGATCGACATTTAGATTTGCACAGAGGCCGTCCATTTGTGCGATTAAATTTTCTTCACTATCTTCTAATTGTGACATTTTTGATATAAGTTTGTAGGGGTTTTATAAATAAAAAATAAAAATAAACAGCCTAGCTATCCCCTTGCAAACTTATCCCAATTTGGACAATTTGACAGATGTTTGGCGGGAAGAGAGCGACCCTCCCACGCGAAATACGTATTATAATTGTCTATGACTTTTTCCAATATGGCTGCTTCCAGTGTTGTAATAAAGAAAAATGTATTTTTAGATTGAGAAAATAATTGAAGAAATCTAAGGATTAAAGGACATGCACGTTGCGAAGGTTGCATTACACGGACTGTCGTATCGAACTGTCTTGCTACGACAGTTCGATGACCACAGTCGACACAAACGAGGGTAAACCTGATCGTTGGCGTGGCGTAAACAGGCTGCGGTGTCGCAACGCCACGCTATATGACGGCATATTCGAAGATAAACCTGATCGTTGGCGTGACGTAAAGCGACACACGCGGCGTGGCGATTCGGCACTATACTTACTGTCACATAAATAGTCGGAACTTTACTATCATATAGCGACTAATTATCACAGTAATATCGTCAATTATCGTCAGAGGCATCCAATATAACTATTATATTACAGAAAAACCCGTTTAAGACGATTTCGCAGGGACCCAACCAAAAACGCGTCTTAGGCGGGTAGGCGTATTATGCGGAAAGGAAAAAACAGTATGAAAAAATTATTATTTGTTAAATTCTATTATTGTCTTGAATACCTACATACACACGTATTGAATTTAACATTTAAAATTACCTAAAATAAAATGTTGTTTATTATTATTACGTTACTTAAAGTAATCACTTATTTCAGTTTGACAAAAAGATTTTGAGGCATTAGCAATCACAAGATTTTCAACGTAATTTATTTTCGCAGTGCGTCTTCGCTTTGATTCAAAGAAGTTACATAGCGTCTTAAATTATTTATTGCTGATAATGCTTTTTTTTTACGATCAGCGCACTCCTCGCACCACTCCGTCCGGGGCGACAGAGCGGGTGGCACGCACACACGTAACCCACCCGCGACACGTCGCCTTCGTCGTTGAGCTGACCACCGAAGCAGGATGACTTGACATCAGTGGTCAACTGCTGATAATACCTGGGCGTGTGACAAAATCGGAGTTGGCTCATCTTTTTCTTGGTCATTATCACTTAGGGTCACTCGATAGTCGTCACTTCGTCAGTCGCTGGCCACTGCCGCAAGGGGTAATATGTGTATTTGAGTGGCACCTGTTGGCGTATTAAACGGGATGACGATCGTATTAAGCGTTAAGAAATGTATGAAAACATGTCTCAAGTTATTAGGATTGACGCAAAATGGCGGATTATGAGGGATATCGTAATAAACGTGATCGTATTAAACGGGTTCTACTGTATATTATTACAGAAATGACTGATTAATAGAATTGAGTTGTCACAATTTGACATATTTTTTAATTTTTAATTCTTCTATTTAATGAAAATAAATGTTTATTGAATAAAAATCATCATTTTCTAGAACAAAAAACAATATTTTATTTTTACATAATGCTATATTAGTTCCCGTCGAAATCTGTCTTTTATGCATATATAGAGTATATGATATGTACAAAATAGTTTAGATGTTTCACATTTGCCAGGCGTCCTGAGTGACAGCTCACATTTTTTTATTTAACTTGCAATTTATGTACCTACTATAATAAAGCACTTTCAAAAACAATACGATATAAAAGTATATACGTCAGAAAAGGATTTTGAGTATGACCACAAAAGTATGACAAAATTAAAACACTATAATAGTCGCACTAAAGCACGTTCATTACTTTGTTTTTTTTTTTTGGTTCACCAAACTCATTAGTAATGTAGATATAGTTCCAAGAAGCGATGGCATTAAACGCCAACATTTAATTTTTTTCACACGCATGTATACATTATTATATTAGTTCGAAAATAATTATATATAACTACTAGCAACCCGCCCTCGCTTCGCTTCGGTTTCAGTCGCTTTACCCGCGGCGTAGTTCCCGTTCCTGTGGGAATACCGGGATAAAATATAGCCTATGTTACTCCCTGATATTATAGCTTTCCATTGGTGAAAGAATTTTTGAAATCGGTTCGGTGGTTTAAGCGTGAAAGCGTTACAAACAAACAAACAAACATCCTTACTTTCGCATTTATAATATTAGTATGGATTTTTGGAATTCCTTTAGCTTTCACTGTTTTTATATTAAACTTTATTCTAAAAAAGTGTACGCATCAAATAATGTAACATATATAAATATTTATATATCATATTTACAATACCACTTCTTTTTTTTTTGGGATGGGCATCGGTCGGCGCGCTCCTCGCACCACTCCGTCCAGGGCGACAGAGGGGCATAAGCACGCAACTTCCGCAGCCCACCCGAACACCACGTCGCCTTCGTCGTTGGGCCGACCACCGGAGCAGGGTTACTTGTCATCAGTGGTCGGCCCGACGGAGTACCCCCCCGCGTCCCAGTTCCTGATGCTGCCGAGCATCTCTCTAGCGATGGTCGGTAGCGTCAGGTCGGCACCGATGATTGCGACGAGTTCACGACGCTGCTCCGTCCAAGCGGCACAGACCTCGAGCGTATGCTGCGTCGTGTCCTCGTCGCAATCGCAGTGGTGGCAGGACGGTGTACTCTCCCTCCTAGCGACCGTGTACAGGTACTTGTAGAAGAGTCCATGCCCCGTCAAGACCTGTACCAGTCGGAAGGAGAGCACCCCGTGCCGCAGTTCCAACCACTGCATCAGCACCGGCCGGAAGGCCTCCACGGTCCAGACACCGTATCGAGGCTTCTCCAGCCGGTCTGCTCAACGGGCGATGATGTCTCGGCGGGCGTCAACTCGCCAGGCGGTGAGCTACCTTAAGGAGACAACACCGCCCACCCTTCGCATCCCTGATACCCGCCGATACAAATCGGCGAACATTTCCGCCTCCAGGTCCCACGGGGGAGTACCAGCCAACAGGCACGCCGCTTCTGTCGCCACCGTGCGGTTATCGCGGATGATCCTGACCGCCATGGCCTTCTGTGGACGCCACAGAAGAGTCCTGAGTCGAGCGTTTATGGACCCAGCCCACACCGGTGCGCCGTAGAGGGCCATCGACAGGATGACCCCCGCGTACAGCTGTCGGCATGCAGCGCTCGGTCCGCCCACATTCGGCATGAGCCATGATAAGGCGAACGCCACACCGACGAGCCGCGGGACGAGCCTGCGGCAATGCTCCCAAAACCACCATCACCCGTCGAGCACCAGGCCCAAGTACTTCATATGGGCCTGGATGCTGATCCCAACCGAGTGGACGGTGATCGAGACGCCTATGGGAGTGTCCATGCGGGGCCCATGGAACAAGAGGGCCTCCGTCTTGTTCAGGGCCACCCTCAACCCCAGCGCTTCAAACCGCCTGACGATCTCTTCGGTACCTAGAGTCGCCAGGCTTGTCGCCTCTTGTAGCGTCCCACCGCGGGCTGTGACGAGCGTGTCGTCGGCGTAACAAATCACGCCCAGCCCGGGCGGGAGGCTCCCCCGCAACGCCCAGCCGTAGCCGATGTTCAACAGGGTGGGTTCCCTACCCAGTTGACGTAGAGGACGCTGCGCCCCTCCAAATAGTCTGCCACCAGCCGCCTCAGATAAGCTGGGACTCTGTGGTATTGGAGCGCCTCCCTGACGCAGCTCAATGGCAGACTATTGAATGCGTGCGCGATGCCCAGGAACACCACCAACAGCACTCACCGACGGTGACGGCCTCAGTCGCCACGGCCCTCAGGCGAAACAGAGCCTCGATCGTCGATCGACCCCTCCTAAACCCAAACTGGGCGCCCGACAGATCGGGCTCCGTGCCGACTAGGTGCCGCTGGATGCGGGCAGCTACCACCCTCTCCAGTAGCTTGCCCATGTCATTGATCAGCACGATAGGCCTGTAGGCCGAGAGCGACTCCGGCGACCGTCCCGGCTTCGGCAGGAGAACCAGCCTCCCCTCCTTCCAGCACCCAGGGAACCACCCGGACGCTAAACACGCGTCAAACAGTTCCCTGAGGGACCCAGATGGTCGAGGACCAGGGCCAACACACGGTTCGGAATACCGTCGGGCCCGGGGGTGGTGGATTTTCCACGCATGCGTGCTACCGCTGCCCCCATCTCGGGTTCCGTGATGGGCGGAACACTGTCATCGTCGCCCTCCCAGTCAGTGTCTGGCGGAGCCATGACCTGGGGCGTGTGTTCCGCCCATCGCGGAAACAGGTCCTCGACGATCCGGGTGAGGAGGCTAGGCTGGAGAGTCTCGGTGAGGAGGAGGCCCCGTACGCGGAGCTTACTCAGCGCCACGCCATAGGGGCGACCCCAGGGGTCACGGTCGAGACTATCTAGCATCTCCCGTCGACTGACGTCCTTGGCGGGATTTACAATACCACTAGGTATAGAGCCCTTAACAATAGTCGCTGTCGTGGTCGTCACAACTCACAAACGTCCAACTGCTGGGCTCGAGCCTCCTCTCAATAAAAGGGAAGTTGACCTACTATACCTGATAGTCAGACATGTTGGTATAGGGTTTTATTTCAAGTTTTTCTTCTCTTGCACAAATAATAATACGCATGTTATATCCCTTAGTCGTCTTTACTTTTTATGACATCCACTGTCAAGATAGGGAGTGGTGAATTGCATTCATATTCTGTCACCATACAGAGATCCTGTCATCTATAGTACGGCCTACAGAATATAGTCGGGCCGGGTTTAATGTATTTGCAGGTAGCAGTAAAACTCACATAAGATGTATTTTGGCTCATATCAAGCAAATTAAGATATAATATTCATAGTTTGATAATTTCCAAACTATTAAGTTTAACAACTAAAGTCCCGTACAGACGTTGGCCGAGCCTAGGCCAACGCGAGCGTCGGCAAATAGGTACAAGGCGAGTGCTAGCGTCTACACGTGGGCCGAGTGCGGCGAACGCCAACGCGAGTGGCCAACGTAGACGAGCGTTTGTAGAAGTGTCTACACGTTGGCCGATGTCAGTGTTCATTGTGCACTGAAACACTACGGACGTTGACATTAACGTTGCTGCAGCTTCGACTATTTATTTAATGAGCGTATATAACTATTATCTCAGTGTATACCGCAGTAAAGTGGGGAAAAAAGAAGCTGGTTGATACTGAGTATTCACAGAAATAGAACAATGTAAGATATAACCGTGTGGTGACGGAGTAAGAGAAAAATTCACCAGTCCCTATCTTGTCTGTGAATATCGTAAAAGACGATTAAGGGATATAATACATAATAAGCATGAAACATATATGCAAGAGAAGGAAACCTCGAAATAAAACCCTATACCAACCTGTCTGACTAGCATGGAATACTAAGATCAGTTTCCCGCCTATTGTGGAGGAGGCTCGAGCCAAACAGTAGGACGTATATTAGCTAAAATGATGAAGATACATTTTGATACTATAAGTAACAATATAGGGTGACTTGGATCTAATTATTTACGTCGCATATCTAGAAGTAGTGATGCAAATTTGAAAATATAATCATTTATATTGAGCGACAATATCACATTAAACACGTCTAACCGCGATGGATGTCAACCGTGTAATGACGACTCGGCCAACATGTAGACGGCATTGGCCGAGCGTAGACGAGTGCCTTTGATTTGTGCACAAAAACCGACACCGAGGCGAAGTGCGGCAAGTGATCACGAGCGACGGCGAGTGAAGACAAATCAGGTGTCCACACGTTGGCGCTTGTATTCACTCGGCCAACTAGGCGAGCGACGGCGAGCGTTCGCCAACTAAGGCAAATCGGGAGTACACACGTTGGCGTTCGCCATCGCTCGCCTACACTCGGCCAACATGTAGATGCCCTATAAGATGTTATCAAATACTGTGGGTGGTAAGATGAGAAAAAAAATTAGAGGCTTGGCTTAAAGATATTCGTAACCAAATAAATTTAAAACAATACAGTTCCTCTTACAGTCTGTGAGTTCCGGAGATTCGGCGCGAATATGGAAATGTCATGCTACGCTCTTGGATTATTTTCATATTTTAGTGTTTTATAGTGTTATATTGAATAATTTTGCTGATATTTTATTTAATATAATACAGTTAAGATGCTGAAGTGTGGTGAAGGTGATATGAGTGGTTTATGTACATTTTCGTATTGTACCGAAATTCCCAGAGAAATTCATTTAATTAGGCTTTCAGCGTCTAATTAATAGTAACGACTTGACTTACTGACGGATAATGACTATAAATAAGCTATTCTATATGAAGAAATGTCAAATAATATGAAAAACATTGCATCAGACTTGGCTTTATGGGCTTCGATCCCTTTGCCTGTCCTTATGTATAAAACAGAATAAAAAAAAGTATCAGTTTCTATAAAAAAAACAAATAAGTTTTAATTTTGAAATGAAATTCCTTGACGAAAGTCGAATTACATAGATTGTTTTGCTTTGAAATTTAGAATAGAATAAGAGGTTAGATACACATTTAGAATGTCTATTGTGAAACTGTCGTTTGTTTTCACAGTTTGACTATCGTAAGAGATTTTGTGGATTCATCACAAAAAGCATTGGAAATTAAAATGATTTCTTTTCAGCGTTTATATCATCTTTCTAGTGTCACTTACAGTTTCAAAAAGCAAGGCGTTAAGCTTTGTAAAATGGTTAATCCTAAGAGCAAGAAGTAAGATAATTTCAGAGGTAACTATTATTTTTATTCCAGTTCCTTAATAACACATAGGTTATGTTTCTACTGTTCCTCAGGCAATGGTACCCCGTGCAAGTTTTTGATGATGTACTACCCACTGTTAAGGCACTTACTAAAACGAAAAACGAGCCCGGTAAGCGTTCAACGCGCAGAACATCTATGTTGAATAAAATATTTATGAAACAGATAACAGATTTGATGTCTACCGGCACTGTTTCAATGGACATTGTAGGACGAGGCATAGAGATATCCAAGGTACGTGAAATATTTTTAATGAATTAAAGCCTATACTTTTAGGTTAACCTGGAACCTAATTCTATTTGGAAATACATTCAAAAATTAAATTTTAATCATTCATTACATATTGGTGAGTTTCAAGCAATGAAGTAAATAGAAACTCCACTTGGGTTCCCCACAATATTCCATTCTTAAAGTATATATACAGGCTGTCCTGTAAGTAATGGACCAACGGGCTATGAGGGGTAGCGAGACTTACTATCTAACAAAAATACTCAAATTTATTGTCCTAGGTCTTGTAGTTTTGAAGTTAGGATTTTTTTATTAAATGTGATGAAAATGTCATCCATGTATGCTAAATATTAAATTTTACAAAAACTGTTTATAATTTATTGTTATTTTTTGTTTAAAGTAGTTAAGAATACATAGGTCTTCCTAATTCAAAAGATATTTAGGCGTAATTACTAATTACATGACCAATAAAACATACAACAAGTGCAAACATTAAATTTAAAAATATTTTGAGTTAAATTTGAACCAAGCTGGTGTAAAAAAAATGTATTACGACCTTTGGGGACTGTATTTTAAAAACATCTGCATCTAATACCAATTACATAAAGGTATAATAAAGTAGTTTAAAGTATTTAAAAATGGTAAAATTAGCACAGGGCGCTAAATTCTAGCAGTTTTCAGGTAGTCAACCTGTTATGTAATTCCGAGAATTATTGCGCAAAATGGCGGTAGAATTCTTTTTCAGACTAATCATAGGCGATACTCGAACCCTTTTCCCTATCTTCAACTCACACTTCCTTCAGTAAGTTACTCATAGCTCCGAATTACACGCGTGTTTTACTCGATCCCGTTACAATTGTTTGTTGAAGTATGCTTGAATTGGACTTTGATTTTGCTTGTGATTTGGATATTGTTCAAATTGACAACTAGGTGATACTCGCACTCCCCGTGAATATGTAGAAATGATGAGCAGACTTGATCCTCATAGTTTACCATCCATCATCTATAATGGAACAGTGATCCCTTATAGTCAACACATCAAAAATCTCGGCCTATTTCTGGACTTGACGATGGAGTCGCAAACACAAATCACTACCGTATCAAATAAAGTTATAGGAACACCTCGCTCGCTATATCGTTTGAAGAACTTTCTTCCTATGAAGACTAAGACAGTGCTGGTTCAAACCTTAATCCTATCACCGATTAGGCTGATGTGTGCTACCTTGACCTGAATGCAGATCTGCTCAATAAACTGGACCGACTTCTCAACAATTGCATTCGATTCTGTGGTGTATTTGGCCATAGTGAAATGTGTGATTATAAGTACTATATAAAATGTTAGTGTAAATGTGGGTAATTGGAAGAGATCTGTTCCATCAACCTTCAAGCTGTCTTGATTAACCTAGTAAGTACTTAACAGTGGCGACTGCGGAAAAAACGTTATTAAAGTGTAATTTACAGTGAAATTGTGTAAAAAAAGTGTGTTACATGATGGCTGATATTAGATTTGAAACATTTAATATAAAGAATGGTGATTGGGAGTCTTATTCGGAAAGATTCGGATTTTTTTTAGAAGCTCATGGTGTGAGTGAATTAACCAAACAAAAAGCCATATTTTTTGCATCTTGTGGGGACGATTTGTATCAGTTAGTGAAAACATTAATTTTCCCCAAGTCTCTTAGCCAGGTTACTCTAGTTGATGTTGTTGAACAATTAAAAAAACATTTTAGACCGCGACCAAATGAAATAGTAGAATCATATAAATTCCATATGCGAAATCAGGGTAAGGAAGAATCTATGCAGGATTATATTGCGGCTCTGAGAAGAATGACCAGGTATTGTAATTTTGTGGATTTAGAAAGAACACTACGGGACAGATTAGTGTGTGGTAAATGACCCTAAATTACAAGAAAATTTATTAAAAACAAAACAAATCTTACATATGAATCTGCAGTGGAGATGGCACTACAAGCGGAAAAGAGGGAAGAAGACATGAAAGTTATAAAAATACCCCCTATTGGAATATGTACTGAACAACTTGCTTGCTCAAGCAGATCAGAAGAGGAATCAATGGAAGTTAATGCTCTAGGAGAGAATAAACAAAGAAAATTATATTGCTATAGATGCGGAGGAAGCCACTTGTATCACAAATGTAAGTTTATTAAATCTAAATGTAATGCGTGCAAGAAAATTGGCCACATAGCAAAAATGTGTAGTAAAACAAAAAAGTTGTCACAGGAACATGTTCAAGAGATGACAGAAGAATTTATGAATGGTTTATATTGTATGGGAGGAGCATGCCGTGAGCCACCAGTGTATACAATGTTACATTTAAATAAAAAGCCTGTGTTTTTTTGAAGTTGACTCTGGATGCTCATACTCGATAATGTCCATTGAACAGGCTCATATAATTTGGCCCAAACGGTTACCTAAAATTGAGAAAAGTGAGCTGAACTTGCAGACCTGGACTCACAATAAGGTACATTTACATGGCAGTATCCAAGTTTTTGTAGAATACAAAAACTTTAAAGGATATCTACCTCTTCTGATAGGACAAGAGAAAGGAAATCTGCTAGGTATAAACTGGTTTAAGCCATTAGGGATATCAGTAGCAGGAATAAATTCAATTAAAGAAAACAATAAAGAGTCTCTTATGGATGTGATGAGCAAATATGAAGAAGTATTTAAGGAAGGGCTAGGTGAATACAGAGGACCTGAGGTTGTTATAAATTGCAAGCCTGGGACACAACCAAAGTTTATGAGAAGTCGTCCTGTCCCATTTGCTATACGGGACAAAGTGTGTGATGAGATAGATAGGTTGGTGTGTACAGGGGTATTAGAGCCAGTACCATATTCAAACTGGGCTACACCAGTGGTGCCAGTAAAAAAGCCAAACGGTACCATAAGGTTATGCGGTGACTACCGATTGACTGTAAACCTAGCAACCGATACGGACACTTACCCTCAACCGACGATCAATGAATCATTGTCAGAGATTGCGGGAGGTCGTATGTTTTCGAAATTAGATCTCAAGGAAGCGTACACACAAGTGAAGGTATCTACTGAGACTGCAATGCTATTGACCATAAATACTCCAAAGGGATTGTATAAAATGAACAGATTACCGTATGGTTTGAAAGCATGTCCTGGTATATTTCAAAGGTTAATGTCCACAACACTGGCAGGAATAAAGGGTGTAACAGTACTACTAGATGATATTTTAATTAGTGGTAGAGATAGCAAGGAACATAATGAAAGACTTGAGAAGGTTCTGCAATCCCTAAAGGATGTGGGGTTGAGATTAAATAAAAAGAAATGTGAGATTGCCACAAACAAAATAGAATTTCTTGGATATGTAGTGGATGAACATGGCATACATCCTAGTCAAAAGAAAGTGAATGTAATAAGCACTGCAAAGAAGCCCAAGAACGTTAAAGAGCTTCAGGCATTCTTGGGTCTTTTGAATTTCTATGAACGCTTTATTAAAGATAAAGCCACAGTATTGGAGCCACTACATAGATTGCTAGACAAGGATGCGAAATGGGTGTGGAAGGAAGATGAAGAAAAAGCATTCAGTAAGGCAAAAATGATGTTGTCAAGTGAGCAAACCCTAATACACTTCGATAATAGTCGGAAGATAACTTTAACATGTGATGCAAGTGAGTATGGAGTTGGTGCAGTATTAGCTCACATAATGGATGATGGCTCTGAAAAACCTATAGCTATGGGGTCCAGAACATTATCAAGAACAGAACGCAATTATGCTCAGATTGATAAAGAAGCAGCAGCAATTATGTTTGGCCTAGATAAATTTAGTCAATATGTGTATGGTAGACATATCATAATATACACAGATTATAAACCTCTCCTAGGCATACTTAGTCCAAATAAGGCAATACCCAAAGTGATGTCACCAAGAATGATGCGATGGGCTTTGAAGATAAATTCTCATGATTATGAATTAATTTATAAGCGCGGTTCCAGCATTGGAAATGCTGATGCCCTCAGTAGATGGCCTATAGAATCAGAGGAATGGCAGCCAATAACTGAGGATATAGAAGATATTCTATTATTGTCAGAGACACCGAGTGCAATGCAATACTCACCAAAAGATATTGCAGAAAAGACAAGAGATGATGAAGTGTCTTCAGAAGTGGTTTCAGTGTTTGTTCCTAAAATGAAAACGATATATTTTCATCATCATCATCATCATCATCTCAGCCCATATACGTCCCACCGTTGGGCTCGGGCCTCCTCCACAATGGAAGGGTAATTGACCCACCATACCACGCTGGTCAGACGTGTTGGTATAGGGTTTTATTTCGAGTTTTCCTTCTCTCGCATAGATATTATATGAGTTTTATATCCCTTAGTTGTCTCGTACGATCACCCACGGGCAAGATAGGGGGTGGTGAATTGTATTCTTACTCCGTCACCACACGGATTGATATATTAATCATTATATTTTAATCATAAAAATTATCAACCATTCATTTCTAATACATGGCTAAAAATCTCAATGTGACAATTAATCTTTCTCTAGGGCTTATACTTTGTCTTAAAATTGTGTCCTGTTTTTGTATAAAAGGAGTTACTAAAGTTAATAGCTCTTCAAATTCAACACCACTTATTCTTAAGTAATTTCTTAGATCTGATTGGTCCAGAACACTAAGTATCTGCATATTAGAAAGCCTTGGTCTTAATTGTAAATATTCCTTCACCCAGATTCTCTTTTTCTTTTTTTTAATTTTCATGCTTGAAACTACAGTGGCTACAGCAAAAGCAATTTTTTGTTTTGACAATGTAGGAGCCATTGTAGCGGACGTGCAACACTTGAGACGGTTACAGCAAAACTAAGTTATACTAAGGTATAAGAGGCGTATATATCAAATCAGTTAAATACCTAAATAAAATAAATACGGTTTTGAAATATAACAGCACGGAACTGCTGTCTATAAATCGGCGTAACAACCCACCCGAACACATCTGAACGCGGAACATGCTTTTCTCTATTCTATCCTACGCAGATCACCTTTGTTAGAAAGACTAAAAGTAGGGTGCTATTCTCTATTCTAGCATAAACAATTACATTTGTAGGAAAGCGAAAAAAACTGTTCTGTTCTCAGCTGACAACTGTTTTCTGTTTGCCTGTTGTGTTCATTAGATTGGATATTCACATTTTGATAGAATAATATTTTTGTTAACATATCATTATGATTCAAATGGAACTAGTAATATTAGACAAACACATACAGTATAATCAGAGCATTTATTTTTTATCGTAATATTTTCTTGCAACGAATATTAAATCTTGTGACAAATTAATGATACTCATGTTTGTCTATATATTATGATAATTTTAAAAAATGTGCTGTAACAAAGCGGATTCTTTTTCCTTTTTCAGTTTAGTATCCTACCTTAATAATTTGTGGCGCTCTTCTTAAAATTCTCCCACTTGATGCTATAACGCCACTTCAATTTGCTCCCTTTCAACGGATACTTTTTAAATACACTAAGATGGCTCTGCTTACTTCTACCCTCCATAGTGGAAAGGACGTAGTTAAATTAATAAAGAACAATGTCAACAAGGTCAAATTTAATAAATTTATAACAAATTTTCTGTATCGGGTAGATAATTATAAATGTCTGTAATAACGATTACTTGTTGGACGTGAGACACCTTAGTCCGCCCGTGACCATGAATGCTGCAAAGTATTCGAAACGTCGGGCAATCATAAATCAAATACAAACGCGATAAATCCGTAAAAGTAGTTTTATTTACAAAGAACAATGTATTAAAAATGAATGGTTGATAATTTTTATAATTAAAATATATCGTTTTCATTTTAGGAACAAACACTGAAACCACTTCTAAATATTATTCCTAAATAATGGTTATTTCCCCTTTTTTCGCGTATTACAGCACAACAGGCTGTTATTTTGGAACAGTTTTCTGAAACTGTTATTTCGCTAAAGGTGACACGGGTTCCACTATTTAGCTGTTGTACAGCAACCCTAGTGATTCAGGGCCCTGAATAACGTGTAGTGTAATAAGCGCTTTAGTCCAAAGACTTAAAGCACACCACGATGTTTGTAATTATCAAGAGAGGAATACAGGTAATTAAATTATTAATTTTATTTTATTTATATTTTAGGCATATATGATTGTTTTTTGTTTTTAAATGTTAGGTGAAATCTAACACGTGGCGTGGCCTTTAATGTAACTTTTTTAACGCGACCTTTCCCAGGTTAATTATTAAAGATTATCTTTACTCTTCTATACTTACTTAATTTATAATTTTTTTCAACTTAAAAAAATAAATTTGCTTTTACATCTCTATTGAACATTTTAACTTTATTTTAAAATCAATAATTCAATACTATATCAATATATCATCAATTATAATTAATCAATTTCAATTTTCAGTTATGTTTTTTCTCTTTCCAGAGAGTCGAATGTCGCTTGACAGTTTTGCTAGCACATCATCTGCCTCAAGTTGTAGTTCACTCATGACGAAAGGGAGGTTTTCGGCGCGAATATGGAAATGTCATGTTAAGCTCTTGTATTATATTCATTTTTTTAGTGTTTTATAGTGTTATATTGTATAATTTTGCTGATGTTTTATGTAATATAATATATTTAAGGTGCCGGTCTTCCGTGTGGTGACGGAGTAAGAATACAATTCACCACTCCCTATCTTGCCCGTGGATGTCGTATAAGACGACTATGGGATATAATGTGCACATAACATCTGTGCAAGAGAAGGAAAACTCGAAATGAAACCCTATACCAACATGTCTGACCAGCATGGTATAGTAGGTCAAATTCCCTCCCATTGTGGAGGAGGCCCGAGCCCAACAGTGGGACGTATGTGGGCTGCGATGATGATGAAGGTGCCGAAGTGTGGTGAATGTGATATAAGAGTGGTTTACGTGTATTTTCGTATTCAACCGAAATTCCCAGAGAATTCATCTAATTAGGTTCTCAGTGCCTAATTAATGATAACAACTTGACTTACTGACGGACAGTGACTGTTAATAAGTTATACAATATGAAGAAGTAAATAATATGTAAAGAAATAAGCTACGTAAGACAAGGCAGTATGGTCGAAAAGACTTTAGCCTGCCCGTAAGGGCGATCCAAACAAAAAAAAATCATGACGAAAGTACCAACACCAACAAGTCCAACAACTTTTGAGTAATGGTGTAAAAGTAACGAAAGAAAGCGTACCCGCATGTATTCGTTACTAGAAGAATGAGTACTCGTTACTTTCGTATCGTTACGTTACTCTTTACTTTTGATACCTGTATCTTAGGACACCGAATCGAGTCGTATTCCGTACCCTTACAGTATAACGTCACGGCATAGCTACATTCGTTATTTGTAGAATACATTTGTATACCAGCTACGTAAGGTGCATTTTTCACTTTACCGTATGTTGAAACCGATTTGTGTTAGTTATTCTAAATTTAGATTCATTTAATAGGTAACGTGTAAAACTACAAATGAATTATTAACAGAATCTACAAAATTTGCAATGGATTTATTATTTTAAAAATGTTAACAATGTGTTTATGTTATTTCTAATCTTAAACTTTTTTTACCATCGCAATATATTCAACAAACAGTAAAAAAATTAACGACGAATTGCCAGATTATATATTACTTATCAAACAAACATCGTTCTTTGTAACGTACATCTTTAATTTACAGAAAAAGCGCGCGAATGCATAATATATACGATCAGCAAACGTTATAGGCATCAAGGTTACTTGTGTGAACTAAAACAGTGTAGGTACCCATAATACGAAACATGCGAGTAAAACATGCGCTACACGGTTTCAAACAATGGTTTGAAACAGAAAAAGCAGAAAAGCACTTTTCCGGCTACATGGTTTTTAAGTTAGTTTGAAACCAACAGTATTTAGAGAACGTGGCGCGGATAGGACGTCTTTACGCTCGCGTACCGTATGTTCAGTACAACGACGTCATGGCGCCTTACCTATCAATACAACAAAAAGTTGGAGTAAGTCTTGCACTTTTGTGTGCAATTGAAGGAAAAAATTAAAATATCCCACGCATTTCTTCTTTGTGTTTTATTTTAATACCCTTCACAATTTAAGTTCCAAAGGCAGGGCAACTCTTTGTATAACTCGAGAAGTTGAGTAATAACATCGCGATTACGTTCTGTCTGCCTACGCGCCATTTTGTGCATAGAACGTCGTCGCGTGCGTCTGCGCTGACCTCTGCAGCGTGACTGTCGTTCGCTTGGTTTGAAGCAAGCGGCTAGATGGTTTCAAACAAGACAAAAACCAACGCTGGGCCAGTGGTTTGAAACACAAGCCTCGCTACCAAGGGCGTTTAAAGGTCATACGAAATTTGGCATAAAACATCTATCTACACTGTTTCAAACATCTGTTTCAAACCGTGTAGCGCATGCTTAACGAAATGGATTCGTGAGTAACGTTTCGTTACTTCGTACTAAATGCCGCACCCGTTACTCAGTACCGAATACATACGGTTTGCTACAGTTCTACTTTTGAGCCAGTCCAAAAAAAAGAAAGCAATCGAAACTCAGCCTACCATGAGTAGTTTTGTAATGCGGACTTCAACTGCTGAAAAACATAAAATTGACAAACAAATAGCAAAGGCTATTTTTGTTACTAATTCAAGCTTCAGATGTATTGAGAATTTAGAGGTGAAAAAAGCCATTCAGTTATTAAGGCCTGGTTATACACCGCCCTCGAGAAAAACGGTAGCAACAAGTCTTTTGGACGAAATCTATGAAGAGGAAAAAGAAAAATATTTCTCCTCCCTGTCAGGACAGTCCGTAAATATGTCAATTGATGGGTGGTCAAACGTGCACAACGAACCAGTGATATGCGCAACGATAACCACTGAAGATGGACAAGCCCTCCTATACGAAACTATAGACACATCAGGAAATCCACATACTTCAGAATATTTAACTCAAATAGTTTGTGACCTGATTTCTTCATGTGAATTAAAATACAAGTGTACCATAAAATCTTTTGTGACAGACAATGCCGCAAATATGACACTTATGAGAAAAACATTAGAAGAAAAAACGAACGCAAAAGTTATAACTTATGGCTGCTCTGCACATATTTTTAATTTACTGTGCAAGGACTTTCAAGTTAAAGACGTTATAGAACATGTGGTCCAAATTGTTAAATATTTTCGAAATAACCATTTGGCTAGAGCTAAATTCAGTCAAGCAGGAGGCAGCGCTTTAGTCCTTCCAAGCGATGTGAGATGGAATAGCCTTGGCAACTGCTTAGAGATGTATGTCACTCAGTGGGACATCATATTAAAAATCTGCGAAGAAAATAAAAACGAGATTGATTCCACTATTTACCGAAAAGTTTCAAATATTGCGATTAAACATGCAGCGCAAGATTATTTAAACATTTTAAAACCTATATCAGTTGCTCTTGATACTTTGCAGAGGAAAAATGCTACTATCGCAGATACTGTAGAGCAGTGGAAACATTTAAAATATATCTTTGATGAATCTGTGGAATTACCATTACAAAAAAACACAACAATTTAATAATCGATATAAGCAAGCACTAACGCCATATCATTTTATAGCGTATATGTTGAATCCACAAAAAACAAAATACCAGTTAACACCAGAAGAAAAGTATATAGCTTTAGAAACAATTAAAGAGTTACATGAAAACAATGGACTGTTACCTTTAGTAATAAAGTTAAATGCCCGCAGTGCTCCATTTAAGCAAGTTATGTTTTCGGACGAAGTAATAAAAAATGTAAACGGACTACAATGGTGGTTATCACAAAATGATGAGCCGGAAATCTTGAAACAGTTGCCAATAATAAAACAGTTCCTGTGTGCAACTGCTTCTTCAGCTTCAGTAGAACGTGTATTTAGCTCTTTTGGTCTTGTACACTCGGATATTAGAAACAGATTAGGCATAGAAAAAGGAGGAAAACTCGTGTTTTTGTTTAAATTGTATAACGAAAATGAATAGACTGAAAATATACGGTAATAAAATTTAGGTGTTACGTTTAGTTTAAGAATTTGGAATTATGTACTTCTTTTTTGTTGTTTTTGCTAAAAGCAGATACTTTTGATTTTTGAGAAAACTTTTGTTATGTTGTTATCTGGTTCTGAATAAAAAGGAAAAAAAAAATTTTAATCATGATTTTAATTGTGATTTTAATCACTTGATTTTAATCAGCCCAACCTGGCTACACATCTTAAATTAACTGCACAAATGACTTAATGGCGGTTAAACCCAGGAGGGGTTCAATCCTTAGAATATCCATCCATCCATTTATACTTATAATAAATCAATAGAGAGAAGAGAACAACAAATTGAAATATTTGTGATTTTTATTTACCTGCCTCTTTATTGATTTGTTGGTTGAGTATTCCAAAAAGTACTTTTGAATTTCTCACAATTTGCTACAATATTAATGACTCTGCCCTAACATATAGGATCATTTTAAACTTGAAATTTTGCACCAAAAATATACAAAAATTGCATTCTGTTTGTAATGTGAAAATACTGGACTTTTTCATGCTCATTCAGTTATTAGCACAACACCTATGCCTAAAAACCAGTTTAAAAATGTTTTGTCTGTCTGTTTGTTTGAGGTAATCTTCAAAACAGCTGGACCGATTTTATATAATAATATTTTACTATCGGATAGCTGTCTATATAAGGAGTACCTTAGGCTATATTTCATCCTAGTATTTCCCACGGGAGTGGGTACTTTGTGGGTAAGGCAACTGAAACCGAAGCAGAGCAAGGGTGGGTTGCTAGTTACTAATATAATGAAACTTTCTAATTTTGTAGGTGAATGTGACACCAGATTTTCAGACAGTTAATGTCTTTTGGGTGTGCAAAGGCACTTCATCAGATAAAGAAACTGAAGCAGTACTCAATAAAACAGCTGGTATCCTCAGACATGAACTGTCCACTCTTCGTATTATGGGAGAAATTCCATATATCGCTTTTGTTAAAGGTTTGTATCTTTTGTATAAATGTCTCCTTCTGCAGGCTATAAAAACCAACCATAGCATATGGAGTTGATGTTCTAGGTTAGTGAAACGGGCTGATCAGATGGGTTGATATAGGAATTATTATTATTTATTTTGCACTTTTCTTGTCTTGTAGTGATGTTTTCTGGTTTCATCTTTTAGTTGACTTTTACAGCATTGTGGGTGGCTAGACGTGGTGAACTGCATTTACGGATGATATTATTCTGCGGATTATTATGAATTCAATTCGCAGCATTGTGAATTTGCAGAACTCGCAGAACAATAATCTGAAAGCCATAGAGATTTTTTTCTTTATTGCAAACAAGCAAACATTACACCTGATGGTAAGTGTTGCTGCCGCTCATGGACCTTTTTCCTAGGCCGTTGCCTACCGTGAAGAAAGTGAAGGGAGTGTGAATGAGTGTAATGAGGTTTGGTGAAACTATACGCATCACCAAAACTCACCACACTCAAACACCCTCAGAAAGTTGGGCCTCCGGCTCTCTCACTCGCCGAACGAAGCGCAGTAAGAAATTGCTACTGCTCAGAGGTCGATTTTCTGCGAGAACGTGGTACTACCCCGGATGAACCGGCTCGCAGTTGTAGAAAGACAACTGTGAACAGTGTGGTCGTACTACTATTAATTTGATTTTTTATTAAATTGTTTTAAACCCAGCTGTTTTTATACAGGATGCATCAGGTTATGGGCCAACTGGTCAACGGGCAGTTAGGTAATGGTATTGGAACCCATGTAAAAAATTTGAAGTAAAGATATTGATTTGTTAATGAATTAGAAACATGTAATATTTTCAATTTTATCATCGCTTTTTTGTGTGATTCCGATTTAAATACTTAGTCACTGAGATTTAATCTGCAACATATTATTTTCTACTTTGTTAAATGTTCATTAGAAATTGAATAAATCAATGATTATGTTCCCATAAGCAAGACAAACTTTGCCTTGATATCAGCTAATAGGTTATCTACTCTTAGTTGCTGCCGTATCGTATCTATATTACCATCGACGCCTTTGCGCGATTTATAACTATTTAAACTGTCGACACGTACATGCCTACATGCATGCTGTCTATACATGCCTACATAATATGTAACATTTAAGGTATGGAATTTAGACATTTTTAAAATCACTTATGTTTTATTCGTTTTTTTTTTTTTGTAATATACATTCTAATTACGATCTATGACCGTTAAACTATAACATACTTGAATAGTTGTTCCATAACCTGAGACATTCTGTATATTTATCCAGAAGCAACAACAGAATAATGTAGAAGAAAAGAATAGATAATTGTGTCGAATTCAGCTATGATTCTTGTTTATTTATGAAAAGTTGGTTAAGGTGTCTGCAGCCTCAGAATAACAACAAATTAAAAGAGAATAAAATATCTTTGTTTCAACTACTTCACAGGACAAGGTGATATCATCATCCTTTCCGAGTTGGTTATTGGTATATTTATTTAATAATAAATTTCCGTCGTTCCAGATAAGCAAGAATCGCAGGTTGCTGATTTAGAACGTCGTTTAGCTGTAGCAGACTATGGCGAAGATTATGTACTAACTGAGGAAGGTCATTTGCTCAAGTCAGAATTTGTATTAAATACTAAACTTTCTCCTGAAGTCAAGGTATGATTTATAAAATTGAAATATTCATTCATATTCAATCCATCGGCCTCACTTGCACCATGCCCAAATCGACACATTTGTTGTAGGTCTCATTCTTCAACTTGTTCTTGTGGTGACTCCAGCTGTTACAATAGGAAAGTGACTATAGAAGAGAAAAAGTGAACACATTGTATTCTAAACCTGGCGATGATGTAAGAAATATATTTTTGATTGATGAAACGTGATGTCTTTCATCACGTTTCATCGAATTCACGAATTGGAACACATCAATATTATTCTCTTATCGCCAGAAAACCACTCCAAAATCTAGACACCTACAATTAATGTCTAGATTATTCAGCCCTTACGACCTGAAACACGTCGCTGTTAGCGGCAGCTTAGCATACCCCCGTGAGTGGCAAGAACAAATGTACTATATAATATTCAATGAAATCACGAGACGCTGCACTGGACGGTAACGCCAGTGGTTTTTACCGAGCAAATTGTGGGGCGTGGCAGGAACAAATGTACATGTGACCCAATGGTTCAATGGCATACCACGAGACAGAGTGGTGCCGCCAATGGTAAATTGGAGCAGTGACTAGTCAAAACAAAATATTTTTTACTGATTATGTAGCGGAATTCAGTTGTATATGAACATAGAAGATTTTATTTGCCTACTAGCAACCCGCCCTCGCTTCGCTTCGGTTATAGGTTATAGTCGTTTTACCCGCGTAGTTCCCGTTCCCGTGGGAATACCGAGATAAAATATAGCCTAGTTTACGCCCTGATATTATAGCTTTCCATTGGTGAAAGAATTTTTGAAATCGGTCCAGCCGTTTTGAAGATTACCCGGAACAAACAGACAGACAGACAAAAATTTTTTAATTGCTATTTTAGGCATAGGTGTCGTGCAAATAACCGTGTGAGCATGAAAAAAGTCTATTATTTTGACATTACAAACAGACAGTCCAATTTTATTTATTGGTATAGATATGGATATCAAAACATCGCCGGGCCGGGCCGTCGCATGTGCAAATATATACCTTATATATTATGTATGTATATGCCCCGTTCTGGACGGGATCGTTCTGTTTTCAGGCTGTCTGTCCCATTGTCCTTAGACAAAATAAAATGCTTGGTTTGTGTAAACACTAAATCAAGATACCGCCAAGACACCATATCTTGACCACCATGTTAAGATACCGACGTGTTCGACAAACTTTTGACATTTCCTTGCTTTTTAGGGTTCCGTACTCAAAGGATAAAAACGGGACCCTATTACTAAGACTTCGGGTGTCTGTCCGTCCGTCTTGCCTGTCACCAGGCTGTTATCTCAAGATCGCGATAGCTACAGTTGAAATTTTTACAAATTATGTATTTCTATTGCCACTATAATAACAAATACTAAAAATAAAATAAAATGAATATTTAAGGGGGTTCCTACACAACAAACGCGATTTTTTTCGCCCTTTTTATAGATGGTGGTATGAAACCCTTCGTACGCGACTCCGACTCGTCCTTAGCCGGGTTTTTTTTATCTTTGAGTCATATTTTTACCTATTTCTGCAAGTGTTTCGTTCTAACAAAAAATTATGCAAACGTGGCCCGTTATTGGCGTATAAAAGATGTGATCACGTTAAATATGAACCCATATTGATTAGTTTAATGGTGTAAGTCTTGTACTAATTTTGTAAGGATATTTTTGGGGCTTTTAATTTTCATTATCATTTCAGCTCATATATGTACGTCCCACTGTTGGGCTCGAGCTTCCACAATAGAAGGGAAATTTAGCTACCACCATGCTGCTCAAACGTGTTGGTATTTTTTTTTTTTATTTTTTTTTTTTTATGGGTGGGCCATGGTAAGCGCACGCGCGGTCCAGTCCGTCCGGGGCGATGAAAGGACGGCGCGCGGGCCCATAACCCACCCGTACCCACGTCACCTCGTTGTTGGGCCGACCACCGGAGCAGATGTGACTTGTCGTCAGTGGTCGGCCCGACGGAATACCCTTTCGGGTATTCCGTCAGTCAGGTGAGGGTTCACCTCTCGACGTCCTGGGACGTCGGTCGCCGTCGCGCGGTTAGCCTCTCCGCGGGTGACGGACAATTCCCCGGTCCGATCACCCGCGGCCTCGGCTAGAGCGGCATTAGGCGCAGATACTCGCGCCTGCGCCGCCCGAGTCGGCGGCGGAACGTGTCGCCGAATAGGATCTCTACTCGCACACGATCCGCCGCCTCCTTCCGTGAGATTACGGCCTCACAGAAGGCGGCGACCGCGTCCCAGTTCCTGACGCTGACGAGCATCTCCCTGGCGATGGTCGGCAGCGCCAGGTCGGCACCGATAATTGCGACGAGTTCACGGCGATCCCCCTCCCATGCAGCACACTCCTCAAGCGTGTGCTGCGCCGTGTCCTCGTCGCAACTGCAATGATGGCAGGACGGTGTGCTCTCCCTCCTGACAATCTTGTGCAGGTACTTCCCGAAGCAACCGTGCCCCGTCAGCACCTGCACCAGTCGGAAGGAAAGCACCCCGTGCGTCCGCTCCAACCACTCCATCAGCACCGGCCGGAGGGCCTCGACGGTCCTGACACCGTACCGAGGACTCTCCAGCCGGACTGCCCAACGGGAAACGTGTTGGTATAGAGTTTTAATTCGAGTTTACCTTTTTTTTGCAGGAATGTTGGATGGATATATAGATGTTAATCTATGCATATTTTATCCTTTGGTTGTGTTTTACGACACCCACGAGTAAGAAAGAATCTGGAGAATTGTATTCTTACTCCGTCAGTACATGAACAACGTTAACTATAACCGTTACTTTTTTATAGGCCAAGATTAAACAACTGGAAGAAGACTTACCAGTAGATGAAGAGCCTATACCTGAAATGACACACAATGTGTTTGGTTTGGACCACGCCAAGATAATGAATCGACTACTAGCGGCTAGAAAGAAGTCACACGATGCCTGGTTAAACTTAGAC
Organism: Lymantria dispar; assembly: GCA_032191425.1. Classification (NCBI taxonomy): domain Eukaryota; kingdom Metazoa; phylum Arthropoda; class Insecta; order Lepidoptera; family Erebidae; genus Lymantria; species Lymantria dispar. Next base: position 10,852,874 of record CM063455.1, read on the forward strand.
CCTGAGAATGAAGTAATATCATATAAAGTACCCACTAATGCGGTACCTCGACCAGATGTTATCAACCAGCGGAAGGAATTAGCAGAGTTCTTACTACAACGACAGGTTTCTGTAGATCCATTTATATATCTATTAGCCTAACAACATCTACTGTTGGATATTGGCCTCTTTTTATACCGAAGAAATACTAATAATACTAGTAGAATGCAATAATCGTGAAGCTAATAATGGTAGGACCTCACTGTTGACTGTGGTTTGTCTACAGCCGCGAGCCGGTCCGTCTGGGGTAGTACCACACGCAGAAAATCGACGTCCGAGTAGTAGCAATTTGTTACTGCTCTTAGTTTGGTGAGCGAGCAGTGTTTGCGTATGGTGCGTTTTAGTGATGCCCTTAGTATCACCGAACCTCATTGCACGTATTCAGACTCCCTGAAGTAAGTGATTTCTTCACGGTAGGCAGCGACCTTGCAAAGGTTCATGAGCGGCAGCAACACTTACTATCAGCCGACCACTGACGACAAGTCACCCTGCTCCGGTGGTCGGCCCAACAACGAGGTGACGTGGGTACGGGTGGATTATGGGCCCGCGCGCCTTCCTTTCATCGCCCCGGACGGAATGGACCGCGCGTGAGCTTACCATAGGCCGCACATTAAAAAAAAAATCATCAAGCATACTGTTTGATGATTTGGCACCGCTTGCAGTTAAAAAAAGCTTAACATTTGTAGTTGGTGTTATGGGTGTCCCAGGAGAGATAAATTTTAATCGTCGTCGTCTCAGCTCATACAAGTCGCACTATTGGGCTCGAGTTGTGTGGGATGTTTTCGACGGGACCGACGATGAATAATAAAGAATACGAATACTAACAAACCTTGCAATGTTTGTCGGTATCGTAACGACGGCTAAGACCTTCACATCATCATCATCACAACTCATATTTCGGATTGAAAGCCCTCAGTGCTCACCCACCAGTCCGAGTAAAGTTGTCACAGCCATTAGCGACTAACAACTAAGACACACACCAAAAAAAAATAAACACGAAATAGCTCATATACGACCCACTGTTGGGCTCGAGCCTCCTCTGTAATACGAGCGTTATGAATTACTATACCACGCTAGTCAGACGGGTTGGTATAAGGTTTTATTTCGAGCTTTTCTCCTCTTGCATAGATGTTATATGCAATACAGTAGAACCTTGATAACTTAAACCTCGACAACTTAAAAACCTCTATAACTTCATAAAATGTTGTGTTCCCTTCCCCTCAGAGTCCAAAACCTCTTTTACTTAAAATACGAATCCTCTATAACTTAAACAAATAATTTGGGCTTCATACCTTAGTAACTCAAAGTTGTAATGATGACGACCTCTGTAACTTCAAAAATCTATCAATAAGTCATTTTAAATGAATGTGCAAACAAAAAATGTTACCTGTAAACCATTGTTATTGCTTACACATGTTTACGAAATGACTTCTCATGTAAACAATACACTAAGATCTAAGTACAGTAACTTATTTTTATGTATCGGTAGCTTTTGGATATTGTCTCCCCTTTATTAAAAATTTAAAATAAAATTGATGTAAAAAGTGCGAACAGTTTGAAATAAAAGAAATACCGACTTTTTTATGTAGAATACCTGAATAAATGCATCTTTAAATGTAAAATAAAGTACGTATGTATATAATTATATATACATATTAACATTTCATTTACATTTAACCTAGCTCGTCTATCTCTATAAGTGCCTACTAAATAAAGCCTATGAACGAACCTCTGTAAGTAAAAATATAAACCTATAAAAACTCTTTAACTTAAACCCTCAGTAAGTAAAAACCTCGATAGTACTTCAATAATTTAACGTTTCCCTTGGTCTTTAACTTATCGAGGTTCTACTGTAATTACTTAGTCGTCTTTTACGACGCCCACGGGCAAGAAAGGGGTGGTGAATTGTATTCTTACTCCACGGAAAACAAATAATTATTTTTTGCAAAAAAGAAACCGCCTTCAATAATGTATCTAATATATGTAGATAATTTTTTAGATTTTTGTTGTATTTTCAAAAATCGCTGGTCCGATTACGATAAAATTTTCATGGGACCATTTGAAAAGTATAACCCTTTCCAACAAAAAAAGAATCATCAAAATCGGTTCATAAACGACGAAGTTATCCGCGAACAAACATAAAAAAAGCATATATATGATATCTGATGTTTACGCGAGCACTACACATTGTAAATAAAACTACTTTTACGGATTACATCGCGTTTGTATTTGATTTATGATTGCCCGACGTTTCGAACACTTTGCAGCATTCATGGTCACGGGCGGACTAAGGTGTCTCACGTCCAACAAGTAATCGTTATTACAGACATTTACAATTATCTACCCGATACAGAAAACAGTTATAAATTTATTAAATTGTTACCCACATTTTAGTACAAATTTATTGTCAGTGTAAGAAGAAAATGAATCTATATGAAAAAATTATATTGTTTATGGTTAGTAATTATTAATTATTAAATTTGTAGCAATTATTATTACAACTTGTTGATTTAAAACTAACTAGTATATTAGTTACTTATTTAAAACTAACTAGTATATTAGTTAGTTATTACTAAACTAAGTAGTATATTAGTTTTGTTAGTTTTAAATCAACAAATTGTAATAATAATTGCTACAAATTTAATAATTAATAATTACTAACCATAAACAATATAATTTTTTCATATAGATTCATTTTCTTCTTACACTGGCAATAAATTTGTACTAAAATGTGGGTAACAATTTAATAAATTTATAACTGTTTTCTGTATCGGGTAGATAATTGTAAATGTCTGTAATAACGATTACTTGTTGGACGTGAGACACCTTAGTCCGCCCGTGACCATGAATGCTGCAAAGTGTTCGAAACGTCGGGCAATCATAAATCAAATACAAACGCGATGTAATCCGTAAAAGAAGCATATATATGGTCGAATTGAGAAACCTTCTCCTTTTTTGAAGTCGGTTAAAAAATGTTTTAAAAAGAAGAAAGGAGTTGAATAGGTATTTAAAAAAAATTCATGCATATTTTTTATCGGAATCGGACGAGCGAATCATACGATACGGTTAGGTTCCTCCATTGTATGAAGTCGCTTAGAACGTAAAGATTTTTATTGTAAACATCTTAAAATACCAACGAGTGCAAGTTCTTTAGTGTGATGACGAAATGATAGGCAAATTAGATTGAAAGGTTGCAGCCTCTCTGCGGTGATTAAATTAAATCCTCGGGCCGGTCACCCGCGTCCTCGGCTATAATCCTTGTATTGCGGGGGACTTTAGCAATATATCAGAACAACAAATTGTAGATCTCCTTGTTATCCTGCGTGAGATTTGAACCCGCGACACTGGCACTGTAGGTATCTTAACCAGTACACCATCTGTGCAGTCAAAAATGTTAGCTTACAGACGGTCTTGTTTCCAAATCTCGACATTTGCATCTCGCAAGTTAGGGACCCCCCAAGATCGTGGGGCCTAGGATGGATCACCCCTCCATTAGGACTAATGCTAACTATTGCTGACACTCCGTGCCTTTATTTACAGATTCTTCATAAAAACATTGCTAAGAAAATGAAAGACAGCCGTGAGGACAGGCAAATATTGATGTCGACTATAGACGAACCAGATATAGAACCAAAAGAATCGTTTTACCACGATATCGAGGACCTTGAAGAGGATGACGAGTACTATGAAAACGATTATAGTTATGAAGAGGAATATGAACCGGAGAAATCTGAGAAGCCGGCTAGTAACGTTACTGATAGAAATTAGTGATATTATTTAGTTTTATTTGTTAATTAGTTTTATAATATGCATAAATTATTGTTATATATAAAGTACTTATAAAAATGATTTCGTTTTTTATTAACGGACTATACACTAAGTTTAGTTAGTCCGTGTGTTGACAGAGTAAGAATACAATTCACCACCCTCTTCTACCTCATCTTTCCTCCTCTATCTTGACCGTGGGTGTCGTTAAAGAACCTGAAAGAATTCACCCCCCTTTATTCATCGTGGGTTTCGTAAAATATGTTTATGCAATATGTGTATAACATCTTTGCAAGGTAAGGAAAACTAAATACAACTTTACGATCAATACCTCTGACTAGCTTGGTGTAGCAGGTCAATATCTCAATAGGACGTAGGTTTATGGCCTAAGAAGACAATTACAAGAAAGGATAATGTAAAATACCTTTTCGTAGTGATACCCAGAAATGTTTTTATCGGACAGGATCGCGTCATATCTTGAATCATATTACAATATCTTGCAATCAATCAATAGAGCGTTTCTTTGAAAACCGCGATAAATTTTATTTCTTGCCTTATGATAACAGTTGGTATTATCTGCTGCATAACAATAAACTTGCATACGTACGTGTGGTACATCGATGGATTGATAATGCAGTCAAATTAGAAAAAACTATATCAACCGTTTGGTGAAATTATTCCCCACTTCCTATCTTGCCTGTGGATATCGTGAAAGACGATTGAGAGATATAATATGCATATAACGTCTACACAAGACAATGAAAACTCGAAATAAAACCCTATACCAACCCGTCAATATCACACCTATTATGGGGGAGGTTTTAACCCAGCAGTGGTACGTATATGAACCGAGATGATAATAATGATAACAGTACCTAGTAATGATATGGTTTGGTTAGAGTCTAACAAGAATAATACGAAAGTGTTCCCTGACCAATAAAAGATTGGGAACCCCTAGACCATTAGGTATATGGTAGGTACTAGCCCTACCGTCTTGTATCTAATTAAATATCGAAGTGTTTTGTCAAGAAGTAAAATAAACTATCTATAAGGTTATACGTGTGGCGAGAGAGTAAGAATACAATTCACCACCCCCTTTCCTAGTTGCCGTAAAAGACGATTAAGGAATGCGAGTTAAGAAAACTATGCCAACCGGTCGAATTAGCGTAAGTAGTGTGTGTATTTAATAGGTTTTACCTATTATTGTGGAAAAAGTGCGAGCCCATGGCATATATATGAGATAAAGATAAAATAGAATCCACCAAGACGTCCTTACACATGGGTGTCATAAAAATAAAATATTGTAAGCAGTAATTTCCGTGTGGTGACGGAATAAGAATACAATTCACCACTCCCTATCTTGCCCGTGGATGTCGTAAAAGACGACCAAGGGATATAGTAAGACATATAACATCTATCATCATCATCATTCCAGCTCATATACGTCCCACTGATGGGCTCGAGCCCCCTCCACAATAGGAGGGAAATTGACCTTACTTATACCATGCTGGTCGAACAGGTTAGGGATAGGGTTTTATTTCGAGGTTTCCTTCTCTTGCATAGATGATAAATGCGTATTATATTCCTTGGTCGTCTTTTACGAAATCCACGGGTAAAATAGGGAGTGGTAAATTGTATTCTTACTTCGTCACCACACGGACAACACCATGCAAGAGACATGCAACATCTATGCAAGAGAAGAAAAACTCGAAACAAAACTATACCAACCTGTCTGACCAGCATGGTATAGTACGCTCAATTGTCCTATTCTGGAGGAGGTTTGAGCGCAGCAGTGGGACGTATATGGGCCGAAATGATGATGATGAAATATTGTTATATTGTGATGGAGTATATTCGGAATGAGGATTTCAGAAATGATATTGTTAACAAAATTGTAAACATTACAAAAGGAGGTTGTAATAGAACCTACCTATCTTGTCATATCCCTTGTCTGATACGGCTAAACTTTTATATAGATTAGTTGAAATTGGTATAAGACACACACACGGTATTGAGATCGTATCTTACTATAGATGAGATACGGTCTGGATGCTGTTCTTAACATTTGTTTTAGTTTTAAGGTCTATTGTGTGTAAGGTCTAATGGAGCGACCCCGTCCGTCTGAGGGCTCTCCTGTGGCGTCCACAGAGAGCCATGGCGGTCAGGGCCATACGCGGCTACCGCACGGTGGCGACGGCGGCAACGTGCCTCCTGACCGTTACACCCCCGTGGGACCTGGAGGCGGAGATGCTCGCCAGAATTTACCGGCGGGTGTCGGACACGCGCGCCCGCGGCGGTATGATCTCGTTGAAGGAGATTACCACCTGGCGGGTCGACGCTCGCCGAGAAGTTATTGCCCGTTGGGCAGTCCGGCTGGGAAGGCCTCGGTATGGTGTCTGGACCGTCGAGGCCTTCCGGCCGGTGCTGATGGAGTGGTTGGAGCGGACGCACAGGGTGCTTTCCTTCCGACTGGTGCAGGTCTTAACGGGGCACGGTTGCTTCGGCAAGTACCTGTACAAGATCGTCAGGAGGGAGAGCACACCGGCCTGCCACCACTGCGATTGCGACGAGCACACGGCGCAGCACACACTCGAGGTGTGTGCCGCGTGGGCTGAGCAGCGCCGTGATCTCGTTGCAATCATCGGTGTCGACCTGACGCTGCCGACCATCGCTAGGGAGATGCTCGGCAGCATCAAGAACTGAGACGCGGTCGCCGCCTTCTGCGAGGCAGTCGTCTCGCGGAAGGAGGCGGCGGAGCGTGCGCGGGAGGAACGCCTCAGCGACGACGCAATCCGCCGCCGGCGACTCGGGCGGCGCGAGTATATGCGCCTATGTGCGCCGTAGCCGAGGCCGCGGGTGACTGGACCGGGGATTTAGTCTGTCACCCGCAGAAAGGCTGACCGCGCGGCGGCGACCGACGTCCACGAGGGGGAACGTCGAGAGGAGAGGGTACCCCGTGACTGTGGTATTCCGTTGGACCGACCACTGAAGACAAGGTACCCTGCACCGGTGGTCGGCCCAACAACGAAGGCGACGTGTCACGGGCGGGTCATGGGGTCGCGCGCCGCCCCTCTGTCGCCCCGAACGGATCCGGGTGACGGGTGCGCTGACCATGGCCCACCCTTAAAAAAAAATTCTAATAGAGCGACATAGTCAAATTAACATGACCAAGTTCTTTAAAATAAAGAAAAAAAATGTTTTAAGTATAGGGACCGAAATTAAAAGCAAAGAGTTGTGAAATCCATTTAGATGAGGCAATTTATCACAAGGTGATGGTATAACTAGAGATGTCGACATATTAATGTTAAACAATAAACAAATCAATCAATTCATTGCCATGAAAATCAATTCATTGTCATGAAAATCAACTCATATCCCTAATTAACGTACGCTATTAATATTTGTTCCATTTGCCAACACAAGTATAACAAAGGTTAGAATTAGATAGGTAGCTAATAATTATTATCATCATCCTTCTCGTATTCCAATTACTTGAGCTCAACTCAATATCTTGCATAAATATTCTAACAATTTTGGTAATGGTTTTATGACTGCCTGCATACCTGACGTCAATATTCTTTGGGCATGTTATTGTTGACCAGGCGCCATCGGATGTTTGTGGACAGGTCTATGTAAAGCTCATAGTTGTGTTTGACGATAACCTCCAGGAGCTGTCTAAGTGTTGGTAATATTCGTACACTTTTTATGTTAGTCTTGTCGATTAAATAGTCGAACCGTGGATCAGGCATAAGTTCTGTTTCAGTCATCCTTCGGGAAATCCTTGATAACAAGCACTAAATTGGATTCACACAAATGGTAGTGCCTATGTGGAAATTGGTAGATCAATCTCTGTAATTACGATGTTTTGTTGGACGTGAGACACGTTGAGGTTCAATAGGTCACAAGTTTAATAAAATGTATTAAATACGGAATTGGTACGTACCCATACTATGTGACCGGTTTAGGTGCGGGAGGGACTCTTCAATAATAGGTACTACGCTTGGGTTTATTTGAGTTTGTACTAGGGATGGTCCAAAGGGAGCAGTGGTTGAAAATTGTAAAAAAATGATTACTTACTACTTACGTAGTAAGGGGGTGGGTTAATTGCTAAGTTATTTGCTTTTAAATTTATTGTTTTTCCATAACACAAAGGTGCCCAAAGATTGGATTGACTTGACTATTGACGTGAATATGAGCCCATATACGTCCTTTTATTGGGCTCGGGTCTTCTCCACTCTAAGACTGAAATTGATTTGATTCGTTGGTCATACGTGATGACGTAAGATTTTATGTCGAGATTTTCTTCTGTGTTATCTGCAGATCATATCCCTTATTCTTTTTTTACGACACTCATGGACAAACGAGGGGGTGGTGAATTATATTCTTACTCTGTGACAACACGGAAAAGTAACTAAAAATATATAGCTTGGCAAGTGGGTTGGCGATTTCAGTAGGTGTTTTTTTGTAAATGTGATTGGTTCAGAGATTTTGTTTAGTTAACGTTTCAATTTACTCTCTTTTAAAATATTTTATTATTATTTATTATGACATTTATTTAATTTACTAACTACCTTATACATGTTTAAATATGATATAAAGAAAATAAAATATTTAAAAATATAAAAAGCGTGATGACCCACCGGCAGCGAGTACAAGGACCAAGCTGTCGGTGGTTAGGGCTCCAAAGAGAGGAACTTTCTCACGATGCGCGCCGTGTCCAGTAAGACCGCCTTCTGCATCAGACCCGCAATCCAACTACCTAACGTGAGCCTCTCGATGTTGATCGAGGCTCTTGGCTATTATCCCATTGGTCGAAATGACTATCGGTACAACGATTGCCGAGTCCACGTCCCACATGTCGACAATCTCGTGAGCTAAGTCTTGATATTTTATTTGTTTATCTTTCTCAGCCTTCACGAGATTCCCGTCATGCGGAACAGTGATATCAACAATCATTGCACGGCGCTCTAGCCGATCTATCACCACGATGTCTGGCTTATTGGCCACAATAGTCCTATCAGTGATAATAGATCGGTCCCAGTACAATGTGACACGGCTGTTTTCGAGAACCGGCTCTGGTACATACCTGTAGTACGGCATCTCTACGTTCACAAGTTTGTACCGCAGAGCAAGTTGCTGGTGGATGATCCTGGCTACTTGGTTATGTCTATGCAAGTACTCGCCGTTAGCAAGACGTGAACAGCCGGAAACGATATGCCTGAGGGACTCGCCTGGTCGGTGGCACGCCCGACAAAAATCAGCTGTGCCATCCCTCAGGATATATTTCCGGTAGTTATTCGTCTTAATAACTTCGTCAGTAATTGCACAGACAAAACCTTCGGTTTCTCCGAAAAGATTCCCGAATCGTAACCAGGTCACAGAGGCTGAAAGGTCTACTTCCGGGGCATGTAGGGCTCCGTAGAACCTGCCATGCAGCTCCTTGCTCTGCCATACATTCTCGCGGTCTGTAGTGCTTAGTACTACTGGTCTACGCCAGTTCTCTTTAGCCAACCCAAGCGGGGTGAGTCCGCTATCCACTTTCATCATATCAAGATGCACACCACTCGTCTTCTTGAGGAAATAATCCCTGAGGTTGCATACTTCGCGATTATGGAGGGCTTTTGCATTTAGGAAACCTCGTCCCCCACATCTTCGCGGAATATACAACCTCATTATCGATGAACGAGGGTGATGCATCCTGTGCGATGTTAAGAGCGTGCGGACTTTTCTGTCCAGGGTGTCCAATTCGGTTTGAGTCCACTTGAGTATGCCAAAGGAGTGCATCAGAAGCGGCATGACCCAAGCGTTGTAGGCACGCACCTTGTTACCGCCCGATAGAAGACTATTTAAAACCTTCTTCAGACGGCCAAGGAAGCGTTCCCGCAACGCTTGCTTCATATCCGCTTCATTGATATTCAAAGCCTGTGACATACCCAAATACTTATAGGTTTCAGTCCGGTGAAGCGGCCTAAATTGTAGAGTATCAAAGAGTTGATCTCTATCAACCTCCACTACCTCTCCTTGCTTTACATGCATGATGGCACACTTATCAACACCAAACTCCATGCTGATAGAATTACTAAAAGTCTCCGTAATTTTTAATAATTCTACCAATTGTGTGTTATTTGGTGTAAATAATTTCAGGTCATCCATGTAAAGCAAGTGAGATATTGTTTGACCACCTCTCCGTAACCTACAGCCTAACCCCGAATGCTCTAGTAACGTACTGAGAGGATTCATTGCTAGGCAGAACCAAAGGGGACTCGAACTGTCACCCTGAAATATTCCCCGCCTGACATATATTGGTTCGGTACTCCCTCGATTCAGTCGGCATGTTGGATACCTAAGAATTGTTTTCCATTGCCCCATACAAGCCTTCAAGAAGGTGCATAGAGTTGAATCAACTTTGTACAGCTCCAGCACCCTCAGAAGCCATGTATGCGGCACGGAGTCAAACGCTTTTCTATAATCTATCCAACAGGTCGAAAGATCTTTTCGGTTGCGGCGAACTTGTTGACTAATGGCCATGTCAATTAGGAGGAGCTCCTTAGTACCACGTCCCCCATTCCTACATCCATTCTGAGAAATAGACATAACCGAATTTAAATGAATATGTTTAGCAATTTTGTTTCTCAGAATAAATGTAAGAAGCTTATAGACCGATGGTAAACACGTTATCGGTCTATAGTTACTCGGTTCAGTGGTACTACCGGTTTTATGGAGCAAGTGAGTAATGCCAGTCGTCATAAATTCTGGCAACATCCCAGTCACTAAAGCCGACTGGAAGTGAGATGCCAAACGAGCATGAGCACTATGTAGCCATTTTAACCAGAAATTGTGCAGTCCGTCCGGTCCTGGTGATTTCCAATTAGATAAAGAACGGACTGCACAGGCTACATCTTCTTGATCTACTATTATATTTTCCATTTGTGGAATGTTTTCGCATGCTCGTTTAACATCCCCCATCCAATCGCCCTCGGAGTGGACGACGGGCACTGACCAAATACTGCGCCAAAACGTATTTGTAGCTTCAGCATCCGGAAGCCGCTCATCATCCACAAGTTGACAAGGACGTTTCCAGTTTCTATATACCGACTTCTGGTCGCTCTCAAACATACGATTCATAGAATAACGATTCACACGTTTTTTATACCTACGAATTCGATTTGCCCAAGCATAGACTTTCTGTTTCAGGTAGTCGATGCGCTCCGTGACTCGGGCTTTATATTCTTCGGGTTTGATGTCGGTTCCGAAAAATGCCCGCCTCACGTAGCGCATCACTCTAGGTCTAGTATTGCCTGTCCTGAATCAACTAAGTTTGCCAATGAGCACCCTCGCCTCACAGATACGACATTCAATCCTGCGCTGCCAAACGGGTATAGCTTCTTTTTGCCGTATAGCAGACTCGGTTTTTAAAAACTTTAGTCCTGCCATACGACATGCCGCAACGGCCGCACAGTACAGGATTGAATGTGTGTCACTGATATTATCACTAGTACTCAAGTAACTACCTAATAGAGAGTCGAGGGTACTCACAAGGCGTCTGTTTTTTCTATGCATGGGCAATCGTGGCAGGCGTGGCCTAATATTATGAGGTTTGAATCTATATTCTTGAATCGCATGTTCTAAAGCATTCCTTACCTCCTCATTGTACCGGGTATCCGTAAAAACAACCATGTCGTCCCCTTCCGCATATGATGGAAGAGCGGATTCTGTATTATCAATTAGAGAAGCTTGCGTTGTAATAGGGGTAACACGGCTTGTTTGTACAGACTCTAAGCGTAGCCGATCAAGTGTAGCATCATCCAACAGATGGCAGCGTTGGATGGCTCGCACCTGGTTCGACAGTCGTTGCGATGTAACGTTGATAGTTGGTTCGAAATCCTGAAACAGAAGCAGCATACGGTCACGGTACGCAGTGAGTTTGATTCCCCCCCTCTGTTGCCACAAAATATGCGCGCATGACGTTTTCATTCATGGTTAAAGTCCATCTCATGCGCTGCACATTACCACCGGCAGCGGGGACCCTGCGTGAGGCCGGTGGGCCTCTGGGTCCTAAGCAAATCGGTGGCCGGCCTCTCCCTCGTCGCGACGCAGGTATAGGTGACGTCGGTGGGGAGAAATACTCGTCACTGGAGCTAGAGCTCGACGCTTCTATTGTGATAGATGTAGCTGGTTCCGAAGCTTTGTGACTAGCCCGGGGGTGGTGGTCGTGCTGCTTTAGTCTGCGATCTTGTCAACATCTTGATATTACGAGTTTATTCTGGTCTATTGTTATTGATATTTTCATTTTGAAGTGGATGTCAAATGTCATTATTTCTGTTATGTATTTTTCAGTGTTTATATAATTGATTAATAATATTTTCCTTTAAATTTCATATATAAAAATGTGCCAGGTATTTTTTATAGTATAAAACAGATTATTATAAACGGAATAAAAAATATACAAATATTTCTCAATAAATTATTTTGTCAAACACGTATGTCTTTCAGTGTTGCAAGCGTTATTTATTAAATTTGTTAGTATTATAAGAAATAGTTTTTTTTCATATACTTTTCTTTTGTTATTTACGAAGTATTGTACAATACAAGAAGTATTGTATTTGGTGCTATGCCTATTGTTGCTATATTGAGAATTATTTAAGTATTTTCTATTTACAACTTTTCTTGTTATTTCCGTGCAGAAATATATTACGTCTTCTTATGTATGTTCTTCTGAAATAAGTTTGTTTAATGTCTAACCTACCTACCCTGTGGCTGAATCCTTTCATCAGGTCATCATCATTACCATCACCCTGCTTTTATCTCAAATACTTAGGCTTGACTCAGTATGTAATCTTTTTTCACTGTATTATAAAAGTTTTCAATCATTTTATGACCGGCAGTCTGTCCGACGTAAATTTTCCTAGGGAATGTATTGTTGACGTGACGGCATCAGATGCAGTTGGTCCAGGTCTTTTACAACACCCACAAGAAATCTAAGGGTTGTTAGTAATTGTAGACGCCTTCAATCAGCTTTGCCATTGTTGTACTAGTTAAGCTATTAGATTCGTAAAGGTCGCGTTTTAACCAGAACTTTGTCGTGAATTATTTTATTCAGGTTCGAAATATACTAAGGGAAACAAACAAGGCGTAGAAACGTCTTGTATTATTAGTCCAACACTACATAGACAATTATTTCTTTTCTTTTTTTAATTCATTAGCCCTACTAATACCATTTCAAAGAGGTACAAAGATCAGACATTGATCCGTTTTTATCTTAGGTCACTATTTGTAAGAGAGGTTTTTGTTCATACATGTAAATAATATGTAGGTACTTGTGTTTACATTGTAATATTACATCGTAATTGTAATATCTTTTATTAATAATGTAACATCAACAAGCGAAGCTCTGGCTCTAATAAACAATTTTATTTAAACAGCAATGAATAATCTAAAGTAGATATTTAGTAAAATGGAATGTTATTTGCTTAAGTTATATACAATGCAATATATATATGTGATATCTGTGGGTATAAGCTATTATTTATGTAATTATGTGTTTCAGCAAAATACTGTCTCATCTCAGGCCATATATCATACTGTTCGTCTTGGGCCTCTTTCACAATAGGAGGGAAATTAACCTAATATATCACGCTGATCAGAATATCAAAGTCAAAGTTTTTTATATGCATATCATATATCTTAGTCGTCTTTTATGATACCCACGGCCAAGAGTGGTGGGAGTAGTGAATTGTATTCTTACTCTATTACGTACAAATTTTTTTCTTAATAAGAAGAAGCAATGACAAGAAATAATTTACCTTTATTCAACAGGTTGCTAACTTATTTTTATTAGTCTTGAGTTTCTGGCATTTCTTGAATTTTGATACGAAAAATATATTTTTATTTTTTAATATTTTGTTTTTTCATTTAAGAGCGTAATTACGGCCACTGTTGGCCTTAGACCTTCTCAAGGCGCATAATGCCATAATCGCTACATTAGACACCAACTTTGTATTGTCGATTGCAATTGAGTGTTTTATTTTCCATTAAGATGGCTGTGTATCTAGTCGGTTTTTACGACTTCCACGGGCAAGTACGGGATAGTGATATATTGTATTCTTAACTCCTCACTACACGGGGAAACACCATATTGTCTTCATAGACATAAGTACCTACTTGAAATGATACCCCGCAAATATCAATAGGCTTTCTCTGAAATCACAGCAATTTTTTTTGACGAAACGTTTCTTTTTTTTCATCTCTGAACGAAATTTTTCATCTCTGTCTAGTCCTTTAAGGGGAAATGTGTATAATTATAGTAGGTATATAAACTATAATAAAGAAATCGAGTGATCGATACATCCATTGCTCACAGTCTTCAATAGAACCGCCACGTCATGCGACTCCAGCCGCCATAAATTATAGCTGTTATCGATCCCGGTGCCAAGTCACGTTCAGGGTGACTACATTATTACTTTCAGTAAAGTTTAGTATTTAAGCATAGATTTGAAGCTATAGTACTCTGTTACTGTTGGAAATAGTATAGCTTTTTTATTGTTCTCTCAGCAATAAAGTTAATCCAGGACCTGTGTAGTTTGTTCAAGGAATATAGGGTGGGGGTGAGGCGCGCAGGCAGAAACCGGCTAGCGTGGTGGCCACCTGTCGCCGTCGCCGCGCGGTGGCGCGCGTGTGCCGGGGCCCCGCTCTCTTCACCCCGCTCGCATCGCGCACTGTACCGGCCCCGTAACCCTCTGCGCGGCTGCGCGCGCTTCTCCCTTCTCCGATTCATTCGTTTCGCGACGCGTCGTCTCGCCGGCCGGCTTCCGTTGGATTTACCGGGGCTCATTCCTATCGCGTCCGCTAACCGCAACGCTCCAATCTCAAAAAAGATATTTAAGACGAACTACTGATCAATCATGACGGAAAGCACAGAAACTCCTGCGGCCGCGGCGCCAGAGAAGACACCCACCGAGAATGGTGCTACTGAAACTCCACCCGAGGAGACAGCTCCCGAGAAGGCTGCCGAGGAGAAAGAAAAGGTGGAAACTCCACCACCGAAAGAGATGCGAGCCGTTGTCCTTACCGGCTTCGGTGGTCTTAAAACTGTTAAGATTCTGAAGAAACCTGAACCCAGCGTCGGTGAAGGCGAGGTGCTTATTCGAGTGAAAGCATGGTAAGTACGCTCTACCTTCCTTTATTAAAATATAAAAATGTATATATTCTTGACTTCGTTTAACAATCTTATATTAGTGAAAAAGACGTTGAATTTGAATTGTTTTCAAATTTTATTTCGGTCTTCGGATGGTTAGGCACCTAATTGGTATACCGACTTTAGTTTATTGGGATTAATACAGATTATAAGCGATTAAGCTGAATCACTACAGCTTTAAACACGTTACTAATATAAATCTTTTTAGGGAGGATTGCATTTCTTGATAGTACTGTATGTGTAGTACGCTACAGTAGGGTAATATATATTCTTATATGTATTTACTATCTATATACCCAGTATTGGTTATCCGTATGGACGGTTGCCGGTGTCTCGTCGCGTCTCGCTTGCTTCATTAACATCTGCCTCCGTAATCCGTTGAGATGCACGAATCACTTATGCACCCGATCGCCCAAACGATTGAAATTGTTGCACGCAATTCTGGTACCCATTGCCGATCGTGAGACTCGCCTGTAAAGCGGTTTTACACTAACCAGCTACCGCCCCGTCGAATATCTTTACTTACGTATTTTAGCCACTATGCTGTCAGTATTAGTTTAGTATTTATCTATAGTAATATGTTTATATAGACGTGAATCTTTAATTAGATTTCGCCAATAGATTATTTATTCAATAGGCTTTGGAAATTTGTTTATAAAAGAGACTGGAATAACTGCATGCATGTGGGCGCTGAAGCGCATCGCTGCGTGGATGCAGTGTTCGCTCGTAACAAATTAATGTTATTTTGTCATATGAAGCCGGGAGAGTCGAGTTCGTGCGAAAGGGACTTGAGCAGCTACTGACATTGTTCTTTGTTCGTTTTTATCGCTCCAGTGCTTCAGATAATGCAACGGATGAGTTCTGTCAACTACGTAAGTAGGGACATTACATGAGTTATCAGCCAATTTTCGCGTTAACACCACACGATCAGTCTCTCTCTAATAAATCGTTGACTTGATTACCAACGTAAATGCCAACCATAATTTTTTACGACACAATTTATGTTCATGAGAAAGTAATGTGACGAGTATTTACTGGAGACAACTTTGGGATAAGGTCAGACGTTAACGGTTTAGGCATTTTGATAAGGCAGTTTTAGCTTCTCTTCGTGTTATCGTAAGCTTTATCGCAATAGATAAACATTGTTTGGAAATGCTTACCAAATAAAATTCTCAATAATAGATGATTATTAATATCTATTTTATTGATGGA
Organism: Lymantria dispar; assembly: GCA_032191425.1. Taxonomy (NCBI): domain Eukaryota; kingdom Metazoa; phylum Arthropoda; class Insecta; order Lepidoptera; family Erebidae; genus Lymantria; species Lymantria dispar. Next base: position 10,869,084 of record CM063455.1, read on the forward strand.
TACATATTTTGTGTAGGTGCTACTGTCCTCGCAGTAATTTTGGGTGGGTGAAAGGTAAAGATTTATATTGTAACAAATTAGGTATACATTGTAATTGAAGCGTAAAGCGTGTCAAAGGAGGAGGAACAGAGGCGAGGCGTGTAGGTAACTTGTGAGGTGCGAGGTGCCCTACCTCCCGAGGCATAGGGCGCATCCCCGCTCAGCTAAATATAGCGCGCTTATCGTCGACTTACATACATATATGTAAATGACCGCGACATACTCGACACCATCTGCTGTAAAAATATTAACAGACTGGTTGAGTCCCGACCGGTACATATCCTTGACGAGTTTGCTCTCTAGTTTTGAACTGCAAAAACGTGTGAGTTCCGCCTACACAAGATCGCTAGGAATGGTATTTATTGAATATTATCTTTTCACAGTCTTCTTGATTACTTATTGTAAGTTCATAAGAAGATAGAACATACAATATTAACCGCTTGTCACTTTGCCATGTCTTTACGGTTTTGAGCAATACTAATTCGTAAATTATTTGTATTTGTCTGCAAACCAAAAAAAAAATAAATCTCGAATACGTGTGACTTTAATCTCTCGGACTTAGCCGTCGGGATCAGCTGCTAGAATATAAACAGCTATAACAGTCGACATGGGTAATCAATATCCTGAAATATCTAGACCCGGGTTTGAGCCTAGAAAGCCGTTAACTTTTTTCATTTCGAACATCGGATGCCAGTCGTTCCGTTTACTTACTTGATTAAAAAGCTGACCTTAATACAATTGAAGAATAACATTGCGAGATGTTCTTACTTTATGATTAATTTGCCCATATGAGCTTCGGACCATACTTGTATGTATGTGAGGCTTGCAGACTTAAAATTAAAAATACTTGTCTTATAGAATTTTTCATTTCCCCCATCAGGCATGATTCAGTACCAGCACGATAAACAGTAATAGGCTCGATCTCCATTATGTTGGATATTAAGTTACATAAAAGAATTGTATGTTGTATCTTTTGCATCTAGTATCTAACTCCACAGGAATAAAGCGGTGGTACTAATAAAAAACAAAAATAATAACTATAATTACTTCTATTCCGTGCTACGTGACTCTGTTGCACGTAAGAGATAATTCTGTGCTAGTGTAATGAGTATATAATTGTATTTCGACACATTATATCTACTAGTTACTTACGGTGTATCAACATTGAAGCTATTTTGTGTAGCACGCTTACCAGTCCTTCGCGAACGAAGTTGTGATTTCCGAAAAGATGAATTTAAGGAGCTTAGTTAGATACATATATAATTAATTAGCATGTCGTCTTTAAAATTTTTAGTTGTATTGGGTTCGGCTTTTTAACTTGATCGGATTCATTCATACATGCATTTTCATTCATTTCCCTCAGGAAACTAAATGGATAGCGATACTTTTAATTAAATCAGGCAGGGTATTTGAATATGCCGTAAAAATTACTGATTCTCTGTATCTACTTTTTATGTATAAGAAGCTAGCCCCTGAGAATTCGTCCTTACAATTTTGTAGGTGGTTAAAGCAGAAAAGCATCGACATTTTCGTTGTCATGTTTCACTTAAACGTAAATTATAGAATTCCATTTGTGTTATTTGGTTGGATGAATTGTTGAATAAGTAGCAACAAACACATGGCTGAAACCTAGGAGGTTAGATACTGTAGAAATGAATGTGCAAAGTAGGTAACGAAGTCACTCCCTATTTGCATCTAGGTGGCAGTTAGTTTCCGGGAGCCGTCATTGCTGCAGAAAATAGATGTATAAATTATAAATATAAAATAATATATATTAATTATATTATAAATTTATATTAACTTTTTGTTGCACACACACAAAAATGCACTATTTTTAAAATTGCATATATCGCAAACATTTTAACTCCGTAAAACTTCGACAAAATATGTTATTTTGGGTCGAATGTCACCTCAGACTGCAACATCAAAACGTCTAGAAAATTAGTGCTATTAAATTAATGATACGTTTCAAAATATGCCACGAAACTCATCATGATCATCTAACGATGTGTTTTCAATGCCTGGAGGGATCCCTTTCGTGCGGGCGCCCATCGCGGTCGTTTCAACTAATATGTTTTGTAAGACTTCTCTACGGGATCAACCCAATGAATAACGCGTCATTATTTTCAATTAGGTCAAGTCTGTGTCAGTAAAAGATGTCTTCTCAGAACAATGGATGTATTTACGCCTCATACAAGTGGCTTTCTTTTTTATATGGAGAGTACATAATTGTATAGGTATGGAGATGGGAAATGTACTGTATGAAGTTTTATATTTATTTTATCCATGTGTCCATTGGCGTCTGGCCTACATCACGCGTTTACAACTTTAAGGACCGGACCATAAGTCTTGTAAAATAATTATCTCATGACAATCTCGTTTTTAATCAATTTTATTTTACCACGTGTTAATTGAACCATCTGTTTATTTTATGTTGTTATAAACTCACGACGTTCTACTCGAAAACTTAAACTATTTCGCCTTTGGACCTTCTGTATTATTAATTAAAAATCGCGGTATTATTTTCGTTTGCTAAAGACGACGTCGTAAAAGACGACTAAGGGATATAATATGTAATAAAATCTGTGCAAGAGAAGGAAATCTCGAAATGAAACCCTATATCACAACATGTATGACCAGCATGGTATAGTAGGTCGAATTCCTTCCCATTGTGGAGGAGGCCCGAATCCAATAGTGGGACGTATGTGGGCTGGGATGATGATTGCTAAATACAGTACTCAGTTGCTTCTATCAGAATTCACACTTTAAATTACACCGTCAGCATTTGCAAGTTTATGTGATAGACCAAAAAGGCAGGCTGCAACATGCTGTAATGTAAGGTCTAAAAATAACATCTGCCCCTCGGGTACAGAGGTTGATCCCTACTATATAAAATGCAGTATTGTGCATTTTAATGGGCTCAGAAGCCGCATAAGATGAACGAGATGAATTTGTTTATTACCCTCTTCCTTATTGAGAGCGTCTGAGCGAGATAGCTCTCTTCCTATGAGTCACTAGAAAGTTATGTTCTCAATAAGTAAGCTAACTCGATTCAAATAACTAGCTGTTGTACCTGACTGCTGCCGAGTGGGTGGTTTCGATTGTAATTCAGGACTGTACTACGCCTATGTGTTACATCGTACTTTGTAAGAGACCATGTGTAAGTACACTGTAAGTCTGTGTTCTAGAAAATTCTTAGAAATTCTAGTTTAACAATCTAATTTTTTAAAAAGAAATGCGTTGAGTATAACAGCTTGAAAGCGAAAGTCGTATTTAAGTGTAATATTGTAATAAATTACATTACAATCCAATTTAAATAGAGGATACGGGCATTTATTATTCCTTTATTATACTTTCATAAGTCCTTAGTAAATTCTATGGCTAATTAACTGTATCCGCACGCAGCCTGACTGCATTGGACGTAATAGTCAACTACTAACTTATAATGCTGAATGTCGTGGCGAACCATTTCCAGGCAAGAGCTGTGTAATTCACTTAATGGTTGTTCTCAGATGTTATGTTTTTAAAGAGCGTGAAAAAAATATAAGGATTAATTTCACAATGCTGGTTGCAAAGAGAATTTATTAACAGACTGTCTAATTTAAAAAGATACAGAGATGGATCCACTCCCTCTTGATGTATATAAGATATCTATTAAACTTGTTATTGTCGTATGACGAAAAGTATCTTTTATAATAACAGGTTATCGTTAGCGTGACCTGTGGGATATACGGTCCGTATACCCATCAATCAAACGGCGAGATACTAGACATGAGTGCATTCAACACTCCTCTACGATATTCACGTATTCTATAGATTGTTTAATTATTTAATTTTATGAATAATTTCTGTGTACATTTGTGTGTGTAGAAACGATGAATCATGTCCTTATTCCTGTATACTTGCACTGCAGCTACTTAATTTACACAGAGATGAGTCAAGTAAGGCTATCTATCGGTAATGACTCATAACTATGTAAATATTTACGTAAATGTTGTATAGATAATAATATATCATATTAATAAAATTAATACGAAAGTTTGTATGTATATTTGGTATTTAAAATAAAAAAACCACTACATGCCCCAAGGGATTAGAATGACGTTAAAAATGGAGAAACTAATCCTTTTTATCACGAAAAATTGCTTCCTACAAAAGCTTGAGTACAAATAACTCTTCTATTTATAAACTATTAAGATTTATAGTTTTAATTTTTATTAACGTTTTTAGTATAATTATATGTATCTTTCTTATATGTCGGCTATTAATTTTATCATTATATTAAAACAAATCTTGGATATTACTTTCATATTTAAAATTAATGAATTTGCAACAATTTGTGTGCATAGGAGAAAGTGATTTCTATAATCGGAGCATTTGAATGCAGTTTATTAATAACTTGCGACGAATATTTTTTAACATACGAAAAAGATGGTTATCTATGGATCAGGAGAGATCGCATTTATTATTTCAAAATCTGTAGTTATCGGAAGCTGCAACATGTGGTGTAAGTGTCTAAAAAATGTTTCTTAGGATAGCAGATGCGACAGGCGGGTCCCGCCGAGCCAGCCACAATCGCCCTCGGGCACATTGTCCGCGGAGTCAACGAACTTACGAAAATTCTCCTTAGCTTATTGTGACCATAATCGAATCAAGTCGCTTCTGTATATGGTAGTAAACATGTCGCATACTTTTATCTTTTTTTTTGACAAATAAGATACTCCAGAATATTCGATGTCTGGGAGCTACAATCTTTATGCCTTATTGAATTGTAATCTATAATCAATGTTGCCAACAAAGTCATATATTTCGTACTCACTTGAAGCACAACGTTTTCGCTTTTTTATCGACAAAGCTTATGATATGAGGCTTTTCAAATTGATGTATCATATTATCTTTATGTAACGATCTTAACGCCTATTACTTATATTTTCTATAGTCTAGTAAATTGAATCGGAAAATCCCGTGACTCGATGGTAGCCTGAAAAAGGGGTGTGGTTGCGTTAGCCCGGGTGTCGGAAAGGGTGCTGTGCCTCTCGCTCTGGGCTTGGTCGGGGTGAACGATAGAGGAGGCGGGGGACAGGGGTTGCGAGTGCTCGTGTAATGTCTGACAGGGGGGAGCCGCGTCGGGTCGAGAGCGACGGATCAATACGGCGCGTCCCCTACCCGCGTCGTGCTGCCCAACCAATCTCCGCAAGCCCTACGTCTTTCGACGCCAACGCTTTGTTTTTTATAGCTCTCATTAACCATGCTCTTCGATAAATGAATAAAAGCATGTGTTGGTATTTGTTTCCAACAGCGTCTAGAGAGAGCGGGCATTTAGTTTGTGTTTTATATTAATTCAGTTCATTATTTCTTAACAATTTCTTAACGGCATTGTCATAAAGCTTTCGCAGGTCTTCAGCATTATGCATTTTACATTTAAAACATTATTTAAATTATTGGATTTTTTGCTGGTTACCATAAACTTGACAGAAATTTATAGGTATATGTTCGTATATCTAGGTACTTTAGTTAAATTTTGACTTCACATACCTACATTTTTTAACTTGAAATCCTTTGAAATACTTATACATATTTAAATAATATTTCCAATGCCATTTTTGTAATATTAGGTTTAATTAAATAATTGTTGAAATTAATTATACAATCTGTACCAATCTAATTACTTAATCTTTTTATATAATTTTACACAGAAAATAAATAATAGTATGTGGTAGATAGTGGTAGTTATTTCACAGTAATAATCTCAAACCCAGGATGTGGGTATATTGAAGACGTGTTTAGAGTATAAATTCCTTTAGCTGTGTTGCGGATCTATATTTAGTTGCTTGTAGTAAAAGCACCCTCCTGAACTAACGTACGCCCTAATATACTCCCAATGTTCCGACAATCCGACACCTTTTTTGCTTACTGACATTCGGCCTCGGCCAGTATATTGATATTCCGTTTATTACCCTACGGCGGCGGTCGTTTGCTGTGTGTAGACGATTTTTTGCCGCCCGCATGTGTTCCGTATGTGGGTCTGTTACATTGATTTCGGATATTATAGCTTTGTTAAAAGTTTAACGGTTACAGTAATGTGTTGCCAGTTCTCGGCTCTGTTTATTCTTGTACTTGTTGCATTTTAGTAGAATAATCTGGTATATTAACATTATTATGAAAATACCTTAGAATAATAACATATAGAAGGTAAGTTCACGCTCAAAAAGTGAGGCATTTCAATTGGAGCCTAATGGAGCTTACGCCGGAACCGTTCCGTAATGTACAAGTCATTGTACTGCACGTACGTACGCAACTCTTAAAAAATAAATAGGTAATTATGACGGCTTGTGCATTCAAATGGTGTCATAACACATTTGAAAATCTTAAAAAGGTTTTTAACGTTACTTTTAAAAGTATTTCGACGATTTATGTTAATAAAAACAAAATTTGATTTCAGAATTTGTATAGTGGTTTCCGTGTGTACGTGTGTAATCGTCTGCCCGCCATTAGTATTTTTAGATTCAAATTTTTAAAGTTCGAAGTACTGACACTATCCTTCTATACGTTATTATTCTAAGGGAAATGCTTTGGTATCTATATAGAACTAAGTGTTGTCTGTAATTAGTTTTACTTAGTCGCAGCGTAAGAAATCTAGCGAAATCTTTAGGAGATATTCCTAGAGATAGAGTATTTGGAAGACGTTAGCGAGAGAGCCGGCAGTCCAACTTTCTGAGGGTGATTACATGTGGTGGGTTCTGGTGGTGCCTTTAGTTTTACCGAACCTCATTGCACGCATTCACACTCCCTTCACTTTCTTCACGATAGGCAGCGGCCTAGCAAAGGTCCATGACTTGACACTTACCATCAGGTGTACTGTTTGCCACCGTGTGCAATAAAAATAAACACGATATTTCCAGACGAAATTACCAAGGGTGCAACATGCACATATATCGCTAGCGTAGCTTTGATTTCTCTGTAGTTATCAGATTAGCACAATACTCTATCTGGTCTCTGGTTACAATTCTAGACTACATTTTGGTCTGAGAATATCTTGACTGAACTCGATGACGTGTTGTCCAAAGATATATTCCTTAGTGCGAGTGTTATTTAAATAAAAAACTACCGCTATTCCTACGCTGAAAAAAGACCTTTAGGTGTATTAATTTTTTTTTGGCCATTACGGAGATAAAGGAACTGCTTACGGTGGCCCGTTATAATGTTGACAACAGATCTTTAACTTTACTATGACCCACATCTCCCTTTTCTAGTTTCAGGCGGTTGGACGGGGTGTGGCCAGATGGTAATAATTTTTTTAAAAATATTTGCATTTAAGATAAGCCAGAGCTCATTCTATTTGAATAAAAATCAAGCCACTTTGATAAAACATTATCGATACTTGATTTGTAAAAAATACATTTAGTTTTAAATACCATGAGTCATTTTTAGTGTCTATTGTTTCACAATAACGTTATCGTTTCTTTGTTTTACTTATCAATTGTTGTAAGATTATATTATTTAGAAAGGATAGAAAGCTCAAACACTGTATTGTTACTACTATTTTACTAGGAAAAGGTACTTTGGTCAAATATTTACAGAGTACCTTCATTGTGTGATGTTATCTATTTTTTATTATTATGAATCGGATCGGACAATCTCTCATCAAAAATTACAATAACTAAGTGTAAATAACTATCTTTACAACGAGTCGAGGGCCTCCTTTCGCCCGCGTTTAACTTTTTTAACTGCTCCAATGAAAAGCACCGACAATCTACAGGTTTCCGAACTGTTGATGCAATGAACGCATTTGAAATATACAATTTAGAGCTATTACCGGTCGTTGCGTAACATTCGTTTTGGAAGCGATAATTGCTTGGTTTTATGTATAGAGAAGTAAGAACCCTACTTTAATACGCCCAGTGTGGATGTTTTATCATGCCAGTTTGTAAAGGATAAGCGTCCGTCTTTTCAAATATTATAAAAGTAATTTAATTAAGTCATATCTATATATTTAATCACAAAGTACAGATTTACGACTAGTGTGTGTTACCAGTGATGATTTATGTCACGAAAACGTGATATTTAAATGTAGGTCTACTAAACTCAAAATCACTCAGTGTGCTATGGAGCGGGCTACGCTCGGGATATCTCTGTGAGATAGAATCCGAAATACGGAAATCCGCAGAAGAACGGATGTAACTGATATATCACTAAGAATTAGAACGCTAAAGTGGCAATCGTTCCTCGAATCGACAACCGCTGAGGAAGAAACATTCTCGAGTGGCGACCACATATCGGACAACATAGTGTAATAATTTAGGTGGATCTATGACGGCACGGCACAGGACCTCGCTTTATGGCTAAGCATGAGAAAGGCCTTACGCCAGGAGGTGACGTCGAAATACTGAATTATTATGACGTGTCACCGAATTTATCTCTTGTCCATTTGCCTTTTTAATTCCAGATTAAGTTTCATATACCTACTTACTTATTATATATGTCTGATAACGTCTACTCGACAGAAGAGCTGAATTTCAAGTATGATATTGACAATTTATTGGGAGAAGCGTCATCGACCATCAACTCACTAATAAAAATGGGAAAAATAGGCTACTATCCTGGACTGCACGATTGCTGTATATGGTCGCTGATTATTATATTTTGTTTGCAACGGATCGTACAGGTTTTTTGAGTCTGCCTCATGCAATGTATAAATAATAATGCCTCATGTATTTGTGACCACTGACGTCAAGTCACCCTGCTCCGGTGGTCCGCCCAACGACGAAGGCAATGTGTTGCGCGGTTGGGTTTTGGGTGTGCGTGCTTACGCCCCTCTGTCGCCCCGGACGGAGTGGTGCGAGGAGCGCGCCGACCGTAACCCACCCCCCAAAAAAAAAGGAGTCTGTATTTGTGTCCTTCCTTGTAGTGGTGAAGTAAGTATAATATGCACACACCTCCTTAAACGTGGTTGTCGTAAAGACGACTAAGGGATATGATATAAAGATAACGTCTGTGCAAGCCTAACCCTATACATATACGTCTAACGTGGTAGTGGTATAATAGGTTATTTTGCACTTATTGTGGAGGAGGCTCGAGCCCAGCAGTTGGGCGTACATATATGAGCTGAGGTGATGTCTTTAGGCCGAATGATGATGATGTCTTTTAAGTTGAGCAACATTGGTAGGTACTATACATATATTCACTAGTTAATTTGGAGTAAGAATATAATTCACCTCTCCCTTTCTTGCTTGTGGGTGTCGTAAGAGACGACTATGGGATATAATATACAGATAAGATTGTAAGAGAAGGAAAACTCGAAAACTCTATGCGAACACGTCTGAGCAAAGTGATATAGCAGGTCAAATTCTCTCCCACAATGGAGGGACGTATATAGGCTGAGATGAAATGAGAGTTAATACAATCTGCCTGACGGATACAAAATAGCTATATATATTTATTATATCCATTAATAAAGATAAAAATATAAATATAAAATAAGCAAAACGTTTAGTTTTTATAATAATCAAGGCGTTGAGCAAGGATAAACTGCTAATTATATTTATTTTTACGGAACACTTCAATTAGGTAGATATACTCTTCTACGAAAAATCTTTAAAACTAATAATTTACTATTTTTTTTTTGTGGGTGGGCTGCGGTCGGCGCGCCTCCGCACCACTCCGTCCGGGGCGACAGAGGGGCTTAAGCACGCAACTCCCGCAACCCACCCAAAAAAACCACGTCGCCTTCGTCGTTGGGCCGACCACCGGAGCAGGGTTACTTGACATCTGTGGTCGGCCCGACGGAATACCCCCTCTTGGGGTACCCTCCCATCGACCGACGTCCCCCCATCGGGGAGGACGTCAGTCTTTCCTCACGCGGTCGGCCTCTCGGCGGGTGACGGACTAATCCCCGGTCACGTCACCCGCGGCCTCAAATAATTTACTATAAACGTTCAGTACGGAAATAAATAATGTAAAACAGTTTATTGCTTTTTTTCCCGTTCGCGTTGATTAAAAACTTGTTAATTAAAATGTACTAGGATAAATGTAAATATTTATAGCTTTGGACCTGATTTGGAAATTATTAGTTCAAGCCTGTATGGTATGTTAAAATCGTCCAGTAAATCGTAATCTAAATGAACATACTGGTTACATCGTTTCCAAGCCTTGCGGGATGATATAAGGACGTCATGTAGCTCCATAACTTACCTACTGTATTACCCCGTCATCGATAATAGTACGGGCCACCGGAATCGATACCTTGACTTCGCTGGCCCGGCTGGAGTCTTTACTCTTACACTCGTTGACATTGCAACATTGAGTCCGGTCATCCTCCCTTCCGATGAGTGCCTAATCACAAGCCGACCACTTTAATTTCTAGGAATTTACAAAGGTACAAATATGTGGCATCACCACCATGGAAGGGAATTAGTTAGCGAAAAAAGAAGATTTATTTCGAAGATTATTTCTCGGATTCCTTTTGCTGTTTTTACGTTAGCTATTTACGTACTTTAATCATTTCTTACAATATATATGTAAAGAAAGGACGACTCTTAATAAAATGTAGTCTTAATCCGTCTCTATCCGTCTGGTGACAGAGTAAGAATACAATTCACCAGTCCCTATCTTGCCCGTGGATGTCCTAAAAGACGACCAAGGGACATAATACGCATATAACATCTATGCAAAAGAAGGAAAACTCGAAATGAAATCCTATACCAACTTGTATGATCAGCATGGTATAATAAGGTCAGATTCCCTCCTATTGTGGAGGAGGCTCGAGCCTAACAGTGGGACGTGTATGGGCTGAAATGATGATGATGATAATCCTTCTCAACACGGATCATGGTAAACCTAATTATTACCGAAACTAAATGCAGCTAAATACTTTTTTCACAGTCGAAACTCAATCTACGAGTACAATTATGTAAAAAAAGTGTTTGTATACTTATGTACGTACGTAAGAAGTTATAGTTCTTTGGCATAACAAAATAAAAATATATCTAAAAATTTTTTTCGCGTTATCTTACGCTTGTAAAACAAACGACACTAATAATAGAAAAAATATTTAATACAATGAAAGTTTTATTATAACACAAAATCTAGTTGACATTTGTGAAGGTGTGAGCGCGCATCCTAAAAAATGTTGACTAGCTAACTTCAGGGTGTCGGTTTTTCGTGACGATGTGCGCGCGCATCGTAAAAATTTACTCATAATTTTTCCCTAACGCGCCAAAAGAATTATAACTTCAAAAACTTCATATCCATAAAAGCCGGTATAAACGGTTGATCTGTTTGTAAATTTACTCAGGATATTTGGGACAATAATACTTTATACAGGCTATTATGACATGTGTGCAGTCAATTTATGATATGGCTGCCGAGACCGGCTTAATGATGGCTCAATTGAAATTACTTAGTCACCCCAAAGCTATACGTTCAGTCATCTGTGGAATTCAGGTCCACTTCCTGGGTTGACAATTAAAACGGATGAGACGTGCGGAACGAATCATGACGAATATGGACCACTATTAGCATACAAGTATGAAAATTTAATAAGTTTGATATACACTGATACATTATTAGAAATGTATTTATTTATAATACTAGCAACCCGCCCTCGCTTCGCTTCGGTTTCAGTCGCTTTACCCGCGGCGTAGTTCCCGTTCCTGTGGGAATACCGGGATAAAATATAGCCTATGTTACTCCCTCATATTATAGCTTTCCATTGTTGAAAGAATTTTTGAAATCGGTTCGGTGGTTTAAGCGTGAAAGCGTTACAAACAAACAAACATCCTTACTTTCGCATTTATAATATTAGTATGGAAGTATAATATTGGCATTATCTAATTGTACCTATAACGTGTGTAAAGATGAACAGTAGCTACGAATAACTTTTGCCTGATTTTATAGTCATTGTATTGGATTTTTAATTGCCCGACGATTTGAACGCTTTTCACTTGAGCATAGGAAGAATAGGGTATTTCACTTTCAAATTTATTTTGTATATTTTTTCGTCTCCCCGCTACAGTATTAATATTTAAAGATCGCGCATTGTATATTGTATAAAAATACAATTAAATTGTTACAAATTATATTATTGTTTACACCTTAGTTCTTCTGTGATTATGAAGACTAAAAAGCTTTCGAAACGTCGGATTGGCGTCAGTCGTGTTCCTAACTTAGAAATCATTAAGTACATAAGTAACATAAAGTTACTAGTTAGTTCCAGTAGTATGATCGTGCTAAGAATTTCGTGAGGTACAATATTGAATTTTGTTTGGTTAATTTTTTTTTGAGATAGAAAAATATCAGAGCAACATAGATTCTGAAATTATGCTCTGTAGACCGTAATAGGTTCGCTACGTGAATCACAGAAAGCTATGGTTGACCGCATCTCATCTTTCTCCTTTTGAGGATAAAAAGCTGTTTGACGTTATGAAACTGAGATATTGCAAAGTATAATTCTTTCAAAACTTTTTAATGGCAGTGGACATATTCTTCTTCTTCTTTTTTTGGCAATCAGCTACAAATACGAGCCATTTTTGCCAATGTCGAGTTATAATTATCTTTTCAAGTTATCAGTTTCTTCGTGTCATTAATGGTCTGTCAGTAAGTCAAAGTGTCGCCCTCAACAGCGTAATGGCCACTGTTAAGGGTATCTTCTGAGAATTTTGGTGGAAACAAAAAGGTATGTATAGCAGTTTTATATCATATTCACTATACCTCAGCAGTTCTGCCGCTATATATTACATAAAATGCCATCAAGATTATTGCATGTAACACGTTAAAACACTGATATTGAATATAATACAAGAACACCACATGACACTTCCAGATTCCAGCATATATATTATATAGACTAGGTTGCTTCAGTGTTGTACTTTTGTAGATACTCTATATTCTAATAATTCTTACTCGTTATAATCATAATCACCACTATGCCGTTCGCCGTTTATTTCTGGACGTCGTCTTCTCTCATGTATCGCCACAAATTGCGGGCGTGCCGCCTGCATCCAGCGATGCTCAGCAACTTTCACCCAGTTTTCGGTCCACCTGGTTGGGGGTCCTATTATTCTTGCTACCTTAACTATTTTTATTATGATCACGAAATCGAAAGTTGATAGAAGAAAATTGCATAGTCGCGATTTCGTGTTAATTTCTGGTGAGACAGATCAATGCATGGTCTACAACATAATTTATTATGTTTATAGAAAGAGTTTTAATTTAACAAAAGAATTCGGTTCAGTAATTCCTGTGGCTTACTCAAACAAAATACTTTCACTCATTATTTTTTTAATGAACGAATACTAGAGGAGGAAAAGTTAACACTAATTAAGTGACCAGTAGCAACATTTAATTTGTTAGATTTAATTTATTTACTAGCCATCCGCCCTTGCTTCGCTTCGTATTCAGTCGGTTTGCGACCGCATTTTAAATATTTAATATCTCCTAAGATACTGTATGCGATTGCAGTACATGAAACCTCGTTTTCAATTCCCGGACCGGGCATCATTTTATAGGGTTTACTGAGAAGAAAAATAACCAAAGTTAGTCCCTATTTAGACAGCTACCTAGTTAGAATATTATCAAAATCGTCCCAGCCGTCATAAAGATTACCCGGAACAAACAAAAACACGAACAAAAAATGTTTTAACTGGTTTAAGATATCGCGCAAATAATTTAATCGTGAGCATGAAAAAATCAACTAACTTTTTTAACATTAACTAAACTATTTTATTATTACAAACAGAAACTTAACTTTTACTTACATGTATAGATAGATATGAGCGATTACAAACAGTTATTTAGATTAGATTTATTTCTGAATTCATTATTTTGATTAGTCTGTTCGACCTGTTCTAACTCTAATTTCTCTACTGCTCTGAGCCTAAACTACTTGCACATTATAAATTATAAGCATTTGAAATCACCTTATTTACCTACATATTGTTTTTATATATTTATTTTTAGGTTGTAGATGATTTTATTTCAGTTTCTAGATTTCGTTATTAATCTTAATATAAATTATATTACAGTAATGTTCATGAAGATGTTATAACCTTATAAATAAATACTCTCATTTTATTTACATCAATTTACCAGTTGACATTTATGGTATTTAATAATTAGAATTATAAATTGTGAAATTTAACTTATTACAATTTCTGATGAATGTTCCCTTATTTTTTAATAGCTTAGATAGTAGTTACTCGTGTAAAAAGCTGGTTATTATTGAATATAATTAAAACTGAATTTAATGGATATCTTCTAGTTTGAAAGATTACTGAACACATTTAATTACATATTTATTATACTATATATTGTTGCCAATTATTTCATTACCGTTGAAATAGGCTGGATATGTATGTATTTACTTTGTATAATAATGTCCTAAAATTTGATCTAATTGCTAATTTAATAACAAATTTCTTTATTTTCTCACCACAACCTATGTCAAAAATTTATAGATGATATTTATGTAGGTTTTCAATCTGTGTATAATAATTAAAATTGTCATTTTGAACTGCATTACACGTGGGGTGCATTTGTCACTGTCTAGCAAGATCCCCATCAGTTGCACCCGCAGTGGGGCATAAATAATAGTAGAGTGATAGTAAAACGGGGGTCACACCTGGCTGGCTGGCATTCCCATCGTACCCAGTGATCGGAAGTCGATAGCTTCGTCACGCGTGTCATGGCGTATTCATTCTGGTCAGTGCCATGGCCCGCTAGCCGGATACCATCACTTTTTAAGCGTCTCAATTATGCTTTCAGACTCTTTGATGGCGACCCTCTTTAAGTGCCACTTGTTAAGGAGGTTCCGTTTTGATATATTTTTTTACTAACACAGACTTGTTAGTGTATATTATTTTTTTTTTTTTGTAAAAATATTGTAGATCACTTATAAACTGCCTTTTATTTGTAATTTTTTTCTATTTGCTGGCTAGGTATTAACGCAAATATTCTTTGTTTATTTGTGAAATGTTCTAGAAATTAAATGGTGGAGTAATATGGTTACAACTATCAGATTTCTCAAGCTTCTGATTGCCATAGACAATTATCACGGATATTCCACTCTTAAATACCGCGACTGATGTAGTAGATTGTAATTCGAGCGCCGTGTTTGATGACCATAAATACTTTTAACTTTATTTTGACCATGTTGTAACCTTATGACAGGAACATAGATATAGATAAATAGCAGATATTCCGTAATAAAGAAACAAAAGCAAATATCTCTTTTATATTTCATAACTGAGTATTTCTCAGTTCATTTTATTATCGAATAACAATATCGAATTCGATTTATACCGAAGTTTCATCTTTTAATGGAACTATTTTTATTTTCTAATTTAAAGATAGGTTTTAAAAAAATTTACTACACCGTACAGCGAATATTGTGTTTCGGGATTTAATATTATACCTACAAGGCTTTGTTAAGCACATTTATGTAATACAATACATTTAATATTGTCTATAAAATGCGTATTATTATTATTATTATTATTATATTCTAGCAACCCACCCTCGCTTCGCTTTCAGTCGCCTTACCTGCGTAGTTTCCTTTCCCGTGGGAATATCGGGATAAAATATAGCCTATGGTACTCCCTGATATTATAATTTTACATTGGTGAAAGACTTTCGCATTTACCTATAATATTAGTAGGGATGTATATTAGATGCAGTTATATCTGAACGCACCTTCAGCTTTTCTCATTCTAATTTTATGTTCATTTTATATCTAGTAAGTTGTCACTTTATTTTTGACGTAGTTTTGTGCTAGCTTCCGACTTATGGTTCACACATGCGACATTCATCTTTGAGAGTTTGGCTGATATTTGTTTAGTTTTTTTTTTAATTATCTATTATGGGGACTACAACTAACGATGTCATGTAAATAACGTTAGTATATAATTAATTAAATATACCGTCTATTATTGTCTCGTTTTGTCCAATAAACCTAATGTCTGTTGACATCCTTATCTAAGGAAAAGTTTTACGACTAGCCTTCTTTGAACCCTCTGTGGGCATATAATTCTTGACCGAACAGCAGCAGATGGAATTTGGTAAATTGTGTGTCCCTTAGATACTTGTCTTGTGTAATTTATGTAGTGTCTTTTGCGGGTTCTATTCTTTACTGCGACGTCTTCATTGTCGTTATATAACACCCAATTGTCCTAAGGTCGACTTTTAGGATGTTCTTATTCAAGATTATAAATTATTCTCCAGAGTGTCAACCTTTTTCTTTTTCAAGCTCAAGGAATACAAGTTATCTATAAAGATCTTTTCCTGTTACGGCATATTAGTCTGTGGTAGTGATATCGAAATTTCTCTATAGATATCAATAAATTTTATGCCTACGAAAATACTACTGAGCAATATATTTATATACTAATATATAAAGCTGAAGAGTTTGTTTGTTTGAACGCGCTAATGTCAGCAACTACTGATCCGATTTGAAAAATTCTTTTAGTGCTAGATAGCCCATTTATCGAGGAAGGCTATAGGCTATATACCATCACGTTAAAACCAATAGGAGCGGAAAAATAATGAAGAATGTTTCAAAATCGTTTTTTCCCTTTTGAGAGCTTCCGCCGAGTAAACGGTTGAATTTTCGCAAAAATCATGTGTGACAGTATCGTATTGTTTAAAAATATTTTCATCTTTTAGATAAACCAAGTCGCTGCTTAAAGTTAGCGTTAGACGAAAGTAACTATACCATGCGGACTAAGTCGCGGGCAGAAGCTAGTTTATATTAATTTTAGGAACAGTGTATTATCAGTTATACATTATGGCGTACGTTGTTATAATTATTATACTATTATAATTGAGGTACATCATAAGTCTATATAAGAGAGAAAGAAAGAGACATGGTAAGTTACAGTAAATCTACGAGTTATTTTTAGGAGGATATCCTTCCACTCTTTCTATCGCCTAGTTAGAGCCTGATGACTTTTAATGTCAAAAGGCCCTAACTAGGCACTTGCTATTGTTACAACCAATACTTGAATCGAACCAGAAGCAATTATTTTAAATATTAAACTAACTGTTGGATTATGACCTACTTAGTATGTGTACTCACGTATTTCGATTTCAGTTACAGCAATTATGGCACGAACCAACGTCATTTGCTTGCCCGCAAAGCAAACACCGAACCTATGTAGGTCTAAACAAATATTAGGTCAGCTATTTCATATTATGCCGATTGTTTAGCATATTAGCACAAATATCCACATTTATGTACGTGACGTTGTGCTATTAAATATTTATTCCGAAATGAAATCGTGATTAAAATAATTATAGCGTTTATTAAATTGTTCAGTTGGTTATATTTTTGTAATATCTGGTGTTGTTGGTATAAATCAATTTAATTATTCATTCCTATAGTAGGTTATAATAACGTCACTCTCTGCCCAAATCCTCCTAGGCAGCAGAAAAAGCGTGCAATCTCATAAGCTGATGTTGACATAGATTTCTATCGCCATTTGGGCGGGCCAACGGTACCGAGTCCTTATCTTGCTTGGTAATATTACAGCCGCGGGCCGGTCCGTCCGGTGTAGTACCACACTCTCGTAGAAAATCGACGTGTGAGTAGTTGCAGTTTCTTACTGCACTTCGTTGGGTGAGCGAGAGAGCTGGAAGGCCAGCTTTCTGAGGGTATTTGGGTGTGGTGGGTTTTGTTGACGAATTTAGTATCACCAGACCTATTTCATGTATTCAAATCAAATCAAATCATTTATTCTGCATAGGCCCCTTAAGGGCACTTACATATTGTCAAATTACACGTTTGAATACAACACAATAATCTACCACCGGATCGGAACGCGGCCACAAACTGAGAAGATCCGGCAAGAAACTCAGCGGGCAGTAATTTTTTTTCTTAATCTTTTAAATATGTATACATAATACTTATTATACTTCGTATTCACACTCCCTTCACTCTTCTTCACGGTGGGTAGCGGCCTAGCAAACCATGAGCGGCAGTGTCACTTGTCATACATGTACCGTTTGCTCGCTAGGTACCGATAGCAAAAAAAAAAAACAGCTCATCTCATCATCTCAGCCCACATAAGTCCCACTGTTGGGTTCGGGCCTCCTCCACAATGGGAGAGAAATTGACATAGGCATACTGGTTATACATGTTAGCATAGAATTTTCCGTCGAGTTTTCTTTCTCTTGCATATCTTATCTGCCTCTCATATCCATTAGTCGTCTTTTACAACACTCACTAGCAGTAAGGGCAGTGATGAATTGTATTATTACTCTGTTATCACACGTTTGATTTATTAATAGAGAAGAAGCATTTAAATCGCAGTTAGAAGTTGTACTTTAAAACGCAGTTGCTTTGTTTTCTAGATGAAAAATTTACAAAATCCATTCAAAAAGCCAAAAACAAAAATAGATTTTTTATTGTGATTCGAGTAAATATTTTACATTGCTTGATTGCTATTATTAGATACATTACAAAAATAAAAACTATAATCTATAAAACATCCTATTTAGACTTGAATGTTCCATAGATTATAGAAGCCGCATCGCATGAATAATAGCTATAACTATTTATTCTCTATAGGAATCCCTACTATCAATATATTGTAATACGCAGTTAATTAAAACAATAGTTTTAATTAGCAACCAATGAGATTGCAAAATGCGTCATTGCGATAGATTCCTGTGTCGTGTCAATCGATCCAGTCAACGTCCTGTGGTTATGTTAAAATCCATAACATAATACTTATTGTGTATTAACGTGACGAATTGACGTGGATACATGCTATTGTGATACATATTTACATGTGGAATACAAATGAATCACAAAGTACGAACACATTAGTAGTTAAACGGTTTGGTAGCCTCGCTGTGTTTGATAATCATCTCGGTACATATACGTCTAACTTCTGAGCGCATGCTTCAATTATAATAGGAGAGAAGTTGATCTATTATATCGCGCTGGTCAGTCAGGTTGGTATAGAGCAGAGTTGACAACCGCCCTGTTTTCCCAAAAAATACCCTAGCTTTTGTTAGTATACTGGAGAGCTTTTTAATCCGCGCCCTGTGTTTTTAAAGCGCTCTGATAAAAGTTGGGTACTTTAAAATTCGTGCGCCATTCTTACAATTCTTACGTTACAGGCAGCTTCACGGCTCGCGTGTGTCCGCTCTAGCCTGCTGATCGGACCGGGGAATTGTCCGTCCCCCGCAGTGTGGCTAACCGCGCGACGGCGACCGACGTCCCAGGATGTCGAGAGGTGAGGGTACCTGAAAGGGTATTCCGTCGGGCCGACCACTGACGACAAGTCACATCTGCTCCGGTGGTCGGCCCAACAACGAGGTGACGTGGGTACGGGTGGGTTATGGGCCCGCGCGCCGTCCTTTCATCGCCCCGGACGGACTGGACCGCGCGTGCGCTTACCATAGCCCACCCATAAAAAAAAAAAAAATGCTAGCAACCCGCCCTCGCTTCGGTTTCAGTCACCTTACCCATGCAGTTACCGTTCCCGTGGGAATACCGGGATAAAATATAGCCTATGTTACTCCCTGATATTATAGGTTGCCATTGGTGAAAGAACTTCTGAAATCGGTTCGGTGGTTTAAACGTGAAAGAGTAACAAACAAACAAACTTCCATTCACGTTTATAATATTAGTAAGGATACTCTAAGTAATAATAATATTGACATCCATATAAACTATTATCATATAAATACATATTATTATTATTTGCCAGGCGTGTCAGACAAGTGTAGGTACTAGGAGAGGTACTAATATGTATGGTATTTCTATTCACAAGTTGTACTCCACGTGAGTCATTGTGAAGCGCGCGCCGTTTATCAACGCATAAAAACTTCATTAACACATGTGTAGAACAACCACGAGGTAATATTTGTTGTTCTTACAATGGAGAGCTTTGCTCTGTCAATATTAATATTGTTTATTCAAAATTAGTGCAGTTTATTGAATTTTAGAAGCTTTTCGGAAGCTTATTGACTGATGTTTCCACGGAAGCTTTTCGGAAGATTATTGACCCGATAAATATGTTAAAACTTCTATGGAATGATGGAGTAAGGATAAAATTCATCACCCACTATCTTGCTCATGTTTTAAAAGACGATTAAGGGATTATATATGCATTTAATACTAATGCAAGAGAAGGTGAAACTTGAAATAAGACAACAGTAAGAAAGATTGGACACGGTCACTTCTTTGGTCATTCGTATACAGACATTGACTCCCTGTTTTCATATGCAGAATTTCTGTTCTTTTCATTTATGTACGCCATCATTATCATTCTGCTCTTATGCTAATTACTCGAGGTCGACGGAGTATGTACTCTGTTGCCTTTGTACAAATGAATTATTGGCAATAGTTTTATGATCGTCAGTCTTACCCCAAGTCTCCTTGGCAATGTAATTGTTAAACAGACGGCACTGGACTTGCCCCAGGTCGATGTAAAGATCTTAGTAATCTTTTACGACACCCTCGAACAATGCAAGGGTTGTTTAATTTGTAATCGCTACTACGCAGCACTGCCGTACTTTGATATATGTTAGTAAAACTGCTATGTATACCGAACCAGTTTTGACACCAAAATTTATCACGCGCAATAATAAAAGAATTTGTCTATCATAGTTTTGTAACGCTATTGTAATGTAATGCACCTGCGCATTCAATTGCAGTCGTTTCGCAAATACGATTCTATTTCTTCATTTTTGTTAGAGCAAATATTTTATTAAATTGAAGATTAGTGATCATCAACGTAGTAATTTATTGGTTTGGAACCATGACACATATAACCGCGTCATAAGTTCGTAATTGAGCCAATACAGTCATCATCATACTGCTCATATCCCAATTACTTGGAGTGGACTCCATATGTGCTCTTCCTTCTTAATAAATATTGCAAATGTTATTGGCAATAGTTTTGATGATATGATTGTCCGCCTGCATGATGTTAATCCTCCGTGGGAATATAGTTTCTGACTAGACGGCATCAGTGTCGGACCAGTGGGCCTACTCTTGAAATTAATTCTAATTTCGAATCGGATTTGATTTCAATATCACCAAACTTATATTTGATACTCTTGAACAAAATCGAGAATGAATTTTTCGTGTTCGTCGTTGTTATTTTCACCAAATGTGCCATGTTTTCTTACTTTAAATTAATAACGTTATCGAACTCGATCACCACAAAGACGCTTTCTTGAAATTGTGCAACATTAACTATTTTAAACTACGTCTAAATCACGTCGGGAGTAGCAAATATTTGACTTAATCGACGAGAGTCGAATTCATTTAGTTTAGAACCGTTCCACCTAATTTGATTCTAATCGGGCGCTAGTGTCGCTTTCAAGAGTACCAAATTTGCTCAAATTCGAGCTGCGATTGGATTTAGGATTAGAATCGAGATTCAAGAGTAGGCACACTGATCGATGTAAAATTGAGTCAATATAACCTATTTAATAGTCCAGTTAGGTACCTAGATCCAATTTTGAGAAAGAGGTTAGCCGACCAATCCAACTCGGCTGGGCCGCGTTCGGGAAACTTGAGAGGACCTTCTCGTCCAATATTCCACAGTGTCTGAAAACAAGGATTTATAACCAGCGATGACTTACGGTACTGAAATGTGGTCTTTAAATGTCGGCTTCATAAAAAAACTCAAAGTCGCTCAACATACCATGGAGAGAGCGGTATTACTCTACGTGATAAACTCCGGAATACGGAAATCCGTAGAAGAACGGGTGTAACTGCCAAAGCCCGCAGAATTAGCACGTTGAAATGACAATGGGTAGGCGACATCACTCTTTGAACCGACAACTGTTGAAGAAGAAAGGGTCTCGAGTGGCGACCAGGAATCGCACGACACAGCGTAGGACGACCCCCTACTAGGTGGACTGCCGACATCTTGAATGTCGCATTCTCGTGGGGAGGCCTATATCCGACAGAGTACGTCTATAGGCTGATGGAATGGAATGGAAAATAACTTATTTGTAAAAGATACATGAGTCGCTCAAGTAAAAGTCATTACTAGTTCGCTAAGAACTTCCACTATAATACACGTTCAACATGAAACATGAGCCGGCGACGAACGGAAGGAGAGTTTTAAGTTATAACTTTGTACACTGGCTGAATCACAATGATGTTTATACACTACTTTGGAAAATAGACATTGCATCGTGTCTTTTAGTTCTTACTTGACAACGGCTTAATACTCTTTAATGTTCTTAATCTATTTCTGGAAGCTGAATGACCTTTGCTTGTTATAATTGAACTCGAAAATGGTAGCGGTCTGCGGGTTAATTACGTGAGAGATAGCAATGTGCATGATACGAGTATTTTTATTTATACAAGATTTTTGGGTTTTTTATATACCAACTACAATTTGGTGTTATTAGCGGCTACAAATAAATAACCTAACATTAAAAATAATGAATCAAGCAATCCTAACATATATCGTGGGTGTTGTAAAAGGCAACAAGAACCCCTATACGCATTTGAGTTAACTCCATTTACTGTGATATGAAATTGCTTTCCCAACGGTCAAAATTAAGATTGGCTGTCGTACAACTTAGTCAAAATCCTGCAGCATAATTTATTTTCTTTTACGCGTATTAGTGGCAGAAAATATGCCTATAAGTTAGTAGATAGAAAATAAAATAATGACCATATCAATATTTTTGGTTTCATACTTCTAAAGTAAAAATACAATTCACCACTCCCTCGTGGCCATGGATGTCATAAAAGACGCCCAAGGGATATGATTTGCAGATAATATCTATGCAAAAAGGAAAAAATCGACATTAAACCCTGCACCAACACGTTTGACCAGCGCGGTAAAGAGAAAGAGACTTGAGCCCAACAGTGATACTTACGTGGGCTGAGACGAATTAAAGGTTATTTTATATCCTTATATAGCGCTTTCGATGCTGTGTTTATGGTGTTACGGTATTTCTCACAAAAATATCTAAATAAACTAGTGTAAGTGGTCGGTACGGTTAGGTGATTTTCACTGTCGCTTGTTGAAAACGAAAGTGCAAAGTTCAGAAAACCAATTGTACGTTTGTACGTGCTGTCACGTGGCCGCGATGCGGATGGGTCTCGCCCGAGTGCGTTCAAGTGTAACGCCAGACATTAGACTTGAGCAAGTACTTACCTTTGCTAAAGTCAACTGACCACGAAATTAATGTTCTCTTTACTTAATGAATTGTGATGTTTATGTATTATACGTTTTTGGATTTCACATTTTATTTTGATACTACTTTCATCAAGAAGTCGACTGTTACCAGGAGTTATCCAAAGAAAATTAGTTCGGCTTTCTTTTTTCATTGTGCATAGGGAACAACAACCGATTTTAAATAAACATGGATAATATTTTCGGTGTTGTGACGGAGTAACAATACAATTCACCCGTGCAATTCGCCTGTGGATGTTGTAAAAGACGACTAAAAGATGTATATATGTAGGTAACATCTATGCAAAAGAAAAGTCGAAATTAAGCCTTATAGCAACATGTCTACCAGCGTGTTATGTTAATTTTCTCCTATTTGGGCAAATGCTCGAGTCTAGGAATGGGACGTGTATAAGCTGAAATGATGGTGATATTTTGGGGATGATATTTATTTAATTATTAAAGTTTACAGAGTATGTAATTGCATACAATCATCATCATCTTCGTAATCCAACCACTTGGGGTGACGCTGTATGTCCTCTCCTTTCTATATAGTTCTATCAGATATCATATATTTGTGGTCTTTTCCCTGTCTATCCATGTTATGCTTCACAGCATCTTTTCTTTGGTCCTCGTGTAATCATCATCATTGTCTCGGCTTTTATACGTCCCACTGGGTCTGCCTCCTCTACAACCGCCTGTCAACTGCCTCCTCTACAATAAGAGGCAAATTGACCTACTATACCATACTGGTCAGACAGGTTGGTATAGAGTTTTGTCTCGAGTTTTCCTTCTCTTGCATAGATGTTATACGCGCATTATATCTCTTGGTCGTCTTTCACGCCTTCCACGGCAGTGGTGAATTGTATAGTGTAATATTAATGCCAAATATACTTCCAAAGCAGTACTAATGCGAAACAAAGAGGTGCATTTTCGTAGAACTATTTTACTAGATACATAAACGCCATACTTCTGAACGCTATTTCGTCGAAACTACAAAAGCCAAAGGCACCTTTGGATGTTCGTTGGAAAACTAATTTGTTTATGACAAAAGTTGCTTGAATTATTGAATATTATATTGTAGTCGTTATTATGTTCTATACCTAGATTGCTAAGTAATGGCGTCGAGACGGCGCGCCGGCTGTCGCCAACAGGTCGCGTCGAACAACCCCAATGCAATTTAAAATTACCCCGAACCGAAGGGTTCATTTACTTTAAATATCCATTCAAATTAATTGCACACACGTGACGAGGCGAGTCATAAAGCAAATATATACTAACATATTTAACATTCTCGTGATAATTATTTTTCACGTTTACGCGGGTACACATTCTATCCTATCCTACTTTTCCTACTAATATTATAAACGCGAAAGTTTGTGAATATGTGAGCATGTGAAGATGTTTGTTGCTCTTTGAATAAAATTACTGAATGAATTTTGATGAACCTTCATTTATCCCGATATTTCCACGGGAAGAGGAACTGCGGGTGAAACCGCAGGGCGCTGCTAGTCTATACATAATTTTCATCATTAGCCGATATGCGTCCCACTGCTGGGCTCGAGTCTCCTTCACATCGGAAGGGAAATTGACCGGCTATGCCACGCTGATGGATTGGTATAGGGTTTTATGCCGAGTTTTTCTTCTCTTGCATAGTTATTGAACGTTGTATCCTTTAGTCGTCTTTTATGACATCTACAGGCAAGGCCTAGCGGGTAGTGAATTGTATTTTTACACCTTCACCAAACAGAACAATGATTCTATATAGAAGAAACATTCTTTTCGCCATATCATTGCTGCTTGTGTTCAATAAACTGTAAAGCTATTTGAATTACGTGAATAGAAATTGTATGCAACACAAATGCATTAATCGCATTAGCATAGAGTCGGGGTTGTGTTCGTGCAAGCAGTGAAGACCCTTACTGTAATCCTGAACTTGTACGTGATCAACCTAACTATGGTAGGTAGTTAGCGTTACGACAGACTACATGTTTGGTGTGTAAAAATTATAAGTTATGACACGTATATCCTTGCGACAATCTGGCGTTTAAGTAAAGAATTCGTCATTCATTACTGATATTCATATACGTGACTGAAATTAAACAATAAATGAATATGTTAATGATACTGGATATTAGTATTTTATCTATACAAATAAATAAAATTGAAATGTTTGTTTCTGATGTCAAAATAGTGGGCTTTTTTCATGCTCATACGGTTATTTCTACGATAACTATCATTAAAAACAAGTTTAAAACTATTTTGTCTGTTTGCTCCGGGTAATCTTCAAAACGGCTGTACCGGTTTCGATAATATTTTACTTCCAAATAACTGTCTATATTAAGAGTAACTTAGGCTATTCAAATAAATAAAATTGAAGTGGCTAATGTCAAAATAATATGACTTTTTCATGCTCACCCGATTATTTACACCTAAAACAAGTTTAAAAGAGTCTTTGTCTATTTGCCTAGCTGTCTGTTAGTTCCGGATAATCTTTAAAACGATTGTACAGACTTGGATAATGTTATACTACCAGTCTGTATAAAGAGCAACTTATATTTTATCCCGGTAGTTCCACGGGAACGGGCACTATGCGGGTGAAACTGCTGTTTACAAAATTAAATGATAAAATAATGAATATATTAACAGCCGATATTATTAGTATTTTATCATTGGAAACGTGGAAATGAGTGCATATTGCATAATTAAGATAACTGAAGGAGGACAGGGTTGTTGTCGACATTTTGTTGGTCTCTATGTTAAAACAAGTTCCTTTTATCGACCGGCCTTGACATAAGGAATGTGTAACACGCAACTAGTAACGTAATGCTATAAATACAATACAACAATATAATTTATTCAAATGGCAAACACCCCTATCCCTCCTGCTGTACGGAAGGGCGAGCAATAAAATCTACACCGACTATAAACTTTAAAGGGGTGTTTTATGCCGCGTACATTTATTTAGTAATCGTTTTACTTTTAAATATAAGAATATTGACGTCCACTGTTGGACATAGGTTTCCCCACATTGGGTTACGATACGTTAATAACACATGTTATGTTTTCCAAAAAAGTGGTCTTATAGCTCAGGTATAAGTCGATTTTTACGTTTCTTACGGGAAGATAAGGACTGGTGACAATGCATTCTTAATTTATCACTATACTTAGTTTAAATAAAAATTATCGTCCTCCACAATAAAAAGGAAATTGACCTTCTATACCTCGCTGGTCCGACTTCTTGGTATATGGTTTTATTCTGCGCCTGATGTCGCCCTAGCAGAGGCTGCGGGTGACCGGAACGGGGATTTAGTCTGGCATCCGCGGAGAGGTTAGCCTCGCGACGGCGATCGGCGGGGGACGTCGATGGGAGAGGGTACTCCCTCGGGGTATTCCGTTGGGTCGACCACTGAAGTCAAGGAACTCTGCACCGGTGGTCGGCCCAACGACGAAAGCGACGTGCTACATGGGTGGGTTAGGGGGCCGCGCGCCGCCCCTCTAGCGCCACGTACGGAGCCGTGCGGCGGGTGCGCTGACTGTAGCCCACCCAAAAAAAAAATGGTTTTATTTTGAGTTTTCCATCTCTTGCATTATCTATGCAAATTTTATACTTTAATTGTCTTTTAGGACGGGCAAAATAAGGGGTGGTGAATTGTATTTTTACTCCCGCACCACTCACATAAAAACAATAGACTAAGATACTATTTTATTATGGAGTATAAGCAAAAGCTAGTCATATACCTGCACATAACACTCTCCGTTACGATCTATTGTTATTGAACGAAGTCATCAAATAAGTATTCAATACGGTCAGGTAGCATGCGTAAAATTAAATACAAGAATCGTATCCAGTAAGAGATTATCACGGATTAACATTCCGACCGTTTGGGAGCCGCGCCCCAGGATTGTCAACGAAAAACCTACAATGTAGCAACAAAGCTTTTTTCGTAATGAAAGTGTAGAACCCGCGTCTAATTTAACCAATAAAACGGACAATGTATGCGGGTAGGCGCGGCGTGCGACAGCCGACACCGTGGCGACTATCGACCAATTCGTCTCCCACATCGTTTGTAATTATTTAGAATTAGAGGCTTGCATTAATATCAAACGACGAATAATATTGTGGGCCGTTACTATTTCCTTTGGTTGACTGTTGCGTGAACGAAACAATTAATTAATTAATTAATTATTAAGAACATGCAAATTGAATAACTACGTTTAATTAGTATAGTTAGATATTCAATGAGTGTCGAAATATTCGAATGTTTAATTCGTAAATCTATTTAAGAACTATAGAATAATATCCTACCTTTATTGCTATTATTTTTAATAATCTATTATATATAACAAGTACATTTATATTATGATTTCAGATGTTTACGTGAGTATACACAATATAAATAAAACAACTTCTTGTAGATTTCATTGCGTTTGTATTTGATTTTTGTTTGCCCAAAGTGTCGAATATTTTTCAACGTTCGTAGTCACGGCCAGATTAGTTAAAGAAAATTTAATAACAAATTTTTGTAGAGGGTAGATGTAAATCTCTCTAATAACGACGCTTGTTGGACGTGAGACATCTTAGTCCGCCCTTGATAAAAGCTGAAAAAAATAGTTTTATTTATAAGTACATTTATAATTAGACTAGTAAATTACTACAAGTTCAACGATATAGGTCCTGTTCCCGTGGAAACGCGGGGATAAAATATAGACTGTTACTACTTAATGATCTAGGTTAATTACAAAAACAAACTCACATACATTGTCATCATTTCAGCTCACATACGTCCACTGTTGGGCCTGAACTTTCTCTCCGATAGGAGGAAAATTTACTAATTATAAGCACAGGCTAGGCACAGGGCTTTATTTCGAGCTTTTCTTTTCTGGCATAGATGTTATATGCATATTATGGGTGGTCTAAAACGAGTTATTTTGTTATATAGAAACCTACTAAAGTACGTTTAATTTCATAGCGATTATTCGTGAACTAGCTCTTGTTGCTTGCGACTTCGTTCCGTGTGAAATTATTAAATAAGTTTGCGAGTTTGTGTGAAATTATAAAAAATAC
Organism: Lymantria dispar; assembly: GCA_032191425.1. NCBI lineage: Eukaryota > Metazoa > Arthropoda > Insecta > Lepidoptera > Erebidae > Lymantria > Lymantria dispar. Next base: position 10,897,338 of record CM063455.1, read on the forward strand.
ATGTGCAACTCGCAGACTCATGAAAACCAGAATTAGTTAACAATTTTATAGCTTTTAGTTTTTTGTCGTGGTCCAACAATATTTTTTCCGTAATAAAAGTTGCCTATGTTACTCCTTATAACATTAGCTATCATTCTAGAGAAAACATCGTTAAAATCAGTCCAAACGTTTAAGTAATAACAAAAGATTATTTCTAAAAGAGATTTGCATAAATTCCTGTACAGCGTGGGATTTTTAAAATCTTCATGGATTGATTAGATAAATATACACAGATAGCTGCGTATGGCACAAGTATTCGTCTTGTGGGTGAATCAAACCTACGACTCCGCATGGAAGGTTAACTCTACCATCTGTGCCTTCAAAATACATATTATATGCATAGGACATAATACAAGCAGTGTTGTCTGTGTGATGAATGCTTGTGGTGTCATAAAAGGCGACAAAGGGATATACGCATAAAATATATAAGCAAGAAATGGAATTCTCGAAATGAAACCCTATCCTAACCCAGACCAGCCTTGTAGAGAAGGTCAATATTAGTCCTATTAATGAGGACGGACCCAAACCTTCATTACAAATATACGATGGTCAAATTCTGTCAGCGAGTCCTGGTGCTCTTTCACTTGTGTTATATCTTTAGACACAGAGAAGGAAGATTCACTACAACTTTACCATTTGTCGGGTTAAGGACAAAAATATAATGAAATTTATCAGTAGGTACTTAAATTAGGAATGTATTTAAAATTTTATAAATACTTTTCATAATAATATGATAGGTATTTGATATTATTATTATTGAAACGATTTCAAATTGATTTCATTCGAATGCAATATATTTGTTGGAAGGAGAATACTTAATGAAGGAAAAAACTACAAAATACATTAATCTATACCAATAAATAAAATTGGAGTGTCTGTTTGTAATGTCAAAATAATAGGCTTTTTTCATGCTCACACGGTTATTTGCACGACACCTATGCCTAAAATACACATTAAAAAATTTTTGTCTGTCTGTCTGTTTGTTCCGAGTAATCTTCAAAACGGCTGGACCGATTTCAAAAATTCTTTCACCAATGGAAAGCTATAATATCAGGGCGTAGGCTATATTTTATCCCGGTATTCCCACGGGAACGGGAACTACGCGGGTAAAACGACTAAAACCGAAGCGAAGCGAGAAGCGAAGGCGGGTTGCTTACTAACAACTTTGATACTTCAAATAAGAATAAATGTCTCCGAGTGCCTAAAGTAATCTACACTAGCAATATTCATTTAACGTAATTACTCTTGACTGCGCCAACTAACATTCTATACGCGGAAATTATAACCATGTGTGGCTAGGTGCCAGCTGTGTAAAAAGGAAGGGTGGCAATAATTACTATAAAAAAATAGCAAACCTTATACCTTGTACCTACATTAAAGCGGATGCGGCGCAGTTAGTACACAATATACCTATATGTAATGATACTCGAAGAGACAATCACTAAATATCGATTAGGGCTGGGTAGCTCGTCCCTACATGTCTGGCGGGTACATATATATACCTACAAGCTATATGATAGGACGGGCGCGTTTTATGTAGCTTGTACATACATATGTACTTTATCAGCCTTTAAAGTAACGAGTAATGTATATAGAAGATTTTATATGCAATTTTCTTTTGAACACGAAGGGTGAAACTGCCTATTCGTACTGTGTTGTTTCGAGTCATATGTATATTCGTTTTCAACATGATTTAAAATATTTACAAATCGTAACAGCTTTTATACTTAATGATTTATTATATGTACATTGTACATATTGGCTTCTGCGCACCGCTTCGCCCTCGTAAATAACTACCCAAGGTGAAATTTTATCCAAATACGTTCAATGGATTATGCTTGATTGAGTAGAACAAGTAAAATTAAATTATTGTCCTAAGAGAATCTATTATCAGAATAAAAACATTATATACGCTAATCTAGGAAATCTATGTATTAATTTTTATCCAAATCGACGGTTTACGCGTGATCCAGTAACAAACATATAACATTTTCGTAAACTTTCATATTTATGATAATATCTAGTGGAATTAGTAGGAAGTAAGATAATTTTAGTAGGATTAATAATAATAATTGTTTTTTCACGGAGTTTTTAAACTCAAGTCATTTAAAGTAGGGCTAATATGGTATACCAGCATGGTATAGTAAGGGCAAATTCCCTCCTGTTGTGGAAGGGGCTCGAGCCTAATAGTGGGACGTATATGAGCTGAAATGATGAATATGTATCTGTAGGTAACTACTAAATATTTAAAATCATGATGTCCATAACTGTTGAGGATAATTTTTAATCAGTATCATTATTTATTTAAATATTAATTTTCATTGTCTACTGCGTATTTAACTTATACCTACGTTATTTTTAATTTACATTGTTTTTAAATGTATTGTAAAAAAACATGAAATATTAACGTTGTTGCCCTTGTAGTAATATCCTTCATTCCTTTCTAAATATGTTTTACAATTCTTCGTAAAATCGAAATTATAATTCATTTTCATTATTTCAGTTTATATACGTCTCACTGCTGAGCTCGAACCTCTAAAATAGGAGGGTAAATTGACCTGCTACGCTTGTCAGATGTATTGGTCTATACCTATATTAGTTTTGTTCTGATTTTTCCATCTCTAGCATAGATGTTATTTGTATATCATACTAGGCAACCCGCTCTCGCTTCGCTTCTGTTTCAGTCGCCTTACCCGCGTAGTTCCCGTTCCTGTGGGAATACCAGAATAAAATATAGCCTATGTTACTCCCTGATAGCTTTCCATTGGCGTAAGAATTTTTAAAATCAATTTGGTGGTTTAAGCGTGAAAGCGTAACAAACAAACTTACTTTCGCATATATAATATTAATAAGGATTATCGTCATCGTATTTTACGACATCTACGGACAAGGAGTAAACTATTTTACTGTGGAACGCCCTCCCTCTTGAAATCAGGCAATCCAAAACACGTGAATTATTCAAATCTAGAGTTCGTAAGTTTTATATTGATTTTTTGGCAGATCGTTCTTCATAAATTTTCGAGTGTATATTCATGTAGGTATATGTGTATTTGTATATATATATTTCTATGAGTATGTATTATATGTAAATATATGTAAGGTTTATTATTTTTCATATTATTGTTATTTAGATATACAGGTATATATATTTTTTTAACATAAACAGAATTAAGTAGTTATCTCAACAATTTTCAATATAAATGGCACCTACTATAATATTTCGTCATCACCCAAAGGTTGGCTGGAAGAAAATGCCTATGGCATTAAGTCTGCCTATGTACTTGTGCATGAAATTTAAATAAATAAATAAAATAAAGGAAGACAAGATAGGGAGTAAATTGTATACTAACTCCATCATCACATGGTAAAAATTATATAATTATCAATACGAAATTATAGGCTATCCGACATCCTTACTAATATTATAAATGCAAAAGTAAGTTTGTTTGTTTGTTACGCTTTCATGCTTAAACCCCTGAACCGATTTCAAAAATTCTTTCACCACTGGAAAGCTATAACATCTGGGAGTAACATAGGCTATATTTTATCCCAATATTTCCACGGGAACGGGAACTACGTGGGTAAAGCGACTGAAACCGAAGCGAAGCGAGGGCGGGTTATAATGTATATTTTATTTATAATGGTAATTGAGGATTATATTTTTCAATCATTTTCTAATCATTTTATAGCTAGTCTTTAAAACTGTATATTTCATACATATATAAAGGTTATTCAAGTCAAATAATAGCTTGTAGATGTTAATACATATTTACAACTATTTTTTCAATCGAAACCACAAGTATTATATTCGTGTGTTCGCTGTATCTGGCTCTGTGGTCCTCATCTATCTTTATGATTCGTTCAAATAAAACAACATCGAACACACGAATGACCTCATAAAACTAAAATTGAGGTGAACTAAAAGAACAGATATAACTGAATGTTAATATTACATGAACCGATTTCAATGCAATAATAGAAAATCTTAACTGAAGAACGCAAATGGATGATAGAAATCAAAATATTTACGTCTATGATAATTATGACCATCTTAGCTCGTATACTTTTCACTGCTTGGAGCGAGCCTCCTCCACAATGGGAGGGAAAATTACCTATTACAACACGCTGGTCAGATTTGTTGGTATAGGGTTTTATTTCGAGTTTATTTATCCTTTAGTTATCTTTTACGACACCCTCGGGTGGGATAAAACACAATTCCACCCTAACACTTACCTTCTTTGTGTGATTTAGTTGTTAGTCGCAGATGGCTGTGACAACTTTACCCGGACTGTTGGGTGAGTGCTTAGGGCTCTCAAACCGATAACTCTTACCCCGTCAGCACACTAAAACTTACGACAATAATTGGTAGGTACATTTTCAATCATCGGCTTGGAATAGATAAACTGTTCCAAGCCGTAACAAAAATGTTCCGTGTTTTGCAAATGGAGCATAAATGATCATTTGTTTTATTAACAGGGACGTGTGCTTATCTCTTTTTTAGGTTTTAACTTCACACTTCTACTTTCTACTACTTTCACCTATATTTTGCAAGTGTCTCGTTCTAACATAAAAAATATGGTCACTTTGTGCAAGTGCACCGTTGGTACGTAAAAAAATATGGTCATATATTTTTCTTTTTTAAGGTCTAAGACTACCCTGCACAAGTTAATAATTTTTGTATTATTTTCTTGGACTTTACAAACATATAATTCAACGAACATAAATATTCAGAACATCAGTGTGTTGATCGCACAAAATATTGTCCTACGTAGGAAACGAACCCGCAAACTGGAACGGCAGGTCTGTATTTCAACCGTCTATGCAGAGATTATTATACATTTTGAACTTCGTAATTTGCAAGTATGACAATAGCAGACACAATGCTAACATAGCTTGCCATATCAATGTTGATTGGTACATCAACACGTTTTAAAATTTAAATACGAGTAAGCATGGACTTCTTTATTCTGTGTGTGCCTTGTTAGACATAATAATAAATGGCTGCCGCATTCCTGACCGCACTTATTTAATTAAGTACATGAACAACTTACGCAGTTGTATAATAAATGAGTAAGTTCACTACGATTGACTTGAATGATTACCATAATTATTAGAGACACTTAATTTATCATTATATACTAAACTGAAGAGGTTAATTATCAATCTTTATACATAATATCGTCCTATATACACCATATACCCTGTATTTTTCGTGTAGTGACGAAATAAGAATACAATTCACCATTCCCTATATTGTCCGTAGATGTAGTAAAAGAAGACTAAAAGATAAAATACGTATATAATATCTATGTAAAAGAAGAAAAACTTGAAATAAAACCCTATAGCAATTTATTTGACCAGCATTGTGTCATCATCATCGCAGCCCACATACGTCCCACTGTTGGGGTCGGGCCTCCTCCACAATGGGAGGGAATTTGACTTACCATACCGTGCTGGTCAGACATGTTGGTATAGGGTTTCATTTCGAGTTTTCCTTCTCTTGCACAGATGTTATGTGTATATTACATACCATAGTCGTCTTTTACGATATCCACGGGCAAGATAGGTAGTGGTGAATTGTATTCTTACTCCGTCGCCACACGGAAAGCATGGTATAGTAAGGTCAATTTGCCTTCTAATGTGGGGGAGGCTCGAGCTTCTTAAAAGCTGACATAGTGCTGGCGCAATGGTGTCCCATGAGGCTAAATGTAAAGAAAGCCGACAAGATGTAGAATAATGTGAAGTGTCTAAAATGCTTGGTATGAAAAATTTATCGCCGACGACATTAAATACAATTGCTTCGGTTAGTCCTAGGTATTATTATGGTCTACAAAAAGCTAATATATTTCAATATTTTATTAACAACAACAATAATTTTATTTCGATAATTTAGTGGTTATCCTGTGAGGCAACAATAGTAATATGATTACGCGCACGAGGATAAAATTATGAAAATATCTATTACTAGTGCGATCTTCCTTCCCGGCTAAAGAATAATATGTAGTAAACATGGAAACATGTTTTTCTTTCCTCTCAGAGACTAAAAGACGTGAAATTGAAAATCCAACCATTAGGCATAATGGTCAAACTTCAATTATAACTAACCATCTTATAGAAACTATAGTACTAATGTCCCTTTTATTATGGAGACGGGGCGCCTAATCAGTAGTGAAAAGTATATTTTGACAAGATATTTATTAGTATCTTTATGGTCAATGACGTATGTATTTCTCTATTGCTTTCAGTATTTTTATAATATGATTATTTAAATTCGTTTCTTATCTTTTATCGCGGTTTGAGTTGCCAAATTTCACCTGCCGTTCGTGAATTGTAATGGCAGGTGTATTAAGAAGATGTTTCGGATAAATCCAATATTCGCCATCAAAGAACACTGTCATGTAATAAATTGTATTGTATAGGTTGTTGACAAACTTGAGTAAGATTACTCAATTTTTTGAAACTAGTCTAAAATCCTCAAGGTATATTGGTTTTATTGTAGACATTTCATCTGTTCTAAGTTCTCGGTTTTTGAACATTTACCACGCGTTTTATGAATATGCTACTGTTATCTCTACATCTTTACATTCCTAACCTTGAATAGGTAATTTTGTCGTCGTTAAGGAAGGCAGTGCCTTCGCTATTATATATACCTTCTAAATAAAAAAAATGTTTAAAGTGGTGAAAAAAGGTATATTAAAATAAACTATATAAGTATGCCACTTTATGCAAGTGTGTACGCAAGCACGTTTGTCAACCGCGTATGGAAACACATCAAGGGTAATAATTATAAATAAATTCACTTCATACATAAAACTACTTATTTGAATTACGATTTTTCGACGTTTCGAACACTTTTCAGCGTTTATGGTCAGAGGAGGACCGGACGGGAGGACATGACTATGAACGCTAAGAAGTACAAACGTAAAATCTGTAAAAAATATTTTATTTAATCATAACACTCATGTAAACAACAGCAATCTTATTACCTTTGGGTGTTAAATAATTAAATAAACTAATCATTTTAATAAAATCTTTGAATCGAGAGCCCTTAATTAACAAATGTACCTTACCTAGACAACGCGATCGAAATCGATGACTCTAGAAATTTACTTCGCTCTTTTATTCTTTTGTGTTATCTACGATAACCGATAGCTCTACAATTAATTGAGTCGGTTCAATTTCCACAGCGATCGTAAAAGTCGTACTTGTATAAAATTAATCAGACTTTACTTTTATACGTATGCCTTTAAAAGGTTTTTAGGTAATAAAAATAGTATAATTATTTTTTCGTTGGAAAATGTTGTTGATGATACATATATATGAAACTGATGATAACCGGGGCTGGGATCGTGGATCGGGTAAAGTGTTAGATTTTGTATTATCTACGATAACAGATAGATACATCATTAACAATATTAATTTTGTACAATGATCGTAAAACCGGGAAAATATGTCTATTTTTACTTTTTTAAGAATACAATTTAATCAGATTAACACATACGGTTTATTTTAGAGAAGTTTTTTTAAAACATAACTGCTTGGTGAGGACTTTTTTTATTGGTTTTGTGGCACATGTATGGAACGACCAATCACCATTACCTGTGATTCGATACTGGAATACTGGATTGAGATACTTTATTAGGTTTACTCCGTTCATAAATTCTAAATCATGGCAATAAACTTGGGCGGTATCAGACTGAAATTTATATGGTAATATGTACCTACATAACACTTTGAATCATGGAGTAGTTAACTTTAAGGCTATAGTGAGATGAGTTACAATCATTTGTTATACAGATTCCTTATATTAGTAATAACAAGTAGTGTGTGGTAGTACCACACTGTTGACAGTTGTCTGTCTACAGCCGGTGGCCGGTCCGTCCGGGGTGGTCCACACTCTCGCAGAAAATTGACGTCTTTTTTTTTGTGGCTGGGCTGCGGTCGGCGCGCCTCCGCACCACTCCGTCCGGGGCGACAGAGGGGCTTAAGCACGCAACTCCCGCAACCCACCCGAAAACCACGTCGCCTTCGTCGTTGGGCCGACCACCGGAGCAGGTTTACTTGACATCAGTGGTCGGCCCGACGGAATACCCCCTATTGGGGTACCCTCCCATCGACCGACGTCCCCCCATCGGGGAGGACGTCGGTCTTTCCTCACGCGGTCGGCCTCTCGGCGGGTGACGGACTAATCCCCGGTCACGTCACCCGCGGCCTCGGCTAGGGCGGCATGAGGCGCAGAAAATCGACGTCTGAGTAGTAGCAATTTGTTATTGCGCTTCGATTAGCGAGAGAGTCGAAAGCCCAACATTCTGAGGGTATTTGTTTGTGGTGAGTTTTGATGATGCCTTTAATATCACAGAACCTCATTGCACGCAATCACAATCGATTCTCTTTCTTCATAGTAGGCAGCGGCCTGCTAAAGGTCCATCCATGAGCAGCAACATCAGTTACCAGTGTACTGTTCGCTCGTTTGCAATAAAAAAATAATTAATGTTTATTTGTTACAGTGGTCTTAATTTCCAAGACCTGATAGTGCGGCAGGGGGCTATTGATTCACCTCCTAAAACTCCCTTCATCCTCGGCTTCGAATGCGCTGGAGAGATCGAACAGGTTGGAGAGGGTGTCACCAATTTGAAGGTATGTATAGCAAAAAAAAAACAGCAAATCAGATGATAATTAAATTTTATGATCTCATATCTACTCCCTAAATGATCATAAATTACTATATTTCTGTTTGGGCTTGCTAAGGTCTGGACACATCGCGTTTATGCCGCCCGGGGTGATGGAAGGACGGCATGCGGCTCTATAACTTACCATAATGAGCCTCAACGTCAAATAAGCGAACCAATACTGACGCCTTGGCTTTGGTGGTCCGCTTAGCAGAACACTGTATTATCTCGATTCACAAACAGGCTGCTGTTTGTGATTTTATATTCTTACCTATAGCGGTGTTATAAAATCACTGAATCCGATAAGTGCCCTTATTCGCTATAGTATCAGAGATTCTTTCGGTAACATGCTTAAAACACTCATTTCTGAAACGACCATTTAATATTATTAAAAAATCGCATATGATCTCTACTTGTTTAGGTAAAATACAGTGTGTATATATTTATTCTTGCTTGCTACTATACGCCGCCGCGCCGTGCGTACCAAGTAGATATCTATACCAATAAATAAAATTGGAGTGTCTGTTTGTAATGTCAAAATAATAGGCTTTTTTCATGCTCACACGGTTATTTGCACGACACCTATGCCTAAAATAGCAATTAAAAAATTTTTGTCTGTCTGTCTGTCTGTCTGTTTGTTCCGGGTAATCTTCAAAACGGCTGGACCGATTTCAAAAATTCTTTCACCAATGGAAAACTATAATATCAGGGCGTAAACTAGGCTATATTTTATCCCGGTATTCCCACGGGAACGGGAACTACGCGGGTAAAACGACTATAACCTATAACCGAAGCGAAGCGAGGGCAGATTGCTAGTATATTATAAAAATACTAGCAGCGCTCTGCGGTTTCACCCGCAGTTCCTTTTCCCGTGGGAATGTCGGATTAAATTATAGCCTATGTGTTATTCGGATATGTAACCAATACTATTGTGAAGTTTCATCAAAATTCATATAGTAGTTTTTGCGTGAAAGAGCAACAATCATCTTTACATCCTCACATATTTACAAATTTCCACGTTTATAATATTAGTAATATTAATAAAGTAATAAGGAAGGAAGTAGGTAGCTACTTATTTTTATACTAGATACTTATAATTTTGCATTTCTGAACAGATGCTAAAGAATAAAAAATATATAACGTGACAAATTAATATTTTCTTTTAATCTTTAAATCGTCAGTAATCTAAAACTGAAAATAAGTATACTTACAGTTATAATATTCATATTCTTAAATCCTACATTATTATCTTCTCAACAACCGCTATTTGCTGGCCATATCATCTCAATTTATTTAATAGACTAATTGAGTTCCAAATTAATAGAATTACAAATTCTATGATAATGCCAGTTCATCTTTATCTAGATTCTAGAACTAATGTGATTATGTTAATATTCTACATTCTAAAAAAATAATTTAATCTCTTAATTTTAATTTAAAACAACGATTAGTTTAAGTTTTGAACTTACTCGTATCTATTTACTTTCTAAACTTAAGATGTATTTTTTGTGCAATACTGTAACAATTTCTTAAGAACACTAAAATACCCCGTAAATTTTATGTAAAGGTGCAAAAACTACATTAATGCTCTTTATGTACGGCCATGTTTATGTAAACACTTCTTTTTTTTATTATTGGTTTCAAAATGATTCGACCCAAGTTGTTTTAGCATGTAAAAACTAACTTTAGTTCTATGCGAGACCGCATATGTATTTCCTTATTAAACTCATTTGCAAAAAAAACGGGCGGTTTTGATTTTCATTCATATTTAAAAAGATACAATACCAAAAAGGTTTCAATCGTTTGTACACGTTACTGGCCGGTTTTAAAAATGCTGTGGTATTTAAAAAAGTACGTTCTAAATTCAATTTTTCATTTGATGTTCATTTTTACAGAAAACCCCTTTTTATCCTACATTTTTGGCGCGAAGTTCCAGAAGTTAGCATCGACTTTCATAACTTTTATTCAATTTTTATTGATTAATTTCATATCCTTGACTGTCAAAGCTTTATTTAATGCTGTTTGGCTGTATCAAAAATGGTAGATAAAGTGGTAAAAGCTACCAAAATTATCGCGCTGCTTGAAGAGGGTTGCAGCCAATGTTTCGTGGCTAGGAGGCTAAATGTTAGTCGCTCGACAGTCCAAAGGACCTGGCAGCGATATCAGGAGACTGGTTCCGTCGAGAGAAGGCCTGGTTCTGGAAGAAAACCATGTACCCAACCACGGGATGATCGTTTTCTTGTGAGTCGCGCATTGAGAAATCGCAAATCTTCGTATGTGGATCTTAAGAACAACCTCCAAGAAGTAAGAAATGTGCATATTAGTCTATGGACGGTCAGGAGGAGGCTTCTCGCTGCCAATATACGCAGTCACCGCCCGGCCCGCGGCCCCAAATTACTCCGTGAGCACAGAGTTCACAGGCTTAGGTTCGCTAGAAATTGTGAATCATGGACTCAAGACGATTGGAATAGGGTTTTGTTCTCTGATGAAGCCAGGATATCTCTGTTCGGTGAAGATCGACGTCGGCGAGTGCTAAGAAGACAAGGAGAACGCTTTGCAGAGGCATGTTTCGAAGAAATCACACCTTATGGTGGGGGCTCTGTTATGTTTTGGGCAGGAATAAATTCAATGGATCATACAGAGTTAGTCTTCATTGAAAACGGCTCACTGACTGGGCATCGATACATAACGGAAGTTCTAATTTCTCATGCACAACCCGCATTGGCCGCTCTAGGTGAAGACTCGATTTTTATGGACGACAATGCTCGCGCCCACCGATCCCGCGATGTTAATGCGTATGTGCAAGAGGTCGGCATTCGTCGTTTGGATTGGCCAGCTCGAAGTCCCGACCTCAATCCCATAGAGCATGTCTGGGACGTTCTGAAACGGCGTGTGAGATCAGTACACCCGGCTCCGCAGACCATCAGAGAGCTGAAGAATGTGATTACTGCGGAGTGGGAACGTATTCCGCAAGCAAGTATCCGGGATATACTCGCTAGCATGCCCAGACGAATTCAAGCTGTGATTTTAGCTAGAGGGGGTCACACTCGATACTAAACATTTATCTGCTTTTACTTTATTAAAGAAAAACAAACAAAAAAACTTTTTTATTTTTACTTCATGAGCATATGCACTACTAGCGAATATACACTACTAGCGAGGTTTAGCATTATTTCCCATAAATTGTATCTAAATTTTATGAAATACTGATGAAAACGATTATTTTCTTATTAATTTAGCAAATTGTGTGGATAAAACTACCTATAATTATCAAACAAAGAAATATTAACATTTGAAATGGTTCATTGCTTAGGTGCCCGTTTTTTTTGCAAATGAGTGTATTTTGATGAACTAAAACCTTTCCACGAGATACTGACTGTTCCGAATGATATTCTCGTGTGGAGGTCTATGTCCTACGGTGGAAGTCTATAGGTTGATGTACGGAAGGGTGGAAAATCTTAACTCTCCAGAGTTGTATCAGGTAATTTGATTAAAAATCTGAATATGAATATTTTTCATTAATTTCACTGTGTGTGGTGTGAAATTACCTTTAATTAAAATAAAAGTATTGTCATTGCGCTGATTGTCTTAATTTTATAGTATTTTATGTCGTATACAGGCAAGGCAGGCAAATTAAATATGTTATTTTTTATTTTTTGTCAGGTTGGAGATCAAGTCGTAGCTCTGCCCGAGTACAAGGCCTGGGCTGAGCTAGTCTCTGTTCCGGCGCAATATGTATATGCTCTACCTGAAGGCATGACTGCGTTAGACGCGGTCGCTGTCACTACTAATTACGTTGTGGCTTACCTGCTACTTTTCGAAATGGCCAATCTTACACCAGGCAAGAGCCTACTTGTGCATTCCGCTGGAGGCGGTGTGGTAAGTTATTTTTAGATTCACCAAAACTTAGTAATATATTAAGAAATATATGAAATTAATAGGATTATTTTCCATACGTGACCCTGGCATTACCCTCATGACGTGTCCACCTACCCCTGCGTGTCAGTGACCGGTAACTCGGAGCACGGCCGGTGGGCGTGGTGATAGCGTCAATTAGCTGGCATTTATTAGCAGGGGAAACATTTTAGGGCAATAACCTATACCATTAGCTATAGGTATAACTATGTAATAACTATGGATAATCAATGTTTAATACACATACGATGTAGCGAAGTAGTGTACTAGTAGTGAAATATTTTAAGGCTTGGTAAGGCTAAGGTCAATTTACGTTAAACGAATAGCTCACTAAATTGAGATAAATATTCGAAATCTAACTTATGCTATTCTGGAGTAGTCTGGAGATGCCATATATTTCTCGAATATAGACGCTGCAATTACGACGGACTTTGGGTGAAGTTTGAGTCCGCATTTTTATCTTGATGTCATAGAGAAATATACCACCTTTGTTGACATAGGCAGACATTGTCACCGATTTTTGTATCGCAAATTGTTTAAAATTAACAACTGCACTACGTCCAACTGAGAATGTGGGTACCTTCGTGGTTTTCAGTTTTCAGTTCTATATCATCATCGCTACCCTGCTCTTATTTCTATTTCTTGAGGTCGACTCATTATGTACTTACTCTTTTTTCATATAACATATTGCAAAATTTATGGAGTTTTATAAAAATCTTCCTGCTTGGCCACAATCCTACTTGGGAATGCCATTACTGACTAGACGACATAAGATAGATTCGGCCTAGTTAGATAATAAACTCTTAGTCGTCTTTTAAGACCCCCACGAGTAATTTAAGGGTTGTAGTATTCGTAGCTGTCACAACACAGTTCTGCATCTAATCTATTATTCAATTCACTCCTTAGTTTTATACAAAGCTATATCAAGTGCATAATAAACAAAAAGTAAAAAATAATGGCGGTAATTTTAATACCAGGAGCATAACGACGGCGTATCCGGGTATTACTTCTCGTTACGAGCAGCAAAGATCATAAAATCACTAAGCGCTCAGTATTAACACCACAGGCAGCGGGTAGTTCATTATGGAGCCCACACGTACGTGGGAGAAATGTTAGCTGAAATTGTACCGTATTGCTCGAGATTATTTCCAGATGGTATGCATGTACGCATTGTGGTGTCGAGTGGTATATACAGATTATATTACTAAGAGGCACTGAGACATTTCATGCGTTATTGATTGCACAAATGGCTTAGAAGTAAGGATCTTCCTTGCAGAGTCTCATAAATTAGATTTACAACCAGAATAATCATCTGTGATCTACTTAACTGTTACAAATAGTTTATTGGTCTAGATTAAGTGTATGCACATTTATCTCCTTATAATTTTTTTTTTTGTATTGGCAATCAGTTACTCTTGACTGCACAGGTGGCGTAGTGGTTAAGAACTTACCGTTCCAGTGTCACGGGTTCAAATCCCACGCAGGACCACACTTTCCACAAATTTTTGTTCCGAGTCTGGTTGTAAGTTGTGACTATTAAAGTTCCCCACATCACAATGATTATTTCCTTAGTGCAAGGTGTTGTCTTTGTAAAAATACTAATATGATCCCATAGTTGCCAGTGTCAATTTACAATTTTCTTCACATCTTTATTTTCTTCGTATTAGTCTTTGGCCGTTAGTAAATCAAATCAGCGTCTTCAACAGTGCTATAACGATACTGTTAATGGTATCTTCTGAGAAGTTTTATAGAAAACGAAAACACTTGTAAAGCACGTTTATATCATATTCACTACACTCCAGTAGTTCCTCCGCATCATTACATAAAGAGTCATCAAAATTATTTAATATAACGCGGTAATCACTAACATAATGAATATTATAAGTCCATCAAATGAGGCTTTCACGTCACCTCAAACACCGCTACATTCTTGATCCGGATTGATTTCTTGGTGAGGGGTCTTGTAATATATTTAAAAAAAGAAAACAGATTCTTTGCAAAATCCGAATCTTTTTATGAAGGCAACGCGTTTTTTTTAAGGCATAGACGTCTAGGATTTATATGAATGTTTTTATTAAAGGGCCAAGCAGTAGCTCAGCTTGCAAAGACCGTTGACAATGTTACGGTGTTCGGTGTTTGCTCCAAGTCTAAACACGAAGCTCTGAAGGCCAATAATAACAACATCGATCATCTGCTGGAGCGTGGCAGTGATTACACCAGTGAAGTGAGAAAGTAAGTGTTATAGAGTTATTATAGAGTTCTACTTATTTCATGTTAAGCTCAGTATGCCAATTTTCTGAAAAGTGTATGCAGGATTTGTGCGTAAAGATTGAACGCAACGTGTGAAGTTAAAATATTTAAAAAAAAAAATCAGCGACCAGCCCTCATTACCTCCGTATTTTAAATGTGAAATATCTCCTAAGGGATGGCCTCGGGTTTCAACCCGAGGCCATCCCTTAGGAGATATTTCTGGACTGAAGTCCGGGACCAGGCATTATTTATTTCGGCTGGAGAGGCCTCGGTTCGGGGTGCGAACCGTGGAGGCCTTCCGGCCGGTGCTGATGCAGTGGTTGGAAAGGCGGCACGGGGTGCTCTCCTTCCGACTGGTGCAGGTCTTGACGGGGCATGGGTGCTTCGCCAAATACCTGCACAAGGTCGTTAGGAGGGAGCGTACACCGTCCTGCCACCACTGCGATTGCGGCGAGGACACGGCGGGCCATACGCTCGAGGCCTGCGGGGCTTGGGCAGTGCAGCGCTGTGAACTCGTCGCAATCATCGGTACGGACCTGACGCTGCCGGCTATCGCTAGGGCGATGGTCGACAGCGTCGGGAATTGGGACGCGGTCGCAGCCTTCTGCGAGACGGTGATCTCGCGGAAGGAGGCGGCGGATCGCCTGCGCGAGGAGCGCAGCCTCAATGAGGAGATCCGCCGCCGGCGACTGGGGCGGCGCAGGCGCAACTATCTGCGCCTCATGCCGCCCTAGCCGAGGCCGCGGGTGACGTGACCGGGGATTAGTCCGTCACCCGCTGAGAGGCCGACCGCGTGAGGAAAGACCGACGTCCCCCCCTCGGGGAGGGTACCCCAATTAGGGGTATTCCGTCGGGCCGACCACTGACGACAAGTTAACGCTGCTCCAGTGGTCGGCTCAACGACGAAGGCAACGTGGTTTTTGGGTGGGTCGCGGGAGTTGCGTGCTTAAGCCCCTCTGTCGCCCCGGACGGAGTGGTGCGGAGGCGCGCCGACCTCGACCCACCCACAAAAAAAAGGCATTCTTTATTTTCTGAGAAGAAAAATAGCCTAAGCTACTTCTTAAATAGACAGCTACTACCAGGTGGTAGTAAAATATTATCAAAAGCGGTCCAGCAATTTTAAATTTACCCGGAACAAATATGTATAGAGATGAGGCACAGACAAAAAATGTTGAATCGGCTTTTAGCCATAGGTATCGTGCAAATAACTGTGCGAGTATGAAAAGACCTTTTATTTTGACAGTACAAACCAATTATAGTCCATAAAATATAGCTTGATCTCTGTGACAGATGTCAACGAAACCAACAAAGTAAGTTTGAACGAGCGACATGTTTACAATTTCATTTTGTGTCAAATGTATTTTCATTCTTTTCATGCCAATTTTATTGCAACTGAATTGCAATATATTATAAATATAAAAATATTAATATTCATGCCTAAAATGTATCTCGTAAGTACTGAAATACCCAGTAAACATTTTATACATAAATGACGCTTACGCACGTACAAAGGTCATACTGGACTGAAAATAAAAAAGAGATGGGACAGTCGATATACTTAAATCGATAACCGATCTTTATTAAATTATTCATATAAGAAATAAACAGTATTTATATAAAACTTTCAACATATTTTTTACAATTAAAACAGACGGTTACATTATAAAATACATAAATTGAACTACTTTACGGATTTTATCGCGTTTGTATTTGATTTTTGATTACCCAACGTTTCGAACACTTTACAGCGTTCATGATCACGGGTGGACTAAGATGTCTCACGTCCAACAAGTCATCGTTACTGCAGAAAATTTATAATTATCTACCCGATACAGAAATTAGTTATTAAATATTGACCCACATTTTGATACAAAATTTATTGCCAGTGTAAGAAGAAAATGATTCTATATGAAAAAATTTTATTGTTTATGGTTAGTAATAATTAAACATTAAAATTAATAGTAATTATATTTAAAAACTAACTAATAATCTAGTGATAGATTTAGTGATAGATCATTTTCTTCTTACACTGGCAATAAATTTTGTATCAAAATGTGGGTTAATATTTAATAACTAATTTCTGTATCGGGTAGTAGATATCCATCCGACGTCCTCGTCACGTCCTCGACGAAGAGGACGACAATATCACACTCGCTCAACAAAGAGCCTACACGGCCCGCGAGGCCTTAACAAATAAATATCCGCGGTTCCGCCCTCGCCGTCGAGGTGCGAAACCGCGCCGCGCAAAAGTCACTACTAAAAACGTGGGCACGCCCACTTTGCCTCCAGCGACGCCCCAAGCCGAAGTCCGTTCCCCACAGGGGGAGCCCTTGGGCGATGTCGCTTAGCATATTTTTCTCCGGGTTGAGAGCCCTCAGCGCTCACCCATAGTCCGCGTCAAGCTGTCAAGGCCATCTGCGGCCAACAGCTGTACACACAAAAAAAAAAATCGGTTAGATAATTATAAATTTTCTGCAGTAACGATGACTTGTTGGACGTGAGATATCTTAGTCCACCCGTGATCATGAACGCTGTAAAGTGTTCGAAACGTCGGGTAATCAAAAATCAAATACAAACGTGATAAAATCCGTAAAGTAGTTTTATTTAAAATGTATAATACTCGCGTAAACATCAGAAATCATTGCATAAATTGAATTAATTAAACATTAAAAAACTACTTTTCGTCTCGGAGTAAATGATAATATTATGTACGCATTATTGTCAATAAACTAGATATATTTATTTATAAAACAGTCGTAATTGATCGATTGTCCCTAACGACTGTCTCTATTTTGGCAAAAAATGATAAATATTCTAGCAGGAACGCTCCAGTGATGACGATAATAGTGACCTAGACCTTGATTGTACTCCTTTTGAATAATTAAAACAGTCTGAAAACAGTTTTTGTTTGAAATAAATTCAAAAAGATTTTCATTGATTTTTTTATTTTAATTAACAGAAAATCACAATTATAAAAATAAAGAGTTTTATCGATAAAAAGCTACGGACTTTATCGTAAGCGTGACAGCACTAGGAACAACTGTCTCAGAGATCATGCTATATTTTATGGACTATAGAGTATATCTGTTTCTTCTTTTCATAGAAATTATCACAACTTCTCATATTAGATTTTCGTTGCATAGCTGGTAGCAAAGAAAATATGCACGAGGTACATGCAGGAAGCATTGAATATTCTACGGGATTATTTTACTTGCAAAGCGGAGTTTTGTTGGATATTTCGGCACAGTCCCGCATAATACAGGATGATTGGCTACTCCATGATAAGGCACCGTCATCATCATCAGCAAATTTCCTCTCATTAGCATCATCTTAGCTTATAAATTCCACTCCAGTTCCACTCCAGGAGTCCACGGCTACAGAGTAAGTCGCTCGTGGTAGGGGCCGATCTAAAGCCCCTATTAACTGAATGTTTAATTCTAATACCACTGCTAGGCTTGAGCCACCTTCACAATAAAAGGGAAATTGACTTACGCGGGTCAGACGGGTAGGTACAGGCTTTTATTTCCAATTCACCTTTTCTTGTATAGATAATATCTGCATATTGTATCCCCTAGTCGTTTCGTCGGTTCTTACGACACTCATGGGCAGGTAAGGAGTAGAATTTTTTCTTACTCCGTCACCACATGAATATGATAAAAAAACAAAAAAAAAAACCACACGAATATGATGCTTATAGATGATTTATCTCTTGGCCATCTTTAACGCCACGAACAAGGGAGTGGTGAATTTAATTCTTATTCCATCACCACACTGAAAACAATTTTCTCAACAGGCCATATAATTCTTTTTTAAAAGTTAATTTTAAACGAATCTGTATCATAAACAGCCAGATGTGTTGTCAATGAATTTAGTTTTCAGTCTTTCTTCTGTTGTAATGATGTTATCTGTATTACTTGGCCCTAATTCTAATATCTCAATAATGATCTCATCTCGAGCCGTCGAATTAATATAATGGTTCTCATTAAGAAATAAACGAGATCATTCATCCATATAGTGAATGCTTACCATTGTTTATGGACTAATTGCTTATTCTACACGTGCCAAAAGAAAAAAATACATGATAGGGCTCGTCATATCTTAATAAGTAATTGGTGTGCTATATTCATTTATTCTTTTTAGCTCATATACGTCCCACTGTTTTGCTCGAGTTTGCCCTATAATAGGTAACGAATTGACCTCGCGGCGGGATTTCCTTTCGGGTACCCTCCCTATCTTCAACGCTCCTCTAAGGCTTGCCGTATGGACATTATTCCACCACTAGCAGAGTAGCCGACCGCGTAAGGGCGAGGTTGCAATATTTTGTTGCCAGCGTGGTTTAGTAACCTAATTTAGGGAAACCTAATCAGGGGATCTAAAGGAAGCTTATGGCCAAAAGTGCGACCTATATACGTTGAAAACCAGAAAAAGAAATATTATAATTAATATAAAATCAGTTTTAAAACATGAACAAAATAATTTCTTTAGTCTTTAGTAATACAGCAAGAATTTTACAAAGAAAATATAACCATAGTGCTGTACTGTGATATCTCTAAACTAAATATAGCCACGTTCATCGGCCCTTCATTTAACTAATAATACATTTGTTTACATTACAAGCATACCTCTAATCTTCAGTATTCGAAAATTCCTATTACTGTCAACTGTAAATTCACTCGCACAAAAAACGATTTAATTCATAATCGCTTCATTGTAGTGACCGATTCTCACTCGTAGAGATGAATTGATTACTTGAATGAAATGTACCTATTTCTAGTGTCAACTTCTGAATAAATAATGGACTATATTGCTCTCAATCCCATGCTTTGTTAATTGGTGGTTATTATAGTAACATATTTCAGTGGGAGCTCACTTCGTGTGATCCGAGGACGGCCATTTTAAAGAGATCTATCTCATTCTTAGAGCTTTTATTATTTGTGAGAAGGAGAGGAAGTGACAAATGGTGCTAGGATCATTTATAATTGGACGTGCAGCACGTTAATTGTTCATTTTATAACCCCTCCTTAGGCAGCTGCCTCGTAACAAGCGCGTCATTTAATTCTCGTAAATAGACAAAGATATTTTTATATCTGTCGAGCACTTTACAGCATAAACAAACCAGCCACACAAGATCAATGTAAATAAATACTGTTAGTTATCTGTGGAAATGTATAAGATGTTAATTTACATTTACTTACCTAATGTATTTACTACTGCTGTGTTATGATGTGTACTAAGAATTTCCTTTGATCACACTGAAGGAAAAATTATTAGATTGATATCGGCATACATTTCGAAGAAACTGTTTATGAAAAGATGTTTGCCCAAAACTTAATCAATATAGTTACGCAAAATTTTAAAAGAAATCATTGTATTAGTATTTTTAATTGGTTATTTAAAATTGGTTAGGGGACGTAAGCAGATGACATGTCTGTAAAAGAAGCATAACCCGAAATGAAATTGTGGGCCAACCCGCCTGACCAACGTGGTGTAGTATAGTTGACAAAATTGCTTCATTTTTGGAATAACCCCAGCCCAACAACGAATTATGTATTTCATTTCAGCTCATATACGTCCCACTGTTGGGCTCAAGCCTCATCCACAATAGGAGAGAAATTGACGGAGTAAGAATATAATTCCTCACCCTCTCTCATACCTGTGGGTGTCGTAAAAGACGACTAAGGGATTTATTACGCATATGACATCTATGCAAGAGATGGTAAACTCGTAATAAAACTCTACACTAATCTGTCTGACCAGCATGGTATAGTAAGGTCAATTTCCCTCCTATTATGGAGGAGGCTCAAGCCCAGCAGTGGGATGTATATCAGCCGAAACGAAAAAAATTCAAAAAGTAAGTCTTACAGCAAGAAGTTGAGAAGACAATTTTGTAGACGGCAACATCAGAGTAGAATATGCACTCGTTTCAGTCATCGCGTTTGTCTTAACTATAAGTACTTACTTAAATATTTTTTATCAGAGTATCGCCGGATGGTGTGGACATCGTGCTGGACTGCCTCTGTGGTGAAGAGTGCAACCGTGGCTATTCACTTTTGAAGCCCATGGGTCGATACATTCTCTACGGTATGTAAATTATTTCATAGTTTCTGTGTTAAGACATATTCGCATTTGTTGATAGAGGCGTTCACTTTCCGCGGATAATGCGTAATTCCTAAGTTCAGTATAAAATGCACAGAGGTTGAAATGGTCCATATTGCGACTTTAAGGAAACCTAACAATAATTAAAGTGGTGACTCATTCGAGTGTCGTGGGTTAACTTATTGTAGTATTGGTAATTATTCTGCTCTTATGACAATTAGAGGTCAACTCAATATGTCCTTTTCTTTCATAGTACACTCTGCAAAAGTTATTGGCTATAGTTTCATGGCCGGCCGCCTATCTGATATCAACCCATCTTGGGAAAATAGTTGTTCACCTGATGACATCAGACGAAGTTGACCCAGGTTGATGTTAACTTACTGTAGTGTTGTTTCCTATTTTAGAAAAAAAAATAAACTCATTTGCAAAAAAAACGGGCGGTTTTGATTTTCATTCATATTTAAAAAGATACAATACCAAAAAGGTTTCAATCGTTTGTACACGTTACTGGCCGGTTTTAAAAATGCTGTGGTATTTAAAAAAGTACGTTCTAAATTCAATTTTTCATTTGATGTTCATTTTTACAGAAAACCCCTTTTTATCCTACATTTTTGGCGCGAAGTTCCAGAAGTTAACATCGACTTTCATAACTTTTATTCAATTTTTATCGATTAATTTCATATCCTTGACTGTCAAAGCTTTATTTAATGCTGTTTGGCTGTATCAAAAATGGTAGATAAAGTGGTAAAAGCTACCAAAATTATCGCGCTGCTTGAAGAGGGTTGCAGCCAATGTTTCGTGGCTAGGAGGCTAAATGTTAGTCGCTCGACAGTCCAAAGGACCTGGCAGCGATATCAGGAGACTGGTTCCGTCGAGAGAAGGCCTGGTTCTGGAAGAAAACCATGTACCCAACCACGGGATGATCGTTTTCTTGTGAGTCGCGCATTGAGAAATCGCAAATCTTCGTATGTGGATCTTAAGAACAACCTCCAAGAAGTAAGAAATGTGCATATTAGTCTATGGACGGTCAGGAGGAGGCTTCTCGCTGCCAATATACGCAGTCACCGCCCGGCCCGCGGCCCCAAATTACTCCGTGAGCACAGAGTTCACAGGCTTAGGTTCGCTAGAAATTGTGAATCATGGACTCAAGACGATTGGAATAGGGTTTTGTTCTCTGATGAAGCCAGGATATCTCTGTTCGGTGAAGATCGACGTCGGCGAGTGCTAAGAAGACAAGGAGAACGCTTTGCAGAGGCATGTTTCGAAGAAATCACACCTTATGGTGGGGGCTCTGTTATGTTTTGGGCAGGAATAAATTCAATGGATCGTACAGAGCTAGTCTTCATTGAAAACGGCTCACTGACTGGGCATCGATACATAACGGAAGTTCTAATTTCTCATGCACAACCCGCATTGGCCGCTCTAGGTGAAGACTCGATTTTTATGGACGACAATGCTCGCGCCCACCGATCCCGCGATGTTAATGCGTATGTGCAAGAGGTCGGCATTCGTCGTTTGGATTGGCCAGCTCGAAGTCCCGACCTCAATCCCATAGAGCATGTCTGGGACGTTCTGAAACGGCGTGTGAGATCAGTACACCCGGCTCCGCAGACCATCAGAGAGCTGAAGAATGTGATTACTGCGGAGTGGGAACGTATTCCGCAAGCAAGTATCCGGGATATACTCGCTAGCATGCCCAGACGAATTCAAGCTGTGATTTTAGCTAGAGGGGGTCACACTCGATACTAAACATTTATCTGCTTTTACTTTATTAAAGAAAAACAAACAAAAAACTTTTTTATTTTTACTTCATGAGCATATGCACTACTAGCGAATATACACTACTAGCGAGGTTTAGCATTATTTCCCATAAATTGTATCTAAATTTTATGAAATACTGATGAAAACGATTATTTTCTTATTAATTTAGCAAATTGTGTGGATAAAACTACCTATAATTATCAAACAAAGAAATATTAACATTTGAAATGGTTCATTGCTTAGGTGCCCGTTTTTTTTGCAAATGAGTTTATTTAGGATGGTGGACGTTCCTAAAACTTAATTGACATCCTTGGAATGTGTTCAAGATTTACTTTTTTTACTTGTAGGTACCTAGTAAAAGAAAGCAGGCTATACTGGCATCATTTACTTAGTATGGCAGGATTATGAGGATATAACAAATGTCATAATGCTCGGGCTTAATCAAGTCATAATGTTCGAAGGAGTTCAAGAAAACAAAATCACAAAATGTGCATGAAAGAACACTAATAAAAAATCAAAGTGAAAAATAATGAACTGTTTGTCAGACTTAATTCAATCGATACGAGAGAAAAAAACTATTTTTTAATTTTCAAAAATTTCATTATTTGAAAATTTTCCTTTTCATAATTATCCATTTAGCTACGCCCGTGTGATAACAGAAAATATGTCAAATTAACATGAGTGTGGTTAACACGCATCTTAAACGTTAAAATAGTGTTCTAATTTTTGTTTATATAGAATTTATTGTCGTATTAAGGTATTTGAGCCGCGTGGTTATATTAAAACAATGGTGTTTTATCACAGGATCATCAAACATCGTGACCGGCGAGACCAAGAGTTTCTTCAGCGCTGCGCGTGCCGTGAGTACATTATAATTATCTGATCGCGCTTGTGCGTGCTGCTCACTGCTTACTTAAATTTAATATAAGCTGCAAATTAACCTTTAATAAAGAAAAGAAAGTAATAAACCTTCATAACACGAATATATATCTATGGTATGTATTACTTACTAGAGTCTAATTTTATTTAAGTGTATATCGATCGGGGCTTAGTTGTTGAGGACGTCATTTATTAAAACGATCATTGCTATTGCCACGATTCCTAAGCTGGTAGATTTTTGATACGGATTTGTTAGCGCACAATCAGTAAGCCATGATTTCAAATGACGCGTGTCATATTGCGGATAATACTCGAGATATATGTATGTAGTACATATTACCATTAACGCAAACTGTCAAGTACTTAGCTTTTACAATCAGTATTTTTTACGAATAATTACAGATTTTTATTATATGGGATAGTCATGGAAGTAATAAGTACTACGTACAAGTTGTACGTAGTACTTATTACTTCCATGGGGATAGTATACCGAAACAGAGTATAAATACAAGATGTTTTTTTGACTGACGATCTTATCATGACGTTTCCCGTCACGTCTGAAAAAGATGCGCAAATTAATATTATTTATAAAAATGTTATGTTTCACAGTGGTGGCAAGTGGACAAGGTGTCCCCAATTAAGTTGTTTGATGAGAACAAGAGCCTGGCGGGCCTGAATCTGCGCCACCTGCTATTCCAGCACGGACGTGCTGACTACGTGCGCCGCGCCGTAGAGCGAGTATTCGCCTTGTGGGGCGATGGCAAGGTCAAGCCTCTTGTCGATTCCACCTGGGCGTTAGAGGATGTAAGTATTAACAAAATGCTCCTCCTGTCGGCGTTGTAGCCGGTTTTAATAAACAAATACATGTATGAGTGTGTGTGCCTACAGAGAACTCTCTATTTCCTAACAATCATCCTATGCTCCAATCCTATAGAACCGGAGAGGGATCAGACCTGACGTGCTTGTCTTTATGTGCCTTTCCAGACACACAAATTAGATGTTTTTTTTTTGCCTTTGGCGGCAGACGGGTAGTTAGCCCACCTGAGGGTAAGTGGTCATTGCTGCTCATTGATCTCTCCAACACCAGGGGCACAGTCAGGTCGCTAGGTACTCTAAGATGAGATTTGGTCCTGCAGCTCTTCTGCTCAATGAATAAGTCTATGATGTGTCGTGACCTTAGAGTGAAGATCAAATTTGATACCGGAGTATGCAGTTCCCAATCTTATGAGTCTATACATGCTTTAAATTAATTGATATTATTATATGAGTTCATATAAAGGTCCTCTATTTTGATTCATATCTTCACTAAAGGTTGAAAAAAGCCATTTTCTTTAGTTGGATAAAAGACATTGATCCCAAGACCATGCTATGATTAAAAAAGCATTAGTAACAATTTGTTTTACATTATTTAATACTATAAAATCTCTAGGTCGGTGAAGCAATGCAGAAAATGCATGATCGCAAGAACATCGGGAAACTGGTCCTAGACCCTTCTCTAGAGCCTAAACCTAAACCTGCTACCCCAGCCAAAGGTAAAGCCGGAAAGGAAAAGAAGCCAGCCAAAGAGAGTTCGGAGGAGAAGAAAGATAAAGACGCTAAAGAGGAAAAACCAGCAGAGAACGGTGAGAAGAATGGAGAAAAGAACGGTGAGGAGCCACTCACTAATGGTAACAGTGACGAAGGTCAGTCTCGAACATTTATGACCAGGCATGCGTAGTTGCGTAACGCTTCACGACGTACGTATAGTATTTATAAAGCAGGGTGCAATCACCAAAGGCGGGCAACTATTTTTTGGCTTTTATCATGAATAAAAGAATACATAGCCATTTTCATACATAGTCATTATCAATTCGCTTAGGTGCTTAGTATATGATATTAAAATTCACATTAAAATATGGCGTTTTATATCTTGCGAGGCGTAGAAGTATGCCAAGTGATTCATTTAAAAAAAAAAATTAAATTATTAATATTTTTATAGTGATTTTTTTACTGATTTTCATTTTTTTATTATTTTTGTAGTAATATTTTGATAGTCTCTTCTTTATACATATCCTTACAACTTTATTTATCTTAGTGCAAACATAACACGTACCTATTTGCCGTAATTTAACTGATAACATCTTAATTATTTCGAGATTTTGTGAGCGCCTTTAAAATTCTTGTGTTATTAATAAAAAAATATTTTTGCCACATCATCCATAATAAAATGTAAATTATATCTAGTATTACTTCCGTCCTGTGTTTAGTCACGTCAAAAGAATTTAACTAAGAATGTGACACTGGCAAATGACTGGTCAATTCCAATCCATATCAGGAGTGGAGAAAAATATCTATTTGGAATTACAACAAACACAGAATTTGCAATTAGATTCGACTTAATACACATCGGATCATTGTCCTATCCTTATTTAACCATATTAAGTATATCGGGTTTCGAGTTCTGTCTGAAAAGTCGCTCCTACCTTCGGCAATTTATTTAATAGGCAGGGGCAAATTATTAACTGGCATTATATGCAGTAAAGTGGATAATGATTAAACGATACAACAAAAATTTTAAATGAAAAAGTTAACTATTTTTAATCAGTTTCTATACTTATTAAGTAGGTACTTATAAATTATTTTTATGTGAACATGGCTGCCTGCAATTGGGAGTTTCACCTTGCTTTTCTTTTATTATGCTTATATATTTAAAAAAAGAACTACGCACGCATTTTACGGCTAAACGCATTCAACGGGCACGTTGCAGCCCACATTAGAGAAATTTTTACGCCGCCTTTAGACAAGCTTCAGCATTTTAAGTACACCAACTATTGTGTACGCTTTTAATTTTTTATCTACATGAAATATATATTTTGCTTACTCGCTACATTGAGAATTTGTAATATACAGCAAGCTAATAGTTATTAGCAAGCTTTCAGTTTCACAATAACGTTATTATAGAGAAAATAGTCACATTTTGATAGAGAAAAATATATAGTCAGTTATAACGAAAACATCCTTTTTTAACCATACAGAAAATTCATTAGATTTTGAGATGCATTTTAGAATTTTGTCACCTTCATTTAGTCTTTTATTCTAATTTTTTCATCGGTAATTGCTTAGTACTGCCAATTAATAATGACTAAAAAGAAGTCATACTTAAATCAAAGTTGTAATTAAACAATGAAAGCTATTTATTATAAGCTATAAGTAGTTATATTGTTCAACACATTTAGATAACAAGACTTTATGAGTTATAAAACAATATTTTATGACTAATATTGAATATTAGTACCTAACTAATGAGTACTTATGAAAAAAAAAATCGTGATAAGCGTGAGAGTTTATGAAGCTCATTATTTTCCTATTAAATAATATTTGCCGAAATGCTATAAAATTTTATTGCTTGTTGGTTAGGTCATTTGCAATTTAAATAAATAGGATATAAAGATACTTGTGACTGTTTCTAAGATATATTTTGGTCGACCCTAAGTGTGCCACCACTCACAGTGAGTTAGTTCCGCTTTTAGTTCTGAGTCAGATAAAAAACATTTTGGGAATTGTCGCCAAAATATTTCAAAGTTTAGTCTTCAAAAATGTTCGTTAGTGGTAATAGGCAATCGTCCCTATTAAGTGGGAATATAGGTTTGTTATAGGTTTTCTTAAGTTTTACAAGTCTACCTGATTTGGAGACCATAAAACTCTTATAAGTTGGGCAACAAATTCAAAGATTGTTCCGTACTGATTTATGAGGTAATCTTAGTTTTACATTCTCAACAATTGGATAATCAGGAGAAAAACTGCACTTTTTAACTTTAAAAAAAAGTAATATGGATATGCATTGTGATATAATTGGATTTATTTAAAATTGTGAACTATTTCGTATAAACATAAGTTGTTAGTCATTTTGCATGATAAGGTCAACGTAAGGAAATTTTGCTAGTACATAATACATAGTGATAAAATTTTTGTCTAAGGGCTGGCGTGTTTTCTAATAAATAGTTTCGTTTAGCCAGATGGGTCATAAAATTTCGCGTCTGAAAGATGTTACGACTACTTCATAAAATTCGTCAAAGGTACCTATTAAGGGACCTCTACTAGGGGACTAAACTGTAAAATGTTTATTTAGCACGAAATATCTTTATTTACATTAAAGTAGTTTTCTTATGCATCATTTAAACAATATTTGTAGCAGACAGATGCTAATAATCATGTTTAATCCGCAAACGTGTTTAAAATGTGAGTATAATTTGCAACCACTTAAACCGACAAACCAAAATAATGAGTTTGAATGTCCAAATATCATATTAATTGAAGTAGGTAAACATCATTGGTTAAATTATGTATAATTTTTCAGAGTCAAAGGAAGAGAAGAAAGAATCTAGCTGAATTAATTCCCGTGAGAACTGAATCAGATAAACCACCGCCAATTGATTATTTTAATGTTGAAGCTGCTCGTTTTACCGTATGTGTCGTCGCTGCGCTTGTCGACACCAACGCCAGCTATGTGTTGCCTCGTCTTTATCACGTTACTTTATAAGTCTGAATGTCAGACTTCGTTCGATCACATATTTCTTAAGTGTCATCTTTTTGCATTTTTTTTTAAATTCGATCCGATCGAACGAAGTCTCAAATTTTAATTTAATTTTTAATTATATCGACTATCATCACATATTTTTTTTAGTTTTGTTATAGTTATAAAAATAAATATTTTAAAATACGACAGCGAAAAGACAATGAATTCTATCGTTTTATCACTTCTTTTTAAATAAATTAATTTGGCCTAAGTTAAGTATCGTTTCGGTAAATACATATGTCTTTTTTTATTAGTTTAATGTTTAAGACTTTATTTTTTAAGATGAGATATTTTAATCTGCAGTTATTTTGAATGGCTATTGTATATGTAAGGTGCAGAGATGCTTAATCTTTATGTATGTTAAGCTTTAATATTTTATTAGTAAATGTTTAAAATTTGGCCCCTCGAGACCAGCACCCCCGCCCCGGGCCGCACTGATCAACAGTTGATCGACAAAACGATCGATAGATGATACTACGTCTCGCCGCATTGTTGTGAACTAACGAATGAGTAACCTTACGTGTGATATTTTGTGGTAGCTGTGCTAGATGATTTGCGGTATTTTTATGCTGCCTTTACATGACATATTATTTTTTTATAATTTGAACATAAATAAATGGATTACTTTATATTTTTTTATACATAAAACTTTTTGTAAATTATTTTCTAGTTAATGAGATTTCTGAAAGTATTTTTAATGCACCAATCATTGTGTTGTATAGGCATTATCGTCCCTGTTGACTATTTAAGCCAAGTCGAAAACCAGGACCTAACAGGACGAGCTTAGTAACCAAATTGTCAGATATTTTTATCATTATGTTTGTAGTTATGAATCAACAAAAACGATATCACCTACGATGTAAGTAATATTTTTGTATTCCAAATGAATGACTGTAATGTATCCTCTTGTCTTGAAGCTTTTTATGTATCTCACGTTCATCACATATCTAATCAAACATACACAACACATTATCTATATTAGAATTAATATTTTGATACTAATATTCACTGCATTTCCTTTTGATATAACTAGCATATTGTATTTATCTATTTCTAATTTCATAAGGTTGTAAGTAAACTTTTACCGCCATTTATTGTATCTACAGTATGTTGTAAGTATATGTACCAAAATATCGATTAAATATTTTGTCTATAATACACATATCATTGCATATGTTAAATGGAACTGCCAGAGGCTGAAATGTAGCAAGAACTAACTTACAACACTGCTCAACGGACAACGCGCTCAGATCAACGTGTGTTCATAACAACCGCCGATTTTTGACACACTCAATTTTTTATAAAACTTTTACCCCTTTTTGGACGTTTTTGCAATATCATAGATTTTTATCTGAGCGCGTGTCTTAGTCCTACAGATAATATATCGCTTCCATAATTAGTTTTGTAACCGCAATTGAGGCTTCAACTTCCGTCGAATGACATATCAACATCTTTGTCCATTATCGTTCATAATTAACCATATATATTTCTAATGTGACCAATTTTTTTTACGTCAAAATGTGGACACATGAAAAGTCCTACAGAAATAATTAAAATTATGAATTTAAAACCTAAAGAAAAATAACCTAAAAAACCTAATTTTTTTTAATAAAAAAAAAACACGTGAAATGTGTGTACATCCATATCAATATAACAAATTATTATTTGTGGTCTGTTTGCAGAATGAGACATTTTTGTTACGGCTGGGGACAGAGGCAAACAAAAAGGGAAAACTGGACTGTCTTGTTGAGAACGAGACGTATGGCCACATTATGTTATACTATAATGAACAATTTTGTTACATCGTTTGTTGGAAGTTAAAGTAGATTATGTGGATGTAGGTAGCTTTTGTATGTGTGTAGAAAGCATCAAGTGGCAGTACAGCCATAAATTCCGCTTCATTAATTGTACGGCGGCTTGGTGTTAGTTTCGCATATTATGCGAAAAAGTACATCTTGCTTCAGTGTCTCGGACCAATATCTTAAAGCTACTTTAAAAATTTTTATCAGTAATATTCTTCGCTTTGTGTGTCAAATATATGCGAATTTCTTGTAATGTTAACATATTATTATAATTAAATCTTATGTATATCGACCTGTATAATGGTTTAGAATTATCTCTGAATTTTCTTCTAAGAATATTTTGATGGAATTCAATATTAATTGGAGAGGTTGGTGTGACTGCGCCGTTTGTGATTGTGTCCAAATTGTTGAAGCTTATTGTCGATGTAGATGCCAATATTTATTGACTACAGGTATGGTTGATATCAGGAGGGGAACTTGCGCGGTCACGCCAACGTACTCGCAGCAGACTGGGTCGTTATTGTATTACACATTTATTTTTGTAAGGGCGGGCCAGTGTGATATCTATACTATGAAATAAATAAATATGTATGATCTGTAAAATTGCTTACTGACAGATTCTTTTATTTTATTACCTTTCTTCCGTTTGTTCATTGACTACGTATCAGAAAATACATAAAAGAGAACTGGTATAGATAGAAAGAGGGATTGAGGGATGGGACGCCAAAAAAATTTATATAACAGGAATACTGGACCCAAAATAACCTACAGCAAGCTGCGTCCACCCCGCGATAAGAAAAAAAAACGGTCTTAACGACAGTGACAAAATAATAATCTAATAGATTTAGTGGGAAGACCTGGGAAGTATACACCTCTATAGGTTTTTGAAGACTACACTATACTCGGTAAGAAATCCGTCTATGCGAAGCATTTCCAGACATACAAATTCACGTACATTCAACAGACTTTGCAGAGGGTTGATGTCAGGCATTCAGCTCACTATAAAACTATTACCAAAACTTTTGCAATTTGTACGATGAAGGAGGAGTACATATTATGTCGATTCCAAGTAATTGGGATAATAGGAGGATGATCATGACCAAGATTGGTTTTGGAATCGAGACCACGATACTCGACACATAAGGTCGGTACTTGGATTGCTTCACCGTCCACGCATGGCTTAAATCAAATTTTGGCTTGCCTTACATTTTAAGACCACATTGCCTATCATTAGCAGAGCCGTATACGGAGGGGCGCCGCGCAGATCCTGAAGAGGCGTAGGCCATGAGAGTGGATTATAGTGGGATTAAAAAAGGGCACAGCAATAGAAACACACCGGTGCCTATTTCAGAAGTATTTAAGTAATAATTTCTTTTTCAGTCCGTATAGTTGTCACTGTTTTCATTTCTATTTATAATAGGAAGCAAACTTAGATACTATTTCGAGCTATTCAGATACTTGATCTATGTAGGTCTGGGTATATATCCATGCTTTTATTTCAAGCCTTAGAATAATAACGTATAGAAGGATAGTGTCAATACTTCGAACTTTCAAAATTTGAATCTAAAAATACTAATGGCGCTCAGACGATTACACACGTACACACGCACACCTACAAATTATGAAATCAAATTTTGTTTTTATTAACATAAATCGTCGAAATACTTTTGAAAAGTAATGTTAAAAACCTTTAAGTTTTTCAAATGTGTTATGACACCATTTGAATGGACAAACCGTCATAATCACCTATTTATTTTTAAGAGTTGCGTACTTACGTGCAGTACAATGACTTGTACATTACGGAACGATTCCGGCGTAAGCTCCATTAGGCTCCAATTGAAATGCCTCACTTTTTGTGCGCGAACTTACCTTCTATACATTATTATTCTAAGTTTCAAGCCTTCTTTATTTTATAGTGACATAATTTTTTTTATTGCTGTTGGCGGCAAACAGTATAGCTGATGGTAAGTGATACTGCCGCTGATAGACCTTGGTTAGGCTAGTGTCGGAAAAAAAATGAAGGGAGTGTGAATGCGTGTAAAGTAGTTCGGTGATACTAAAAGCATCATCCAACCCACCACATGCTTGCAAAAGCACACCATGCCAGGTGTTTACCTTCAGCAAATAAAGCTTCCGGCTCTCTCGTTCACCAGACGAAGTGCTGTAATAGATTGCCACTATTTAGATGTCGATTTTCTGCGAGAATGTGGTATTACCCCGGACAGAACGGCTCACGACTGTAGACAGACTGTCGAGGTTGACAGGTCCTACCACTTCTGAAGAACTGTTTGACTTGGTACTCCCGTCACCACCAACGTACTACTCGACTCTGTAGCAGGGCTCAATCATTTTATCTAGATACCTTACGGTTTACAACTATACGTTTCCAGTGATCATTTCTTCCTCGTACATACAGGCTCTGGAATGAAATACCTGTTTCCGGAGTGCTATATGTCCTTCCTTAAACGAGATTTAAGAAGAGCACTTTTTTCACGGTAGGCAGCAGCACGATCACTTACCATCAGGTGTGCTGCTTGCTCGTTTGCCGCCATCAGAAATGAAAAAAATATAAATTATTAACTCCTTACACTGACTACTTCCTTTGGCGTCTTTTATCACACCTATGGAAAAGTATGATGGAACTAATTTTAAATACTTATTCTTAACAAGTATTTAGATGTACTTAATAAAATGGAGAAATTATAAAATGAGAAAAGTAATTCCGTTTTAACACTAACATTCCAGTCTATAAAACAAGATATAAATCTGAACATCTTGACTTATCCGCGTAAGTCCTTTTCGCGTGAATCAAATATCCGATTCTTTTTAATTTATAGATTTCTTATTTTGCCATGTTATAAGATCATTTTAAGATGAACAGTATTTTACATCCAAAAAAAATATAACAATTATTAATTAATATGCTAGAAGAGCCGTAACCAACTTTAGTAATTACCTAAATGAATGTTGCAGGTGTTATCATGAAATTCAATATATCCAAATATATATTTTGTTTTATTAACCCATTTCTAGTCTAAATACACGCCATATATAACAATATTTGCAAATAAATGAGGATTTTCATAATTGTAAGACGCAAATGAGTCTCGTTCATGATCCCATAGAAACGTGTGGAAAACATGGACGCCCTGCTGGCGACGTTGTCCAATGCTAACGCACGCAATGATTCTGCACCTGGAAATAATCATAATGCATCGTCAACCTCTTACTTTACCAAAGGAGTAGGCAGAAATGCTCTCTTGGGAAACCTTTTAGGTTTTGGTAGCATTTGGTGTGAGGGGGGGTGGTGAATTCTATTCTTATTCCGTCCTACACGGACGTTTAATGTACAGAAGAAATATGTAAATGGTTACCATTCACGATTACTTTAATATCAGCGCCGGAAACACAAACAGTATGTACACGTACAAACAGCAATTCCAGCTAGGAATGGCAAAATAATCATGTTTTAATTTCATCACCGTTACGCCATATTCTGTACTAATTATTCTATTTATTTATTAATAGAAACGATAATAAGTGTATTACTAGAACTCTGTTTCGACAGTAAACATTAAAAAAATAAGTTAAAAAAATTATAGACACCTGTCATAGTTTTCTTCTTTCACGGCGTTTCGTAACGTTTCGGAGAGGCTCAAACATAGTTCTGGAACAACTTTTTCGTTGTATTCAATTTCTGCTAATTCATCATCCACTATACGTTTTATTAACTTTTGGGTTTTCTCAGCGTCAAAACGTTTTCGTGCATTTAATTGATATGTAGGTTGAAAAGTGCGAACCTGTTTTGATGGTTTAACTTCGGTCATATTGTTTGATCAATATTAGGGTAACTAGGTACATTCGTAAGTTTAAAGGTAATAGCTTACTTAGTTATTCTCTACATGTATTTAAGTTATTCGATCTGACGTTGCTTGGATAAGACCATTGAGGCATTTACAACGAGTTACATTTATACGTGTTAATATAATGCACAATTGTACTTTCTATTTTTTGATGTGAAACATCTATAGGCGAGGGTGAACCTGATCGTTGGGGTGGCGGCGTTAACGCCACACTTGGATATGTACATTTGTGTAACGAAACCATAACAACGATCGAAGTTAAGTGTTAAAAATTATCTATGAACATACATGCATCGTCATATTTACGGGGAAGAATTCCTGTAGGTACCATGCTAGTCAGACGGGTTGACAGGGTTTTATTTCGAGTTTTTCCTCTTATGCATAGATGTTGTCTGCATATTGTATCCATTAGTAATATTTACGGGGCAGAATTCCTGTACCATGCTGGTCAGACGGGTTGGTACAGGGTTTTATTTCCAGTTGTCCCTCTTATGCATAGATGTTGTCTGCAAATTGTATCCATTAATCATATTTACGGGGAAGAATTCACGGCGGGAATGCACGGAGTAAGAATGCAAATCAACACTCCATGGTGTTTTTACTCCGGCAACATAGATGAGATGCGAATACAAAGGCTAAAATTTAGCCTAGTCTTCAAGTTATCACCAATATAATAACTTGTAAATTTAGCAGGAATATTTAGTAGGTCTATTTCAAATACAGATTATATTTGAAAGGTTCATTTTGTAGGTCTACTACATAGGAGTATTAACTCTCAATTCCAAAACCACTGGATTTGCTTGTATAAAACTGAAGCTAACTTTATTGTATCTACGGATAGCTAATGCCGAATTAAACAGATATTTATGGTAAATATTTAATATAGAGTGATACATAGATGTTGATATTTATGAAAATATAAATGTTAGTTGGAGTTGAAAGCTAAAATATATTTACCAATTTCGGCGTTCGAAAGCTAATACGCCTATTTAAAAGTGTACTAGTCCTTATTGATGAATATCTTTTGTATTCACGTGACATATTGTTTGTTTCTGTTGCCATCTAGATTTATATAGGCCGTATAAAATTGAACTAATTCCAAAATAAATCATCTAAAATATATGACGTTGTAATATGTAAGTACAATTTACCGCCCCCATAGAACACCACTGTGGTGGTCATTTTCTCTCCAATTGTGGAAGAGGCTCAAGCCCAGGAGTAGGGCGTATATGAGCTAATAAAATAAAATATGGCTTTATTTTACTTCGATCATTTAAGTGGTAATTGTAGTTATAAAGAGCCAATGCCATTGCCACAGTCTGCCCATTTTCACTTC
The DNA here is from genome assembly GCA_032191425.1 of Lymantria dispar. Lineage (NCBI taxonomy): Eukaryota > Metazoa > Arthropoda > Insecta > Lepidoptera > Erebidae > Lymantria > Lymantria dispar. Next base: position 10,932,503 of record CM063455.1, read on the forward strand.
AGCGTATTAATTCTTCGCGCTATGTTGGTTACCACCGTTCTTCTGCGGTTTGCCATATTATGGATTCTATCTCGCAGAGAAATCCCGAGCATAGCCCGCTATATAGCACGTTAAATGACTTTGAACTTGGTTATGAGGCCTACATTTAGGGGCTAACCCAGGTCCATTTTCTCTGTGGCTGCTTCTTGAGGAAGGAACTCATCATAGAGAGGATAGAAGAGAAGAAAGAATAAAATAGAAGAGGCTTGCCTTCTTCAGAAAATCAGACAGTTTCTGACCCCTCTGCTTTCTCTGTCGATATCCCAACTTCAACTCGTCATAACTTCCTTTACTACGTTAACCCTTAAATTGGTAGTGTGCTACAGGTACGACAGTTATTTTGAAAAATTCTAGCGACTTAATTAAAAATTTTAGATCAAATTAAAACACAAAACGCTGAACTAAAAGCTTCCGTACCTACAGTATATCAGTGACATGTATGACGATTTGTTGGTTAAGGTGGACTGTTTAGATAAGGAAAGAAAGAGTCAAATTGAGTATATTGATATTCTTGAGAACAAAATCGAGAATTTAGAAAAAAACCTCTTATCTTCTAGTTTGGAAATAAAAAATGTACCATTTAAGGCAGGTGAAACGCAAACAGGTTTAATTGATATTGTAAAAACAATTGCTGTTTCCGTTAACACCTCAATTCAAACCACTGAAATAAAGAATATATACAGGATGATGCCGGCCCCTTATTAGGAGAATTTTTAGGAGGAGTTCGCTTGAGAGAAAACGCCATTTAGCCAATTATTAAGAATCTTAAGAGCGTTATCGGTAATAAGCGGCCGTAAACCCAAAAATATGGTTTTTTGAGGACTGGTTACTCGTTCATCATAATAGCTTACTAAAAATTTATATAACCACTACATTAAACACATCTTTATATTGTGCTTGTACAGAATTATAACTCAATATTGTAACTATTTTATTAAAAGGCAAGGGTATTTTGAACTTAAGTTAATGAGATTTTACGAAAACGCTGAGTTTTGAAGTTCAGGTACGAATAAACGATAAGTCGTGGCAGCTCGAAAAAAATTGTAGATGTTAGGAAAATTACTGTTCTTGGGTATGTATAAAATGAAATCCAAGATTTCTTCCTTTTAAAACTAAATAAAAAAATATTTCCTTAAGATTAATTTGACGAAAATGGCTCCTGTAAAACATTTAATTTTGTGAATAATACTAACCTTGGAATATTTAAAAAAAATCCACAGCATTTGTTCGACTATTGTAGAAGCAGTAAAAAAAAACCAAATTGAAATACGAATAGTCACCCTCGTAATTAAATTTTAAATATTACTATAAATTGAACGGCATAATTGTTCGTAAGCCAGAAAAGAAACCATTCCGCGTCGGAGACCCGTAGCGCACGGACGTGCGCCTCGCTGCTCTCCATTTCGCCGCGCTCACCCCGCACCCGCCCCCTGCGGTCGTGCGTTCTCGCTTCGTCTCGCTCGCTCTCGCAGCGAACCACGCGTCGCGTCAAGCCGCCATCTTGTTCAACGTCTGTGGCCGTTCAGTGGCCCGCTCCGGGTGGCCGTGTATACGGTTGTCTGTGGCAGTTTCGCTGTTTGGACGCAGGTGTTGCCGGATCCCAACTGCACGAGTCGATTTTTTCAAGACGTCGAGTGCAGATTTCTACCGTTGGTAGATACAAAGTCAACCCATTTTGGCCCCCTCAGGGCAGAAAACCATATTGTTTGGTCCCCGGCGGAAACCTCACGGTGTTAACGAAGCCGGGTGAGGCAAGGCCCCGATTTGCCTGCCGAGCCCCTTCAGGGCAGAGCTAACAATCGGAAGGGGTTAGAGCATCCGGCCTTGGGGGATCTCCTAGTCGGACCTAATCTACGGCTTTTCATCATTTTTCTGCGAAGGCCTAACGGCCCGAGCAGCTAGGAACCTATCGCACATTAAGATTGGCGAAGGATTACAAGCTTAGGGCACACTAGTTAAGCACACATCCTCCCGACCTGCACCCGGTTGGGAGGGACACGCACCACACACAACCCAGGGTTCACCTCACCCAGGGCGCTAGGTTTAACACTTTTCCCGCGAACGTTTTTTCCACCAGCCCACGATGGCGGAAAAAACTATTACAATTGACGCCCTTCTGGCAATCCCAGAGATTCAAGCCTATATTGCCCAACATTTTGGAGCAATAACAATCTTACCACCCCAGCCTCAACGCGCTCCTACTACCGCCCTGCCGCTTGAGCCGGAACTACCGACCATCAGCACGGCGATGGAAACGGAATCACCCCCGTCCTCCTCAGCCTCATCGTCCTCCTCCTCCGAGTCGGAAGATTCGCCCAATGAGGGCTCATTTACAGTAGTTCGCTCCCGCAAGCGGAGCAAAAAGGTAAAGGTCAACAAAGAGGCTCCCTCTAAGGCCCCAAAAATTAAGCCGACTGACTCGGCAAAAACACCCGCTGCAGCCCCGTCTGCAACGACTGCCACGGCCGCCTCGGTCCCCCCAGTCGTCTCGCAGGCCACCCCTACCTCTGTCCCATCTTCCACGGACAGCAACACCGTCGCTCCACAGACGGTCAAAAAACCACTGGCTCCGCCGCCCCTATATATCAGGGACAAGGAGAAGTGGCTAACCATCTCCGCTTGGCTAAACACCAATCGCATAAATTATAAATCGGCTAAATCCACGCCCCAAGGCATACGAGTGGACCTTCACTCATCAGCCGACCACCGCACCGTGTCAAGCATGCTAGGGAATCAACAGATTCCCTACCATACATACACCCTCCCCGAAGCCAAACTTCTGCGTGCAGTTATACGCAATGTCCCGAGAGAAATCGACACTAAAGAGATCTTAGATTCTCTCAAAACCCAGGATCTGCCGGTTGTAGAAGTACACCGGATGATCCGGGGAAAGGGTCGTTACCCTCTTAACATGATACTCGTCTGCCTTACGAATAACGCAGAGGGTAAAGAAATCTACAAAATTAAGACCATCTGTGGCCTCTCTGGGGTCTCGGTAGAGCCCCCACACAAAAATGGTAATCTGGCACAGTGTCACAAGTGCCAAATGTATGGACACTCGTCCAAGAACTGTTTCGCCCGTCCTAGGTGCGTCAAGTGCCTAGGTGACCATCACACCGCCCAGTGTGAAAGGCCAAAGGACATCTCCCTCTGCAAAGAGCCACCTGCGTGTGTTCTCTGTGGAGAATACGGACACCCGGCCAACTACCGCGGCTGCCCAAGAGCGCCGAGGAGGCTAGTCCGCCAACCCAACACAAACGGCAAGGCCTTGTACTATAACAAGACCTTCGTCCCAGCCCCCTTACCAACCCACAATGCGTGGGCTCGCCCCCTGCTAACCAGCAAGGAGGCTTTCCCAACCTTGCCCAACAGGCAGCCCGCTGCCCCACCCGCACCATCTCAGCCCAAACCACCAATGATCGGGGCAAACCAGCCCACCGGTGGTAATCCCAAGCCCCCTCAGGGCGCCCCACTTCCCATCGTCGTCGCTAAAAGCGCGCCCCCAAAAGCCCCCCAAGGACTAGATCCAGATCTAGCCCTGGTGGCCAACTTCGCGGCTCAAATCAATTTCGCGGAAATCCGCGAAATTGCAGCCGATCTTAGAAGGAACGAGGGAAACAACCTCGCCCTCCTTAATATAGCGATCAAGTTCGCCCCCACGTTGAGAGCGTCTAGGCTCACTAAAATTCAACTAAAATGGATAGGTACACTCCCGGCAGAGTTAAACCCAGACACCTCAAAGTAGGGACATTCAACGCTAATAGCCTTACCCAACAGAGGGATGAAGTAGGCACATTCCTTCGGGAACACCAGCTCGACATCTTGTTAGTACAAGAAACGTTCTTAAAACCATTCAACAGGGACCCTAGAATCGCGAACTATAATATAGTTCGCAACGATAGGACAACCTCACCAATGGGCGGAACGCTTATCTACTACAAAAGGTCGCTGCATTGCACACGCAGGCTAGCCCTCTCAGGCCATCAGCCTATCACCCTTGTATCCGCATATCTCTCTCCCAATAGAGAACATTCGAAACAGTTGGTTGAAAAAGATCTAAAAGCCTTGCTAGAATTGGGAGGCGCCGTCATCATTGGCGGTGACCTTAACGCCAAGAACACCTCTTGGAGCTGTCAAAGTTCCAATAAGAGGGGCAAGACTTTAGAGCTATTCGCTGACAGACTGGGATTTGATGTCATAGCGCCCATAGAGCCGACACACTTCCCCTTTAACGTTTCGCACAGGCCGGACATACTCGATATCTTTCTTCTCAAAAACATAAACCTCCGTTTATGTTCAATAGAAGTTCAACACGAGTTAGACTCAGATCACCGCCCGGTGACTCTGGAATTAGCCTCCCGCACCCCCGGCCCCTCAGGCCACAACAACGAAAGGACCAAGATAGCGACTGACTGGGCACGGCTAGAGAAAAATCTCAAGTCAACCTCGTCGGTCCACCTTGATCAAATTCCCAAAGACATTACGTCTAAGGAAGATACCTCTCAGGCGATCGACTCGCTCACAAGTCACGTGCAGTCGATAATGGACGACTGCTCGCGGCCGGTACCAGATACGAGCGATCGTAAATGGCGCCTGCCAGACGACGTCCGTGACTTGTTGAGACGGAAAAACGCCGCGACACGCGCTTATGACCGCTACCCTACGGAGGACAACCGTACCCGCCTACGGTCACTCCAGAGGGAGGTTAAACAAGCAATTAAAAAATTGAGACAGAGCAAATGGGACGCCATGATCGAGGAGCTAGAACCCTCTCACACAGCCTTTTGGCAGCTTTCCCGCTCACTCAAAAAAGACATCGTGTCCACTCTCCCTCCTCTCACCAGACCCAACCAGCCTCCGGCATTCATGGACGATGAAAAGTCAGAATGCCTGGCCGACTGCTTGGAGCTTCAGTGTACGCCGAGTACACTACACCCCGACGCCGCGAATCACCGCTTCATCGCCGACGAAGTGGAACGTCGTAACACTCTCTCGCGCTCGTTAGGAAACGACAGCCCCGATCAGCCAATCCCAGCAGTGACCACCGATGAGGTCGAATCGTTAGTCAGGGGTCTCAAAACCAGGAAAGCCCCAGGTTCGGACGGAATCTCAAATAAAGTCATTAAATTATTCCCCGCCCACTTGATAATTCTGTTGTGCTGCATCTTCAATGCAGCACTAAATAATAACATCTTTCCCGCGCAATGGAAAGAGGCCGTGGTAATAGGAATCCACAAACCCGGCAAGTGCCGTACCGAACCTAGTAGTTACCGCCCGATTAGTCTACTAAGAGGTCTAGGTAAGATCTACGAACGAATAGTTCTCAGTAGACTACGTACATTCGCCGAGGCTAACAACCTCGTTCCCGACGCACAGTTTGGCTTCCGAGCTAAACACAGCTGCGTACAACAAGTTCACCGTTTGGTAGAATACACAAGTAGTCAGTTCATCATGAACAGATATACGGGTGTATTATTCCTAGACGTAGCGAAAGCATTCGACAAGGTTTGGCATGAAGGCCTAATCTACAAACTCTATCTCCTCAAGATCCCTCACTACTTAATTCACATTATACATGACTACTTAAGTCATCGCAGCTTTCGCTACAGGGTGGAAGGGACGTTGTCGACCTCCCACCCTATCAAGGCCGGCGTCCCTCAGGGGTCGGTCCTCTCCCCATTTCTCTTCACGCTATACACTAGCGATATGCCCAAATTCAACCGGGTACATAAAGCGCTTTACGCTGATGACACCGCACTCTTTTGTGCTGGTAGATCCCCGACAACAGTAGCCAAGACTCTCCAAACAGCGGTTACCGCCCTAGCCAATTGGTTTAGGAAATGGAGATTAGAAATCAACCCCGAGAAGAGTCAGGTGGTCATGTTCACTAGACGAACTGCCCGTTCCTACTCTATCGATAGCATTCCCCCCCTTAAAATTTTCAACAAGCCGGTCACTTGGACCAGGCAGGCCAAATACTTGGGTGTGACCCTTGACGATCGACTCAGCTTCGCCCCTCACATAAAGCAAGTCCGCGCACGGGCAGCTTTTGTGATGGGCCGTCTCCACTGTCTACTCAACTCTAGGTCGCGTATGCCCTTGAGTAGCAAAGTCCGACTTTACACCACCTGCATACGGCCTATCATGACCTATGCCAGCGTGGTGTTCGCGCATGTTAAGCCACACAGGATCCACAGGCTACAGACACTACAAAATCGTTTCATGCGCCGAGCTACAGGAGCACCGTGGTTCATTCGAAACGTCGATCTCCACATCGACCTCGAACTGCCGACCATCAAGCAGTTCATGAAACGGTGCTCTCAGAGCTACTTTGACTCTGCCATGACACACCCCAACCAACTAGTGGTTGGGGCGGCTTCCTATAGACCCTCCAAAATCTCCTCTATCCGACGTCCTCGTCACGTCCTCGACGAAGAGGACGACATTATCACACTCGCTCAACAAAGAGCCTACACGGCCCGCGAGGCCTTAACAAATAAATATCCGCGGTTCCGCCCTCGCCGTCGAGGTGCGAAACCGCGCCGCGCAAAAGTCACTACTAAAAACGTGGGCACGCCCACTTTGCCTCCAGCGACGCCCCAAGCCGAGGTCCGTTCCCCACAGGGGGAGCCCTTGGGCGATGTCGCTTAGCATACTTTTCTCCGGGTTGAGAGCCCTCAGCGCTCACCCATAGTCCGCGTCAAGCTGTCAAGGCCATCTGCGGCCAACAGCTGTACACACACAAAAAAAAAAAAAAAAAAAAAAAAAAAGTTCGTAAGCCAGTCGCGCCTTGGCGCTCAACGGAGCAGGGTCACGTCGCTCGAGCGCTCCGCTCACAGCGTAAAAGACGACAATACGAACTTATGCGTATACTGAGACTGATCGGTTTTGATTCGTAAGTATTTATTACTACCTAATTCTTTTAATTACTTTCATGCGATCTCTATAAAGAATAATATAGAATCTTTTTACGTTTTAGGTGATGGGTCGAAAAAGCAGATTGTATCTTGGGAACAAAATCGGTTACAAGGCAAGGAAAAAGAGAACACACAATTTTTTTTTTTGTGTGTTTACAGCTGTTGGCTGCAGATGGCCTTGACAGCTTGACGCGGACTATGGGTGAGCGCTGAGGGCTCTCAACCTGGAAAAAAGTATGCTAAGCGACATAGCCCAAGGGCTCCCCCTGTGGGGAACGGACCTCGGCTTGGGGCGTCGCTGGAGGCAAAGTGGGCGTGCCCACGTTTTTAGTCGTGACTTTTGCGCGGCGCGGTTTCGCACCTCGACGGCGAGGGCGGAACCGCGGATATTTATTTGTTAAGGCCTCGCGGGCCGTGTAGGCTCTTTGTTGAGCGAGTGTGATATTGTCGTCCTCTTCGTTGAGGACGTCGGATGGATGAGATTTTGGAGGGTCTATAGGAAGCCGCCCCAACCACTAGTTGGTTGGGGTGTGTCATGGCAGAGTCAAAGTAGCTCTGAGAGCTCCGTTTCATAAACTGCTTGATGGTCGGCAGTTCGAGGTCGATGTGGAGATCGACGTTTCGTATGAACCACGGTGCTCCCGTAGCTCGGCGCATGAAACGATTTTGTAGTGTCTGTAGCCTGTGGATCCTGTGTGGCTTTACGTGCGCGAACACCACGCTGGCATAGGTCATGATAGGCCGTATGCAGGTGGTGTAAAGTCGGATTTTGAGTACACACGACAAAACTGTAAGGTAATTATAGTTTCAAAAGAGTAAACGAAAAGAGAAGTGAGCCGTCACTCAGGACGGCTGGCAGACGTGAAACATCAAAATTATTTTGAAGTCGTTAGCGCAAAGCGTGGCGTTAACGCCGCTTTTAATGCCACGCGACGATCAGGTTTACCCCGCCTATAGATATTTCACATCAAAAATCCGAACGGAACATTTATGCAGCCTCATCTTCTGAAGATTATCAGCTAACTCAAATTTAATGTTTAATAATTACTAACCATACACAATATAATTTTTTCATAGAGAATCATTTTCTTCTTGTACTAGCAATAAATATGTAGCAAAATGTGGATCAAAATTTAATAACTAATTTCTGTAGTGGGTAGATTTAAATCTCTGACTGGACTTGTTAGACATCCATGGCCATGGCGACTAGGGCCATACTCGACTACTGCACGGCAGCCACGGAGGCAGCGTGCCTCTTGGCCGGAACTCTCCGGTGGGACCTGCAGGCGGAGGTACTCGCCGAGCTTTACCTGCGAGTATCAGAGACGCCAGCCACATATAGCCTCAATCAAGGTGATTGGCGCCTGGCGGGTCGACGCCCGCCGAGACGCTATTGCTCGTTGGGCAATCGGACTGGAGAAGCCTCAATACGGTATCAGGACCGTCGAGTCCTTTCAGCTGATGCTGATGGGGTGGTTGGGTTGGCAGCACGGGGTACATTCCTTCGAACTGGTGCAGGTATTGATGGGTCACGATAGCCAAGTACCTGCGCAAGCTCGTTAGGAGGGAGAGCACACCATCCTGCCACCACTGCTATTGCGACGTGAGCACAGCGCAGCACAGGCTCGAGGTGTGTGCCTCGTGGGCAGAGCAGCGCCGTGAACTCGTTGCAATCATCGGTGCCGACCGGACCCTGCCGACCATCACTAGGGAGATGCTCAGCAGCGTCAGGAACTGGAACGCGGTCACCGCCTTCTGTGAGGCTGTCATCTCACGAAAGGAGAAGCCGGCTCGTGTGTGATCAATCTTTGGTCACACGTTCCGCCACCGGCGACTCGGGCGGCGCAGATATATCTGCGCCTCACGCCACCATAGGCGAGTCCGTGGGTGACCGGACCGGGGACTTTAGTGTGTCACCCGCAGAGAGCCTGACCGTGTGACGGCGACCAACGTCCCGGGATAGGGACGTCGATTGGGCTTTTTTATTTTCTTAAAATTATTACACAATAATGTGATAATTTAAAAAAAATAAGTTGTTGAGTCTCGAACCCGAGACCAGAGTTCCCGCCGGCGAGCACGTTACCACGAGATTACCACGAGAGATGTTGACGATTCGACTTTGAATTTTTCTAGTACATAAATTACCCATCCAACTTTGACCCTTAAAATCTTTTTAACGAGGGCCCAGTTGACCCTAATATTTGGTAGTTGTGATACCCTCGTGCCCCCTCTACCACCCCACCAAAAATCATGGAAATCCCGACCCACACGTCTGAGGGTCTCCTTGTAAGTTATACTCTGTGCCTATATTTTACTATTTCCTGTACTTTGCATATTAAAAATACAATTTTAACCGTTTTACTGTTATGAGATTTGGTTTTTAATTAAAAATTTTAAAATTTACATCATGTTGATTTTTGAAAATCTACTTCTCCGAAGAATATATTAGAGATTGATTATTATAAGCGCCAAGGCTCAAGACTGGTCATTCTATGAACTCGCGTGTGTGTAGTGCATTAGTGTGCGTCGATATCGGACCGTAGCAAAAAACCAAAAATGCGAGAAGTGCCGATTACCGATAACGCTCTTAATGATAGTTGGTTAATCTCTTTATCTATGAGCTTTTGTTTACCACTTATAATTATTGCATAATATATTGTGAGGGTATTTCAAAATCTTATTTGTTTAAAGCAAAAACGACTCACCCATTAAACAGCACTACAAACAAGTTGAGTAAATAAACACCAACAACCTGTTGACAATGTTGGCTCTGCCCAGTGACGCACGCGCAGGTCTTCTTAATTATGGAGTCTTGTAGAAATGATTGTGGCTAACACACCACTGGTGCTTTGGTTGTCGATGTGGGCGCAGTTCAAGCCCAGTTAGCTTATTATTTACTTATTATTATAGAGATTATGCACTCCTGGTAGTAGTGATTATTTATTTATTTATTTAATTTATTTTATTACACAAATTAAGAATCTTATAACACGTTTGCTCAATACCGAGGTCCAAGGGAGAATAATATATATATATATGTCCGATCACCGTGGTATAGTATGTCAATTTCCTTCCTATTATGTAGAAGACACGAGGCCAACAGTTGAACGTGTATAAGCTGAAATGGTGATTTGACTAAAATGCAAGACCGCGAGACTCTTGCAGACTCAGTCTTGGTCTTGCTCAAGTCTTGCAGGGCCAGTCTTGGTCTTGGTCTTGCAAAAATTAAGCGGTCTTGGTCTCAGTCTCGCATTTCTCGCAAGACCAAGACTTGTTTGGGCAACACTAGTTGTGACACCATTTGAATGCACAAACCGTCATAATTACCTATTTATTTTTTAAGAGTTGCGTACGTTCGTGCAGTACAATGACTTGTATATTACGGAACGGTTCCGGCGTAAGCTCCATTAGGCTCCAATTGAAATGCCTCACTTTTTGTGCATGAACTTACCTTCTATAGGTTATTATTCTAAGTGGCAACGTCATACCCGTAGAACATAGATTTTCGCGAAAACTATAAATGAAAGTATTTTTTTTTTAATTTTTTTTGATTCCCTAGGCCAGTGGTTCTCAAACTTTTTAAATGACGGAACCCTTTTGGGAAGCAAAATACTTGATGGAACCCTACAATAAAACAATTATTTTTATAAGTGTATTCTATATTAATCAGCATAATAAAAGTACAATGTATCAGTTACTAATTATTATTTACTTCACCACTTGGTAAGGACAATAATAGAAAACATTAAAAAGGAAAAAATCTAACTAGTGGGAGGTATGAAACTGTTTTTTATTTTTCATCAATTGCTTGATATCAGGTTTGATGGAAGAAAGTTGGAGTCTCATATCAGCTTCGGCGTCCAGTCTATTGCGATATTTTGTTTTCGTGGCTGCGTAGGTAGAGAATCCTGTTTCGCACAAATATGTAGTTGGGAACGGCAGAAGAATATCCAGAGCCATTTGGCCAAGCATTGCATATTCATCTTGGATTCTGCACCAAAAATCATTAAGAGGCGTCGTTTTGAACAATGACTCCATACTTGTGTCTGATGACATTTCTAAAAGAGATTCATATATCTCATTTGACATGTTTTCAGGCTTTTCCAAGTTGGGTAAAAAAGGATTATGAATCCAGGAGTTCACTTTAATTTTTGTATTGTGTTCTTCGGGAAAATACTTTTCAAAAGATGCGCGCATCGAACTGAGATATTGGACCAATTCTTCAAACACATTATCTTCAAACATTTCTGAGTCGTTTTCGCTAACAAACTCACTGAGTAACGTAAAACTTTCTATTTCTTTCTTACCAATGCAAATGATCCAAAAATCTTCTTTTAAAAGCAGTTATTTTATTATAGGCCTGAAACACTGTTGTCTGTTTACCTTGCAACGATAAATTTAATTCGTTAAGTTTTTGAAAGATATCCGCCATAAAAGACAATCGGAACAACCAAGTTTTATCATACAAACGGTCCTTCAAATTAAAAGAAGTATCTGCTGAAAGAAACATTTGTAACTCGGCTCTAAGTTCAAATAGCCTTGTTAAAGTTTTTCCCCGAGACAGCCATCGCACTTCTGTATGGAGCAGCAGTGTTTTATGTTTGCTGCCATAATCTTCACACAATAATGAGAACAATCGGGATTGTAGTGGTCGTGATTTGATAAAATTAATTATTTTTACCGCTTCATCCATAACTAATTTTAGATTAGACGGCATTTGCTTCATCGCAAGTGCTTGTCTATGCAGAATACAATGACTGGAACTACAATTAGGCGCTTTATTTTTCATTCGTGACACTGCTCCTGCTGTTTTACCTGTCATCGCCTTGGCCCCATCTGTACAAATGTCAATGCAATTGTTCCAACTGAGATTATGTTCTTCAAAAAATATATTTATTTTATTAAAAATTTCTTCCCCGGTAGTGTTTGTAAGCAGCGATGAACACATAAGCATGTCTTCTTCAAAAGAACTTTTATATGGATATCTCACAATAACCAGCAGGATAGCCAAACCAGCGACATCAGTCGACTCGTCCATTTGCAAAGCGAATCGTGTATTTTGTAGACGTGTAACTAGTTCTTGTTTGACGTAGCTTGCCAGATCATGGATTCGTCGTGAAACAGTATCGTTTGATAGCGGAACAGTAGAAAGATGCTTTGCAGATTTTTCATCAAGCATACATTTTGTTATGTCTAATACACATGGTTTTATTAATTTCTCAGCGATAGTGTGCGCTTCACCTGCTTGTGCAATGCGATAGCTAACTAAGTATGATGCCTCCGTGGCCTTTTCGTTGGTAGTTTGTGTTACATGCATCATATTTTTTTGACTTTCTAATAACTGATCTTTTTTGCGAACAAAAAATTCTTTATTCTTGTCTTTAGTCTCGGGGTGTACGGTTTCTAAATGTCGACGCAATTTGGCAGGTGCCATGGAACTATTAGGAAGCAGTTTACTACAGAGCATGCAGAGAGGTGAGCCGTTGGAATCAACAAATCCGAAACTGATATAAGATTCATCATACTTCCTTTTTTTCGTCTTTGAAACCGTCGAGCTTGACGTCGTGGCACTCGTGGCATCATCTTCTGGATCGGTGATTGCTAAATTCTCCGCGCGCATTGCTTTTGAACATTCAGCGTCATTAGAAGATGTTGTTGGAACACGTTTAACACCTTTAAGCCAACGTTCCATTCTTCTTTATTTATAATGTTACAAGTCAGGATAGTGGGGTTTAAATAATGCACAATCGTTACTGCGTATAAGAGACTAAATTTAGAACCTACAGGGAAGAAATGTATAAAACTGAGACAACAGAATACAGCAGGCAGTAAAACAATGAACACTAGTTTCTCGCTAGCGAGCTTGTAAGTAGGTAGTAACTTATCGCTCCGAACGCTAATCATCAACTGACGACGCCAACGCGCGATCGCCGCTTTTATACTTAGTCCTAGACTCGATCTCAAATATTCTCGAAAATACTCGAGTCGGCACCTTTGATAAACAAAAAGCAAAAATAAAAACAGAAATTTAAAAATAGCGTTGTAAACAATATCGACTTTATCCTTTGAAGTTAGAGACGAAAGTCGCTAGTTGACAACTATAGCGTCTAATTCAGAGGCGGCTTTTATCAAAGAGACTGAGCGCTTACAAGTATACTACCCGCTCGTTTTAAGTTTGCCGCTGGCGATAGGTATGAGTGTATGACGTTCGAAATTTTTTATTTAATTGTAACAATAAAAATTGTGTACGTTAGATATTTGGGTAAAACTATGACACATTATAAGTTTTGTTGTCACGTGGGGGAGGGTACGCGCATTCCACAGACCGGCAAACTTAGAGCGAACGCGTTGTACAAGTATAAAATTGTTGAGACCAAACTTATGAGATATTGTACCAGCTAATGTAACACAAGCTTATACAAATACAAATAAATAAATAAATAACATTCATAGCGTTTTGTCTCCACGCGGCCGCGGAGTCCGCACAGCCGCGGAGCGACCAGAGAGAGGTGTTTTGATTTTTTTATTTCTAAATTCTTGCGGAACCCCGACAGAGGTATCACGGAACCCTAGGGTTCCGCGGAACACACTTAGAGTATAGCTGCCCTAGGCTAATAATTAAACTGAACAAAATGAAATAGAAATGCATTTTACAAAAAAAATATGTTGTCAATTTAAGGGTTACAGTCTCCCATAACCACCGTGGTTTTGGGTGTCTATTAGATAATGCGTTATAATAAACCTTTCAATCTACCTTTTAAATATATTTTTTTCTATTATAAGTATGGTTTTTCTACAAACGTAGGATAACGTGAAGTATAATATTTTAGACAGATTTTTATCTTATTACGCCAAAGAATTATAACTACTTAAGTGGTTGTATAAATGGATACACCCTTTTTTTTCCTCTCGTCAGATAAAATCGGTTTTATTTCAATGTATCTGTTATATTTTTTACAGAATATTTTTAGGGAGTTTGCTGAGTAACTAAAGCCCTCCTGGGCTTTAGAGGTTTTATGACTTTAGAGATAAATACTTTAGAGATGTGGTATCACTGCTATTAACTGTCATTGTTACTACTTGATAGCGATGAGACGAATTGCTTTTTTTTTCAATTCGAATCAATCGAATTAAAATTACTATTGATTCGAATCGCAATTTGAATTGATTCGAATCGTCACATTCGTCACGTCAGCATTATAGTCAAATTCGTACTCGTATCTCAAGTCATCCGCCTGTGAAGCCGAGTTGGCGAATTATAATTCGTTTACATTATTATTCGAGCGAGTTTTTTTGCGGATCGGTTTGCATTACGAACGAGTCGAGATTTTGAGTTACAGTAGTGTGCTCGGTATTTGGTTACGGAAAGGGGACTTATAGGTATATTGACTTTTAAACACGTAGGTAATAACAATACTCTTTTATTATTATGATTAAAATCAGCATACTAAATAACAAAAAGTAATAATAAAATCATATACAAAAAAAATACTTTTTTTTTAAATAAAGTCTGATTCTAATTAGTAATTACCCGATAAATCAACTTTAAAAAAATAAATCCTTTGTTATACGTCTCAGGTATACTCATAATTAATAACTTTTTTGTTTTTAATTACGTAAACGAGCAGTCAACAAAAGCAAGAAAACATTAAATCGCGCGAGGGACAGAAACGAATCAATGAATAGAAAACGAATCAACGAATGTCCTATCAAACCGAGTCGACTGATCGCCACGACGCGTGCCGCGCCGCCGCGGCTGCCAACGTTACGAGTGCCTACCTACCTACGAGTATGATACGAGTTAACGAATTGATTCGGTTTCGGTCAACGGCGATTCGAATGAACGAGTCAATAGTCTTATTCGAGTTATTCGGATTACGCAACGCTACTACTTGACAAGATTGACAGATATTACCAATATATAGTATTACTCTATGGACAGATATTTACATAGTTAATTATGCGGAGTTTCGGCGCGAATTTGGAGATGTCATGTTAAGCTCTTGTATTATATTCATTTTTTTAGTGTTTTATAGTGTTATATTGAATAATTTTGCTGATATTTTATGTAATATAATATAATTAAGGTGCTGAAGTGTGGTGAATGTGATATAAGAGTGGTTTATGTGTATTTAACCGGAATTCCCAGAGAAATCATCTAATTAGGTTTTCAGCGCCTAATTAATGATAACGACTTGACTTATTGACGGACAATGACTATAAATAAGTTATACAATATGAAGAAGTAAATAATATGTAAAGAAACATTGTATCAGACTTGGCTGTATGGGCTTTGATCCCTTTGCCTGTCTGTATGGACAAACAGAAACAAAAAAAAAAGTTAATTATGCGTATTATAGGTACATAGTCCATAGATAAGACCGGCTAATTCGAACTTAGTAATTTATTATAATTATGTAGTGTATGCTCAGGATCTTGACAATTATAGTTTTTCGCATTTACGTAGTTCATGGAACTCTCTCTGGCAGGTTTCTAAAAAAGTTAAAGGAAAGTTTTACGGCCATCTTCAACCGGATATTCCTCCAAAACCATGGTTTTTCAAATTCAAAAATATCGAAAAAAGTATCTCCTCTTCAATTTGCCGCATGCGGTTGGGTCACTGTTGCTCTCCTGTCTTTTTAAATAAAATTAAAATAAGAGACCATTCCTTATGTGAATGTGGTCTTGACGAAGGTTCCATAGATCATATTCTCTTTTCTTGTCCTAAATTGCGTTTTTCCCTTTATGATTGTCTTCCTCCTACTATTCCCCGCCCTACTAACTCACGTCTCTTACTATCTCTAATTTTCTCTCCTTTTCATAAAACCTTATCAAAATTTATAAAAATCAACAATATTAGATTGTAATCTCAAACCCATGATCAATTACAGCTTTTAGAAATAGAAACAGAGCCAATACATTTAATATAATACTTTATTATAAATACCGATCATCTTCTTATACCGTTCAACTTGTGTCTCTCACTTTTCCCTCAATGTTACTCGACATTGGCAAATTTGTGGCAACCCTACGCCGCTGAAGCCATAATAAGAAGTTGAAGTTGAATTTATTATAATGTTTTGTGTTTAATTTTATATTCTCATTGTTAAAAATCAACATACCTTTTTAAAATTTAAGCTATTATATTAGTGACAACGATTTTTTTGTAGTTAGCACCTTAGATTTGTTTTTTCGACGATATGAGTAAGCAGACGTCACTGGATAGATTTTTTAAATCCAGAGGAAGTTTAAGCATGGAAAATAAAAATAAGTATAAAAGGCGAAATTTGAGCCTTACTAGAAGTTATTCATATAAATCACCGAAGAAAGAAAATGAATTGAAAGATGAAGTGGTAATTATAAGTTTATTAAGTAGTAGTGAAGAGTGTCTTACACCTCCAGACGAGCCCACATATCCTAGTACCAGTAAGAACGTTGTAAATATAGCACGACCGGATACAACAGATGGCATTACCTCTCCAAATGGTAGTACAAATTCTTCCGAGACCATTGTCTATAATTTAACCCCAAATACTTTGCAAACAAATAGGACACCAAGTAAGACATCAAAAAGCCCAAAATCAGCTGGAAAGTATTATTCTCCAACTAAGAAACGTTTAGTTACAAAAAGGAGTGTAATTAAGAAAAAATTGCACTTTACTGAAGATAGCAATCAAGAAAATTTTAATACACAAATTACCAAGAGCTACCAGGATGATAAAAGTAAGGGTTCTATTATGTAAATAGTTATGTATACTCTTAAACCTGTTTTCAGCAATACCCTTAATGTTTATGTAACATTAAAGGCAATATAAATAAAACATTAATATTTTGTCAGATTTATATCACCTTCAGTGTTGCATAAAATTTGATTTTATTTAGCATCAATTGTCATCAAAAAAATATCATTATCTAGGCTTATATAGCTTCCATTACTGTGTTCAAGCCTCCTGCACAATGGAAGGGAATTTGACCAACTTTACTAAACTGGCCCAATGAGTTTGTTTAGAGTTTTATTTGAAGCATTCCTTCTCTTGGAAAAAAGGCATTTGCATAATACCCCTTAGTCTTTTACAACACCCATAGGCAAAAATGGAATGAATGCAGAGAAGAAGAATATATTTATTATTTATATTGCATCAATCCCAAGATTGGATAAGAGCAGAAAAATGTTGATGACGTTTGGCTGCTGCGTAGCACTATTTTGTATGAATAGTACAAAGAAAATTAATGAATTTGCTGATTACATTTTCCCTAATCATAGTTTATTTTTCATATAAAGCTTTATTAATAATTTCTTTTCATGTAAAACTTTATAATCTGAAAAATTTGATTGAATAATTTAAGAAAACAGGAAAGAAATGACTAAATAGAGTATAATAAATGTGTAAGGTGTCAGAATATAAATGCCCCATCTTATATTTCAGCTCAGTTCCTGTGTTCTATAATAAATGAGTATCTTAATAATAATGCATTGAAGCACTTGTTAGAACTTCCTTCACAAGAATTGCTATCTAGATGTGTGTATATCCAAGAACCAGGCATGAGAGTGGTGTGTCGCCTCTTCTGGCGACAACCTGTCTGGTATCGCATTGAAGAATTGACACAAATTGCAACTGACAAGAATAAATATGTCGTCCCTAACATTCCTGAACTTTTGAAGTCACTCATCGATAATAATTTAATTATTGATGCTCAATGCAGAGGTAAGTTTTCTGCTTCAAATGTTACAGAGATGAATTCTACCAACCCAAATATGGTATGATTGACCCAAATATGTATTCACTTCAACTACATAGATGGAGTGGTGCTTAAAATACTGAACTACTGTGCCAAGTGTTACAGGTTTGATTCCCATGCAGGGAAATATTTTGTATTTTCATTATAATTATTTATATACAACTTGCGATCAACTTAGCAAGCCTTTAAGAATATTGTTGTGTGATTTTATTGACAGGGGGGATCCATTTCTCTATTGAGAAAGATGTCTCTTATTGTGTAACATTTACGTGTGGCGACAGAGTAAGAATACAATTCACCACCCCTTCTCTTGCCCGTGGGTGTCGTAATAGACGACTAAGGGATGTAATATGCATATGATATTGATGCAAGAGCAGGAAAACTCGAAACACAATCCTATACCAACACGCATGACCAGTGTGGTATAGTAGGTCAATTTTTCTCCTATAATGGAGGAGGCCATGTGTAGAAAGAATACAATTCACCACCCCCCCCCCTCTTGCCCGTGGGTGTCGTAAAAGACGACTAAGGGATGTAATATGTATATAATATATATGCCAGAGAACGAACACTTGAAACATAACCCTATACTAACACATCTGACCAGCGTAGTATAGTAGGTCAATATCCCTCCCATAAGGGAGGAGGCCTGAGCTCAACAGTGGGACGTGTATGGACTGAGATGATGATGATATGTAATATTCTAATAAGCATGAAAATTTTTCACTTATTTTTGTAGATCATAGCAGTATGAATTTTGATGACTATGTGAAATTACTAAAGAAACCAGAGTTAGACAAGATATGTAAAGAGTTGAAGCTAAAAATAAAATCAAAAGAAGATGCTGTGAATGCGTTAAAGAAGTTTAGCCAGTGCACAAACATAAGTAACTACTTCACAGGCAAAATAGTCAACAATAGCGACCGAGTTCTAAAAATGTATGTTTTTAATTCAGCTTATATATGTTCCACTATTGGGCTTGAGCCACCACAACAATAGGAGAGAAATTAACCTACTATACCATGCTGGTCAGATGTGTTGGTATAATGTTCTATTTCGAGATTGCCTTCTCTTGCATAAATGTTATATGCATATTTGATTTCTTAGTCGTCTTTTACGACATCCACAGGCAAGAGAGGGAATAGTGAATTGTATTTTTACTCTGTCACCACACGGCAAATGTATGTTTTACCAACAGTATTTGCAGCTTTTTTTTAGTGAAAACATTGTATTTGAGTCTTATTTTTAAACTAAACTTATGAAACTTGTCATTACTCAGTTGAAATCTAACTCTAAGTGTAGGTGCTGCTAAACAATTTTAAGCAATATTGCCCAACGCCGTAGAAGCCGCCGTTGACTGATAGGAAGGATTTAATAATGGCGGTCTGGATGAATCTCGAGGAGTAGTTGGTAAGGTCATCTGTAAAGAGACTCCTTGGGATGTGACTAATATACAGTGAGAATAACAAAATTGTCAAACCAAAGTTGGTAATAGATAGTGTTTCTTTGATTTTAGCGACACTGTTGAGATAAAGTTGAAAACTTTTCAAATCAAATTAAGTGTAAATTATTCAGTTAAGTAATGTTTTTTAATCCTTTTTCAGTTTAAAAGCAGCTACAGGTCAGTGTTACAGGTTGTCAGATACAGCCTACACTACAATATGTAATTTATATGTGCTAATGTATTTAGGAATGGACTATACAATAATAAGAGAGAAAAGATTAGAATTGGTATTACTGTACGATAAATTAAAAAAAGAGCCATATCCCATAGATAAGAATATGTTGTTAGATAATGCAAGTGTTGTGTTCCAGTCTGGAGAGGAATTTTATAGGTACGATATATTGTCAATTTTTTTTACAGACTTTCTACACTAGGGAATAAATTTTTATGTTGTGGGTAGAGGGTGGTGAATTGTATTCTTACTCTGTCACCATATGGATCTAGCAATTATCAATATGTGGTAAAATGGCTGTGTTACATGAGCGTCCGATGACCTAGTGAAAGTTGTTGGGTATCGTTGGATGCAGGCGGCACAGGACCGCACATTGTGGCGTAACATGAGGAAGGCCTACATCCAGCAGTGGACGGCAATAGGCTGAAATGATGACATGACCGTATGTGACCCATCTATTTTAAATACCAACTCGATAGATGTTAGTTTTATTAAAAAAAAGATCCTTTTAACCAATAAGTGACCCACACTTATTGGTTCCAACTACGACCAAGAATTATATGTGTATTTGATCCTATAAGAAGAAAAGAAATCATTAAAATCCATCATGTCATCTTTATTTAGTATTAATTCATCTTTCATTATTCTTTACAGGTACTTAGAGGCTCATACGATGTATGAAAAATATTTAATGTTAAGTGATACACAAGAAAAGTGCATGATAATAATGAAGACTTTTAATTTATACAAAGATATCAGTGAAGAGCATCTTCTACGGTAAATATAATATTATACTAGCAACTCGCCTTCGCTTCGGTTTCAGTCGCCTTACCCGCGTAGTTTCCGTTCCCAGGAGAATACCGGATTAAAATAAGACTAATACTACTACTACTCCTTATGTAGACAGCTACCGGGTACTAAAATATTATCAAAATCCGGCCGTTTTAATGATTACCCAAACAAACAGACAGGCAAAGATTTTTTTTTAAACCGATTTTTAGGTATCGCGCAAATAACAGTATCACTATCAACATGAACAAAGCCCATTATTTTGACATTACAAATAGACACTTCAATTTTATTTATTTGTATAGATTTAAAAGTAATACATAGACCTGGATCAACTCCATCTGATGCCATCTCCGGACTGGCCAAGGATGTTAAAGGCTTGGTACTAGCCCACTGGCTAATAACAATTATTGAGGAGAATATACGGTGAGTTATGGGACTGCGCGTCGCCCTTTCATTACCCCAGACGGAACGGACGGTGTGCCTCCTGAGCATAACCCGCCCAAAAAAAAAAATTAATGCCACCTGCCCCAAGGAAGCTTGTCGTCAGATCCTAATACTTTTGAAATATGTATATGCGATAGAAAAGTACATATTAGTGATGTAACGAATATTCGCGAATATTCGCATGTTTTTTGCATATTCGCATTCGCGAAATTATTGCGGATGCTTTTGCGAATATTTTTGCGTGTATAATTTTTTTAAGTAGGTAATAATAGTTGGTTAATATAAGAAAATCCAATTCCATTAATTTCTTATGTTTTTAATGCAATAAAAATAACTTAACCTCGTAATCACATTATCGGTCTTCACTTTATCAATTGGTATCATTTATTTATTTAACTTTAGGCAATGAAACTTAACAATCAAACTTATAACAATTTAAAAAACAAAACTATACACTAAATGGCCTAAATGCAATGTAATCATCATCATCATCTTCATCTTGCTCTTATCCCAATTACTTGGGGTCGACGCAATGTAAATGCAATGTAATCAAACAAAAATAATCTTCTATGAATTTTTACCAAAGTTTAATGTTATAATTATCTTCTTGAACAAAACTAAAAATAATAATCTACAAATACTTCTACAATTAATATTTATTTAACTTTGGGCAATGAAGCCTAACAATCAAATTGTCATAAGAATTTAACAAACAAAATTATATAGTAAATGGCCTAAATGCAATGTAAACAAACAAAAATAATCTTCTATGATTTTTTACTATAATTAAAATCAAATAAAAGCTTAATATGAGTTGCTGTCATCATAATCACAAAGTGTTTATAGTATATCTATATTATATAGTTTATAGTATTTATAGTATAAATATAATCATTTTACATAAGAGTTAACAGTTAACACTTTAAGCAAACAGGAATGAAATTCTTTTACTTTAATAAAGCTAAAAATTTAATTGTTATTAGAACTTGTGACACAAAATTTTAATGCAATTGAAACTAATAAAATTAAATTCTTCTATAAAACTTTTCTCAGTCTTTAGATATATTTTTAATATTTAAATTATCAAACAAAAATTATATTCTTCTACAATAGACCATTAAATAGTCTAACTCTAAACAAACAAATAGATTCTCAAATAAAATTCTTCTCTCCCTTAAAAAAATAACAGTTAATTATATATATTTTTCATATTAATAATTGAACTTCAGTAGGGGAATATTAAACTTTAAAAATAGTAGTTTTGATGGCTTGTCTGCTTCAAGTCTGTTTCGATGTGGCGTGTAAATAAGTCCAGCACCACTAAATATGCGCTCGCTGGGGATATTCGTTGGTGGTGTAACTAAATAATACCGAACTTTTTTGTTTTTAGGGGTGGGCTGCGGTCGGCGCACTCCTCGCACCACTCCGTCCGGGGCGACAGAGAGGCGTAAGCACGCACACCCACAACCCACCCACGATGCACGTCGCCTTCGTCGTTAGGTCGACCACCGGAGCAGGGTTACTTGTCATTAGTGGCTGGCCCGACGGAATACCCCCTACTTGGGGTACCCTCTCATCGACCGACGTCACGCGGTCGGCCTCTCGGCGGGTGACGGACTAATCCCCGGTCACGTCACCCGCGGCCTCGGCTAGGGAGGCATGAGGTGCAAATACTCGCGCCTACGCCGCCCCAGTCGCCGGCGGCGGATCGCCTCATCGTGGCTGCGCTCCTCACGCAGGCGATCCGCCGCCTCCTTCTGCGAGATCACTGTCTCGCAGAAGGCTGCGACCGCGTCCCAATTCCTGACGCTGCCAACCATCGCCCTGGCGATAGTCGGCACCGATGATTGCGACGATTTCACGGCGCTGCTCTGCCCAAGCAGCGCAGGCCTCGAGCGTATGCCGCGCCGTGTCCTCGTCGCAATCGCATTGGTGGCAGGAGTGGCGGTGTACTCTCCCTTCTAACGACCTTGTGCAGATACTTGGCGAAGCACCCGTGCCCCGTCAATACCTGCACTAGTCGGAAGGAGAGCACCCCGTGCCGCCTTTCCAACCACTGCATCAACACCGGCCGGAAGGCCTCCACGGTTCGCACCCCGAACCGAGGCCTCTCCAGCCGGACTGCCCAACGGGCAATGACGTCCCGGCGGGCATCGACGCGCCAGGCGGTGAGCTCCCTTAGTGAGACCACGCGCCCTCTGCTCGCACTCGCAACACCCGCCGATACAAGCCGGCGAGCATTGCCGTCTCCAGGTCCCACGGGGGAGTCCCGGCCAATAGGCACGCTGCCTCCGTCGCCACCGTGCGGTATCCGCGTATGGCCCTACCGTCATGGCCTGTGGTCGCCACAGAAGAGCCCTGAGTTGGACGGTCAGGGACCCCGCCCGGTGCGCCGTACAGGGCTATCGACCGGATGACCCCCGCGTACAGCCGTCGGCACGTAGCGCTCGGTCCGCCCACGTTCGGCATAAGCCACGACAGGGCGGACGCCGCGCCGACGAGCCGTGGGACGAGCCTGCAGAAATGCTCCCGGAACAACCATTGCCCGTCGAGCACCAGGCCCAAGTACCTCATATGGGCCCGGATGCTGATGTCAACCGAATGGACGGTGATCGAGGCGCTGATGGGAGGGCTCATACGGCGTCCATGGAACAAGAGATCCTCCGTCTTGTCCAGGGCGACCCTCAACCCCAGCGCCTCGATCCGCCTGACGATCTCGTCGGTGTCTAGAGTCGCCAGGCTTGCCGCCTCTTCTAGCGTCCCACCGCGGGCTGTGACGAGCGTGTCGTTGGCGTAACAAATCACGCCCAGCCCGGGCGGAAGGCTCCCCGCAACGCTCAGTCGTATAGCCGATGTTCCACAGGGTGGGTCCGAGAACCGACCCCTGTGGGACACCGCACGACATAGGCGTTCGCACAACGTCCCCTGTTCGGTTGGTGCAGAGGACGCTGCGCCCCTCCAAATAGTCTGCCACTAGCCGCCTCAGGTAAGCTGGCACCCCGTGATACCGGAGCACCTCCCTGATGCAGCTAAATGGCAGACTATTGAATACGTTGGCGAGGTCCAGGGACACCGCCAACAGCACTCCTCCGCCGGTGACGGCCTCAGTCGCCACGGCCCTCAGGTGCAACAGAGCCGCGATCGTCGAAAATAATGCCGAACTACAGGAAGCAGAAGAACATATCTTTCTTCGTTCACTTTCCACGAAGTTAAAGGGTCAACGTCATTTGCCACACATTTTAGTGAATATTCGCATTCGCGAATGTTGGCAGCAGATATTCGCATTCGCGAATGTCTAAAATACGACATTCGTTATATCACTAGTACATATTCATCATCATCATCATCATCTCAGGCCATATACATCCCACTGTGTGGCTCAAGACTCCTCCACTATGAGAAGGAAATCGACCTACCATGCCATGATCAGACGTGTTGGCATGGTTATGTTTCGAGTTTTCCTTGTCTTGCATAGATGTTATATCTATCATATCCTTTAGTCGATTTTACGATACCCACGGGGAAGAGGGGATGATGAATTGTATTCTTACTCCGTCACTACACGGAATAGTACATATTAGTAACCAGGCAATAGTCCGACCAGCGTGGTATAGTAGGTCAATTACCCTTCCATTATGGAGGAGGCCCGAGCCCAACAGTGGGACGTATATGGGCTGAGATGATGATGATGAATAGGGAATATGCATGTTTTTTTTTTCTTTTTTTTTAATGTTTCTACTAGTTATTACGTTACTAGAAATAAATATAACACATCCAAAATATAAACCATTACACTCAATTTTTTTTTTTTAAGCCCCATCATTTATGGGCGACGTAAACGCGGCTACTTCGGCGCGCATATTCTCTGACGTCAGAGTACTCGACACTCGTACAAGGTGCTAGGGCTGTCAACTAGGGTCGGGCCGTCCACTGATGACAAGTAACCCTGCTCCGCTGGTCGGCTCAACGACGAAGGCGACGTGGTGTTCGGGTGGGTTGTGGGTGTGCGTGCTTACGCCCCTCTGTCGCCCCGGACGGAGTGATGCGAGGAGCGCGCCGACCGCAGCCCACCCAAAAAAAAGGGCTGTCAATATTTTTATAAATATCGTTTTTCGACATTTCGTTATTTTACAATATATCAATATCGGGGTTCGATATATCGGCAAAAATATCGATATATCGATATTTTTATTATAATTACGATTATTAAATATATTATATATTTACCTTGCAGCTTTTATTCCTCCGAGTTTTACAGACGTTAAATCTGAATTAGACGCGATATACGTTGTCATCATATACACGTTTATTTTAGGAAGATTGTCTGACTGTACTTTGACGAAACCGGTTTCAGTCATTGTAATAAGTCTTTTATTCACAAAGATTAATACTTGAACACAGAAAACCAATAACTTATTATGAAATAACTGGTTAACAATACAAAATAATCACTAGAAACATACAAACAACAACTTGATATCAAAAGGAGGGCTGTTGATAAAATATCGATATGGTAAAAA
Source organism: Lymantria dispar (assembly GCA_032191425.1). Taxonomy (NCBI): domain Eukaryota; kingdom Metazoa; phylum Arthropoda; class Insecta; order Lepidoptera; family Erebidae; genus Lymantria; species Lymantria dispar. The sequence continues at coordinate 10,957,631 of CM063455.1, forward strand.
TATCGATATTATTATTTAAAAATATCGATACTTAATACTGATCTTTTTTTTTGGACGATATATCGATAATAAAAAGTAAGTATCGAGGGTCGATATTTATTTGAATAAATTTGGTGTTTTATCTTTTTTTGTAAAGTATTTATTCTACAAAATCACCGTAAACTTAATCTACTGTAAAAATACTGGCATGAAATTGATGATCAGTTATCACTTACTCCCAGAATTTGATAAAAAAAAGCTCGGCACGCCAACCCCGCAATGAACGAAGTTAAAGAGTGGTCATGGAGAAAATATCGTAATTTTCGTATTATCGTAATTTTATATATATTTTCGTTATATCGAACTCCGATATTGATATATATATAAAAATATCGATATATCGAAAAACTATATTTTTTTAAAATATCGACAGCCCTAATCAGAAGACGGGACGACTATGATGTCACGTTTTGAACTTTTGAACAACCAATTGCGTTTTAGAAATTTTGTGCGCGAATCTCAAAAAGGGCACTTTTTTATAATTAAATTTGATTATTAAATAATGATTAAATTAAAAAATAATTGTATAGGTACGTTTTTTAAGCAATAAAGATTACAAATAAAAATAATTTGTTTGTTTTGGAGTTTCGTGCATATTTCCTATTGGGATAAGATCAAGATGATGTACCACACCTACTTCGAATCTTGAATTCGCTGTAAATTTAACAGCTGAATCGTCTCGTTTCGTGAATCTCGCAAGAATGACTTGAAGCCATTTGATATCTCGTTTTCCTCGGTGACTGCATTATTTTGAATACCCAATGGGTATTACTATATGGGTATTAATATACTAAAGAATACAGGACTTTCGAGTACAGTAACATGAAGTTTAGAGTCATTCATTGTTACAAATAATAGCTTAAAATACGTGATTATTATCTTTTGGGATATTGGACTTGGATTAATTTTACTAAACAATTTAAATTTTAGCTACAAGTCGTTACAGCCATGGTTGCGTCGTTTCACACCAGCGTACATTTACGTGAAAATCTTAGAAGGTGGTATCCAAGAATTGAAAAAAGTAAAAGTCGAATCTCATTATTTGCTGGCTGTTGAAATACTCGACTCACTGAGCGGACAATTAGCGTTCAGGCAACATAAAAAAGCCGAGTGGTATGCGGAGAAGTCTCTTATATTACACAAATATTTGAAATGTTCCGAACAGGTTTGATCTTTTTCTATTTTTAAAGAAACCCTAACAGAAATTTTTATATGTATCACGCGGGATTTTGCAGACATGAAATGAAAACCTGGTTTCAAGGTATCTATCAGTCTTTCAAATTCCACTTTTGAAAATAAGTTTCTGCAGAAGGAGGGTTCTCCTTGGAGTCAATATATCGTCACACTTTTTTTTTTGGGGGTGGGTTGCGGTCGGCGCGCTCCTCGCACCACTCCGTTGGAGGCGACAGAGGGGCGTAAGCACGCACACCCGCAACCCACCCGAACACCACGTCGCCTTCGTCGTTGGGCCGACCACCGGAGCAGGTTTACTTGTCATCAGTGGTCGGCCCGACGGAATACCCCCTACTCCTGATGCTGTCGAGCATTGCCCTAGCAATGGTGGGCAGCGTCAGGTCGGCACCGATGATTGCGACGAGTTCACGACGCTGCACTGCCCAGGCGGCACAAACCTCGAGCTTATGCTGCGCCGTGTCCTCGTCGCAATCGCAGTGGTGGCAGGACGGTGTACTCTCCCTCCTAGCGACCGTGTACAGGTACTTGCCGAAGCATCCATGCCCCGTCAAGACCTGCACCAGTCGGAAGGAAAGCACCCCGTGCTGCCGTTTTAGCCACTGCATCAGCACCGGCCGGAAGGCCTCCACGGTCCCGACACCGTATCGAGGCCTCTCCAGCCGTACTGCCCAACGGGCAATGACGTCTCGGCGGGCGTCGACGCGCCAGGCGGTGAGCTCCCTCAAAGAGACCACCCCGCCCCCGCTTGCACCCCCGACGCTCGCCGATACAAATCGGCGAGCATTTCCGCCTCCAGGTCCCACGAGGGAGTCCCGGCCAATAAGCACGCTGTCTCCGTCGCCACCGTGCGGTACCCGCGAATCGCCCTGCTCGCCATGGCTCTCTATGGTCGCCACAGAGTAGGCCTTAGTCGGACGGTCAGGGACCTCGCCCACACCGGTGCGCCGTACAGACAGGGCCATCGACCGGATGACCCCCGCGTACAGCCGTCGACATGCAGCGCTCGGTCCGCCCACATTTGGCATAAGCCATGATAGGGCGGACGCCACGCCGACGAGCCGCGGGACGAGCCTGCGGAAATGCTCCCGAAACCACCAATGCCCGTCAAGCACCAGGTCCAAATACTTCATATGGGCCCGGATGCTGATTTCCACCGAATGGACGGTGATCGTGACGCCGATGAGAGGGCCCCTACGGGGCCCATGGAACAAGAAGGCCTCCGTCTTATCCAGGGCCACCCTCAACCCCAGCGCCTCGATCCGCTTGACGATCTCCTCAGTGCCTAGAGTCGCCAGGCTTACCGCCTCTTCTAGCGTCCCACCGCGGGCTCTGACGAGCGTGTCGTCGGCGTAACAAATCACGCCCAGCCCGGGTGGGAGGCTCCCCCGCAACGCCCAGTCGTAGCCGATGTTCCACAGGGTGGGATATATCGTCACACTTAGCAAGCGGGTAGGTGATAGCTAGGGTAGGCGGGTTAGCGGGCGGGCAATTGTTATAAAATGCCCAGGAGAATGTTTTTTTTGGCGACAGGCCATGGTGCACACTCACCTTCCGATCAGTAGTCGGAGATGATAAAAAGGACGAGGGGCTAGCCCATACCTGCCGGCTGCGTACCTCTCTCAAACGCCAAGTGAGCGAGCCCGACGGATACCCGATTTTCTGGAGATCCAGGAAAGATGTTTTTGGACTGCACAAATTAGTAGTACAAGCTACTAGGTAATTATGCAAAGGCGCATAACGTAGAATGTCTTAACCATTTGCAGAACTCGCACTAATTTCATTGCGGGTGATGTAAGAGTTTTGAATTTAGTCTGAGGTCCAATAACCTGAACCAGATGCAGTCAAACCTCCAAACTACTTCTAGAACTAGACCAGTAGATGCCAAAACTAGACTAGTCACATTGATGTTACATAATAACACGTCTCGTTCTCTCCGAATAGGTATAAAGATTTCGGAGTTTAGAAAAAATAACATAACTGGTACATTTGCAGGCAGCTCAAACTCTACTGAAAGGTTTTAATGCTAAATGTCTATCGGAAGAAACCAAAGATGCTATGCGACCTCGCGCCAAATTAATCGCTAATCAATGTAATATAGTTCTAAATGAGGATCTGCGACGAGATTTGAAGTATTACGCGGAACAAGGTTATATACTAGAGAGTAATCTGCCCGCTGATCATATAGACAAACAGCCTATGGAGTGAGTACTTTTACTGTTTTATTTATTTTACTTTAATTCATCTTAGCTCATATATGTCCCATCGCTGGGTTCGAGCCTCCTCAACTATAAGAGGAAAATCCACACTAGGCTAGTGAGGTTGACATACATGCCTTAGTCGGTTTTTACGAAATCCACGGGTAAGATAGTGTTGAAATGTACTCTTACTCCGTCACCACACGGAGAGCTTTACTTGTTTTGACTTTAATACCGTTTGACTTAGGTACTCTATGATGTGAAAGTTGTTGCTGACATCTTTAATAAGTAAATTTCTGAGATTTAGCATTTAACATGTTAGGTTATTTATCGAAACTTGTTAACCAGCGATAAATGAATAGCACACGTGACTGGAAGCCGAGACGTCATTGTCCGTTGGGTAGTCCGGCTGGAGTGGCCTCGGTACGAGGCCGTCGAGGGCTTTCGGCCGGTGCTGATGGAATGGTTGGGTCGGCGGCACGGGGTGCTTGCCTTCTGACTGGTGCAGAGATGGGGCACGGTTGCTTCGCCAAGTACCTGTACACGGTCGTGAGGAGGGGGAGCATACCGTCCTGCCACCACTACGATTGCGACGAGGACACGGCGTAGCACACGATCGAGGTGTGTGCTGCGTGGGCAGAGCAGCGCCGCGAATTCGTCGCAATCATCGGTGCTGACCTGACACTGCCGACCATCGCTAGGTAGATGCTCGGCAGCGTCAGATACTGGGACGCGGTCGCTGCCTTCTGTGGGGCCGTCATCTAACGGAAGGAGGCGGCGGACCGTGCGCGAGAGGAACTCCTCTACGGCGACACGGTCCGCCGCCGGCGACTCGGGCGGTGCAGGCGTGAGTACCTGCGCCTGATGCCGCGTTAGCCGAGGCCGCGCATAATAGCCCGCCCATAAAAAAAAAAACACGTGACTGGAATATCTTTTTTTTATTGCCGATGGTGGCAAGCGAGCACGCAGCACACCTGATGGTAAGTGATACTGCTGCACATGGATCTTTGCAATACCAGGGGCACAGCCAGGCCGTTGCCTACCGTGAAGTAAATACTCTTCTTAAACCTTGTTTAAAGAAGGACATGTCATAGTGCTCGGGAAACACAGCAGCAGGTAGTTCATTCTAGAGCCTGCACGTACGTGGGAGAAATAGTAGCTGGAAACGTACAGTTGAAGACCATATCGTTTCCAGATGAAATGGATGAACCTTGCTGCGGTATCGAGTGGTACGTTGGTAGAACGGTGACGGTGGTACCAAGTTAAACAATTCCTCAGAGCATTCTCCATAAAAGAGCCGATAGAGTACACAGAGTGACCCAAAGTCTCTCTGCCGCTCCAGTGACTCCACTCCGTTAATCATTGGACATCTATTGGAAAGACGTTGCAATGGTTCTACCAAATCGTCGAGCGTGGCCATTACTTCTATGGGACGTATGACAATCAAATTCTCACTTGTATATTCGTCTTTACTGGGGATTTCTACACACCACCTATCAGAACACGTTTACACATTGTTCCGAAATAATACTCCAATTTTTCACTTAGTATTAAACGATGACCTTACCATATATCTAAGTTACTAAAAAAACTATTTTAATGTGTTAAGCATTTAATCATCATACCAGTTAATGTACGTCCCACTGTTGGACTCGAGCCTCCTACACAATAGGAGGGAAATTGACCTACTATACCACGGTGTCGTAAAAGATGTGGTACGTACTATACAATAAAATGTATATACGGGGATGGTAAAATGTATTCTTACCCAGTCACCATACGGACATTTAATATGCTAGATTATGTATAAATGCTATTTTTTTAGCAATCACAAACAAAAAGGCAAGCTGAAATTTGAATTGTATACTGAAGATGGAAAGTCGATACTGACTGCCGAAGATTATTGTGCTTATTATTATGTGAATAAAGGTGAATTTCAACGTGGTGAGTATCAAAAAATAGCATGGCACGCTTGAATAAGGCAGGTTGCACGGAACACTTCAACAAGGCATTCTCGTGGGGATGTCTCTGTCTAATTAACGTGAATAAGTTGGATGGATGGAGTATTATAAGATATTCGCCAACTCACCAGTTGAGTTGAGTTTTATAGGCATATAAAAAAAATAGAATGCCTTGAAATCGATAGCAGTTCCATCTATCGGGTCTAATTATTACTCTAGTTTAAACGATTCTTGTATTTTTTAATTTATCCTGAAAGAAAATAAATCATTAAAAAGTAGTTCAGTCGTTTAGGAGTTCAGTTACATATGTATATGAAGAGAAAATTTATACATATAAAATAGGACAGATGGATATTGTAGAATGGAAACGAATGGAAACTTAATGGATTACAATTTTAATTAATAAATGACTTTCCTCATAATCTAATGAAGGAAATTTTATTTGTTCAGAATTAGAATAGAATTTGTAGAACAACTGATTATTAAAAGCTAGACTTGAACTTTTAATTCTTTTGGAAAGCTGTATCATCTGCAATGGTACCCATACCCAAAAAAAAACCGGGATATTTATATAATAGCTGGTCTACTATATAAATATCCCGGTAAAAACATAAATGTGAAAAAGAAAGCCAAGTTCAATATTATGATATTATGGTGTGATTGTCGAGTTCACCGATAAAAGACTTGAGATATAAATGGGTGCCAAGTTATGTAAATAATATAATCCTTAAATTATTTAAAAGAAAATGTATTCTTAGCTTAATTTAACAACACAATTTCTCGTTTTTATTTCTACTACAGTAGTGTTTGCTATTTATAAATGTGACCTTTTAAATTGTAATTGTCAAATTATTTATGTAATGCAAAAAACTTAGGATCTATTGAAGCTCAACATATTACTTGCAAGTTTCTGTAGTGTGATGGAGTACCAATAAAATTCACAATTACGTTTCCGTAAAAGACTTGAAAAAATCTTGATGGCGAAACGAAGAATACGTTATCGGTAACATTTCAGCTAAAAAGCGACCTATATGTATAACTTATAGTTTACCTGGTTCAATAGCATAGTTGTGTAGTAACGAGTCGTCGAATAGTTGTTTAGTGTTTGTAGTCGTTACTAACGACTACAAATACTAAACACTACACAACCATTAAATTGCTCGTGGGTGTCGTAAAACACGACGAAGAGTTTTGTATCGGAACCGATGTGCCTACTCTTGAATCGATATTCCAGTCTTAAATCCAATCGCAACTCAAATTTAAGCAATTTGGTACTCTTGAAAGCGACACTAGCCCAAGATTGGAATCAAATTCGGTGGAATTTTATTAAACTAAATGAATTCGACTCTCGTCGATTAAGTCAAATATTTGCTACTCTTGGCGTGATTTTGACGTAGTTTAAAATCGTTAATGTTGCACAATTTCAAGAAAGCGTCTTTGTGGTGTTCGAGTTCGGTAACGTTGTTAATTTAAAGTAATAAAATACAACACATTTGGTGAAAATAACAACGGCAAATGCGAAGAATTCGTTTTCGATTTTGTTTAAGAGTACCAAATATAAATTTGGTGAGCACCAAATATAAGGTAGGTCACACAGCTTTGATTGGTCAAAACTGTGTGACAAGGCTGTGTGACGAAGCTGTGTGACACCGATTGAAGCTGTGTGACATCAAGCAAGGCTGTGTGACGTCGACAAAGCTGTGTGACCAATCAAAGTAATTCTATCCTATACTCCTTCTATTGTGGTGTGCGGTATATTGATTACCGTGGGAAAGTGGTGGGTCCCCCTTCCCTCCTTTCTTTACTTCCATTTTTAAAATTAAAAATGAATTCCCGCTATGTATCGCCTAATTCAATCAATTAGAGTAATAGTTATTAAAAAAGTACTTTCCATAACACAGGTGAACATTGGGAAGGAAGGATGATGACGACTATATTCTTCTTATTGTTCTGGGACATAATTTACACGAAGCCGGTGGGCATAACGGGAATATTCCTGAGTTATTACCAGCGACATCCATTAGACATGTACTCTGAAAACTTTTATGTCAATAGGAAAACTTTGATCGACGATAGACTCATATTTATTGAAGAGTGCACTGAGGATTTAATTATTGATATGATGCAGAGTCGATGGGAAGAAAGACCAGAGTGTAAGTACATAAAGAATATAATACTAATTCCTCATTTCATCCGTGTGGTTAGTTAAGAATACAATTAAGATTAACCATCCCCTCTCTTGCCCGTGGGTGTCGTAAAAGGTGACTAAGGCAAACGGGTAACACCTATGCAAGAGAAGAACAACGCGATATAAAACACTACTCTCCAACACGTCTGACAAGCGTGTTAAGTACCTTTCCATAACACAGGGTAAAAGGTAAATTCATTTCACATTGTGAAGGAGGCCTAAGCCCAACAATGGGACTTATATAGGCTAAGAAGATGATACTAATTGCACAGATGGCAAAATAGGCTTAAGTAGTGTTTGTAAATAAATCCAGTAAGTCCGTCACGATAGTCGTACAGGATTTTTAGTGCGGGGCCTGTAAATAAATATGTCACCATTCCGTTCTTTCTAGTTTCAGTTCAGGCATTTTGACTGATCTCTCAGTCGGTTCTAACGACTGCCACTGGATTATGGGATATAAAAGAGGAGGGAGACTGGTAGATTTAATGACATTTACTATAAAAGATAAGATACATCAAAAAATAATTGAAAATATCGCTATATAATTTTAATGGATCATTAAAAATTATTTTTAGCTGAATTGTCGGATATAAATAGAAATATTCCATGGGAGGATGTGGTGTCTGTGGTCCGGTGCCTAGGTCTGCGACCACTCGCTGCAATTTGCCGTCGGTTTGCCACTAACTATGGATACACACATTCTGGTTTTCCTGATTTGACCTTATGGGATGACCACGCCAAAAAGGTAATTGTCAATGCATGTCTGGTATTTGCTTTAGTATATCTAATATATAAAAAAATCTCGTGTCACAATGTTCGTTACCATACTCCTCCGAAACGGCTGCACCGATTTTTATGAATTTTTTTATGCATATTCAGTAAGTCTGAGAATCGGCTACTATCTATTTTTCAAACCCCTAAGTAATAAGGGGTGTCCACCCCAATTTTTTTTTTTTAATTCTTTGGATTATTTTTTTTTATTATGTTTTTATTATGTGGCATTAAAAAATATATACAACCCTAAATTTTCACTATTCTATCACCAACCCCTGCTTTTTAATAGTTATTTTAATAATTTGATTAATTTTTATCCTGCTCGATAACATTCATTATTATCACTTGGTAAGTTATCCCCTCCATGTGTCTGCCGGTGTCACTTCACTCAGTAAACAGCACGGAGTAGGGATGTCAATGAAGATGGTCTCCAATTTCTCTCAAACAATAAGCCTTCTCTCACTCCCCTTACAGATTTCGCGAAGCCACCATTTTAAATGGCAAGTTTCGAGGTGAAAATATATTAATGCCACGAATACCTATTATACCCATAGATGTGCCAATTCAATGTAAGCGTATTCAATTTCCGATTAGATCGGCATCTACAATGACTATTAATAAATCCCAAGGCCAAACAATGTCTGTTTATGGCTTAGATTTGAGCACACCATTTTTTTCACACGGACAATTGTACGTTGCATGCTCTCGAGTGGGTAAACCATCAAGTTTGTTTGTATTAGCTCAAGACGGGCAAACAAAAAATATTATTCACGCTGTATCATTAAGAGATTAATATTATGTAATGAATTAATGATATAAATAATTATTACTTAAAATGAATTACAATAAATTTAAAAAAATTAATGTTTGGTGTTTTGTTATTTTTATATTCTCTCATTGTTCACAGCGCTCCATGCCTTTTTCACTCATATACTACATCCTTACACACTTCCAATAAGTTATTTTTTTTTCTACACAAGAAATTCTCTAGAAATTATTTACATGGCAAAATAACGTTTGCCAGGTCAGCTAGTCTTTATATATAAATTTCTTGTGTACGTGTGTATGTCACTGAACTCCCTAAACGGCTGGATCAATGTTGATGAAAATTTTTGTGTGTATTATTGGGATTCGAAAATGGTTTAGATTCACAAGTGGACCTACCAGGTGGCGCTGCCATTGATTTCAAGAAGAATTCCTTTTAGTACTTTTTAAATCTGAACAGAAAAACGTCTGTTGGGTCAACTAGTATATTATAAGTTTACAGATTCGTGTCTTGAGTCACTTGTACATGATGAAATATTTTATATGAAGTTTTATCTGCACGTCCTTGTAAACACTTAAAAAAAAGTAATGAAAATTATTTTTGAACAATCTAAATCAGCAAGTAAGATCAGCAAGCGTCAGCAACTAGTTTTAGGTGGGGACCGGAGACTGGGAAAATTTTAACGAGGTCCAGAAAAAAAAACAGCTGATAATAACTAACAATAAGTGCTAACTATTTATTGCATATGGTTTCGAATAAAATTCTGAATTATAAAATTCGTTTTCAGATAAAATTTGTGGAAGTAAAGACTGACGCGGACAAGCCATCAATGAAGCAGTTACAATGGCTAGAGTATTTGAGATCACATAATATAGAGGCTGGGTTCTGCTACGTCGGTGCCAACACCACTAGGTGCAAGGCCAGGCAACGGAACAGCACGTCCTTATAATATACATGAGTACTTCGAGAAGAAGGTATATCAGTATAGTCTTTTCTCTCTATAGTTTTTTTTAGTAAATCTTTTTGGCGACCGAGGGATATACTATGCATATAACATCTATGCAAGAGGCGATAAACTCGAAATGAAACCCTATACCAACACACCTGCTCCGGTGGTCAGCCCAACAACAAGGTGACGTGGGTACGGGTGGGTTATAGGCCCGCGCACCGTTCTTTCATCGCCCCGGACGGAATGGACCGCGCGTGCGCTTACCATAGCCCACCCATAAAAAAAAAATTCCAACACCTGACCAGCGTAGTATAGAATTTTTTTTTTATTGCCGATGGTGACAAACGAGCAGGCAGCACACCTGATGGTAAATGACACTCCCGCACATGGACCTTTGTAATACCAGGGGCACAGCCAGGCCGTTGCCTACCGTGAAGTAAAAGCTCTTCTTAAACCTCGTTTAAAGAAGGACATGTCATAGCGCTCGGGAAACACAGCAGCAGGTAGTTTCAGAGCCTGCACGTACGTGGGAGAAATGATCGCTGGAAACGTACAGTTGAAGACCATATCGTTTCCAGGTGAAATGGATGAACCTTGCTGCGGTGTCGAGTGGTACGTTGGTAAAACGGTGACGGTGGTACCAAGTCAAACAGTTCCTCAGAGCACTCCCCGTGAAAGAGTCGGTAGAGTATACAGAGTGACCCAAAGTCTCTCCGCCGCTCCAGCGACTCCAATCCGTCCGTGAGATTGGGATCCCCGACGATTCGAACAGCACGCCTTTGGAGTGAGTCAAGTGGGTCTAGCTGATATTTGGGCGCACCTGCCCAGAGATCTGAGCAGTACTCCACATGAGGACGAACTTGCGCTGTCTCGGTGTGAAGTACCGCCTGGCTCTGTTCAGGACGCCCAACTTTTTGCTGGCCAATTTGGCTTTGTTCTCCAAATGACTCCTAAACTGGACTTTGTTCGATATTTCGACGCCGAGGATCCCAATACTGTCGGAAATTTGAAGAGTTACTCCTTGGAACTGAGGCGCCATGATAAACGGGTCCTTCTTTGCAGTGAACGCGTAAACTTGTGTCTTTGTGGGGTTGAACTGGACTAAATTGCGTTCACCCCATTCCGAGGCTCGCCCCAGAGAGCGCTCGACTTCAGACACAAGTTGAACCCTTCTTTCCTGAGTACTCCGAGGGACATTCCGTTGCTCGGTATACCGTTCGTTACCCGTGCTGTCATCCGCATAGCAACGCGTATTCTCGATGGAGAGCATGTCGTTGATATGCAGGATAAACAACGTCGGGGAGAGCACTGAGCCTTGTGGTACACCAGCATTAGTGGTCATGGTATCGGAGCAGGAGCCATCTATGACGACTTTTATACTTCGACCATCCAGAAAGCTGGCGATCTAATTACAGAGTCCCTCGGGGATTCCGTATGATGGTAGCTTCGATAGAAGTGCCCTGTGCCAGACCCTATCGAACGCCTTTGCGATGTCTAGGCTGAATGCTAGCGCCTCACCCTTGCCCTCCAAGGCCTCTGCCCAACGGTGAGTGAGGTACACAAGAAGATCACCAGCCGATCGCCCACGACGAAAGGCGTATTGGCGATCACTGATCAGCTGGTGATCCTCAAGGTACTGCAGAAGCTGGCGGTTTATAATTTTCTCAATTATCTTGGAGAGCAAGGATGTTATCGCAATGGGCCTGTAATTCGATGGGTCAGACCAGTCTCCCTTTTTAGGGATCGGGTGGACATGGGCTACCTTCCACGAAGACGGAACCCTATTAGTAACGTAGGAAAGTCGGTACAGGCGCGTAAGGATGGGAGTCAATTCAGGGGCGCACGTCTTTAGGACCACTGCAGGGATGCCATCCGGCCCACTCGACTTATGGACGTTTAAACGCCGCAGCTCTCGCCTAACCGTTCGCTGCGTGATGCGGATTTCGGGCAGTGAGCTTTCACACCGTGGGATGGTAGGTGGTCTGGCAGCTCCGGCGTCCAAAGTCGAGTTACAGGCAAAGGATTGACCTAGAAGATCGGCCTTCTCCTTTGCGTTGTGGGCCAGATTGCCATCGTGTTTCTGCAGTGGAGGGAGATTAGACTGGCAGAAGTTGCCTTGGGCAGCCTTGGCGAGCGACCAGAATGCACGAATCCCAGCGGGATAGCTTTGCAATCGCTCGCCAATTCTGGCAACATGTTCCGCCTTGGCTTTGGCAATAGCTTTCTTACTAGATCTAGAAGCGGCATTAAATTACCGCCTCACCTCTGTGGCGTTCGGGTCCTGACATTTTTGGGCCCTATTCCAGGCCCGATATGCGGACCGCTTAGTAGGTCAATTTTGCTTTCATTTTGAAGCAGGCTCGAGTCCAACAGTGGGACGTATGTGGAATGTGATGATAATGATGACTCACAGACAGTCTTCTGTCTAGCTTAGTTGGCTTAAAGAACTCACAATAGTAACACCATAATGAATTTTAATGGTTGCCCATAAAGTCTTTTATTTTAAATTTCAGAAACTAAAAGTACATTGCGGTCGCAGCGCCTAGTGGAATCAGAATCGTGTTGAAATTAATTTTGTATTTTTGTAGATGTGCAATAATTATTTTTTATGTTTTATACCTACTATTAAATACGATGTATTAAGAAAACGTTTTATATTGAAAATATATATATATATTTTGTTATTATTTTCCCGCTTATCTAACCTGTCCTTAGAATCTTGATTTTTTTTTGTGTGGCTATAACTGTTAGCCGCAGGTGGCTTTAACAGCTTAACCCGGACTGTGGGTAAGCGCTGAGGGCTCTCAACGCAGATTAGAATATCGCTATCATTTCAATGTAACATTTTTCAAGTAAAACTTCTGTGGCTGAGACTTATAAACCATTCTCGAATCCCCTTAAACACACAAAAAAAATTCATCAACATCGGTCCAGCCGTTCAGTGACATACACAAGAAATATATATATATATATATATATATATATATATATATATATATATATATATATATATATATATATATATATATATATAACTATAGGTACCATCATCGTTATGTATGTAAATATGTTAAATATTATTATCAACCGAATAATAAAAGTTAAAGAAGTTTTACTTCAACCGCGAGTAAATTATAGGAGGCTTATATTGAATAGTTGACTAGGATAACATGAGGGATATACACTAGTTGCAAAAATTAAGGGATAGAAAAATATTACAAATTTTGGAGTGATTTTCAACAGGCTGTAACTCGAAGAGAAGTGATCGTACAGCAGTTAAAAAAAATAGTCGCTCCAAGTGTCTACTTTTTGAATATGAACCTCAATAATTTTTATAGTCAGCAGTTTTAGAGTAGTCATAAGAAAATCACCGAAAAAAAAGAATATCATGTAGTTTCTAAAACCCTCCTTTGGATCTTTGATTTCCTATACGATCGTTATTCCTAGAGTTATTGATCGTCAAAGTTAAAAAGTACTTTTTTGATTTCATCAAGGATAACCCCGCGCCGAATCATCGTACCGAGCTTTTGGTGGCCAAATTAAGTGGAATTCTCTAAAAGAAAAAATCTCTACAAGAGTTTCATGGCAGCGTTTAAAGAAAATATTTAAGTCCATAGACCGTTTTAAAGGCAAACATTTAGAAAAACAAGTGTGTGTACAAAGTACGCATATCAGAAGTGACCTTTATCCTTCATGCTTTATCCTTATCTCATTCTCTCGCCGGCTGCATCCTATACATTTACGTGTTTGTGTTTCTATGGACTCGCTTTTTCTTTTCAACGAGTTTGAAATCACAACGATTCTAAAGATGTTTCACTTCAAAAATTTTCCGGTGATTTTCTTATTACTATTCAAAAACTGCTGTCTATAAAAAATACTGAAGTTCATATTCATAAAGTAGACATTTGGAGCTACAATTTTCCTTTGTTACAACTTTTTTCCTTTTTTAGTTGCTGTATGATTACTTTTCTTCGAGTTACAGCCTGTTGAAAATCACCCCAAAATTTGCAATTTTTTTTCTATCTCTTATTTTTTGCGACTAGTGTATCTCACATGCTATTTAAGCCTCTTCAAGGGGTTAAGCCTTAAAAAGTGGTGTTTAGGCACAACTTGCAGCAATTACCAAGCTATAATACTGGATCACAGTACACCAAGAAAAGGGCGCAGGGGTGACACTGTCTGCTCGACGGGCATTTTTGGTTCCGGGAGCATCTCCATCGACTTGTTCTCCGGCTTGTCGGCGCGGCGTCCGCCCTTTCGCGGCTGATGCCGAATGTGGGCGGACCCAGCGCTACGTGCCGACAGCTGTACGTGGGGGTGATCCGGTCGATGGCCCTGTACGGCGCACCGGTGTGGGCGGGGTCCCTGACCGTTCGTCTTAGGGCCCTCCTGTGGCGACCACAGAGGGTCATGGCGATCAGGGCCATACGGGGTTACCGCACGGTGGCAACCGAGGCAGCGTGCCTCCTGGCCGGAACTCCCCCGTGGGACCTGGAGGCGGAGATGCTCGCCGAAATTTATCGGCGGGTGTCGGAGACGCGCGCCCGCGGCGGCATGGTCTCCATCAAAGAGATCACCGCCTGGCGGGTCGACGCCCGCCGTGGAGTCAGAGAGTCCTCGGTACGGTTTCAGGACCGTCGAGGCCCTCCGGTCGGTGCTGATGGAGTGGTTGGAGCGGACGCACGGGATGCTTTCCTTCCGACTGGTGCAGGTGCTGACGGGGCACGGTTGCTTCGGGAAGTACCTGCACAAGATTGTCAGGAGGGAGAGCACTCCGTCCTGCCACCACTGCAGTTGCGACGAGGACACGGCGCAGCACACGCTCGAGGAGTGTGCTGCATGGGAGGGTGATCGCCGTGAACTCGTCGCAATTATCGGTGCCGACCTGGCGCTGCCGACCATCGCCAGGGAGATGCTCGTCAGCGTCAGGAATTGGGACGCGGTCGCCGCCTTCTGTGAGGCCGTAATCTCACGGAAGGAGGCGGCGGATCGTGTGCGAGTAGAGCTCCTATTCGGCGACACGTTCCGCCGCCGGCGACTCGGGCGGCGCAGGCGCGAGTATCTGCGCCTAATGCCGCCCTAGCCGAGGCCGCGGGTGATCGGACCGGGGAATTGTCCGTCACCCGCAGAGAGGCTGACCGCGCGACGGCGACCGACGTCCCAGGACGTCGAGAGGTGAGGTTACCCGAAAGGGTATTCCGTTGGGCCGACCACTGACGACAAGTCACATCTGCTCCGGTGGTCGGCCCAACAACGAGGTGACGTGGGTATGGGTGGGTTATGGGCCCGCGCGCGACCTTTTCATCGCCCCGGAGGGACTGGACCGCGCGTGCGCTTACCATAGCCCACCAAAAAAAAAAAAAGAAAAAAAAAGGGGTGACACTGTCGCCGGTAAAACAAAGTGCTAGTTACAGTACTGCCAAGGGGCGTATTGTCATAACCACCACGCTTGACTGGCGAGTTGGCGATCTTTGTATTTTATGCAGCAATTACAAATTAAGAAAGCAGACTTGATACCACGTGTTGGTAATATTTGATATTTCATGTAATTACAATTTACAAAATCAGACTCAATGCTTTAGGGTGTTTTATACGAATCAACCTTTAACTGATGCAGGTATTGAGTATTAATCACGTGCCCTGCTAAATAAAGTTCATTGTGAACAGCACTTAAAGAAAGTCTAGATACGTATAAATTACTTTTTTACTTACTTTTCCTTCTGCTGACAGAGTACAGAAGAATACCTTCATTCATCATTTCAGGTCATAATGGGATAATGCCGTAATCGCCACGCTTGGCAGGCAGGTTGACATTCGCAGTGAGCTGTTATACGTTTCCCAGGAGAGAGCTGCTGCCAACTCTCCTGGCGAACAGTTAGCTGATTTTTACGACTCTCACGGGAAAGCAAGGGGTGGTGACAATTGTATTCTTAACCTGTCGCCAAACGGGCGGCGTCTTTCACCACTCCCTCATTTCTTGCCTGTGGGCGTCGTAATAGACGTTTAAGGGTATATAATAGGCTTTACCAACTTGTCTGGCCAGTGTGCAGTAGGTTAATTTGCCTCCCATTGCGAAGGAAGCTATAGCCTAACAGTGGGACGTATATGATGATGATAAATTACTAAAGATTGGTTCAACACCTTAATCTTGGCAACTATTGATTCGATTTGAAAATGTTTTTAATGTTAGGTGAAATAGGTTAATGTTTATCAAGAAAGGCTATATACTACTGTGTATTCACTCTTCATTACAAACATTCCGTGGTGATATCGTAGGTTTAATGCAAAGAGATTTATGTAAAATATAACTAGTTTTCTATGGAATCACTAGTCATCCAGCCACAGAGTAGATAAATAGCAAATATTCATCTACCATTAGATTTTATGTACGTAGTATTTATTTTCTATCCAGTTAATACATCGAATAATACTTTTTAAAGGAATATATAAGAAAAATAATATAATTCAAATATCGATTTGAAGAAACAATGTTCTCAGTGTATATTCCACTATTAGCTATGTCGGCAGTGTCAGCCCTCTCAATTTTATATTTGTACTGCAAGAATAGAGGGAAATCAAAGCAAGGTTACATGGATGTAGATCAGAAACCATCGTCTCGAAGCTAATGAATTTAACGATTATCCAATGATTTCTTATTTCTAATTAAATATATGTTAGTTTTATTTATGTAAACTATTTTATTCTGAATATAAACTGATATATTAGGACAGTTTTAAATATTTTAGAGAGTAGCGAGCGGGTAGACGATCGTAGTTGGTATACTGTACCCCAGGCTTCTGTGTATTATAGATGAGCAGTAAATAAATGTATCAGCGTCATCATCCTGCTCGTATCCCAATTACTTGGTGTCAATGCAATAGGCTATTTTCTTCATTTCAACATATTGGAAAGTTTTAGGAGTCCACCTGCTGCTGCATGAGCAATGTGAGGGTTGATAGCTTTTGTAGCAATAAATGTATTTACACATCATCTCGGCTCATATACGTCCCACTAATGGGCTAGATCCTCGTCCATAATAGGAGGGATATTGTCTATTGATATATTATACCATGCTGGTCAGACAGGTTGGTTTAATTTTGCATATAGGTAATATGTTATACGTATGCATACTGTCTGTTACGACAATCTCGTGCATATACACATAGGCAACCTTTTAAATGCAATTTTAACGGGACGTCGTATGTCATGTGAGCTTATTCATCATCATCATCATCTTGCTCTTATCCCAATTACTTGGGGTCGACGCAATATGTCATCTGTTTTGACATATTGCAAAAAGTTTCGGCAATGACTTTTATGACCGGCCGCCTGCCCGACGTCAACCCTCCTTGGGAATGTAATCGTTGACCCAAATGGTACCAGATGGAGTTGGTCCGGGTCAATCTAGGGCTCTTAGTCGTCTTTTACGACACCCACGAGCAAAGCAAGGGTTGGTAGTATTCGAAGCCGCTACCACACAGCACATGTGAGCTTATTATCCTTACTAATATTATAAATGCGAAAGCAACTTTGTTTGTTACGCTTTCACGTTTAAACCACCGAACCGATTTCAAAAATTCTTTCACCAGTGGAAAGCTATAATATCAGGGAGTAACATATTATAGACTATGTTTTATCTATCCCGATATTCCCACGGAAACGGCAACTACGCGGGCAAGGCGACTGAAACCGAAGCGAAGCGAGAGCGGGTTGCTAGTAAATAATAATACAATTTTTATAACATTATTTATTAAAATATATTTATTAAAAATTCATAACATAGTATGTACATTTTTCAACAGTACACCTCAGTAGGATAATAAGGCACCTATTTACTATACCTATAACATTAAACCTACAACTTTTTCAAACCCATAATTTACGATAATATTTATTCAAATGAATAATTAACTTTCACCAAAAGGTAAACATTTTTTTTAAACAATATAACATCTACTTTGAGCATTTAATAACAAACTATTCATCTATTAAATAATACAAGTGAATTTTATTTATGTATTTTGGCAACTACTTAAATAAGGCAAAGTTATAAACGCGTATTGAGTTAACTCTATCTCTTGCATAAAATGCATAAATTTTTTTTACAAACTACATATATAAATATACGAAAATCGGATACAGCTTGACTACAAATATTAATATGTAATTATAAAAATTAGTTATAATATTGCGTAATGCAAATAGGGCATGCATAGGACAAATTATTACATATTAAAATATGTGAACCTATTTTTTAATTTAACTGTAGATAGAGAGCTCACAGCACTCATTCACAGTCCAGGCAAATTTGTGCAAGTTATCTGAGGCAAACAAACATATACACAAAAAAAATAACCACAGATAAGTCCGTGGTCTTAGAATAATAACGTATAGAAGGTAAGTTCGCGCACAAAAAGTGAAGCATTTCAATTGGAGCCTAATGGAGCTTACGCCGGAACCGTTCCGTAATGTACAAGGTCACTGTTACTGCACGTACGTACGCAACTCTTATAAAAAATAAATAGGTAATTATGATGGTGTGTGCATTCAAATGGTGTCAAAACACAATTGAAAAACATAAAAAGGTTTTTAACATTACTTTTAAAAGTATTTTGACGACTTATGTTAATAAAAGCCTAATTTGATTTCATAATTTATATAGTGGTGTGCGTGAGTACGTGTGTAATCGCTTGCACGCATGTAGTATTGTTCATGCTTCATATTTTTGATAGCTTACGTATGGACAGTCTTCTATACGTTATTAACGCCGTGGTCTTATTTGTATAAGAATTTTGATAGAGATAAACACAAAAATAAAAATCATCGTGTAAATAACATAATAGGCACCGTACAAGATCATATAAATTGTATTTCTATCTTAAATATAATCGAAATAAAATGCCTACAAGTTATATTTATAATATACGTCGTTATCGTGTTAAGATATGAGGACAATGCCATGACGATTGACGCCGAGTCATTTCAATACAAATAATCAATAGACAAATTGCTTAATATGTTTGATAATTATTCAAATTATGTATGTCTCTTAAGCAAGAGATTAACATCAAAACATATTTTAATAGAACGTTTAATATGTTTTATAATTAATAATTCGGCTATTTAGGCATTCATTTAATATGTAAGGCGACGGCAAATATAATAATTATATTGCTTTTCTATTATTAAGACAGAATTTTATCACGGGCTATTTCCATTGTGATGCATTTATAGCGATTTAATAATGTGGGGTACGTCACGTTAATTTTAAACGTATCCTGCATCCAATTTAATTTTCAAATTATTATTTGTTAAATTATTAATATATTTTATTTAATTAAGATAAAAGCGAAATGAATTCAATTAATTGATGTTTACGTGGAAATTGGAGTGAAATAATTTAAATCAGTAAATTAAATGAAAACTCAAAATAGACTTTAATTAAAACACGTGGAGTATCTATTCAGAGTATAATCCTTATCCGTAATTATTTTACACTAGCAATACGTAAAGTATCGAGCCTATTCAGACGTCATTCGTCATGGCATTTCACTGCAATCATTCTCACTATAACAACACCACATACTAAAACATTAAATAGGACACTTCTTACTAATATCCTAGAACACCTTCACCTACTCATTCCATGGTAACATAAGTTCCAAATTGTTTATTAACAATACCAAATAATAGTTTTGATTCAACATGAAACTTTGATATATATAATTATAAATGACTAATCAAAATAGGTAAATATCATGCCTACCTACTCACACAAATACATTTCTAATGTCGCGCTTCATATGCAGCAACAGAGATAGAGATATATAACAGATTGTGACTCGCGCGAGACAACAGTCAACCACCCATTCTCTAAAAAATATTCAAAAAAAATGTGTGTAACAACACAACTTTCTGAGTGCGTAACGGTCTGGCCACGAACACGTCACTTTCAGCGGCTTCTTAGTGCGGGGCGACAAGCGGTAAGAACAAATGTGCTAAAATACTCAATGAGGCCATGAGACGCCGCTCTCGGCGGCAACGCGAGCGGTTTATATCAAGCGAATTGCGGCAGGAACAAATATACGTACGATCTAATAGGTGCCATTAGACAGGGCGGTACGGCCAGCCGTTAATTACAGCGGCGACTAATTATACAAAATATTTTAAATTTTGTAGCGGCATTATGCGTATATAAAGACAGAAGCTTTTGTTATTACGATTTTAATACGACTGCCTATAGCCATAGGGTAAATTTAATAAAATAATAAACAGGCTGTGCGAAATTTACATCGAAATAGCCTTAAATATGATCTTCTTTCGAGGCATAACAGTCACTATGGATAACGCCATGCGCTAGAGGCATCATCGCTCCGCTCGCTGTAGCTGCCGCTCGCCGCTTCAGCCTGAACTCTTGGCCGGGCCGTAACATATCTCCATTATTATACATCAATAACACCGAATCAACTTAATAATACCGAAGTCCAAATAATAATTAAGTGAATTATTTTAGGATAGTAAATCAGCTACCTACAATACTCCATCGCCAATTCGCTTAGAGTATCCGACACCTAAATTTAATATGAAAATTTAAATATAATATGTATATAAAAAGATGGCTATTCACCTACAGCTACACACAAAACAATAGACACAATTTAAGCATTCAACAACTTTTATATATAAAAATATATATTATAAATAGGTATGTTTATAATTTATAAACAATTTTCAAAGGAAATATAAGAATAAATTTCGTACGATCTTTTATTAATACATTCCCTTTTCACTAAGTGATATGAACAGTTATAGTAAATAAGGAAAAATACAACTCAAAAATCTTTCATAAAAAAAATTATTTCCAATAAATAATTTAGTTTTAAAAGTTATAAAATGTTACCATACACGTTATTTAGTTTTAAATGGCAATGCTGCTGGGTGCGCTTGTATTCGCAGGACTAAAAAATATTATTAATATTTTTAATAACTAATTTTTGAAGTGAAAATTTCTAAAGGCAGGCTTGGATGGAGCACATTCATGAATGTCATCATCGGCATGGTCTCGGCACGGTCACGTCATGTGTTAACCATAACATTATATCTGTAGCTATGTCAGTGCCACTATATCTGCGCCGAAATGTCAAAAATAGAAAAATGTAAAAGTTTAAAAATAACAGCTGTTTGTTCATAGTCTTAAGTTTTCACTTCTGTCGGCAGTCCACATGACTGTTTTGTTCTTTTTTTTTTTACGAGGCAGGTGGTTATAACATTATTATATTGGCAGTCTTCATCATTGTGTCGCGTTCAGGACTCCTGCTCGAAACAATATAATTGGTAGTTAATAAACTTATCCTTTTATGTCTCTATTCATTATTTTTGGCGGTACAATAATTATGGGATAAAATCAGTTTTTAATATAATAGAACTTGGCAAATTGATTGATTTTTTTAAATCATCTTAGATTCAAAAAATAAACAAAATGATCGGTTTTCTATCATTATCAGCTTACATAAGTCCCACTGTTGGACTTTGGCCTCCACCACAATCTACTTACTATATCTATTATACCGCGCTGGAGACGTGTTTGCAGGATAAAATGTACCAATAAAATTGAAATGTAGAAACAATACCATCACCATTTCCACCAATGATCTAATTTAGATTAGCATTTTAAAAT
This sequence comes from Lymantria dispar, assembly GCA_032191425.1. NCBI lineage: Eukaryota > Metazoa > Arthropoda > Insecta > Lepidoptera > Erebidae > Lymantria > Lymantria dispar. The sequence continues at coordinate 10,979,374 of CM063455.1, forward strand.
TTAATTTACCAAAACAGCGGCTATTAAGAGACAAAAATATCAGATGCTATTAATATGACAAAAAGCAATGAGTTTTAGCCCTTTTGTATTTATTTAAAGATTTACTTAAAATTATATGAACAAAAAGTATTTTATATAATATATATGCAATGTTGTATAAATCAACACTAAATCGTTATTATAAGAATGGTAGCTGTAAATATAAACGTATAGATTTTCTTAATTTGGTTTTTTATTACACAGTGAGCTATGGCTGATTTATACATTCGCCCCCAATAGGCTATTTAATTTTTTGGTTACTTTTAGGCCACCAATAGGCAATTTAATTATTAGGTTACTTTAAGCCGCCAATAGGCTATTTAATTTTTAGGTTACTTTAGGCTGCCAATAGGCTATTTAATTTTTAGGTTACTTTTAGGCCACCAATAGGCTATTTAATTTTTAGGTTACTTTAGGCTGCCAATAGGCTATTTAATTTTTAGGTTACTTTTAGGCCACCAATAGGCTATTTAATTTTTGGCACTCGTACTAATCCCTACAATGTAATAGCCTAGTTCACAATCATATTTTTAACATTTTCTTTACCAATAAAATTTAATGTTGTTATTTTTACTCTTTAACATTAATTTTTTGCAACCTACCCACGCTAGTGGTAAATCTGCCACTGATAATGCGAATACTATTCAATATTCTGGTCACGTTATGGTCATTGATCAAACATATGAACGAATAGTTTTATTTGATCAGTAGTATGTGAATCAATTAGGTCGTGATGATGTTGGCGAATTTATACATTGTCATGTATTGCAGTTTACTACGGAAGTACGACAAACAAAATATCACAAAGAGTACAAAAAATTTGAAAGTCGTGTATATCAAAATTTGTTATGATTACTGATATAACGTATGTATTTTGATATTGATGGAATTTATACCCTATTGCCGATATACAATGAAAACTATAATTGAGGACATTTTAAATAACATTTTAAATAACATTTCAAAATAATCTTTCAAATTACTACATATTTGTGCTTTTTATATGTCATGTTGCCGATACATTATTTTATCAAGTTAAAACATATGAAACTAAATAAATAAGTTATTTATTGCACACATAAAGTATTGTATATATTTTAAGGCACGAACAACATGTACAAACTGTAATGGGAGATTTTAAAACCTTGTCCATTAACCATCACATTTTTTATTTAATAGTATAAACACTAGAAGTCTGCCAGGGTTTGTAGTGTTTATACTAAGTAGTGTAGTAGAGTCGCTAAGGGGATCTAATGATTAACTACAAAATAAAACCCTTCTTTTCTTGAATGTATATAAAAATCAAATATAAACGCGATAATATTGTAAAAATAGTTATGTTTCACATTATAATCACTACCGCCCTCGTATGAATTTAAAATCACCCTAAATGACTGTGTCTGAATGAATCTTAAATATAATTTTTGGATGTATTGAACGATCTACATAACTAAACTATTCTGAGATCTAATTAATATTTACTAAAATTCTGACGGAACTGGTATGCGTGTAAGCTTTATGATTTAATTGTATAATCATTGAAAAATAGGCTTACGCGAATCGATCACAATTGTTTACGTAAGGCACTAAATAGATGTTAAGATCAGGGATCATCCATAAAGTACGTCACACGTTAAGGGAGTAGGAGGGGTTCTAATTTTTGTGACGTTATTTTTCAAAATCTTATACAACTAAGTATTTAAATGCTAATTTTGAAATAGTAACGGAAAATATCTCTCTCTTCAGCAGCAACAGCTCTTTAATAAATGCTGCCACACGACGCGTTTCAGCGTTCGTTGTAAAATTGCAAAATATGTGACGTCACACGAGGCAGGTGGGTCTTAAAAAATGTGACCTAACTATGACAAGGAGAGGAGAGGGATCAAACAATTACAAATTAGCGTGACGTAATTTGTGGATGAACCCCCCCAGTTAACCGCAATGTAAAATATTAATAATAGACTTACAAACTTTTTGTTTTCGTTTTGGATGCGATTAACGATACACACTTATATAAACCTACACTAATAAATTTACATTTTCAAATTGTATAAGACATGTATAAATAAATACATTGACCGTAAATAGAGTCATTTATAAGCCTAGAAAAGGTTAATCCTTGTCCCCAAATTGCATAACCGTTATTGGCGAATTACGCATATACGTTATTTGATTATAACGATCATGTTTAAACGAAATACATATTTGTTGATATTTGCTTCATATCAACTATTACTACTGATATATAATCAATGTTTGCCACATTCGCTACATTTCTTTTATTTGGTCAACCAATTCTTGTTTAATTTCGAAAATTTGTAAAATCACATCAATTATTTGTATAAACTGTAGTGATGCCGAACTATCGATAGTTGACCTCGAAAATCTGTTAGGATATCGATAAGACTATTGATAGTATCGATAGCACAAAATGAGCTAACGCTTTTGATGATTTGCAATAGTATCGATCCTGTTTTCATCCCTAATAATTTCACTATCGATAGCAGCCTATTGATCGGAATCACTATTAAACACCGATGTCGCTGCACAAATACGCTACACCGACTATAATTTGGGTATTAACAGTTACTGCGGTATAAAAACCTAAATTTGTGGCAAGAATGAACAAACATTGTTGGTTGGCGGGGATTCCCCAGTTTGGCCTCATACTGCGCGAAGTTTTAGGTGACAAGTACCATACACCGGTGATATAAAAGTTCTCACATGTTGGGCTCCTGTTTAAAGGGCATTGGCTCAAACATTGGTGTAGGCTCGTGGAGTGGTAGCTGCGGCGGTAGTTGCGGGACGAGCGGTGGGGAAGCAGGCGAGGGCGCTTGCGTCGCGGGAGGCGAAGTGGCACCGCTTACACATGCCGTATTGTCTTCGATGATGGCTTCTGTAGATGCCCCTGCGCAAATATATAATTAAAGGCATTTATTAAGTAATACATATACTTAAATGTATAAGTATTAACTATATCAAAGGCTACAATAGAAATAAAGTTAGTCTAGTTGATTAGTCCTAATTCGTTCAAATATTGCCGATTGTGCGTAAGGGTATATATAACAGCCATCTGAGGCTGACACCTCTAGTTCGAACAAAAGAAGATTGGGCGTGTAACGACTAATTGAAGAAGACAATGTATTTTTTAAATATGTACTAGTTGCATTGAGGAGCGACGGTATCCGAAAGGGTATACAGCCGGGCTGGCTGCAGACGTCAAGCATTCGGTACCAGTGGCCGGTCTAATGGCGATGGGGAGAGAATACGGTGGGTTATGGGGTCGCCTTTTCGTCACCCCGGACGGAACGGACGGAGTCGAGACCGTAGGCCGCCAAAAAAAAAAAATACTCTAGCACTATAAAAGCCTGTTTATTCACTTTTGTCTTAGATATAGACTAATTATAATATAAATTAATATTGGTTGAGCTGTTTCGTGGATTTTTTCGTCTTCATTATCATCATTTTAGCTCACATAGGAGCTCGAAAATCCTCGACTATAGGAGGAAAATTGGCCTATATAGATATACTACGGTGGTCAAACGGGTTGGCATCGTGTTTAGTTTTCCTTCACTTACATAGATGTTTGTTATGCATATTATATCCTATAATCATCTTTTACGACACACACGGGCAAGAGAGGAGGTGGTGAATTATATTCTTACTCCGTCACTACATGTAATTTTTTTTTAATAATTTTATGTGCCCTAAGAATGTTAAAAATGCAAAGTGTGTCTGACCTCCGAGTAACATCTCCTGGAGAAGACTATCCACGTGCGCTACACCGAAGAGCTTGGCGAACTGGATCTGCTCAATCATCTGCCACGTGATACTCTGCAATGGTGGTAGGCAAAGTAGTAGCTCTCCGAACCGACCGCGTCCATCGTACTGCCGATCCGAGATGTAGTCCTCCAGATTGATTTGGATCTGATAACGCAGTTGTTTTATCTTCTGCGGTTGCGAAAGACCCTTTGCATCTGCAAGTATACAATTACATTGACGTGAACCAAATATAAATGCAATGCATCAAGTATGTTGATCATTCTAAACAAACAACCGACTTCAATCGTTTTCTCATGTATGCTATTGTCATATTTCCGATTTTAAATAAAAAGAATCATTAAAATCGGTTCTCCCAATCGAAAATTCTGAGGTAACAATCTTAAAAAAAATATAGCATCGAATTGAGAACCTCTTTCTGTTTTGAAATCGTTTAAAAACGTGGTTGTTCGGACCGGGCATTAGCCCTACTGCATGGGTGTGACGTCATAGTATATCGCCGGGATTATGATCAATCTTACCGAATGAGCCAGAACCATTCGCACTTTAATCAGAGATGAAGACTGATCGTCATCTGCTCTCGATTTTAATTTGCTTCATTACATCATTTATTATAGCTCTTTTAGAGAATATGGCTTGCAATACCTAATTGAAACGTTATAATTTTTAAGTCTTAAAAACAATCCCCAAAATTAGTAGTTACTATTTTTCCAAGGAAGGAAGTGCGCGTTTAAATCAATAACTGAGCATAAAGTTGTACCAGATTAGAATGCGACCGCTACTGATAAGATCCGGCAAGAAACTCAGCGGGCTTTATTTTAATGACTGTATCCGTATCCAAAACCGCATATCCTAATTTATTTATTAAATTACCAATTACATCTATTATTACAGGCAATTCCCCATTGTGTAAGACAACATAAACCTTTTATAACATTATCTGTTAATATCAACATAATAATTACGCAAATAATATTAATTTATACATTTTATATCGCATAAATATTAAAAATTATATTCTAAAATTCTATAATATGCTAAAATATGATGTTATGAAATTATCAACGAGAGTTATTATATAAAAATTATACATTGTTATAGAATATTCTTAATACAGAGTATTGTCAGCTTTGTATATACTAACTTGGATCGAAGAACACGATGGCTTTTACACACGCGAACTCTGTGTCGTCGATGTCGATCTCTCTTAATGGCTTTACTATCTCGTCTATGACTCTCATACCTATCATGCTGATGTCGATGTCCATGCGACCATCTGAACAAACACACAATACAAACATTTAATATATGTAATGTAGACCTCATAACTAAATTCAAAGTCGCTCATCCTGCAATGGCGCGGGCTGTGCTCGGAATTTCGCCTGTGAAATAGAATCTGAAATATGTAAATCCGCAGATGAACGGGTGTAATGGACATAGCTCGATGAATTAGCACACTGAAGTAGAAATGGAAGGCCACATCGTTCGATGAACGGACAGCCGCTGGGGAAAAAAGGTTCCCCAGTGGCGACCAGGTATTGGACGGCGCCGTATATGACGCCTCCCCATCAAGCGGATCGATGAAGTTGTTAGATGCGGGCGGCATAGGAACACACTTTGTGGCGAAAAATGGATAGACCTATGTCCAGCACTGAACAGCAAAAAGCTGAATGCTGATGATGATGATGAACATATATAAGTCTAAATTAAACTTATCATCCTCTTAGCTCATTTATATCCCAGTGCTGGGTTCAAGCCTCTTCAATACTAGGAGAGAAATTGACTTATTCAGTCAGTCAGACGAGTTATTATAGGGTTTTATTTCCAGATTTCCTTCTCTTGCATAAATATTATTTGCATATGTATGTCCTTAGTGAATTTTATGACCCCCGTGCTTAAAAGTGTTGGTGAAGCCTATTCTTCTTCACACGGATACCGATTGATGTAATTAAATGACGGCAGGAAGTACTGTTGTATGATTAATTACAGACAAGATATAGGGTGATGTGAACAATGATGTCAGGTGTCCATCCATCAGCCCGTAAACGTACACTGTTGGACATAGGACATATACTCAGAACGGTTCAGACAAGGGTAGGGATGTAAACGATACATCGATGTTTCTGAAACATCGATGTTCATTATTGCGAAACATCGATGCATCGATGTTATCTTTATACATAAATTTCTTGTGTTCGTGTGTATATCACTGAACTCCTCCTAAACGGCTGGACCAATGTTGATGAATTTTTTTGTGTGGGTTTACACAGGGGATTCGAGAATGGTTTAGATTCACAATTGGACCCGGTAGGTGGCGCTGCTGGCGATTTCAAGAAGAATTCCTTTTATTTTATTTGATTAGAACAACGTCTGTTGGGTCAGCTAGTTTTCTATAATTCTGCCTCAATTCTACCTCTTACTTGTTCTAAAGATTCACCTATTCAATGATAATATTGTTACAGATAATAAATATAGCTTGCATTTTAAATTAAAGTTGTTTGCGTGATCGTTAAATGCACATCAATGTTTCGATACATCGATGTTTTTAGGGCAATATTTTGTGTACATCGATATTTGTTTTGAAACATCGATGTATCGATGTATCGATACATCGATGTCCTTGGTTTCGATATTGGCATCCCTAGACGAGGGTTCCCAATGCTCAAAATGTTGTCAGTCCGCCTAGTGGAGATTCAAGGTCTTGTGTGATTTAAGAATGACCAGAAAGTAGTGTGGTGTAATCATGTGTGCATTAGAAATATTTTCATATGATAATTTGACTGCACAGTTGGCGGAGTGGTTAAGATACCGACCTACAATGCCAGTGTCGTGAGTTCGATACTCATGCAGGACAAAAACTTTGTGCGATCCACAAATTGTTGTTTCGTGGGTATAATTTGTGTCCGTTAAATGTTTGTAAAGTCTCAAACAATACAAGAATTATTTCTACAGTGTGAGTTTAAAAAAATGTATTTTTTTTCTTTATTGCTAACGGTGGCAAATGATAAAACAGTACACCTGATGGACCTTTGTAAGGCCGCTGCCTACCGCGAACAAAGTGAAGGGAGTGTGAATGCGTGCATTGAGGCTCGGTGATACCAAAGACCATAACCTTAACCTTCTACACGCAAACACCCTCAGAAAGTTGGGCTTCCGGCTCTCTCGCTCACCGAACGAAGCGCAAATTGCTACTACTCAGACGTCGATTTTCTGCGAGAGCGTGGTACTACTACCCTGGACGGACCGGCCCGCGGCTGTAGACAGATAACTGTCGACAGTGTGGTCCTATCACTAGGAAAACTACTACTCGGACGTCGATTTTCTGCGAGTGTGTAAAGTCAGGAACAAGTATTTACCTATGTTATGTTTGGTGATGATGCAGTTGTTACCGAGCAGCAGAATGTCATTGAGGTGTAGAGAGCGCCGCGCACAACCAAGCAGTAAGTGCTCGCCGGCATGCGCACGCAGTAACGCCACCTGATACAAGCTACCATTATAATTTCTTGTTTATTATTCCATTCATCATTCAGCTTTTCACGTTTTACTACTGGATATCATCATCATTTCCGCTCATATACGTCCCACTGTTGGTCTCGAGCCTCGTCCACAATAGAAGAGAAACCGACCTTACTATACCATGCTGGTCAGATAGGTTGGTATAGGGTATTATTTCGAGGTCGGCCCAACGACGAAAGCAACGGGTCGCGCGGGTGGGTGGTTACGGGTGTGCGTGCTTACGCCCCTCTGTCGCCCCGGACGGAGTCGTGCGAGGAGGACGCCGTAACCCACCCCCAAAAAAAAAAAACAAAAAAAAAAGGGTGTTATTTCGAGGTTTTCTTCTCTTGCATAGATGTTATTTCCATATTATAATCCCTTAGTCGTTTTTAACGAGGCTTACTCAATTGTCTCGCATTGTGGAGAAGAATATCACCCGGCAGTGAGGGATGGGTTCTTCTGCTTTTGCATAAAATTTAAATAATTTATAACGTACTAGCAACCCGCCCTAACGTACTAGTTCCCGTTTCTGTGGGAATACCGGGATAAAATATAGCCTATGTTACTTCCTGATATTATACCTTTCCATTGGTGAAAGAATTTTTGAAATCGGTTCGGTGGTTTAAGCGTGAAAGCGTTACAAACAAACAAACAAACAAACATCCTTACTTTCGCATTTATAATATTAGTATGGATAAACATTCCGGGGTACTTACATACAATCAATTTTACATATATATTTTAAAATTATAGAAAATTGTATTAGTTTTTTATATATATGTAGGTTCTTCTCCCTCACACACACACTCAGAATTATAAAAATCATTAGTGAATCACACATTATTATGTGTCCTGCACGGGAGTCAGATCCATAACACATAGCAACGGAGATTATTAATTAAGACTACTTTATCATCTATGTAGTAAATTGTATAGAAAAGTATCAAACATTGGCCTGTTACGACCTCAGTACAAACCTGATCGTCCAAATGTAACTCTGTGAAGGCGGGAATATATTTTGCCCACTCGACGAGTATCAGTAGTTGTTGCTTGATAGAGTCGCACACATCGTTGATTTTCGCCAATTTGCGATTGTTTATCTCCGCGTCTGTTACGTTATTTGTCTGTGGAGAAGTTCAATATTATTAGATTAGGGACTTTTTGTCGGTAACCAAAAAGTATTGTATATTATATTTATATGAGTGTTTTAAGGATTTTATTTAATATTAAATAATTTTGGCCACATTTTATGTAATGCAGAGAACGTATGAATGTTCAAGGTATAATAAATATGATATAACAGTACTTTACATATGTTTGGCAAATTCAGAAAATTCCCAGAAGGTGTCATTGCACTGTTCGTCACAACAGCGACGGTTTAACTATTAATATAAATAAAATTATAAACAATTACTTTTCACGAATGCGTTAGTCATGCTCTAAAAATCTTATTGATAAACATGAAAACGATGCTATAGTTTGGCACCACAAAGCTAAATATAATTTAATGATTAGGACGTTGAACATTTAACATATTTCGTGTGAAAGGCGAAAGAAGATAAATTCTCCACTTCTTATTTGCCATGAATGTCTTAAAATATGACTTGTGAAGGGTAATTAGAACATACAAATATAATGGCAAAATAAAAATAATGCACACAAATATTATTCAGTAAGATTGTTAATACATTTTTTATGATTGAAAACTACAAAAGCGTAAATATACACTTTACACATTGGTGTGAAGCCTATTCAACATACTTTAAACGTTTAAAATTACCATAACAGGTTTAATTGCCACAGTAAACATTAAGATTTTTTTTTACTCGCGATGTTTATAAGATTGTAAAGTAACTCTTGCTTAGGAAGCGAATAATTAAACTTCCATACATATTATAACGTACATAAATTAATCCGTGCGGTGACGGACTAAAAAAATAATTCACTACTCCCTTTCTTGCCCGTGGGTGTCGTAAAAGACTAGGGATTACAGGATGCAGATAACATAGATGCAAGAGAAGGGAAAGTCGAAATAAAACTCTATGCCAGCGTGGCATTAGTGTGTCAATATTCCTTCCATTGTGTAGAAGGCTCGAGCCCAACAGTGGAATGTATATGAGCTGAAATGATGAATGATGATATATTAAAAATATGGACATAGATTTGGATATGTATGACATGGATTCGAACTTTTATGTTTTTTATCAAAGGCAGTGGTTACTACCGCGCTCAAACCGTCCGATGTGTTACGGCGACGTTTAGCGCCATTAACTACCGTATTTAGTCTTTTCGCTTATTGAGTAGGACACCGGCAGAGATTTATTGATTTTGGTGGTTCACCCGGCAGATGGCTTCGACCTAGAGAGTTTCATGGCTATGGTTATTGGCAGTGTATCTTCATACTACGCTAAACCTACAAATATATATGCTGGCCAATAGTATGTATTAAATACTAACAACCCGCCCTCGCTTCGCTTCGGTTTCAGTCGCTAAACCCGCGTAGTTCCCGTTCCTGTGGGAATTCCGGGATAAAATATAGCCTATGTTACACCCTGATATTATAGCTTTCCATTGTTGAAAGAATTTTTGAAATCGATTAGGTGGTTTAAGCGTGAAAGCGTTACAAACAAACAAACAAACATCCTTACTTTCGCATTTATAATATTAGTATGGATATTTTTAATTTCTGTTTGTGTATTTAATCTTTTGAGGGTGCCGTACTCAAAGGGTAAAAACGGGACCCTATTACTAAGACTTCGCTGTCTGTCCGTCCGTCTGTCTGTCACCAGGCTGTATATAGCTAGACGGTTGAAATTTTCATAAATTATGTATTTCTGTTGTCGCTATAACAACAAATACTAAAAATAAAATAAATATTTAAGGAGAATATGAATATTTTCATCATCTATTATCCCTTTTTATTACAAAATTCCCTATTATTACAAAAAACGCAATTTTTTTGCCCATTTTTATAGATAATGGTACGGAACCCTTCGTGCCCGACTCTGACTCGCACTTAGCCGGTTTTTTCAAATATTATAATTTTAGTTTTGTTTACCATTTTTATTTGCAGCAAAGTACCATTTCTATTTAGGGATATAAAATTCTTAAGGTCCATTTCCGTGCATTGTAGCCGATCGCAGCCACATGCGATTGACGACGTGCGCGGCTGATGTTACAATAGACAAAGTACGAAAATGTATGGCGTCGTTGCCGTGGTTTGCGACAGACGCGTGCGACGAATGACGTAAGCTGTGTCATTTTCATACTCTGACTGTTGTCAGATAAGCCGTGTGCGTCTGTCGCACGCAACCGCTGGCGTACGGCTGCGTTCGCCGCGATGCACAGAAATGAACCTTTGGTGTTACAAAATCTACACGAAAGAAAATGAGTGCACTGTGCCCTATGAATTCCCACACTCGGCGTATGTGACTCATTGAAGCAAATTCTGTCTGTTTTTAGGATACATATATATTTTTTAATCTATTATTTGGTGTTTTAAGATAAATAATGTAAGTATATGTTCTATAGTTTTTTTATGTAAGAAATAAAATTATAATGCTAATATATATGAAATAAGATAGGTACTAATACTGACCTCATCTATAACTTTTCTACTGAGTAATTCGGCGTTGAGTAGCGAAACGACTGACAATCCATTAGCTTGAGTAGGCTCCTCATAGGACGGCCTTCGGCAATTAATCCGGTCTCTCTCGTTCTGGACAGCTAAACATATAATATAACGTAAGTGAATGTATACAAAAAATATAAAATATTTATACAAAATTGCTGATAGCGGCTACGTGCTGTGTGGTAGCGGCTTCGAATACTACCAACCCTTGCTTTGCTCGTGGGTGTCGTAAAAGACGACTAAGAGCCCTAGATTGACCAGGACCAACTCCATCTGGTACCAATTGGGTCAACGATTACATTCCCAAGGAGGGTTGACGTCAGGCAGGCGGCCGGTCATAAAAGTCATTGCCGAAACTTTTTGCAATATGTCAAAACAGATGATATATTGCGTCGACCCCAAGTAATTGGGATAAGAGCAAGATGATGATGCTGATAGCGGCTACGAATGCTACCAGCTTTTATATTCGGTTTATAGAAGTTTATTTCTCAAAAAGAACAATAGGTACAGTTCACTTAAATTGAGAATACAATTCATATCAGTTAAATCTATACAATTTAAGGTTGCTACGTACATATATAGCAGTTATAGTAAAACATAATTTAATCACAGCGATTTTGAACAAAAGAGATTAAATGTTTTTTAAAAGTAGCCAAAGTCGGACAATTAATAATTTTCTCTGATAGTTGATTATAAAGATGCACTCCTTCATACAATATGCTCTTTTTACCATAGTCAGTCCTAGGTAATGGTAATTGTAGTTTATGACATCCTCTAGTATTATTTGTGTGTTTTTTTGGGCAATTCAAGTTGTGAGTGTGCTTGTTGACTAATAATTATATTGATATTGTTTGTGGATGTCGTAAGTGACGACTAAGAGCTTTACATAATTTTGGACCAACTCTTTTAAACGTTCTTACTATTTATTATATTACCAAAAATAAATATAATACATCTATACACTTAAAAAAATTAATATCACTATGTTCATTACCGTTCCCTACTGACCTAGGATGCGCAGTGGAAGGGGACACCAGGCCAGTGAGGGATATCAAATGGGTAATAACATTGGCTTGCGATTACGCAAGGCTATTTTAAGTTCTCTTAAATGATAGTACAAGAACAGATTTTAACACTTACGAGTAGATACCGCGGAGGTAGCTATAACGTAACCTAACTCAGCGTTCGGTCTGGCCAGACAAATAGAAACTAACTGAGGGGTTACTTAGCTTTGTATCCAAAAGCGCGGTGATGACAACGGCCTCGTACACTTCAAGGACTCAGGCTTGCTACTCGTACACACAATTTAATGTTCACAAATATATACTTAATTCTAATTAACTCGCGTACATAAGCGGTACACAAAACAAAGGGTGGCGCGCAATATTACAAATACCACGATTTCACGGCTTAGTCCACAAAAGACATAGCAATTACAAAATATGTGCGCACGCGACCGTTACTTCCAACGCGAACCAAAAAAGGAAAGTAAAAGTAACCAAAAGGGCGGAAACAAAACGACCCCGGGGCCGGCCGGCGCGCCGGCCCCGTGCCATCCGCGTACCAAAGTGAAAGTGAAAGTGAAAGTGGCGGCTGGCTCCGAGCCAACCGCGAACCACAAAATCAGAACTACCCTACATGGATTTAATTATTAAACTAATATAAAAATGTTTGGTACCGAACATCTACCCGCCTCGGACAGGTCTACCTGGCCGCTAATCAATTGGTAAACGGGACAATGTTGCTACCGCTCTCTTCAGTACCGAACCGTCCACCTGAACCTCAGCAAAACGAGGCACATTATCTGCGCCATATACTAAATTTAAAATTCGGCCTCGACGCCAGCATAGTGGCGGCAAATTGATATCTTTTATCAAAACGAGGTCACCAACTCGAGGTGGATTAGTCTTGTCAGTCCACTTAACGCGCTGCTGGAGAACATGAAGATATTCTAAGCTCCAACGCTTCCAAAAGCTTTGAGCAAGCTGTTGGACCAACTCAAACCGCGAGAGACGACTTGATCCCACATCAACAAAGGGGTACTCAGGCAAAGCATTAAGTGGCTGACCAATCAAAAAATGACCCGGTGTGAGAACCTCCAAGTCACTCGGGTCTGAAGAGATCGGACACAACGGTCGCGAGTTCATTACGGCCTCTATCTTACAAAACACAGTTGCGAGTTCTTCAAATGTGAGTACAGACTCACCAATAACTCGTCGCAAATGTGCTTTAGCAACCTTAACTGCGGCTTCGAAAATACCACCCCAATGTGGGCATGCTGCCGGACTAAATTTCCAGGTTATACTACGACTGGTTAGTTTATTACCAATATTTGTGTGATTGCTGGCTAAAAAATCATGTACATCTTTCAAATAATTATTGGTTCCCTTAAAATTTGTGCCACAGTCCGAACGTATCAAAGAAGGCAGTCCTCTCCTTGAAACAAATCTATCAAGTGTCGCAACAAATGCCTCGGTGGAGAGGGATGACACTAATTCAAGGTGCGCCGCTTTAGTTGACAGACATACGAAGACACACAAATAGGCCTTGACTGTTTTACTATTTCGCAGAGTTGAAGTCTTAACCAAAAAAGGACCTGCAAAGTCGGTGCCTACACCGGCGAACGGCCTCGATTCTCTGACACGATCAGAAGGGAGGTCACCCATCAAGGGTTGCATGGTACTAGCCTTCAGCCTGTAACAAGGCATGCAACGAAATACCACACTGCGAATCGTTCTTCGAGCAGACAAAATCCAAAATTCTCGCTGCAATATGGCTAATAAGGCGTTACAGCCAGCGTGAGAATTTCTAATGTGACGGTCCGTCACCAACAATTGCACAAAATGACCTTGCTTGGGTAACAATATAGGGTGCCGACTACCGTAGGGTAGACTAGAGTTTCTGAGGCGACCTCCAACACGTAAGATACCCGTGTTGTCCAAAAAGGGGGTCAACATACGCAAGGCTCCTGTTAGTTTAGCCTTACCAGTTTTCAAAATTTCAATCTCCCTTTCAAAATACGTATCCTGTACCACACGTATCCAATGGCAAAAGGCCTCCTGTCGTTCTTGTGGTGATAGAAAAGCCTCTAATTTTTTGTTCCGTAAGTGCTTACAGTTGTAATAGAAGCGCTTAATCCAAGCTGTTACACTTACTAATTTATCGAGGGAGCTATACCGATTCAATAAGACATTTGGATCGAATTCACAAGCACGCCTCTCAACAGCGAGCAGTCGCAATCCAGGCAACGGACCTACGTCCAAAACCGGCGTCAGTGGCCATTCAGACTCTGAGCGTAATAACCATTCCGGTCCCCACCAAAGGGAGTGTGTTACCAAGGCGGGGGATGTACAACCCCGAGATGCACAATCAGCTGGGTTAAGCTCACCAGGCACATGCCTCCAAATCAAGGGAGTCTCAGATTTCTGAATTTGGGAGACTCGGTTCGCTACAAATACCTCTAAGGTGTGAACTGAAGCCTTTAACCAGCACAAAACAATTTGGCTGTCAGTCCACGCGTAAGTGGTGCTAATGTTCACAGTATGACGCAACAAATTCGACACGTGATTAAGAAGACGCACAAGCAGAGTAGCCCCTGCCAATTCAAGTTTAGGGATTGTCAAAGCAGTCCGTAGGGGTGCCACCTTGCTCTTCGCCATGACCAGTGAGATCTTTACTTGGCTGTCAGAACCCACCGTACGCAAATATACACAAGTGGCGTAACCCCGTTCAGAGGCGTCCGAGAAACCATGCAGAGTTGCCTGGTACTTTCCTGGAGGAAGCATAGAACGAGGGATCGATACCTCATTGATCGCAGGAAGTGAGGATACAAATTTGGTCCAGTCTTCCAACAAAGCTCCCCGAAGAGGTTCGTCCCAGCCTAGTCCTGCCATCCAAAGCCTTTGTAAAAAGCATTTAGCCCAAAATATGACGGGACATATCCAACCATTTGGATCAAATGTTCTTGCAACCGTGGAAAGCACCAAACGCTTAGTCCAAATGCGCGGCAACTCTAAGTCAACATTGTAAGTGAATATGTCTGGGGCTGGTTTATACTGAATGCCGAGAACAGTCATCATAGCAGGGTTCTCGATATTCTCGAACAAATGCGGATCTTGCTGATGTTCATCCGGAAGTCCCTTCAAAAGCGCAGGTGAGTTGGATATCCACTTCCGTAACTCATAGCCCGCGGTGGCTAAGATGCCTATCAATTCATCCCGTAGAAGGATGGCCTCTTTCTCAGAGGGTGCACCAGTACAAATGTCATCGACATACAAATCCTCTTTCAAAATCGCGGCTGCGCGAGGAAACTTTAAGCGCTCCAGGTCCGCGAGCTCCCACAGAGACCGTATAGCCAAATAGGGGCTTGACTTTAACCCGTACGTGTTTGTATTGAGCTCATAAACAACCATGGGATCCTGGGGGCTTTCACGCCATAGAATCAACTGATACCGACGGTCATCCGGGTGAATAATCGTCTGTCTGAACATCATCCTTATGTCAGCCACAAATACAACCTGATGTCGACGAAACCGAGTGATGACGTCACAGAGATCCTTGATCAATTTAGGACCAGCATGCAAGCAATTGTTCAACGATACACGCGTTGAAGTTTGCGCAGAACCATCGAATACTGTACGCAATTTGCCATTTGATGCCTTAATTACAGCATGATGCGGTAGAAAGAAGTGATCCACTGTTTGCCAATCTAATTTCGACACAGACATGTGTCCCAACTCCTCATATTCACGCATAAAATCAATGTATTTCTCCTTTAGGAGAGCATCTCGAGCCATTCGGCGCTCCATAGCCAATAGTCGTTTCTCAGCAGCAGGCCGCGAGATGCCAAGTGGTGGCCGTACGGCGAGAAACGGCAATCGAGTCATAATCTGACCAGTACGTAGGCGACTCGTATTGTTTTGGTAAAACAATTCGCACTCCTCATGCTCCGGATCAGTGCGCGGAGCCTGTGGTGGTTCTTCCACTTCCCAAAACCTCTGAACCGCATCAGAGAGAGCAGAGCCTACCATCAAGCCAATGTCAAGACGGGTATCCGTGAGGACTGGTCCCATCAGTGCAGAGCCAAATATGGTCGGGATGGCTACCATGCCTCCTGGTTGCATGACCTGAATGCTACCCAAGAATATGTTTCCCAGAACATCGGCGCCTAGCAACAAATCGACCGATCCAGGTATACCAAATTTGGGGTCTGCCAAGTTCAAACCCGACGCTAAACCAATAGCATACGGAGACAACTGCTTCTCCGGATGGGTGCCCAAAATATTGTTCATAACAATGGCTGAACACTCAAACAATGGGCTTGACGAGTTTATAGGAGAGAACGCACATAATACTTGGCCTTCAACATTGGCCACAACTGCGTTGCCAACACCTCTAGTGACATGAGGAAAATCACGCATACTTAGGCGTACCTGCCCCACCAACCAAGAAGACGCTATACACCCCTGAGAGCCTGTGTCCAGAATTGCCCGGACCACAACAGAGGCACCTGTCCGTCCCCAGACCCTTACAGAAGCAGTGGGTAGGAGTACGGTTTCAAACGGGGGTGGTGCATGACGGGGGGAGGCGCCGTGTTCCTAATGTCGTCTAGGCAGCGGGTGATTCTCATGTTCCCGGGAAGCGTCATCAAAGGTAGGTACCCGCCCGTGACGATACGGGCGCGAATCGTGGTTATCACTCTTACCACGGGCTTCCGATGACGGCGAGCATTGACCTTGTGGGCGCCTCGCTGCGGCAGAATCTACGACGCGCGGGGGTGAGCGACTAGGTCTCGAACTGCGGTTTTCATACCGGTGCCTTCGCTCATAACTACCCGTAGGTGAGACTTGACGTTCATGTTCACGACCAATCCCATTATTATTCGCACAAAGAAGTTTCAAATGCTGGCCTCCGCAGTACGTACATGGGCGAGGATTAGGGCAATCGCGCTGGAAATGGTTTCCCAAGCAAGAAAAGCACCAACCTCGAGCCTTAGCCAAACGCCTACGTGAGGCCACGTGCAGCGCAGTGAAATCTGAGCAACTGGCAACTTTATGACTCGGGGACTTGCAATAGGTGCACTCAGGTCGCGACTGCACAGCAGCAAAACGTGGTGGGTGACGAACCTCTGGCCTTCTAAAGGCGTGATTGCGGGTCGGAGCCGATGACCGCGGCAACTGTTGACCAAATGACCTGTCAACGACCGTCATGTCTACCATCCTACACTCGTCTTCCAAAAACTTCTTAAGGTCATCAAAAGCAGGCAAGTGAGTTGCATCATCACCTCCATATTTTTGCTCGAAACGAGCCCTAAGTTCCGCAGGAAGCTTTTTCAAAACAATATGCACCAGCATATATGACCAAGTGCTCACCGGAAGGTCTAACCTTTCCAGTGCGTTGATCGCAATCATCAATGGGTTCAATAAGTCGGACCTTAAAGCCGAGACCCTAGATACCACTGGCAGACCCAAGAGCTGACCAATGTGTGTATCTGCCAGGCAACGCTTATTTTGGTAACGCTTTATGAGAAGGTTACGTGCTACTAGGTAGTTTCCATCATTGATCTCCAGGTGCTGAACTAAACCTCTCGCTTCACCTTCCAACACGGAGAACAGGTAGGCCAATTTTTGAGCGGAGCCTAAGTCAGAACGCGCGTGGACTAAGCTCTCAAACAAATTTATGAAACCTAGCCATTGGTCCAAACGACCATCAAAACGCGGCAGGTCCAAAGTGGGCAGTTTACTCAATAAGCCCGACGTAGAAGGTTTCACATCCCTAGACGCGGGAGACTCACCCCTTTTCGACGCGGAAATTTCCCTAGCACGCTGTGAGATTCGATCTGCATAATCCATGATCTGGTCATAATCCGCGTGTACCAAGTCACGATACGGTTGTGGGTAATCTTCATCAGAAATATCTAAAATTTTTGTGTTGAAGTTACGGTACACATCATCAACAAATTGTAAGCGCGTATCCAATTTGCTGTACCTATCCAGGAGAGACTCATTTCGATCAGACCTATCAACCAAGGCGGTTGCAGTCGAGAACCATCTCAACTCAGAGCGCAGCTTACCTGCCGAGTCCTTAGCGCTAGCAAAAGCAGCCATAATAATCGAATAAAATAATTAAATTCCAACAAAAAAAAATATATATATAATCAACTAAATAAATCAACCAATTGAAACAACAATCAAAAAATACAAATTACAAAATTGAACAATATTTAAATTATTGCGCAAAGGGAAACGTTAATATTTTACTGTATAAGTACCATAAACAAAACGCAAAAATAATATTAAACTAATTGTCTATACAGTTCAATTCATTCGTTCATTCAATCACGAGACTGCACTACTCTGTGGCACAATGTACTACGCAAATTATTTTATTACTCTGTGGCACATTAAGTAAACAATGATATTCAAAATTTCAAATGTTGCAGTGAACTTATTTATATGATATTTTTAATAACTAATGACAATAAGTACACAAATGATCAATCACACAAATATTTAATGTGTATCTTTATACACCAGACTATTTATTAAACTGGGCCGTAATACGTAAAATTCAAGTAATTATATATCGATTTATTTTTCAACACGGGCACTTGTAGATATCAATACCAAACAAAATTACTAGATTCACTAGAACCACGCTCTGCTACCAGAAAATATGTTCATTACCGTTCCCTACTGACCTAGGATGCGCAGTGGAAGGGGACACCAGGCCAGTGAGGGATATCAAATGGGTAATAACATTGGCTTGCGATTACGCAAGGCTATTTTAAGTTCTCTTAAATGATAGTACAAGAACAGATTTTAACACTTACGAGTAGATACCGCGGAGGTAGCTATAACGTAACCTAACTCAGCGTTCGGTCTGGCCAGACAAATAGAAACTAACTGAGGGGTTACTTAGCTTTGTATCCAAAAGCGCGGTGATGACAACGGCCTCGTACACTTCAAGGACTCAGGCTTGCTACTCGTACACACAATTTAATGTTCACAAATATATACTTAATTCTAATTAACTCGCGTACATAAGCGGTACACAAAACAAAGGGTGGCGCGCAATATTACAAATACCACGATTTCACGGCTTAGTCCACAAAAGACATAGCAATTACAAAATATGTGCGCACGCGACCGTTACTTCCAACGCGAACCAAAAAAGGAAAGTAAAAGTAACCAAAAGGGCGGAAACAAAACGACCCCGGGGCCGGCCGGCGCGCCGGCCCCGTGCCATCCGCGTACCAAAGTGAAAGTGAAAGTGAAAGTGGCGGCTGGCTCCGAGCCAACCGCGAACCACAAAATCAGAACTACCCTACATGGATTTAATTATTAAACTAATATAAAAATGTTTGGTACCGAACACACTATCATTTTCGGGCGAATTGAATGCTGCCATTTTGGCGCATTTATTCTGTGACATTATATTGAACAAGTTCGATGTTAACAACGAAGTGTTTGGTTCACAAAGTTAAAGTGAGTGATGAAGTCAACTTGTTATAGCAAAATACAGAAAAGCTTATTTTAAACTGTCTTTCCTATGAACAAAAATAATATCAAACTACCTGATAAAGTAGGTATATTTTCTTATACCGAAGATGTTTCTTATACGAGAAAAAATAGTGCAAAGCGACGAGAAGAGACAATGTATCGTATTTGCGTAGTTTATACTGTTTAAATGAATTAGATGTGAAATACGTCATCACAAACACGTCTATTTTAGTAAAATTAGCCGATTATGTTTTGACAAAACCGGTTTCTGTCATTGTGTTAAGTGTTTTTTCACAAGGATTTAATACTTTAACACAGGAAACTAATTACTTATTACTAAAAAAACTATGAAAGATTATAAATAATCATCAGAAAAGAGATAAACAACTTTATGCCAGAAAATGTCGAGTGTATATGGACTTCAAGTTTTGTTCCACTAATAGCGCGTTGTATTCGGGCAATTTGCGAGTGAAATTCAAAAAAGCCAGTTTGGGAATTAAATTCAATATTAAATTATAATAATCTTTGAATAGCCAGCCGTTTTGAAGATTACCCGGAACAAACAGACAGACAGACAAAAAACTATAAAGTGTATTTTAGGCATATGTATAGTGCAAGTAACCGTGTGAGCATGAAAAAAGCCTATTATTTTTACATTACAAACAGACACTCCAATTTTATTTATTGGTATAGATGCGAAAGTTCGTTTGTTTATTTGTTTGTTTGTTACGCTTTCACGCTTAAACCACAGAACCGATTTCAAAAATTCTTTCGCCAATGGAAAGCTATAATATCAGGGAGTAACATAGGCTATATTTTATCCCGGTATTCCCACGGGAACGGGAACTACACGGGTAAGGCGACTGAAATCGAAGCGAAGCGAGGGCGGGTTGCTAGTTAAAAATAAAATATTAAATAAAAAAATTAAAAACACGTCCTTATTTAAAGGTCTAAAAGAAAGAAAATAAATTTTGAGTGCAATCAAACCCACCATTTTATTAAATTATAAAATTTATATTGATATAAATAAAAGCTTGTTGCGAGAACACAAACATATATGTTGTTTTTTTTCAAAAGAACAAGCTAACTTTAATTCTAAGCAAATGATAAGAACGCGTCTAAGTCTTTTGTTGGAATTAAATATTACTTAGTAGATATGTTTTAGATTGATTGAAATTCAAATTATTTTATTATGCATAAACCCCGAGAGGGCACTTACATATTGTCAGGTTTACAATTTCCAAAAAAAATATACTACCACCGGATCGGAACGCGACCGCTACTGAGAAGATCCGGCAAGAAACTCAGCGGGCTTGTCATTATTTTAAATTTTTTTTTCCTTCTTACTAGTTATACAATTGTGTACATGTTTTGTAAGAACTAGCTCCAGTGTGATGCCCTTCGAACCGCAAGACACTTAATATAATTTAAACGATTATGGCTGGACCAGATCCCACAAGCGGCACCCGATCACGAGTTAACTACTAGAGCAGCCATCACTCCCCTCAACCACTATGGAGGGAAGGGAGAGACCCGCTCCACGCAGCTACCGCAGGTAGATCCTTATGTGAGCATGACCAACACCACAATATGTTACAAACGCTGAAAATACAAAAATTCGTTAGGCAAAACACGCTACACTTTACAATAAAAGTTAAAAGTACATTTACAAACAGTATATTTAAAATAACAAGGAAATTGCTGAATGAGGAGCTGCTCACAACCAATCTGTATTATCATCTACATAATCCGAGATTTTATAATAAGCTTTTTTACAAAGTCTATTCTTGATGGCTTTTTTAAACTTTTTCATAGGCAGGTCTCGGATATCTTTAGGTAATCTATTATAAAAGCGTATACATAGCCCCATGAATGATTTGTTAACTTTTTGGAGACGAGTAGTGTGTACAACTAATCTGTCCTTATTCTGAGTATTCATTTCATGAATGTCACAATATCTCTTAAAAGTTAGCGATATTTTTTTGACATATAATATATTTTCGTATATATATTGTGATACAGCAGTTAGAATATTTATTTCTTTGAATTTCTCCCGAAGTGAGATTCTTGGGCCTAGATTATAAATTGCACGGACAGCCCTTTTTTGGAGAACAAAGATTCTATTAAAGTCCGCGGAGCATCCCCACAGTAATATGCCGTAAGACATAAGACTATGGAAATAAGCGAAATAAACCATTCTAGGTATTTCAGTATCTGTTAACATTCTTATTTTTTTTACTGCATAAGCCGCTGAGCTAAGCCTACTCGACAACTTTTCAATATGAGGTCCCCACTGAAGTTTAGCATCTATTGTGATACCTAAAAAAACTGTTGACTCCACAAGGTCCAGAGCCACATTCATTTGGACATTGGTTTCCACTTGCCTCACATTGGGAGTAGTAAATTTGATACATTTAGTTTTTTCTCATTGAGAACCAAATTATTAGTGTTAAACCAATGAACAACGTTAGACAGTGCATTGTTCACATCGTCATAATTAAACATTTGCCTTTTAATTTTAAATAACAAAGAAGCGAACAACACAATGTCCAGATTGTCCCCTATATGGTAGGTCATTAATATATACAAGAAACAGAAATGGCCCCAGAATGGACCCTTGTGGAACGCCCATTTTTATAATAGAACCAGATGATCGTGTACCATTAACATCAACCCTCTGGATTCTGTTGCTTAAATAAGAAGTTACAAGTTCAAGAGCGTTATTCCTAATCCCATAGTGGTATAGTTTCTGATGAAATCATACTATTATTGTATTGTCACCGAAGTTACGTAAGTAAACCAAATTTCAACCTAATCTAACGACAGGAAGTGGTTCTAATTTAACTCGCAAGATTTGTCCCATACTAACATGGCAAGTTAAATAAAAGCTTTAAAAAATGTATAGGTATGTTTTTTAGCCAATAGAGATTACGAATAAGCTATTTTGTTAATTTTGGAGTGGTGCTATTCTCTATAAATGTTCTCTTTAAATGTCTTCATTAATTTTGTTTCGGGTCTTAATATAATTATATTAAGAAGCATTACCCGGGATTGCCTGAGGGTCAAACATGAATGTCATTTATGAATACCATTGTGGATACTGGCTTACAAAAGTTACAACAACGGTGGGAATGGTAGGATTAGTCCCAAAAAAGCGTGTTGTAAAATTAGTGCTGCTGTTAAAAATGCTCTGATAAAAACCTGAAATACGCTTTGACCGAACCAGGTAATGGACGAATCAATCGTTTATTGAATTAATAACACTACAATGTTAGGTTTCCTTGTTAAAATGCCAGTGGTCAATGAGTATTAACATATGTTGAAATTGACATAGACATTACCGGATCTAATGATTCATATATTTTCAATATAAATTATAACTATAAATGTTTATTGCGATTAGTTTCTTATTAAATCATTTGCGTTCAAGCAATATTTATTATGAACAACACGCATGAAATAAATGTTAATATTTGAGGTAATTAAAATATTGTTGTCATAGATAAAGTGGGTTGGTGACCTAATGAGTAATTCCGAGTTTCGCAAGGACAAAGAGGAAATGTAATAATATTGGAAATACCAGCATTTTTTATATACTAAAGATACAAGAAAACCAACATTACACGTAAAAAGCTTGCTAAATATCAAATTTAAAATACTAAAGTGAAATAATACTTAAAATCGTATAATAGTTCTTCTGTGTGTCTACTCTTGAATCTCGATTCCAATCCTAAATCCAATCGCAGCTCGAATTTGAAATTTGGTACTCTTGAAAGCGACTCTAGCGCACGATTGGAATCAAATTCGGTGGAACATTTTTAAACTAAATGAATTCGACTCTGGTCGATTAAGTCATATATTTGCTACTCCCGAAGTGATTTTGACGTAGTTTAAAATCGTTATTGTTGCAAAATTTTAAGAAAGCGTCTTTGTGGTGATCCAGTTCGGTAACGTTCGGTAAAGTAATAAAATACGGCACATTTGGGGAAAATAACAACTGTAAATGCGAAGAATTAATTCTCGATTTTGTTTAAGAGTACCAAATATAAGTTTGGTGAGATTGGAGTTGAATCGGATTCGAAATTAGAATTGATTACAAGAGTAGGCACACTGATCAGTATAGAACATTTTACCTTCTACTATTAAGGAGATGTATACGGGTTGAAGTATTTATTATTTTTTTAAGGACAACATTACGCACTAAGAAAATAATCCATGTATTGCGGGGGACTCTACAAACATATAATTAACGGACGCAAATTACATTCAGACTCAGGATAACAATTTCTGTAATGCACAAAATGTTGCACTGCATGGGTAGGCATTAAACGATAACTGGAATTGTTTTAAATACCAAATGAAAATTAAACGACATAACAATATGAAAAGGAATAAAACTTAAACTGTTTAAAATGACAAATCATATATATTAAACCTCAAAGCCTACTCAGTGGCTTAAGTGCCGGTGCATTAGACGTCGTATCAAGTAAATCTTACCTTCTTTCTTCATGCCAGCCTTGAAACATTTCCTTAGTCTACAATATCTGCATTGATTCCTTTTGTCTTTATCCACCACGCAATTTCTGCTGAATCTGTAATGGAAATAAACAATCCATGTAAGAAATTGACGACAACTGGCTATGGTTTAGGGATACGTAATGGGCCTACAATCCAGCCCATATCCATCCTCGTTTATATCAGAATGCAGGTTTACAATATATAGGAATTAATAGAAGAATTAATTGCCATAAATAGAGTCACTTTACAATAGGAGCAGATAATCAGAATGAACTTTCTAAGAGGTGGCTTGTTAATGATCCGATTACGGCCTCTTAATATTTTTGATATCACTAATCGAATATACAGATGGCGTAGTGGTTACTTATAAAAAGTAGCTCCAAATGGTTCGTGTAAAATTACACACTAGCGCACGCCTTTCTGTTGGCTTGAACTTGGCTTGACATGCTACCGCGTGTCTAGATAACAACCTCACCGAATGGGTTCGCTTTAAACATTGCGACAACAACTAGACTTTAGGGTTTTCCTTCTCTTGCATGGATATTATCTGCATATTATATCCCTTTGGCTTCTTTTATGACACTCAGGAGCAAGAAACGGATCGGTCAATTGTATTCTTACTCTCGTCACTACGCGAAAGTGTCACTGTGTCATATAATCAATCGTATTGAGTAAATATGAATAAAATAACGTGTAGATAAAAACGATAATTTTGTACTTAGAACAGAATTTTACTAATATCAATTTTATGTAGATATAAATACGCAAACGTCTACAACAGATTCATAATAAATGTTTTATTAACACTTGAATAGTTACTACTAATGGAATATAGTTAAGACGAGCATAATTATGAAAACAACTAATTATAGGCAACAGTATATGAATATAGCTACAGTATTATGTAAAAAATGTACGTAAGTGGATACGCGTCATGACGAAGGTATTGTGATTAAAATCAACCAAGTTCAAAGTAATTATGCACCGAGACTGCATAGACTGGATTATATTAATTATTATACGGAAGAATGAAATTAAATTATAATAGTTACAGTACAATTAAGTATTAACATAGATGCTTCTTTTAAAGGTGGTAAAGCGTTGTCATGATTTCAATCATTTACTTTTCAAGGTAACGAAATCATACGTCCCTTTTCCAAGTTGTCTGTCTCGTTGTTCTGAGCCTTACAAAACTTTTTGTTTTGAAAACAGTACACATGTTAATTATATTGATAGGCACGACGTGTTCTCGTTTTTTTATTTCATAATTTTATCTATTCTAACAAAACTTTTAAGGTGTTCTTTTGATTAGGTTTTAATTTCATATTTATATATCTATTTCTGAAAGTATCCCGTTTTGACACAAAAAATAACGGGATTGTAACACAAATGTCCCGTTTTGACGTAAAAATAAAATGGTTACATTATCTTAAGATGATACAACACAGACGAGACTACGGCGACAAATGTTTACATTGAAGAAGTCCATATAAAAATTTAGGAGTTGTCATAGGGCGCAGTATACAGAAGCAGCAGATAGCTCTTTACAGCATCGACACGTACATGGAAGAAAAGATACTATTGCTGTAAGTACTGGTAAAGAAGACGTCTCTCACACGATCATTCTAATCTTGTCCCAATTACTTTGGGTCGACGCAATATGTAACACTCTTCAGCAAAATTTTTTATGACTGGCCAGTTGACTGACGTTAACTCAAGGCGTCAGATGGATCTGGCCCAGGTCTATGTGAAGCTCTTAATCATCTTTTACGACATTCATGAGCAATGAAAAGCTTGGTAGAATTCATGGCTAGCGCCATACATCAATGTTTTCCTATCATTAAATAGTTTTTCAGGGAATTTACCGTGTAAGAGTAAATAGAAGCTTTAGAGAACTGAAGTCTCTTTTCTAACAGTATATCTGCATGGGTAGTCGTCAAACAAACGAGTATTGCGGTACAAATGGTTTCTTCTATGAGGTATACCTTTAAGGGTACACCACCACCGCACTAGGGGAAGGATTCTCGTAGGCGTATTATGCAGAGGGACGGTATCCCAAAAAGATATCCACCAGGCTGGCCTCGGACGAATAGGAACTCGGTACCGGTAGACGGCCCAACGGCGAAGACGTCGGAATTCAGTAGATTATGGGACCGCGCGCCGCCCTTTCCTCGCCTGGACAGCTCAGTGTTGCCAGAAATGAATCCCCTATATGTAGGCAAAATTTATTTATGACATAATTCGATTAGTGTGGCAGTGATAATCATTGGAAACTGAATCTCATCGTGATAATTAACAGAATAACTTTACAACGATACAAAAAAATGAAAACGCGGAAACTGCGGAACAAATCTCTAAGTCATGAGAAACCGCAGACGTAAAATACGTTAATAAAACGTAAACAACGCTCAAAGCGGTATTACGTTTAGTGATATGTGTGAATAACAATTCCATGTGATAACAATGTTAGGATAAATATTATCATATTATATTATTTTTACTGATAACTGTTACAGTATGTGTATTTAATAGCCTTAACAGATTATACAACGGGACTATGTCACCATCCCTTACTTTCCCGTTACGATAGGGCAACCAGTAGTAAGAAAATCGTTTGAAAATTCATATTTTTAATATATTTTTTTTTTTTCATAAGATATAAGTAGACAATCTGTTCCGTATGATGACGGAGTAAGAATACAATGCACCCCCTCTCTTACCCGTGGGTGTCGTAAAAGACGACTAAGGGATATATTATGTATATAACAGCTATGCAGGAGAAGGAAAACTCGAAAGAAAACCCTATACCAACCTGTCTGACTAGCATGGTATAGTAAGCTCAATTTCGCTCCTATTGTGCCCAGCAGTGGGACATATATGAGCCGAAATGATGATGAATATGTAGACACATGAATTCCAATTCAATTTTCATTTAACTAAATAAATATACTGGTAATACATATAATCGTTATCGCTTGCATAAATGACGGCGAAAAGAACTGTGGATTGTGAAACTTACATATTCTAAAAAAAATGGAAAATATGTGAAATCCGTGTCTATCCTTGCACGTTTCGTCATCGTGTTTGACTCAGCTACAACGCTTATGAGAATCGTTATAAATTCAATAACCCTAAATAATCCTAAAATATCATTATTCCCTTGAATTGCAGACGTCAGGTGGCAGTCGTGATGTGGAAATACATCATTCGCCCGAAATCAGTTAACAGTGAAAAGCTGACATGTTTGAAAATGATAAAAGCTGAGAGTAAAAAGCTGTATCTACCTATATCATTTTTATTACATCTTAAGTAGAATACAAAATAACTAGGTACTCATAGCAAAATTACATATCTGCGTTCTGTTTTTCTCGAATATGATTAAAAACTAAGCCTTGGTTATCAAGTACATACGTCTAAGAACAAAAATAAAAATATTATACTAAATATGTTGAGATTTAAACGTCGAACTCAAAATAATATGAAATATAACGATTAGAAATCCTCTACAAGGATAGGCAAATGAGCAAGTCTTTAAGATGGGAAATGACATGAAATTTTATTTTTTTCTCTCTTGCTGAGATTTTATATGGTTGCCTATAGGCGACGAAGCATATATATGCTTAAGACATCTCTTATAACACACATTGGAGAAGGGAGAAGATTATTGTACCCGCATAACCGTCATCCTAAGCATAGAAGAGCAGCTTCTTTTCATAATAAAAATCACATTTAAGTTTGAAACAACAAATAATAAATATACAATGTGTCTAATGACGAAATATGTTTTTGTTGAGAAAAGGTTAACTTTTTATAGCGTATAATGTCAATACAAAAAGTGAAGGATGTGGTTAAGTTCGAATAATTACGACCTGTTTATTTATTACCGACATTAAAGCACACCATTGACGTACTAGTTTGGTGTATTTTTTCTTCATAATGACAGACAAAATTATATAAATAAATGCCTTACTGATAAATTACACGAATTATTTAAATACATAAAATTATTCTTATATAAATGCAAAATTAATGTACCTGTATGTATTTTGCATGTGTTGGGCACGATAAGTATGTTAGTTCATGAAAGGGATTAATGAGAAAAATATGCAATTAAGATGTATCGTCATGATCTCAGCCTATACATGTCCCACTATTGAGCTCAGGCCTCCTTCATAATGGGAGGGAAATTGACCTACTATACCACGCTGGTCAGACGTGTTGGAATAAGGTTTTGTTTCGAGTTTTCCTTCTCTTGCACAGTTACATATAGTGTTATTTGCATATTATATCCCTTAGTCGTCTTTTACGATATCCACGGGCAAGATAGGGAGTAGTGAATTGTATTCTTACTCCGTCAACACAAGATGTAAGTTAACAAAATTGGACATTATGAGAGAATTAGAGAAAATCAACTTAAGAACCACATACTTAGGTGTATGCACACGCCACGTATTATGTTGTGCGGTGGCGGTTACGAATACTACGAACTCTTATATTGCTCGTGGGTGTCATAAAAGACGACTAAGAGCTTTATATCGACCTGTGTCAACTCCATCTGATGCAGACTGGTCAACAATTACATTCCTAAGGAGGGTTGACGGCGGCGGGTGGTAAAACTATCAGTAATAACTTTTGCAATATGTACGATGGAAGAGGAGTACATATTGCGTCGACCCTGAGTAATTGGGATATCTTATCCCAGTATTCTCACGGCAACGGAAACTACGCGGGTGAGGCGATTAAAACCGAAGTGAAGCGAGGGCGGTTTGCTAGTATGGTATACAATTCTAAGTCGAATAGTATAAAAGAAATTATACTGTTCGATTGCCGCTGACACCCCGAGGGTGTAGTTGACAATTGTTGTTGTAAATTCCATTGTGAATAAGTCTTCTATGATCAACAGAAATTCGATATAAATTTGGGTTAAATCTGTGTTTAGTCTTTAAAAATACCTGCAAGTATATTGGTGATTCTTTCGTACGCTTCTTCTGAAGAATCCTTTGCAACCATCGCAAGATGATGCTCCGTAGTGTTTGCCGGTGGCTCTATCGCCGCAGATAGCACAGTGTTGGGACAGTAGTACTGTGGAGCTCGCCGCGGAAGCCTCGCTGCTACTTGTCTCCAATTGCATATCACTATCTGTAACAACGACATTTTCAAGAAGTAACGACCAAGAGTTTGATCATCATCTTAGCCCACATATGTGTTTGGCTGTTTGGTTTGGACCTCCTACACAATGGGAGAGAAATTGACCTACTATACTCCGCTGGTCAAACGTATTGGCATAGAGTTTTAGGTTGAGTTTTCCTTCTCTTGCATAGATGTTATCTGCATGTTATATCCTTTAGTCGTCCTTTACGACACCCATGGGCAAGTGAGGAGCTGGTAAATTGTTTCTTACTCTATCACCAGTCCGACTAGACTAGAGAGAGAGAGAGAGAAACGCACAAGAGAACAATATATTACCGGTATTAATTTTATCCGTTGTTCGTCGTTAAATCGAATGTACAGTATCAGCGTTATGGTAAGGACTCAGTGTTTGATAAGCATCAATGATACTTGTGATTTAAAAAATTAAAAATCACACCTGTTGATAACCAAAGATAAACGACATTTATCGAGTTACGCTATAACATCAGCTACGTGGAGTACTGCTCGCATCTCTGGGCAGGTGCGCCCAAATATCAGCTAGACCCACTTGACTGCCTGCAAAGACGGGCTGTTCGAATCGTCGGGGATCCCAATCTTACGGACAGATTGGAATCGCTGGAGTAGCGGAGAGACTTTGGGTCACTCTGTGTACTCTACCGACTCTTTCACGGGGAGTGCTCCGAGGAACTGTTTGACTTGGTACCACCGTCACCATTCTACCAACGTACCACTCGACATCGTAGCAGGGTTCTTCCATTTCACCTGGAAACGTTATGGTCTTCATCTGTACGTTTCCAGCGATCATTTCTCCCACGTACGTGCAAGCTCTGGAATGAACTACCTGCTGCTGTGTTTCCCAAGCGCTATGACATGTCCTTCTTTAAACGAGGTTTGAGAAGAGTATTTCCTTCACGGTAGGCAGCGGCCTGGCTGTGCCTCTGGTATTGCAAAGGTCCATGTGCAGCAGTTTCACTTACCATCAGGTGTGCTGCTTGCTCGTTTGCCAGCGTTGGCAATAAAAAAATAAATAAATAAAAAAATAGTCGCTAATCCTGCAAGGATAATGAAACAAACTATTTAAATTATTGTTGTCAACGGTCCTTTCGGTTCCAAACGAAAAGTTTGTAGTTTCAAATTAACGACGCTGAAAAATGAATGAAAATGACCCTCAAAGTCCTGTTACATATAAACCAAGACAATAAAAGTGTTATAAATAAAACAATTTTTACGGATTTTATCGCGTTTGTTTTTGATTTTTGATTACCGTCCTTTCGAATACTTTACAGCGTTTATGGCCATGGGTGGACTAAAATGTCTCACATTCAAGAAGTCATCGTTATTACAGAAATTTATATCTACCCGCTTCAGTATTAGACAATCAAAAATACTGGCGTAAACATCAGAAATCGAAGAGTGGTAGGTGTCCGTAAGACTTTGAAGTAAAATACATATGCTTCTACTTGTCTTTTTTTTAGCGGGGTGGGGTAGGTGTCCGTAAGACTTTGAAGTAAAATACATATGCTGCTACTTGTCTTTTTTTTAGCGGGCTAGAATCTGGATACCGAGTGACGAAAGGGTGGCGTGCGGTCCCATAACCCATGATATTCCCTCCCCTTTGCTATTAGGCCGACCACTAGTAGCGAGTTCCTTGACATCCGTGGCTAGCCCGTAATTACAGCAACCACTTGTTTGCTGTAAAAGTCACAGGAAGGAATCACAGCATAGCTAGATACGGCGGCCTATTTAAGCTTCTTTCCTGTCATATTAAAAAGCAGCTCGGGCGGTGTTCAGGCGGTTTCATCCCACAAAAACATTATAAAATACGAGGGTTGATTGAAGCTATGTTTTTATCAGTAGCCGGTTATATACTGCAGTCAGTATAACGCAGATAAGAAGAGGAAAACTTGTAATAAAACTTACTACTATTTATCCGGCCAGTGTAGTATAAATAGGTCAATCGCCCTCACATTGTGGAGGGGAACGCAACAGTACCTAAGACGTATTTAGGCTGAAAAAAAGACACTAAACCCTTTGCATGATTAGGCCATATTCGACCTAGCAAGCGGAAAATATTAAGTTGTACAAAACATTGATGACCGAGCAACAAAAATACTGATGTAAAAAAATATCCATCCTTATCATTAGCAGGTAAAAACTGATTAGTAAGACCAAAATAAAGTTGTACAATCGATAAAAAGTGTGTTTACTTCTCAATAACAACTAACATGATGAAATTGCTTATTTTATTACCTAGTTTTGGCATAACAAGGCAGTGTAGAATTACTGACGTGTATGTGTTAATTTTCAATAATAATTCCATACTAATGTATTGTAAAGTTGATCTGTTTGTTTGTACGCAAAAGGTAATCTAAGTCGTTACTAGTCCGATTTGAAAATGCTCTAAAACCTATTAGGCGAAAAACTTGGCTTAAGGCTGAAAAACGTAACGCTGCGGCGAAAAGATATGAGCCGAGACCAAATAAATGTTAGCAATTCGGGTAATGTAACGACAGCTTATTAATAAGCTAAAATAACCAACTGGTATTAAATATTCATTAAAATATTATATCCGAATAGTACCACAAAGAAAACTAAAGACTTGTGTTCAAAATGATAACAACAATTATGTAAGTTATCGTGAAGTCGCAGCAACAATTAGTTGCAGCTATAAATTATAGTTTCCATGATAATCTGACTGCTATTTTAAGAAATCTGATATTGTAATTATAGTTTAAACTGTTCACAATTAATCTAGACTCACAAATTAGATCAGTAGCTATTATAATCATTATACGTATTACATGCTTATCTGAATAAACAAACCTTCTGTGTTGTAATTCTCGTTGTTATGCTGTCGCAAATCTTCCACAGGGCTGTGCGCGATAGGACCGTAGTACATATTCTCGGGGCGTTTCTCCCACACCGTCGACGGTAGCAAATACTCCCCGGAATACAGCGGACACAGCTCCTGGGAGGTCATCTCGTAGCCCAAGACCGGCATCTTCTAAATACGCACCACTGAATAATAACCCACGCCCCACTGTTATCCACTAATCGAAAAAACTCGAACACAAGACTGATAACGAAAACGATAACACCATATAAGTTATTATTTAACAGGTGATTTGAACACTAAATATTATTATAACTAATAACTGATCATTATGAAGAACGAAACGTTATTAATGACAGTAAATATTTATCCTGTAATGAGTTCGGTAACACTAACTACGGCTTCCGAGTAATGTTTTTGTTTTTATCACACACAGTTATTGTCTAAGAGGTTTCTTGATAGCGTTGTTTACAGACGGTCACGCTGGTATTGAATGTCATGTTATTTGATAAAACGCGACCTCTCGTGCGCGCGGTATTACTGCAACTGAATGGCGTTCATCATAGTCATCGTATTCAACATATCCGTTGTTGACAACACCTATGATGAATGATGCGCTCAGTAACTGTCAAAGTCAGCAAATGACAGTCGGTGCGGACGATACTCGCCGCGGAGGGCTGACTCATTCGTTATCGGAAATGTGACGGATGTGGAATCGAATACGTCGCGTGAAGAGTCACTCAATACCAGCTGTTAAATTGAATCTTTTGCCTATAAGTCGTTGAAGTTAATAAATTGCCCATGAGTAATTTTATTGATTGTTATAAACGCCAGCCTTTGTTCGAATGCTCCTTTGTCAATAAACGTTTCTATCTATTGTGTGGGCATTTCTATCACAATTCTGATAACATAATGACTTATCAGTTATGAGATAGCTTGTAATAATAAAACGAACATACAGTCTGATAGTAACGTAATAGTATTGCAAACTATTAGAAAATTTGTATTACACCCATATTACTTTATAGGTTTAGTGAAACCCCGTCCGAACAATCCAGGCCCGTAGAAGGATAACGGGCGACCCTATAACCTGCTGTATTAACCCTCACCGCTAATTGAGCGAGTCACCGTGACCGGCACCATTACTTTCCTTTTTTGTGGTATGCTGTTTTTCTTTGGTCTGGACATATCCCGTCCGATTTAACCGAGGTGACGGTAGGACGACTGGCCGTCCCATAATGTACAGTTTCCAGCTCCTTTTGCCTCCTATTGCCAATAGTTTGACTTAAGGTACTACTTAATCTTGGTGATCCGCCTAGAGCGGAGTTATTACTTTACTTAAATATGACATAAAGGGATAGCAATTATAAATGAGGACACGCCTAAATGTAATGCGTTTGGAGTACATCCAGATGTTGTGTTGCGAGGGATTCTAACACTGGATTGCACAAATGCTGGAGTAATTAAAATACTGACTTACCAGTGTCAACGATTCCATTATTACGCAGGGCAATACTTTGTACCATCCACAAATTGTTACAGTTATTAAAAAAAAAACTTAGATTTTAAATTTTGTCACTTTAAAAACTTTATCCCAAATCTGTCACTACGTGGTCACGTAGTACACAGTACACGTGGTTACGTAGTCACATCTACGTCAGAAGAAATGAACAGAAATAGTTAAGACGAATCCAGTGAGTCCAAAGTTGATAGGTTTACAAATAGACAATCCAGGATTTCATCTTCTACCTTCGAGCTCCATTATCAGAACAGATACTCATAAATTGTAGAAGCGTCTCGAAAACGTTATTTTTGAAATTTAAAAATCGCATCGTAATCGGCGTATTCGTTTAGGAGCTACGATGTGAGAGAGAGACACATAGACAGACAGACACGTCGAACTTGCAACACCTCTCATCTCCGCGTTGCGCGTTAAAAAAATTCCAAAACTTTTCGAAAATTTTAGTCCTCAATCCTTTACTGCGTGGGCAGTAGCTCAATTCCTTTCTCATTATGGAAGAGGCCTTTACGTAATGGTGAGACTTAATGCTGAAGGAGTTAGAAGAGCCTAATTGGATACCCAACCTAACGACAACAGCTCGTATAAAATGTGGAAAAAAACGAGCTTCACCGTCTGAGAGCACTTGAACATGATGAAATATACGTGGTAAATGAATGACAAGTTCCGGGTCACATATTTTATCTCTATGTTAATAAATTGTTTTGATTTAATCTTCTATGGGACTTTACATTCTGTTATCATGAATAGACAGACTGGTTGACCTTGTGACTGTGAATATAATGATTTCCACCACTTTTTAATCAAGGATACTGAACAGATGGTGTAGCGGTTAAGGTACCTAGTGTGCCAAGTGCTACAGGTTCATTTTCCACGCAGGGCAAATCATCGATATAAACCAATTGCCAGAAAAAGGACATCGATACACAAAGTCCCACCACACATACATTAGTTTCTAGGATGTTGTCTTTAATATAAAATAAACAATTACAATATTTTGTAGTGACGGCTTCGGTTATTGTCAACCCTAATATTTCTGTTACGAAACATAGGAACAATTTAGGGACCAAAAAACCACCCAAACTCGATACAGTCATTCGTGTATCGTACAGAGTTGTCCTGAGTGGGGATCGACACTAGGCCGGCACTTAAGGCTATTTCACCAATTGTGCTTCATCCAGTTGCTTATTGTCTATTGCTTTTCAATTACCTAATCATCATTACCATCATTGTTTCAGCTAATGTACTTCTGCAGAACTCAAGCATTTACCGAAATGGGAGGGATATTGTCATATCACGCTCATCAGTGGATTTTTCTATTTTGAAAGTTATTTTATTAGGTTAGTTGGAAGGGTTTTATTCCCAATTTTCCTTCTCTTGCGGTAATATTCTTTGCTTGCGTCCATTAATCGTTTTTCATGATCATATACGTGAAAGGAAGGATTGGTGATATATAGTATTTTTACTCTGTCAGAAGACTGCTTAGTTCTCTATTATGGAAAAATAACAGCTTCTCAAGACATAATAGGGTCCGTTATGTTATTTTAATTGAATATGAATATATGTAGTCATAAAATAAATTATGCGTAGAATTATTCCTCTTATTGCTACGATATGGCAATTAATGCATCATGCAGTGATTGAAGTTTAAAACGTAATAAAGATGTAAACAGTCGAAGCAATATTACTGTTATCATACAGGGCAGGTCGGGGTCGCCATATCGCGGTCGACCATCCGACATGTTGCGGTACTGTCACATTTATTTTACTTTCCATGGAGTAAACCTTTGTCTCTTTACCGTAACATCCTTGTAACATAAGTCTATTTAAGAATTTTTAGTCTTACGTTTTTATTCAGCAGGATGGATCAAAGATTATTAATAAGGGTGAACATATTAACTATTTTAACTGAACATATTAACTGTTCTAAAATTTAAACTTACCGTCGCCTCGGGCGGCACAGGCATGAGGGTCTGCGCCTGATGCCGCCCTAGCCGAGGTCGCGGGTGACAGGACCAGGGATTAGTCCGTCACCCGCAGAGAGACTTACCGCGCGACGGTGACCGACGTCCTGGACGTCGGCAGGAGAGGGTACCCTACTGGGTATTCTGTCGGGCCGGCCACGGAGGACAAGGAACTCGATACCGGTGATCGGCCCAACGACGAAAGAGAGGAGCTAAGGTGGGTTATGGGGCCGCGCGCCGCCCCTTCGTCGCCCCGAACAGAGATGGACGGCGCTGACCATAGCCCCCCTAAAAAAATGGTATGGTCCCGTCCGATCTGTCCGGGCAAAAGAAGGGACGGCGTGCAACCCCATAACCTGCCGTACAAGTACCTTACTATTGTCATGTGGGAGAGCTATCGGTATCCGGTACTTATCATGAGCACAAGATAGTATGTGGTGAATTCTATTCTTACTGCATCACCACATGGGAATCGTATGATGATCAGTTGGATTTAGTTGGCACTGGACCAACAAGCGAGTTCATAATTTTAAATGAATTTACATTAATACGGACACATCATTCATAATTTCGAATACATGATTCATAATTTCAGATACATAATTCATAATTTCGGATACCTATCCAATATTTCTCCGCGTAGCTTTTATTATTCACAATTAGTATTGGGGTCGTCAAGTATTACCAGTTTCTGCGAAATACTAGGTAATTAAGTCAAGGAGATTCTGCGTTGACCTCTGTAACCCATAGGATTAGATATCTAAGACTAGATCACTACTGTGTGATGTGTGATATATTTTTATTTCCTTAATTACATAGTAGGTATCTTTGGAAGGTATAAATTTTGAAGAATTATTATTTAACCTTCTTTACCTTTCGGTGTGGTGACGGAGTAAGAATACCATTCACCACCCCCCTCTGTTGACTATGGGTATCGTAAAAGACGACTAAGAGATCTGATACTCAAATAACATCGATGAAAAAGAATGAAAACTCGAAATGAAATCCTATGTTAATTTAATACACACATGAGATATATTTACATATTTTTCTTAATGTGCTGGCTGGTCAATGATTACATTTCCATGACGGGTTATCATCAAGCAAATAGAGAATTGGCTATTATTGTCGGCAAGTTCCTTCCTGATGTTTATGCGAGCATTGCAGATTATAAATAAAACTATCTTCGCAGATTCTGAACGACGTTTCGAACACTTTTCAGTTTTGATGGTTATGGGAGGACTGTCCCCTGACCATGACGTCCTCCCATTAAAAAACCTGCCAAAAACATTTATTTATAAAGTTCAGTTCGTTTGCCATCAATACTCCAAGGAGGAAGGCTTTGCGCTGTTCTAATGTATATTATTATGTTTCTTTTTAAATTATGGTCAGCGCACATGCCGTCCGTACCGTCCAGGGTGACGAAGG
Source organism: Lymantria dispar (assembly GCA_032191425.1). Taxonomy (NCBI): domain Eukaryota; kingdom Metazoa; phylum Arthropoda; class Insecta; order Lepidoptera; family Erebidae; genus Lymantria; species Lymantria dispar. Next base: position 11,016,233 of record CM063455.1, read on the forward strand.
AGCGACGCGCGGTTCCATAATCCACCGCAATCCCTCTCCTTCGCCATTGGGCCGACCACTGGTGCCGAATCCTTGACGTCCGTGGCTAGACCGGCAAATAATGTGATATGCCTGGCAAAATATTGTTGTAGTCAAGGTTCCAGAAATGTGGAGATGAATCTCTTTTTTTAAATAAACTTGAAATTATTACGAATTTAGAGTTTATCCACTAAAAGACTAGTGATGTTTTGGAGCTTCGTAACCGTAACCATCGGCAATCCGAGATCAAAATATATTCAAAATCGAAATAATATAATTGCAATATACTTATCCAGATCCAAAACTTAATATATTTAACACTAATAACTTTAGAGAACGTTTTTTTTTAAAAAAATACCATTTTATTTAATGAATATTTAGTTTTTTTTGTCAAGTTAAACAACTTGGTTTAAATGACGGTAACCATGAAGAAGCTATGTAAGTAAATAACTCATTCAAAGCAATAGTTATGAATAGTTTTATCTTTTAATAAGCATTCCTTTAATAACAAACACAAAAGTATACGGAAATTGGGAAGGTTAAGTACCTAGCTATTAATACGGTTATAAAATCATTACTTTGCTCATTAAATTTTATATAATATAAATCTTATAATTTCAAGGCAATCAACCGATAGACGCATTAGAAAAATTACATAACTGATTTTAAAGTTATATTTCGTACCCACATAGCTGATATAGGGGAGGTATGTATAATATTTCGTAGTGTAATTAAATTCCGTGCGGTGCTGGAGTAATAAGTTAGACAATTCCCCACTAATTCCTTTCCTATGATAGTTATGAGAAAATATTAAGAACGAAATAAGCGGATAACATAAGTGTAAGAAAAAATCTAAATGGAGAAAACTCATAATAAAAGCTAGCTCATTTAATCAGCGTAAATGGAGACCAATTTCTTTCATCATGGGAGGAGATGCAAAAGTGGTTATGTGGTAGAAAATTCATGAAAAGTTTGTCTAATCTTGAAATGAGAAAAATCTGAATGTTTTGAGAAAGCAAATTCATGCGATTGGTAACTAAGGGTTATTTGCCGCGCACCACAACACCTCAAAGGTTATGGTGGTCATTTTAATTTGAATGAAAATCAATCTAGGAATGTTATACAGCTTTGTAACCGTAACTATGAAATATTCGAAATCAATATAAAAGTTTCGAATAATGCCGGAGGTGGTCGATGTCTGTATAAGACTCGTCACTACAGGATTTTTTCAACCAACCGAACTTACAGACTGAACGCAATAAATACTCTTATCGCCACACTTAGCATTTGATTTTTACAAATCTATAAAAATTCAATATCCGTAAACGATAATATATGAAACTGTAGGATAATCCGAAACCACATAATCGTGTCCAAACCCGGTATAATGTTATTCTCTATCCATCTCTGTACCCAGGTCCGAAACTTCATATTCGCAACATCCCTAATGAACGGTTCAATAAAAAATGGACAATTCAACGGTGTGGATGATATCGACTACATTGCAATCACAACCCAATTAGCAGCATCAATGTGCACTAGACGCAGGTCAATATTATATCGGGGCTATGACTACGCCGAGCTTGACTTCTTTTTACTAAAATCCATAACAAGGACAGTAATAAAAATTATTCCTCTCCGCTGTCCATGAGTTCGTTCAGTTAAGGCTCTTCTATGAAAGCTCTCTCAGACAGATCGACTCGGTCTGTCTGTCTATAGCTATATTTATCCATCGCAATTACATACCCCACCACATCAATACTTTGTAGTTTTTAAAATGCAACTGCAAGAAGCTACTGTGACAATATTTACACGTAATCACGTTTTGTCGCTGCAATGGGGCGCAGTTGTGAGTGATACGTGTGACAAACTCAAAGAACACTTGACGAGTGTCGTCTATAGTCCAATATTCTTGTTATGCGGCAATATTATTATTAAAAATAAAAGCTTTTAGTTTATAAAATAATTAAAAGTCTAATAATAAAGCAAAAATAAAATTAGAATCGTGTTTTATTGGTAAGTTTTGCAGATAACTCAAGAAATTCGAGAAAGTTTGGTCGAACATCGAACAAGTCTCGAGAAATATACTTCGAGATACTAGAAAACCTGGTCAGACGGATTGCAATCTAGTCAAGCAATTTTTATTCCCAAGTTTTATGTGACAGATTCATTGCCGTTAATTTGACATTCTGATGAGTGGACTCATCGAGTTTCCTAATGAAAATTCCCCAAATAAAATTAGAAATTTGAGTAAATTTGCAGAAAATGGCAACAACCCATTTTCTGAATCCAGTTGACTCTCGAGCCCCATGGACGCAAGTTGCTACTTAGTTCACTAAAGAATAAATTTTTTAAGTCAATTCAACCACAGACAATAAATTATCCAATTATAAAGACATTACCCATAAAACGGGAAAATTCCGTCTTTGCATCGCAGCAGTATAAATTATAATAACCATTAATGAAACATAGAAATACATGTTTAGTCATTGTGAAAATCCGCTAAGGTAGCAGCAGGGTAGCGGGCAGCACCGTTTTTCTGCAAAACTCCAGTTTGTCTCTGTTTTTAGCTGATTTTAACCAATTTTTCGATGATTTCATATTCTGAACAGATCCTTTATATTGTCATGACAATTAAACATTTATATTATTTGTCATGAGAACATTAAAAATACACTCAAATATACACCTACGTATTAGATTATTTTTTAAATTCATAATGTGATTGTAATACCATTAGTATTAACAATTCTTTTCGTTGATGTACAAATAATTTTAATTTATACATTTCCATGTCAAAAACGTACACAATGACGCAAATATATTTCAAAATTAATATCCTCGAGGTGTTTGAATAACAAGTAAACAATATGTCAAGTATATAGGTACTAGTTAAGAACATTGTGTCCCCAAATTTTATTTCCCCTTGGTAGTCGTGAAAATCGGCTGTGAAATCACAAGGAGGTAATAGCAATAGTAGGGATATTATAGAGCTGCGTAAACGTACCCAAAACTATCATCATGATCATCGTAGCCCACATCAGAATTTAACTTACTATGCCGTACTGGTCAGACGTGTTGATATAAATGACAATGACGTCTCGGTGGGCGTCGACGCACCAGGCGGTGAGCTCACTCACAGAGACCACACCGCTCTCTGCTCGCACCCCCGACACTCGACGATACAAACCGACGAGCATTTCCGCCTCCAGGTCCCACGGGGGAGTCCCGGCCAACAGGCACGCTGCCTCCGTCGACACCGTGCGGTATCCGCATATGGCCCTGACCGCCGTGGCCCTCTGTGGTCCCCACAGAGGAGCCCTGAGTCGGACGGTCAGGGATCCCGCCCACACCGGTGCGCCGTACAGGGTCATCGACCGGATGACCCCCGCGTACAGTCGTCGACACGTAGCGCTCGGTCCGCCCACATTCGGCATAAGCCACGATAGGATAGACGCCGCGCCGACGAGCCGAAATCATATCTCCTAAGATATGGTTTCTGGTTCGAATCCCAGACTGGGCATAATTTCATAGGCTTTTTCTGAGAGGAAAATTAGTCTATGCTACGGCTCATCCTCCTTCTTATAGACAGCTGTATAGTAGTAAAAAATTATCAAAATCGGTTCTGCCGTTTTGAAGATTACCCGGAACAAACAGATGGACAAAAGTTTTTAAACTAGTTTTTAGGCATAGGAATCGTACAAATAACCATTCGAGCATAAAAAACCTACTATTTTGACATAACAAACAGACGCAATTTAATTTATTTGTAGGTACTATCTACAGATATATAGAGCATAGGAGAAATATCACGCTACCTATCACAAAATAGGTAGATATACAATACGCTGTACTATATCTTAAACCCTTAAAGCAGGGGTTCCTAAACTTTAAAGATAACGGAACACCAACTGAATGCATTTTATTTTATGGAACCCCATGTCAAATGATAATTAATCTGAACGGGGGACGAAGACCGGCACGCTACGTCACGCATTGTCAATGCAACCTGGACCATTAGGTCCAGGTTAAATTCTTGCTAACTATATATCTACTAATGTAATTGTAATGAGTTCTTTTCATCACTAATTTTGCGCTATTTCAAAATATTTTTATTGCCCTTGGTGGCAAACGAGCACGCAACACACCTAATGGTAAGTGATCCTGCCGCACATGGACCTTTGCAATACCAGGGGCACAGCCAGGCTAGCGTTGCATAATTCGAATCATTTAATTCGAATAACTCGAATAAGACTATTGACTCGTTCATTCGAATCGCCGTTGACCGAAACCGAATCAACTCGTGTCGTACTCGTAGGCAGGTAGGTTCGTAGCGCAGGCGGCCGTGGCGGCGCGGCGCGGCGATCAGTCGACTCGGTTTGATAGGACATTCGTTGATTCGTTTTCTATTCGTTGATTCGCTCTCTAATACGGAGTCGAAGAATCGTAAGAACGAGTTGTACGAGTGAGATAATACGAAAATACACGAAATGTTCTAAGAATCACGAGTTGGTTGGATGCAATTCGATTCGTTTGAAGTAGATAACTATTACATTTACAATTCGTCCCTCGCGCTATTTAATGTTTTTTTTTGCTTTTGTTGACTGCTCGTTTACGTAATTAGAAATAATAGTTATTAATTATGAGTATACCTGAGACGTATGAACGTATTTTTTTTTAAGTTAATTTATCGTGTAATTACTAATTAGAATCAGACTATATTTAAAAAAAATGTATTTTTTTGTATATGATTTTATTATTACTTTTTTGTTACTTAGTAAGCTGATTTTAATCATAATAATAAAAAAGTATTGTCATTAACTACGTGTTTAAAAGTCAATATACCTATAAGTCCCCTTTCCGTAACTAAATACCGAGCACACTGTTGTAACTCGAAATCTCGACTCATTCGTAATGCAAACCGATCCGCCAAAAAAACTGTAGCTCGAATAATAATGTAAACGAATTATAACTCGGCAAGCGGATGACTGGACATACGAGTACGAATTTGATTATAATGCTGACGTGACGAATGTGACGATTCGAATTGCTATTCGAATCAATAGTAATTTTAATTCGAATGATTCGAATTGAAAAAAAAGCAATTCGTCTCATCGCTGAGCCAGGCCGTTGCCTACCGTGAAGTAAATACTCTTCTTAAACCTCGTTTAAAGAGGGACATGTCATAGCGCTCTGGCAACAGCAGCAGGTAGTTCATTCCAGAGCCTGCACGTACGTGGGAGAAATGATCACTGGAAACGTACAGTTGAAGACCATAACGTTTCCAGGTGAAATGGATGAACCTTGCTGCGATACCGAGTGGTACGTTGGTAAAACGGTGAATATTTGTAACGTGGTATGATTTCACAGCCAAAAGACTAAAATGAAAAGCTATTTATTTGGAGGACTATTCTAAGGAAACCCTAGGTTCCGCGGAACATTTTAAAGTCATTCAGGTCAGCTAGCTAGTATCGAGATTATTGAATCCGACGATAGGTATATATTTAGAACAAAAGATCTTCAAAGAAATCATCACCATCATCACAGCTCATATACGTCCTACGGCTGGGCTTGAACCTCCTCCATAATAGGAGAGAAATTGACCTTCTGTACCCATGCTGGTCAGACGGCTAGGTCAGGGTTTTATTTCGAGTTGTCTTTCTTGGATAGTTGTTATATGCACACTACATCCCTAAGCCGTCTTTTACAACACCCACGGACAAGATAGGGCATAGTGACTTGTATTCTTACTCCTTCACCACACGGAGTACTAAATACCTATAATCATTAAAATACCTATTTAATAAATTAATAAATCTTGAACACGCAAAAACGTTAACATTATAAAGTCAATCTGTATATGTATCTACTCATAAAAACTAGAAAAACTCCGTACCAGGAAAATCCTATTCCATACGCTGTTTCTAAAAAAAACAAAGAAATTATGTGTTATTAGGAAACTTTGATTAAGGTGACCACCCATTCAGCAGTTTGCGCGACAGTACGGTAATGACTTATGTAAACCAGCTATGAAATCTATAGAAGTTGATAAATTTGGACGTAGGGGATAAAGCCTGGAGTTACCGCATTTAAAAATTCTTTCACCAATAAAAAGATTTCCTTGTAGTGACGTAGTAGGGATACAATTCACCATCCCCTTTCTTCCCGGTGGGTGTCGTAAAAGACGACTAAGGGATGAAATATGCATATAACATCTATGCAAAGAGAAGGAAAACTTAAAAAATGAAACCCTAATAACACGTCTGATCAGCGTGGTATACTAGGTCAATTTCCCTTCTATTGTGAACGAGGCGCGAGCCCAATAGTGGGAGGTTTATGTGCTAAAATGATGATGATGATGATAAATAAGAAGTTACATTATCTACGAATGTTTCAGGTATATTTATTGTTGACCTTTATGTTGTCAAAATTCGCCATATTTCTAGTGCTAATGCAATGCTGCTAACAGTTTTTTTGTCTGTAGTTACAAATGTACAGTCTAGAATAGCCCAGAATAGTAATTACTATATTCTCGCAAAGAATCAACGTCCGAGTAGTGGCAATTTGTTACTACGTTTCGTTCAATTACCGAAAGAGCTGGAGGCTCAACGGCACCTTACGGTAGACAGTGATCTACCTGTGCCCCTTTTTACGGCAGAGGACCATGAACAGCATCTACTACTTGCTCGGTTGAATATTCGCCTGCTACTAATAAAAATAATTTACACGCAGCTGCAAACGTATTGCTTCTATCTACAACAACAAAATCGCGTAATTCAAATGCAACAGCATCGCCCTAATATGTTCTACATGTCACACTCGTCAGTATTTACTAATTAGGTATTTGAAAAACATACATCCATACTAATATTATAAATGCGAAAGTAAGGATGTTTGTTTGTAACACTTTCACGCTTAAACCATCGAACCGATTTCAAAAATTCTTTCACCAATGGAAAGCTATAATATCACTACGCCGCGGGTAAAGCGACTGAAACCGAAGCGAGGGCGGGTTGCTAGTTTATTAATAAATTTGTATGACATTCTAAGGAATTCTTTAGTTACTGTCATAAATAAATCGAGTGCCTCCAAAAGTATAACTTACATTTCTTATAAAATATCCGAGTTTGCCTTAAAAGTTGGTCACCTTAACTGCGATAATACACTAATGAGACACTGCCTAAGCAAAGCTTTATTTATAAATAAATTAGTTAATTTTTCCTCAATTTTATTTTTAAAAATAATCCTTACCAACAAACAAAATTAAATGGTCTATTTGTATTATCAAACTAATAGTATTTGTATTAAGTGCGTATGAAAATACTATAATAAAGTGACCAATTTAAAAAAATGTGACTGGGGGTTTATCTGTCTGCGTGTTGTTCCAGCTTATCTTCGAAATATCCCGACCCTTATGAGATTTCAAGTTTGATTTCGACCAAGAGTGTTACTGATTTTTTTCTATATAACTTTGACATGAACAATAAATATCTAATCTAAAGGTAAAGAAAAAAAATAAACTGCTGAGTACATATAAATTACATAATTATGTACATCATAATTCAGGATGGCATAATACAAGAATACATTTGTGGAATATTGTGTGAAATATACGTATGTAATACACTAAACTCACATTTTATCAAGCCCATGACTTTTTTTACATTATTCATTATTATTATTTTTTATTATTTAGATTACAAAACCAATGTTCGGGCAACGGAAAACGTCTGTTAGTAAACATACTTCTATGTCTATTATTATTATACTGTAGTTTTGTTAAGGTTTTTTTTTTGCGCCAATTTGTGTATCTATTTAAAGCAACATCATTATTAAAATACGAAGTTATAACATACAAAAATCTATGTCATCATGACTTGCAAAATTATATATGTACATAAATATGAAAGGCAAATATTACTAGACCAGTAGGTATTAAAAGTGTGCACAGTGGACTTTGTTTTGACATCTAATCAATAGAAATGTAACAGTCCAAAGTCCACATTCATCGCAACGCTCTTAGTGACATGGGACAAATCAGCGACGTTCAATATTTTATACTAGCAACCCGCCCTCGTAGTGCCCATTCCCGTGGGAATACCGGGATAAAATATAGCCTAGTTTATACCCTGATATTATATCTTTCCATTGGTGAAAGAATTTTTGAAATCGGTCCAGCCGTGTTGAAGATTACCCGGAACAAACAGACAGATAAAAATTTTTTAATTGCTATTTTAGGCATAGGTGTCGTGCAAATAACCGTGTGAGCATGAAAAAAGGCTATTATTTTGACATTACAAACAGACACTCCAATTTTATTTATTGGTATAGATGTATGTATATTCATTTTAAATCCTCTAATTTTAGTTAAAAGTTCTTAATTATATTACTATTATTAATTATACTACTATTTCCGTGTGATGACGAATCTATGCCAATAAATAAAAATCACTTTAAATTTTTTTTGTCTGTCTGTCTATTTGTTCCGGGTAATCTTCAAAACGGCTGGACCGATTTCAAAAATTCTTTCACCAATGGAAAGCTATAATACCTGATATTATATAGTTATTCACCAATGGAAAGCTATAATACCTGATATTATAGCTTTCCATTGGTGAATAATTTATAATGAGAAAGATTGTTAGTTTTAATGTCTAAGGAATTAGCCTGGAGAATTTTGGGACAAAAGTTGATCCGGTATCTCTAAAATAATGAGGGGTGTATAGTAGGTAAATTTCCCTCCTATTATGGAGGTGACCCGAGCCCAATAGTCGGACGTATATGGGTTTAGATGATGATGCTTTTACACTAACGTAAATGAGTTTCGTTTTTAAGTCTATCCTGTTGCCCACAGCCGTATTCTAATGTTCCGTTTATGCAAACAGAATAATGTGGTATCAGTATAACAAGAATACGTCTAAAAAAAGAATACGTGTTGTTTTCGGTTTTAAGCCCATAGTTTCATCTATTTATTTCTACAAGACTTTTATTTTTAGCTTTTAATTTAGTATTTTAACTATTTCTGCAAGTGTTTCGTTTTGTCACAAAATATAAAAGTGACAGCTACTTAAGTGTCCCGTTTCAACAATTAAAAATATGTACACATCCTTACTAATATTATAAATGCGAAAGTAAGTTTGTTTGTTTATTTGTTTGTTACGCTTTCACGCTTAAACTACCGAACCGATTTCAAAAATTCTTTCACCAACGGAAAGCTATAATATCAGGGATTAACATAGGCTATATTTTATCCCGGTATTCCCACGGGAACGTATTACACGGGTAAAGCGACTAAAACCGAAACGAAGCGAGGGCGGATTGCTAGTTATAATAATAAACTCAAAACCATCCAAGTGAATACAATGAGAATTTTTATAGTGATTATCAGCTTGACAGAACGGATAGTATTTTATTTAAGGACTGTATAATACATACTTTTTTTTTTTTTTTTTGGGTGGGCTGCGGTCGGCGCGTCTCCGCACCACTCCGTCCGGGGCGACAGAGCGGCTTAAGCACGCAACTCCCGCAACCCACCCGAACACCACGTCGCCTTCGTCGTTGGGCCGACCACTGGAGCAGGGTTACTTGTCATCAGTGGTCGGCCCGACGGAATACCCCCTACCCGGGGTACCCTCCCATCGACCGACGTCCCCCCCTCGGGGAGGACGTCGGTCTTTCCTCACGCGGTCGGCCTCTCGGCGGGTGACGGACTAATCCCCGGTCACGTCACCCGCGGCCTCGGCTAGGGCGGCATTGCACGCAGGTACTCCCGCCTGCGCCGCCCCAGTCGCCGGCGGCGGGTCGCATCATCGAGGCTGTGCTCCTCGCGCTCGCGACCCGCCGCCTCCTTCTGCGAGATAACTGCCTCGCAGAAGGCTGCGACCGCGTCCCAATTCCTGATGCTGCCGAGCATCTCCCTAGCGATGGTCGGCAGCGTCAGGTCTGCACCGATGATTGCGACGAGTTCACGACGCGGCTCTGCCCAAGCGGCACAGACCTCGAGCGTGTGCTGCGCCGTGTCCTCGTCGCAATCGCAGTGGTGGCAGGACGGAGTTCTCTCCCTCCTAGCGACCCTGTACAGCTACTTGCCGAAGCATCCATGCCCCGTCAAGACCTGTACGAGTCGGAAGGAGAGCACCCCGTGCCGCCTTTCTAACCACTGCATCAGCACCGGCCGGAAGGCCTCCACGGTCCAAACACCGTATCGAGGCCTCTCCAGCCGGTCTGCCCAACGGGCGATGACGTCCCGGCGGGCGTCGACGCGCCAGGCGGTGAGCTCCTTCAAGGAAACAACACCGCGCACCCCCGACACCCGCCGATACAAGTCGGCGAGCATTTCCGCCTCCAGGTCCCACGGGGGAGTCCTGGCCAATAGGCACGCCGCCTCCGTCGCCACCGTGCGGTACCCGCGGATGATCCTGACCGCCATGACCTTCTGTGGACGCCACAGAAGGGCCCTAAGTCGGGCGGTCATGGATCCCGCCCACAACGGTGCGCCGTACAGGGCCATCGACCGGATGACCCCCGCGTACAGCTGCCGACATGCCGCGCTCGGTCCGCCCACATTCGGCATCAGCCATTGTAGGGCGGACGCCACGCCGACGAGCCGCGGGACGAGCCTGCGGAAATGCTCCCGAAACCACCATCGCCCGTCGAGCACCAGGTCCAAGTACTTCATACGGGCCTGGATGCTGATCCCAACGGAATTGACGATGATCGAGACGCCGATGGGAGGGTCCATACGGGGCCCATGGAACAAGAGGGCCTCCGTCTTGTCCAGGGCCACCCTCAACCCCAGCGCCTCGATCCGCCTGACGACCTCTTCGGTGCCTGAGGTCGCCAGGCTTACCGCCTCTTGTAGCGTCCCACCACGGGCTGTGACGAGCGTGTCGTCGGCGTAACAAATCACGCCCAGCCCGGGTGGGAGGCTCCCCCGCAACGCCCAGTCGTAGCCAATGTTCCATAGGGTGGGTCCGAGGACCGACCCCTGTGGAACACCGCACTCATGGGCGTTCGCACAACGTCCCCTACTCGGTTGGCGTAGAGGACGCTGCGCCCCTCTAAATAGTCTGCCACCAGCCGCCTCAGGTAAGCTGGCACTCCGTGGTAACGGAGCGCCTCCCTGACGCAGCTGAATGGCAGACTATTGAATGCGTTAGCGATGTCTAGGGACACCACCAACAGCACTCCCCCGCCGGTGACGGCCTTAGTCGCCACGGCCCTCAGGCGCAACAGGGCCTCGATCGTCGAACGACCTCTCCTAAACCCAAACTGGGCGTCCGACAGATCGGGCCCCGTGCCGACGAGGTGCCGCTCGATGCGGGCAGCTACTATCCTCTCCAGTAGCTTGCCCATATCATCGAGCAGCACGATAGGCCTGTAGGCCGATGGCGACTCCGGAGGCCGTCCCGGCTTCGGCAGGAGAACCAGTCTCCCCTCCTTCCAGCACCCAGGGGAACCGCCCGGACGCTAAACACGCGTCGAACAGCTCCCTGAGGAGGGGACCCAGATGGTCGAGGACCAGGGCCAACACACGGTTTGGAATACCGTCGGGCCCGGGGGCGGTGGATTTACCGCGCATGCGCGCCACCGCCGCCCCCATCTCCGGTTCCGTGATGAGCGGAACACTGCCACCATCGCCCTCCTGGTCATTGTCTGGCGGCGCCATGACCGGGGGCGTGTGTTCCGCCCGTCGTGGGAACAGGTCCTCGACCACCCGGGTGAGGAGGCTGGGCTGGAGAGTCTCGGTGAGGGGCGGGCCCCGTGCGCGGAGCTTACTCGGCGCCGCACCATAGTGGCGACCCCAGGGGTCACGGTCGAGACTCTCCAGCATCTCCCGCCGACTGGCGTCCTTGGCGGAACGGACGGCCAGCCTGAAGGCAGACCGCGCATTGCGGTAGCCCTCGTAGAGCTGGCCCTCCAGTTCCGCGCTGCGATTGCGCCGCCGGCTGCGGGTGTAGGCCCTCCGGGCGCGAATACACGCGGCCCGGAGATCCGCCAGCTCCCGGGACCACCAGTGGACAGCCCTCCTCGGGGGCAGACGCCGTACCCGGGGCATGGCCGCATCGCAGATCTGCGTCAACGCACTGCGGATGCGGCCAGCCTCGGCGTCCACCCCGTCCAACTGGTTGGCAGAGGACAGCCACGAGTGAACGATGGCTGCCTCCGCCAGCAGGTCCCGGTCTAGGCGACCCACAGCCCATCGCGGGAACGCAGGACGCCCTACCGCCCCCCCGTGACCCCTGCCGGGCGCCGGGATTGTCAGGGAGACCTCCATCCGAATATACCAGTGGTCCGACAAGGTCTCAACCTCCTCCTCCACGCACCAGCTCCCCACGCGTGCAGCGACCTCAGGGCTAGCGAACGAAAGGTCCACTATCGACCTGCCCTGAGGTCGCACGCACGTATGCACCGAGCCTCTGTTCAGCAAACAGAGGCCCAGTGCCGCCGCCCAATCCTCGACCGCCCGTCCTCGGTCGTCCGTACGGGAGGACCCCCACGCCACGGACTTGGCGTTGAAGTCCCCCAATACGATCACCTGGCGCGGTGCCAAACGCCGTAACGAGGCTCCCAAGATGGTAAGGGTGACCCCGAAATCAGCCGCTCTCCAGGCAGGGGAGAGATATACTCCGAGGAGCGTAATCTCTCCCCAGTCCGCTGCGACGTATCCGACGCCCCTGTCCCTAAGGATCAGAGGCGACGAAGGCCACGACGTGGAGGCGACGATTGCCACGGTACCGTCGGTGCTGCCCAGCCAATTTGGCCGGTCGGGCACCGCGTACGGCTCCGCGGCTACGGCTACTCCTATCAACCACTCCGCCATGGCTTGCAGGAAAACGTCCTGCGCACCGGCGGAGTGGTTGAGATTGGCTTGGAGGAGACGGATGGATACGGAGTCCATTAACGGTCCGTATCCATCGTCACCTCCTCCGCGCTAACGGGCGATCGGGTCGCGCTCGGAGCGGGGGTTGGCCCGGTCGATGGGCCGCCCCGCCCCTTTGGGGCCGATGCCGGGGGTCTGCAGTCCCCAGAGCCCATGCGATGTTTGGCAGGCCTATTGCCTGCCGCACACGCGGGGCAGTGGGGCACCGCAGAGCACGATGCCGCCTGGTGTCCGGTTTGACCGCAACGGAAACATAGCCCGCTGCAGTCAAAGCAGTTTTTGCATGTCGGTCGGGTATTCCCGACCGCCATGCATTTATAACACCTCGCGGGCCGGGGCTCTAGCACGGTTACCCGCGCCGAGCTCCAGCCCACAAGGAGCCTGCCTGAGTCGGCCAATTGCTTGACCGACTCCACCGGACACTGCACCCAGGCAGCACCGACGCCGCCCGGACCAGGGCGGATGGTGCCAATCCGGACGGTGTCCGAGGCACATCCGGTACGCGCCATAATGGCCTCCCGGACGTCCTCCACCGTCACGGAATCGTCCAAGCCCGTCAGGCGCATCTCTGCGCACTTGACAGGCCTGGCGATTCGGACACCATCCTCTGGCCCGAACAGCCCCCGCAGCTTCGAAGCCATACTATCGGCCGTCTTCGCGCCCTCGGCCCCAGGGAACTCGAGAATTCGAGCCCCTGTCCTGGCCTTGCGGGTCCTAGCCTCGACGCCTCCGATGTCGGAGACGTCCAGCTCCCGCCGGGCGCGTTTTAGGACGGCCTCATAGTTGAGGCCCCTCTCAGCCGCCTCAGGCAGCACGGTGATGACCACCGCGGCCGTCTTCGGCGACTTGAGGCCCCTGCGCGACCTTTTCCCCTTTCTGCCGGCTCCCGCCTGGGGAGCGGCGGCTACGGCGGCACTCTTGGCCGCCGCTCTCCGCTTCTGGCCGCGTGCCTTCCTGCTCCGCTCAGCCACCTGCCAGCCCTGTTCGAGCCTGGCAGCAGCGCTGAGCGCAGCAGGAGCGGTCGCGGGTGCGCTGGCCGGCGCCTGCGGTGCAGCCGCTGGCGCCGGCTGCGACCCGGCCTTGGCGGGAGCCGGCACCATGCCGGCCTTCTTGGCCCCCTTGGGCCCAGCGGCGGCCGCAGCGTAGCTCACCACGCGGCCACCCTGACAGGGCAGCGGGGTGGGAGCCAACGCTTGCGGCCGCCTCGCTCTATCCGTGACGAGCGGCGGCCGGAGGGGTGGCTCGGGCGGAAGGCGATCCACCAAGGCCTTGATGCGCGCATCCAGCATAAGCTCAAGCTTAGCAAAGATGACGCGCATCGACCCCTCCGGCACGCCGTGCACCACGGGCAGCGGCTCTGCCTCCTTTCGGGGCCCGCCGCGCTTCTTGGCAGCGCCCACGGCCGGCGCGGTGGGCGCAACCGGCGCGGCAGGCACCACAGGCGCAGGCGGCGCCACGGGCGCTGTCGACGGGCCCGTCCTCTCCGGCGCAGCCCGTTTCGGCGGCGAGGACGGCGTCGGCAGTGCGGCTGGCACTAAAAGTGCGAATTGAGACCGCAGGTCAGCCACGTCTTTGGCCAACCCGCGGTTCTCCTTCCGCACCACCGACAGCTCCGACTCGAGCTTCCGGTTGCGCTCCCGCAGGCCAGAAACCTCCTTACTGAGGCGGGCATTCGCGGCCTGCAGGGCCGCAACCTCGCTGCTCTGGCCGGCTGGACCTGGGGTCCCCGGCCTCGCCGCCACCGCTGACCCTCTACCCCTGCGCCCACGGCGCGTGGTCGAGACCTTGGGAGGAGGCATGATGAAACTCCCGTCCGAGTCGGAGCTCGCGCCGCCACCCTTTTGCAGGGGGCGCTTCCGGACGCTCGGGGGGTGGGCCTCCTCCCTCTCCTTCACACTTGGGGCTGCCGTTAGAGCCTCCTCGGCAGCCCCCCTACCTTTCTGCTGCTCCCTCCTATCTATCTTGGACGACGGCCTAACCAGACTCTCCTCAGCTGACGGCCTGCCTTCCCTACTCCTACCAACTTCGGACGGACCCGCGCATCCACCGCCCTTGTCCCTCCTCCGGTCGACCTGCAATCGTTGGATGGTGTTTTCGTCAGCGGACGGCTCTGTGGTATTACCGCCCTCGTCCGCCGACATCTCTAAGGCCGTGTCGGTCTCCTCTCCCGACAGACCTGCGGCACTGCCGCCCTCGTCGGTCGACAGCACATAAGCGATGTCGCTCCCGGATTTGTCAGACAGCCCCGTCGAGCTATCTATTCTGCGCATTGCTTTGGATGGCCCTGCAGCACCGCCGCCCTCGTCCTGCGACGGCTCTGCGGCGGTGCCGCCCTCGTCGCTCGACAGCCCCGTCGAGCTGTTCCTTTCTCCGCGCCTCTTTGGGGACGGCTCTGCGGCTTTCCCGCCCTCGTCCCGCGACGGTCCTGCGGCTGATCCGCCCTCGTCGCTCTCTTCTCCGCCTGACAGCCGGGCAGTACCGGCGTCCATTTTCTGCGACGGCTCTGCAGTGGCTGCGGTCACACCGCCCTCGTCGCTCACGGCCGCGGCAGCAGCTAGTTGCGCCTGCCGCGCCGCCTCCTTCTTCGCTGCCTCCCTCCGCGCACGCACCTTGTTGGAATGTACGGTGGTGGCGATCAGTTTCCTCCTCTTCCTCTTTTTTATTACACCCTTCGGAGCCTCCTGATGTTTTGCCAGGCTCTCGGCAACAAGGACAGTCGTTGTCTCCCTCCCATACGACTGGAGACTGACTGTGCCGGTGTTTGTGCGCCCCTCGCGCTCAGACACCGGCACAGTGAGGGATTCCCCGGCGTGGCCGGGACCCTCGGGAGTAGTTACGCGTGTTTCAACTCCTGTCATGGTTTGGTCGTTTTTAAGTCTCGCCTTGACTACCACTCTAACGGCTGGACGCTCGCGTGCTTTTTAACCCACCAACCATTCATCCCCTCGCCGAGTGGCCAAACTTAGGATTAGGGGTAATTTTTATAGGGGTTTTCTTCCCCGCGGTCCGAAGACCCCCGGCCCTGAGCTTCAGCCGCAGTCACACTCAGGGTTACGGTTTGGGCCTTCCGGGTCTGGCCGCTCGCGAGCGACCGACCCGTCACGCCCCCGGGCCGTGACGCAACCGTCCCTGGCGACGGAGTGCCATGAGGCACATCCGCCCCATTGGCCCCGGGTCAGATCCGCCGTGCGCTTCTGCCACCAGAGCCACACGCGGAGACCCCCTCCTGCCGGAATCTTGGCCGTCCAAATGGACGCGTGACGTCCAAATGGACGTTTCCAGGGAGCACCACGTGGAGGTGCTCCGGCCCCGCCCCCCGCTCCAGCCCCGCCCCCCATAATACATAGACTTGAACGGTTTTGTGATTTTGTCATATTTCTACGCATAGCAAAGAAATTAATTAATTTATCACGATCGTTTTTCCTCTCCGTTGTGGACGTCATTAACATAAACTTAAAGCGGGTTTACTAAGTTTGCTCAAGATTTAAATAATCTTGAGTAACCTTAGTAAACCGAATACCATAAACAGGCGTTTTAATTGTGAGAGACTTATTAAATGTGCCTTGATTGCACAGATGGCGTAGTGGTTAAGATACCTACCGAGCCAGTGTTGTGGGTTCGAATCCCATACAAAACAACACTTTGTGCGATCCACAAATTGTTGTTCTGAGTTTGGATGAAATTTTTGTACATTAATTATATTTGTAAACTTCCCCGCAATACAAGGATTATTTCCTTACTGCAAGTGTTGTTTTAAAAAAATTCTTGTCTTGCGAAGTAAAGGGTAAGTTTCTTTACTTTGCAAGTCTATTTGGAAATGAGCTTCTTCATTGATGGGAAGTAAAACAGCTCTGGCACGACAGATTTTTTTATTTGGCTTTGACAGAGAAGAAATTATTTCAAGAAAAGGATCTTTTCGAATAATATCTCTTTTCTGTGAGTGATTTCATCTGCTTCTCCTCTTAATAGTCTCTTACAATAACTACGGAAAAAGGAATGACGATAAATAGTATTGTTACCGTCATCTCGCAGAACATGGTGGGAACAATATATATGTATAAAAATATATGTAGATATCACAATCATTATTAAAAAAAACCCGAACGTCTCATTGATGCGAGTACGTAGTTCTCATTCAAGGGCAAATATTTCCACATGTGTCGTATGCCTACTCCTTAACAAACTCATAAATCATTAAAACTATTATCCAATTAGTACAGACATAGGATGCGATTCCAATGGATGGGATGAGCCGGATAATATTATTTACTTAGCTTTTATAAAATAAAAAGAGCATGTTTGTTAATGATCACATTTAACCTATAATCGCTGTTGAATCGCCATCCACAATTTGCGGGTTAGTTCGCAAAAGGCGTTGTAAAATAGCAAAACTTTGACACAACCTTAGGATAATAACGTATAGAAGGATAGTGTCGGTACTCAAGTGATCAAAAACGTGAAGCCCAAAATACTACATGCGTGCAAGGTAAGGTAGACTATGGTTTGGACATACCCCGCCTAATCTATCTGTGGCGATTGAAGGACAGCATGCCTTCTTCATCGCCATTAGGCCGACCACCACCGACTCAACCACTTCATCAGCACGCGCGAGAAGGCCTTGATGGTCCGAACATCGGACCGAGACAACGATTGATGAATGAATATCGTTGAGCTGCCTCTCTATTGAGATCTGCAATCTGATCTGCCCACACACCATGCTATGATTGGCAGGCTTATTGCCCACCACACACACGGGACAATGGGGAGTGACAACGCACGAACCCACCCTATGCCCGGTCTAACCGCAGGGGAAACAAAGACCGCTGCAGGCAAATCAGTTAGTGCACGTTAGCCGGGCATGCCGGACTGCCATGCATTTGTAACACCTCGCAGGCCGCGACTCCAACACGGTTACCCACGCCGAACTAGAGTCCACGAAGAACCTGCCTGAGGCAGCCAATTTTTTGGCCGACTTTACCGGACATTGCACCCAGGCAGCACCGTTGATAAGGACGCACTGCCAACGCGTGAATAGTACAAAAAATAGTGACATGCGACGACTTTCAGATTTTGCTTTTTTTTTAATTTCTGATACGTATTGTAGACTACTACTATTGTAGACATTGATTAGGGTGGCAAAAAACATGGCAAATATAATTTCTACTATATTTGTTACTACTATACAATTAAAATGTAGTGATTAACAAATGATCAGCAACACTGGATCACCGTAACTTGTTTCTGGTATTTACAATTTAATGAAAATACCTACGTATGTTAATTTTAGAAATTGAACCTATTCTACGTATATGATTGAAGAGTTAGTAGTAAACTTGTCCACGTTTCTCAAACTGACTTTTGCGAGAGCAACAAGTAGATTATACTTACGATACAGACGGCATGCCTTCCCATTTAGAGTATGAATGTGACTAAAATACGCAAATCGGTAGATAGTGGCCAGGATCTCTCTTTGCTGAGGTCCATGAGCGGCAGTTATAACTGGAGAAACTGAATTATGCTACCATGCTGTTCGAGTCCTCCAACTCTTGCATTGTATGCATGTTATATCTATTAATCGTCTTATATGACACTAATGGGCAAGATGGTGGTGAATTGTAATCTTATTCCATCCCTAAGGAATCACCACCAAATCTATTGAATCAAAGCAAATCTATTTAAAATCTGTTCCAATCTCTTACCAATTAGGCGAGAGTAGGTGTTACGTATGATAACGAAATTGTCACTCGCATTTTCGTCTTTACGAGAAACGTTTCTCACACTATCTATTGGAAAATGTTAACACATTATTTCATATCAGTTCACTTTTATTAATATTTTACTATTTTAAATTATATTATTTAAGGTTTTACGCCTACAACGCCGAAGGGTAAAGTAGAAATATATCACGCCTATGCATGTATCGTCAAAAACTTTGTTACCCTGAGCAATAACAGGTGAATCTATAGATGTCAACTGATAGCAGTCCCAAATTTCGATCTTCTTATTGATAATCTTAGAAAATATACAAAAACAACCTTAACATTACAATACGAGGCCCAGGATTTCAATTCGGGACTATGTCAACAGGGATTTATGATAACCAAGGAGTCATTTTATTAGTATTATTTTATATTTGTCCATTGTATAATATATACCTACGTGAATCATTTTTGCAACATAATGCATCTTTGCAGCCATCTTGTATGACTAAACCTATGCAAAATAATAATAAAATAATGCGTGGTTAAACAAAGCCAATATTGATTCATTTATGAGTAATAATTTGTCAGGGCTTTAAAACCCAAATCGAAATAGGTACTTAGACAGGGCTTTCAAAGGGTGGAATCCTCTTTTAAACGTTGTCCTCTCAAGACTAACACTAATCTGTAATTAAAATAAACGTATCTATACCAATAAATAAAATTGGAGTGTCCGTTTGTAATGTCAAAATAATAGGCTTTTTTCATGCTCACATGGTTATTTGCACGACACCTATGCCTAAAATACAGATTAAAAATTTTTGTCTGTCTGTCTGTTTGTTCCGGGTAATCTTCAAAACGGCTGGACCGATTTCAAAAATTCTTTCACCAATGGAAAACTATAATATCAGGGCGTAAACTAGGCTATATTTTATCCCGGTATTCAAACGGGAACGGGAACTACGCGGGTAAAACGACTAAAACCGCAGCGAAGCGAGGGCGGGTTGCTAGTCTATACCAATAAATAAAATTGGAGTGTCTGTTTGTAATGTCAAAATAATAGGCTTTTTTCATGCTCACACGGTTATTTGCACGACACCTATGCCTAAAATGGCAATTAAAAAATTTTTGTCTGTCTGTCTGTTTGTTCCGGGTAATCTTCAAAACGGCTGGACCGATTTCAAAAATTCTTTCACCAATGGAAAGCTATAATATCAGGGCGTAAACTAGGCTATACTTTATCCCGGTATTCCCACGAGAACGGGAACTACGCGGGTAAAACGACTATAACCTATAACCGAAGCGAAGCGAGGGCGGATTGCTAGTTGAAAATATAAATAAATCCAAGAATGCGGACGAAAGGTATAAGATACTTGAATACAAATACTTGAATTTCTTCTACGTTTAGAACAAAAATGTAGACCAATGACTAAAATTACGAAATCAGCGAAGCCACAATAAAACAATTGAAAGAATGAACTTGGCTTAGTTTCAATAAAAAAAATGCGCGTTTTTTTTCTAGTCCCCCGGTTGAGAATAAGATGTATCAATAGCCCTCATTTTATGTAGGCACCATAAGACCTAACTGAAGGATCAAAATAGAATAGGTAGCAGCACTCGTCTATTTAAAACTACAGGTAACTCAGATCATCGAACCGCCTGGCAAGCGGGTATGATATTACCTCAATTGGGGAGGCCTGTGATCCGCAATGGACAATGTACTGATATATGGATGGATGGATTTACATTAGTAACCAATAATCCACCAGCCCACTTAATGGTAAATAAGTAGGTGTTATTAGTCGCCTGGCAACACAATAACAGAGACTGAGTAAGTGTCCATTGAGGAGAGGAGTACGATTTAGTAATCTGCGTTCACAGATACCTATCCGTGTAGTGACGGAATAAGAATAACATTCACCCCCTAACTTGCCCGTGGGTGTCGTAAAAGTCGACTAAGAGATTAATTATGCATATAATATCTATTCAAGAGAAAGGAAACTCGAAATAAAATCCTATACCAACGCGTTTGATCAACGTAGTATAATTGGTCAATTTCCCTCCTATTGTGGAGGAGGCACCAACCCAATAGTGGGACGTATATGAGCAGTGGTTTACAGATGCCATGGATCTGCAGTGGTCCTTTCCGTTCACGCGATATTCACGATAATTATGGATGATATTTCTTATTGTAAAACCTTTAACACGTGTTAGACACTCACGAGTTTATATGTAGGTAAATATTAAATAAATTCATAGTCAAGGTGAATAAATGATTAGATATCCTTCTAATAACGGCTATGCAATGATGACTGGGCAATAATAAGCGTCCGCTTTATACCAAGAAATAAGCGATTCCTATCTAAGAGTATTAAAAAATTGCAGTGATTAATTGTACTACTATAAATGTGATGTTTGTTACTCAATCACGCGTAAACCCCTGAATAGATTTGGATGAACATTGACACGTAGATAAATCGTTTCCTGGATTAACATATAATTTTATCCCAGTAATGTATTGTGCCTTACAATAAATAGTTCAACTTTGGGAAAATTACTTTTTATCCCGGACGAAGCTGGACGGCGGGTGTGCCGACTAGGGCTTCCAATCCCACAGCCTGAATTCAATCTCGGTATTTGCGGGATTACGAATTTTCAATCCCGCGGGACCTCGGTATTTGCGGATCCCGCATATTGAAAAATCTATATTTATATAAAGCAAATAAAACAATGAATTAAGCAACTCCACATTTATTTACGTACATATTAGGTACTATTAATATGAGATCACACAAATTACACCGTTTATTTCTAACAAAAACGAATGAATTAATCAACTAACTACACATTTATTAAAATATTACTATTAGTATAAGATCAATGAAATTACTTCGTTTATTTATCACAAGAACCCTATGAATTATCAATTAACTCCATATTTATTTAAGTATTACTACTAGTGTGAGATCAATCAAATTAGGTACACCGTTTTTTCCTTCTTTCTCACAAAAAACAGTAACAAATGCTGAATGAAAAATAAATCAAAACAAATTTTCTTATAAAAATACACAAAGAAAATTAAAAAATCAACAAAAAAAAACATTTTTAAACTGTAAATTTATATAGGATATGTTACTGTTTGAGTTTATTAAGTTTGAGGTTGCATGCACACTTTTTTCAGTCCTGCAAATCCCGCGCCCATAATCCCGCATCATGCGGGATTGGAAAATGGCGCGGGATCCTGCAATACCGAGATCCCGGTATTGCGGGATTGGAAGCCCTAGCGCCGACCATAGCTCACCCCAAAAAAAAAAGGATAGATACTAGGCTCACTAGGTACGCACTTTTAAATACTTTTGTATAAAAAGGAAAAAGAGCAAATATTTTTTGAGTTTAGAGTCCTTTATTATTTTACAATTAATATTATCATGAATTTTCATCGTCTTATAGTCTTCTTATAACATATTTAAATTTCTTAATTAGCTAATCAACATTTTTACACTTTAAAGGTATGTACTACCAATATATACGCGTTTGTCCATATCCTATATCGCACTTGATTTATCACGTATTAATTATTATCAGTTGTATCTCTTAAATGTACTCATTAGTATTACTTTGAAGAGATAACGATATTTATTAGAAACCCATGAACACAATTTGAAATTAAATTTTAATTACTTACTTTTAATTAAGACGTAAGTTATTTATAAATAAAAACTTATTTGTTTTGCTATTGTAAAATCCTCAAAAAAAAATCACATTTTTAGGATTCGGTTTAGACAGATAAATTAATGGCATTTTTATGTAAATATTGAATGGATTTCAAATTACTTCTTAATCAATTCTTTACATCAGTCATTTTCGATCTATAACATTGCTGGTATTTTTTCTCCTTGCGATATTACTGGAACACCTGTTATACATTTCTAGCCTTCTTCAGTTTCTTTTTTATTTAATGCGTGCGGTGACAGAGTAATAATACAATTCACCACTCCCTATCTTGCCAATGGGCGTCATAAAAGACGACTAAGGGATAAAATATGTATATAACATCTGCGCAAGAGAAGGAAAACGCCTAATAAAACAAACCCGTCTCACTAGCGTAGTATAGTAGGTCAATTACACTCTCATTGAGTAGGAGACTTAAGTCCAGCAGTGGGACGTATATGAGCCGAAATGAATGAATGAATCCTACCACCCATTACTAACACCGCTGTAAACCAGAGTCTCCATAAAACTAAAGACAATAAGATTTGACACTTTTTTTTTTGGGGGCTTCGTCTGCGTCCACAGAAGGGCGGTGCGCGGATCTGTAACACACAGGCATGTCGCCTTCGTCGTTGGGCCGACCACCGGTGCAGAGTAACTTGTCTTCAGTGGTCAGCCCGATGGAATACCCCTGCGGAGTACCCTCTCCTCTCGATGTCTCCCTCTCGGGGACGTCGGTCCCCGTAGCGCGGTAAGATTTGACACTTGGAAAGTCTTGGGAAACGTTCTTAATTATCATGGGGAACCTCGACAAATTTAGACCAACAGGAGAAATTAAATAGATTCCACTTCCCTCCTATATAAAGTGGGAGACAGAAAGCCAAATTAAGGTCAACCAATACATACGAAGATGTAGAGTTACGATAAGCGCAGCAGTAGATCACTACGGATACTACAGAGCTTAAGAGGAATATATGTGAGTCTTTTTTTAGGGCGTGGGCTACGGTCAGCGTATGCGCCGCCCGGCTTTGTCTGGGGCGACCGAGGGGCGGCGCGCGATCTCGTAATCCACCCTTACCATACCATAGCACGTCGCCTTCGTTGTTAAGCCGACCACCGGAGCCGAGTTCCTTGTCTTCAGTGGTCGACCCGACATATGTGAGCCTTAACATTAATTCCAACGACAAATATGGCAGAATAGCCTAAAGAAGAAACTCATGGCAATACTAGTGGACTCTAGGAAACAGCACCCAAAGCATGATGACATCCATTGTCACATCGCAAACTTGCATCGCAGAGGCGGTATGCCCGCAATTCGTGTAGCAAAATATCTTTGAATAACTGTAGAGATACTTAGGTACAATATTGTTAGTTAGAGGTTAACGAAAACATCTTTATTTATTGAATAAATACTTCCAGTGATTCATAATCAGTTGTTTGTTTGTCTCGAGTTGAGTATGTTATTAGGATAGTGATTAAATTCAAATTAGTCCTCACAAAATAACCATTAAATATTTACTCTTAATTAAAGAAATTACCAGAGATTACTAAAGACTGTGTCTACACATTCTTCCGCGAGGTGACGGAGTAGGAATACAATTCACCGCCCCCTCTTTCTTGCTGGTGGGTACTGTAAAAAACGACTAAGGGATATAATATACAAATGAAATCATATATCGAAAATTCGAAATAAAATCCTATAGTGACACTAGCAGTACGTCTGACGAGCGTGGTACAGTAGGTAAATTTCCCTCCTATTAAGGAGGAGGCTTGGACCCTACAGTGGGACGTATATAGTGAGCTGAGATTAATGATTATGGTGAGACTACATGTTCTGTCGCGTTAAACAGTTTGGACGGGTTGTGATTAGATCATAATCTGTTAAAAAAAAGAGCGCGCGTAACAATTAGACGATTCAAACTTTTTTGACATCGTGACCGCTGATGATAAATTTAAAAATAGAAAACCAACAGCAATAGGTATGCTTCCAAAATTAAAATATCAAAGACAAATGATAAAGTTACCAGAAAGCGAAGATAAACTAAAATTAACTAACTCAAGTATTATTACTAACTAGCAACCCGCCCTCGCTTCGCTTCGGTTATAGGTTATAGTCGTTTTACCCGCGTAGTTCCCGTTCCCGTGGGAATACCGGAATAGAATATAGCCTAGTTTACGCCCTGATATTATAGCTTCCCATTGGTGAAAGAATTTTTGAAATCGGTCCAGCCGTTTTGAAGATTACCCGGAACAAACAGACAGACAGACAGACAAAAATGTTTTAATTGCTATTTTAGGCATAGGTGTCGTGCAAATAACCGTGTAAGCATGAAAAAAGCCTATTATTTTGACATTACAAACAGACACTCCAATTTTATTTATTGGTATAGATTTATTGTTATTTTAATGTTTGATTAAAAATAATCGTAAGAGTTGAGTGAAAGTAATCGTAGATACTGTAGATTATTTTAATTAACGTTACTTCTTTAAAACGTATGTAAAGGATATAACCTGAAGAAATACCACGTTGAAATGGCAGGTTACATTACTCTAGTACTGTAGCAAACCGTATGTATTCGGTACTGAGTAACGGGTGCGCCATTTAGTACGAAGTAACGAAACGTTACTCACGAATCCATTTCGTTACTCGCATGTTTCGTATCATGGGTACCTACACTGTTTTAGTTCACACAAGTAACGTTGATGCCTGTAATAAAACGTTTGCTGATCGTATATATATATAAATATTATTATGCATTCGTGCGCTTATTCTATTAATTTAAAGACGCACGGTATAAAGAACGATGTTTGTTTGATAAGTAAAATATAATTTGGAAATTCGTCGTTAATTATTTTCCTGCTTGTTGAATGTATTATGTTTGTAGACAAAGTTTAAGATTAGAAATAACATAAGCTCATGGTCGACATTTTTACAAGTTATCAACGGTTTTACAAGTTATCTATTAAATAAAACTAAATTTAGGATAACTTTAAAACAAGTCTGGTTCAATATACGGTAAAGTGAAAAAATGTACCTTACGCGGCTACAAATGTATCTACAAATGTATTCTACAAATTGCGTATGTTGCTACTTCGTGACGTTATACTGTAAGCGGACGGAATACGACTCGATTCGGTGCCCTAAGATACGGGTATCAAAAGTAACGAGTAACGTAACGATACGAAAGTAACGAGTACTCATTCTTCCAGTAACGAATACATACGAGTACGCTTGCTTTCGTTACTTTTACACCATTACATTACTCGTCGAATCGCCAATCGTTGGGAAGAAAGGTTCTCGAGTGGCGACCACTACCACGACTAAAATATTATGAAAGTATCAGGGACCCTTTGGATGCAAGTGGCACTGGGCCGTTCTGCGTGGCATTCTCGCGGGGAGACGTAGGTACGTATGCCCAGTAATGGACATTTACGGGCTGATGGATGGATAGATGGAATGTTATTTTTGATGTGAAACATCTATAGGCGAGAGTGACCGTGATCGTCGCGTGGCGTTTAACGCCATGCCTCGCGGTCCCCTAATAATTATATATTATTTAAATATTTGGATGCATATACCTACATTTTTGTAACGAAACCATAGTGCGATTTAAAATTTTGTACAATGCCATCTAGTGAACTCAAAGTAAATTGTTACTTATAATGTATATTAATGAAAATAAATGTTTATTGAATAAAAATCATCACTTTTTGAAAAAAAATCGCGATATTTTATTAATCCTTTATGCCTTAGTTTTATCGTATTAGTTCCTGTTGTAATCTAATGTTCTTTTATGCATAAATACTTGTTTTATAAATTAATGTAAAATTCTCTAACTTAGTAATATAAATATACCAGTAGGTATGGTATGTAGTTTACTTTCCAGCTACGAAAACTGGAGAACCGTTTTTTTATAGGCTTTTATTAGTTTCAGGTGTATATATATTTATTTCTTTGTATATTACAGACTTCATAGGAATTGGATTTTGACTCACTTTAAACAGTCAAATTTCATTTATAAAGTTGAAAATTTAAGGAGGACCAATGACATTAAAATTATTTAGATAGCTTGTCTTATTATCATTACAGGATTAAAAATTTCTTTATTAAATATATTGAAGCTGAGAGTTGGTCGTTAGCTCGATAAATGCCGCCAATTCTGTTTCCTAAATCACACTCTTCGTGCGGAAAGAATGTCTGCGAACGGATGAAAGCATTTCACTTTTTATAGGCTTTTATTAGTTCCAGCTGTGTATTTATTTATTTGTATGTCACCAACTCCTTAAGAATTGGATTTTGACTCACTTTAAACAGCTTGTCTTATTATCATTACAGGATTAGAGAGTTTTATATAAAATATATTGTAGCTTAGAGTTGGTCGTTTGCTCGATAGATGGCGCTATTTCTGGTTTATAAATCGCAAATTATTTCAAGCTACGTTTTAGAAGGTTTATTTCGTTTGTTTAGTACAAACGTTACCATAAATATGAGTCGTAAAGTCAATTTTAAAATGGATAATTTATTCGATACGATACCTACCAAAAAGTACTTATTGACTAAAATATCGAATACAAAAGTATCGGTATCGAAAGAAAAGTACTCGATACCTAAAGATAAAGTAAATAAAAGTACTCGATACTTTAAACAGTACGTTACTTATCTTTTGATACTATTCATGAGTTCAGTATCGATACTTTATATTCGATACCGTGTCGCTACTCGTACAAAATAGTTTCGATGTTTCACATCTGTCAGGCGTCCTGAGCGACGGCTCACTTTTTTTGGCAACAGAAGAGTCAAAGACACATACTTACAAATTATATTCAATTTTAAATAAAACTATGGATTTTATCGCGTTTGTATTTGATTTTTGATTACCCGACGTTTCGAACACTTTACAGCGTTCATGGTCACGGGTGAACTAAGATGTCTCACGTCAAGTCATCGTTACTGCAGAAAATTTATAATTATCTACCCGATACAGAAATTAGTTATTAAATATTGACCCACATTTTGATACAAAATTTATTGCCAGTGTAAGAAGAAAATTATTCTATATGAAAAAATTATATTGTTTATGGTTAGTAATAATTAAACATTAAAATTAATAGTAATTATATTTAAAAAACTAACTAATAATCTAGTATACTACTACCACCGGATCGGAACACGGTCCCACTGAGAAAGATCCAGCAAGAAAACTCAGGTGACATGATGCTAAATTAATGTTAATTTTGAAGGCGGCTTACTTTATGCTACTAAGAGGTAAATACAAACGCGATAAAATCCGTAAAGTAGTTTTATTTAAAATGTATAATACTCGCGTAAACATCAGAAATCATTATGTAAGCCAGTACGGACTGGAATTTGTGAAATAAAATACGCCGGTTAGAGTATCTTCATACCAAGCGCGCAAGATATATAACATCACTAAATTACTTGAAGAGATGCCGAGACCATGACCTCATTTCTACGTGTGTAAGGATTCCTTGCAAGAAAAACATACGTGGAAGCGCTAAGATCTTAGAACAGGCCAGTAAAAAGTTATTGCAGACGGTAATTCACGAGACCCGATCCGATCTATACAATATTATATTCAATTTAATAATTCATATGAATGGACGCGAATTTGGAAAATTTATGCCGATAGAAGGAGCTGTACAGTGATGCTTAATCACCTTTTTGCTTCGCTCGTACCAGACGAAATGCTTTGGATAACCCTATACTAACACATCTGAGTAGCGCGTTATAGTAGGTCAATTGCCCCATGCCCCTGTTGCGGAGGAGGCCTGAGCCCACGGTGGGACTTATGTGGGCTAAGATGATGATGATATAGAAATCCTTAATGAAATTACCACATTATAGCATGTTAAATATAATTACAGGTACCCTATTCATCCGAAGTCACTTATGAGGGTATAAAACTTGAGCATGACGGTAAACTCTATTCCTTGCTACTACGACTGAAATATGGCTAACGTAAAATGTATAATAATAATAACGGAAACCACTGCGGGTCTCCGTTTATTGGAGACTTGCGATGGTGAAACCGGCGCCGCATCGCTCGACACCCCAAGCTACTGGCACCAATGTTGCCTCCCTGTTGCCCGTATGGCCTGTGTCTGTGGCGACCGTTTAGGGGGGCCCATTCAGTGAGTGGCGAGTCACCGTCTGCCAAAGTTCAAGACGATAAAGGTATTGAAGGCAGACGACAGTTTTAAATCAATTGTTTTCCATTAATCCAGTCCATCTAACCTCCAACCCCATAATCATGTATTAGATACCATCATCACACAAGAGTTTTACACCTACCATTGGCAGTCCACGTGTGTTATGTGCAGACGTGGAGTGTCATCGGTAGACGTCCCATCCAATTTTTACATTAAATTTCTCCAAAGACCTCTGCGTGTTGGATCCATATCCCCATGTAAGCCTTTCAAAGGACTGGGTATCTTCCTTTGAAAGATAGCCGTGAATCGGAGATACATGAAAATAATAATAATATATATTTAGGTATAGTTGCATATAAAGGTCTTAGTAACGTGATACACGACATATGAATTCAAAGTAACAATAAAGGGGCTAGCAGTCAATTGCTGAGCCCAGTGGTGGTAAGCATACAATTGAAACTAATTGTGTACTTAGATCGCCGCCTAATGCACAATACTCATATATAATTGCAATTATCTATACATATGTGCTGTTAACACATTTCTTACTTGTTTTCTTCATTTTAGTATTATCTTCTTCGTGTGGTGATGGGTTTAAAAATATAATGTATCACCACCCCTCATTTTCCCATTAGAGTCGTAAAAATCACTCAAGAGAATGTGTAGCAGCAATCTTCTGGCATTCCTGTGTGGTGACGGGGTAAGAATACAATTCACCAACCCCCCTCTCTTGTCCGTCGTAACAAAACGACTAAGGGATATAATACGCACATAACATCTATGCAAGAGGTGGAAATCTTGAAACAAAACTCTATGCTAACGTGTCTGACCAGCGTGGTATAGTAAGTTAATTTCTCTTCCATAGTGGAGGAGGCCGAGCCCAATAGTGGGACATACATGAGCCAGAGATCAATCTACTGGGATACTTATAGTTGCCAAACTTCTTACCAATCCTGGCAATTATAATAAAAACCCCCTTTGTGGGGAACCTCCCCACCTGTAAGACACACCTGTGTCTTACAGTGGATGCTTGATAGGCTGATGATAATGACGAGTATCAGCTTGCAAAGGCATTAATGCATATATTGCATTGATGGTACTATAGCTGGTTTACTAAGAGTGAAAGAGATATAACAAAAATGCTGTAATTTAGAATACAATTCTTTTTTCAATTTTAACCCTCTCTTCTCCCTTGGTGACCACTCATAGTTCAAAATAATCCTCAATTTTGTTTACACAATGTTTTCCAAGACCCTCTACCGCTCTTAATCAGATCACATAGTATGGATAAGTTGCCATAAATATAGATCTAATACTGTTAGTGAGTAGTAAGCAGTAAATTCTTTTCCATGATTAATATTAGTAACAACTAATATTAATCATGGAAAAGAATTTATATTTAATGTTCTGAAATTTTACATATGGGGACAGAGTAAGAATACAATTCACCCCCACTCTTGCCTGTGAGTGTCATAAAAGGCACCTAAGGGATATCTTGTGTATATAATAAATACACAAAAGATGGTAAGTACGTAAGACCCTATACCAACCCGCCCGACCAGCGTGGTACAGTAGGTCAATTGCTCCAATATGGAGGAAGCTTAAGTGGCAAGTATATGAGCTGTGATGGTGATGTTTTGAAATTATTTCAAATGTCTAAAAGAAATAGAGCACTAAGTAAGAGACTAGTGTTCCGATGTGCAATTTTTAATATGCAGTAGTAAAAAAATTAGAAAGCTTGTCAAATTATATAGTATTTACATATAGACTAAGATTTTAACATAGAAAACTCTTTGTCAATAGTGATAAAATTCTTGACAAATTATTGACCTAAATATAATCCTTTTTGAATGTACCTATATAATCTATGTTATCATATTAATCATCTTCAAGATAAATCTTGTACCAATGATAAAATAATTATATAGTTTATCTAGAGCACCTACGTTATAACTATTAAAAAGAATGAGTTAAACTAGCCTGTTATGTCACTTAATTACAAATTTAATAACAAGTAAATAGAACTAGGGCTAGAGAAAAAAAGCATTTATATAGGTAAGGAACAACTTGGTTATGTTTCTAGTAATCCACAGGACATGAGTTGTAGTTTACCATCAGGTGGATTGTTTGGCACCATAAAAACAATTAGCAATATGGGGTCTTCAGTCCGAAATTTTGCCATACTGAGAATATGTATAATGTACATAGTTTAAAATAGAATAAATAACACTTTCCTTCCTCTCAACTAAGGTTCTCAACCCTCCCTGATTCCCCGGGAGACCCTGGTAATAATGGTTATCCTCCCGACCTCCCAGATAGCAATAATTTTTCTGGTTTTTCTAAAAATTAAATGCATCCGTCGCTCACTCGTCGCTATTCAGTATTTTATTCAACATGATGGAGCAAGGAAAGAAACCGAATGAGTATTCCTTTAGTCAAAGCAGAGTTGCAAGTGCTAACAAACTTTGATTTTACATGTAAAAACTTTTATGATTTTGTGGTGAAAAACCGTCAAATATTAGATGCTGCTTGAAAACAAAATAAATATAAATTTAAATATTAATTCACGATTTTCTTTAAATCAGATAAATTTCTTAAACATAAAATTTGCACGGATTGGTCCTTTCGAGAGTTGGCAACCCTAATCTCAACTCATTTATAGCCAACTGCCTTCACCCTACTCTATAATAGGAGGGAAATCGGTCTGATGAGCAAGTAGATACATGCTGATCAGACCGATTGGTAAATGAGGAATTGAAAGGAGTAGTATTGTAGTGTAAAATTTTCAATAGTGGGCAACTCTCATTAGTTCACAACTCACTCATAGTGGACAACTGCATATACACACAAGGCTGGTTTTAGACATTACAATTAAAAATTAACAACACCATAATCTTTACGGCATAGTTAACAGATAACCTTTTCAACATAAGCATTAAATAACACATTTAGAGGTCAAACCGGTACTTATATCCGCAATGAATATTGCATAGAAACATATGTAGTCAACTTGCTAAGTATTAAAGTAAACAACTCTATTTAAACAAACCGAAAACGCCGTAACATTGCCTTATTTCATTACGGCGTAATAATATGAACATAGAACACTAGAGAGCATATATAATTTTAAATTGTAGCACATCTTTATATAAAGAAAACAATTGATTTACTTAAAATACGCATAAACTTTATTAAGTGATTGTAATTAATTTCAATCAAGGTTTCGTCATACATTGAAACAAAATACCAAAGGATACCTACCTTCGTCGCAGAGTCCCATAATTTTGTTGTTGTATAATGTAGATAATAGAGTAAATTCACACTGCAATATTATAAATTTACAACATATTCACATAATTTAAAAAAAAACCTACTCATATTAACCATAACAATTGACAGTTTTCATTTTTAATTGACATTTGACAGAACTGACAATAGAACAATTTAAAGTTGTTGTAGGTATATAGCACCGGAAGAATGACTGAACAAGATGGTGTAAATGTATAACAGTGACATCTATTTGAAACTTATAACAATATTTATGTAGAAGTTCTGCATTGTATTTATGAGATGGAGCTACACATCTGTCTTAACTAATCGAGAACCTAGAACCAGATGATTTATTGTCTTTAAAATTAACGAAGTACCTATCAAACTATAAATTATACCGAGGATTTAAATTGGTTTATATTTTTCATTTAATACCTTTCAAATAGTTTTCAGCATATATGGTCATGACAGTTTTAAGTTATTTGACACAAATTTTTATAGGTAATCTATAATTACGGCATATAACAGCGACCAAGAATACTGCTAAGCCTAAAATGAGCTGCCTTTTTTGGGGTGGGTTACGGTCGGCGCACTCATCGTTCCGCTCTGTCCGGGGCGACAGAGGGGCGTAGGCACGCACACCCGTAACCCACCCGTGACACGTCGCCTTCGTCGTTGGGCCCACCACCGGTGCAGGGTGACTTGTCATCAATGGTCGGCCCGACGGCATACCCCTTGAGGTGTACCCTCTCCTCGACCGACGTAGTTCGGGGAGGACAATTTTATTTCGTAATTTGTTAATGCTCAGTGTTGCCAAATAAGGATGTTTTTCCCCAATTTAACTAGCGTTATATAAGGAACATAATTATTTAAGTATGTGTTGGGTCACTTTATGTAATTTACAAATTTTAAATACTTGAAGAGATGTTACTTAATAGTTGGATATTTGCATGAATTTTAATATCACCTACATTTTTGTTATTATTATCTACACAAATGTCTAAATGAACAGTCCAAAATATCATTGGATTATTTTTCAATTTGCAGCCGAACGGGCAAACATAGAAAAACTTAATAAACACATTTTGAACTAAATATCACAATTCTGTTATTTAATTGTTTGTATTATTTTTAATGTTCTCTTTAATTGTTGTTGTGTTGTTTGATTATTTGTAATATTTATAGTAGTAATTTATTTCTTTGTTTGTAACTATTACATATTACATGATATCATAACTGTTATATTTTATTTCGTAATAGGTGTATTGCCTTTTTTGTATGTACTTTAAGACTAACTCACGTATTCTTAGTTGTTTATTTTTTATCTTGACTCCAAACTCAAGGATAATATAGAAATTATTTAATGGAATGTAATATGTAAAATTTCAAACTTTTTCTTTAAGTGTTAAGTTAAGAGATAAGGTAAAAACTAAGAATACGGGGTTAAATAAGCAAAAACTTTAGTTTAAAAATAAGCACGAGATAGTAATAATAATTTTTTTTTTCTATTTTGGTGTAGTTAGGCTTTAGAGGCAACTCTAATTGTATAGTGGTGAACGTGTGTAATCGCTTGCACGCATGTAGTATTTTTGGTTTCACGTTTTTGATCGCTTAAGTACCGACACTATCCTTCTATATATTATTATTCTATGTAAATATTATATTTATTAGGTACTTAAAAGTAAGATGTTAAAATATGTATCAAAGTTGTTGATATTTAACAATTCTCAATGCTACGCAGCATGATTAGCGGTTTTTCATTTCATTTGGGTTATAGAAAGTCAAGAGGTTTCCGATTTAAATAATCATTCGTTCATTATGCCGCTACACGCATATGATTTTTTCATAAGTGCAAGTTGGACGACGCCATATGTGTATGGAGCTCATGTTTCCAACTAAGATATTTGCTGCACGACATTTTCTGTTATCCGTTTTGTTTTTACACTTTTAATTAAGAGCCACGTGGTAATGACTATTCTATGTCTACCTAAACACTAAAGTTAAAAATTACTAGGTTAATTTTGTATCAGAATTCAATTGGCAAGTTACAATATAAAATTACATTCATTATTTTACGTAAACAGTACATTTGGCCAATATTAAAACTAGGGAACGTTAATGCCGGTATGAGCAAAATTTTGAATGATATGGATTGACAGAAATGAGAAGTCATATTTAATTCAACAATCGATCTATTTGGACAATTACGTTATGATCTTAAGTGTAATGTTACTATTACTGCGCCATTTCTTATCGATGGCATTGACATATTGGCTAGTCATCAAGTAGGAATGCTCACAGATTAATTAATCGTGTGCACATTTAAGCGATGCACGTCAAAGGGTGTGCAAATTGAACCTGCACAACTTTGCTGTGTGGTTGCGGCTATAAACAGGTACTACCAACCAGCAACTGATCAAGAGTTCTAACCGCCCTAGGCTAATTAAAAGGAGGCGCCAGTAGTGTTACAGTCGGCCTAAAAAGTAGTATATTAGTTTTGACTTTGTTCACTAGTGTCAAAATTTTAACGTGGTTCATACTACCTATAAAGGTTTTCAGATCGATCTGCAAGCGAAACCAATTCAAATTATTCTTTAATCTGCACGACATTCAACCTTTGCGTGGCAAACTATTTTTTTAACTGGCGTACATAAAGGCAAAGCACCTCACGCATTATACAACCAAAATCATGACGAGTGACTGCGGACTACCAAGTAGAAAACCTAATCCATGTCGTATTTGGTCGCATGGCTGGTATTGGCTTAGTGTCTATAGACAACTTAGTTGTTGCGGCCATTGACCATGAGCGTGGTCATCTAATGTGCCAAGTTGCTTCGACTTTAAGTATTTTTTAATTATTTACATTTCTTTTGTTATCTTTAAAAAAGACGAGAGGCACCATACTATTGAAACATTTTTGCAACTGATTAATGATTTATTTGAAAATTATAGTAATTATTATTAGCTTATACAAAAGTCCTTTTTCGTGCTTTAGCATTTGCAAATATTTCCACAATTTTTTCAAATTTAATAGTTTGTAAAAAATCATTTTTTATGTACATTAGAGCGCTGCAAGTTTTTGCTGGCGGAGTGTGGAGCGCAAGTAATTTTTACTCTTTTAAGCGCTGAAAAGTTGGTAACCCTCATTGGCAAAAAAATTCTTAATATTATCTCCACATTCGAGAACATGCATGTAATATTAAAACTTTTTATTAACTGCAACATACCCTTTGGGCTTCTGGCAAAAATAGAATGCTCAGCCTCGATGTCAGATTTTAAAAACTGCGCCAAATGGACGCAATCTTCTGCAAAGGGTTCTTCGAAATCAGTGGCGTATAGTTCTTTTAACTCCTTTGCTTAGCTTCTAATAAATTCACTGACGTCTAGTTCATGCAGTTTCCATAAGAAATCAAACTTTGTGTTTACGGTATTATATTTAATTTGCCGGTTTTTTAAGTGCACTTTAAGACAATCAATAGCTGCATAATAATTATTAACGATGAAAGATCGTCTCCCTTCTAACTCAATGTGCCCCCGTCTTAACGTCATCAAAATGAAATTCAGATTTCTTTCTTCTTCTTACATCTTTTTCAGCTCACTCACTCACTCGGCTACCGACCGATTTGAGTGACAAGTCAGAGTTTGTTTTACACGCGCTTTTTAAAATTTTATTTATTGTTAAAATCAGGAACTCCCGAGCTTTTTTAGTTCACAGCGCATTTAGTTTTAGTGTTTTGCCTCGGTCTAATTGAAATATGTAGGGTAGACGCAATGATGCTGGATTAACAGTGCATGCGAAGGCAAGATTACATTTTTTCCGCGCTCCCTTGACCCTCGCGCTCTAGGCTGTAGCCTAATTAGCCTAAGGGTTAATCAGGCCCTGCTACCAACCCTTACATTGCTCGTGGATAGCCTACAGCGGGTTTCAGACTACGCTATAATAGCATATAGTATATAGCTCATAGCACATCAATATCGGGCACCATACGTTGTTAAGGACACTTTCACACAGTACTGTACTATATTTTATAATGTACTATAGTGTACTATATTTTATCTATGGTGCGCGATATTGTTGTGCTATGAGCTATTAACTACATAGCGTAGTCTGAAACCCGTTTAAAAGAAGGCTAAAAGTTTTTATATTGAGCCGGGACAAGTCCATCTGATCCCGTCAGGTCAACAACTACATTACCGAGGGTGGTTGATGTCAGGGAGACGGCCGGTCATAAAACTATTGCATAATCTACTATAAAATATTAATACATATTGAGTCAACCCCAGGCAATTGGGATAAGAGCAAGTTTATGATGATGAAATATCAACACAAATAGATATTAGATAGGTGCCTATCATCATCATCTCAGTCCAAATAAGTCCCACTATTGGGCTTGGGCCTCCTCCATAATGGGAGTGAAATTGACCCACTCTACCACGCTGGTCAGATGTGTTGGCATAGAGTTTTATGTCGAGTTTTCCTTCTCTCTTGCATGGATGTTATTCGCATATTATATACCTTAGTCTTTTACGACATCCACCGGCAAGAGAGGTGGTGATTTGTATTCTTACTCCGTCACCACACGGAAAGATAGGTACCTATAGACACTGAAAATATTTAGGTTTAATAAATGAAAACTAAGAATGGAATGAATGGATGCATGGAAAAGATATTTAGTTTTGAAATAATGCCTTCTAATAATTATACTGCGTCTACGTCAACACTCCAATGCTGATGACGTATCTCCTCTTCAGTGATTAAATTAATTAGATAGCAAATTGATCAGCTAACTATTTCCGATATGATCAGCTAATGTATTGATGTAAAATTAAGTACCTAGTCCACTAAAGTATCATTAACCGCCGTAACGACACTACGAGACGAAAATGCACACATCTCATCGCAGTCGGCCCCATTCAATTCTAAAATAGATATTCTATTTACAATGTTACTTGCCATCGATGATTATATAAGATGTTATTAAATTTTGAATAACGAACAAACAATAAAAAAAAGAACAAGTCATATACAAACTTTATATATGTACAAACTTTTTTTACTTTATATACAAACTTTTTTTTAAGTGTGCGCATATGTTATTTTGTTTTTAAATTAGATACCAAGTACCTGTAATGGTATTTTTATTTTAATTTATAATTTTCCTTTATGGGTATAAAATAGGTGTAAACATGTCAGTTGACTGACTTTAGTTAAAATATATATAAAATAATTATATGTTATGTATATTAATGAAAATAAATGTTTATTGAATAAAAATCATCATTTTCTGGAAAAAAATCGCGATATTTTGTTAATACTTTATAACATTTTAGTTCCTGTCGTAATCTGTTCTTTTATGCATATATATTATATACTTGTTTTATAAATTAATGTATAATTCTCTAACTTCATAATATAAATATCCAGTAGGTATGGTATTTAGTTTCGCGGGTTGAGAGCCCTCAGCGCTCACCCACCAGTCCGGATAAAGTTGTCACAGCCATCTGAGGCTAACAACTAAGTCACACAAAAAAAAAAAAAAAGGTGTTTAGTTTACTTTCAGCTACGAAAAATGGAGAACCGTTTTTTATAGGCTTTTATTAGTTTCAGCTGTATATATATTTATTTTTTAGAATTGGATTTTGACTCACTTTAAACAGTCAGATTTCATTTAAAATTTGTAAACTTTGCATCTTCTAAAATTGCAAGGACCAATGACGCTAATAATTTAGATAGCTTGTCTTATTATCATTACAGGATTAAAGATTTCTTTATTAAAAATATTGAAGCTGAGAGTTGGTCGTAAGCTCGATAGATGGCGCTATTTTTGTTTCCTAAATCGCAGACTTGCAGAAATAACGTCTGTGAACAGATGAATGTATATCATTTTTTTATAGACTTTTATTAGTTTGAGCTGTATATTTGTTTGTATGTCACCGCCTCCTTAAGAATTGGAGTTTAGCTCACTTGGAACAGTCGGATTTCATTTAAGATTTCTAAACTTAGCAAGAATCAAATCAATGACGCTAAAATAATTTAAATAGCTTGTCTTATTATCATTACAGGACTAGAGATTTCTTTATAAAATCTGTTATAGCTTATCGTTAGCTCGATAGATGCCGCTATTTCTGGTTTATAAACCGCACTTATCGTGCTAAAGAACGTCTGTGAACGGATGAAAGTATTTCAAGCTACATTTTGGAAGGTTAATTACGTTTGTACTAAATGACGTTACCATAAAAAATGAGCCGTAAAGTCAATTTTAAAATGAATAATTTATTCGAGATGATACCTGCCAAAAACTACTTATTGACTAAAAGTATCGAATGCAAAGTATCGAATACAAAAGTATCGGTATCGAAAGAAAAGTACTCGATACCTAAAGATAAAGTAAGTAAAAGTATTCGATACTTTAATCAGTACGTTACTTATCTTTCGGTATTACTCATGAGTTCAGTATCGATAATTTATATTTGATACCGTGTCTCTACTCGTACAAAATAGTTTCGATGTTTAACATCTGCCAGGCGTCGACGGCTCACTTTTTTTTTTTTTTTGTTGTGTGTGTAGCTGTTGGTCGAAGATGACCTTAACAGCTTAACGCGATCAATGGGCGAGCGGAAGGCTCTCAACCCGCTAAGTAAGTTAAGCGAACATCGCCCGAGGGCTCCCCCTGTGGGGATCGGACCTCGGCTCGGGGCGTCGCTGAAAGCAAAGTGGGCGTGGCCACGTTTAGGTTAATGAATTTTACTCGCCGCGGTTTTCGACCTCGTCGGCGAGGCCGATACCGCGGAGTTTTTTGTGTTATCGCTGCGCGAGCTGTGTAGGCCCTTTCTTGGGCGATCGTGATAGCGTCATCCCCTTCTTCAAGAAGATGACGAGGACGTCGGACCGCGGATATTTTTGAGGGGACGTAGTTTACCGCCCCAACCACTAGTGGATTGGGGTGAGCCGTGACAGAGTCAAAATAGCGCTGGGAGCAACGCTTCATGTACTGCCTGATGGTCGGCAATTCGAGGTCGATGTGTAGATCGACATTACGAACGAACCACGGTGCTCCCGTTGCCCGTCGCATAAATCTATTTTGTAGTGTTTGTAACCTGTGGATCCTGTTTGGCCTAACGTGCGCGAACACTACACTGGCATACGTCATGATCGGTCGTATGCAGGTAGTGTATAATCGGACTTTTGTGTTCACTTCTGTCACAAATGCTTTCTACGCGTTCGAAGACGCAGGCAAAAGCTAATATTATATACGTATAATCTGTTGATTTTAATACTGGCTGCTGAGAATTTCAATATTATGGCATTCGATAGTATAGTATTCGATTCAATTCTAAATTCAAATTGTTTTTACAATAGGTATCTATAGCATAACTTACAGTTTAATATTTTTCTTTTAAACAATTAGGTATGTAATTTACTTGAACATCTATTTTCATACAATCCAATCTTATTTAACATTGTTGTTATTTAAAATTTGCCTATTTAATATTCTGTATCTGTAGAATGGATGTAGTATCAAAGTTACACAAGCAAAATCGACGATATTTACCCACTGTGCTGATTGATTGACTGATTTCAAAGAACTTAGGTAAGTGACTGCAATAATTCATATAAGCATTGTTCGGAAAATCCTGGCATAAGAACTTATTGTGAAACAACAGATGAGAGGTCATCAATTGAATTTGTCACTAGCACAGTACCGTTGGATGCAAGTGACACAGGACCTTAGAAACATGTAATTCTCGTAGGAAGGGCGAAGGCCTATAGTTATTTTCTACGGTCGCTTTTGTGCATTCCTTATTCGAAACATAAAAGTGTTAATAAAGAAAATAAAAGACTTGGAGGGTTGATTAAAGTCGACTCAAAACATTTTATTATATTGTTAGTTATAAGTGAAGCTAATAAAAATAAAACGCGTAAATAGAGGTTTCGACCATTTCTGTTAGTATTATCAATGTAATCTTATCACTCTATTTAATACCGGCGGATCGCCTGCGTGAGGAGCGCAGCCTCGATGAGGAGATCCGCCGCCGGCGACTGGGGCGGCGCAGGCGCAACTATCTGCGCCTCATGCCGCCCTAGCCGAGGCCGCGGGTGACGTGACCGGGGATTAGTCCGTCACCCGCCGAGAGGCCGACCGCGTGAGGAAAGACCGACGTCCTCCCCGAGGGGGGGACGTCGGTCGATGGGAGGGTACCCCAACAGGGGGTATTCCGTCGGGCCGACCATTGACGACAAGTTAACGCTGCTCCAGTGGTCGGCCCAACGACGAAGGCGACGTGGTTTTCGGGTGGGTCGCGGGAGTTGCGTGCTTAAGCCCCTCTGTCGCCCCGGACGGAGTGGTGCGGAGGCGGGCCGACCGCGGCCCAACGACAAAAAAAAAAAAAAAAAATCACTCTATTTAATATGGTGGCATGTAAAAAAATCTATACCAATAAATAAAATTGGAGTGTCTGTTTGTAATGTCAAAATAATAGACTTTTTTCATGCTCACACGGTTATTTGCACGACACTTATGCCTAAAATACAGATTAAAAAATTTTTGTCTGTCTGTTTGTTCCGGGTAATCTTCAAAACGGCTGGGCCGATTTCAAAAATTCTTTCACCAATGGAAAGCTATAATATCAGGGAGTAAACTAGGCTATATTTTATCCTACGGGAACGGGCACTACGCGGGTAAAACCACTAAAACCGAAGCAAAGCGAGGGCGGGTTGCTAGTGTTTAAATAAAAAATTTAATTGTATCTATGTAGTCTCATCATGACTTGTGTGTTTAATTTTAAATAATTAGTAAATTAAAATATTTGTTGATGATGATAAGACGTTCTGCGTGTGGTGACGAACTTAGAATACAATTCACCACCACTTTTCTCATCCGTGGGTGTTGTAAAAGACGACTAGGGGATATATTATGCATATATAAGAACTATGTAAGAGAAGGAAAACTCGAAGTAAGACCCTATACACGTCTGATCAGCGTGGTAAATTAGGTTAATTTCCCTCCTATTGTGGAGGAAGCTCAAGCCCAACAATGGGACGTATATGAACTGTGGTGGTGATGAATGATAAGACGAGCATCACAACTGATATTATAAATACAACTGCATAGATGGTGTAGTTATTAATACTAGTGGTCGCCGTGTGGTCGAAATTCAGCCATAATTAATTTTAATTAATTTTTCTGCTACACAATTTTTTTTTAAATTTTATTTATGTATAATTGTAAATTGAACAAGCTGTATTTCACTAAAAACTAATATATAAAGTACTATACTCCGGCCGCTCTGAGTTTGTGTTCCTGACATATGTCAATTCGTCATAACTAGTGATGTACAATAAATAACATTCATTATATTTAATAACGTTATTTATTGCATTCATTATGCTTATTTATTAAATTCAATATAGATTTTGTTAAATTTATAGGAATTATTTCACATGTTTTTTTTAAAAGTGCCTTCATCTTTTTTATGCTATACGATGAAGAAGTATTATGGCCGGCTCCATAATCTTTAATTTGAGCCCAGATTAGCTCTATGGTATTGTACTGGCAGTGGAATAGGGGAATTCGAAGAACGCAATAAGCGTTCTCCAGAGCCAGCTCATCTAAAACATAACGAACTTATGCCGGCTTATGGTCATTGACTAATTTCATCTGTAGACATATTTTCGTCATGTCTTTGCAGCCACCGATTCCTCTTTTTATTAGCTTTGGTAGGTGCTTTATTTAATTGCACTGAATGATTAGGGATGTTATCCATTAACATAACTAAAGGCTCTGGGAGGCCAGGTAGCAACACATCTTGGAACCACTCCTTGAATGCAGTCGCATTCATTTCTTCGTGGTAGTCAGTAGTAGTTTTTGACTCAAAAACCAATAAACCGTTTTCCACAAAACCGTACTTCGCACAACCAGCGTGGCATATTATGAGTCGTGTTTCTTTACCCATTGGCACTTTCGACGATGACGCTTGAGTGTCATTTGTCCAAGAACGAGAAAGTGTGTGGTTGGGGTTTAGCCTTATCTTGTCGATGAAAGCGGTATTGTCCCAATTATCAATATTTTTCGCTTCTTTCAAAAAGTTAATTGTTTTTAAAATTATGTTATTCCTTTCTAAAAGAATTTTCCAGAAGAAACAAATCAGCTGCTTTCAAAGATGCTAGAACCGATGACCTATTAAGGTATTCACTGCCCGTTGGGCAGACCGGCTGGAGAGGCCTCGATACGGTGTTTGGACCGTGGAGGCCTTCCGGCCGGTGCTGATGCAGTGGTTGGAAAGGCGGCACGGGGTGCTCTCCTTCCTACTCGTACAGGTCTTGACGGGGCATGGATGCTTCGGCAAGTACCTATACAGGGTCGCTAGGAGGGAGAGAACTCCGTCCTGCCACCACTGCGATTGCGACGCGGACACGGCGCAGCATACGCTCGAGGTCTGTGGCGCTTGGGCAGAGCAGCGCCGTGTACTCGTCGCAATCATCGGTGCCAACCTGGCGCTGCCGACCATCGCTAGGGAGATGCTCGGCAGCATCAGGAACTGGGACGCGGTCGCATCCTTCTGCGAGGCAGTTATCTCGCAGAAGGAGGCGGCGGGTCGCGAACGCGAGGAGCACAGCCTCGACGAAGCGACCCGCTGCCAGCGACTGGGGCGGCGCAGGCGGGATTACCAGCGTGCAATGCCGCCCTAGCCGAGGCCGCGGGTGACGTGACCGGGGATTAGTCAGTCACCCGCTGAGAGGCCGACCGCGTGAGGAAAGACCGACGTCCTCCCCGAGAGGGGGACGTCGGTCGTTGGGAGGGTACCTCGGGTAGGGGGTATTCCGTCGGGTGAACCACTGATGACGAGTAACCCTGCTCCAATGGTCAGCCCAACGACGAAGGCGACGTGGTGTTCGGGTGGGTTGCGGGTGTTGCGTGCTTAAGCCCCTCAGTCGCCCCGGACGGAGTGGTGCGGAGGCGCGCCGACCGCAGCCCACCCCAAAAAATAAAAGTATTCACTTCTGGGATAATAACTGCTATATATATGCTTTCGTGTGATGATGGAATAATAATACAATTCACCACCCCTCTTTACTGCCTGTGGGTGTCGTAAATGACGATTAAGGGATTATAATATGCATACAATATCTAAGCAAGAGAAGGAAAATTCGAAATAAAGCCCTATACCAATACGTCTAACTACAGTGGTGCAGTTAGTCAATTTCCCTCCCATTGTGGAGGAGGCTCGAGCTCAGTACTTGGATATTTATGAACTATGGGTGAGTGATGTTAAATGAATGTGATTCCTTATAGCATCAGCCTCAAAGCTATCATTGTCTGTTATAGGTTCATTTCTGCATTTCCTTTTTTGGTGTTCGTAAAATATTTTCTCCAGTGCCCGAGGAGCCGAACTTTTCTGTATTATTATTTGTTATTGTCCGTTCGCTTATTCTAGGCGCCTGAGAGATGCGCTCTTGTCTTGTTATAATTACGGGGT
Source organism: Lymantria dispar (assembly GCA_032191425.1). Taxonomy (NCBI): domain Eukaryota; kingdom Metazoa; phylum Arthropoda; class Insecta; order Lepidoptera; family Erebidae; genus Lymantria; species Lymantria dispar. The sequence goes on from CM063455.1 coordinate 11,059,463, forward strand.
CCACTATTTTGTCGCTCAAGCTCAAGGTAATATTGAAGCTTGATAATTAGTTCTCGTGTTACACTTTTCAATATTTAACCGTGTTTCGGCATTATTATTTTGCACCGAAAGTGCAGAACAGTAATATACGATACACAACAAAAGTCTAGATTAGCGCAGAGGCTGACCTCTTACTCATATAACAAGGAGAATTAGTCAAATAAACAACAATAACAGTCACGAGAAAATATATACGAGGGGTGATCCAAAAGTAATGATAATCAGTTATTTCTAGTGCACACAAAAATACAAAAAAATTTCAGTCACTTGCTCAGTTACCCACTAGTTCAGGAAAAAAAAATCATATAAATAGGCCACAATTCCCGGGAGCTACATTCATTTGAATACGGACTGTCAAGGAGTGAACATCAAAATGGAAAAACACGAAATCAGAGCTGTCATTAAATACCTCTGCTTGAAAAAAATGTCTACCAAAGACATACACAGCGACTTGGTGGAAACATTAGGGGACTCTTCTCCTCCATATTCCACAGTTGCACGCTGGGCTAAGGAGTTTAAGCTGGGAAGAACATCGACGGAAGACGAACACCGCGAAGGACGCCCATCGACGTCCCTCACTGAAGAAAATGTGAAAAAAGTTGAAGAAGTTGTATTGGAAGATCGAAGAGTGACTATCAGGCATGTAGCTGAGGTCACAGGGATCTCATATGGCAGCATTCAAAGAATCCTTGCGAACGAATTGCATATGAGAAAGGTCTCCGCGCGTTGGGTACCGAAAATGTTAAACGACGAGCAAAAGAAGAAACGAGTCGACATGTCAAGAGCAAATCTCGAAAAGTTCCAGGCAGACAAGGACAATTTTTTGTCACGTTTTGTGACCATGGACGAGACCTGGATCCACCATTTTGATCCTGAAACAAAACAACAATCGATGACATGGAAACGATCCGATGAACCGACGCCGAAGAAATTCAAAGTGTCAAGCTCAGCAGGGAAGGTTATGGCGTCTGTTTTTTGGGACGCTGAAGGAATAATCATGGTGGACTACTTGGAAAAGGGGGCCACTATTACAGGCTCCTACTATGCAGAACAAATAAGAAGATTGCGGGAGGCTATTAAGGAGAAAAGGCGAGGCAAACTGCGGGCTGGAGTGTTGTTCCATCAAGACAACGCACCTGTTCACAAAGCTGCAATTGCCATGGCTGGCATTCAGGAAGCGGGCTTTGAGTTGGTGGAACACCCCCCCTATTCACCAGATCTAGCCCCCAGTGACTTCTATCTCTTTCCACGACTCAAGGAACACCTCCGAGGCAAGAAATTTGATGATGATAGCGACGTGATGGCCGCGGTTGAGGACTTTTTTGAGAGTCAAGATAAAGATTTTTTTTTGTAAGGGAATTTTAGGTTTAGAAAAGAGATGGACTAAATGTATAGACTTGCTAGGAGACTATGTTGAGAAATAAATATATTTTTTTATTTTATTCATTGTGTTTATTATTGATTATCATTACTTTTGGATCACCCCTCGTATTGAGAAACACTGGAGAACGTAGTCTATGCGCGCGAGACGACAAGAAATGACTCTTTGTGACTGTCATAAAATGGCGGTCCCCACAACGCTATTACGGGTAGTATTTTTTACTAGTAATATAAAGTAGTAAGTCATTTTATTTAAATTTTTTTTATAGATGTGATTGTTATCACGATATTTATTTTCTTAAGTTTTGATTGGGTGCCCCTTTGTCGTATTACTAACTTTATAAAATAGTAAATACATTATATATTATAAAATAAAATTATAACGTTTTATTATTAATAAATAATTATACAGTATAAAATATTATACAGCCAGATTATATTAAGATTATAAAAATATGCGATTACAATTGTCTCATTATTTTGTCCCATCACTACAAAAACAAACATAAGACAAAACCTTGAAACAGGACAGTTTGACATGTTTTGATTTTTAAAACTATTGTTTTTATATTTGTTAATTGAGTAATTGTTAATAATTTTAGCCGAAAATTAATACGTTTATTGTAAGTTGGCATAATTATTAAATTTTTAATATTATTACTCGTTAATAAGGTAAATATAAGATATTTAAAATTGTGCCGTAAATAGTACGGCAGTTCAAAGTTACATCGCCCATTCTGTCATGACCTGTCAGGAAAGCAAACTCAGAACGGCCGGAGTTTAAGTACAAATGCCTATTAGACATTGTCATCATAATTATGATTATTTGACATTCGGTTTGACCAGAGATTTTAACAGTAAACAAAAGTGTATAAACGCGCGCATGTGTGCGTGGGTGTGTAGCGATTGCGTTGTAGTGTGCGTAATGCCTTTTTTAATTAATTTAATATATTTTTAATACATTATTATATTAAATTTTAGTTTTCTACACTTCTCCTCATTATATACTTCAACTGTGCCAAATTTCGTACTTGTCCATCCACGTAATTTTCGTAAAAAGGGGTACAAAGTTTTTGCTTCACGTATTAATATATAAGTAGATAACGACCTACCCTGTTAAATGTCGCGGGTTCGATTCTCACGAAAGACTGCAAAATAATAATTCTTGCTCCTAGTCTATGTACACATATATGCGTCAAAGAATTAGCTTTTTATTGCGGTTTTGTATTTTAAAAAAGGTGTTTGTTTCGCTTTCACCATCTAGCTACTCACCGAACGTTTCGAAATTTCGAATCCATGTTGCCACAGATATAGAAAAGGCTAGAAGATACCCACTATTAAAAAGGAAGTAGGTACTGTGACCGTACAAAAATAGTTCAATAAAATTTACATTAACGTAAGCAAACCCGAATATATAACTAAATACATATAAATAAAATGAAAGTGTCTGTATTTACATCTCGTTTTACTCCATAGATAATATAGCATTTATCCGGGGCGCTCGCTCGTGTCGTAATTCAGAAATGTTTCGTTGTGTGTATTTTTTGGTGCTTTTTTATTGGATTACTACTAAATGTACTCTACTTTGAAATTATTTACAACTTTTGGTCTAGAATTAAGTTCCACGTTAAATCTTTTCAAAATGATAATCCTTACTTAATAAATGCGAAAATAAGTTTGTTTGTTATGCTTTCACACCTAAACCACCTGACCGATTTCAAAAATTCTTTCACCAATGGAAAGCTATAATATCAGAGAGTAACATAGGCTATATTTTATCCCGGTATTCACATGGGTACGGGAACTACGCGGTAAGGCTACTGAAACCGAAGCGACACGCGGGCGGGTTAAGCGGCGGTAAGCTATAATTGCCGCGCTTGGCAGGTAAGTTGGCTAACGCAGTTGGTGTTGTAACTGTCACAGGAGTGGTATGCCTATTATCCTGATGATCTCTCAGATTATTACCCAGGTAAAGAAGAAGGGGTGGTAACCATCGTATAACCCATTACCGTATCACGATTTTGATGGTGACGGGTGTTTTTTATTATAAAAATATGGCATAGATTTACTGTAACCGTTTTGGGTATTTTGAATCAAGATGTTGAATCTTGACGCTAATAATATCATCGTTAAATATGTTATACCTGACCAGTGGACTTAATATTAATATTTAATAAGCCAAAGTATTCGTAACGTAATCGTCTTACAGAGTTAGCCATTTTTTATATCCGTGGCTGAGATTTTGGCATGACTCGATAGATGTCGCTTTCTCTACTTTCTTAATCGCAATTTTTAGTTGAATTTAAACTACATACCTAATTTATTCATTACTTCATCATCATCTCAGCCCATACATATATGTCCCACTGTTGGGCTCGGGCTTCCTCCATTGTAGGAGGTTGGTTGACCTACTATAGGTACCACGCTGGACTACTTACATCACCAGACGTGTTGCCATAAGATTTTGTTTCGAGTTTTCCTTCTCTTGCATATCATATGCATATAACATCCATTAGTCGTCTTTTACGACACCCACGGCCAAGAAAGGGGATGGTGAATTGTATTCTTACTCCGTCAACACACAGAAAACCATTTTATTACATATGACTATTTTTTATACCCTATACCAACCTATTTGACCAGCATGGTGTAGTAAGGTCAAATTCCTATTGTGAAGGAGGTTCGAGCCCAGCAGCGGTACGTATGTGAGCTGAAATGATGATGATGATTTTTTATACAAAAGCCAGCACTAAGAAATAAATCCTTTTCTCTGGGTAAGTACTTCGCAAACAATCAACAGACACAAATTACACACAGGCTTGGAACAATCATTTGTGATCACATCACCTTACGTCGAACCTATGATATACCATGATATGTTCCTACCGCCATCTATGCACCTTATTTAACAACTGCTGCATTCAAATAATGTTTAATAGTGACAAGGTTGTAATTAAATAATATTCTTTTTTAAGTTCCAATGCCATTCCCGCGCTTCTTGTAACGTATTACATCCTATAAATTTATACGTTACATTGAAAAGTTATTATTGCTGGTAATACCTAGTTATAAATAATAATATTTCTTATATAAACATCATTGGCACACTATGTGAACTTGAAAACCACGATAAATAATCTTTATATATAAATTTCTTGTGTACGTGTGTATGTCACTGAACTCCTCCCAAACATGAACCTGTGATGTCCCCATGACCCTGAACCGATGATGATGAAATTTTTTGTTTGTGTTCAAGGGGATTCGAGAATGGTTTAGATTCACAATTGACCCCGGTAGGTGGCGTTGCTGTGTTATTTGAACAGAACAACCTCTGTTGGGTCAGCTAGTCTTTATATATAAGTATATTTTTTGTGTACGTGTGTATCACTGAATTCCTCCTAAACGGCTTGACCGATGTTGATTAAATTTTGTGTGTATGTTCAAGGGGATTCGAGGATGGTTTAGATTCACAATTGGATCCGGTAGGTGGCGCTTCAATCGATTTCAAGGGGGTTTAATTTTACTATTTTTTTAGATTTAAACAGAACAACGTCTGTTGGGTCGTCTAGTTTATCTATAATAATAGAATATCTGTCCGTGTGGTGATGGAATAATAATACAATTCACTACTCCCTATCGGTCGGTGGAGGTCGTAAACAACGACTAAGGAATAAACATATAATATCTATGCAAGAGAAGGACCACTCTAACAAAACTCTATACCAACCTGTCTGACCAGCATGGTATAGTAACAGGTGCATACCGGACACGGGGTCTTCGGTAAGTACCTGCATATGATTAGAAGAGAAGAGCCCCCCGGATGTCATGAGTGTGGCACGCCAACTGATGATGCGCGTCACTCATTGGAGGTATGCCCCGCCTGGGGGCCTCAGCGCCACGACCTGTCGGCGGTTCTCGGAGCGGACCTGTCGCTGCCGACCGTTATCACAAAGATGCTTGGTAGCGACAGGTGCTGGTCTTCGATGGCCTCATTTTGCGAAGCCGTCATATCCAGGAAGGAAGCGGCGGAGCGGGAACGCGAGGCAAGCGCCTCTGCTGACTCGCTCCGTCGCCGGCGACCCGGGAGGAGTAGGCGACAATATGCGCACCTATTCCCACCGCCCTGAATAATGACGACAGGACGTGGCCAGACGGCCATGCGTTGGGGTGCCGGGGATTGAATGTCATCAGACGATCTCTCCGGCACCCCGTAAAGGCGCGGAAGGGGCCGCTGTGGTTTTAGTGGGTATTCCGGCTGCGGACGTGGCCGGTGAGTCCCACACAACCCCCGCCCACTGGCGGGGGACTGTGCGTAAATGCATTTCCACAGCGTAAACAAAAAAAAAGCATGGTATAGTAAGGTCAATTTGCCTCCCATTGTGGACGAGGCTTGAACCCAGCAGTGGGATGTATATGAGCAGAGATGATGATGATGATGAATAGAATTGTGGTTATCATAAATATTGTAACATATAACCAAGAGCCCTTTATTAGTTACTAGCAGTGCCCTACGGTTTTACCCGCATAGTTCCCTTTCCCGTGGAAATATCGAGGTCAATTATACCCTATGTGTTATTATAGATATGTAAGCTATATTATTGTGAAGTTTCATCAAAATCCATTCAGTAGTTTTTGCGTGAATGAGCAACAAACATCTTCACATCCTCACATACTCACATACCTACTCACAAACGTTCGCGTTTATAATATTAGTAGGACTCATCTCCTTATATTGGAGGTCGCGCATATAATCATCTGTTTTTTTTTTTCTATCCAACAATTAGTCCTCTCAGAGTGAATATAGGTTACATATACCTGTACTCCGCATTTCCTTGTGGTGACGTAGTAAAAATATAATACACCACCCTTCCTTACTCGTAGGTGCCGTAAAATACGATTAAGGGATAATAATAATATGCAGATAACATCTATGCACGAGAAGGCAAACTCGAAATAGAACTCTATATCAATCTGTCTCACCAGCTAGGTATAGTAGGTCAATTTTCCTCCTATTGTCGAGGAGGCTCGAGCCCAGCAATGGGACTTATGCCATGATATGATGATATACCTGTTTCTCAACATATACCTACGATGTAGATCTGCAGTGCATTTTTTTGAAGAGAAAACTCTATAGGGAGGACATTAGCCTATGGCATTATGCGAGCCATAAAGGTTAGTACGTTTTTGTTTAGATTATTTCTTCTTTTGCAGTGATGTTCTTTGTCCATATCCATTAAACCTTGTTTGACCATAATTACATAAAAGAAAGGGGTAGTTGAAAGAAGGTAATAAAAGTGTTTCTACTTCATCACCACAAGAGCGGTTTATCGTGTACAAAGTGAGTCCACACAAAGTGAGAATGAGACTTCATTTATCTCCGATAGAACATTTTTCCACAGATTATCAATAGACACTTGAATTTAGATACGAATACATAATATGCTAGGATGAAAGTCAATAGAAGATAAAAAACAATTCTTTCTCCTTTGCGACGCGTAGCCTCCAGAACTTGACCTTGGAATTTTAAAATTTCAAATATGATTCACGTGTCGAATGAATTTTTGTCTTATAATCTTGCCTGTGGGTGACGTAATAAGCAACTAAGGGGATATAGTATGCATATAACATCTATGCAAGAGATAGAAAACTCCATATTAAACCCTATACCAAAACGTCTGACCATGGTGGTAACTATATGTAGTGTAATTGGTAGCAATAGTCGGCCTAATAGCGACGAGGAGGGAATGCTGTAGATTCCATAATCTACAGTAGTCCGTAGCAATCGTCGCCCTGGACAGATTAGGAAGTGTGTCCAGACCATAGCCTATTACAAAAAAAAAGGGTGGTATGACAATTTCCCTCCTGGAACGTTTTTGAGCTGTGATGACAATGATGATAATATTCTTAATATATAGGGCATATATAGGGCATGAAAATGATGAAGTATAAATACAGTTCGTTAATACGTTCACGTGAGTGTTATGCAATTATCTATTAATAATAATGAATTACGATTCAAATGTCGACGTCATTGACGCTGTTGGCAATGTTGCGAATCTTGAGGCTGGCAAGCGTGCGCGATCGTTCAATGACATAGGCCGTTTTTCAGAATGATGCCAGTTGTCAGTGACGCGAGCCATTCATAACTTCGGAGGTTTTGCTGTCATAGAAATGCATTTATGTAGTCTTTGGATGTTGGTATAATTTTGCAAAGACGGTAACAATTGTTTAGTTATGTAAATGACGAACTCGAGACATTATATAGTCTTTATTTTAGTTAATACATAAATTGAATATGACAAAAGCTTGCAATATTATATTCTCTTCAAAGAATGTGTGATCCTTCAATCTACCTACTGTTCTTCTTTTTCTAATTTCTTTTTAAATTTTCAAATTTCGTATGTTAAAAAGTTGACGTAGATGGCGGTAACGATGCTGTCGACACAAAATATTTGTAAACGATGCTGCCAACTAAGAAATTGATACTTGTAAAATATTCATTTTTGCTTTTTAATGGTTACATCCTTAGAATAATAACGTATAGAAGGTAAGTTCACGCACAAAAAGTGAGGCATTTCAATTGGAGCCTAATGGAGCTTACGCCGGAACCGTTCCGTAATGTACAAGTCATTGTACTGCACGAACGTACGCAACTCTTAAAAAATAAATAGGTAATTATGACGGTTTGTGCATTCAAATGGTGTCACAACACATTTTAAAAACTTAAAAAGGTTTTTAACATTACTTTTAAAAGTATTTCGACGATTTATGTTAATAAAAACAAAATTTGATTTCATAATTTGTATAGTGGTTTGCGTGTGTATGTGTGTAATCATCTGCGCGCCATTAGTATTTTTAGATTCAAATTTTGAAAGTTCGAAGTATTGACACTATCCTTCTATACGTTATTATTCTAAGGGTTACATCACAGTATGAGTAACAATAATTAAAAATATAACACTCATATTAATTTATTAAAGTAGTAGTTACCTTCATAAAATATACATATGTATGTACCTAATAGAAATATTTTCAAAGCTTTTATTTTGTTAAAAATAACTGAAAAGTAAATGCTAAAGAAACCGCCCACCAATGAAAAAGTATTGCACGAAATGCAAAGATTAAGACTAATGTAAATACGTGTCTTAATTGAAAATTTTTGTTACCTATTTACAACAATTCAAAGACAAGCTTTGATTTTAAGAAAGGTTAATTGAAAAATCCAACCTTCAGCTTTGTTTTCCCTTTCCTATCGAATACATGTCACTTTATTGCCAAATTCGCAATCGTTATCAAATTGTACGTACCTTCCATCATCAGTTTACCTGAATAACATGACTCGTAAAGGTCTATTATGTGTATATGTTATCTGGGGGCACTGCAGTGCCCCCGCCAAGTCGAGCAAAAAAAAAGTCGGGCAAAACGCAACACTGTCGTAATTTAAAGAATTATACTCTAACCCATAACCGCTAAGATGTGGCCTTCCATCAACAGCTCACCAACACGTGATGGTCATCTATAGCAATAAATAAAATTGGAGTGTCTGTTTGTAATGTCAAAATAATAGGCTTTTTTCATGCTCACACGGTTATTTGCACGACACCTATGCCTAAAATAACGATTAAAAAATTTTTGTCTGTCTGTCTGTCTGTTTGTTTCGGATAATCTTCAAAACGGCTAGACCGATTTCAAAAATTCTTTCACCAATGGAAAGCTATAATATCAGGGCGTAAACTAGGCTATATTTTATCCCGGTATTCCCACGGGAACGGGAACTACGCGGGTAAAACGACTAAAACCAAAGCGAAGCGAGGGCGGATTGCAGTGTAAAATAAATGAAAAACGTAACATTTACCTATAAATTTGGGGACTGCCCTCGACTTTCATGGATGCTAATTTGGTGACAATGAGACCTCATAAGTATACTCTTTGGAATAAAAAAAATATTTTGAAGATCGGTCCATAATTGCCAGTATATCGCTGAACGTACATAAAAAAAATACATAAAGTGTAACAGAACCTACTCTTTTTTGAAATTAGTAAAAAATAACGAGAATACTGCACATTTTTCAAATTAAAACAAGAAGTGTGGTTGGCGTCTCTCCCACCGTGGTACATGCGCAATGTGGATCTTCACATAGATCTTGGCTTGCCGACCATCAGGCAATTCATGAAACAGTGCTCCCGCCGCTACTTCGACTCTGCCGCGACACACCCGAACCCATTAGTGGTAAGGGCGGCTTCTTACATCCCCTCTAAAATGTCCGCGATTAAACAACCGCGACTAATACTCGACGAACCCGACGACATTATTACGCTCGCCCAGACTGAGGCATACACAGCCCGCGCGGCCTTGACAAATAGTAATAAATATCCACGTTACCGCCCCCGCCGACGGGGAAGGAAGATGTGTCGCGTTAAAATCATAAACGTGGGAGTGCCCACTTTGCCAGCGTCCGCCCGAGCCCAGGTCCGTACCCCACAGGGGGTGCCCTCGGGATGGGTCGCTTAACTTTAAACGGGTTGAGAGCCCTCAGCGCTCACCCACCAGTCCGGGTAAAGTTGTCACAGCCATCTGAGGCTAACAACTAAGTCACACAAAAAAAAAAAAAAATTGGCGTCTCTGCGACTATTACGTCAGTATCTATTCAATAAAGATCAATCACAGCTGTTGCGTCGCAATTGCTATTGCATTTAATGTATTGAAAGCAATTCACTAATTTGTGTAAACACTTATGAGACAAATTCTGCCTCCTTAACATATTGCATACAATAGGATTTTGTTCACGTATTTTCAGCCAGTTAAATGCGGCTTATTAATAAGACATGGGGACCTTGCTCACGGCTCTATAATATAATGAAATTGTAAACAACGTATAAAAATATCATGTTGATAGAGGACAAAACTGTGAGGAAATAAACATACAGTTTAAGATTTCTACAAAAAAAATATCGACATTTCAAACACATCACATCGTTCTTGTCTCTGAAAGCATATTAAACCATCATCTGTCGTCCTAAGCAGACGAACACCTCTGACTAATGAATCGGTCAGTTTTCTCTATTATTCTCATATTTCCTTTAATTCTAGAATGACGTTATCCCTTTGGACCGTGATAGTCAGATGATAGTCTTCTTCTTCTTATTTAATGGCAATAAGCTACAATAGTGTAAGCTATTGGTGCCAGTGTCGAGTTATTATATTGATTATTCACGTCTTTAGTCTTAGTCTTTCAGTCAGTCGTTAGCATGATTTGGTGCTGATATCCAAGTCATGCCTTCTCTGGGCATTTTGGCAGAATTTCAAAATGCACACAATTCCCTATTATATCATATTCACTACATTTCTGAATTATATCTGCATTATATTACATAAAATATCAGCAAAATTATTCAATATAACACTTCAAAACACTAGAATAAAGTAAAAAATAAAAAACGCTACATGACATTTTGACATTCGCGCCAAAAGTCCCAGATGATAATCGTTACGTGATAAAGAAGAGATATGGCATCGAAACACTATTACAAATATCGTTCTAACCATTCGATAAATATGACATTTAAAATCGTTTAAATTCGATAAATATGACTCAATTGTCTTTAGTGGCCGTTTTATAGAATCAAAACTATTTTATTTATTTAGTCTTTATGCACATAAATTAGTATATAAGCAGACCTAATGCCTATATTTTAATACAGTCAACCTTTGGGTGATGCCGAAATATAATAAATAGTAGGTACCATTTATATTGAAGAAATCGAAATGATTAAATTATATTTTTAAGCAATATATTCTTTTAAATATCATATTAGACGCGTTTGTCGATCTGTAAGAACTACATCTGTAGTGCTGAACGGCCGATTAGATTGGAAAGCTTAACCCAATACTATTAAATAATAAATAACGCGTCTAATAAGGTAATAATAATAAGGTAATAAAAAACGCTAAGAAATCTATTATCATCATCATTGCAGCTCGTACGTCCCCCTGTTGGACTCAAACCTCCTCCGCAATAGGAGGGAAATTAACATCACGTTGGTCAGACATGTTGTTTTTATTTTAAGTTTTCTATCTCTTGCATAGATGTTTGTATCATATAATTCTTTAATTGTCTTTTACGACATCCACGGGCAAGAAAGGAGGTGGTGAATTGTATTCTTACTCCCGTCACTACAAGGAAAGGAAAACAATAAGAAAATAAAAATCCGGTTGAACACTATAAAAAATATAATAAGTATACAATACTAGCCGCCGTATTCGACATAAATGATTCAACCTAGCTTAAAACAAATAAAACAAGACATAAATGTGTGAAAATATTAGTGACCACTCAGCAATTTCTCATGTAATGTAAAAACAAATACTACAATATTAGCACGTGGCCGCCCTATTCGACATATTATGCAAATGATTCAACCTTAGCTTAAAACAAATAAAACAAGACGTAAATGTGTAAAAATATTAGTGACCACTCGGTAATTTAACAGGTAATGTAAAAACAAATATGTACTACACTGTCACTTACATAATAATTACACATGCACCGACGTAGTACCTTTTTTAGCATTCTAAAGGAGTTGTCTTATAGCATCACGTCTGACCAGCGTGATTATAAACTATAATTTATAGTATATCAATAATTGCCTTCTTACTGTGGAGAAGTGAAGTCCCTCCAGACCCCACCTACCGTGGGATGAGGACAGAGTAATACAGTATAATGATACCTCGACGTTTTGAATACTTTTCAGCACTCACGGTTAAAAGTTAGTGCTGAAACGCTAACCTTTACTTTTTTTGTCTTGTGTGAACATAAATCATTATAAAATATCATAAAAATATATAGTTTTTATCATAGCAGGACATGGGAACTACCTAATACTATTAGCAATATCGGTAGCAGAACCAAGATGTCATCTGCCGTGAAGAGCCAGGGTTCCAAAATGGAATGGGCTTAAGCACAAACTAGGTAAAATTTCCATTCCTACTGTAATCTAACATAATCAATGATTCTAGTATTTTAATTTGTTGGTTGATTTTTAGCACACTACACTCATCAACGGCATCATAATTATCCTCTTAGCCCAATTTCTTGAGCCGACGCAAATTTGCACACGATTTGGCAATAATTTTATGACCGGCCTGACATAATTCCTCCATGGGAATGTTGTGTATGAATTGTAGACCACCGGTATCAGGTAGGTTTGGCCCAAGACAATATAAAGCTTCCGACGGTGTTGTGATACATGTGAAAATGGTCCCATGACTTCGTCGTAGCCGAGGGACAGGAACAGCGTGTAGTTTTTAGCTGGTAGTGGCGCTGTTAATAATCCGACAATAGCCCGAGATACTCCATCTATCAAAGGGCATGCGTAAAATTGCATTTTCAACGCGAAAAAAAATGGTCTTAGTCGTCTTTTACGACACCCGTGAGTAATGTAAGCGTTGGTAGTATTCGTATCCGCCACCATACAACAAAATTGCAACATGCAACTACTGTATTACATTTTCAGTGTTAAATACTTAAATGTTACATATTTAATTTCGATTACAAATTAATTTTCAGGTTAAACTTTACGATTGGCTAAATGAGAAGTAGTTAAATTTTAGTATTCAATTTATGTTCAGCTAAATATTTTGGAAATCAGAAAACCTATTATAAAACTTTGTTTCCTAATTAAGTCCTGTTTAACCTGTTTTGCTTTAACAATATTGAAGCATGTTCTTTGAAGAAGAAAAATGCTCATTTCCATTAATAAGCTATCATTATCATCCTGCTCGATGCAATATGAACTTCTTTAATAGCTACATATCGCAAATTTGTTAATGTTTTTTGAGCCGAAGCTGCCATTACACAGTAAATATCCAGTTATGAAATATTTTTATGACTTTTTTTGTGTTGCCATTCTAGATTCTCTATTAAACCGATTTGTAAGATAGGAATATCTATTGAAATGCCGCACTAGCCGCTTAATTAATTATATATACGCCTGTAGCAATACATTAGTCGCAATATTATCATCATACAGCTGTAGTTTGATGGATCAGTGAACGATTACAGTACAAGTTCCAGAATAAATCTATAATAATACTATGTACTGCTAGTGTATATTTAGTTTGTATGTTTTGCAACATTGTATAAAAATACATGACAACGTTGTCGTTATGTCATGTGCGATATTTATGTAGATCTATGTATCTATGACTTGTGACGTAGTTGCCAAGCTATCATGACGTGACTTTCGTTTGTGAAAGAAATATTTTATGAATAACTGCTAAATTGTCAAGTTTTCACCCGCGTAGTGCCCATTCCCGTGAGAAAACGGGAATAAAATGTAGCCTATGCTACTCGTTGATAATGCAGTTTTCCATTGATGAAGGAATTTTTTAATTCTGCTAAATGCCCGCGGTTAGCTCCGGGTAGTTAACGTTCTCGTAGGAATACGAGCATAAAACATGGTCCGTGTTACTCACTGATAAATGTAAAAGATTTTTAAAATAAATCTGATTTTGGTTTAGAAGTGAAAGCGTAACTAACAAGCAAATACACTTACCCATTTATACATGATATAAGTTAGGATGGCTCTACCTTAAACTTGACAAAACTTACATTTGAACTGAAATGTCCAGCAGCATTTCTTGGAAAACATAACATTGCCTTGATCAAACTGCTTGCTAGTTGTGGTGAATCATCATTATCATCATCTCAGCCCAAATATTTGGCGATTTTCCATCTCTTGCATAGATATTAAAAGCGTGTTATATTCCACAGTCGTTTTTTAAGACAAGATAAAGGGTGGTGAATTGTATTCTTACTCCGTCACAGATTACAAAATTATTTGTGCAAAGTTGTTTACATACATAGATTCACGCCTATTTCCCATAGGGGTAGGTAGAGACCACTTCCCTCCACTTGCTACGATCTTGACATACCGCTTTCGCCTCCTCCACATTCATTATTCTCCTCATACATGTTTTACGGATATTAATGACGCTATAATTAAAGTACTTTTAAATTTCAAGCCAAATTGGTTTAATAGTCTAAACGTAAAAATGTATCGAATATTTATGATCACTTAAATAAATCATACAATATTCAATTAAATATATATATATTTACGACTACCTACAGCTGTGTAATTTTTATTACAAACACCCCGCAATATTAAGTATATAGTGTAGTTAAAAATAACGAGTGTTATTTACCTGCACATAGCAATTATACAGTGTTTTTCTGCCACATAACATTGTCAAGGTCAACAGTTTTATGTGTGAATGCGACCGTAGTATACAATAACGTAATGTGTGACCTTTAAGGTTATGTTAAATTGATTCACAAGTTATTTAATAATGTTTTGATTAGAGGAAATAAATTTATAGAGTATAAAAAATATAGAATCATTATTTATAATCATCATGTGCTGTGTGGTAGCGGCTTCGAATACTACCAACCCTTGCTTTGCTCGTGAGTGTCGTAAAAGACGACTAAGAGCCCTAGATTGACCCGGACCAACTCCATCTGGTACCATTTGGGTCAACGATTACATTCCCAAGGAGGGTTGACGTCAGGCAGGCGGCCGGTCATAAAAGTCATTGCCGAAACTTTTTGCAATATGTCAAAACAGATGACATATTGCGTCGACCCCAAGTAATTGGGATAAGAGCAAGATGATGATAATTTATAATCATCATGCTGCTCTTTTTTGAACTAGCTAGGGTCGGCGCAATATATACCTACCCTGTTTCTATCATGCATATTGCGTAAGGTTTTGGCAATAGAGTTATGACGGTATGAGTTATGGTTCTCTGTCTGATGGCAACCCTCCTTGGGAATGGAATTGTTGATTACATGTCATCCAGGTGGATTTAGCTCAGGCCGATTTAAAGTTCTTAATTGTCTTCTACCGCACCCACGAGCAATGTAATAGTTGGCAGATTATTATTATTGATTCATTGTTTATATTGCGGTTATTTATTAAGATTTATTAAGCAAATATTGTTTTGATTAGTTTAAGCCAAAATATTATTATTTACTAATTGGAAAAACACAAATGTCGTCGTAAATAATGATGAATTCTTAGTTTGGTTTTTTGGAAACTGCACATTATTGCATAATTTTTGCTTTTGCTATTTTGCTTATGACACATTGGTTCTCCAAAATTACTAACTAGCCCTCCCAGCCTAATTGGGAGATTGGTTAGTCATTTTGAGTAGGTATGTTCTTAGAGATCTATTCATCCTGCATAACCCGTAGACTTCTATTGTTCGACACGGCCTCCCTACGACAATGCCTATCAGAACGGTCTGATGCTACTCACATTCAATGGTCCCCTGCGACTTTTAAGTTGTTGTCAGTCCAGTCAGTGAGGGTCCTTCTATGCTGCATTGTCCTGTCCGATTCGATCTCGTCAGTCAAGAACCATTCTTTTCCAATCGTTATGAGTTTGACAAGCGATGTGGCCTGTTCATTGCATCTACGGATATCGGTATTCCAGATTTTATCACGTAGAGAAATACCGAACACAGCCCGCTTTATAGCTCGCTGAGCCTTTTTTATGAGGTCGACATTTAGGGACCATAGACCATTTAGGGACCAAGACTATATTAAAACTGGGAACGATATAAAAACAAAGTAAATATGTCTTCCTATAAATCCATCAAATCAATCTTTTTCCACTATAAAATTACATATATCATTTAGAACCTGCAATTGCGTGGATAAATAAAATAAATTATGATTGTTATCCAAGCCTATATCGTTTATCTGAGATACGATGTCTGGGGATTATTACAGATCAACATTTATCCTGGCGTATAAGTAGCAGTTACGCAATACCTTAAGAAATTGATTTACTTCTTTTGGCATTTATGCAGTGTAAATGTGCGGCAATGTCTTGAGGCATATACCCTCATTTGCAAAAAAAACGGGCACCTAAGCAATGAACCATTTCAAATGTTAATATTTCTTTGTTTGATAATTATAGGTAGTTTTATCCACACAATTTGCTAAATTAATAAGAAAATAATCGTTTTCATCAGTATTTCATAAAATTTAGATACAATTTATGGGAAATAATGCTAAACCTCGCTAGTAGTGTATATTCGCTAGTAGTGCATATGCTCATGAAGTAAAAATAAAAAAGTTTTTTTGTTTGTTTTTCTTTAATAAAGTAAAAGCAGATAAATGTTTAGTATCGAGTGTGACCCCCTCTAGCTAAAATCACAGCTTGAATTCGTCTGGGCATGCTAGCGAGTATATCCCGGATACTTGCTTGCGGAATACGTTCCCACTCCGCAGTAATCACATTCTTCAGCTCTCTGATGGTCTGCGGAGCCGGGTGTACTGATCTCACACGCCGTTTCAGAACGTCCCAGACATGCTCTATGGGATTGAGGTCGGGACTTCGAGCTGGCCAATCCAAACGAGGAATGCCGACCTCTTGCACATACGCATTAACATCGCGGGATCGGTGGGCGCGAGCATTGTCGTCCATAAAAATCGAGTCTTCACCTAGAGCGGCCAATGCGGGTTGTGCATGAGAAATTAGAACTTCCGTTATGTATCGATGCCCAGTCAGTGAGCCGTTTTCAATGAAGACTAACTCTGTACGATCCATTGAATTTATTCCTGCCCAAAACATAACAGAGCCCCCACCATAAGGTGTGATTTCTTCGAAACATGCCTCTGCAAAGCGTTCTCCTTGTCTTCTTAGCACTCGCCGACGTCGATCTTCACCGAACAGAGATATCCTGGCTTCATCAGAGAACAAAACCCTATTCCAATCGTCTTGAGTCCATGATTCACAATTTCTAGCGAACCTAAGCCTGTGAACTCTGTGCTCACGGAGTAATTTGGGGCCGCGGGCCGGGCGGTGACTGCGTATATTGGCAGCGAGAAGCCTCCTCCTGACCGTCCATAGACTAATATGCACATTTCTTACTTCTTGGAGGTTGTTCTTAAGATCCACATACGAAGATTTGCGATTTCTCAATGCGCGACTCACAAGAAAACGATCATCCCGTGGTTGGGTACATGATTTTCTTCCAGAACCAGGCCTTCTCTCGACGGAACCAGTCTCCTGATATCGCTGCCAGGTCCTTTGGACTGTCGAGCGACTAACATTTAGCCTCCTAGCCACAAAACATTGGCTGCAACCCTCTTCAAGCAGCGCGATAATTTTGGTAGCTTTTACCACTTTATCTACCATTTTTGATACAGCCAAACAGCATTAAATAAAGCTTTGACAGTCAAGGATATGAAATTAATCGATAAAAATTGAATAAAAGTTATGAAAGTCGATGTTAACTTCTGGAACTTCGCGCCAAAAATGTAGGATAAAAAGGGGTTTTCTGTAAAAATGAACATCAAATGAAAAATTGAATTTAGAACGTACTTTTTTAAATACCACAGCATTTTTAAAACCGGCCAGTAACGTGTACAAACGATTGAAACCTTTTTGGTATTGTATCTTTTTAAATATGAATGAAAATCAAAACCGCCCGTTTTTTTTGCAAATGAGTTTATTTTCCAACGTCGGGCAATCAAAAGTCAAATACAAACGCGATAAAGTCCGTAAAAATAGCGTATTTCTATATTCGTGTAAACATCAGAAGGGATTTATTCCTCAATATAACTACCTTTCAAAAAAATTTATAGCTTATGATGGACGAGCTTATTGAGGATACTAGTTGGATTAAAAATAGTGAAGGCATATAATTTAGCATGAAACTAAAAACCAATTTACGGTACTTACAACGAATTACTAGGGTATATGGTTATTCGTAAATGTTTTATTAACAAGAACGTAAAAGATACAGGTACAGTTATTGCGAGATTGTAGTTAAAACTACAATTTTCTAGTAACTATGCAGTCTTTCGAGAGCACTGTACCTATATATTATCTTAATGAGATATATACGTTATAATTATACACATAATACATTATATGTAATTACTTAATCTAGTTTGGTTGCTAGTCACGATTGTAGTGTGAGTAATACCTTTTTAATAATAAAATTATTAAAGCAGAGTTTCATCTCATCATATCTGCTCATATAAGTCTTATGGTTGGCCTTAGGCATCCTCCACAATAGGAATGAAATTGACTTGCTGTATGTACCGCGCTGGTAGATCGTGTTTACATAGGCTTATGTCAAGTTTTCCTTCTCTTGCATAGATGTAAGTAATCTAAATATCGCATCTCTTAGCGATTTACTACATCGACGGAGAAAAATGGAAAAGAACAGTAACAGATTTCAACTGTACATTTTTGTTATTGTGATATTATTCTCTGTTATCTCGCTACTTGCAGAAATCCCCATCGCTTCACTTTTGTTTGAAGTTAGTTTTAATGTTCCACGATATGTACTACGAAATAAGAGTACATTTTGCGTCGACCCCTAGTAGGTGAGTGGGAGAAGAGCAAGATAATATTTTATCTATTTGCCAGAATCACGGTACAAGTTAAATGTTACGATGGTTTTTTTTGATGTGAAACATCTATAGGCGAGGGTGACCGTGATCGTCGCGTGGCGTTTAACGCCACGCCTTTTTTTTTTTTTTTTTTTTTTGTTTGTATTTAGCTGTTGGTCGCAGATGACCTTGACAGCTTAACGCGGGCAATGGGCGAGCGGAAGGCTCTCAACCCGGTAAGTAAGTTAAGCGAACATCGCCCGAGGGCTCCCCCTGTGGGGAACGGACCTCGGCTCGGGGCGTCGCTGAAAGCAAAGTGGGCGTGGCCACGTTTAGATTAATGATTTTTACGCGGCGCGGTTTTCGACCTCGTCGGCGAGGCCGATACCGCGCAGTTTTATGTGTTATCGCTGCGCGAGCTGTGTAGGCCCTTTCTTGGGCGATCGTGATGGCATCATCCCCTTCTTCAAGGAGATGACGGGGTCGTCGGACCGCGGATATTTTTGATGGGACGTAGTTTACCGCCCCAACCACTAGTGGATTGGGGTGAGTCGTGGCAGAGTCAAAATAACGCTGGGAGCAACGCTTCATATACTGCCTGATGGTCGGCAATTCGAGGTCGATGTGTAAATCGACATTACGAACGAACCACGGTGCTCCCGTTGCCCGTCGCATGAATCTATTTTGTAGTGTTTGTAACCTGTGGATCCTGTTTGGCCTAACGTGCGCGAACACTACACTGGCATACGTCATGATCGGCCGTATGCAGGTAGTGTATAATCGGACTTTATTTTTAAGTGATAGTTTTGATTTTGCGTTTAATAGGCAGTGAAGGCGTCCCATCACGAAGGCGGCGCGCGCGCGGACCCGCTTCAAGTGGGACAGGAAAGTGAGTCGGCTATCAAGGGTCACACCTAAGTACTTGGCCTCTCTGCTCCATGAGACAGGTCGGCCGAAGAGAGTGAGAGGAGGGATGCTGTCCGGAGAGCACAGACGGGCAGTTCGTTTAGTGAACATGACCGCTTGGCTCTTCTCGGGATTAATTTCTATTCTCCATTTCCTATACCAATTGGCAAGGGCGGTAACCGCTTTTTGGAGTGTATTAACTACGGTTGTCGGGGACATACCTGCACAATAGAGTGCGGTATCGTCGGCGTAAAGCGCCGTGTGCACACGAGTGAACTTGGGTAAATCACTTGTATACAGTGTAAACAAAAATGGGGCGAGGACCGAGCCCTGTGGAACACCGGCCTTGAGAGGATGGGAGGTCGACAACGTCCCTTCCACCCTATAGCGAAAGCTGCGATGACTCAGATAGTCATGTATTATTAGAATTAAATATTCGGGGATTTTTAATAAATATAATTTGTAAATTAAGCCCTCATGCCAAACTTTATCGAAAGCTTTCGCTACATCTAGAAATAATACACCAGTGTACCGTCCCCTGATGAACTGACTACTGGTGTATTCTACTAGTCTATGTACTTGCTGAACACAGCTGTGTTTAGCGCGAAAGCCAAATTGCGCGTCCGGTATGAGTTTGTTGAACTCTGCATATGATCGTAGCCTACTGAGTACTAATCGTTCGTATAATTTACCTAAACTTCTCAGTAGGCTAATAGGTCGATAACTGTTGGGTTCGGTACGTTTTTTGCCGGGTTTGTGGATTCCGATTACCACGGCCTCTTTCCACTGTGAAGGAAAGATGTTATATTTGAGGGCTGCATTAAATATACAACACAGTAATATTATTAAATGGGCTGGGAATAATTTAATTACTCTATTTGTAATACCGTCCGAACCCGGGGCTTTCCTAGCGTGGAGACCCCTAATAAGCGACTCGACTTCGTCGGTGCTCACTGTTGGAATAGGCATATTGTTGTCGTTGTTTATATTCGACCGCGATAAAGTGGTACGACTAGCCACTTCCGAATTAATAGTGTTGTAGTGAGACGCTTCTTGTTCGTATAATGTACTCGGCGTACACTGAAGCTCTAGGCTCTCTGCCAGACATTCAGACTTTTCGTCATCCATGAATGCCGGCGGTTGATTTATTCTACTGAGGGGAGGGAGTGTGGACACTACATCTTTTTTGAGTGAGCGGGAAAGCTGCCAGAAGGCTGTGTGCGTGGGCTTCAGCTCTTCTAAAGTGGCGTCCCATCTGCTCTGTCTCATATTATTAATTTCGGTTTTGACCTCCCTTTGGAGGGCCCGCAGGCGTTTGCGGTTCTCCTCCGTGGGGTATCGGTCGTAAACGCCACGCCTCGCGGTCCCCTAATAATTATATATTAAAAATAAAGATTTGGATGGACCTACATTTTTGTAACGAAACCATGGTGCGATTTAAAATTTTGTACACCGCCATCTAGTGAACTCAAAGTAAATTGTTACTTATAATGTATATTAATGAAAATAAATGTTTATTGAATAAAAATCATCATTTTTTGGAAAAAAATCGCGATATTTTATTAATACTTTATGCCTTAGTATATTAGTTCCTGTCGTAATCTAATGTTCTTTTATGCATAAATACTTGTTTTATAAATTAATGTAAAATTCTCGTAACTTAGTAATATAAATATACCAGTAGGTATGGTATTTAGTTTACTTTCAGCTACGAAAAATGGAGAACCGTTTTTTTATAGGCTTTTATTAGTTTCAGGTGTATATATATTTCTTTGTATATTACCGACTTCATAGGAATTGGATTTTGACTCACTTTAAACAGTCAAATTTCATTTAAAAGTTGAAAATTTAAGGAGGACCAATGACGTTAAAATTATTTAGATAGCTTGTCTTATTATCATTACAGAATTAAAAATTTCTTTATTAAATATATTGCAGCTGAGAGTTGGTCGTTAGCTCGATAAATGCCGCCATTTCTGTTTTCTAAATCACACTCTTCGTGCGGAAAGAATGTCTGTGAACGGATGAAAGCATTTCATTTTTTATAGGCTTTTATTAGTTTCAGCTGTGTATTTATTTGTTTGTATGTCACCAACTCCTTAAGAATTGGATTTTGACTCCCTTTAAACAGCTTGTCTTATTATCATTACAGGATTAGAGAGTTTTTTATAAAATATATTGTAGCTTAGAGTTGGTCGTTTGCTCGATAGATGCCGCTATTTCTGGTTTATAAATCGCAAATTATTTCAAGCTACGTTTTAGAAGGTTCATTTCGTTTGTACTAAATGACGTTACCATAAATATGAGTCGTAAAGTCAATTTTAAAATGGATAATTTATTCGATACGATACCTACCAAAAAGTACTTATTGACTAAAATATCGAATACAAAAGTATCGGTATCGAAATAAAAGTACTCGATACCTAAAGATAAAGTAAATAAAAGTACTCGATACTTTAAATAGTACGTTACTTATCTTTCGATACTATTCATGAGTTCAGTATCGATACTTTATATTCGATACCGTGTCGCTACTCGTACAAAATAGTTTCGATGTTTCACATCTGTCGGGCGTCCTGAGCGACGGCTCACTTTTTTTAAGTAAGAAAATACATGATTCGCCAGAAGTTGGCATGTAAATTATTTTATTTTAGAGTGTAATTCTAAACACAGTTAACACATTAAAATCATATGAAAATTATATTTTTACTTACAACGATAGAAAATGACGGTATTTATAATTCAGAAAAACAGTGCAATTCAGTGTCATAATTTAAATGCGAATTATCAATGAGAATTTAAATAGGTAATTAATTATGTAAGTAAAAAAAAAATAGTAATAATGTCAAATTCTAGATTGCTATGCTATGTCATTGTTTATAAAATATGACATTTAAAAAATCAATTAGGTATAGTATAATAGCGTTGTTCAATTAATAATTAACTAGATTTTCTTTTAAAGTTATTTTAAGTTAAAATCTTAGTGTAAAATAATTTTTTCAAATTACTAAAAATTATTTATGCCTTTAAAACATGAGGTATTTTATTTTATACTAGCAACCTGTTCGCGTGGGAATACCGGGATAAAATATAGCCTATGTTACTCCCTGATATTATAGCTTTCCATTGCTGAAAGAATTTTTGAAATCGGTCCAGCTGTTTTGAAGATTACCCGGAACAAACAGACAGACAGACAGCCAAAAAAAATATAAAGTGATTTTTAGGCATGTGTATAGTGCAAATAACCGTGTAAGCGTGAAAAAAGCCTATTATTTTGACATTACAAACAGACACTCCAATTTTATTTATTGGTATAGATAGCAGTGGTAACATCAAAAATGTTTTCTTAGCAGAGTAATATAGTCGTCACGAGGGAGAGCACACCGTCCTGCCACCACTGTAATTGCACACTCAAGGTGTGTGCCGCGTGGGCTGGGCAGCGCCGTGATCTCGTCGCAATCATCGCTGCCGACCAACGCTAGGGAGATGATCAGGTGGATAAATTGGTTTAGGGAGGTTTTAATGTAGAGGAGGAAAGGACCATACAACATTTTAGTAATATTTTGTACTAGCAACCCGCCCTCGCTTCGCTTCGGCTTCAGTCGCCTTAGCCGCGTAGTTCCCATTCCCGTGGGAATACCGGGATAAAATATAGCCTATGTTACTCCCTGATATTATAGCTTTCCAATGGTGAAAGATTTTTTGAAATCGGTTCTGTGGTTTAAGCGTGAAAGCGTAACAAACCAACATCCTTATTTTCGCATTTATATTATTAGTAAGGATGGGAATTCGAACAGCGCTTCGTGACCGTATTTGGAACTAAAATTTGGTAGCATGATCATCTTATTTTTTATAGTTACAGTAGAAGTAAACCCAAAATGTATGTGGATGCGATAGCACGAATCCTTTTTGATGTAACATACGTCATTTACTATAGTGAAATAAATATGTTGTCCTCGACATTTTCACAATAAAATGACTATCGAAAGGTGTTAAATGTATGTTTCTTAGCAAAATTAAGATTAAAACGAGTTTACAAACACTCCATTATCAGACAAATTACCAAGTGGTCACACCCATTGCTTATCTACACGTGAAAATGTTATAAAGTATTTTTTTAACGACGATGAAGTAAGATTGCTCACTATCATTCCCTCGTTATCTAAGATTATAGGCTTACATGTTACGATAGACCGTTTCATATCTTGAATATAATAATTTCCGCGCGGTAAAAGCGAGTACCCCACACTAGGTGAGCTGACGATATCTTAATATTGCAAGGAACTATTGAATTTAAATTAATCCGTGTGTGACGGAGCTAGAACATCAACACCTATCTTGCTCGTGGACGTCGTAAAAGATGACTGAGGGATATAAAATGCCAATAATATCTATGTAAAACATAAAACCCTATATCAATACGTCTAAACACCGCGGCGTAGTAGGACAATTTCCCTCCCAAGTGAGACTTCTGTGGGCTGAAATGACGATGATGATATGATGCAAGAGAAACAGGAATGTTCTGAGCGGCATTCTTGTTAGGAAATAGGACGGCGTTCCCCACAGCCTGCCATAAACAGAAAAATCATAAATTTTTAAGAGATTGTTTATTTCAGTTTTATGTTTTTGCGCCTAATGGAAAAGAGAGGATACAAGTCTCCTTCCAATTACACCAGCAAGGCTTCTAACTAATGCAAAATGACGAGGCTCGAATATACGAGCTATCTTAGTAGCGCTACCGTAGCATGTAAATCGAGAGAAGGTGTCAATCATATATCAATTTCATATTTTGAGCCACTTATCTGTGTTAATTTAAATTTCATGGGCGTGTTGTGTACTAGTGATAAAAAATTAGAAGAAGAGAACAAATGCGGAGAAGGAAGCGACACAAAGCGACGAATTGAATCACCAAAGTAACTTTTGCGTGCTAGGCATATAAAATCAACTTGTAGGTATCATACAGTGTCATGCCTTATATAGAACGTTATATTTATGAAAGTACAGTAGTGTGCAGCTCCCAGTTTTCTTACCAGGCACTGTATAGACAAGTACGTCAAGGACCCAAGTCCTTAGCCGCTCAGCAATGTTTCAATTTAACTCCATAATCAACAACTGCAAGAGAATTAAAGAAGTACCTATATTTCTTTCGATTCTACTTTTATTCTGTTACTACCAATGCTAATAAAAATTTCAATAGACAGAATTTTTTTAAACAATGTTTTTGAATTTTAAACACTTTATGTTAAAAAAATATATAAATTATGTGCCATGTGGTGACGGAGTAAGAATAAAATTCACCACTTCCTTGCTCATAGATGTCGTAAAATACGACTAAGGGATATAATATCGCTGAGCTGGCCACGGACGAAAAGGAACTCGGTGGTCGGCCCAGTGGCGAAGGAGAAGAAATACAGTGGGTTATGGAGCCACGCGGCGCCCTTTTGTCACCCTGGACGGAGCGGACGCCGTGTGAGCTGACTATAGCCCACCCACAATAATAAAAAAGAGGATATAATATGCATATAACATTTATGCAAGAGAAGGAAAAGTCAAAACGTTATACAGCATGTCTGACGACTCGTCATACTTCGTCGAATAGTAGGTCAATTTCCCTCCTATTAGAGAGCGAGCTCGAGCCCAGCAGTGCGACGTTTATGAACTGAGACGGCGACGTTAAAAATTTTAGGTTACTTCTGAGCTCTCAGCTTCTAGGAGCGGTGTTCCCAATCGATTCGGTAGACCGCGACATTCTGCCACCTTACAATTACGCCAATAGCCACCACATGGCTAATAAATTTAGAATAGTGAAGTATCATAGACAAAACTAAGTATATCTATTGCATTCTATTGCACACCGCTAAGATACGCAGGCCGTTACATAAATAGTACGTGAGACAGTACCAATTTATACATAAGTGCAGATGCATATGCAAATCAATGATACGTATAAATCAAATAATAAATCTGGACTTTTCAGACGTAATATTTGAATTTGTAAAATCAATTAAATATTTTTTGTGCCACCTATGGCCCAGGCACATCCCTCCCAGATGTCCAGAGTGCTATAAAAGATACCAATTTATCTTTAGCCTTTGAAGATATATACTTTGTATTTTGAGGCAAAATTACAATATCGAAAACTCGAAATAAAAGTCGTTTGACCAGCAAGATATAGTGGGTTAATTTCCCTCCCATTATGGACTTATGGAGGTGGCTCAAGGGCCAAAAGTGGGATGTATATGAGCTGTTTTTGTTTTTTTTCTTGGTAGGCGACTATGGTGCAGTCACACTTTGTCCGATCCGTCCGGGGCGGCGGGCGAACCCCCAACCTGCCGGTTGCACACCTCTCTCAAGCGCCAAATGAACGGGCCAACTGTACCCGGCCATGTATATAGGCTGTGATGATGATAATGATGAAGAATACTGTGCGGGACAACACAATCTAATTAGAAATAAGAACGTTAGCATGTAATTAGAATAACTACCAATTAGATAGATATAAGTTTGTAAATAATTAATTTAATAAAAGTTTTAAATATAGTCATAGAATCCAATAGTATAAGGTCAGCCAACATATATAAGGTCAGACAACATTTGTAAAGTCAGACAATCGACCAGCGGACCAAACTAATGCAGCGCTCTGATTGGCTCAGCCAAATTTGCGGTATTTACAGTCAGCGAACCGCAACGTATTGAAGGGGAGTCGCTGGTCATATAAACCGCACCGATCAGTGGGATCGTCACGGGTTGAGAGCCCTCAGCGCTCACCCACCAGTCCGGGTAAAGTTGTCACAGCCATCTGAGCCAAAAAAACAAAAAACAAGTGGGATTGTCACTGCAATCGCGAGCTTCATGGAAACAACAAGGAAAATATATCAAGATAGAAAATGCCAGAAACATTTATTTCTTCAAAAAGTCTTCACCAATCCAGCAATCCCGTACAAATACAATGCATTAAAATATAGAATAAAACAAACTTGAGTCCTCAAAATAATAATATTCGCAGGCATTGTCATCTTTTCAAACTGTACCTATAAAACATAGATATTATAGTCCATAAAATATAGCTTGATCTCTGTGACAGTTGTCACTAGTGCTGTCACGCTTACGATGAAGTCCGTAGTTTTTTATCGATAGAACTCTATTTTTATTATTGTGATTTTCTATTATAATTGAAATACAATCAATGAAAAGTTTTTTTAATTTAAATCAAACAAAAACTGTTTTTTGACTGTTTTAATTATTCGAAAGGAGTACAATCAAGGTCAATTTCACTATTGTTATCATGACTGGAGCGATCCTGCTAGAACATTCTTGATTTTTTGCCTTAGTAGGACTGTCCATATTAAGGCAAAAAATGCGCAATTGATCGATTGATCTAACGACTGATCGTTAGATCAATCGATCAATTGCGACTGTTTTATGAATTAACATGTTTAGTGTATTGACAATAATGCCTACATAATATTATCATTTACTCTGAGACAAAAAGTAGTTTTTTTTAATGTTTAATTTATTCAATTTATGTGTTTTATAATGTAACTGCTTGTTGTAATTGTAAAAAAAAAAATGTTGTCGATATACATATACATATATCGATTGTCGCATCTCTTTTTTATTTTCAGTATAACCTTGTACGTGCGTAAGCGTCATTTTTCTTTAAATTGCTTAGTAGGTATTTCAGTACTTTTAGGCATGAATATTAATATTTTTATATTTATAAGCTTAGGCTTCAGCTGCAAAAAAACTGGCACAAAAAGAATGAAAATATATGTGATACAAAATAAAATTGTAAACATGTCGCACGTTCAAACTTACGTCGCTTTCGTTGACATCTGTTATAATTATTATATGAATTTTATGGACAAACTTTTATGGACTATTTATAGTTCATAGCAACCGGCATGCGTACAGCCAATATCGTATGGTTTAGTTCAATTATATTCTTATCTATGATAAATATCATATTACAAAACGGTTTAGCTAAAAAGTAACGCATCGCATAAAGTTGTAAACGACGCTATATTTACACATTATATCAGACTCAATAGACAAATACATAAGGACAGTTTTCAGTTGTACATATCTAAATAATCGTCTGATTACATTTAAATGTGATATTTTTATAGCATTTCTCCGTGTGGTAACGGAGTAAGAATACAATTCACCACCTCCTTTCTTGCCCGTGGGTGTCGTAAAAGACGACTAAGATATTAGGTCCTTACATATGAAATTAGCGTTTTGTCGTACTGCCCACTTTGAACTGAAATATCTCCTCTTTGGTGAAGAATTCCAAATTCAAATTTATAAATTCATTTAGTTGGTACATTTGAGTTTTGAAAACAGTCATTTATTTGTTTTTCCCTCAATATTTTTTTCTTTGGCGTCGCTTATTACCGCACAATGGAAAACATGAAATATCGGTATATTTACGAGTATGAGTTCTACCGTGGCACCAGTGCTGCACAAACAGCTCGAAGGATTAATGCTGTGTACGGCGTTGGTGTCGCAAAAGAAAGCACGGTTCGTTTTGGGTTTCAACGTTTTCGTTCTGGAAATTTCGACCTTCAGAACCAACCCCGTGGACGGCCGGAGACCAAAGTGGCAAATGAAGAATTAAAGGCTATTGTGGAAGTGGATCCATCACAAAACACTTCAGAGATAGCTACAGGCTTCGAGGTAAGTGACAAAACTGTATTAATCCACTTGAAACAAATCGGGAATGTAAAAAAAATAAAATAAAAATCTTGAACGATATCTCATGAATTGAGTGAATCGAACTTGCAAATACGCGTCGACTGCTGTGTTACTTTGCTCAACCGACACAATAATGAAGGGATTTTAAATCTAATCATTACTTGTGATGAAAAGTAGATACTGTACGATAATCGGAAGCACTCGTCGCAATGGCTGCACCCTGGAGACCCAGTCAAATCCTGCGCTAAACGAAAATTGTCTCAGAAAAAGCTACTTGTGAGTGTTTGGTGGACTAGCGCTGGTATCGGTCACTACAGCTTTCTAAAATCTGGCCAAACTATTACAAGGCAAAAAAAATCAACTCCGATGCGGCAGTCCAAAACACCTTCAAAGAATTTATTGATTCTCGCCCCCATGGTTTTTTTAGTAAAGGGATCAATGAACTACCTATGAGATGGCAAAAGTATGTACTACTTTGATTAATTAAATATATTTTATAAAAATAAACTGACTTTATAGTCCTCCCGTACAAAACGCCAATTTCATATGTAAGGACCTAATATATAATACGCATATAACATCTATAAAAGAGAGGAGAGAGGGGGAATTCGAAATAAAACCCTATAGGTACCAACACGTCTGACAGTCTGACTAGAGCGAAGTAGTGGATCAATTCCCTCTCATTGTGGAGGATGTTAGAGCCCAATAGTGGACGTATGTGAGCTGTGATTATGACGCAAGAATTAAAAACCACCAGTTATATTTTGAATGAACAAGAAAAGTTTATTAGTATATATCGAAGTTATTAAACTTGTTAAACTACCGATTAGGTTTTCAAAATTCACTAGTAAGAATGCTACAATTAGTGTTGCCCAAAAAAGTCTTGGTCTTGCAGTCTTGGTCTTGGTCTTGCAAGAAATGCGAGACCGAGACCAAGACCAAGACCGCTTAATTTTTGCAAGACCAAGACCAAGACTGGCCCTGTAAGACTTGAGCAAGACCAAGACTGAGCCTGCAAGAGTCTCGCGGTCTTGCATTTAATTCAAATCACCATTTCAGCTTATACACGGTTGAGCTCGTGTCTTCTACATAATAGGAGGGAAATCGCCACGGTGATCGGCCGTGTTGTTACAGGGTTTCATGTTAAGTTTTCCTTCTCTTGCACCGATGTTATATATATTAGCCCTTAGTCGTGGGTTCGCACTCGCGGGTAAAATAGGGGGTGACGAATTGTATTCTTTCTCCGTCACTACACGGCAAGTTAAATCAGTCTTGAGATATCCATCTATTGGCCAATCGATTCCCAATATTGGTGTTCGCTTTTCAGAATTACTCTTTGGAAAGGCTTAAGGACAAAAATACCATAATCGTCACCCTGTTGGTTAGTCTTGATAAGTTTCACACGAGAGTGCTCTTGCCCATTATATTTATATATCCGTTTATTCATTAGCCCAACGACGTCCACTGTTAGACATAGAAATATGCCTACAATTAATCTACATAAATAACGCCCAGACTGCGAGTCTAAAGTCTAACTTTTTATTAGCTGCAGTAAAATGACGTTTCTAAATGTCATTCCGTAAAATAATGTTGACAGCCTAATCTCAATAGGGATGTGATTCAGTTCACAAAAGTTTACAGAATATCTAATCGTTCCATAGCTGACTCATAATGATCATACTAAATTCTATTTAATATTAATGTAAATAAAAGGCTGTATAAACGTTGATCCTTTTAGACATATACAAGGTAACACTCAAGAAAACGCTCTCTCAAGTTGGTAGTACTGGTTTTTGGTTACGGTGCTACGATGACGCTTGACCGCCATTTTGTTTCGGTTGTCATTCGCTCATTCGGCTTCATACTTCTGTTTTGAGTGCATGAATAACTTTGATTTGCCCACTGCGCGTTGTTTTTGTTATCATTATTGTTAAACTTATGTTACGTTGTGTTTGTTTTTCATTACCTGTTTTCGTTAATCGTGTTAGTTTTTTTCTGTTTGATACATTGAAGACATGGATGCTCTGCCGAGCACATCGCAAGATGGAGACACATTTTTATCTCCTAAGAAAAAAAGGCCACGTGTAGCTCTAAGTGCAACTGAAAAACTTTGGGTCCAAAACGTTTACAAATATGTGTTTGAAGTGAAATCGTCAGAATCAAACATTGAAGTTCCAAAAACAAGTGAATGCGTTAACAAGGTGGCTGAAGTCTTGGGAATATCCGTCTGCACAGTTTATTCCGTTTTAAAGGAGCACAAGGAGAACGACAGCGAATCACCAAAACCTCCCGAAAAAACGAGCCTAAAACTTACATTTAAAGATAAACTTGATGATTTCACATTCACTGCTGTTAGACGAATTGTACATCAGTTCTTTCATAGAAATGAAATACCCACCATCGCAAAAGTTAGTTTACACATGTCGTCACTCATCTTTTTATTATACGTTATGTATGTTTTCTCCCATCCCATGTGTAATCTTAACCAATTAGGTAATAACTTTAATCATTTTTAGGTGCTGCAAGTTGTAAATGATGACCCAGGATTGCCCAACTTCTCGAAAGAGACATTGAGAAAAATTATGAAGCATCTTAATTTCGAATTCGCTACTCGATCACGCAAGAGTG
Organism: Lymantria dispar; assembly: GCA_032191425.1. NCBI lineage: Eukaryota > Metazoa > Arthropoda > Insecta > Lepidoptera > Erebidae > Lymantria > Lymantria dispar. The sequence continues at coordinate 11,090,527 of CM063455.1, forward strand.
TGCTTATTGATAGACAAGATATCATATCATGGCACCAGCGCTACCTGCGTTTAATTAAACAATATCGTAGGGAGGGAAAATACATATATTATCAAGACGAGACCTGGGTCAACGCTGGTACGTGTCAACTCTTAGTTTCTTCTATTTGTTCCCTTTTTGTTTTGATGTCGAAACTTATGATTCTTTTTTGTTCTTTTCTAACTTCACTAAAAAAGATCAATCCTCTAGTATAGTAATAATAATAGGTTAAAAAAATACATTACAACTTAATATTAAATCTCAAAAAAAATCCAAACTGATTATTCATTTATGATTCACTCATTTAACTACATCCCTATTTATTTTTCTTCAAAAACCGGCAACCCACAAAACGTCATTTTACTGCAGCTAATAAAAAGTTAGACTATAGGTGTTATTTTATAAAAGAATTATTATGCGTAGATTGGTATGTACGTTATTATATTGTGATCTTTACGTACGTATGTACGTAAAGATCACAATATAATAATATGAAAGAGAAGTAAAACTACTAGAAATAAAATTCTACACTAACATGTCTGACCAGCGTGGTATAGTAGGTCAATTTTCCACCTACTGGGAGTAAGATTAAGCCCGGTAGTGGCACTTTTATGAACTGAGACGATGACGACGATTATCATACTTTTGGTGACCCTCTTCATAGGTATATTATTAAAAACTATTATTATCTATACTTATCATAAATCGAGAGAAATTGTTTATTTGAACGCCCTAATCTCAGAAAAAAAATCCAAAAGAATGTTTTTTGTCGGATAGTATGTTTATCCAGAAAAGTTTTAGGCTCTAATACATACCACTCCGACATACATATTGGTAAATTGGTCCGGAGCAATGTCTATAAAGGGTAATAAATCGGACAACATTTTAAAGCTGTTAAGGGTTCTCCGTAGTAGCCGTTGTTACGGCAACTACCTACTTACATAACAAAAATTGTGATTAAAGTAGGTATGTTATAGATATTATAAATGGTGATATTGTTTTTGATGCCAGGGGGCGATATGGTTATTTAAACGAAATAATAGCATTATATGGATAGGTAAGTAAAGCAAGCGAAGCTGTTGGAACAGCTAGTATTAAATATATCTAGAGGTAGGTAGGTAGAATTATAGGTATCAAAATCGTCATTAACACATTCCTTTTTATAGCGCAACTATTAGGTATGGCCGGACATTGTTAACTTGAAGGCGAATATTAACATTACCCTTTATTATAAAAAAATATTTAAAATAACATAAAATTTATTGTATCAACTGCCCCGTGTGGTGACGTCTTAAGAAAACAGGGTCGCAGTTCCTTCCTTTGGCATAGGAGTAGTAACGCTGTCTAATGTAACACCAGGAGAATAGGAGAGTAATCTTCCTCAGTGGTACAGGTTATATTCAATAGTGGACTATAGGCTAGCAGATGGATACATAGGATAGGATGATATTTGATTAATTTAGTTGGATTTTTCCCTGCCATGATAAATGACTGTTACGTTATTCCAACTGCAAGACTTGTAAGACTCTGCGAGACTCTTGCTGCAATACCAAGACCAAGACCAAGACTCGGGTGCGCAATACCAAGACCAAGACCAAGACTCGGGTGCGCAATACCAAGACCAAGACGAGACCAGGTGTGATGTTGCAAGACCAAGACCAAGACTAGTCCAGGTCTCGTCTTGGTCTTGCATTTGGGCAACACTAGCTACAATATCCCAAAACCGAGAATCATCCGGCGCTTCGGGGAATTCCGAAAAAACTAAATTATCGTTCTCTTTTAATTACTCACTGCAACTGACTATAAGAACTTTTCTAACAGGTAAGCTATAGAGAATGTTTTGCTTCGTCAGTGCCAACATTCACATTTACCTCACGGTGCCGTGTTATGGTCGGCCACGAGACTAGACAGTTCTTTATTGGCATAGGTTAGGTAGCCGTTGGCAACAAACTGGCATGCCTTTGCCGCTTTAATCTCGTTTATTATTAAAGCCCTGCGGCGCGTTCCGATGACATCAATAATGATTATTGAACTCTTGAAAACAAACACGTATTCTTACGCACTTTTTTGGTCCACTCGTCTTAGTTGTGACTGAGAATCGTCAGAATTAAGCAAAATAGATTAATCTGTTTATTTTTTAAATAATGATTTATCACGAATTCTGAAATTATTGCCTGGAGATACCTACGGTTTGCTTTTATATTACCCTAGTGTAAAAGCTATACAGTGAATAACCGGTGCGCTTCCGCTCTGCCTTGTCCTTTACGGAGAAAAGCGTGACTTTGGTAAAACTCTGAGTAGAAGTCAGATATAGCGCTTAAACTTCATTCGTTTCTACCACACAATAAACAATCTGTAGCCAATAAATGACGCGAACGGTCTTGAGGTATAACGCAAATGGCTTCCGTGATTTTATAAACGACAACCTATCGAATAAGTTCATAGATATAAATAATTTTATTCAATAATTATTATATTTATTACACCATAAAGCGTATAATTATACGCTGTGTGGTAGCTGCTACGAATACTACCTACCCTTACATTGCTCTTGTGTGGCGTAAAAGAAGACTAAGGTGCTCATAACATCCGTGCAAGTAAAATAAAACTCTATACCAACCGGTCTGACCGGTGTGGTGTAAGCAGTGGCGTAGCGTGTGTCACTGTCGCCCGGGGCGGAGTTATAATTTGCCGCCCTTTTGACATCGTAAAATTAATAATTGTTGGTGTTGGTAAGAAAAAACGTAACGAAATGAAAGAATTGAGTGAAAAATATTTATTTCAAAACGATGTAAGTACATGTGTAAGTAACATGACTGTGTTAAAAGTTTAATAATTTACACTATTTTTTTTTTATTTTTTTTTTCGGGTGGGTTGCGGTCGGCGCGCTCCTCGCACCACTCCGTCCGGGGCGACAGAGGGGCGTAAGCACGCACACTCGCAACCCACCCACGTGCACGTCGCCTTCGTTGTTGGGCCGACCACAATAATTTACACTATAAAATTAATGTTTAATAAAGTCTAAACAGTCTAAAACTCTACTTTTCGCGACTTACGCGCAGCGAAATCATTTAATCGGTCCTTGGACCCACCGTGTGTAACATCGGGTACGACTGGGCGTTGGAGGGGGAGCCTCCCGCCCGGGTTGGGCGTGATTTGGCGGGCTCGTCACAGCCCGCGGTGGGACGCTAGAGGAAACGGCAAGCTTGGCGACTCTAGGCACCAAAGAGATCGTCAGGCGGCTCGGAGCGTTGGGGTTGAGGGTGGCCCTGGACAAGATGGAGGCCATCCTGTTCCAAAGGCCCCGCATGGGCCCTCCTATCGACGTCTCGATCACCGCCAATTCGGTTGATATCAGCATCCGGGCGCATATGAAGTATTTGGGCCTGGTGTTCGACGGGCATTGGTGGTTCCGAGAGCATTTCCGTAGGCTTGCTCTACGGCTCATCGGCGCGGCGTCCGCCCGATCGTGGCATATGCCGAACGTGGGCGGACCGAGCACTACGTGTCGACGGCTGTACGCGAGGGTCATCTGGTCGGCAGGGCCACCTGTATGGCGCGCCGGTGTGGGCTGTGTGACGATCAGCTACCCCAGCTGATCGTCCGACTCAGGGCTCTACTGTGGCGACCACAAAGGGCCATGGCGGCCAGGGCCATACGTAGATAACGCATGGTGTCGACGGAGGCAGCGTGCTTGTTGGCCGGAACTCCTCCGTGGGACCTGGAGGCGGAAATGCTCGCCGGTTTGTATCGGCGGGTGTCGGTACGAGTGGAGGGCGGTGTGATCTCTTTGAGGGAGCTCAGCGCCTGACGCGTCGACACCCGCTGAGACGTCATTACCCGTTGGGCAGTCCGGCTGGATAGGCCTCGGTTCGGTGTGCGGACCATGGAGGCCTTCCAGCCGGTGTTGATGCAGTGGTTAAAATGGCGGCACGGGGTGCTCTCCTTCCGACTGGTGCAGGTTTTGACAGGCCAGGGATGCATCGCTAAATACCTGTATACGGTCGTTAGGAGGGAGAGTACACCGTCCTGCCACCACTGCGATTGCGACGAGGACACGGCGCAGCATACGCTCGAGGTTTGTGAGTTTGTGTTCGGTGCTGGGTGAACTGAGACGCGGTCTCAGCCTTTGCGAGGCAGTAGTCTCGCGGAAGGGGGCGACGGAGCGCGTGCGCGGGGAGCGTCTCCTCGACGACGTGAGCCGCCGCCGGTGACTGGGGTGGCGTAGGCGCGACTACCTGCGCCTCATGTCGCCCCAGTCGAGGCCGCGGGTGACTGGACCGGGGATTTAATCCGTCACGGTCATGGGTTACGGGTGTGCGTGCTTATGCCCCTATGGCGCCCTGGACGGAGTTTTGCGAGGAGTGCGAGGACAGAAACTCACCACCCCCCCCAACCCCCAAATAAAAAAGTGTACGCACAAAATATTTTTCTTCCAATTTTGCCACCCTTCTAATAGTGGCGCCCGGGGCGGTCCGCCCCTCCGCCCCCCCCCCCCCCCTTGCTACGCCACTGGGTGTAAGCCAATTTCTCTTCTGTTGTGGAGAAGGCTTGTGCCCAAGAGTGGGACATATATGTATAAGCTAAGATGATGACTATGAAACAAGAATACATATTTAATCAACACTAAATAATCCGTGTGGTGACGGAGTAAAAATATAATTCACCACTCCCTATCTTGCCCGTGGATGTCGTAAAAGACCACTAAGGGATTTAATACGCATATAACATTATGCAAGAGAAGGAAAACTCGAAATAAAACGCTATACCTTTCTTTTTTTTTTGCGGTCGGCGCGCTCCTCACACCACTCCGTCCGGGGCGACGGAGGGGCGTAAGCACGCACATCCGCAACCCACCCACGATGCACGTCGCCTTCGTCGTTGGGCCGACCACCGGAGCAGGGTTACTTGTCATCAGTGGTCGGCCCGACGGAATACTGTTTGGGGTACCAAAACGCTATACCTACCATCTTGTTTGATCCGTATGGTATAGTAAGGAAAATTTCCCTCCTATTGTGGAGGCGGTTCGAGCCCAACAGTGGGACGTATATGAGCTGAAATGGATGGATGGAATGGAATGGAAATTGTTAAGATGATGATTTCAATAAGAAACCCACATTGTGCTACGACATCTTGTAAATATATGTCTATAGAAACTTTCGATAATACAAGTTTATTGTGTACTAGCTGAACCGACCAACGTTGTCATGTCTTAACTATTGTATAATTAATAAAATAAATATCCAGTATCAACAATTTGATGTCAAATGTAATTGATTGCCACGTTATAATTAAATGCAACTTGATAAGGGTTAAGCCCCGGGTATTTTTTGTACGTTTGATTGCTGACATTTTTAAAAACAAACTGTTAAAATTAAAAAAAAAATCAATTATATTCTTTGTTATGTCAAATCAATGAAAACAGTATATTAAAAACAAACAAAATCTCTATATTAAATTAAACTTTAAATACAAACGTGATGGAAAAAAAAATCCCAAAAACACTATAATTGAAATGAAATTACACGAAATGATAAATAAACCATGTATTAACCGATCCATCTATTTTAAACGATATTTGCAGCGCGCATTCAATAGCTGACATTTATTTCAAATGACTGGTTATGTCAAACAACTAACAATCACGTAAAGTTAATATTGTTGTAAGGTTTTCTTAAATTTTCTAATGTTTTGCTCAACTTTCTTATTTTTTTCTTTCATAAGAACATTCTCCTGACAATATTAAACACAACCAAAAAAGAATTAGCGAAATTGTTCCATTCGTTCACGCGTGATGCGATGACCAAGGGAAATAGAGATTCATTTTTATATATCATCATCATCATTTCAGCCTATCGCCGTTCACTGCTGCCACAATGAGCGGTCCTGTGCCGCCTGCATCCAACGACGCCCAGCTACTTTCACTAGGTCATCGGTCCACCTAGTGGGGGGGCGTCCTACACTGCGTCGTCCGATACGTGGTCGCCACTCGAGAACCTTTCTTCCCCAGCGGTTGTCGGTTCGTCGAGCGATGTGGCCTGCCCATTGCCACTTCAGCGTGCTAATTCTTCGTGCTATGTCGGTTACACCCGTTCTTCTGCGGATTTCCGTATTCCGGATTCTATCTCGCAGAGAAATCCCGAGCATAGCCCGCTCCATAGCACGCTGAGCGACTTTGAGCCTTGATATGAGGCCTACATTTAGGGACCACGTTTCCGTGCCGTAAGTCTTCACTGATAACACACACTGGTCAAAGACCTGTGTTTTCAGACACTGAGGTATGTTGGACGGAAAGATCCTCTTAAGTTTCCCGAACGCTGCCCAACCGAGTTGGATTCGTCGGCTGATCTCTTTCTCGAAATTGGATCTACCTAACTGGACTGTTTGTCCTAGGTAAACATAGTGATCGACAACTTCAAGAATCGCATTGCCAACTAGGACCGGTACAGGAATGACATGGGCATTTGACATGACTTTCATCTTTCTTCTTTTTATATATATAATATAGATTTTATTTATATATGTATACTAGCAACCCGCCCTCGCTTCGCTTCGGTTTTAGTCGCTTAAACCCGCGTAGTTCCCGTTCCTGTGGGAATATCGCGATAAAATATAGCCTATGTTACTCCCTGATATTATAGCTTTCCATTGATGAAAGAATTTTTGAAATCGGTTCGGTGGTTTAAGCGTGAAAGCGTTACAAACAAACATCCTTACTTTCGCATTTATAATATTAGTATGGATGTAAATTCAAAAATAAGTCAATGACTTACTGTTTGTCCTTGGCACAAAATGTACTTGAATACCTGCCTAAAAATTTTATGCAAAATGTATTATTGCAGCTGGAAATATATTGCATCTAAAATATTACATTACTTAATTTTTTTATAGTGTAAATTTTGTAGCGGAACGAAATGTGGTGTGTAAAAATAATTAGATTGAAATAAACAGAGAATAGCGAATACTCGAGTTTTTATAACTCAATTATTTTTTTAGCTCATATGTATGCCACTGTTAGGGCGAGCCTCCGAGAGGCCCGCGAGGGTCTGTTCTATCACGCTGTCTATTTAGCCAGATTATTTTATTTCCAGTTTATCTATACTTGCTTTAATGCCATCTATCGAAGGATGTAAGTAACGCAATAACGTACGAGTTATATTTAGTTAAGCTAAACAATTGTTTAATTAAATTATGGGTACCTATATTATTAGATAAAGTAGATCTTTAACTAATTACTATCGCCCCAGACGACCAAATACAAATCAAGATCGTCTCAGAACCTATAAATTATTTCAGAGCTTATGATGTGAAAATGAAAAAGAACCTTAGAATAAATAATTCCAAAATAAATCCACACTCGAAGATTGCGATTTTAAATAACTTCTTAACAAAAACAGGTGCTTAGGTAATTTGCCGTAAAATAATCATGTATATATAATTGCATATCTAATTATTATAAAGAACATTTGAGTTATTCGATACCAAAGCTAAATGAATCAACAGCTCATTATTTTCTCACTCACTGATTCAGATAGCATTTTAATGTTCAGAATAAAGCGTTTTTATTCAACCTTGCATTTAATTCGATGATATTGAGTAAGTGGGTATAAGCTGAAGTTTTTAATTTATGTAGTTATAAAATTTTGCATGTCAACTATTTTCGTTTTGTCCTATTTTTATATAAACGGTAACCCGGCCACATGGAGGGTATGGTGTACTAAATCGCCCGGCGCGATGAAAGAGCCTTGACCTGGGGCCAACGAGGCAGGCTTCCCAGGTAGATTGCCTTTCCTATACATAGTACTATTCGGTCTATGGTCACTTCGTTGCCGTGATTAGCGTATAAGCCTTAATTTAAGATATGTCATCTGAAACTTTGTCATACACATCATCATCATCATCACAATCATCATCAATTTTGCTTCAAATTTTAGTACTCAATTTATGTTCAACTAAATATAACTCCTGGGAAAAGTTTCTTCACATTCTATATGAAAAATCAAGATATTTTTTTCGAAGTTTATTTACATTTTATTAATATGTAGATATCCTGGCCATTTTGTTCGATGACTGTTTGTCGTCTTGTAGATGGTGATATGATCTCGTTGCTGTAAAAAGGTTGGAACTTCTGATCAACAAAACGCGACAAGTAGTTTTGGCAGTCCTCTCTCGATGTTAAGCTGATACTGTCTATAAAGAATTCTGAAGTGACCGAAACAGGTAGCAATCTGAAGGTGCAGGCTTAGGGCTACATGGTGGATGTATTTACACCTTCCAGCCAAAATCTCTTATTTTTTCCTAAGGAACTCAAAACGTGTGTGGTCTAGTGTTATCGTAACGAAAGATCAATTCTTCTCTCAATTTCTTGCTTTAATCTCATCAGTTGTGGGCAGTAGAGATCCAAATCAGTGATTCTACCCGACGGTAAAAGCTCATAATGAAAAATAAATACCCTTCCAATCTCACCATACATATATCATCAACTTATTGCGCGTCAAACTGGGTTTTGCCCAGTTTGTAAACCTTGATCGACCTTTGATTATTATATTTTTCGCACGTTCTTATCATACATGATCCACTTTTAATCACCAGTTATCTATGTCCTCAAAAACAGTTCAGTTGCATCAGTAGTGTTGCCCAAATGCAAGACCAAGACGAGACTTGGACCGGTCTTGGTCTTGGTCTTGCAACATCACACCTGGTCTCGTCTTGGTCTTGGTCTTGCGCACCCGAGTCTGGTATTGGTCTTGGTCTTGCGCACCCGAGTCTTGGTATTGCAGCAAGAGTCTCGCAAAGTTTTGCAGTTAGAATAACGTAACAGTAATTTATCATGGCAATGAAAAATCCAACTAAATTAATCAAATATCCTATCCTATCTATCCATCTGCTAGCCTATAGTTCACTATTGAATACAATACTTACCACTGGCGAAAATTACTCTTCTATTCCCCTGGTGTTCCATTAGACAGCGTTACTACTCTTATGACAGGACTTTCGACCCTATTTTCTTAAGACGTCACCACACGAGGCAGTTGATACAATAAATTTTATGTCATTTTATAATCAATGCGATTGATTATATTCCCCTTCAAGTTAAGTGGTATGTATCTATTATATTTCCAGTTTAGTTACTGATACTCTGGATACTTGAAAAAACCTGTTGCTCTATTGCCTATATAAATACTTTGGCCGCTGGATCCATGTAGCTCTTAATATACTATTTATTCAAGAACATATAAAACTGATTTAAAATTTTATGGTTTTAATACTTGTAAAATGTATGATATTCGTCGTCATCGTCACAGCTCATAAAAGTGCCACTGCTGGGCTTAAGATTCCTTCCAGTAAGAGGAAAATTGATCTACTATACCACGCTGGTCAGACATGTTGGTACAGGGTTTTCTTTCTAGTTTCACTTCTCTTGCACATATGTTATATACACAGGGTGTATCAGGTTATGGGACAACTGTTCATGTATGTTGTAGTTCAACAGTCATAGATCATAATTAGAATGTATATTACACAAAAACAATATAACGTAAAAGTTATAGTGATTACAAAAATGTGTGTCTAAGAGTTTATGCCTTAAATTTTATGCATTATGTAGGTATGTACAGACAGGATATATGTAAGCATGTAAAATTTCGACAGTATAAGTAGGTATTAGATTTGCGCGAACCTTTCAATGGTTACGTAGGTACAAAGGCGACTCATCAACGGTCATCGGCCGATCAGCTGATTTATGTTAAAGCGAAGTTTGTCTTGCTTATGCAAACGTAATCATTGATTTATTCAAATTCTAATGAACATTTAACAAAATACGAATATGTTGTAGATTAAGTATCATGCCTTTATACATTTTAATCAATTTACATGAAAAAACGATGACAAAATTGAGAACTTACATGTCTCTCAATTCATTAACGAATCGATAATTTTATTTAAATTTTTTTTCATGGGTTCCTAACACCATTGCCCGATCCGATTTGATACGACATCCACGGGTAAGAGAGTGGTGAATTATATTCGTACTCTGTCTTTTTTTTTGTGTGTGTGTAGCTGTTGGTCGCAAATGACCTTGACAGCTTAACGCGGTCAATGGGTGAGCGCTGATGGCTCTCAACCCGGTAAGTAAGTTAAGCGAACATCGCCCGAGGGCTCCCCCCTGTGGGGAACAGACCTCGGCTCGGGGCGTCGCTGAGAGCAAAGTGGGCGTGGCCAAGTTTAGGCTAATGACTTTTACGCGGCGCGGTTTTCGACCTCGACGGCGAGGCCGATACCGCGGAGTTTTATTTGTTATCGCTGCGCGAGCTGTGTAGGTCCTTTCTTGGGCGATCATAATAGCGTCATCTTCTTCTTCAAGAAGATGACGAGGACGTCAGACCGCGGATATTTTTGAGGGGACGTAGTTTACCGCCCCAACCACTAGTGGATTGGGGTGAGTCGTGGCAGAGGCAAAATAGCGCTGGGAGCAACGCTTCATGTACTGCCTGATGGTGATCGTACTCTGTCCCTACATGGACATTTATATAGATTAATTGTAGGCATATTTCTATGTCCAACAGTGAACGTCGTTGGGCTAATGAATAAACGGATATATAAATATGTATAATGGGCAAGAGCACTCTCGTGATTACGGTATTTTTGTCCTTAAGCCTTTCCGAAGAGTAATTCTGAAAAGCCAACACCAACATTGGGAATCGATTGGCCAATAGATGGATATCTCAAGACTGATTTGACTTGCCGTGTAGTGACGGAGTAAGAATATAATTCATCACCCCCTATTTTACCCGTGACTGCGAACCCACGACTAAGGGCTATAATATATAACATCGGTGCAAGAGAAGGAAAACTTGACATGTATGACCTGTAACAACACGGCCGATCACCGTGGCGATTCCCCTCCGGCCACGGCCGATTCTCCTCCTGTTATGTAGAAGACACGAGCTCAACCGTATATAAACTGAAATGGTGATTTGAATTAAATGCAAGACCGCAAGACTCTTGCAGGCCCAGTCTTGGTCTTGCTCAAGTCTTGCAGGGCCAGTCTTGGTCTTGGTCTTGCAAAAATTAAGCGGTCTTGGTCTTGGTCTCGGTCTCGCATTTCTCGCAAGACCAAGACCAAGACCAAGACCAGCAAGACCAAGACTTTTTTGGGCAACACTATGCATCAGGTTTCAAATTGAAACCTAATGCAGCCGAACTGTTGAAACTTTCAATAAAGAATCGCAAATGCATTACATTTCAATAAAGAATCGCAAATGAGTACACAATTCATTAGATTTCTTCCAGTGAGCTCCGGTGGCACCATAATATCAAGCTTTTCTGTTTACCCAGCTTTTTTCGAATGGGTCAAAACTGTTTAGTAGCTAATTCCCAGATATTCAGCTACGTCGTAACTACGGATATGCCGGTTTTGCCCCACTTTCAAAAGTAGCATCCATTTCATCAATGCTAGAACGACAAGAGATTATTATTATTCTAAAGACAATCTTCGACATCAATATTGTCGCATTGAAAATGTTTAAACCAACTTTGTGCTACTCTTATTCACATTGCATTAGGTCCATAAACGTCATAATCGTTTTCGCGGCTTGCGTTGCACTTTTCCCTTGTTGCAAGAACTTATTTATTTCTTTTTTGAAATGTAATGTGTGTTTAGTGATATAAAAACCAGCCAGATACAAATATTACACGACACTGGCAAGAGTTTCTGATGGCTGCTATCGGCAGATTGCCATAAAACAAAAAAAAAACATGCAACTACTGTGTTGCTGTATTAAAATTTTATGGGAAAAGACTTTTCCCTGACCTTGTTTCATTATTTGAATTAATTTTTTTATCGCATCTAATTGTATAATGTTATCTGTATTTGACCTCTAAACTGATTTAAATAAAATATTCATCTGAAGCTAAATAAATCACGCTACGCTGTTAATATAAAGCAATTTTATGTTTTAATGCAAAGCAATATTTTGACCATTTTTACCGATTTTATTGGAGTTTCGAATACTTTTCAGCATTCGTGGCGTCAGGAGACCTGTTAACAATCCGTAAAAATTGTTTTATTTTAAAGTGGAGAAATATTTAAAAAGAACAGAGATTCACATAATAATAATAATACTTTTTCATAGATATTTAATAACTTTAGACATCACATCCTGATAGTGGACCCACGTAGAAAATAATTACACTTCATTTATTATCATTAACACAAGTTTACACAAAAAATAAGTTGTAAGTAAATATGAAACTACAAAATTCAATTATTACGTACCTCTTCCGGGTCTCGTATGTTTATAAATAACTAGTAGCTTAATGATTTTTTTTTTCGTCTAATTCCCAAGACTGACCTTAGCATTCAAGTTATCTCGTCAATTTTAAATTTATACAATATCGCTGTTCAGCTACAGTATTACAAGTCACTGATAGTAGTTAATATATTTCATTAATTTGTATTTACTTATACATTAGATCTTTTTGAAGTGAAAATTGTTTTAATTTCGGTTTCATTGCAAACGCTATGAATTAAGGAAGCGACACTAAAAAGGGATACACGCCTATATTTATGGATTAAGTCTGAGAGAAAATAAGAAAGCGGACAGACATGTGTGTGGACGCACTCGTCTCTATTTTCTACCTCTTTTCTCATTATTTTCCTTGCGAACTATGGCGCCGTTAAAAAAGCGTCATAGCCGAAAATGAATTAACGAAATGAATGAACGAACGAAATGAAAAATCATGAATGAAAATGATTCTACATTTTATTATTTAATTAAAAGTAAGCTTATAAATTTAGTACCAATATTTAAAAAAAAATTGTAATCACTACAATTTTATGCTAATGCCTTAGGCTAATACTGTATTTATCTAAATATTCGCGGTTTAAGTTCTTGAAGGTTTTGCTTTTATCGCGTGTGAATTGTACACGTTTTTCCTCCTTATTTTGTCATATATAAATAATTATGATAAATGTAAATTAATATAAATTAATGCTTCTTATTGTCTTCTAAATATAAATGTCATATAAAAATAACTACATTCCAAGTCAATAATGCTGGCGTAATCCAAACCATAAAATAATTCAAACACAACATCAGGCCATTATGCCCAGGGAAGAAAGATGTCAAGTTCACAGCCCGCTGTAAAAGTCACGATAAATATTAAGTACTTAGTAAATCTTACTGAAGACTTGCAATAAAATATCTGGCTAAATATTTCTATACGGTTTCATACTATGGTAGTATAACACTCATGGATCGAATTAATTAAACGACACTAACATCAATTATGATCATCACAGCCCATATGCGTCTCAGTGCTAGTCTCTAACCCCCTCCACAATAGGTGGGATTGAACTACTATACCACGCTGGTCAAAAGTGTTGGTTGGTTTTATTTTGAGTTCTCTTGCATAGATATTATCTGTATGTAATAATTCATTAGTTGCCTTTTACGACATCCACGGAAAGAGAGGGCTGGTTTATTGTATTCTTATTCCATCACCCGCAAAGAAGGTTCAATACAATTCTGTATTTATTTTCATCATTTCGCATTACCTACTAAAAATATCTCACGTAAATTAAATTATATAAAATATACACCTATGTATATATATTTTAAAATCTAGATTACCGTGGTCCATTCTATTTTTTATTCGTTTGTTTTACATTTGTCTTTATTTTTGCCAGTACCTTTACCTTATCATCTCAGCCAATATACGTGCCACTGTCGGGCTCAGGCATCCTTCTTCCCAATCTTATTTTTAGCACTCCCATTTTTTTACCTAGTTTAAAACCACTATAACTTCAAATGCAATAAATTATTGTGAGCTGAATCGGCGGAGATTAAACATTTATTCTATACGAAAGTTTTTATAATCTACAAGAGTTAAATTAATACCTGAGCGCAGTAGATAGTGCAAAGGCGCTCAGGCTCAGGCAAACCCTGCCAATGAAAATGCACCATGATAATGTATCAGTATCATTAAAATAACAAAACTAGAATCCACACCTCTATCCATGTATTAATAAAATGACAACCATATAATGGGACACTACACGATATGAGGCGAACTATTCGCACCGTAAGAAAATATACTTACTACCTATCTAAAAATTAGTGAATTAATAATAAATACAAAAATGAAGATAGCAAATAAAATAATTAAAACAAGTTGATATAGCTTAATAAACATCTTCAAGGGCAATGTCTGTTTTTTTTTAAATCTTAGATTAAATTTAATAAAAAATATCTTTGGCTCAAAATGGATAACAGCAATTAATAACAATTAAAATATGCAGCATTTCTATAAATAAAACTGTTTTCTTATTTGTTATATCAATAAAATATTAATATAATATATAGCATTGAAATAATTTTATTATTACCTAAATTATTTTAATTAGTTCAATATGCTTCAAATTCATATGAGCTGAAAGGTGCCGGCATGGTCTAAGACGGTCCCTATATATAATATCTATTATATCTTTTTCTAAGCTTAATGCAATCCTATAATAATGATCTGTAATGTTTACACAAGTGCAAGTGTTACTCATTACAAATAAAACTACTAAACTTGAATGTTCAACGGTTCGAACACTTTTCAGCGTTCATCGTCAGGGGCGGGCTAAGATGTCTCATGTCCAACAAGTCATCGTTATTACTGACAATGAGATTTACATCTACCCGCTACTGAATTAGGCAATCATAAATCTAATACAAACGCGATAAAATCCGCAAAACTAGTAGTGTATTAAGAATAAGTGGTATACTTAATTTCTGATCCCGGCAGATAACACCCAACAGTTATAATAAAAATAACAGTTCATTTCACCCGGTGCGTTCGTGAATGTACGGTAGGTAGCGGTATTACACAGGTTAATTCAGTGTGTTATTGACCGCGTGAACACATTATGTACTTTAACCACATACGACACTTTAATATCGATAATACACTTTGCAATTATTGTATCTCGTTTTTCACGTGCTGCATATAATTGCGAGATCAAAGTCACATGTTTTAACAAAAACATATTCCATTATCATTTTTTTAAGTGAAAAATAATTAGCGTTATGTTTGAAATTCGGCTCCGTGTTCATTGTAGGAAGAGAGAAAAATAGCTTAAACGTCTGCTAGTATACCTACACATATTCGTCACGTACTTTCAAGTGAAAAATATTTGAAGAATACGCGTAATTACGCAACACAGCTGTCGTTTGGAAATTGAATTTCCCACGAGAATGCCTCTCGGAACGATCCTGCGTCACTTGCATCCAACGGTTCTCTGTTACTTTTAATATGTCGTCAGTCACCTAGAAGGGGGTCCTGCTACGCTGCGTCGTCCGATACGTGGTCGTCACTCGAGAACCTTTCTTTCCCAAAAGTTGTCGGTTCGACGAGCGATGTGGCCTGCCTATTGCCATTTCAACGTGCTAATTCTGCGAGCTATGTCGGTTACATCCGTTCTTCTAGGGATTTCCGTACGAATTTTATCACGTAGAGAAATACTGAGCATAGCCCTCTCCATAGCCCGTTGAGCAACTTTTTACGAGCCACGTTTCAGTGCCGTATGTCATCGCTAGTAAGTAACACATAAAACCTTTGTTTTCGGACACCGCGGCATATTCACGCACACACACGCGGTGTCATTAAAAAATACACAAATAGATACAAATAAAGTGACACGAAAAAGTGATCGCTCCACTGCAAACGAAGAACAGGATGGCTACTCAGCATATTTTGGCATTCACTGCAAAACCCTATCACGACAATGGAAATAAGTATATGTAGATATTACGCCTTATATATATCGCAATGAATACAACGCTGTTATTCTGTAAATTCTGCGGCGACGTCTGTCTGAAATGTAGCAGTTAATAAAGTAAGTACTGATTCTTGCAGGATTACCGCCATAGAATTTTGTAATTTATTAACATCAGTGTTATCACACGATAGAGGCGTTGCTCCAAATCCCACAATACAAATTGCTCTCGATAACAATACGTGATACGAATACTTTGATGGAAATATTTGCGCTAAGCTTACTGGCCTATGTAAACCCCAGCACAAAGCTTATATGTACATACCTATATAGCACATTATAACAGTCAAACATATAGAGGAGACGTTTTACATATCATTTAGTGTTTTCACTTCGCTGTAAGGTCGTAACCTTTATTGTTCTAGGTACTGTTAAATTATTCTGTTTGTGACGTGCCTACAACTCAACCCAACCAAAACTCTTCGCAATTTAAAGACAATTTATCGTTTGTATTATGTAGTTATACGTAATGTTTCTTTTCTTTTTACACAATACAATGGTTGGTTACATCCCACCTGAACGAATTTGTCTTGGATAATGCAGCGCAAAAGCTATAAAGAAACAGCATTTTTACTCGCAATTGCTTTGAAGATTAATTTAAATTATTTATTATGCATAAACTCCGTGAGGGTACTTACATATTGTCAATTTTAACACTATAAAAATTAATTAATCCAATAAACTAGCATCGGATCAGAACGCGACCGCTTCTGAAAGGATCCAGCAAGAAACTCAGCGTGCTTGTCTATTATTTTTATGATTTTTTTTACTAATTTATTTTATACAAGAAGCTCCAGTGTGATGTTTTATTTGTACGAGAATTGTAAGCAGTATTCCTTCGTAGAGCTTATAATAAAAAGAAACTCAAAACTGTGTGATACGGACATATGAACTACCTGGCTTTAGTCTAGATATGGAAAGAAAGAAAGAAACCTTGACATCCGTGGCCGGTCCGGTGGTTTACCCTTTCGGGCATTGTCCCCTTCGACGCAGTCGCCCTCACGCGGTCGGCCTTTGAGCGGGTGGCGGCCGCGGTCGAGCATCGTTCTAACGATGGTCGGCAGCATCAAGTCGACACCGATGGTTGTGATAAGTTCACGACGCTGCTCCGTCCTCGCGGCGCACACCTAGAGCGTGTGCTGCGCCGTGTCCTCGTCGCAACCGCAGTGGTGGCAAGACTGCCTCCTCGCGACCTTGTGCCTGCACAAGGTCACGGGAAACAACCAAGAATATATGCTTGCTATTCATAAAACATTCTGCCTACGATGGAATGGAATGCTGATATCAAATTAGTCAGTTAAAAATACATACTCACCGATATAAGCCTAATAGGTTCCTAAATTTCATAGTTCAGTTGCATTTAAAGTTACAAATATTAGCAAACAGAAACATTTCAATTTCACAACCTTTAGACAACTTTTACTTTGAAGGTAAATAAATACAAGCAAATATCTAACTTACGAAGATAGTATTAATTAAAACAATTAATTTCAACTTTGAAAAAAATCTTGACTACAATCGCTGTGTAAATTTATTTTTGCATTTTTTACAGATAATATAATTCCTGCAAAAATCTGAATCTTTAAACGTTTGCAAGTTTTAAAGTAGATTTGAATGTTCAATAAAGATAGATGTCGCCATCTCCATCTGCGCCGCACTTTTTAGTTTAATTACACCGGCACACAAAAAAAAAAGTGGAATGTACTTTGGACCGGACCTACCTACTGACATGTTTTTCGACCCGCTGAATCTGAATTTCAAGTCCGTTTGGCCCGGTCACCCTCCAGTTTTGAGTAAAATGCAAAAAACCTCAAAAAAAGGCCAAAAATTGCAGTCACAGCAATGAAAAAACTTTTGTGGACCCGGATAACGTATGATTTTTGTGTATTTCAAATAACTAATCTAAATCTAAAAGTTAATTAGGCCGGTGAGCCGTCCAAATTTGCAAAAAAAAAAACGAAAATCCCAAAAATGGCAATAAATCATGAAAAATTGAAGTTTTCGAAATAAAAATTTGTTTGGTCTCAGGTTGAGTATGATTTTCATGTATTTTGTTCCGCTGAGTTTAAATCTGAAGTTTTCTTGCCTCGTTAACGTTTTAAAATTAAAAAAATCTCAAATAACCAAAAAAATCGGGAAAATTGCAATTAAAGTATGAAAAAAAACGAAAAAAAAAAATTTTTTACACATAAAATACAAATTAAGAAATTGAAAACATAAAAAATTGTAATATCGTAAAAATGACGTAAAACTAGTATAAAGAGAACGATTTTCTCGAATTTCAAACTGTTCTTCGTTGGTATCGAACTCTTTTGTTCTCAAACGATCTACGCAGTGGATTTTTCTTCCGTTTGTTATTATCTCTTAGTGTATCCCTTTTAAGTGTCCGTTCCATCAGTTTCCTTGATATCTAGTCTCCATTTCACTTATGTCATAATGGAATCGTTCTCCCTGTTCTTTGCAATTTCTGGCCTTTTTTTGAGGTTTTTTGCATTTTACTCAAAACTGGAGGGTGACCGGGCCAAACGGACTTAAAATTCAGATTCAGCGGGTCGAAAAACATGTCGATAGGTAGGTCCGGTCCAAAGTACATTCCACTTTTTTTTTGTGTGCCGGTGTTATCAACAAAAGTGTGTTTATTAGTTTTTGAAACCATATATACTATCGTATAAAGGTATGTGTATTTCCACGTCATACTGCAATTCATTGAAATGGAATAATGATTATAAATATCCACAAAAACAAGGAAATGTATTGATATGTTAGAGAGACATGAAATCATCTGTCCATCTATTAGCTCATACACGTCCACCGTTGAACATAGGCCTCCCCACGACAATGCCACTCGGAACGGTCCTGTGTTACTTACACCTAACGGTTCCCTGTGACTTTCAAGATGTCTCAGTCCACCTAGTAGGGGGTCGTCCTGCGGGTTAGCCATAGACGACAAGGAACCCGGTACCGGTGGTCGACCCAATGGCGAAGGAGAGGGAAGACGATGGGTTATGGGGTCGCGCTCCACCCTTTAATCTCCCCGGATGGAACGGACGGCATATGCGCTGACCATAGCCGAACCAAAAAACAAAAAACAAAAGGGGTCTTACGCTGGGTCGTCCGATTCAGAACCTTTCTTCTTTTTCGACGAGCGATAAGACCTGCGCAATGTCATTTCAACGTGTTAATTCTGCATGATATGTCGGTTACACCCATTCTTCTACGGATTTCATCATGGATTTTATCACGTAGAGAAAATACAGAGACTTATTTAATAGGAAGTTTAACGCACGCGGTACCACGGGTGCAGCTTGTATAAATATAGAATAGTATCAGCATAATGCCCCACCTACTGAGTGGATACAAATTAGGATTGGCGTGAGCTAGATAAGAATTATTTACAAGCCGATAAATATATGAACAGGTAAATACGACAAGATATTATACAACACAATATTTATAATAGCGATTACACCATCCGCGTGAAATGATAACATATTGATAACGGGGCACAACGACCCGGATTCGTGCAAGAAAACTACTTTATTACAATATTTATTATTATACGAATAGTTTGTTCTTAACGAAAGTGAGCAAAAGGAAAATGATTATTTGCGTTTTGTATTTAAACTAGCTAAAAGCCTAATGTGGAGAATGAAATGAATCAAAAACAGAAGCGTGTGTTAAATATGTTACCCTACACCCTTATGCATGGTCTACCTACCAGGATTATAGATTACAATTAAAAAGAAAAAAAGTAATATTAATCAAATATACAGGTTGTATCAGGTCATGGGGCAACTGTTCGAGTATGTTGTAGTTTAACGGTCATAGATCGTAATTAGAATGTATATTACACAAAAAACAATAAAACATAAAAGTTATAGTGATTACAAAAATGTGTGTCTAAAAGTCTGTGCCTTAAATGTTATATATTATGTAGGCATTTACAGACAGGATATACGTAGGCATGTAAAGCTTCGACAGTGTAAATAGGTATTATTTGCGTGAACGCTTCAGTGGTACGTAGGTACAAAGGCGACTCGTCAACGCTCATCGGCCGAAAGTAATTTTTGATTTATTCAATTTCTAATGAACATTTAACAAAGTATGAATATGTTGCTGATTATAAGTATCATTGACTGTATACATTTCAATCAGATTTACACGAAAAAGCAATGACATAATTGAAAACTTTACATGGCTTTAATTTTAACGAATCGATACTTTTATTTCAAACTTTTTTCATGGGTTCCTCCCACCATTACCTAGCTCCCGTTTGACCAGTTGCCCCATAACCTTATACACTCTGTATATACAGTACGTTATTGAATAATAAAAATTAAAACACACTTAGGTGAGCAGATACACTTAGGGAAACATCGATGGGAGAGGGTACTCCCTCGGGGTATTTCGTTGAGCCGATCACTGAAGTCAAGGAACTCTGCACCGGTGGTCGGCCCAACGACGAAGGCGACATGCTACATGGGTGGGTTACAGGGCCGCGCGCCGCCCCTCTGTCGCCCCGGACAGTACCGGGCAGCAGGTGCGCTGACCGTAGCCCACCCCAAAAAAGGGGGGCAACATAATGATTTCTAATGTTACTTACACAAAATAAAACTATTATTATAAGCCTTTTATCGCGTTTTATTATAGAGGTTATCTATATATTAATACGTGAAGCAAATCCTTTGTACCCCTTTTTTTCCGAAAATTACGTGGGTGGACGAGTATGAAATTTGGTATAGTTAAAGAATATATTAAGACGTGAACATTGTAAGCATTGATTTAATAATACATTAGAAATAAAGTACATTAATAAATAAATTTTAAATAAATAAATTAAAAAATAAATAAATTTTTAAATTAATAAATAATGAAATCCGTGTGGTTACGGAGTAAGAATACAATTCACCACTCCTTATCTTGGCCGTGGATGTCGTAAAAGACGTCTAAGGGATATAATACGCACGTAACATTTGTGCAAGATAAGGAAAACTCGAATTGAAACCCGATACTAACATATCTGACCAGCATGGTATAGTAGGCAAATTCCCACTCATTGTGGAGAAGGCCCGAGCCCAACAGTGGGACATATGTGGGCTGCGATGATGATGAATAAATACATTACGCACATTCCATGCAATCGATATACACGCATAATATACCTACACTTTTGTTAGTGATTAGCCTCTGGTCGAACTGAATGTCAAACAATCATAATTATGTTTATAATGACAATGTCTGATAGATACCTATTTGTACTTATATATTACTAGCAACCCGCCCTCGCTTTGCTTCGGTTTCAGTCGCCTTACCCGCGTCGTAGTGCCCGTTCCCGTGGGAATACCGGGATTAAATATAGCCTATGTTACTCCCTGATATTATAGCGTTCCATTGGTGAAAGAATTTTTGAAATCGGTTTGGAGGTTTAAGCGTGAAAGCGTAACAAACAAACAAACATCCATCCTTACTTTCGCATTTATAATATTAGTAAGGATTTGTTAGTGAAATACCGATCGCGATCACATCCGGTAAATAATAACATTATACCGAAAAGCCAACTTAACACTCTTTTAGTTTAGCCTGATTGCACCACATCAAGGTTGCTGACATTTCCGACAGGCCATCTCTATGCTGCCTACCTTCGTCTTTTGAGCGAATAATCGGTATTGTGGTGAATTACTCTCAGTGATACGTCTGGCGCCCTAGCCGAGGGCGCGGGTGAACGGACCGGGGATTAGTCCGTCACCCGCAGAGAAGCTGACCGGGCGAGGGCGATCGACGTCCACGGAGGGACGAACGTTCGAAGGGGAGGGTACATCACAGGGTATCGCGCCGTGTCGGCAACAGAGGACAAGGTGGTCGGCCCAACTTTTGTTTTTTATTTTAATAAGTATATAAATATTGTTACAATGGCGGACTCTGATGAATAATGCTACTTACTTAAAAAAGGTTATTATAACCTTTTTTTTGAGAAATATGGTAGGTATTATCATTTCGACATGACTTGCTATAATTTGCTGTAGATACGATGACAGATACCGTTTGTACAAAAAATGCCTGATTCTCTAGAAGGCTTATACCCGTTTTCACTAACAACATCTTAATTTTAGGTAACACGTAAAGTTAATTGAACATTAATGAAATAAATGAAAAAGGAAGTTAACCTGTATCCGAAATTGCTCGTAGTAAAATTTAACGCTATTCCTTTATGAAGTATAGGTATATAATATATGACAACAATGTATATTACCTACTTATTCTATGTGATAGCTAAGTTACAATTACTTATTTCGTTAAAATCTCATGGTTTTGTATCGCACTGCCTAAAATCGACATGTCTATTGTATTGTGACAAAAAAGCGACGTTTGAATTCTCATGTTAGCTACGCTAATTGAAGTATTATTACATTGCCCAATCTAGTCTGGAAAGTTACCGCTCAAATTGGGAATAAAAAAATATTTTCAGCATGATTATAACCATTGCCTGTAAGGATACCTACAGTAAAACAAACCTTTATAATTGTTGTAAAGCGTATATTAGTTGAAAACATCTTAGAATTTATTACGTCTAGACTAAGATGCAATTATATTGCGTTCAAGGATATGATATGTAAATAGAGATATTTCCTGATAATTAGATGTACATTCTTATCGCTATTATAGATAAACATCAATAATTAACGCCTATTAGCCTGAATATGATATCTTAAATGGTACAAGATATAATGAAAATAAATATATTGATAGATATTTAAAGCATTATGTTGCTTAGTTCATAAAGTTATTTGGTGGGTACGAATACTACCAACCCCTACATTGCTAAAAGACGCTTAAGAGTTTTTTAACGACCTGGGTCAACTGTATCTGATGTCGACAAGTCAATTACATTCCCAAGGAAGGTGTAAGTCAGGCAGGCGGCCGGACACGTATTTTCTGACTGCAAAGTTAATATAAGTTGAGGCGTTATTGCTTATTTCTGAATATTATTCGGTCAGTAGTAATCTCTTTGAAACATTTTGAATTGCAGCCAACACTTATGCCTATCGTCATATTCTATAATCCAAGGGAGGAACGCCAGGGATTTTCGTCAGTTTCTAGTAATAATTTGACTAAACATAGTGTAATAATCTAAGTTCGATTCCCACTCAGGAAGAAAGATTCCTACATTTCTCATTGATTGTATTCCTACTCCGTCATGAATACAATTGTATTCATACTCCGTAAATTTACCGACCCTTATTTTGCCCGAGGGTGTCGTAAATGATAACTAAGGTATTAAACATGCATATAACAGTTATACAAGACAAGAAAAACTCGAAATAAAATCCTATACCAACCCGTCTGACCAGCATAGTACAGCATATTCCCTTGCGTTGTGGAAGAGATTCAAACCCATCAATGGAACGTATATGAACTAAGAGGAATGATGTTCATTAATTTTGTGTCTATTAAATAAGGATTTACTGCTTACTAAACAAGGATTTTTCCGTGTGGTGACCGAGTAAGAATACAATTCACCATCACTCCCTCTCTTACCTGTGGGTGTTGTAAAAGACGACTAAAGGATTATTTATGCATATAACATCTATGTAAGATAAGGAAACCTTGAAATGTAATCCTATACCAACACGTCTGACCAACATATAGGTCAATTTCCCTCCTATTGTGGAGGAGGCTCGAGCCTACACGTAGTGGAACGTATATGAGTTAAATTGAAACAAGGATTTCCTGCGTAAGATTAGATGCAGTCAAAAGTGAGTATAGAATAAGTTTTTATTGTTGGTGTGTAACATGAAGGTTTATGAAGCTTTGATGAGGCGCGTTAGATAAAACACACAACCTGGATCATTTACATGAAAGTGCGTCTTACAAGCTTAGGAACATTGTTAAATAGGCTCGAGTTAGCAGTGGGACGTATATGAGTTGGATTTTACATGGTCGTTCATTAGTAACTCAAGACTAATACAGAACGAATGGAGTGGTCATTACGTTACACATTTCAGATTTATCATCGTAGGTACGGTTTTATATCTATAAAACCGTACCTACGATGGATTATCTAATCCGTGTCAAAATAACTATTTATTTAAAGGGCGACCGCCATTTTACTAGGGATGTGAAAACGAAACTATCGGATATACGAAATGATAAAATACATATTAAAGTTTCGGGTAGGGTCGGTGCCGGTCCGAGGAGATTGTCAACCCGAGGAGATTGTCAGGCGGATCGAAGCGCTGGAGTTGAGGATAGCCCTGGACAAGACGGAGGCCCTCTTGTTTCATGGCCGCCGTACCATCACCATACCATTGCGACGAGGATACGGAACAGCATACGCTCGAGGTGTGCGCCGCGTGGGCGGAGGAGCGCCGTGAACTCGTCGCCCATCGGTTCCGATCTGACGCTGCCGACCATCGCTAGGGAGATGCTCGGCAGCGTCAGGAACTGGGACGCGGTCGCCGCCTTCTATGAGGCCGTCATCTCCCAGATGGAGGCGGCGGATCGTACGCGAGAGGAGTTCCTCTTCGATGACACGTTCCGCCGCCGGCGACTCGGGCGGCGCAGATGCAAGTACCTGCGCCTGATGCCGCCCTAGCCGAGGCCACGGGTGACCAGACCGGGGACTTTAGTTCGGCACCCGCAGAGAGGCTGACCACGCGACGACGACCGACGTCCCGGGACAGGGGCGTCGAGAGTTGAGGGTACCTGAAAGGGTATTCCGTCGGACCGACCATTGAGTATAAGGAACTCGGCACTGGTGGTTGGCCCAACGACGAGGGCGACGTTTCCCGCGCGCCGTCCTTTCGTCGCCCCGGACGGAATGGACTGCGTGTGCGCTTACCATAAACCACCCATAAAAAAAAATAGGACGGTGCCTGTATGATACACGTTATGACTGGTTTTCTATCAATAAGCCGAAGTGACTGCCTAATTATTGGAGAGGACTTGTTAGAGATGACTCCAAAGGGAAATAACATGATAATAAACATTTCAGTTAGCATTTCACTTTTACAATTCCCTAAAACTTCAAAATCCGCAACAGCAACTATTGAATAATCTGAATAATTTCATATCCGTAACTAACATGGATAACATGTTATTTTGATATCTGTATCCGTATACGTATCCGTCTCTAAAGCTTTATATTCATAACATCCCTACTATTTAATATGTGTATTTATCGCTTAATATCGGTATTTTATCGGTAAATAACGATGTTGATAAGGTCTGAACAGTCTGAAGTCATTGACGCTTTAAAGATTCCTCTTGGGATATTATAGATGTCATTACCTCATTAGTATTACATTACCCGGCCGAGGATAATTTGTTGTGATGGCGTCGCTGCAGTGACGCTGTTTATTCTTCATTTCCTGGCTTTTAAAGTTAAAATTGTGTTTGTGGCTAACATTCTTTTCATTAGATGGTCTAGTAACCTGTATACGACCGGTGATATTAAGTAAGCCACGTTCGAATTATGGGATCAGCAAAAGTATTGTATTTTCGGTAGGATTATTTGAAGAAATTCTCAATTTTTGTAATTGAAATATATATGTACTTCATATATTATTATGCCTTGAATATCAATGTGAGGCTAAATGATTTATCTGCTTCATAAGTCGGCGGGAACAATGTAAAATCCAATAACTACTGTTGGACGATAACTTTACGAAATAGTGCAGAGAATTTAAATAGTACTTTTTTAAAACGACTGAACTTCTGCCAGCATACAATGATATAGAAATGATTTCACAATGATTTATTTTTTAGCGCGGAGTTTTGTTTTAAAGAAATAGATGAATATAAATAATAACATATAACCAGCCTAATCAATATTTCTTGAAATGTTTTGTGGTCAAAATCCTGTTTGACAGCTTTGGTATTAAGAGGACAGTTAGTTTTGCTTAAGGGCAGTGACTGGTTTACGAATTACATGTGTAATGGTTTTAAGAATGACGTTTAATGATATTGGTTGTATAAAATAAACCAAGGTTTTGTTACAAGAGTCACGTACCAAATCTATTTAAAGATAATTAAACAATCTGTTATCAATTAAACGAAAAATTTAAAGATATTTTATGCGAAATATAGCATCGGGTTTCAAAAGAAAATTGCCCAAACTGTAGCAGTTTATCTTAATCTGCAATCAAATATTTTATCTGCATAATGTTGATCACTAATAATAATAATAATAATATTTATTGACAACAGAAGGATGCAAATGGAATTACATGTATTATCTTTTAGTATGAAGATAATGTGCATTAACAACACATTAGCTCGCGTCATAATTATGTTCCTTTGTTTTTTTCTTAAAATAATAACGTATAGAAGTCCGCGGACAAAAATGAAGCATTTAAATTGGAGCCTAATGGAGCTTACGCCGGACCCTTCCGTAGTGTACAGGGTCACTGCACGTACGTACCCAACTCTGTTAAAAATAAATACGTAATTATGACGGTTTATGCATTCAAATGGTGTCACAACACATTTGAAAAACATAAAAAGGTTTTTGACATTACCTTTAAAAGTATTTTGACGACTTATGTTAATAAAAACAAGATTTCATAATTTGTATAGTGGTGTGCGTGTACGTGTGTAATCGCTTGCGCGCATATAGTATTTTTGGCTTCACGTTTTTGATCGCTCAATGTATAGACACTGTCCTTCTATACGTTATTATAATAAGGTTTTAAAAATCTTGACTGTGTTATAAAAACTTCTATTCTCTTATTGGTGATAAATTAAAAAAAAATGTAAACATTACTGATTTCTAAATGAATTGTGAATTAAGTGTGCAATGCCAGTGTTCATACTTTCTATGTCCATACGTTCTATGTCCATTCTATAAATAAGATTAAAAAATTTAAATTAATTAATCCAAAAATTAATCCAACTAATTGGTTTTAATTTCCAATTTTTCTCTACAGTTTAAAACGTACCCGCAATGCCAATATTTTCAATAACTTGTAATTCCTTAGTTTATAAAATTACAAGTAACAATTTTTTTAATAACCCACTGTTCTATTTTTTTTTATTTTGGGTGGGCTGCGATCGGCGCGCCTCCGCACCACTCCGTCCGGGGCGACAGAGGGGCTTAAGCACGCAACTCCCGCAACCCACCCGAAAACCACCTCGCCTTCGTCGTTGGGCCGACCACCGGAGCAGGTTTACTTGTCGTCAGTGGTCGGCCCGACGGAATACCCCCTACGTGGGTTACCCTCCCATCGACCGACGTCCCCCTCTCGGAGAGGACGTCGGTCTTTCCTCATGCGGTGGGCCTCTCTGCGGGTGACGGACTAATCCCCGGTCACGTCACCCGCGGCCTCGGCTAGGGCGGCATGAGGCGCAGGTAGTTGCGCCTGCGCCGCCCCATTCGCCGGCGGCGGATCTCCTCATCGAGGCTGCGCTCCTCGCGCAGACGATCTGCTGCCTCCTTCTGCGAGATCACTGTCTCGCAGAAGGCTTGTCGGCCATGCCGCGGGTACGGCGTCTGCCCCCGAGGAGGGCGGTCCACTGGTGGTCCCGGGAACTGGCGGATCTCCGGGCCGCGTGTATTCGTGCCCGGAGGGCCTACACCCGCAGCCGGCGGCGCCAACGCGACGCGGAGCGGGAGGCCTTGCTGTACGAGGGCTACCGCAATGCGCGGTCGGCCTTCAGGCTGGCCGTCCGCTCCGCTAAGGACGTTAGTCGGCAGGAGATGCTGGACGGTCTTGACTGTGACCCCTGGGGACGCCCTTATCGCGCGGTGCTGAATAAGATCCGCGCGCGGGGCCCTCCCCTCACCGAGACTCTCCAGCCCAGCCTTCTCACCCGGGTCGTCGAGGACCTGTTCCCGCAGCGGGCGGAACACACGCCCCCGGTCATGGCTCCGCCAGACACTGACCGGGAGGCCGACGACGACAGTGTTCCGCCCATCACGGAACCCGAGATGGGAGTGGCAGTGGCGCGCATGTGCGCAAAGTCCACCTGGGTCCCCGCCTCAGGGAGCTGTTCGACGCGTGTTTAGCGTCCGGACGGTTCCCTGGGTGCTGGAAGGAGGGAAGTCTGGTGCTCCTGCCGAAGCCGGGACGTTCTCCGGGGTCGCCTTCGGCCTACAGGCCTATCGTGCTGCTCGATGACACGGGCAAGCTACTGGAGAGGGTGGTAGCTGCCCGCATCGAGCGGCACCTCGTCGGCACGGGGCCCGATCTGTCGGACGCCCAGTTTGGGTTTAGGAGGGGTCGTTCGACAATCGCGGCTCTGTTGCGTCTGAGGGCCATGGCGACTGAGGCCGTCACCGGTGGGGGAGTGCTGTTGGCGGTGTCTCTAGACATCGCCAACGCATTCAATAGTCTGCCATTCAGCTGCATCAGAGAGGCGCTCCGGTATCACGGAGTGCCAGCTTACCTGAGGCGGCTAGTGGCAGACTATTTGGAGGGGCGCAGCGTCCTCTGCATCAACCGAGCAGGGGACGTTGTGCGAACGCCCATGTCGTGCGGTGTCCCACCCTGTGGAACACCGGTTACGACTGGGCGTTGCGGGGGAGCCTCCCGCCCGGGCTGGGCGTAATTTGTTACGCCGACGACACGCTCGTCACAGCCCGCGGTGGGACGCTAGAAGAGGCGGTAAGCCTGGCGACCTATGGCACCGAAGAGGTCGTCAGGCGGATCGAGGCGCTGGGGTTGAGGGTCGCCCTGGACAAGACGGAGGCCCTCTTGTTCCATGGGCACCGTATGAGCCCTCCCATTGGCGTCTCGATCACCGTCCACTCGGTTGACATCAGCATCCGGGCCCATATGAGGTACTTGGGCCCATATGAGGTACTTGGGCCTGGTGCTCGACGGGCTATGGTGGTTCCGGGAGCATTTCCGCAGGCTCGCTCCACGGCTCGTCTTATAATTATAATATTAATATAATTCTTTATACGATCCACAAATGGTTGTTCAGAATTTTGGTATAATTTTCGTTTGTGTGCGCAGCAGTGGTGTAGCATGCCTTACAGGGGCCCTGTATCAAAATTAGTTGGAGGCCGAAATGAAGGGTAAAGATTTCTCATAAAATAAACATTTTTTTTGTGTGCCTTAGTTGTTAGTCGCAGAAGGCTATAACAACTTTATCCGGACTGGTGGGTGAGCGCTGAGGGCTCACAATCTGAAACAAAAGAATCAAAAACTCTTGCATGAAATTGTTTATAAGTTATCACTTCCTCCTAAAAATTTAACTAAAAAAAAAGCCCATTTCGGACATTCCGCAATTTTTGGGCGAACGCTTAACTCAGGAAAAAAGAGATTACTTTTCTTGACTATTATAAAAAAGTATGACAGACACACATTAGGGGTCCCGTATCATTGATAGAGCTGATTCGGCGGTAGCTACGCCCCTGTTGCGCAGCTATGTTTGTAAAGTCCTTCTTGCGGAGTGTTATTTTTAAATAACAGTATGCATATATGTATATTTAAGTTTATTCATTGATTTTGTAAAAGTCCATAGAGATTAACGATTTTTTCCTTTAGGTATAACTTTACTAATATTGATATCAGAATAATAATGCTAATTAACCCGCGCTGTCGTTGAAGCTGGCTGGCTCGTTGCGAATTGGCAGACCACGCGTAGGTATAATATCGTCAAGAAAATCGCTGAGGCATACATTCGTTTCGGCACACGCACATTACTTGACGAAGCCATAAATGTCATACACTAACGTGGAATGAGCTTCCAGACCACAAACAGAAAAATAACATTAATATATTGTGGGAGATATGTGATACGGACAAAAATATCTTTCAAAATGCATTTTCATATGCATTGCAATGATTTTGGGGTCGACTCAATTCTTTTTTTATAGTACATATTGTAAATGTTTTGGCAATAGTTGTATGACCACCGCCTGCTTGTCATCAACTCTCGGGAATGCAATTGTTTGACGTGAGGGCATTAGATGTCGATGGCAAATCTTTTATGACACTCACAAGCAATTTAAGGGTTGGTAGTATTCGTAGTCGCCAACACACAGCTAAGAAATTGTAATATGTAAATTAAAAATATACTCATATCTTTACTAGCAGACCCAGCCACGCGTTGCTGTGGCTAATGTTTTTGTTATATTACATTTTATTAAACTATTTAAGTGGAACTGTAGGAGAACATCAGTCACGTGCACCACCATGCTGTTTTACATATATGCCATTTGTAAAAAAATATGACCTCTATGACAGATTTAAAATAAATCTAACTTATACTTTAGCCTCAACAACACGTGGTGGTTATGGTATTGAATTGTAGCTTATATGACACGTTTGTAAGTTTGACATAGCAGCGCCATCTATTAATTAATTACTCAATCCAGTCAACAGATATCGCCATCTGTTAAAATCGTTTGGAGTTAACAGATTATTGTGACCATAAAATAATATTGCATCTACAAAATAAGATGCAAGCTATCCTATCTTTCAAGTTGGATCAAACTGCACACGGTGTGCAAATTTGATCGAAATCGGTTAAGAGGGTTATCGGTAATCGGCACTTCTCGCATGTTAGGCATTTTCCTACGTTCCGATATCGACGCACACTAATGCACTACACACGCGTAGAGTTCATAGAATGACCAGTCTTGAGCCTTGGCGCTTATAATCAATCTGTAATATATTCTTCGGAGAAGTAGATTTTCAAAAATCAACATAATGTAAATTTTAAAATTTTTAATTAAAAACCAAAACTGATAACAGTAAAACGGTTAAAATTGTATTTTTAATATACAAAGTATAGTAAATGCTCGCCGAGTTGTATCGGCGGGTGTCCGGGGACTTTAGTGCGTCACCCGCAGAGAGCCTGACCGCGTGACGGCAACCGACGTCCCGGGATAGGGACGTCGAGAGGTGAGGGAGGGAAACAATTTATAATTCTGCGTAAAATTATAAAAAAAAACCAAATTATTTTTTTAAATTATTACACAATAATGTGATAATTAAAAAAAAATATAAGTTGTCGAGTCTCGAACCCGAGACCAGAGTTCCCGCCGGCGAGCACGTTACCACGAGATCACCGCTTGTTGGCGATTCGACTGCGAATTTTTCTAATACATAAATTACCCATCCAACTTTGACCCTTAAAATCTTTTTAACGAGGGCCCAGTTGACCTTAATATCTGATAGTTGTGACCGCCATGACCTTCTGTGGTCGCCTCAAGAGGGCCCTCAGCCGGACGGTCAGGGGCCCCGCCCACACCGGTGCACCGTACAGAGCCATCGACCGGATTACCCCCGCGTACAGCTGTCGACACGTAGCGCTGGGTCCGCCCACATTGTGATACCCTCGGGCCCCCTCTACCCCACCAAAAATCATGGAAATCCCCGACCCACACGTCTGAGGGTCTCCTTGTAAGTTATACTCTGTGCCTATATTTTACTATTTACTATACTTTGTATATTAAAAATACAATTTTAACCGTTTTACTGTTATCAGTTTTGGTTTTTAATTAAAAATTTTAAAATTTACATTATGTTGATTTTTGAAAATCTACTTCTCCGAAGAATATATTACAGATTGATTATAAGCGCCAAGGCTCAAGACTGGTCATTCTATGAACTCTACGCGTGTGTAGTGCATTAGTGTGCGTCGATATCGGAACGTAGGAAAATGCCTAACATGCGAGAAGTGCCGATTACCGATAACCCTCTTAACCGATTTCGATCAAATTTGCACACCGTGTGCAGTTTGATCCAACTTGAAAGATAGGATAGCTTGCATCTTATTTTGTAGATGCAATATTATTTTATGGTCACAATAATCTGTTAACTCCAAACGATTTTAACAGATGGCGATATCTGTTGACTGGATTGAGTAATTAATTAATAGATGGCGCTGCTATGTCAAACTTACAAACGTGTCATATAAGCTACAATTCAATACCATAACCACCACGTGTTGTTGAGGCTAAAGTATAAGTTAGATTTATTTTAAATCTGTCATAGAGGTCATATTTTTTTACAAATGGCATATATGTAAAACAGCATGGTGGTGCACGTGACTGATGTTCTCCTACAGTTCCACTTAAATAGTTTAATAAAATGTAATATAACAAAAACATTAGCCACAGCAACGCGTGGCTGGGTCTGCTAGTAAAGATATGAGTATATTTTTAATTTACATATTACAATTTCTTAGCTGTGTGTTGGCGACTACGAATACTACCAACCCTTAAATTGCTTGTGAGTGTCATAAAAGATTTGCCATCGACATCTAATGCCCTCACGTCAAACAATTGCATTCCCGAGAGTTGATGACAAGCAGGCGGTGGTCATACAACTATTGCCAAAACATTTACAATATGTACTATAAAAAAAGAATTGAGTCGACCCCAAAATCATTGCAATGCATATGAAAATGCATTTTGAAAGATATTTTTGTCCGTATCACATATCTCCCACAATATATTAATGTTATTTTTCTGTTTGTGGTCTGGAAGCTCATTCCACGTTAGTGTATGACATTTATGGCTTCGTCAAGTAATGTGCGTGTGCCGAAACGAATGTATGCCTCAGCGATTTTCTTGACGATATTATACCTACGCGTGGTCTGCCAATTCGCAACGAGCCAGCCAGCTTCAACGACAGCGCGGGTTAATTAGCATTATTATTCTGATATCAATATTAGTAAAGTTATACCTAAAGGAAAAAATCGTTAATCTCTATGGACTTTTACAAAATCAATGAATAAACTTAAATATACATATATGCATACTGTTATTTAAAAATAACACTCCGCAAGAAGGACTTTACAAACATAGCTGCGCAACAGGGGCGTAGCTACCGCCGAATCAGCTCTATCAATGATACGGGACCCCTAATGTGTGTCTGTCATACTTTTTTATAATAGTCAAGAAAAGTAATCTCTTTTTTCCTGAGTTAAGCGTTCGCCCAAAAATTGCGGAATGTCCGAAATGGGCTTTTTTTTTAGTTAAATTTTTAGGAGGAAGTGATAACTTATAAACAATTTCATGCAAGAGTTTTTGATTCTTTTGTTTCAGATTGTGAGCCCTCAGCGCTCACCCACCAGTCCGGATAAAGTTGTTATAGCCTTCTGCGACTAACAACTAAGGCACACAAAACAAATGTTTATTTTATGAGAAATCTTTACCCTTCATTTCGGCCTCCAACTAATTTTGATACAGGGCCCCTGTAAGGCATGCTACACCACTGCTGCGCACACAAACGAAAATTATACCAAAATTCTGAACAACCATTTGTGGATCGTATAAAAAATTATATTGCATGTGAATCAAACCCCAAGACTTGGCAGTAATTATTAGAGCATTGCTATCTTCGCGGTCTTTATAAATTCCATTAAGGGTGTAGATCGTGAAAATCACCGAAAAGAGTGTTACGATTTTTCAAATTTAACCTATTTACATATGATTGATATCAATGATAATTTGTATATATTACAATCAAAGACCAATAAGTATGTTCATGCTTATATTAAACTCTTAAACCTAATAGTTGTTATATAATAAACGTCAACAAACGCACAAAATTGAGTAAAAATGCAAAAACATGACTTCGTATTTTTCAGATTTAACCCCATAAATCAACACAAATTGATAAAAAGAAACACTTTTTGAACACTGAAGAAACCAATAAGTATAGCTGTATACTTCTTTTTATACCTTTACAAACAAAGACTTCCTCTTTTAAAGCCCTAAAATCTAGATATATTTTAAGGTAAATTTTTCATACAAAAATGTATGGGTAAAACGTTCGTTTCATTCGTGCAATCTCGGTGGTCAAAAGCGGCAGTTCCTTTCTGTAAGTGAACGCGACACCACGCTTGTCGGCTGCAGACAGCAGAATTACGTATTGTGAATTTGTGTTTTTTGTAAAAAATTGTAAGTATAACATTTTTATAATTAATTTATTTTCAGTTATTAGAAAGTATCGATATAATGAATGTCTGAAAGAAAACCATGATGGAACTAGATATAAATCGTAAAAAATACAATATCTACACTAATAGGTATTATAAAGAGGAAAGATTTGGATTTTTGTATGTAACGAATAAACTCAAAAAGTACTGGACCGATTTTAATAATTCTTTTATCATTCGAAAGCTACATTATCACTGAGTAACATAGGCTATTTTTTTCGCAGGACTGATTGAATTTGAGTGTCATGCCAGGGAAAAGAAAGTTTTGTACGCATTATAAAAATATGAAAGCCAAAAGATCTCGGAATAAAATGTAAGTTCCTCCCTACTTATTTATTATCGCATTTGAACAGGGTACATTACAAAGCTAATACAATATGTCATATGATTTAGATCGCCCGATTCAGACATATACCTACAATAACATGTAAATATTGGTTTGTATTATCTATATCTATACTGATAAATAAAATTGAAGTATCTGTATGTAATATCAAAATAATAGGATTTAAAAAAAAAAAAAAAGGCGATACGGAGTTCGCCGGGTCGGCTAGTATTGTCTAAATATCAAAATGTGAAAGTAGGTAGGCGACAGCGCAACTTGGTCGACATACCTATACCACCAAACAGACGCGAGGCGCCTAGCGTCTGGCTTAGGGTTGTACAAAATAAATAAAAAGTGGATAATATTGATGAATAATATTTCCAGTATTGAAAATAAAGAAAACCTTGGGGCCGAGACTGAGCAACAATGCTACGCGCTGTATAGAGGTAAGTTGTTATACGTAATTCTTGTAGACTTGTTACATAAATAAACAAACTACTTAGTTAGTGATGGGCGAAGACAAAATCTCAATACCTACCTATAGATTTTTTCTTGCAATATTTATTATTTTCATCGAGAGACAAACACCTTAGTACCGAAATACTTCTCAATTACTTTCTCAAAAGAAAATTTACGTTCAAATAGGTGACGTCATAAAAAAACAATACCTAATGCGTAAAGAAATTATAATTTCTATTCATCAGGAACCTAATATTGTATTAAATTCTTTTGCATTTTTTTAAATTTTTAATTATTTTTTATAAAAAAAATCAAGCCATTATCTTTCTTTACAGGAACTAGTTATTAAAAACGACCAAGAGGGAAAGGTGGATGAAATGGAAGTTGGGCGTAGAGTTGTAGACGTTTCTTTTTTTTTTAAAGCTCTTCAGGCCATAGGGGACCACGGTCCAATGGATTGTAAGTTAAGTTACCTCAGTATAATAGGTGAAGTAAAAGTTGGTCTGGACTCAAAACTCATCATGAAATGTAGTATGTGTAGTATGAAATTTACTGTGTGTTTGATTGAAAAGAAAGAAGATAGAATGGAAGTGAATCATCAAATTGTATCTGGTATCATATCATCTGGTGGGAGCTACTATCAGTTAAAAACATTAACTGCCGCAGTAGCCCTACCAATCATGTCACCTTCATTATACAATGAAATTAATAATACGGTTTGCGATTGGTGGGAAAAGACAGCAGCATGCGATTGGTGGGAAAAGACAGCAGCACATTCCATGGCAGAAGCTGTCAAGGAAGAAGCGGAGTACGCAGTGTCTATAGGTAGTGTTGATAAAAATGGTACACCATTAATATCTGTTGCTGTTGACGGTTGTTGGAGCAAGAGATCTTATGGTAAGAATTTTTCCGCCTTGTCCGGCGCAGCTGCGATAATTGGCATTAAAACTAATAAAGTATTGTTTTTTGGAGTTAAAAATAAATACTGCGTAGTTTGTGCACGAGCCGCAAAGAACGACAGTCAGCCCTCGGAACACCGTTGTTTCAAGAATTATTCGGGATCATCTACCGGTATGGAATCGACCATAATAGTTGAGGGGTTTAAACGTTCCATTGTTGATCACGGTGTAATTTATAATAAATTTGTAGCAGACGGCGATTCCAGTACTTATAAAAAAATATTAGATTCGCGACCGTACGGTAATTTAACAGTAGAGAAAATTGAATGCAAAAATCATCTTTTACGAAACTACTGCAATAGCTTGGAGAAACTGTCGAAAGACACTAAGTATCCTTGCGAATTGCGGAAATTCCTAAAAGAAAGGTATTTGCGTTTAAGAACGGGTGTAAAATGCGCTATTAAATATTGGGGCGATCAAAATCAGTCACTCGAAGAAAAAATAAAAAATCTTAGTGAAGATATCCTAAATGGTCCACAACACGTATTTGGTAATCACCAATATTGCAAAGAGTATTTCTGTAGACCTGATACTCGTCGAATAGAACCTGTTGGGTTGCTTCCAGCAATTGTTGGATGCGGATTAATGGACGCGGTACACATTTTAAGTAAAAGACTGTCATATCATTCTAGAAGTTTAATTCATAATTGTACAAGTAATATAGTTGAAAGTTTTAACGCAGTGATTGCCAAATTAGTAGGGGGTAAGCGTGTAAATTATTCTTCCCGTGGTTCTTATGCGGACCGATGCGCAGCTGCTGTTGTGTCTTTTAATACAGGATCGATTCATAGTAAAACTCATGAAGTAATATTTAAATCTAGTCCTAATCCTTTGATCGCGAAAGTGGAAAATTGTAATCGTAGAATCCGTTTAATTGCTAAACCTAAATTAAGATTGAAAAAGAGCCACAGCGCTATATCGAAAGACGCTCACTATGGACCAAACTGCGAAAAACCTGATCTGAGTCCAGAATTATATGAGAAAGCCAAGTCATCTTTTTTAGCCGATTTAAAGTTGTCTTGTGCTGAAAGAGAGGAGCTTGAAAGGTCGACCCATTTGCAAAGAAGTAGTTCTGAGTGGATGAGTACAAGGAGAAAATTACTAACCTCATCATCGTTCGGGGAAGTTTGTAAAAAACGAGAGAGCACAAGTTGTGCTGTTCTTGTTCGTAAAATCGTTTATGGTAGTAATATCTCCAGTTTGCCTGCTGTACGGTACGGTATCGAAAACGAAGAAACCGCAATTAAACAGTTAGAAATTCAAGAGAATATTAGTATACAAGGTTGCGGTTTGTTCGTCGACGATCAATATGAATTTCTTGGTACTACACCAGATGGCATTTATGCAAACGGTTTAATTGAAATTAAGTGCCCACATTCTTTAGCTGGCATGACTCTTGATGAAGCAATGGCCAAACATACCTTTTGGGTTAAGGACAAGGCTTCCAAGGGTTATGTCATAAATAAAAATCATAACTGGTATTTCCAAATTCAGGGACAGGTACATATTACTAAAAGAAACGTTTGCATGCTTGGCATCTGGTTTGGTGCTACTGTACCTATGAAAGTTTATATTATAGAAAAGGACGACATATTTTGGGAGGAGAAAATGGAGATGAAATTAGTTAGGTTTTATTACGATTGCCTACTTCCAGAATTAGTTGATCCTCGGCAGTCACGAAGCATGCCCATTCGTGACGCGCCCAGTATCATAGAGGCTATAAAAGAGAGGAAAGAAAGAGCTTTACATGTTATGAAAGGGAAGAACGCCTAATGATTTTGAAAGATACAGGTAACTTAACTACCCAGCCAGTCGATTCACGTAAACACGCCAGTCCAAAAGTCGTTTTAATGTAGGAATTTAGAAATCGCCTTTTGGTTTTCTGTTTTAAACGCACTTACTTATCTAGTCTTGGATTGTCATAAATCTTCCAATAGCTCAATTACTATACAATTTCTGAGTTACCTGGTGTAAAGAATCATAAAAATTGGTTCAAAAATACAGCGAATTGAGAATTCTCCTTTTTTTAAGTCGGTTAAAAGGGCTAAATTTGCACAAAACGAAGTGACGTCACTGCGCTACGGTTTTTATTACTTACGTGAATCGGGCAGCTGGTAACGTTTTCATTCTGATAGGTTTTGTGATAGCCATTGATTTTATCATCAAATTAGCAGAAATCAGAACTTGATCCGTAAT
This sequence comes from Lymantria dispar, assembly GCA_032191425.1. Lineage (NCBI taxonomy): Eukaryota > Metazoa > Arthropoda > Insecta > Lepidoptera > Erebidae > Lymantria > Lymantria dispar. Next base: position 11,128,205 of record CM063455.1, read on the forward strand.
CGAATGAAAAACCATTAGAATTTTGAACTCATATTTCGTTATTGTTTAATTACATACTTTTAATTAGTATATTAATAATTTACAAACTTCTGTTAAAATTAGTAAATAAATGAATTATTTAGTAAATAATTATAAATAGCATACAATCAAGAGCAGGTCCGGACTGACATTTTTGTATTCTACTTACCTAAAATCCCAACTATGTATTTATTTGTAATTTCACTACCAAAATTTATTCTAATTCGTAAAATATTCATTCAATAAAATAATTGCAATTTCAGTAGGAAGTGTGTTTATCTCTACGCAAGGAAATGTGCCTATTGCGTAAACTCAAATACTTACTTTTTGTTTACGATCACCTCGTCGATATCTAAAAAAAATCCTAGGGTTTTAAAAAAAATGTCAATAAATGAAACACAAGTATAAAAATGATTTATTTACTACACAATAACAAATATGAGTCGCCATTACTCGCTATCTCAAAAGCGTGCTAGGGTTGTACAAAAATTAGTAAATAATTCATTTATTTACTAATTTTAACAGAAGTTTGTAAATTATTAATATACTAATTAAAAGTATGTAATTAAACAATAACGAAATTGAGTTCAAAATTCTAATGTTTTTTCATTCGATTACGGATCAAGTTCTGATTTCTGCTAATTTGATGATAAAATCAATGGCTATCACAAAACCTATCAGAATGAAAACGTTACCAGCTGCCCGATTCACGTAAGTAATAAAAACCGTAGCGCAGTGACGTCACTTCGTTTTTTGCAAATTTAGCCCTTTTAACCGACTTAAAAAAAGGAGAATTCGCAATTCGTTGTATTTTTGAACCAATTTTTATGATTCTTTACACCAGGTAACTCAGAAATTGTATAGTAATTGAGCTATTGGAAGATTTATGACAATCCAAGACTAGATAAGTAAGTGCGTTTAAAACAGAAAACCAAAAGGCAATTTCTAAGTTCCTAAGTTAAAACGACTTTTGAACTGGCGTGTTTACGTGAATCGACTGGCTGGGTAGTTAAGTTACCTGTATCTTTCAAAATCATTAGGCGTTCTTCTCTTTCATAACACGTAAAGCTCTTTCTTTCCTCTCTTTCATAGCCTCTATGATACTGGGCGCGTCACGAATGGGCATGCTTCGTGACTGCCGAGGATCAACTAATTCTGGAAGTAGGCAATCGTAATAAAACCTAACTAATTTCATCTCCATTTTCTCCTCCCAAAATTTGTCGTCCTTTTCTATAATATAAACTTTCATAGGTACAGTAGCACCAAACCAGATGCCAAGCATGCAAACGTTTCTTTTAGTAATATGTACCTGTCCCTGAATTTGGAAATACCAGTTATGATTTTGATTTATGATATAACCCTTGGAAGCCTTGTCCTTAACCCAAAAGGTATGTTTGGCCATTGCTTCATCAAGAGTCATGCCAGCTAAAGAATGTGGGCACTTAATTTCAATTAAACCGTTTCTGGTGTAGTACCAAGAAATTCATATTGATCGTCGACGAACAAACCGCAACCTTGTATACTAATATTCTCTTGAATTTCTAACTGTTTAATTGCGGTTTCTTCGTTTTCGATACCGTACCGTACAGCAGGCAAACTGGAGATATTACTACCATAAACGATTTTACGAACAAGAACAGCACAACTTGTGCTCTCTCGTTTTTTACAAACTTCCCCGAACGATGATGAGGTTAGTAATTTTCTCCTTGTACTCATCCACTCAGAACTACTTCTTTGCAAATGGGTCGACCTTTCAAGCTCCTCTCTTTCAGCACAAGACAACTTTAAATCGGCTAAAAAAGATGACTTGGCTTTCTCATATAATTCTGGACTCAGATCAGGTTTTTCGCAGTTTGGTCCATAGTGAGCGTCTTTCGATACAGCGCTGTGGCTCTTTTTCAATCTTAATTTAGGTTTAGCAATTAAACGGATTCTACGATTACAATTTTCCACTTTCGCGATCAAAGGATTAGGACTAGATTTAAATATTACTTCATGAGTTTTACTATGAATCGATCCTGTATTAAAAGACACAACAGCAGCTGCGCATCGGCCCGCATAAGAACCACGGGAAGAATAATTTACACGCTTACCCCCTACTAATTTGGCAATCACTGCGTTAAAACTTTCAACTATATTACTTGTACAATTATGAATTAAACTTCTAGAATGATATGACAGTCTTTTACTTAAAATGTGTACCGCGTCCATTAATCCGCATCCAACAATTGCTGGAAGCAACCCAACAGGTTCTATTCGACGAGTATCAGGTCTACAGAAATACTCCTTGCAATATTGGTGATTACCAAATACGTGTTGTGGACCATTTAGGATATCTTCACTAAGATTTTTTATTTTTTCTTCGAGTGACTGATTTTGATCGCCCCAATATTTAATAGCGCATTTTACACCCGTTCTTAAACGCAAATACCTTTCTTTTAGGAATTTCCGCAATTCGCAAGGATACTTAGTGTCTTTCGACAGTTTCTCCAAGCTATTGCAGTAGTTTCGTAAAAGATGATTTTTGCATTCAATTTTCTCTACTGTTAAATTACCGTACGGTCGCGAATCTAATATTTTTTTATAAGTACTGGAATCGCCGTCTGCTACAAATTTATTATAAATTACACCGTGATCAACAATGGAACGTTTAAACCCCTCAACTATTATGGTCGATTCCATACCGGTAGATGATCCCGAATAATTCTTGAAACAACGGTGTTCCGAGGGCTGACTGTCGTTCTTTGCGGCTCGTGCACAAACTACGCAGTATTTATTTTTAACTCCAAAAAACAATACTTTATTAGTTTTAATGCCAATTATCGCAGCTGCGCCGGACAAGGCGGAAAAATTCTTACCATAAGATCTCTTGCTCCAACAACCGTCAACAGCAACAGATATTAATGGTGTACCATTTTTATCAACACTACCTATAGACACTGCGTACTCCGCTTCTTCCTTGACAGCTTCTGCCATGGAATGTGCTGCTCTCTTTTCCCACCAATCGCAAACCGTATTATTAATTTCATTGTATAATGAAGGTGACATGATTGGTAGGGCTACTGCGGCAGTTAATGTTTTTAACTGATAGTAGCTCCCACCAGATGATATGATACCAGATACAATTTGATGATTCACTTCCATTCTATCTTCTTTCTTTTCAATCAAACACACAGTACATTTCATACTACGCATACTACATTTCATGATGAGTTTTGAGTCCAGACCAACTTTTACTTCACCTATTATACTGAGGTAACTTAACTTACAATCCATTGGACCGAGGTCCCCTATGGCCTGAAGAGCTTTAAAAAAAAAAGAAACGTCTACAACTCTACGCCCAACTTCCATTTCATCCACCTTTCCCTCTTGGTCGTTTTCAATAACTAGTTCCTGTAAAGAAATGGCTTGATTTTTTTTATAAAAAATAATTAAAAAAATTTAAAAAAATGCAAAAGAATTAATACAATATTAGGTTCCTGATGAATAGAAATTATAATTTCTTTACGCATTAGGTATTGTTTTTTATGACGTCACCTATTTGAACGTAAATTTTCTTTTGAGAAAGTAATTGAGAAGTATTTCGGTACTAAGGTGTTTGTCTCTCGATGAAAATAATAAATATTGCAAGAAAAAATCTATAGGTAGGTATTGAGATTTTGTCTTCGCCCATCACTAACTAAGTAGTTTGTTTATTTATGTAACAAGTCTACAAGAATTACGTATAACAACTTACCTCTATACAGCGCGTAGCATTGTTGCTCAGAGTCTCGGCCCCAAGGTTTTCTTTATTTTCAATACTGGAAATATTATTCATCAATAATATCCACTTTTTATTTATTTTGTACAACCCTAAGCCAGACGCTAGGCGCCTCGCGTCTGTTTGGCGGTATAGGTATAGGTACGTCGACAAAGTTGCGCTGTCGCCTACCTACTTCCACAATTTGATATTTAGACAATACTAGCCGACCCGGCGAACTCCGTATCGCCTTTTTTTTTTTAAATCCTATTATTTTGATATTACATACAGATACTTCAATTTTATTTATCAGTATAGATATAAATAATACAAACCAATATTTACATGTTATTGTAGGTATATGTCTGAATCGGGCGATCTAAATCATATGACATATTGTATTAGCTTTGTAATGTACCCTGTTCAAATGCGATAATAAATAAGTAGGGAGGAACTTACATTTTATTCCGAGATCTTTTGGCTTTCATATTTTTATAATGCGTACAAAACTTTCTTTTCCCTGGCATGACACTCAAATTCAATCAGTCCTGCAAAAAAAATAGCCTATGTTACTCAATGATAATGTAGCTTTCGAATGATAAAAGAATTATTAAAATCGGTCCAGTACTTTTTGAGTTTATTCGTTACATACAAAAATCCAAATCTTTCCTCTTTATAATACCTATTAGTGTAGATATTGTATTTTTTACGATTTATATCTAGTTCCATCATGGTTTTCTTTCAGACATTCATTATATCGATACTTTCTACTAACTGAAAATAAATTAATTATAAAAATGTTATACTTACAGTTTTTTACAAAAAACACAAATTCACAATACGTAATTCTGCTGTCTGCAGCCGACAAGCGTGGTGTCGCGTTCACTTACAGAAAGGAACTGCCGTTAGTGACCACCGAGATTGCACGAATGAAACGAACGCTTTATCCCATACATTTGTGTATGAAAAATTTACCTTAAAATATATCTAGATTTTAGGGCTTTAAAAGAGGAAGTCTTTGTTTGTAAAGGTATAAAAAGAAGTATACAGCTATACTTATTGGTTTCTTCAGTGTTCAAAAAGTGTTTCTTTTTATCAATTTGTGTTGATTTATGGGGTTAAATCTGAAAAATACGAAGTCATGTTTTTGCATTTTTACTCAATTTTGTGCGTTTGTTGACGTTTATTATATAACAACTATTAGGTTTAAGAGTTTAATATAAGCATGAACATACTTATTGGTCTTTGATTGTAATATATACAAATTATCATTGATATCAATCATATGTAAATAGGTTAAATATGAAAAATCGTAACACTCTTTTCGGTGATTTTCACGATCTACACCCTTAAATTTCACCGCCCGCAAGACTTGGAAGTACCTACTTAGTATTTAGTTTTACATATATTGGAGTACCTAAATAATTACATTCAAACGCTTTTTTATTAAAAATTATTACAGACGTTACGGGTAACTTTGAAAAATGGTTTAACTTTGAACAAAGTTGTGAAAAAGATATATTAATTTATTACATGCAAACTTTTTGTTAACTATGTAAAACGGAATGCTAAAATGTTTGCAGCAATGAAAAGTAAAAAAATAAACTACCAATGTCAAACTATTAATTTTGCAAATTTTTCGTCTTTTCTGTGATGAAGTTTGGAAGTTTTGTTCCTCTGATTTGGAATACCAAACTTATCTAAGATATCTTTCTCTGTTTGTTATATATCAGTTTAACTAAACCTTAAAATATTCTCAAAATAAACTCATGATAATTTTGAATTTGAGTTTGTGAGAAAATTGTGGCAAAGTTCTGTAGTTTTTCTTTATATAAATTTATAGTGTTTAAAAAACAAATCAACTTAAAAGGACACTATTTATTCAATGAAATTAAGTTGCAATAAATATAGATCACAAATACCTGCCTACTATAAAAATATTTAAAGTTATACAAATCGATGTTATAGACCGTGTCATCATTTAAAGTGAAACTACTGCCTACTTAAGATACTGGCTAAGTGTAATTTTCGCTCCAATCTTCAACTTATAGAATTGCTAAACTTGATCAGTAGAGAAGTGTGTCACATTGGCTTGCCTATTCTTTACCGAAACGAAATATTGCATCAGCACTCAAATTAGTCTATTTAATACCGAATCATCCATAACACTCATAACAGACTAATAATAAATTGTTCAAATCATTTCGATTTGTTTAAGTTCTCTGTACAAAAAAAAACATAAAACTTGATTCAACTCTTAAAATTGTCAAATGTTTTATTTAAATACCATTAAATTTATTTATTTTGACTTTATAGAATTATTATGGTGCCAGCAATTCTAAGTGATCAAAACCATCAAATAAGATATAAGTTACTGGTTGCTCTAGCAGTTAATTCGTGAACAGGTGCCGCTTGTAGGTACCGGTCCAGACATATTTTTATTTATTATTATTTGTATTAGATTTGGTAAAAAAAATACATCCTATTTCGAAGGACTTTACACCGGAGTTAATACTATAACATGTACATACAATTTAATTCAAATGAAATTATTTAATAAATGACAGCTCGCTGAGGTCCTTACTGGATCTTCTTAGCTTGTGGCCCCGTTCCAAACCAGTGGTAAATTATTGGATTGTTCAAACGATGTGTATGACAATATCATTATAGTATAGGATCGCGCTATACAACGACCTCCACTTGCTTATTTGATGAAACTTATTTTTTATGTAATTTAATATGTCCATAAATATATTGCATATGGGTTGCCTAACAAATTTTAGTCCAGAGTATGATTAATTAATAATTAAAAAAATTTTTTTTTGAACATTGCACCGGTTTGATTATTAGACAAATTCTATACCAATTGAAAGTATGAAGCTCATAGAATATGCAAACGTTAGATTGCCTATTCTTTTCCGGTCACAACTCTCAGGTAGCCAGTTATAAACAGATAAATCGATACTAGCATTTTGCATCGGTCTGATCGACGTTTTGCATATTCTATGGGCTTCATACTTTCGATTGGTATAGAATGTGTCTAATATAATCAAACTGGTGCAATGAACAAAAAATAACATTATTAATGAATCATATTATGCTTTAATTTTTTTTGTCTTGTATTAAATCTTGTAAAATTATACATATATGTATACAATTTCGAAGGGCATCACACTGGAGCTAATACCATATATGGTGTACGAAGCATAATATTATGTATATTTAAAGGATTAAGAAAAAAAATGACTGCCCGCTGAGTTTCTTGCCGGATCTTCTCAGTTTGTGGCCGCGTTCCGATCCGGTGGTAGATTATTGTATTGTATTCAAATGTGTAATTTGACAATATGTAAGTGCCCTTAAGGGGCCTATGCAGAATAAATGATTTAATTTGATTCATACTCTGGACTAAAATTTGTTAGGCAACCCATATGCAATATATTTATTGACATATTAAATTACATAAAAAATAAGTTTTATCAAATAATCATCTCGGTGAAGGTCGTTGTATAGCGGGATCTTAGACTATTAGATTTGACAAAACTAAATGCGATTAGGTCCATAGCAAAAATTATTAAACATATTTATATAGGTGCTAGAACAAAGTATACATACGACGATAATAGCCATGTGCGACTAGATGTAGACTTTCACTTACTTCTAAATCGTCGATCAGTAAAATATGTCTTTTTTAGCTAAGTTACTCCGTTACTATGGCGATTTTAGAACATGTGCTAAAATGTAATAATACCTGTAGCGTTTGAAATATCCTACTTTTGTAAGGAAAATACTATAGTTTTTGAATTATCCTAAGTTTGGTAATTATCAGAAAATAATTGCTACACGGTTAGTTAGTAAACCATTGTCTCAGCTTATAGGAAATTAGCTGCCTCTACAATAGAAGGGATATTGACCCACTATACCACGCTGGTCAGACTGATGATTTAATGAGTGGACAATGACTCCCTCTGCTCGTTAAGTTGTGCACAAGACAATTTATGTGTTTTTAGTCTATGAGTAAAATCATCAATGACTGGTATTAGTACTTAGTAACTAATTAATAATAAAAAAAAATGTAAAACGATACTTAAGTATCCAAATTATTAGGATGACCCTTATTTACGTAGTTGGTTGCTTATCTTATATCTTTAAACGAGCAATTCTTGTGTATATATATATATATATATATATATATATATATATATATATATATATACCTATATATATATATATACCTATATATATATATTCAGGATCTCGGAAACGGCTCCAACGATTTTGTTGAAACTTGGCATACTAGAGGATTCGGGTCCAAAAAAACGATCTAGCTAGGATTTATTCATAGAAAATGTTCTTTTGTCGGTGTTTTTAGCATAACAATAAATGACATTAAATTTTAAAAGAATATGAATTCAAATTTCGTCGTAAATGTCAAGAGTTACGGTAGCTCAGTTGATGGGACGGCCGATTTTAATTTTGAGTTTTGTAGCACCCAAACAGCGTCGGTTCGAATCTCGGTGTTTTTATTTTTCTTTTTTTTGTAATTTTTATATAATTTTCATTATTTATTTTTTATTAATATATATCTAAATAAATTCGACAAAAATTACAATACCTGGTACAATACAATACCAAATACAATTACAATTACAATATCTGGTTGACCGAGCTTCGCTCGGAATGAGCGAAGCTCGGTCAACCAGATATTGTAATATATACACGTATGTACCTATTTATATATATATTCTATATATATTCTATATTACAAAAACGTTTTAAACAAGTTCACGTTATATGCATAATACAACATTATTCATTTCAAAAATACTTAATAATTACCTACCTACTTGATTGAACCATAAAGATATTATGGGAGTAAAGGCGGCGAATTAGATCTAAGTATTGGTTGCCTAAGATTTCTTGTTACACTTACACTGCACTTGCACTTTACTTAATGTGACTATTTTTTACGATAAAACAAGACATTTGAGTAATTGTCCCGTATTTTTTTGTCAAAATGGGACACTTGCCGAAATAGGTAAAACTATGGATTAAAGCAAAAAAGAAAAAAACAAGATTGTAACATGTACTAAGTATATTTAAATAAAGATAAAGATTATTTGTGCTCCGTTTGCAAAAACGGGACATTTTTGTATGGATCGGGACAGCGGGACAGACAACCTGAAAACGGGACTGACCCGTTCAAAATGGGAAATAAGGTAAGAGCATCAGTAATTGACCATTTAAGGGTATAAAAATACCTTTTTTATTGCTCAATCTAAATTTTCTCCCGAATTCAATTAGTGTTCCCTTTTCTGAGTTCTGCGGAAGTTTTTCAACGACATTAAACTAATGGTTTTGCTTGTGCAATAATGGAATAAAATTTAACCTACAACTTGAGAATCAGTACTTGACCACTCCACATATTGACTTTGTAATTAAAATATTATATATTTCCCATACAACGTTACCTTAATTAATCCCAAACAAAAAAAAAAGAAAATCATTAACTAATAGTAAATATCTTGAAAATCGCTAAATTGTTAATATTCTACTTTAAAATTTTACAATCCTTAAAAAATGTTAAGAAAGAGCAAATATGATGTTTAGAGTTGAAATACAATTGGAGTGCATTTGGAATATTAAAAAAAAATAATAATAAAGGATGCATAGATTGCACGATTCGTCGATGACTAGATAACAGCATCGAGTATTTAATATGGAATGAATTTAAAGACACGCCGTAAATTCTTATTTTACCGATTTATGTGCGTTAATACTCAACAACAGGCACATGGCCAGCTACTGGTGCTCTTACCTTGGGTCACGTTAGGCTTACCTCGTGATATTTTAGCTACATCTTTTGACTTATTTTCTTAGAACTATTTTATATTATTATTATTATTTTAGATAATTTGATAAGAGTATATATATGCGTTTCCTTAATAGTTGTTATGAATAATACCAATTGCCGTGGGACAATAGTTATAGTGGTCTTATAAAATAGGTACTGTCATAATGTCGTTAATTATGCACATGAATATTATGAGTCTTATATCTTTAAACGAGCAATTATTGTATATATATATTCAGGATCTCGGAAACGACTCCAACGATTTTGTTGAAACTTGACATACTAGAGGTTTCGGGTCCAAAAAATCGATCTAGCTAGGTTTTATTTATAGAAAATGTTGTTTTGTCCGTGTTTTTAGCAAAACAATACAATGACATTAAATTTTGAAAGAATATGATTTCAAATTTCGTTGTCAACGTCATGAATTACGATAGCTCAGTTGGGAAGTTGACCGATTCTAATTTTGGTTTTTTTGGCATTCAAACAGCGTCGATTCGAATCTCGGTGTTATTGTTCTCTTTTTGTATTTTTTTATATATTTTCATTATTTATTTTTTATTAATATATATATCTAAATAAATTCGCCAAAAATATTTCGAGCGAAGCTCGGTCAACCAGATATTATTTATTTATATGAATAATATAATAGAAGACACCTTGACTGCTTACCATACTATAGTAAATCATATCAATATGTTTTTGGACAACTGGTCTTGGACATTAATAATTTAATGTATTTATAATAGGTAGTTCAGTACTAATGGACCGGTAGATATCATTATAATTATGGGGCATTATAATATGAAAATTTTGCAACGCCTATTTGGGACTAATAATACAATCCGGTCCGTGTGGCGACGGAATAAGAATACAATTCACCACTGCCTATCTTACCCGTGGATGTCGTGAAAGACGCCTAAGGGATATACGTATATAATATGAATATAACATCTATGTAAGAGAAGGAAAACGCGACACAAAACCCTACACAAACCTGTCTGAAAAACATGGTATAGTAAGGTCAATTTCCCTCCTATTGTGGAGGAGGGGCGAGCCCAGCAGTGGGACATATATGCACTGAAATGAAATGATGAGGAATGAATACAATTTTCGCCACTCAAGAGGACCTTCTCATGCAACATACCTTAATGTCTGAAAACAAGTCTACCACCAGTAATCACGACACACAACGTGGTCCCCAAATGTAGGCCTCATAACCAAGCTCAAAGTCGCTCTGCGTACCTACTATGGAGCGTGCTGAGGTGGCAATGGGTATGCCACATCGCTCTACAAACCGACAATCGCTGGGTAAGAATGGGACTCTAATGGCGACCACATATTGGACAACGCAATGTCGGACGCCACTAGGTGAATCGATGACCTGGTGAAAGTTACTAGGCGTCGTTGGATGCAGGCGGCACAAGCCTGCACTCTGTGGCAAAATATGAGAGAAACCTGCGTAGTAGCGGACGGCGATAGGCTGAAATAATGATGATGATGACTTCGCCACAGCTCTGTCTTTATCCCGCCTCCTTAAGGTATAACTATGAACTTGTAATTGGATTTTATGAACAGAAAATTTTACACTTCACTGGTTCTGATAAAACCTAATAGCCAAAATATATTTGTTTGAAAATATATTAGTGCTTAGTGAAATTAATAAAAAAGATTAAAAGGGAACCTTTCTCCTTAACCTGTATCACGTGTTGAGGTAATAAAATTAAAAGAGAATTTAATGATAAGTTAATTGTGTTGCATATCTACCCTCTTGTCACTACAATTCATTTTCGCGGTAAATACTCAATTGAGCACCTAAAATTATCACCAATCTTTCGTTCTTAAGATTTTAATATTAATCTATCCATCATTTCATCGACATCTACTGTTTGGACATAGGCCTATTCTCTATGTTGAGGTATTGCTAATGATATACGGTGGCGCAAGTTTCGGGAGACCCTAACAGCTCATATTCCTAAAGTTTATATAGCCGATGTTTCCAACTTGAATGTAAGAAGTAGCAACGCTCTGTGATTATTTAGTTAATAATAACACATTATATTCTGTTACCTCACTGAGAGGGATTAGCGAGATTAAGATTTTAACGCAATTGTTAGATATCGCCTAAAGGACATGCGTAGTTATAAGATAACCAATAATTTCGGACACTATCAGATATAGATATTGAATTCAAATATATAATACTAGCAACCCGCCCTCGCTTCGCTTCGGTTTTACCCGTTTAGTTCCCGTTCCCGTAGGAATACCGGGATAAAACATAGCTTATGTTACTCCCTGATATTATAGCTTGCCATTCGTGAAGGAATTTTTGAAATACGTTAGGTGGTTTAAGTGTGAAAGCGTAACAAACAAACAAATAAACAAACTTACTTTCGTATTTATAATATTAGTAAGGATAATTGATCGAATTAGGTGATTGTGGAAATCCTTTATTATTTTAGAACGGAAGGATGGGAGAGCCACTATTTTCTCACAGTTAATCAATATACCGCATACCACAATAAATAGAAAGAATACGTTAAAGGATCAAGGTTAAATAGAGAGACGCACTTGAATTAGCGCATTTAAATACTAAAGTGTTTATTTATATTATATTAATATAATATAATAATAAAATTTCATCCACGTGATATTTGGTCCAATAACGATCAAATAAAAAAACGTAACCTTCATAGAAATATCCACTATTCTTCTAAGGATTGTATACTAGGTATTGTAGTTTCAAGACGATTTTTGACGGAAACTATCAAATATTCATACATTTTTTGAGGCTTATGCAATTTTATAAGATTTTTAGTCAAGAAATAAAATTCGTGAACGAATTTGTTATTTAATTAAATAGCACCGGATGCGTTCATTATTACATCTTTTAAGCGTAATATTTGTAAAATAAAGCACAAAATGCTAAAGAAAGAGCAATGCTACAAAGACCACTCTTAAATGCACAGAAATATTAATACTCTTATTAATTTTTCTGTGCTTAAATGATTAGCAATATAGTACAATGCTTAGAAACTATGGTCTTGCATCTACGGAAGACTGTGGCTACTCATCCTGGTGAGAGGCGTTAGCTTTTCAACTACTTATTATTAATTATGCTAATTAAATTAAACAGTAGTAGATAATTACACACAATCTGCAGTCATTAAATTTTACAGAATTATGGTTCCTCAACGTAGATCACTTTTAACGGTAGACGAGTTCGGGAGGGGGTTTTTTTTTTAATTTTTAAATTAATGACAGATGTTCTGTCTGAGGTGAATATATTAATAAAATAAGCAACTTCTTGACCCATCTACATGTACAACATAGAACTTATAATAGGATACCTTTTTTGCTTTTTGGAAAAAGTTAATGTTTATTGAATTACTAACCACACGGAACGAAATAGAAGGAAGGCATTTTACACAATTTCAGCAAGATCATTTCAGTAACAATAAGTCGACCATCATAAAAGGTAAAAAATAAACAATATAATATATTATACTACATATCTGCACACTGCAAAGAATATTTTTTCAAAGATGTTACTTTCTTGGTTTACCTGCCTCTCAATATGAATATTATAATATAGTTATCACAAGCATTGAAATAAATATTTACATACCAAGTATTTGTAGAAAGCTATCCTCCAGCCTCATTGTGGAGGAGAGAAGGTAGTCAGTCCCCTCCAACTCGCTCGGTGCTAATACGTCGCTCCTCATTTTAACCTTATTACCATAAACAGAGAGTCGAAAATTCAACAATATCTTAAAAAGGAGACATAATTTGTTGGTATCCTCTGAATTATTGCCCGATGGAACACTTCACTGTATCTCGGTCACACACTTCTGATGAGTTGTTGCGTAACAATAAACGAGTTAAATTTTATTTTTCCAAGTTATCCACTAACAAAACAATCGTTTAAATGTTTGATTAGTACATACACAACTGAGCATTCGTAAGATTATTAATGTATTTTTTTTGCGGTCAGTCCGGAGATGTATTATAACTGAATGCAAATAATATGTAAGTCCTCGGAGGCGATTTAATTGTGTTTCAACTATTAATTTGTACGATAGCGTTTAGATAGCGAGTGCCGGTTGGTCGGCACGCACGCGATGTCTTCGAGCGGGCGGGCGCGATTACACTCATCGCTGTTGCCTCCGCGAGCCATGCGGCTCGGAATCAGCTGATCCACTATAAATAATATTGAATTATTTGTAAGCAGTCGCACTGCTGCCATACTGACTGTCCTCTACGTTGAACATTGCTTTCAAAACATTATTATACGTATTCATGAGGCTCATGCGTTTATTGTACATGTACCTAATATAAATGTTATCATATAGATACTTTACGATTATATATTATTTGAACTAACGGTAAGTAGACTAAGCCGAGTACCTTAGATTAACAAAATATAGATCTAGCGTGTCTTTACGGTTTAAGGTAGGTAGGTATTATAGGTACCTTTCCTATCTATAAATATTTTTAACGTGTTTACACGCTTTTTGAAGGCATCATTACTTTTAATATGGGCAAGAACCAGTGCATCTTAGATGAGATAACATAGCTATTACTAGGTTATCTATTTCGACAAATAATGACTTTGGCGCCAGAAGTTGTGGTTTTATTTCCATGCAGGACAATATTTTGTGCAATCATAGCTATTATGAGTCCATATAGAGTAATCTTAATATATATAAATTACGTGTCACGTTGTTTGTCCGCGATGGACTTCTAAACTACTTAACCGATTTTAATCAAATTTGCACACCGTGTGCAGTTTGATCCAACTTGAAAGATAGGATAGCTTACATCTTAATTTATAGTCGCAATATTATTTTATTGCAATTTATTTGTCTCTCCAAAGGATTTTAACAGATGGCGATATCTGTTGACTGGATTGAGTAGTAATTTGTGTGTGCTCAAGGGGATTCGAGAATGGTTTAGATTCACAATTGGGCCCAGTAGATGGCGCTTTATTTGAACAGAACAACGTCTGTTGGGTCAGCTAGTATTTATATAGATCTTATAAGAAGACTAAAGAAGTAATTAAAAATGTGAGTTTTTACTCAATCCAACTCAAGGTACGTTAATCCCGGATGTACTTATATAAATATACACATTTATCAATATCAATGACAAGCAATGATAGACGTATGTATATTTTTTGTTAATCTAAGTTAGCCTAATCTATTAATCCTGTTGTAATTTTTCAATTACCTTAGGTTAGGTTCTTGTCTTGTTCCTTATTACATATGATGACGACATAGGAGTTTTTGTAAATATTACCTACCTTTGTATATTTTGTTGAGTAGTAAATCGTAGTAAAGGAATCAATATACGGTTACGCTTGGGTTTTTAAAGTTATGATTATGGACCTTGGTTTGCTAATAGCTAATTATTTCCATTTTATGTTTAGGGCGATGGAAAGTGTTCATAGTGGTAGGACCGCACTGTTGACAGTTGCCCGAGTACAGCCGCGGGCCGGTTCGTCCGGGGTACTAAACTTTCGCAGAAAATCGACGTCTGAGTAGAAACAATTTGTCACTGCGATTCGTTCGGTGAGCGTGAGAGCCGGAAGCCTAATTTTCTGAGGGTGTTTGCATGTGGTGGGTTTTGGTGATGCCTTTAGAAGCATCAAACCTCATTGCACACATTCACACTCAGTGCCGTAAATAGGGCGGTGCAACCGGTGCTCAGGCACAGGGCGTAGACATTGGGGACGCAAGAATGGAAATCTCATTTGTACTAGTGGTCTTGCGTTTGATTTTTAGCGAATGAGACACAGTAGGTCATATAATGGGCGCAGATTCCATTTTAATAGCTCGTCTGCTTGTTTATCCTCAAGAAAATAGATTTTCTTCCAAAATATTAGATAATTGGTCCACCAACACCTGGACCGGTCGGCACACTTCTCGCACCACTCTGTCCGGGGCGACAGAGGGGCGTAAGCACGCACACAAGTAGGCCTATACATAGCATTGCTTTAACTAGGGTACCTATAATAACTAAAAAAAAAACAAGGCGCAACTCGCATAGGACGCAGGCAAGTCTATTTACGGCACTGTTCATAGTCCCTTAACTTCATTCATGCTAGGCAACATCCTAGCAAAGCTCCATGAGCCTTAGCATCACTTACCATCAGGTTTACTGTCTTCTCGTTTGCCACCGTTTGCAGTAGAAAAAAACATGACGTGCTTGTCTAAGAGCTGTATAAAATATTTGGTAAAAGTTGTCGTATAGGTTTAAGAAGAATATTTTCTTCACCGTAGGCAACGGCCTGGCTGTGCCCCTGGTATTGCAAAGGTCCATGTGCGGCAGAATCACCATCAGGTGTGCTGCTTGCTCGTTTGTCACCGTTGGCAATAAAAAAAAATTCAATATTTCGGATTTGGATACGGATAAGAATATTAAAATCCATTATCCGATAGTTTCGATTGCGGCTATTAAAGTTTTAGAAAATACGCAAATTTACGTATGATCTGCGCGGTGTAGTAAGTTTCCCTCCTCGTGAGAGGCTCGAGCTCAGCAATGAGACGTAGGTATATAAGCGGAGATTATGATGATAATGAAAATTGTTTTCAAGGTTTTTTTGGAACGCTAATTAGAAACACGTATTTTTAGTGAATGCGGCTTTTAATATATGTAGATATCATACAGGTTTACAGTGGTGTTTAAATACAAATTTATTTTTTTATATTTCTTTATTACCTTTTCGTCATCAACTGTTGGTAGCTGCCCGCCTTTCTTGAAATATTTAACCGCACACTCGTGCCCTACATTAGCTAATGTGACGTGTAATTGTCCTATACTTAAATGGTCGAACTGCACCAAATACCTCACATTGATAACACCTCACATTGGTTCACATTGATAATATTTTGTCATATCATCTTCACATTGATGCTCTCACTACTAGATTACGGGAAATGATGTATGTTTTTTCTAACCTTTATCATATTGGAAATGAGAAAGTGATCCATACAGTCTACCTGGCCCTATGCTAATCTCTTACTCAATACTGCATAGTTGCGTGGGGCGGTGCACCAAAATCCATTTCCTAAAATTAGAACGAGCGCAAAGAGCATTACTAAAGGTTGAATGGAAACTTCTTTTCCGCTTTTCCACCTCTGAGCTTTATTATAGATGTGGTGTTCTATCTGTTCGGGCTTTGTTCATTTGTAATGTAATTATAACTACTCATGAGCAAACATACTTCAAACCTCTCAAAGATGTAAATATTAGGCGCAAACATGCCATTTATCCCCCTGTGTCAGTCACCACTAGCCTTGCTCAACGTAATTATTATTTTTTAAGTAGCTTTCTATATAACAAAATCAATAAAATCATTTACATATATTCAAAGAGTAAGCGCGAATGCACAAAGATTATTACGAACTGGTTGTTCCAGTTGAGCTATGAAGAAATAGAAAATTTTATTAAAGTAATAATATAATCACACTCGGAAGATCGCAATCACTCATTACTTACACCACACGCTCACTCGATCCATGCACACACTGTTCACGCTTGCACTACACATACATGCACCTATTTATCGCGAAGTACCCACTTTCTCGCATGCACAACACAATTAAAAATAAATACCCACAACATAACTGAAAATATATAATATAACATAACTGAAAATATATAATGTATATATTAGTTTTAAAGATTAATATTTTTTTAAATTATTATTTTGTTACAATATCAATTATGTTACAATTCCATTTAAGGTTCTAAGAGGGGGGCTGGAGATTTGTAATACAGGCCTCGAGCCGAGACTCCAGCTCTCATAAAGGAGCAATTAATTTGTTATCTTGTTATTTTTTTATATGTATATCTAATAGTCTAATATAACAACACATTGTACTTTGTGAGAGCAATAAAAATATATTTTTAATATCTCCGATTCACGGCTATCTCCCAAGGGAAGATACCCGGTCCTTTGAAAGGCTTACATGGGGATATGGATCCAACACGCAGAGGCCTTTGGAGAAATTTAATGTAAAAATGGGATGGGACGTCTACCGATGACACTCCACGTCTGCACATAACACTCGTGGACTGCCAACGGTAGGTGTAAAACTATTGTGTGATGATGGTATCTAATAACTGTTTATGGGGTTGGAGATTTGATGGACTGGCTAAACTAAAAACTATTGATTGAAAAACTGTCGCCTGTCTTCAATACCTTTATCGTCTTGAACTTTGGCAGACGGTGACTCGCCAACTCAGTGAATGGGCCCCCCAAATGGTCGCCACAGACACGCAGGCCATACGGGCAACAGAGGGGTAACATTGGTGCAAGTGGCTTGGGGTGTCGAGCGGTGCGGCGCCGGTTTCACCATCGCAGTGGTTTCCCCGTAGTTATGCCCTTGAAAATGACACTTCCACCCCCGAGCATATAGCTCTGGCGACCCCTCTCTGGCCAGCCGTTCAAGGCAAGCCAGTGTTGAGAATCCTGCGGGCACTCTTCGGTTTCCACTCCAGCCAGCCAATAAAGGCCAGCTGGATACGAGGCCCTGGCCGACTCTCTGAGGCACTCAGGGCCGCAGTGTCGCCACTCATATTCAGCACGCCACAAGCTGCCCTGCGGTTTATTGGCCTTCCTATAAGTCTTGTGATACATTTTTTCTTTTATATCAAAAGAATTTAGAGAGCCATATAATGTTCCTCCGAGGTTTGCGTTAGGCTCATGGTGAGATAACGACTGGCCCAGAGGTTATAATATATTGAACGTTGTTATGAACTCTTGTAATGTCCATTTAAGAGAATTAAATGCTATTGTTTATCCATACCCACAGCCTATGGACATCTACTGTCGAATATAGAACTTTTTCACACGAATAGTATTGTTTTTATTTATATTTGGCGGTGATAAGTTGCCAGCACAATAAATCTAAAGTTGGTTTAACGAATTAATACCAGAAGCTGCTTCCCCTATTAGTACGATTTGAAATGGTTTTTCTTCAGCATCCATGTATGTCGTCGTCGTCTCGTCTTATACATGTCCCACTGCTGGGCTCGAGCCTCCTTTCTAATAGGAGGAAAATTAACATATAGCAATGCTAGTCAGACATTTTGATATAGGATTTTACTTCGAGTTTGCCTTTTCGTGCATAAAGGTGGGTGCATAATATATCTCTTAGTCGATTTTTACGACATCCACAAGCAAGATAGAGAATGGTGAATTGTATTCTTACTTATAGTTCGTACTCATAGTTCGCCATATTTGAATTTTCATTTTTCATAAATTCGGTACAGCCTCCCTTCTACTTCTAAGAACAAAAGTGTAATAATTTCAATTATAGCATTAAGGTTTTGCCCTCCTTGTGAAAGCAATCATTGACTAGAAGGCTCTAGGTGATGTTTGACCAAGGACGCGTTCCTATAGCTATTAGACGATTTTTACGCGGGTGTCCCACGATCTGCGGTAGGTTTAACATTATTCAAAGCGGCCACTAAATGGTGGTCAACAAATGTGCATATTCATTCCGTGTAGTGACGGAATAACACAATTCAACACTCCCTATTTTACCCGTAGATATCGTGAAAGACGACTGAGGGATATAATACGCATATTTTTTTTTTCACGCTTCGGAAATGCATTTACTCACTATCCCCCACCGGTTACAGATAGGGGAGTGTGTGTGGGACTCACCGACCACAGAAGTGACCGAAATACCCACTAAAACCACAGCGGCCCCTTCCGCGCTTTTACGGGGTGCTGGAGAGATCATCTGGTGACATTCTATCCCCGACACCCGAACGCTTGGCCGTTTGGCCACGTCCTGTTATCATACAGGGCGGTGGGAGGAGGAGCGCATAGCGGCGTCTCCTCCTCCCTGGTCATCGCCGGCGGAGCGAGTCAGCGGACTCAAGCGTCTCGCGTGCTCGCTCCGCGGCCTCTTTCCTTGTCATGACAGCCTCACAGAAGGAGGCCATCGACGACCAACAGCTGTCGCTGCCGAGCATCGTGGAGATGATGGTCGGCAACGACAGGTCTGTTATTCCCAGTTCCGTTGACAGGACGTGGCGCTGAAGCCCCCAGGCGGGGCATACTTCCAGTGTGTGGCGCGCATCGTCGATTAGCGCGCCACACTCATGACATTCTGGGGCCTCTTCCAATTTTGTGCAGGTACTTACCGAAGACCCCATGTCCGGATACCTGATAATACGCATATAACACCTATGCAAGTGAAGAAATCTCGAAACAAGACCCTATACCAACCAACAAGCATGGTATGGTAAGGTCAATTCCCCTCTCATTGTGGAGGAGGCTCGAGCCCAGTAATGGGACGTATATGAGCCGAGATGAGCGAGTGTATATCTATACAAATAAATAAAATTGAAGTGTCTGTTTGTAATGTCAAAATACTGGGCTTTCTTCATGCTCACCCGGTTATTTGCACGACACCTATGCCTAATAATTATTTTTTGCAAAAAAAAAAGAAACCACCTTCAATAGGTAACGTAGACAATGTAGATACATTTTTAGATTTTTGTTGATTTCTCCAAAAACGCTTGTCCGATTTCGATAAATTTTCATGGGACCATTTGAGAAGTATCATCCTTTCCAACTAAGGTTCGACCGAGATCTCGGTCTCGGCATTTTCGGCTACAAATCCAACCGAGAAATTTGTCTCGGTTCTCGGCTAATTATAGTCGAGATTCTCGGTCATGACCGAGATTGTAACTTTGTTCAGATCGATTCAAATTTTATTGCGCGTGGCCACGCGCCGCGCGAAGTCAGCTGGTGTAAGTGCGTGAGAGAGCTGAATTGTGAATCAGATTCTCGTGATACGACATGGAGATTTTCAACTAACTCGTCAAACATGGCTGCAACAAATCAATCCAACTTATGGGCAGCTCATGATTCGATAGAGTTGGAAGACGAGCCCATGACCAATGACGAATACAGTTCAAGCTCTGTAATCGAAATAACGCTAGAAAGCTTCCTTAGAGAGCCAAGACTGCAAAGAAATTCTAATATTTTTGAGTATTTGTTTTCGTCACACAAATAACTTTTTATCTGCGCCGCCTACTAGCATAGCAATTGAACAACTGTTTAGAAAAGCTGGACAATTGTATGACGAGAGGCGACACGCTTTGAAGGAGAGAACATGCCGAAAAATTCACGTAGAGAAATACCGAGCATAGCCCTCTCCATAGCATGCTGAGCGACTTTGAGCTTATTTATGAGGTCGATATTTAGAGACCACGTTTCAGTGCCGTAAGTCATTGCTGGTAACACACACTGGTTATAAACCTTTGCAGACACTGCGGAATATTGGACGAGAAGATCCTCTTAAGTTTCTCGAACGCTGCCCAGCCGAGTTGGATTCGTCGGCTGACCTCTTTCTCGAAATTGGATCTACCTAACTGGACTGCTTGTCCTAGGTAAACATAATGATCCACAACTTCGAGAATCACATTCCCAATTAGAGCTGGTACAGGAATGACATGGGCATTAGACATGACTTTCGTCTTGTCTATGTTCATTTGTAGACCCACTAGTTGAGATACCCTGCTGAGGTCATTAAGCATAGTGCCAAGGGTTCCATGGATTCAGCCATGACTACAATATCGTCAGCAAATCGAAGGTGAGTGACGTATACGCCGTTGATGTTGATGTCGAGTCCGGTCCAGTCCAAGAGCTTGAAGACAACTTCCAGCGCAGTGGTGAACAGTTTCGGAGAAATGACGTTTCCCTGTCTCACACTTTTCTGCAACTGGATCGGTTTTGTACTCTTATTCTGAATGCGGACTGACATAGTGGCGTTTCTATACAAACACTTCAGCACTTCGATGTATCGATAGTCAATTTGGCACCGCTGAAGGGACTGCAGCACTGCTCAAGTTTCGACAGAATCAAAGACTTTCTCATAGTCCACAAATGCTAGACACAGAGGCCGAGTATACTCCTCGGTCTTCTGTATAACCTGGCGTAGCGTGTGGATGTGGTCTATGGTACTATAACCTCTTCGGAAGCCGGTTTGTTCGGGCTGGAAGTCGTCGAGCTTGCACGCAAGTCGGTTCGTAATGACTCTTGAGAACAGTTTGTAGACGTGGCTCAAGAGTGAGATGGCTCTGTAATTCCTTACGAGCGTTTTATCGCCCTTCTTGAAAAACAGCACCACCACACTCCTGGTCCACGACTCTGGCACGTCGCCCCCGAGAATGACAGAATTATACAACTTCTGTAGGGCTTTTAGAACTGGCCTGCCGCCTGCCCTCAGGAGTTCTGTGATAATTCCGTCATCTCCCGGTGCCTTCCCGTTCTTTAATTGTTTCAGAGCCATTCTGATCTCGTACAAGCTGGCGTCCGGGATTTCCTCGGTGCAGTGCCGAGTTAGCTAGGATCTGGGATCTTGGACCAAGCCGGCAACAGGGTTCTGGGATGATCTATACAACTGCCATAGAGCCTTTCGACCTCTCCCAAGGTCTCACCCTGGGATGAAATAATTGGTCATTTGGTTGTGCCCTATAGACAAATCACGTGCGAATACTTTAGAGCCACGGTTCCGGTCTATTGCCTCTTCAATACGCTGCGTTATGCGTATCACTATCACTACATATTATAAAACAAAGTCGCTTTCTCTGTCCCCATGTCCCTATGTATGCTTAAATCTTTAAAACTACTCAACGGATTTTGATGTGTTTTTTTTTAATAGATAGAGTGATTAAAGAGGAAGGTTTATATGTATAATAACATCCATTAAATAGTGGAGAAATACTGTTATTTTTGAGGTTTCTAATGTGATGTCTTAAATAATTACATTTTTTTCGCTTACATTGCAAACGCAGGCTGAACCCTACGAGATTTATCAAAATAATGTACTAAGTATTGTACACATTGAAAAGGTCTACAGAAAACTCCGCGATGGTATATGTCTATCTCTTATGGATATCCCACAATAACATTTTTTTGTTATTTACTTTTTACGACAAATAATGGCTAATTTTCGAAGCGATTTTAACCAATACAGCATTAATCCTTATCCAATTAAATACCTTAAATACATTGTTGATTTAATATAGATCTAAATGGCCCTTTACAGCATATGATTTAAATGAATATTTTCGAAGATATTACAGGTTTAAAAATTGCGGGACGTAGCGTTTGCGAGGAAAATAACAATCTATATCAATAAATAAAATTAGAGTGTCTGTTTGTAATGTCAAAATAATAGGCTTTTTTCATGTTTTTAGGGTTATTTGCACGATACCAATGCCTAAAATACAGATTAAAAAAATTTATCTGTCTGTCTGTTTGTTCCGGGTAATCTTCAAAACGGCTGGACCAATTTCAAAAATTATTTTACCAATGGAAAGCCATAATATCAGGAAGTAAACTAGGCTATATTTTATCCCGATATTCTCACGGGAACGGGAATTACGCGGGTAAAACCACTGAATCCGAAGCGAAGCGAGGGCGGGTTGCTATTGTTATAATATAATGTTATTTAACTTTGATTATTAAAACAGTTAATTTTGTTAAACAATTAGTAGTGTATTAAAAAATTAACAGTATTAAAAATTTTTTTCACGTTTTGTCTATTCTCGGTCTCGGCTCTCGGTCTCGGCCGAGATATTATTTTATTCTCGGTCTCGGTCTCGGCCGAGAACGAAAAACCCATCTCGGTCGAGCCAACATTTCCAACAAAAAAGAATTATCAAAATCGGTTCATAAACGACAAAGTTATCCGCGAACAAACATAAAAAAGCATATACTATATACGGTCGAATTGAGAAATCTTCTTTTTGAAGTCGGTTAAAAACCAGTTTGATTTTTTTGTTTGGCTGTCTGTTTGTTTCAGGTAACCTTCAAAACGGTTGGACCGATTTTGATAATATTTTATTGCTAGGTAGCTGTCTATATAAGGAGTAACTTAGGCTACGTTTTATCTCGGTGTTTCCACAGAAACGGGAACTATACGGGTAAGGCGACTGAAACTGAAGCGAAGCAAGGGCGGGTTGTTGCGGCAGTTTACAATAAATGTGATCATAAAACATTACACTACCACCTAAAGGAATGGATGATTTATGAAAAAAAATACGTATAGGTATATTGTGCAGGTTCAGCTACTAAGAACAACCTTAAGTCTTGGGTAAGACGCTGTCCTGTCAGACCTGCCGCCAAAACCATTAAGTATTTTAATAATAAAACCGTATTTGAGTGATAAAAAATGATCTTGAAACAAAGTTTTATAAGGTCAACCTAAATTGAGGACTTAGTAAAAAAGAAGCTATTTAACGTACTTAGGTAATATTAAGATTATTATTGACTTTAGGAAAAAAATGGTAATTTCAAATAATGAAACTTAGTGTTTTACATCTCCAATCACGAGTGACTAATGTGCTGATTAATTATATACATATTTATGTGCCGTTGTTGTAAATAGACCTAATGATCATTTGTTATATTTTACCTCACTACCTATTACACAAGAATTTCTTAGCAACGACCAAGATATGGATGTGTTCAATACATTTTTCACGTCGCTTTTTTTAGGTTTCAAGTTCATAGTTCCCGCGTTGTGACGGAGTAAAAATACAATTCGCCATCCTCTATCTTGCCCGTAGGTGTCATAAAAGACGATTCAAGCATTTTTTTTATTGCAAACAGTGGCAAACGAGCAAACAGTACATCTGATGGTAAGTGTTGCTGCTGCTCATGGACCTTTGCAAGTCCGCTGCCTATCGTGAAGAAAATGAAGGGAGTGTGAATGCGTGCAATGAGCTTCGGTGATACTAAAGGCATCACTAAAACCCACCACACGCAAACATCCTCAGAAAGTTGGGCTTCCGGTTCTCTCGCTCACCGAACGAAGCGCAGTAGGTAACAAATTGCTACTACTCGGACGTTGATTTTCTGCGAATGTGGTACTACCCCGGACGGCATATAACATTTATGCAAGAGAAGGAAAACTTGAAATAAAACCCTATACCACCCTGTCTCACTAGCTCGGCAGCTCGAGCGCAACAGTGGAACTTATTTGTGTTGAGATAATGCAGTCATATATTTACCTTTTTCTGCAAATGTCCTGTTCTGACACAGAAAAAAGCAAGTGTTCCATTTTGACGTAAAAAAGATATGAACTCGTTATGAATACCAATTGCAAACACATTAAACTAGACCCATGCAAGTATTTCGTACCATTAGATAATGTTTTTTTTTCTTTTCATCATCATCATCATCACAGTTCATATACGCCCCACTGTTGGGCTTGAGCGCTGAAGCGAGTTAAATGCCTACATGTATCCTGTTCATACTCGTAGACACACATTTTTGAAATCACTATAACTATTATGTTTTATTGTTTTTTGTGTAACACGTATACATTCTAATTGCGATCCATGACCGTTACACTGCAAAATACTCGAACAGTTGTTCCATAACCTGAGACAGACTGTATATAGAACATAAACTCAACTAATTTATACCATTTTTATTTTTTTTTTGTGGGTGGGTCGCGGTCGGCGCGCCTCCGCACCACTCCGTCCGGGGCGACAGAGGGGCTTAAACACGCAACTCCCGCGACCCACCCAAAAACCACGTCGCCTTCGTCGTTGGGCCGACCACTGGAGCAGCGTTAACTTGGTGGAGGTCGCCAGGCTTACCGCCTCTTCTAGCGTCCCACCGCGGGCTGTGACGAGCGTGTCGTCGGCGTAACAAATCACGCCCAGCCCGGGCGGGAGGCTCCCCCTCAACGCCCAGTCGTAGCCGATGTTCCACAGGGTGGGTCCGAGGACCGACCCCTGTGGGACACCGCACGTCATGGGCGTTCGCACGACGTCCCCTGCTCGGTCGGTGCAGAGGACGCTGCACCCCTCCAAATAGTCTGCCACTAGCCGCCTCAGGTAAACTGGCACCCCGTGATACCGGAGCGCCTCCCTGATGCAGCTGAATGGCAGACTATTGAATGCGTTGGCGATGTTTAGGGACACCACCAACAGCACTCCGCGCCGGTGACGGCCTCAGTCGCCACGGCCCTCAGGCGCAACAGAGCCGCGATCGTCGAACGACCCCTCCTAAACCCAAACTGGGCGTCCGACAGATCGGGCCCCGTGCCGACGAGGTGCCGCTCGATGCGGGCAGCTACCACCCTCTCCAGTAGCTTGCCCGTGTCATCGAGCAGCACGATAGGCCTGTAGGCCGAAGGCGACTCCGGAGACCGTCCCGGCTTCGGCAGGAGCACCAGCCTTCCCTCCTTCCAGCACCCAGGGAACCGTCCGGACGCTAAACACGCGTCGAATAGCCCCCTGAGGCGGGGTCCTAGGTGTTCGAGGACCAGGGCCAGCACACGGTTAGGAACACCGTCGGGCCCGGGGGCGGTAGACTTTGCGCGCATGCGCGTCACCGCCACCCCCATCTCGGGTTCCGTGATGGGCGGAACACTGTCGTCGTCGGCCTCCCGGTTAGTGTCTGGCGGAGCCATGACCGGGGGCGTGTGTTCCGCCCGCCGCGTGAACAGGTCCCCGATGACCCGGGTGAGAAGGCCGGGCTGGAGAGTCTCGGGTGAGGGGAGGGCCCCGCGCGCGTAGCCTATTCAGCACCGTGCGATAGGGGCGTCCCCAAGGGTCACGGTCGAGACCGTCCAGCATCTCCTGCCGACTGACGTCCTTCGCGGAGCGGATGGCCAGCCTGAAGGCCGACCGCGCATTGCGGTAGCCCTCGTAAAGCACGGCCTCCCGCTCCGCATCGCGATGGCGCCGCCGGCTGCGCGTGTAGGCCCTCCGGGCACGGATACACGCGGCCCGGAGATCCGCCAGCTCCCGGGACCACCAGTGGACCCCCCTCCTCGGGGGCAGATGCCGTACCCGGGGCATGGCCGCATCGCAGATCTGCGTCAACGCACTGCGGATGCGGCCAGCCTCGGCGTCCACCCCGTCCGACTGGTGGGCAGAGTACAGCCACGAATATACGATGGCTGTCTCCGCCAGCTGGTCCCGGTCTAAGCGACCCACAGCCCATCGCGGAACTAATTTATACCATGGCACACATTCATCCATAGATTAAAGGATACATCTCCGCTCATATGTGTCTCACTGTTAGGCTCGAGCCTCCTACACAATAGGAGGCTTACCTACTATATCTAGAGATGCAAACGATACATCGATGTTTCTGAAACATCGATGGCATACATCGATGTTCACTATTGCAACACATCGATACATCGACGTAGTATTAGAATGTTTTTACATCGTTGTTTTGCCTGACATCTAATAGAAATGTCTGGTACTTTCAGCAGAGCCTGCGTGACTCTGTAGTCACCAGCGTGATTTGTCTGTCAAAAGTGCTATTTTTAAACTCTGTTTCTAAATAAGTTGTTGCACATAACATAAACTTGTATTAACTATTCTAAATAAAAATGGAAAGTAATTTTATTTCCTCTACACCTTCTTTATTCTAAAGATAGGCAAGTTTATTCAAAATATAATATTATTATAGATAATAAATATAGTTTGCGTTTTAAATTAAAGATTATTAGCACGATTTAGGGCTATAAATCGTTAACAAAAACATCGATGTTTCGATACATGTTTTTAGGGCGATGACTTTTGTACATCAATGCTTGTTCTGAAACATCGATATATCGATGTTCTTGCTTTCGATATTTGCATCCCTGCCTATAGGCAGGCAGATATATATATCACGCGGGTCAGACGTGTTGTTATAGGGTTTGATTTCGAGTTTTCTCCTCTTGCACTGACGTTATATGCATATTATATTCTTAAGTCGACTTTTATGACACCCACGGACAAAACTCTGCACACGAAACAACCGTTGACATTATACTTAATATAACAAATTACAATCTCGTTGCATTTTAAAGAAAATCTTGAATTATTCATATATAAAACGTTAGAAATAACAATTTATGTACGTGTACTAGCTGCGCCGAGCGACCCTGCTGCGCCCGAAGAGGGCTGGCAGACGGCTGAGCGCAGCCGGAAAAGTCGTGGTCAGAAAAGGAGAGCGGAGGCCAAAAGCGCCGCCAAAGTCTCCGCTCCCAAAGCAGGAGCCGCAAATAAGAGGTCGCGTAGGAGGCTCCGGCCGCCGAAGTCAGCAGCGGTGGTGATCACCGTCCTGCCTGAGGCGGCCGAGAACGGCCTCAGCTATGAGGCCGTCTTACGTCACGCCCGGCGGAAGCTTGACGTCTCCGATTTAGGAGGCGTCGAAGCCAGGACCCGCAAGGCCCGGACAGGGGCTCGGATTTTAGAGTTCCCTGGGGCCGAGGGCGCCAAGACGGCCGATAGCATGGCCGCGAAGCTGAGGGGTTTGTCTGCTGCGGAGGATGGCGTCAAGATCGCCAGACCCGTCAAGTGTGCGGAACTGCGGGTCACGGATCTGGACGTCTCCGTGACGGTGGATGACATCCGGGAGGACATCGTCTCGAAAACCGGATGTCCCGTGGACACCGTCCGAATTGGCGCTATCCGCCCTGGTCCGGGCGGCGTCGGTGCTGCCTGGGTGCAGTGCCCGGTGGAGTCGGCCAAGCAATTGGCCGGCTCAGGCAGGCTCCTCATGGGCTGGAGCTCGGCGCGGGTGACCGTGCTGGAGTCCCGGCCTGCGAGGAGCTGCAAGTGCATGGCGGTCGGACACACTCGGCCGACATGCACTAACTGCTTTGACTGCAGCGACCTTTGTTTCCGCTGCGGTCAACCCAGGCATAAGGCGGCATCGTGCGCCGCCACTCCCCACTGCCCCGCGTGTACGGCGGGCAATAGGCCTGCCAAGCACCGCATGGGGGGCAGGGAGTGCAGATCCCCGGCTTCGGCCCCAAAGGGGCGGAGCGGCCCGACGACCCCGGCCGCTCCCGCCCCTAGCGCGACCCGATCGCCCGCCAGCGTGGAGGAGGTAATGAATACGGCCCACTAATGGCGGCCGAATCTTACCACCTCCTGCAGGCCAACCTCAACCACGCCGCCGAGGCACAGGACGTTTTCCTGCAAGCCATGGCGGAGTGGTTGATCGGTGCAGCCGTAGCCGCGGAGCCGTACGTGGTGCCTGACCGGCCCAATTGGCTGGGCAGCCGTGACGGCTCTGTGGCAATCGTCGCCTCCACGTCGTGGCATTCCCCGCCCTTGTTGTTCAAGAACAGGGGCGATGGGTATGTCGCGGCGGAATGGGGAAAGGTTACGCTATTTGGTGTTTACTTCTCCCCTAACAGGAGCGCGACGGATTTCGGGGCCTTCCTCACCATCCTGGGGGCCTCGATACGGCGACTGACACCGCACCAGGTCTTCGTCATGGGGGACTACAACGCCAAGTCCACGGCGTGGGGGTCCCCCAGGACGAATGACCGCAGGCGGGCGGTCGAAGAGTGGGCGGCGGCACTGGGCCTCTGTTTGCTGAACAGGGGCTCGGTGCAAACGTGCGTGCGGCAGCAGGGCGGGTCGATAGTGGACTTGTCGTTCGCTAGCCCTAATGTCGCAGCACGTGTGAGGAGCTGGTGCGTCCAGGAGGAGGTTGAAACCCTATCCGACCACCGATACATCCGGATAGAGGTCTCCCGGACCCTCCTGCAGCCCAGCAGGGGTCACACGGCGGACGGAGCTCCCGCGTTTCCGCGGTGGGCTGTGGGTCGATTGGATCGGGACCTGTTGGCGGAGGCAGCCATCGTTCAGTCGTGGCTGTCCTCACCGCCCCAGGCGGACGGGGTGGATGCCGAGGCTGGCCGCATCCGCTGTGCGTTAACGCAAATCTGCGATGCGGCCATGCCCCGTGTGCGGCGTCTGCCCCCGAAGAATGCGGTCCCCTGGTGGTCCCGAGAATCGGCGGACCTTCGGGCCGCGTGCATACGTGCCCGGAGGGCCTATACCCGCAGCCGAGCGCGCCACCGCGACGCTGAGCGGGAGGGCCAGCTGTACGAGGCTTACCGCAGTGCGCGGTCTGCCTTCAGGCTGGCCGTCCGTACCGCCAAGGACGTTAGTCGGCGGGAGATGCTGGACAGTCTCGAGCGTGACCCCTGGGGTCGCCCCTACCTCGCGGCGCTGAACAAGCTCCGCGGGCGGCCCCCCCCCCTCACCGAGACTCTCCAGCCCAGCCTCCTCACCAGAGTTCTCGAGGACCTCTTTCCACGGCGGGCGGAGCACACGCCCCCGGTCATGGCTTCGCCGGACAGCGACCGGGAGGCCGAAGATGAAAGTGCTCCGACCATCACGGAGCCGGAAATGGGGGCGGCGGTGGCGCGTATGCGAGTGAAATCCACCGCCCCCGGGCCCGATGGTATTCCGAACCGTGTGCTGGCCCTGGTCCTCGAGCACCTGGGACCACGCCTCAGGGAACTGTTCGACGCCTGATTGACGTCCGGGCAGTTCCCTGGATGCTGGAAAGAGGGGAGGCTGGTTCTCCTGCCGAAGCCGGGACGGTCTCCCGAGTCGGCCTCGGCCTACAGGCCCATCGTGCTGCTCGATGATGCGGGTAAGCTGCTGGAGAGGGTGTTGGCTACCCGCATCGAGCGGCACCTGAAGGTCGTGGTAGCGGAGGCCGTCACCGGCGGAGGAGTCCTGTTGGCGGTGTCCCTGGACATCGCCAACGCCTTCAACAGTCTGCCATTCAGCTGCATCAGGGAGGGGCTGAGATATCACGGGGTGCCCGTGTACCTCAGGCGGCTGGTGGCAGACTACTTGGAGGGGCGCAGCGTCCTCTACGTTGACCGAGTAGGGGACGTTGTGCGAACGCCCATGACGTGCGCTGTCCCACAGGGGTCGGTTCTGGGTCCGACCCTGTGGAACATCGGCTACGACTGGGCGTTGAGAGGAAGCCTCCCACCCGGGCTGGGCGTAATTTGCTACGCCGACGATACACTTGTCACAGCCCGGGGTGGGACGCTAGAGGAGGCGGCACGCCTGGCAACTCTCGGCACCGAGGAGATTGTCAGGCGGATCGAAGCGCTGGGGCTGAGGGTAGCCCTGGAAAAGACGGAGGCCCTATTGTTCCATGGCCTCCGTACCGCCGGGCCTCCCGCCGGTGCTTCGATCACCGTGAAGTCGGTCACCATCAGCATCCAGGCCCACATGAAGTACTTGGGCCTGGTGCTCGACGGGCATTTTTGGTT
The DNA here is from genome assembly GCA_032191425.1 of Lymantria dispar. NCBI lineage: Eukaryota > Metazoa > Arthropoda > Insecta > Lepidoptera > Erebidae > Lymantria > Lymantria dispar. The sequence continues at coordinate 11,158,893 of CM063455.1, forward strand.
CCGGGAGCATCTCCATCGACTTGTTCCCCGGCTTGTCGGCGCGGCGTCCGTACTTTCGCGGCTGATGCCGAATGTGGGCGGACACAGTGCTACGTGCCGACAGCTGTACGTGGGGGTGATCCGGTCGATGGCCCTGTATGGAGCACCGGTGTGGGCGGGGTCCCTGACCGTCCGTCTTAGGGCCCTCCTGTGGCGACCACAGAGGGTCATGGCGATCAGGGCCATACGGGGTTACCGCACGGTGGCGACAGAGGCAGTGTGCCTCCTGGCCGGAACTCCCCCGTGGGATCTGGAGGCGGAGATGCTCGCCGACATTTATCGGCGGGTGTCGGAGACGCGCGCCCGCGGCGGCATGGTCTCCATCAAAGAGATCACCGACTGGTGGGTCGACGCCCGCCGAGAAGTCATTGCCCGTTGGGCAGTCCGGCTGGAGAGTCCTCGGTACGGTGTCAGGATCGTCAAGGCTCTCCAGCCGGTGCTGATGGAGTAGTTGGAGCTGACGCACGGGGTGCTTTCCCTCCGACTGGTGCAGGTGCTGACGGGGCACGGTTGCTTCGGGAAGTACCTGCACAAGATTGTCAGGAGGGAGAGCACACCGTCCTGCCACCACTGCAGTTGCGACGAGGACACGGCGCAGCACACGCTCGAGGAGTGTGCTGCATGGGAGGGGGATCGCCGTGAACTCGTCGCAATTATCGGTGCCGACCTGGCGCTGCCGACCATCGCCAGGGAGATGCTCGTCAGCGTCAGGAACTGGGACGCGGTCGCCGCCCTCTGTGAGGCCGTTATCTCACGGAAGGACGCGGCGGATCGTGTGCGAGTAGAGCTCCTATTCGGCGACACGTTCCGCCGCCGGCGACTCGGCCGGCGTAGGCGCGAATATCTGCGCCTAATGCCGCCCTAGCCGAGGCCGCGGGTGATCGGACCGGGGAATTATCCGTCACCCGCAGAGAGGCTGACCGCGCGATGGCGACCGACGTCCCAGTACGTCGAGAGGTGAGAGGTTACCCGAAAGGGTATTCCGTCGGGCCGACCACTGATGACAAGTCACATCTGCTCCGGTGGTCGGCCCAACAACGAGGTGACGTGGGTACGGGTGGGTTATGGGCCCGCGCGCCGTCCTTTCATCACCCCGGAAGGACAGGACCGCGCGTGCGCTTCCATAACCCGCCTATAAAAAAAAAAAAAACAAAAAAATGTACGTGTAACTATCTCCTGGCACAATAATCTACAATGTACATTACGTATATATACAAAATAGCTGTTTTAAGTAGATACCTACCTTCAGCAGTATAATTAATGCCTATCCAGTAGACAACAATCTATGTACATTAATATATACCGTAATGTTAATATTTATGAGTATAGCACTGCGCATACTTTAGCATAATTCCCTTATAATATTTTTAAAGTTACATTGACCTTTTTGAGTTACGTGATCTTTTTTTACGTTAAGTACAACTTGCAAAATAATTTTGCAACAATGTCTAGAAATTATATTTAAAATGCTTATATTTTAAATATTATAATATAATCAGATTTATATAAGAATATGCCCATAAATTGCGGAAGGTATTTAATTAGTCATTATTAATCTGGTGTGATATTAAACTTGTGACCTATAAAATAATAAAATTGCACAATTTGAATCCTTGATAGAGAATTGACCATTCTGTAATTACCGGTGGTCTACTCAATAGACAGAGTAGGTTAAAGCACGCTGCACGGTTACAGTGTATTTTTACAACGTCGTCATACGAAATTTTAATTATAGTCCATAAAATATAGCTCGATCTCTGTGACAGATGTCAACGAAACCAACGAAGTAAGTTTGAACGAGAGACATGTTTACAATTTCATTTTGTATCAAATATATATTCAATTTTTCGTGTCAGTTTTATTGCAACTGAATTGCAATATATTATAAATATAAAAATATTATTCTTCATACCTAAAATGTACCTCGTAAGTACTGAAATACCTAGTAAATATTTTATACATAAATGACGCTTACACACGTACAAGGTCATACTGGACTGAAAATAAAAGAGATGGGACAATCGCTATACGTAAATCGATAACCGTCCTTTTTTAAATTATTCATAAAAGAATTAAACCCAATACATTACTTATATAAAACTTTCAACATATTTTTCACAACTAAAATAGACAGTTACATTATAAAATACATAAATTGAATAAAATAAACATTAAAAAACTACTTTTCTTCTCAGAGTAAATGATAATAATATGTATGCATTATTGTCAATAAACTAGACATATTTGTTTATAAAACAGTTGTAATTGATCAATTGATCTAACGACTGTCCCGTCCCTATTTGGCAAAAAATGATATATGTTCTAGCAGGAACGCTCCAGTGATGACGATAATAGTGACCTAGAACTTGATTGTACTCCTTTAGAATAATTTAAACAGTCAAATAACAGTTTTGTTTGAAATAAATTCAAAAAGATTTTCATTGATTGTATTTTACTTATAATTGAAAATCACAATTATAAAAATTAAAAGATTTATCGATAAAAAAACTACGGACTTTATCGTAAGCGTGACAGCACTAGGGACAACTGTCACAGAGATCATCATATATTTTATGGGCTATAGTATTCAAATGAATGTATAAATCTTGCAAAAAGCAACTAAATATACTAAGTCAACTGCATACAAGTTACAACCATTCATTTATTAACTATTTAAATGGTTACACGTTGCTCTTGCTTAAAAAGTCAAGCTTATCTAACTAAAAACTATCGTTATCACACATGAAATACTGATAATTAGGACTAGATAAGATTGACATTTTGGCAATAGAGGGCTAAAACGTTTAAAATAAAATTAGTCAGGGTATTAGGTAAATAGACACGATAGATAGAAATATTTTAATTATTCATCAATAATAGCATAGATAGTGTTTTATCATTCATTTAATCCATCCAGCAGCCTGTAGACGTCCAATGCTGGACATAGGCCTCCCCACAAGGATGCCACTTAAAATCTCCTGTGCTACTTGCATCCAACGGTTTCCTGCGACTTTCAATATGTCGTCAGTAGGGGGTCGTCCTAAGCAGCGTCTTCCGATTCGTAGTCACGATTCGAGAACCTATCTTCCGCAAGGGTTACCGTTTCAATGAGCGATGTGACCTGTCCATTAGAGGTGTGTAGCTCCGGATCGTAATAGTTCCAGGAACTATGTCCACCGTCGGAACTATGTCGGTCCAATCCGCGGTGTGAAATTAAACAGTTCCACATGTCCGAGGAACTGTCATGTGCGCCGGAACGAATTGTCGAACATGTTACGAACCGACTACGGAGCCGACCAACTCCGTCCGAGTTATCACGAACCGACCAAGGACGAGTATAGTTGGAATGTTATGATACTTTTTATGTTTTGCAATTATGATACACAATGCGAATATTACACTTTGCGTTAAAGACGACAATTAATTTATTCATATTTAATTTTAGTTTTTCGCTCGCTAATGACCTTGACTTCCGATAAGGGCTCCATTTCGTTTAAATAAATGTTTCGTTAATTTTCATTATTTTGAATTTTAATTTATGTGAACTTTTTATATGTACAGTATAATTTGATGACGGTTTTAGTTTTAAGAATGTATAATGCCTACTTATTGTTAGATTTTTTATTTCAATTAAATCGAAAAAGAGTTTGGAACTATTTAATTATCTCCACTGACACTGCTTATACAATCAGTGGACATAATTAAACAATTCCTGGACATAATTTAACAGTTCCTAGACATAATGAAATAGTTCCATAGAAGTCAAACATTTGAAGTAATCTGATCTGAACCTGTGGAACTAGATAGTTCCGCGAACATGATTCCCGGACATAGTTCCGATAGAGAAGTGAATCGTTCCATGTTCAATCCGCTCCAGGACATGGTTTACGCATGTCTACTGTCCATTACCACTCCAACGTGCTAATTCTTCGGGATTGTTAGTTACACCCGTTCTTTTCATTCATTTATTGACATAAAATTATGAAAGAGAGAGGAGTGCGTGTCTCACTCAGCTCAAATTCGCGAGAAAAAGAGCTTCAGAGACTACGAATTCTGATTTTTGTGTGACGAATACGTATTTTGAAGTCCTTCTATAAATAGTTTCACTTAAATAATAATACGTATGTTTTAAATATCCTTTATTAATATTTTCAATATAATATAAATTGTATACATAAACAGTAAATTACATCAAAAAGGCACTTAAAATAAATTACAAATAATAAGTATAATTATGGCGGTATAATTCGAGATTCAAATAATTTCGTTAAAATAAAGCAATGTTTAATGGCATCAGTCAGTTTGCTCGTAATACAAACAGAAAAAAAAAGATATAGACGGCAGAAATTATGGACCTCTCTGAAAGATATAAGGTTAGGCTGTCAATCACGTTAGCAAACATCATTTTATTAAAAAATCTCCGGCATAAAGTTCTTCCGGGCCGGCCACGAATGTAAAGGAATCTATACTAAGTTTTTATTCACCAATGTATAGCGGTTTCATGGCTTCGTGCGGTAGTCGTGATCATAAATTCTATAAAATGTGACTTGTGTATTTTATTCTACGACTATAGATTGCGTAATTTTAATAATAAAGTCTATTCAATTACTATGGACGCTGTTAAGTGTTCGAAACGTTGGGAAATTAAAAATCAAATACAAACGAGAAAAAACCGTAAAAGTAATTCTATTTCATATGTATAATACTCGCGTAAACATCAGAAATTATTACAATAAAGGATACGATGTATGCGAGTGGAGAGTAGTTCAGTTTTAGACGGGACACTTGCATAACGTTAACCTCCTTTATGAACACATGACATCCGGTGCAACTGACACAGGTCAGGTAGGTTAGAATTAGTAGTGTATGTGGCCGTATACACTAATACGCATACATTTTTATATGAATATTCAAATTTATTTAAGTGAAATTTTAAACTTTTAATTTTAAGTTTTTAAAAGTTACACTAGGATTTGAGATTTCAGATTCGGCAACCTGAATACTCGGCTTACATAAATAATGTTCATCAAGGTGCACACGGTCTTACTGTTTCCGAACGGAAATAGTAAGAAGGCGTAAATACTTAGTACAAAGAAAACGAATGTTTGCGCTAGTCACGCAGAATTCCGATTTTGAATTCCTAATCAGGAAACTATGTGTGGACCCACCTTCAAAGAATATAATAATGCCTTGTGTATCTCTAATAAGGATTATAAGGATTTGATCCTACTTATAATAAGTTGACGACAATCTAAATATTTAAAACTGACCAATTTAGAATGCGATTCGTTCATAGTATTATGCATATAACTACTAAAGCACACAAGGGCCAATTAGTCTAGTTATTAGTTGGTATGCTCTACTTACATCTGGATCACTACGATAATTAATTGCTTACAAATGAAACGTGAACACGCCAATATATTACAACTTTGCACATAATATCTAATGAAACTCTATTCAAATAAAATTAGCTTCATGCTAACGTTTTACAATAACAGTATTATTTATGACTTTTTTTTTATATAAATACTAAATATTTGCTTTATTAGGTACATTTGGTATTACTATACATCAATCAAGTTTAAAAAAATACAATTTCATGGTTGCAAGCATGTCATCAACATTAGCAATAGTATTATGACCGGCCGCTTGCTTGACGTCAACCATCCTTGGGTATTTAATGGTTGACCAGACGGCAACAGATAAATTGGCCCAGGTCTATGTAAGCTCTAAATGACATTATGGGTGTGTGATATATAAAAGGTAATTTTTAATATTTTAAATACCTGTAGTTCGCAAAACTGTTTACATCGGACCAGAGTGGTATAGTAGGTCAATTACCCTCCCACTGTGGAGCAGAATCAGCAGTCAGAACGTATATGTTCTGTGATGAAATATCTTAATATATATAAATTACGTGTCACGTTGTTTGTCCGCGATGGACTCCTAAACTACTTAACCGATTTTAATCAAATTTGCACACCGTATGCAGTTTGATACAACTTGAAAGATAGGATAGCTTACATCTTAATTTATAGTCGCAATATTATTTTATTGCAAATTATTTGTCTATTATTTGACATTCACAATTATCTGTTAACTCCAAACGATTTTAACAGATGGCGATATCTGTTGACTGGACTACTTACTCAAGTAATTTGTGTGTGCTCAAGGGGATTCGAGAATGGTTTAGATTCACAATTGGACCCGGTAGGTGGCGCTTTATTTGAACAGAACAACGTGTTGGGTCAGCTAGTATATTTATAAATTCGTAAATCCTAGACTATAATTGAATAATGTAGGAAACTAAATAAATGTAAAGTTTGTATTATCGAATCAATTATTCAAAAGCGATTCGAAAAAAGTAATGCAAATTGACCAGATATTTCACAGTGTCGATTAAACACAGACACCTGTTTCCTCAAAATGATAAATTATTAATCACGCTTACAGATAATGGTCATATACTAGCAATTAGGGCTCAACCATAAAGTACGTCACACTAATTTCGTGATTTGGTTGACCTCTCCCCGTTCTTGTCACAGTCACATTTGTAAAACCCCTTGCCTAATGCGAGGTCACAGATTTTGCAATTTCACAATATCTAGTAATGAAATCAAGACCAAATACGGCTCGTGTGATAGCATTTGTAAAATCGCTGTGCTGCTCAATACATGGAGTTGGAAATATTTTTGTTTGCCATTAATAGTAATTTAAAAGTCGATACATAAGTAAGAAGTTCTGCCATTCCTAGTCACATAATGTCACACTTCGTCGACCACTCCTGTCTCTCTTTTAGCATTTGACGTAATTTATGGATGGTCATTTAATAGCGACGAATGATTATTTGACACTTATTAATAAATCCATAATTTCTTAATAGATAATATGTAAGTAAACAAAAATACCAATTTTTAAGAGTATATCCGGTATAGATATTTATATCTAATGGCACTTTTTGTACTAGCAATACTTTTGGCACTTAAGAGACTTTTTATATAGGTATATCTCAGTAACATAAAAATAGAAGAAAAAAATAGGTCAAAATATCTGCTCAAATATTCGATTTAGAGTTTCGTAGGTTCATAATTATTAATTATTTAGAGGCAAAATAGTATATAAAAATATTCATAAATTTACCTTAATGACTGAGCAGGTATTTTGATAACATACAAAATTACATCTATATTAAAAACTATACGCATAGGCACTATTAAAGTTATTAATAATACATTATCTACTTATTTTTAGGGACGGAAGAAAAAAGAAAAGCCAATAACAAGGTATATAAAGGTATATATAATAAAAAAGCTTATGGCTGTTTAAAAAAAATTAAGTCAATACCTAACTGTTGTTATTGCTTATAAATTACAGATCTATTAAAGATCGTCACTGGCAACGAATTACATTCCTAAATCTATATTTTATACTTTAAAATATATAAACACGTTTAAATTTAGTTTTTAATTGTTGTGACGTCAGAATGGCTTGTTTGGATACCGTCGTCCCGTGATATTAATAATAAAATCAACACCAATAACATTTATAAGACATTAGTCATTATTTTTGTTATACGAGCAGTTGTTATGATAACGGAGATTGCGTGAACTGCTTAATGCCAGCTATGCCATCATTACTAAACTTTACCAAATTTTATAGACACTGTTCTTTGTTGGTGTTTGGAATTAAAGTCGTAGTTCTCAAGATTAGTAGCTTTTAATCGACAATTTAATCAAAAGCCAATCAAATTATTTTTGTCGAGCAACTATTGAATTAACGGTATGTGTCCGTTCTAAACAGTTTAGCCGATGAAAACAGTTGTATATATCCACTGAGCTTAAAAGACAAGGTGACTATAAAATAATACTTATAAAATGTATATTGATACCTATTACTTAACTAACGAATAAATTAAAAATATATTCAAAAATTATTTTGCAGTGGCAAGTAATTAACGTCAGAAATAGCTATTATATGTTTTAATCTTATTATACCATTATTTTATACTCAAGTTCGTATATACGTTTCTTATACATGTTAAAACAAATTTCAATTGGCAAAAGTAATATACTTTAATAGAATTTATAGCAATAAATAGAATACTTCCCAACATTTAAATACTTTTTAGTTTTCTGGTCACAAAAGTCACATTTTTTTATGGCATCATTAAATGGCTACGAGAAAGTAGAATAAAATAATTTAATTTTTTGATAAATGTTGTAAAAGTAAAATATAAAATAAAATCAGCATTTTTTTTAAATTCCTGCATCAATAAAATAAGGCCTGAATTACTCTTATTCTTTACGAACATATAATTGAGGGACACAAATTATATCCAGACTCAGAACAACAATTTCTGGGTTGCACCAAGTGTTGTCCTGCGTGGGAATCGAAGCCACGACACTGGCACGGAAGTCGGTATATTAATCACTACGCCATCGGTGCAGTCATTTTAAGTATGTTTTTTTTTTTGGGACTAATCCCACCACACATTCCCACCACTGTAACTCCTGTAAGCCAGGATCCACAATGGTCTCCGTATAAGACACTGAGGTTTGACCCTCAGGAAGTCCCGGGAATCGCTTTTAATTGTCTTGGGACCCGCAGCAAATTTAATTAGAAAAGAAAACGGGAGGAGTTGGAAAGATTCCACTTCCCTCCTATGCAAAGCTGGAGACATGAAGCAAAGTTGGCTGATAAGCCAGTAAATAAGAGTTTGTACAACTACGTGAAACGCACGGTCGAACATTGACAAAATGGTGAATCTACTAGTGTAAAATAGAATAATTTACTTCTAAAATTCCCATGGCCTGTGAGGAATTGGGCTACATAGTGGTCAATTTTTAGCCAAGTTCTCTCCAAACGTTCACGAACAGATGGAAAGAATAGATATAGATGACGACCTTTTGTTGACGAATCCCATCTTTCCTGCCATTCGGTCAGGAGCTTATCGTTAACGACGGATTGCGGCGCAAAAAGTCTAGTAATTTTATTACGATCGCGTGGTAAAAGAAAATTGTTAGTCATGTATTCCCTAGTGGAATAATACATGGACGCACGTTTTTGTATCTCTAAGTCGACCGGAAGTCGACCGGAAGTACACCTGCAAGTACTGGTAAGGCTTCGGTGCTAACTGTTCGGTATGCCTTACACAGAATTTTTTTTTTTTTTTATTGCTAACGGTGGCACACGAGCAAACAGTACACCTGATGGTAAGTGTTGCTGCCGCTCATGGACCTTTACAAGGCCGTTGCCTACCGCGAAGAAAGTGAAGGGAGTGTGAATGCGTGCATCGAGGCTCGGTGATACCAAGGGCACCACCAAAACCCTCCACACGCAAACACCCTCAGAAAGTCAGGCTGCCGGCTCTCTCGCTCACCGAACGAAGCGCAGTAACAAATCGCTACTACTCAGACGTCGATTTTCTGCGAGAGTGTGGTACTGCCCCGGACGGACCGGCCCGCGGCTGTAGATAGATAACTGTCGACAGTGTGGTCCTACCACTCTTGAAAATATTAACACTAATAAATACTAGAAATATTAGCGCTAATCGTTGACTCTGTAGTAACTTACGCCGAGCCGCGCCTATGGTAGTACGATACGATCATTTTAAGTATGTATACATACAAATAAAATATATTTACTGATGAGTAGATATCATTAATATTTACAACCATTTTTAAGCATTTCTCAAATCGTTTTCCTATATAAATTTAATTTCTGAGCATAGCCACAGTAACTATAATTTATGAAAAAGTAACTATACGTAGCTTTGCTTGCCTATCGTGCCGAAGACCGTTTTTATTTAATTTTAGCTATGCCCCGAGAACAAATCTTTTCTGGATGAACAGTATCTTATGTTCTTATCTGTATCTCTGACAATTTGTAACCAAAATTTTTATAACTTATTGGGTGCATGTTTTTATCCATCGTAAGGTACCTGTATGATATGGTTACCTCTGCTAATCGTATCAATTTTATGATGGAATAGCTTCATAGATATTGAATAAGATTACTAATTTTTAGTTTTTGGGAATTTTGTGACTATTTATATGCTATGTACACTTAGTTGTAATGAGACGAATTATGTTATATTAATTAACTATTCCATTATTGTAAATTTGTGATAAAAATATAAAGTAATATTTTTTTCATAGTTAAACAACGAAGACAACGAATATAAAATAACTAAGTCACCTCAGTATAAAACTATTATTTCTATATATAAAGTATGAAATTATATTTATATTTTTAATTTTCTTGTGATTCTCTACTACAATACCACATGCAATAATGATTTTGAGTAAAGCTTAGACACATCTACAGACATTGAACGCATCTAGCACGTAACATGGCAGAAAAATAACTTTTTTTTTGTTTGGACTAAGGGTGTTAGCCTCAATTGCCTGTTACACCCTTACACGGACTAGTGCTAAGCTCAGAAGGCACTTAATCCTATACATTTTAAGCAACGGGGTCCAAAGACACTCCATCTGGAGTACAAACCTCGGCTTGGGATGTTGCTGAGGGTGGGTATTTCGCCCTAATTCGTTAATACCCTCTAAATACACCTAGCGTACGTGAGTGGAACGTGACCGCGCAGACACGAACCGGCGTCGGCCAGCATTCTCAGTAAGAATGTTATGTCTGTGACAGCGTGGGTCTTAGCTGTATGAAATGCAATCAACAAGACAGATAATTTTTGTTCTATTATCATATACGTTCCACGGCTGGACTTGAGCCTCATCTACAATAGTAAGGATATTAAGCTATTATACCAGTGCTGCCAGTAGAGAAATTTATTTTATACTGCGGAGTCTCTGAAATTATACATAATCAAATCTTATTATACAGAACCAGCAAAACTGTTAATAAATAATTAACATATAAAATTATTAACTTATCGTTACTTTTACTTACTTTGAATAAGAAAAAAAATCTAAATGCATTAATTTTCTTCTAACTAAACCTGAGCAAATTTAAAAAATGCTTGTCCTTAATGATTAATAATTATTATTCTTTTTATTTTCCCAAAATTTACTTTACATTTTAATTCTTATTTTTTATCTAATCATATAAAACAATCTGCTATACAAATCAAATAGGATATATACAACATGATATAACCAAATTATATGAATTTTGTATCCAATTATACGATCTGGTAGCCCTGTATTATACCACGCTGGTCAGACGTTTTGGTACATTCACTGGTATATACGTACACATTCTAGTTTGCCTGATGACGTCCGTTGCTGGTGGGTTTGCTTTTACTATCTATATGCCAAAACTATTGTTTGATACGTTACGTACTGGAGACTCAATATAAGTAGATTTAAAGAAGCCTAATCTGGACAATACCATTTATAAGCTATTTTAGTGGTTTGTGATTCAAATTTGGTGCATACATATGGCAGATATAAGTCGTGAATTAATGTTATACAGATTGTGCGTCAACATCTTCACCATAGTCGAGGTCATCGTAAGTGAGATCGTCGTCTATAGAGTTCACTGCAGTGTCCTTGCCTCCAGGGCATGCCAGGCACCTGGAAGAAAAAAGAATCGTTTTATTTTAGACAACACCTTAAACTAAGAAAATAATCCTTGTACTGCATGAAACTTTATAAACATATAATTAACGGACACAAATTACATTCAGACACAGAACAGCAATTTGCGCAATCGCATAAAATATTGTCTTGCATGGAATCGAATCCATGACACTGGCTCATCAGGTCGGTATGTTAATAATTACGTCATCAGTGCAGTTCCTATAAAATGTATAGGAGTGTGGTGGTCCGTGTGGTGACGTAATAAGAATACCATTCACCAATCTCTATCTTATCCGTGGATGTCGTAAAAGGCGACTAAGGGATATAGTAAGCAATAACATCTATACAAGAGAAGGAAAACTCGAAGTAAAACCCTATACCAACCTGACTGATCAGCATGGTATATTTAGGGATGAATCGATACTAATGAGTACTCATATGGTATTGATACTTTTCATTCGATACTAGTACTCAGTATCGAAAGGACGATTCATAGAGGTATCGACCAGTAAGTATCGATTAAAAGTATCGATACCTAGTTGGTACCGATTCATCCCTAGGTATAGTAAGGTCCCCTAGCCGAGGCCGCGAGTGACTGGCTCGGGGAATTAGTCCGTCACCCGCCGAGAGGCTGACCGCGTGAGGAAAGACCGACGTCCTCCCCGAGGGGGGGGACGTCGGTCAATGGGAGGGTACTTCTCAGGGGGTATTCCGTCGGGCCGACCATTGACGACAAGTAACCCTGCTCTGGTGGTCGGTCCAACGACGAAGGCGACATGGTGTTCGGGTGGGTTGCGGGTGTGCGTGCTTACGCCCCTCTGTCGCCCTGGATGGAGTGGTGCGAGGGGTGCGCCGACCGCAACCCACCCCAAAAAAAAAGGGGGTATAGTAAGGTCAATTTCCCTCCTATTGTGGAGGCGAGAGCCCAGCAGTGGGAAGTGTATGAGCCGAGATGATAGGAGTTAGTCTATTTTAAAATTATGAAAAAGATATATTTGAGGCGTTTACATTTAATATATTACACAGTATGGTACTGTAAGTACGTTGTGTGGCAGACGCTACGAATGCTACTAATGTAAGGGAAATTGCTCGTGTATGTCGTAAAAGATTACTAAGAGACTTATATAAACCTGGACCAGCTCCATCTTCAAGTGGGCGGCGGGCCATAAAACTATGCTATATTTACTATGACTAAAGAGTACATATTGAGTCGACCCCGTGTAATTGGGATAAAAGCAAGATGATGACAATATAAAAACAAAAATGAAAATAATTTATCCATGTTGTGTCCATTCATTCATCGGTCAGACTTAAACTCTGATGGACATAGGCCACCACACGAAGTAATTATTCTACAATCGCCACAGTTGACGAATGGGATGGCCATTGTAGGTTGCAGGTTAGTGGTCAATTGTTAGTGTCACAGGAAAGCAGTTCCCTCCCCGACTCTTAAGACTCCAACGAGAATATACGAAGTGGCTATGAATAAACTGGATCATTCTCACAGATTGGTTGGATTGGTTGAAATAGATGAACAGTTAAAACCAATATCGAAATGATCCTATAAGTATAAATTTGCATTTTTCATTGGGATGCACGGAGATTTAAGAAGAATATGTGTAATATTATCTGGTTTACACATATGGAAGAAAATTATCGGCTCTTAGAATAATAACGTAAGGTCGCGCACAAAAAATAAAGCATGTAAATTGGAGCCTAATGGAGCCTACGCAAGACCGTTCCGTAGTGTACAAGGTCACTGTACTGCACGTAAGTACGCAACACTTAAAAAATAAATAGGTAATTATGACGGTTTGTGCATTCAAATGGTGTCGCAACACATTTGAAAAACATAAAAAGATTTTTAACATTACTTTTAAAAGTATATTTGGACGATTTATGTTAATAAAAACAAAATTTGATGTCATAATTTGTATAGTTGTGTGTACGTGTGTAATCGCCTGCGCGCATGTGGTATTTTTTGGCTTCATGTTTTTGATCGCTCCACGAAGTACCGACTATCCTTCTATACGTTATTATTCTAAGTATCCGCTTTAACTGTAATCCTCACAACAATAATCGTGTAGGTAGTTCTGAATATTAAGTTCCACATACAGACAAACACAATGCTTGCCTGCGCTTCATAATATTAGGATTTTGAGGAATCAACATCATGTCAATAGATATGCATATTTAAATAGCAACACCTGTCGGTAACATGATACGCGGTTTCATACTAAATCGGTCTAGTACGCAGCAGTATTAGTAGGGTTGTCATTATATAAAATAAAGTTTTCTGACGCGCTAATAAGTCAACTATTAATAATTTAATATAAAATAACTTCTATGGGAAACCTAGATAATTTTGCGACTCATATAGCTAGAGATAAATAAGAAATTGTCAATAATATATTTATTAAAGCTGATTTTTATCTATTTTGCGGTTTTTCTGAAATTGACCATACGGAAGGGATAAGATGGAATCAAAACTATATTCTAATCCATAAGACAAGTATGGTATAGTAGGTCATTGTTATTTTCACAGTAAAGATTCGTATTTAACGATGGGTCCTTTATGAGGTGCAAAATAGATGTATGGCAATATTTGCCATCCATCCATCAGCCTACAGACGTCCACCGTTGGACATAGGCCTTCCCACGAGAATGCCACTCGGAACGGTCCTGCGCCATCTGCATCCAACGGTTCCTTGCGACTTTGAGAATGTCGTCACTCCCCTAGTGGGGAGTCATCCTACACTGCGTCGTCAATCAGTCTATCATACAATCCGTTGTCGCCACTCAAGAACCTTTCTTCCCCAACGGTAGTCGGTTCAACGAGCGATGTTGTCTGCCCATTGCCATTTCAATGTGCCAATTCTGCGGGCTATATCGGTTACACCCGTTCTTCTACGGATTTCCGTGTGTGGAATTTTATCACGTAGAGAAATTCCAAGCATAGGCCTCTCCATAGCACGTTGAGCAACTTTCGAGCTTTGTTATGAGGTTGACATTTAGAGACCACGTTCCAGTGCCGTAAGTCATCGCCAGTAACACACACAATTGCAATATTTTAATAAGTGCATATTAATTCTACAATCTTAAACATTGACCGTGGTTTTCGTAAAAAGAGCAGTGTGCCTACTCTTGAATCTCGATTCCAATCCTAAATCCAATCGCAGCTCAAATTTGAGCAAATTTGGTACTCTTGAAAGCGACACTAGCGCCCGAATGGAGTCAAATTCGGTGGAACGTTTCTAAACTAAATGAATTCGACTCTCGTCGATTAAGTCAAATATTTGCTACTCCCGACGTGATTTTGACGTAGTTTAAAATCGTTAATGTTGCACAATTTCAAGAAAGCGTCTTTGTGGTGATTGAGTTCGATAACGTTATTAATTTAAAGTAAGAAAACATGGCACCTTTGGTGAAAATAACAACGACGTACGCGAAAAATTCATTCTCGATTTTGTTCAAGAGTACCAAATATAAGTTTGGTGAGATTGGAATCGAATCGGATTCGAAATTAGAATTAATTTCAAGAGTAGGCCTACTGATCTAGAATAGCTGACTTAATGCTGTCTTATCGACGGTTAAATTTCCAAGAATACTGAAGATGTCAAGCAAGAATAAGTCGTAAAGTTTAGCTAAGATCCTTGCAGCTTGCGCCGTTTATTTAGAAAGTCTAAATTTAGATAACTAATTGAAAATAATCAATAATTAATTATTATTGAGAGACTATACGCATATTATGCACGGTCATTGCATGCAAATGGCAAAAATAAAATACCATTAAAAAGCACTTCAAATCGTCAAACTTTTGTTAAAATGTTAGTTTACGTGCCATAGTGCGTTTATGTAGACGTTAATAATTTAAAATTATTTCTTAACAAACATTATTGACAACCCTAAATGTTGCCCGACCTTGGTGCACAGGTGTGGTTCAGCTAGCAATACTACTGTTTTCTTAAATTTTAGACTTTCAACGTTAATTGTTTATATAACTTGAAAATATATTGGAATTTGATGTATTGGATAGTTGAAACTATATATTTCCGTGTGGTGACGGAGTAAGAATACAATTCACCACTCTCTATCGTGCCCATGGATGTCGTAAAAGACGACTATGGGATATAATATGCGTATAACATCTGTGCAAGAGCAGGAAAACTCGAAATGAAACCCTATACCAACATGTCTGACCAGCATATGGTATAGTAGGTCAAATTCCCTCCCATTGTGGAGGAGGCTCGAGCCCAACAGTGGTACGTATGTGGGCTGCGATAATGACGATGAAATTATATAGATATACCTGAATAATATCTACTGAATTCACGACATAATTTTTGTGGACTATAGGCAAATTTATAAGGGTACAAGCGACCCATCGCTTCGGTTCTCGCACTGGATTTCGTCCCCGCATTTTAAATCTCGGATATCCCCTAAGATATTCATTTTAATGGTATATTGTAAAGGGCAATTTTGATCTACATTAAATTCACAACATACATTAATTTATTTCGGCTCATATATGTACGTCCCACTGTTGGGCTCGGGCCTCCTCTATTACGTGAGAAAAATTGACCTGCTATACCACGCTGGTTAGACGTGTTGCCATAGGATTTCAAGTGTTTCTTCTCTTGCGTAGATGTTATATGTATAATATATCCTGTAGCCGTCTTTTACGATACCCACCGGCAAGAGATGGATTGATGAATTGTATTTTTACTCCGTCACCACACGGAGAGTTGGGTTATTGACGAAGATATTTTTATAATACATTATTATTCTTTATCCAATTAAATATGTTGTGAATTTAATGTAGATCATAACTACCCCTAACAGTACATCAATAAAATGAAAATCTTAGGGAATATCAGACATTTAAAATGCGGGGTCAAAGTAGCTGGAACCGCAGCGCAGCGAGGATGCATAGCTAGTATATTACTAAGAATCGTAAAAATTCATTACCTGCTTTCGTTGATGCCGTAATACAGGCATTTATCACCAACGCACTCACAACATCCATCGTGGAACCATCTGTAAAAATAAATGTACACCATCATTTCTGATGTTTATGCGAGTATTACACAGATGAAATAAAACTATGTACTTGTATGGATTTTATCGCTGTACTGGCTCTTGTGCCCCGAGTTATTCTGTAACCATGAACGCAGTTCGAAATGTCAGAAAATATAAAATCAAACGCGATGAAAGCAGTAAAAATCGTTTTAATTCTAAGTCATTAAAAGTTGTAGGACCACACTGTCGACAGTTATCTGTCTAAAGCCGCGGGCCGGTCCGTCCGGGGTAGTACCACACTCTCGCAGAAAATCGACGTCTGAATAGTAGCAATTTGTTACTGCGCTTCGTTCGGTGAGCGAGAGAGCCGGAAGCCCAACTTTCTGAGGGTGCTTGCGTGTGGAGGGTTTTGGTGGTGCCCTTGGTATCACCGAGCCTCAATGCACGCATTCACACTCCCTTCACTTTCTTCGCGGTGGGCAGCGGCCTTGTAAAGGTCCATGAGCGGCAGCAACACTTACCATCAGGTGTACTGTTTGCTCGTTTGCCAACGTTTGCAAGAAAAAAAAAAATGGCATCATCTATGGCGAATATCGTCATCATCGGCATCACATCTCATAAATATCACAGTTCACTGTTGGGCTTGAATCTTCACGATGGCAGGGATTGACCTACTATATCGCGCTTGTTTAAAAAGTTTTAGATTTTATGTAGTTTTTGTTAACTTGCATTAATATTATCTGCATATCATATAGTGTAATCGTGTTTTACGACAACCAAAGGCAAGGTAGTGAATTGTACTCTTACTCCATCACCACAAAGTAATAACTGCTTTCAGTATTTCTTTATTATGCACCCCAACTTTTCAGTGCCAGTGCCATTTGTTATTTACAATCCAAATGCGTAATAATATTGTGAGATTAGATCTAAATGAATTTTGATAACGGGTCCTTATATCAACTGCCATAGCCGATGATGACATACAGCTTCAAAAGCGCATTTACATACTCTCTGAGAGGACAAATTATCTACACACTACTCCTGCCCGCAGTGTCACCCGCGCAAAAGTAACTTGCTCAAGATTGGAATTTTAGATAAATCCACTAAATGGATTATGTTTGATTAAGTAAAAAAGTATAGTTAATTGTTATCCTAAGGATACACGGAACTTAATTATTGAATAGGAGGCATCAAATGGAATTGGTTCTGGTTGCTGTTAGCTCTTAGTCGTGTTTTAGAATAACCACGGACAATGTAAAGATTGGTAGTATTCGTAGCCGTCATGACATTAATATGTAATAATCATTATCTCAGTTGATGAGACGGGTTGACACAGGATTTCGAGATTCCCTTCCCTTGCAAAAAAAAATATTACTGAAATTTTAATACATATATCAAATTTAGTGTAAGTAATTAGTGTTAGTTTTTGAGAAGAAGAGTAAGTAAAAATACAGTTCAAGAGCAGCTACTCTCTGGAGTAGGTAATAACTTTATTACATACCTGAGACTGTTAGCCCCCATGGAGCGACATGATGCGCGACACTTGTCGCACGACATACACTGCGACATGTAGGCCACGGTGCAGTTGAGCGT
Source organism: Lymantria dispar (assembly GCA_032191425.1). Lineage (NCBI taxonomy): Eukaryota > Metazoa > Arthropoda > Insecta > Lepidoptera > Erebidae > Lymantria > Lymantria dispar. Next base: position 11,177,099 of record CM063455.1, read on the forward strand.
CACTACGTCGCGGCTCACCGGCTCCGACTCTTGTTCCACACTCTCTATAATTTATAGATCTTACATAGGTATACTCAGATTAATTTTATATAAGTGCATCTTCGAACGTAATTAACATTTTTTTAAAGACACACCCTGCACTAAGGTAATAATCCTTGTATTGCGTGTAACTTTAGGAATATATAATGTAACGGACTCGGAACAATAATTTGTGAATCGCACGAAAATACCCACCCAGAACAACAATTTGCGAACCCATTGACACTGGCGTGGTAGGAATCTTAACCATTAGGCCATCTGTGCAGATATTAACATAGCTCGTCCGTTACATTTACGGTGTAAGAATACAATGCGTTGCTACTCCCTTTCTTTTCTGCAAGATTTTAATGGTTAAGATATGTGAGAAGAAAGGATGAAAGTCCTTATTACATACAATGATTTTAATTTTATTATTAACTAGCAACCGCCCTCGCTTCGCTTCGGTTTTAGTCGTGTTATCCGCGTAGTTCCCGTTCCCGTGGGCATACCGGCATAAAATATAGTCTATGTTACTCCCTGATATTACAGCTTTCCATTGGTGAAAGAATTTTTGAAATCGGTACAGCTGTTTAGAAGATTACCCGGAACAAACAGATAGACAGAAAAAAAATATAGAGTGATTTTTAGGCAGGTGTTTAGTGCAAACTAACAATCCGCCCTCGCTTCGCTTCGGTTATAGTCGTTTTACCCGCGTAGTTCCCGTTCCCGTGGGAATACCGGGATAAAATATAGCCTAGTTTACGCCCTGATATTATAGCTTTCCATTGGTGAAAGAATTTTTGAAATCGGTCCAGCCGTTTTGAAGATTACCCGGAACAAACAGACAGACAGACAAAAATTTTTTAATTGCTATTTTAGGCATAAGTGTCGTGCAAATAACCGTGTGAGCATGAAAAATCCTATTATTTTGACATTACAAACAGACACTCCAATTTTATTTATTGGTATAGATTATAGTGGTTACTAGCAACCCGCCCTCGCTTCGCTTCGGTTATAGGTTATAGTCGTTTTACCCGCGTAGTTCCCGTTCCCGTGGGAATACCGGGATAAAATATAGCCTAGTTTACGCCCTGATATTATAGCTTTCCATTGGTGAAAGAATTTTTGAAATCGGTCCAGCCGTTTTGAAGATTACCCGAAACAAACAGACAGACAGACAGACAGACGGACAAAAATTTTTTAATTGCTATTTTAGGCATAGGTGTCGTGCAAATAACCGTGTGAGCATGAAAAATGCCTATTATTTTGACATTACAAACAGACACTCCAATTTTATTTATTGGTATAGATAACCGTGTGAGCATGAAAAAACCTATTATTTTGACATTACAAACAGACACTCCAATTTTATTTATTGGTATAGATACTAAATGTGGATATAAGAATTGTGGGTGACCCAAAAAGAGATCCATCAATTCACGCAGGAGGATATTAATATTAATGAGTGTAGATGTAATGAGTGATAGGAATCTATGGAAGGATATGTTGTACAGATTCTATTTAGCTTAGGGTAAGGTCAAGCTAGTGCCGAATCCACTTAGCTTGGGATGAGGGTAAGCTACTAATGATTATATGAAACGAGTAATGGGGGTACAACCACACGACGTCACTGACAGAGAGAACATTCTCGAGACAAAAATCTATTCATCCATACTAATATTATAAATGCGAAAGTAAGGATGTTTGTTTGTTTGTTTGTAACGCTTTCACGCTTAAACCACCGAACCGATTTCAAAAATTCTGTCACCAATGGAAAGCTATAATATCAGGGAGTAACATAGGCTATATTTTATCCCGGTATTCCCACAGGAACGGGAACTACGCCGCGGGTAAAGCGACTGAAAGCGAAGCGAGGGCGGGTTGCTAGTGCTAAATAAATCTCGTCAACATAGTAACCACATTTTTTATGTCAAAGGCTTGAGTGACGTTACCATAATTGCCTTAGGACGGCATACATGCAGAAATAAGCAAAATATGAATTGAAAAGCTAAAAAAGCAAGAAGACATGCAAAGTCCTGCAGAAACAATATAAATATTTTTGTTACGGCTCTAGGAATAACGGGACACAGCCTGAAAACGGAACGTATGGTCAAGTTAAATACAGACCAAATTTATCTTTTACTAGCAACCCGCCCTCGCTTCGCTTCGGTTATAGGTTATAGTCGTTTTACCCGCGTAGTTCCCGTTGCCGTGGGAATACCGGGATAAAATATAGCCTAGTTTACGCCCTGATATTATAGCTTTCCATTGGTAAAAGAATTTTTGAAATCGGTCCAGCCGTTTTGAAGATTACCCGGAACAAACAGACAGACAGACAAAAATTTTTTAATTGCTATTTTAGCAAATAACCGTGTGAGCATGAAAAAAGCCTATTTATTTTGACATTACAAACAGACACTCGCAATTTTATTTATTGGTATAGATTTGTTTATATTCTTTACTTACGGCATATAACCACAGTAAATCTATTTCTAAGATGCCTTTTACAATTAAAAAGGAAGTAGTGGTAACATAACATCGTATTCTCGGTCAATAGAACTCGGTTGAAGAAAAATTAAAATATTACAAATATCTTATTTCCGATGTGGTTCCTCTTTGGAGAGCCCGCTCCTAGCAGGTAAGCTTTACATTCCAACATAATGATTCATTATATGTCTGAGGTACATCCCTTTCCTTTTTTCTGAACCGCGTCAATTTCAATGAAGCCATTGTAGACGAGAATAACTGAATGCAGTTCTGAGAAGGCTACTTACGTACCGCTATAGAACTAGTTAGATATTTAAATAGCCATTAGTAGTACACTAAAATATTTTTATGCATTTTAATATTTACTGTTATGGATTTCAGAAATGGTTTTTAATTCCTTGAGGAATTTTTGATGTCGTCATTACAGATATAGGGCAAATAAGTAAGTACTTGGATCTTCTTTGCAGTTCATATAGATCCCACCGTTGGACTCGGGCCTTCTTCACAATGGGAGTGAAAATGATCCAATCGTACTGGTTAGCTGGGTAACCCTACACCATAGGGTTTGACTTGGAGTTCCTTCTTTTACAGTAGTTATCTGCTTGCATCCCTTACGACATCTACGAGAAAAGTAGGAGTGATAAATTGTATTGTTAGTCCATTACCACATGGCAGAAAATAAATGGCTATTATCTGAAACGGCCATTTCGTGTATTGACGGAAAAAAAATTTAATTCACCACCCATTATCTTGTCTATGGGTGCTTTTTTTTATACTGTGGCTAACGAGCAAACAGTACACCTGATGATAAGTGTTGCTGCCGCTCATGGACCTTTGCTAGGCCGTTGCCTACCGCGAAGAGAGTGTAAATGCGTGCAATGAGTTTCGGTGATACTAAGGACATCACTAAAACCCACCACAAGCAAACGCCCTCAGAAAGTTGGGGGCCCAGCTCCCTCGCTCACCGAACGAAGCGCAGTAACAAATTACTACTACTCAGACGTCGATTTTCTGCGAGAGTGTGATACTACTTCAGACGGACCAGCCCGCGGCTGTAGACAGACAACTGTTAACAGTGTGGTCCTACCACTACACGTCGTAAAAGAAGACTAAGATATAATATGCAGATAACGTCAATGCGAAAGAACGAAATGAAACCCTATGACGATACGTCTGACCAGTGTGGTATGGTAGGTTAAATTCCTTCGCAGAAAGGAGGCCCGAGATTTACAGCGGGATGCATATGGGGTGAAATGATCTGAAATGGCTGAACCGATTTTGATGGGGCTTTAACTATTAGATAGCTGATGTTATAAGGACTAACTTGGATAGCTTAAGTTTCAGAAAAGTAGAAAAAATCTAGTCTATGAATTTATGAAGAAAATTTCTATGCCATCCCATTAAAGTACGAATTTCATACATTCTATATTATTCATTTTTACATTTTTGATAACTAATGTTTGGTTCAATCATATTTAAAAGAAAAGGAGCCTAAAAACATCCTATACACATAATAGAACACCATTGAATCATAAGTGAAGGCATGGGCAAAACACTAGTGGTGTCTATAATATAAAACATGTAATGTTTGTATTTAAAGGAAATAAAATATACCTATCAGGTTCTGAAAATTTAGCATTATAATTATACAATTTCCAATTCAGAATATGCAGGTGTTCACTCCGCCACTTGTTAAAATCCTGCCGAGTCTAATATATTAATAATATACTCAAAAATATTAATTTAAATGAAACACGATATTAATATTAGAAGTAATCTGATATCAACATGATAATTATAATTTCTAATGCAAATAGCTAAGGTGTGGTATTGATCACAAAGATATATTAAAATCTTGTTTTATGAGTCATATGACATGTTTACTTAATCATTGGATTGCTTTATAGAATTACTAGCAGCGCCCTGCGGTTTCACCCGCAGTTCCTCTCCCCGTGGGAATATCGGGATAAATTATAGCCTATGTGTTATTCTGATATGTAAGCTATATTATAGTGAAGTTTCATGAAAATCTATTGAGTAGTTTTTGCGTGAAAGAGCAACAAATATCTTTACAAACTTTCGCGTTTATAATATTAGTAAGGAAATATCTGTTTCATAAAGGCCCACTGCTAGAGGCCACAATAAGAGAGCAATTGACCTACTATACCACGCCGGTCAGACGGGCTGGCATAGGGTTTTATTTCGAGTTTACCTTCTCTTGCACAGGTATTATATGTAAATTTTTCCCTCCGTCGTCTTTTACGACGCATACGAGCTAGATAGGGAGTAGCGAATGTATTCTTTCTTTGTCCACTTCGAAAAAATCTGTTTGCTTTATATAAATTATTTATTCATGGGAATAAATATATATTCATCAAGGGAATAAATAGCTCATGTTACAATGTCTACTTGTATATGTACTAGTAAGCCACTAGGTCACTTCGACTGTGAGTTAATTAACACAATCCAAGAAATGGAACGCATAAGTTATTGTCCAGTATGATACTTAGCTGAAAGGTGCAACTAGGTTGCTAAAGTCTGTGATACATTTATTTTAATTGCAAACGGTGGCAAAGGAGCACACAGTACATCTGATGGTAAGTGTTGCTGCTGCTCATGGACCTTTGTAAGACCTACTGCGAAGAAAGTGAAGGAAGCGTGTACGGTTTGGTGATTTAAAGGCATCACTAAAACCCACCACACGCAAACATCCTCAGAAAGTTGGGCTTCCGGTTCTCTCGCTCACCGAACGAAGCGAAGTAACTAATTGCTACTTCTCGTATGTCGATTTTCTGCGAGGGACTACCCCGGACGGACTGGCTAGAGGCTGTAGATAGACAACTGTCAACAGTGTGGTCCTACCACTATAAAATATACCACTTAGCATCACATAGTCACTTATGATGTAGAATGCTACTAAAATATAAAATATTAGTGATGTTATGGAGTTCCATAATTGTAACTGAATCTATTGGATATCTGCAATAAAAAATATATCCAAAACCATAGATGATGCAAGTAAAAATGTTTCAAATTATTTCCAATAACATTAGTGTCATATGAGACATGATGTGTCAAGTTTTCTTTCAATCAGCCGAGATGACAGCCAAAACATAAGCCTCTCCAAAAAGAAATAATATGATCACCACAGTTAGCATTCCCTTTTTAAAATTACCTTAAAATCAAATATCAATAACTTAAACCAATTGCAACTGTTGGATAATGTGAAATAATTTCCTAACCATAAACTCCTGTGGTAACGGAATAAGAATATAATGCACCACCCCCTCTTTTGCCCATGAGTGTCGTTTAAGATGACTAAGGGATTAAATACGCATATTACAACTATGCAAGAGAAGGAAAACTTGAAATGCAACTATACCAACAAGTCTGACCAGCAGGGTATAGTAGGTCAATTTCCCTTTAATTTCTACACCCAGCCTCCTACAAGGCTCAAGCCGGTGGGGCATATACAAGCTGAAATGATGATAAAACATATTCAAATTGAAATTTTATATCTGTAAATATACTCACGTAAATGATAAACCAATTGCTTCTCCGGTACAGGTCTATAGGCTGAAAGATCAATGTCTACAGGGTATGTGATTGATAGCCACCGCTGCTGAGGGTCTGGGTCACTAGTGAGAGCAGCAAAGAGGCCAGGGACACCATCAGCCAACTCTTCCACATATGAAGTCTTAGATAATTCAGTTTGCGTGTCATTTGGTTTAGGACACATATCTGGAAATATAACTCCTTTGAAATTAAAGAGTTTTTTTCAGATTTTATTGCAATTGTATTTTAATTTCACAATGTTTCGAACACTTTTCAGCATGGTATAATAAGTCAATTGACTTCCTATTGTAGAGGAGGCTGAAACCCAACATTGGGGCATATATCAGCTAAAATAATAATGATGATAAGTCATTGTCCATCAGTAAGTCAAATTGTCACCTTCAAAAGTGCTATGGCCACACTGTAAATGATATCTTTTGGGAATTTTGGTAGGAAAGGAAAACATTTCATTAATTTTTATATTAACGATCATAGATGTTTCAACATTAGCATTTTCAATGCCATATAGTCACTATACTATATAAATGTGGCCGATATTGTGACACCCCATGGTGTTCAACGTGTTAAACAACAGGATAAAACTGAAGTAAAATATCCAAATTAGTTGAAATATATTGTTCTTCCAAGTATGCATTGAGATAGAACTGTAGTTCTACCAACTTCATAATTAAAGCTATATAGTTCTAATTTCATCTAAAGTTTTAACTAATACTATTTTTACTATACTCACCAACGCAACTGCAACATTCGCTGTACAAGTAGCTGAGACAGTTGAAGCAATCTTTACAACAGGAGCAATCCTTCAAGTCGCATTTACATGATTGAGTTAGCATACACTTTGAAACCACACTGGCACAAATTGCTTCATTACAAGCGTACACTATTGGCAATACACATATCAATGCGATTACAAAGTAATATTTACCAGCCATTGCAAAAATGTAAATTGTAAACACAGTATCAGGAATAACTTTGTAAAAATAAACACCACACTCGTAAATAAATTTGATTTTTAGAATTGGAATGAGCTTGTAGAAAATTTAAAAGAGACCTAGGATATAAGCTTTTTATATGTCACGATTTAAATTCCATAAATAGACAATAATAAAAATATAAAATTTTATAAACTTGTTTGCAAATTCCACTACAGTACACTAATACACTCGCTTCGAAAACTTTGCATGGAATGAATGAAATATCCAAATTATATTATATTATCTATGGAGTGAATGAAGGTAAACTTATATTCGCTGCGTTTCACTAAGCACTCACACAACATTCACAGGGTCATGACCGTGGTTTTTCCCGTTCTAGTTATTTGCGAGCATTGCAATCGTTATCGCAAGTAGAATGAAGCATTGTTTTTTTTTGTAATTTGATTAATGATATTTGGATAATTCACATTTGAAATTATCAAAACAAAAGAAGTTAGACACCAAAAAAAGTTGTAACACCATAAGTTTATCTACACGTTACGCCAGATTATACAGAAGACTAAGGAGTATAATCGGCCTCTGTGTCTAGCGTTTGTGGACTATGAGAAATTCTTTGATTCAGTTGAAATTTGTGCGGCACTGCAGTCCCTTCAGCAATGCCAAATTGTAGTGCTGAAGTGTTTAAATAGGAACACTAACATATCGATCTGCATTTTGAATATACCGATCCAGTCATAGAAAGATGGGAAACAGAGAGATGTAATCTCTCTGAAATGGTTCACTAGTACGTTGTAATCTTGTCTTCAAACTCTTATATTCAATCGGATTCGGTATCAACGCCAATAACGATTACATTACTCATCTTCTGATATGCAGATGATATTGTAGTTATGTCTGTCGTAGCACAATTCCTGATGAATCTTAGCACTAAATTCGACGTCCTTAATAGGGTTTGACAACTAGTAAGTGCATGAAATATGAACATGGATAACATAAAATTTGTGTCTATTGCCCAGTTGGGAATGCAATTCTCGAAGTTGATAATTTGTTGAACTTCCTTGCCCGTATGGCAACGTAGTAAGAATATATTTAATTGTATCGTACCCACTACTTGCTCATGGATATCGTAGAAGACGATTACAGGATATAATATGCTTATAATATCCATGAAGGAAAATTCGAAATTATACCCTATTCCATCACGTTTGAGCAGGTCAATTTCCCTTTTATTGTGGAATAGGCTCGAGCCCAATAGTGGTAACCTGTATGAGCTGAGACAATAATGCTTATATTTAACTGTAGTCAAACATCGTTATCGTAACAAACTGGCCAGTTAGGTAGATCTAATTTCCAGAAGTAGGTTAATTGACGAATCCAACTTGGCTCCGTAGCGTTTGAGAAATTTAGAAGGATCTTCTTGTCCTCTGCACATCTAATGCTATATTTAAAAAATAAGGTCCGAGACCAGTAGGTATTGTCAAAGATTTCCTAATGTCGGCTTTCTAAAAAGGCTCACAGTCACTCAGCACACTGTCAAGAGGTTATGCCCAGAAGAGAAACTAAGTGATAAAATCAATCCATAGCCCAAAGAATTAAAACATTGAATTGACACTGAGAAAACCAAATATCTCATCAAATCAACAACTGTTAGGAAAGAAAGGTTCTCAAGTAGTGATTACGAATCGAACGACGTAGCGTGGGGTGATCCAATATTAGGCAGACTGTCGAGATATTAAAAGTCGCACAGAAACCGTTAGGAAGTGCTACAGGGCCATTCGAGCTCACGTAGAGAGGCCTGTGTCAAGCAGTGGATGTCTACGGGGGTGGGTAGATAAATCAGTGGACAATGAAGAATGAGATAACGGTTAAATTTAGGATGAAAAAATATATACTGACCATTGAATATAAACGAAATCAAATTTAATGTACTTATTAGCAAAAAAATAATATTATTATCCTATGATTGCACGTTAAGTTTCTGCTGAAACCTAAACTTTCACTCCAATATTTCGTTCCAAATTCCACAATGTTAATTTTCGGTCGCAATTTTTAACCTTTAAAAATCCTTTATATTTCATTGGTAATATGGCAACTGACCCTTGCAAATAGGATGCTGTGTGCGTAGTGTGAGTGAAATCATAGACGTCATTGACCTTTGACCAACCAACGTCATCGTCATAAAGATCGTCTGAATGGGTATTTTGAGCCTTGTGAACGCTTAGTGGAACGTAGTACTAAAATATATAATATAATAAATATATTAAAATTTTAATTTTCCAAAACATTTAAAGTAATTAACGGAGCATTTCAAACTTTTATAATATCTTCTTCACGATATGATATTTTAGGAGAAATTAATAAGATTTATTTTTGTTGTAATTTTAAAAGCGTATTGTTAATTTTTCGTAAAAATACCTTTATCCGCAGATAATAATGACGTACATTAAGTTTAATTATGTAGCCATAAAATAAACAAAAACAAATGTAGTATGTAAACTACATATCTAGATTAAAAACATGTTGTCTATTAGACTTGAACCTTTTACTTAGGATTTTGAGAGGTGACACTGTATAGTATCGCTTCGGCACGACACCGAAGTCGAGTTGAGAGCCCTCAGCGCTCACCCATAGTCCGGGTTAAGGTATCAAACCCATCTGTGGCTAACAGCTATAGTCAAACAAAAAAAAACCACACCAAATGTAACCTTCATCATCATATATACGTCCCACCGCTGGGCTTGAGTTCTTCACAATGGGAAGGAAATTGATGTAAAAAACGACTAAGAGGGTTACATCAACCTTTAGCAAATTTATCTGATGCCGTCTAGTCAATAAATAAATGCCCAAGGAAGGGTGACGTCAGGCAGGTCGCCGACCATAAGACTATTGCCAATAACTTTTACACGATGGAGAAAGAGTAGGTACATACGCATTGCGACGAATTTAAGGAAGGATATGGTATGGTATGGATGGTGGCAGGATTATGTAATTATTTCATTAGCAACTATCTGGTACATATCCATTTCTAGGTACATCAATACCTACTTATATAGTTGCAAAGTATATAAGTAGGAACATCAATACTTATATAGTTGCGGTAGCTGCGTGGAGCGGGTCTCTCCCTTCCCTCCATAGTGGTTGAGGGGAGTGATGGCTGCTCTAGTAGTTAACTCGTGATCGGGTGCCGTTTGTGGGATCTGGTCCAGCCATAATCCTTAGAATAATAACGTATAGAAGGATAGTGTCAGTACTTCGAACTTTAAGAGCGTTATCGGTAATCGGCACTTCTCGCATTTTTGGTTTTTTGCTACGGTCCGATATCGACGCACACTAATGCAATACACACACGCGAGTTCATAGAATGACCAGTCTTGAGCCTTGGCGCTTATAATAATCAATCTTTAACATATTCTTCGGAGAAGTAGATTTTCAAAAATCAACATGATGTAAATTTTAAAATTTTTAATTAAAAACCAAATCTCATAACAGTAAAACGGTTAAAATTGTATTTTTAATATGCAAAGTACAGGAAATAGTAAAATATAGGCACAAAGTATAACTTACAAGGAGACCCTCAGACGTGTGGGTCGGGGATTTCCATGATTTTTGGTGGGGTGGTAGAGGGGGCACGAGGGTATCACAACTACCAAATATTAGGGTCAACTGGGCCCTCGTTAAAAAGATTTTAAGGGTCAAAGTTGGATGGGTAATTTATGTACTAGAAAAATTCAAAGTCGAATCGCCAACAAGCGGTAATCTCGTGGTAACGTGCTCGCCGGCGGGAACTCTGGTCTCGGGTTCGAGACTCGACAACTTATTTTTTTTAAATTATCACATTATTGTGTAATAATTTTAAGAAAATAAAAAACCCCAATCGACGTCCCTATCCCGGGACGTCGGTCGCCGTCACACGTGAGATGACAGCCTCACAGAAGGCGGTGACAGCGTTCCAGTTCCTGACGCTGCTGAGCATCTCCCTAGTGATGGTCGGCAGGGTCCGGTCGGCACCGGTGATTGCAACGAGTTCACGGCGCTGCTCTGCCCACGAGGCACACACCTCGAGCCTGTGCTGCGCCGTGCTCACGTCGCAATAGCAGTGGTGGCAGGATGGTGTGCTCTCCCTCCTAACGAGCTTGCGCAGGTGCTTGGCTATCGTGACCCATCAATACCTGCACCAGTCTGAAGGAATGTACCTCGTGCTGCCGACCCAACCATCCCATCAGCACCAGCTGAAAGGACTCTACGGTCCTGATACCGTATTGAGGCTTCTCCAGTCCGATTGCCCAACGAGCAATGGCGTCTCGGCGGGCGTTGACCCGCCAGGCGGCAATCACCTTGATTGAGGCTATATGTGGCTCGCGTCTCTGATACTCGCAGGTAAAGCTCGGCGAGTACCTCCGCCTGCAGGTCCCACCGGAGAGTTCCGGCCATGAGGCACGCTGCCTCCGTGGCTGCCGTGCAGTAGTCGAGTATGGCCCTAGTCGCCATGGCCATGGATGTCTAACAAGTCCAGTCAGAGATTTAAATCTACCCACTACAGAAATTAGTTATTAAATTTTGATCCACATTTTGCTACATATTTATTGCTAGTACAAGAAGAAAATAATTCTCTATGAAAAAATTATATTGTGTATGGTTAGTAATTATTAAACATTAAATTTGAGTTAGCTGATAATCTTCAGAAGATGAGGCTGCATAAATGTTCCGTTCGGATTTTTGATGTGAAATATCTATAGGCGGGGTGAACCTGATCGTCGCGTGGCATTAAAAGCGGCGTTAACGTCACGCTTTGCGGTAACGACTTCAAAATAATTTTGATGTTGCACGTCTGCCAGGCGTCCTGAGTGACGGCTCACTTCTCTTTTCGTTTACTCTTTTGAAACTATAAGTACCTTACAGTTTTGTCGTGTGTTCTCAAAGTCCGACTTTACACCATCTGCATACGGCCTATCATGACCTATGCCAGCGTGGTGTTCGCGCACGTAAAGCCACACAGGATCCACAGGCTACAGACACTACAAAATCGTTTCATGCGCCGAGCTACGGGAGCACCGTGGTTCATACGAAACGTCGATCTCCACATCGATCTCGAACTGCCTACCATCAAGCAGTTTATGAAACGGTGCTCTCAGAGCTACTTTGACTCTGCCATGACACACCCCAACCAACTAGTGGTTGGGGCGGCTTCCTATAGACCCTCCAAAATCTCATCCATCCGACGTCCTCGACGAAGAGGACGACAATATCACACTCGCTCAACAAAGAGCCTACACGGCCCGCGAGGCCTTAACAAATAAATATCCGCGGTTCGCCCACGCCTACTTTGCCTCCAACGACGCCCCAAGCCGAGGTCCGTTCCCCACAGGGGGAGTCCTTGGGCTATGTCGCTTAGCATACTTTTCTCCGGGTTGAGAGCCGTCAGCGCTCACCCATAGTCCGCGTCAAGCTGTCAAGGCCATCTGCGGCCAACAGCTGTAAACACAGAAAAAAAAAAAAACGTGTGTTCTCTTTTTCCTTGCCTTGTAACCGATTTTGTTCCCAAGATACAATCTGCTTTTTCGACCCATCACCTAAAACGTAAAAAGATTCTATATTATTCTTTATAGAGATCGCATGAAAGTAATTAAAAGAATTAGGTAGTAATAAATACTTACGAATCAAAACCGATCAGTCGCAGTATACGCTCAAGTTCGTATTGTCGTCTTTTACGCTGTGAGCGGAGAGCTCGAGCGACGTCACCCTGCTCCGTTGAGCGACGTGACCCTACTCCGTTGAGCGCCAAGGCGCGACTGGCTTACGAACATTTTTTTTTTTTTTTTTTTTGTGTGTATTTAGCTGTTGGTCGCAGATGACCTTGACAGCTTAACGCGGGCAATGGGCGAGCGGAAGGCTCTCAACCCGGTGGCTTACGAACAATTATGCCGTTCAATTTATAGTAATATTTAAAATTTAATTACGAGGGTGACTATTCGTATTTCAATTTGGTTTTTTTTTTACTGCTTCTACAATAGTCGAACAAATAGTGGATATTTTTTTAAATATTCCAAGGTTAGTATTATTCACAAAATTAAATGTTTTACAGGAGCCATTTTCGTCAAATTAATCTTAAGGAAATATTTTTTTTTAGTTTTAAAAGGAAGAAATCTTGAATTTCATTTTATACATACCCAAGAACAGTAATTTTCCTAACATCTACAATTTTTTTCGAGCTGCCACGACTTATCGTTTATTCGTATCTGAACTTCAAAACTCAGCGTTTTCGTAAAATCTCATTAACTTAAGTTCAAAATACCCTTGCCTTTTAATAAAATAGTTACAATATTGAGTTATAATTCTGTACAAGCACAATATAAAGATGTGTTTAATGTAGCGGTTATATAAATTTTTAGTAAGCTATTATGATGAACGAGTAACCAGTCCTCAAAAAACCACATTTTTGGGTTTACGGCCGCTTATTACCGATAACGCTCTTAAAAATTTGAATCTAAAAATACTAATGGCGGGCAGACGACTACACACGTACACACGGAAACCACTATACAAATTATGAAATCAAATTTTGTTTTTATTAACATAAATCGTCGAAATACTTTTAAAAGTAATGTTAAAAACCTTTTTATGTTTTTCAAATGTGTTGTGGCACCATTTGAATGCACAAGCCGTCATAATTACCTATTTATTTTTTAAGAGTTGCGTACGTTCGTGCAGTGCAATGACTTGCACATTACGGGACTGTTCCGGCGTAGGCTCCATTAGGCTCCAATTGAAATGCCTCACTTTTTGTGCGTGGACTTACCTTCTATATTATTCTAAGCCATAATCATTTGAATTATATTAAGTATCCTGCAGTTCGAAGGGCATCACACTGGAGCTAGGTCTTAAAAAACTTGTACACAAATTATATCTAGTAAGAAGAAAAAAAAAATTAAAATAATAGACACGCCCGCTGAGTTTCTTGCCGGATCTTCTCAGTAGCGGTCGCGTTCCGATCCGGTGGTAGTTTATTTTTATTGGATAATTTAATTTTATTTTGTAAAATTGACAATATGTAAGTGCCCTCTCGGGGTCTATGCATAATAAATGATTTGAATTTGAAAGGGCTGTTTGTCATTCATGCTTAGAATTTATGCGCTAAATCAGCTAGGTTGTTTACGCTAAACGTCAATAGATGGCATTACAACATTATTAAAAATTGTGCTTATTCAAAATTACATAAATATTATTGTTTAGAATGATAGAAAAATAATGTTAATTTTACACAAGATGGAGATACATTGGAGATTTATTTAACCCAAATATATAAATTATCTTCTTTTTAAAACATTTGTAAATATTCATATACCTACCTATTATGCGGAATTATCAATTAACTTATTTAAATTTTCAAATCATCTAAATATGTAGTTAATGATTTCTGAATGTTTACACATTGTGTGTATAATACTTACACATTGTAAATAAAACTAATTTATTTATTTTATCGCGTTTGTATTTGATTTTTAATGGTCACGGGCTGATTAACCATGAACGCTGTGAAATGTTCGAAACGTCGGGCAATGGAAATCAAATGCACAAAACAAAAGGCGATAAAATCCGTAAAATTGTTTTATTTACAATATCTAAATTGTTTTTATAACACCTACTAGAAGGGGCCGGATTTATATGATAAGTTGATACAACGTGTAATGAAAAATAAAGCTAATTATCAGCTTATTATGATAGACTATAATTAAAGTATGATAGATGCGTTTTGTGATAACACTTTTACAGATATAATTTCAATAATTGTAGCTTATTTTTTATTAACACGAGAATCATGGTGAGTGTATGTATACGTACAGTCTACTCCTTAGAAATTACAAACAAATTACTTTTAATTCTAAATTATTTCTATATTTAAAATATGTACATATGTAGTTTATATAACTTGAATACTCTACTATTGAAATATATTTATATATATTTGAATATTTTATTAAATAATGTATTAACGTGTGGTGACGGATAAAGAATATACATATTTTATCGCCTCAACTCTTGCCCATGGGTGTCGTGAAAGACGATTAACGGATATGATATGCGGATAACATCGATGCGTGAGAAATAAATTCGACATAAAACTCTGTTAACACGTTTGATTAGCGTGGTTATTATATGTAGTAGGTCAATTTCACTCTCATAGTGAAGGAGATCAGTGTGCTTACTCTTGAGCCTCGATTCCAATTCTAAATCCAATCGCAGCTTGAATTTGAGGATATTTGGTACTCTTGAAAGCGACACTAGCGCACGATTGGAATTAAATTCAGTGGATTTTTTTTAAACTAAATGAAATCGACTCTCGTCGATTAAGTCAATTATTTGCTACTGCCGATGTGATTTTGACGTAGTTTAAATCGTTAATGTTACACAAGTTCCAGAAAGCATCTTTGTGGTGATCGTGTTCGGTAACGTTATTAATTTAAAGTAATAAAATACAGCACATTTGGTGAAAATAACAACGGCAAATGTGAAGAATTCATTCTCAATTTTGTTTAAGAGTAACAAATATAAATTTGGTGAGATTGGAATTGCATCGGATTCGAAATTAGAATTGATTTCAAGGGTAAGCCCACAGAACCCAGCAATGAGACTATACGGGATCAGATGATATGACTAAATAATATTTGTAATAGAAAAACAGGACAGTACTTACAAGTCAAAGAATTTAAACCAATGGATATGGCAGAATTTCATTCAATGGTCTTATAACTATACTTTATTTCTAACTTTATTTCACTATCGACATCGGTTTTATAGATTATCTACTTAAATTTAAAACTTTAGATCTATTAAAAGCGTAGTGATTGACCAACAGGACAACCAAGCAAAATTTCACTTGTATGGGCTATGATGAAAATGTACCGTAACCATAGAAATTAAAAAAGAAAATAGAAATAGAAAATTAAATAAAAAAATTAAATTATAGAAATTAATTATTTAAAATTTCTTTATAGGGTCAGCTACCGATATTGCTGATCGGGCTTGCGGTAGTAGTAACGGTAGTGAGCGCTTATAAAAACCCTTACTATGCCTCTGGTCGTTCCGTAAATGTTCATCTCTTCGAGTGGAAGTGGGATGACATCGCCGATGAATGTGAAAGGTTCCTCGGTCCGAGGGGCTTTGGAGGAATCCAGGTTGGTATATCTAATAGATACATAAGATAAGAATTTATTTACTTGAATATTTTGATTTTTTATGTAAGTTAACAAATTCAGCCGTATAACAGCTCTAATTCTAACTCAAACCTAGAATCAAAATCAAATTCAAACCTATATCAAACCCAAATCAAGTTCCAAATCCAAAATCACATATCATGTATAAGTTTCGCGAGGGCAGTTACATATTTTTAATTTTAACTTTTTAATTCAAAACAATCCAATAAACCAACGGATCGGAATGTGACCGCCACTAAGTAAATATAAATGTCTACATTGCATGCTAAATATAATCCTATCATAATCATAAAATAACAATATCTGGTTGACCGAGCTTCGCTCGGAATATTTTATCGAATTTATTTAGATATATATTAATAAAAAAAAAAATAATGAAAAATATATATAAAAATACAAAAAGAGAATAATAATAACACCGAGATTCGAACCGACGCTGTTTGAATGTCAACAAAATCAAAATTAGAACCTGTCAATTGCCCATCTGAGCTATCGTAACTCATGACGTTGCCAACGAAATTTAAATTCATATTCTTTTAAAATTTAATGTCATTGTTTGTTTTGCTAAAAACACAGACAAAACAACATTTTCTATAAACAAAACCTAGCTAGATCGATTTTTTGGACCCGAAACCTCTAGTATGCCAAGTTTCAACAAAATCATTCAATCAAATTAATACCAATCGTCTAAAATACTTAAAACATAATAAGTAGTTCGAAAACTAAAAACCGATCTCATATTTAGCCTGTCCTTGCCTTCCATTGGCTCCTGTTAGGCGTCATATTTGTACTCATTCCTTTTAACCCACATCCTTATTCGCATAATCCATGCCCCTGTTTTTGGGTTTTTCATGATTCTTACGTCTCCACATTCATATTGATTACTCTTCTTGTCAAAGTAAAGTAAACAAATGCCTTTTATCCACCGATCACCATACCAAGATAGTCTCCTGCTCCTAATCTTTTCTATCGCTGATGCGAATTTCAGACTTTCTCTAATATAACAAACCCGACTGCATTACGAAAAATATTTAAAAACAATTTAACTATTCAACGGCATATGTGTTTATTTTTCTGGATTTTGAGTATAAAGAAAGAAAGCAAGTTTATACTTACTAGAACGTAGTTGCAGTAGCGTGAAAGCTCTTAAATTATCTTGTACTAGCAACCCGCCCTCGCTTCGCTTCGGTTTCAGTCGCTTTATCCGCGGCGTAGTTCCCGTTCCTGTGGGAATACCGGGATAAAATATAGCCCATGTTACTCCCTGATATTATAGCTTTCCATTGGTGAAAGAATTTTTGAAATCGGTTCGGTGGTTTAAGCGTGAAAGCGTTACAAACAAACAAACATCCTTACTTTTGCATTTATAATATTAGTAGGGATAGCAACCCGCCCTCGCTTCGCTTCGGTTTCAGTCGCTTTATCCGCGGCGTAGTTCCCGTTCCTGTGGGAATACCGGGATAAAATATAGCCCATGTTACTCCCTGATATTATAGCTTTCCATTAATGAAAGAATTTTAGAAATCGGTTCGGTGGTTTAAGCGTGAAAGCGCTACAAACAAACAAACAAACAAACAAACAAACAAACAAACATCCTTACTTACGCATTTATAATATTAGTATGGTTTACCTACAGATATCGCCACCGAACGAAAACGTAATATTGTGGACATACAACCGCCCGTGGTGGGAGCGCTACCAGCCGATGTCGTACGAGTTGACGACGCGATCTGGCAACGAGCAACAGTTCGCTAACATGTTACGCCGCTGCAACAACGCTGGAGTTAGGTACACTTATTAAATTCAATTATTCATTCATATCAGCTCATATGTCTTAACACTCGAGCCTTTTCCACAATAAGAGGGAAATTGAACTATTACACCACACCGGTTAGACGCATTAGTACCTATAAGGTTTTATTTCTAGTTGCCGCTAACAGGGAATTTTAATGCTACTGATCACAGAGACATCACTGAATGTTTGACGTTTGTTTGAGAAGATCAAGTCCATCTCATATTTAGTTGAACTCTTCTGGCTAACCCAGGTTCATTTCCTTTGTGTCCCTGAAGAAGAAATTTATCTTAAAGATACCTCTCCAAAAATCGGCCAGGTAATGACGAGAGATTTTCAAACGATAAACACTACTAAATCTTTCGGACTGCATAATTATCGTGCCCTCTCGTCACACTTATGATAATCCTACCATGCTACAGGGGATATCGCTCAATTGTCTTCCAGCTTAATGTCCCTCTCGTCAGTCCTAGGTGTTCAAATGTTTCTCTTCTCTTGTTTAGCGTCTTTTGCGAAAACCACGGGCATGAAAAGGGGCGTGAACGGTATTCTTAAGTACTATTAGTATTATCTTCTTAGTGGTTGGAAAGGCGGCACGGGGTGCTCTCCTTCCGACTCGTACAGGTCTTGACGGGGCATGGATGCTTCGGCAAGTACCTGTACAGGGTCGCTAGAAGGGAGAGAACTCCGTCCTGCCACCACTGCGATTGCGACGAGGACACGGCGCAGCACACGCTCGAGGTCTGTGCCGCTTGGGCTGAGCCGCGTCGTGAACTCATCGCAATCATCGGTGCAGACCTGACGCTACCGACCATCGCTAGGGAGATGCTCGGCATCAGGAATTGGGACGCGGTCGCAGCTTTCTGCGAGGCAGTTATCTCGCAGAAGGGGGCGGCGGGTCGCGAGCGCGAGGAGCACAGCCTCGATGATGCGACCCGCCGCCGGCGACTGGGGCGGCGCAGGCGGGAGTACCTGCGTGCAATGCCACCCTAGCCGAGGCCGCGGGTGACGTGACCGGGAATTAGTCCGTCACCCGCCGAGAGGCCGACCGCGTGAGGAAAAACCGACGTCCTCCCTGAGGGGGGGACGTCGGTCGATGGAAGGGTACCCCGGGTAGGGGGTATTCCGTCGGGCCGACCACTAATGACAAGTAACCCTGCTCCAGTGGTCGGCCCAACGACGAAGGCAATGTGGTGTTCGGGTGGGTTGCGGGAGTTGCGTGCTTAAGCCCCTCTGTCGCCCCGGACGCAGTGGTGCGGAGGCGCGCCGACCACAGCCCAAACCAAAAAAAAAAAAAGTATTATCTTCTTATTCACAGCCTATATTTGTATCTAAGTTGGGACAAGGACCAAAGCCGAGACAAACATCTTTCCGCGAGAATACTCTCTCTCTTCCCTTCTCGTAACATTTAAGTGTAGAACGGTCCCGTACAGTCTTGCTTACATAATTTGCCCCGTGTAGTCTTAGTTACATTACTCGTCCATCGTTCCGTCCCAACCATTCGGTTATATTTACTATAGAAATCGTTACTTTAACCGTTACTTTGCGATATTAGGGCTTTCTGTGTTGTTACGTAAATTATGTAGGTATTTAATTTGATTCAGGATCTATGTGGACGCCGTAATAAATCATATGACTGGGGAACCTCCTGAGAACGTAGGAACAGCTGGCAACACCGCCGTTTTCAACGAATGGTACTATCCTGCAGTGCCGTACACCTGGCATCATTTCAACTGGCCACCATGCGGCATTGATGGCATGGACTACGTCAACAATGCCTGGAGGGTAAGCTTTATAAGTACTTCTGTTCTTATTTTAATTATGGGATCGGTGCAGTCTCCTTTCTTTAGGCACAAGTGAAAGAAGAATTTTGGATAAATTAGTCCGTCCGTGACCATGAATGCTGCAAAGTGTTCGAAACGTCGGGCAATCAAAAATCAAATACCAACGCGATAAAAGCCGATAATTTTATTTAAAATTAGATAAACTCCTCAGTTCATTTTTTAAAGACGTTTCATCATTCATCATACAGCCTATCGCCGCCCACTGTTGGACGTAAGTCTCACAGAGTGCGGTCCTGTGCCGCCTGCATCCAACGATACCCAGCAACTTTCACCAGGAGGTCACCTAGTGCGATCTTTCTACACTGCGTCGTCTGATACGTGATCGCCATGCAAGAATCTTTCTTCCCCAGCGGTTGTCGGTTCCTCGAGTGATGTGGTCTGCCCGTTGCCACTTCAGCGTGCTAATTCTTCGTGCTATGTCGGTTACACTCATTCTTCTACAGATGTCCATAGAACGTCATATAAATATATTTAAGTAAACGTAGACGTTGATTTAAGTTTATTCTTTCATGTATTCTTTTATATATTTGTTCACGTTACGTTTATTCTGTACAGGTCCGTAACTGCGAGCTAGTAGGACTAAAAGACCTGGATCAATCACTCGAGCACGTGCGTGAAAAAATTGTGAACTTTATGAATAAACTAATTGATTTGGGAGTAGCAGGTTTCAGGTATTTATTTTCTAACCATCATTAAAACTTTTTTTATTATTGTTGGGGCAAACGAGTAAAGAGCGCATCTGATAGTCAGTGATGCTACCGCTCATGCATCTTTACTAGGCAACTGCCTACCGTAAAGAAATGAAGGGCGTGTGAATGTAATGCCATTTGATAATCCTAAAGGTATCACCGAAACCCACCACACGTAAACATCCTCAGAAAGTGTGCTTCCGTTTCTCTTGCTTACTGAACGTAGAGCAGTAACTTATTACTACTACTCCGTCCGTTGTATATATGTACATACATATGCTGCTCAGCGTGGTTCTATAACGGACGGACCAATGTGTGACTGTAAACGGAAGATTGTCGAGTATTTTATAATATCTATAGGTAACGGCGAAATACGTACATAAACCGATTACGTCGACTCGGGTTTCGAGCATATCCGGATGGCATGTTTTGGCGTTATAGATATTATAATATGTATCAATCTCACGATAATTCCAATACTAAAATTGTCAAGTACTCATTGTAATGTACCCAAACGTCTTTATACTTTCTTATGTAAACTCGTATATATTTTAACTCGATCCAATTATTTATCAAACTAAACCAGCCTTCATGAAAATGGTTTAGTAGGAGTTCTGTCACATACTCGTAACAGGATCCTGCCTAATATTGGGATGATAATGGATTGTAAATTTAACGACTTGATCGACTACATGTGGTTTAGTGTTATTAGGCTTTTACCCTACATCAGTCGTAAAATTAGCTGAGGGAGCTCAAGGATAATAGATGGCACTCTCCTGGAAATCTTAAGGCTGCAACTAATATCGCCAGCCCAACTGAGTAGCGATTTCGGAATTATCGCACTTTTTGTGAAGATCTTGCTTATTTGATTTATTTCGTTTATCCCATTTATGAAAAAGGGTCCTCATATATTAAGTAATCATATTTAGAAGAAAAGGAAAATTCGATATAAAACCCTAATCCAACCCGTCTAATCAGCGTGGTTAATTTCAGTCTATTGTAAGTCAATTTTCTTCTATTTTGAAGGAGATTTGCGTAAGCAATAGGATATAATATGATCAGAGATGATATGATATTTACTCTTACAGAATTGATGCAGCCAAGCACATGTGGCCAGAAGACCTTCGTATTATATATGATCGTCTTCACAATCTAAATACTGATCATGGATTTCCTTCCAACGCTCGTCCTTATATATATCAAGAAGTTATTGACTATGGTGGTGAAGCTATCAGTAGGGATGAGTACACACCTATTGGAGCAGTCACTGAATTTAAAGCTGGTTTGGAACTAAGCAACGCTTTCAGAGGAAATAACCAACTGAGGTGGTTAACGTCTTGGGGTCCACAGTGGGGTTTGTTGGCACATGAAGATGCTTTAACGTTTATCGACAACCATGACAATGAAAGAGGTCACGGAGGCGGTGGAGGCATCCTAACTTATAAGGAGCCACGACCTTATAAAGGTGCAATTGCATTCTTATTGGCACATCCTTATGGAGAACCACAAATTATGAGTAGCTTTGAGTTTTGGGATTCTGAAGTTGGACCTCCTATGGACCGTGATGGTAATATTATATCGGCATCTATTAACTCTGTAAGTAATATTTGAATCTTCTTATCCTTTGTTAATTTATCTTTATATATAACGGCAGGATAGATTATTATGTTTTTTTTGTGTATGTGTCTAGTGCGTTGAATTTTATCAATTGTTTTCGCCTTTAGGCAACCAGGCCTTCTATCGACCTGAAAGTGTAAGACGTACACGGCCAATGATCTTTTTAATAGATGCAGTTCAAGCTATAGCTTATGGCGTCTTATATTGCACTGCCCCAAATAGTTGTAACTACCCGATAAAATGGCCCCCTCAAATTATTTATGTATTAATATATATATTTTGTATCGAGTTTTATATAAATATTTCATTTGTTATAAAAAGGATTTAAACGTAAGTTTTATTGGTAAAGCATAAAATTTCTCGTTAAACAAGGATTTAATCTTTAATTTTTCGATAATATAATTTAGCTCTATTGAAATAGAACTATACAATAATCAATCAATCAATCAATCATTTATTTGCAAATATGGGTACAAATATGATCTTACAATATATTTTCCAGCTCTTCCATATTTCACCATAGGGCATGCAAATCTTGGTATTACATATAGGTCCATTAAAATTATAGTAATTCACATAAAAAGCAGGAAAAAAAATAAACAACAATCCAATTAATTAAAATAAATAAACAGAAATAAAAGTATTTACAGTAATTAGGTAAATAATACTATTATTATGGCATAAAATTAATATTACATTTAGAATTTCTTTTCCTCCATGAATTCTTTTACACTATATAATGCTTTTTGATACAGTATAGCATTTAATTTATTTTTAAATACACGTGGATCATTGATTTTACATAATTCCGTTGGTAGTTTATTGTATACTAGCAACCCGCCCTCGCTTCCCTTCGGTTTCAGTCGCTTAAACCCGCGTAGTTCCTGTTCTTGTGGGAATATCGGGATAAAATATAGTTACTCCCTGATATTATAGCTTTCCATTGGTGAAAGAATTTATAAATCGGTTCGGTGGTTTAAGCGTGAAAGCGTTACAAACAAACAAACAATCAAACAAACATCCTTACTTTCGCATTTATAATATTAGTATGGATTTTCGATGTCATACAAAATATGCTATTGTTTAAAAGTGATGTTGATAAAGACTTTCGTTTTAAAATTATTGGATATTTATCGCTTAAAGACAGTAGAATATGTCTGTAAATTACGCCAGCGTAATTAAAATAGGTTCGGACAGATAAAAATGATCTTTTTTGTTAATTTTAGGACAACACTTGCGGCAATGGCTGGGTGTGCCAACATCGCTGGAGACAGATTCACGCAATGGTCGCGTTTAGGAACGTTGCTGGTAACACTGCTCTTACTAACTGGTGGGACAACGGCAGCAATCAAATTGCTTTTTGTCGAGGAAATAACGCTTTTATCGCATTTAACAATGACTATTGGGATCTTAATCAAACTTTACAGGTTAGTTATATTATGGTTCTTGTAATTTTATTGTAAGATCTTCCGTGTGGTGACGGAGTTAAAATACAATTCATCGCTCCCTCTCTTGCCTGTGGCCGTAAAGGCGTATAACGGTTATCCTTTGCATATAACAACTATCCAAAACCAGGAAAACTGAAAATAAAAATCTATCTAGTTTGATCAGCTACTGTAACATAGTAGGTCAATATCCCTTCCTTATGCAGAGAAGGCTCAAGTCCAGTAAGTACTAGGATCCTGAGCTGTGATGATAATAATGATGAATTATACCATAATTACTGTGATTATTTAGGCATTTACCATTCGACGGTTATCCAATTGGCGTTCTTAATCCTCCTTCGATTACCATTTCATTGGACGTAGGCTTCTTTCGTAGCACTTTTAATTGTTAGCAATATTGAAGTCGCTACAATTGGAGTAGAGTTCTTTAAGAAGTATCACATTGATTGTAAAGTAATGTCACGATAGCTTAACAGGTCACAAGCAAGGAGCAAACTTGTTGGATTATGATTCTTATCCCGTATCTTTCTTATCTCCTATGACTTTGCTTTAAAACCCTTTCATTGATTGGTCATTATATGATTTTGAGCAAATCATTTTTATTTTCCTCTTGTGGTCTAGAACAAAAGCAAATCGTTTCTGGCATTGTAAAAAACCAAGGTTATTTCTACTATTACCCTACAGTTAAAAAATTAACAGTTATTTTTTTTCTAGTCTAGACTTTTTCTGATTGCAATAAAATCTGCAAGTTTTGTAAAACCTGAGGGTTTCCCTCAAGTTCATTCCAAATGGAGATTTGGATTTAAACAAATTGATGCCAAAAATCATAGAGCTTAGTCGCAACTCGCAATACATTGAATATTAACATTTATAATAAAAACATTGTCTGCTGAAAACATTTAACATCCGGGTTAACTAAACAAGGGGTCTCATAAAGACGCAGATAGACATGATAGAAATGAAACTATTGTATAAGGTAACACCTGTGTAATCAATATTAAATATTATATCATAATAATTTATAACATTCACGTGTGATTATAGAATAGTGTTTATATAGAAACGCCACTATGTCAGTCCGCATCCAGAATAAGAGTACGAAACCGATCCAGTTGCAGAGAGGTGTGAGACAGGGAGACGTCATCTCTCTGAAACTGTTCACCACTGCGTTGGAATATGTTTTCAAGCTCTTAGACTGGACCGAACTTGGCATCAACATCAACGGCGAATACATCACTCACCTTCGATTTGCTGACGATATCGTAGTCATGGCAGAATCCATGGAGGACCTTGGCACTATGCTCAATGACCTCAGCAGGGTATCTCAACTAGTGGGTCTACAAATGAACATGGACAAGACGAAAGTCATGTCTAATGCCCATGTCATTCCTGTACCGGTGCTAGTTGGGAATGCGATTCTCGAAGTTGTGGATCATTATGTTTACCTAGGACAAGCAGTCCAGTTAGGTAGATCCAATTTCGAGAAAGAGGTCAGCCGACGAATCCAACTCGGCTGGGCAGCGTTCGGGAAACTTAAGAGGATCTTCTCGTCAAATATTCCGCAGTGTCTGAAAACAAAGGTTTATAACCAGTGTGTATTACCAGCGATGACTTACGGCACTGAAACGTGGTCTCTAAATGTCGGCCTCATAAAAAGCTCAAAGTCGCTCAGCGTGCTATGGAGAGAAATATCTCTACGTGATAAAATCCGGAACACGAAAGTCGTAGAAGAACGGGTGTAACCGACATAGCCCGCAGAATTAGCACGTTGAAATGGCAATGGGCAGGCCACATCGCTCGTCGAACCGACAACCATTGGGGAAGAAAGGTTCTTGAGTGGCGACCACGAATCGGACGGCGCACCGTAGGACGACCCCCCACCAGGTGGACTGACGACATTCTCAAAGTCGCAGGGAACTGTTGGATGCAAGTGGCGCAGGACCGTTCCGAGTGGCATTCTCGTGGGGAGGCCTATGTCCAGCAGTGGACATTTGTAGGCTGATGGATGGATGGATGGATGGATGAACGTGTGATTAAGTTTATAATAGGTAGTTTAAAAATAACTAAAACCGCTTTTGTAGATAAACCAATAAAAAAATATACACACACCCGCAACCCACCCACAATGCATGTCGCCTTCGTCGTTGAGCCGACCGGAGCAGGGTTACTTGTCATCAGTGGTCGGCCCGACGGAATATCCCCTATTTGGAGTACACTCCCATCGACCGGCGTCCCCCGCTCGGGGAGGACGTCGGTCTTTCCTCACGCGGGCACAAAATAGGGATAGAGACATCTCGTCACGCCAAAAACTCAGCCACGGATATAAAAAAATCACTGTATTTGTAAGGATATAGGGTCAAACAATTTAAATTACTGCAATGTCATCGCCAATCATACATCACCCCCACGTGCAGTTTTAAATTAATCCGACGTTTAGAAGGGGGTGAAAACCATGTTCAAAGATTCCTTTACATATAAACCAAGTTAGTACCTTACCTGTAAACCGGACTGAGGTTGAGCGCTGAGGGATTTTAACCCGGCAATATAAGCGAGTAAAAATGCTACAAATCTATGTTACATTTTATGACTGCATAACAACAACAAATTCTAACACAAATAAAAATCATTATTATATGAAATTTATATATTATATTTATACATACATATTTAATTTTTACTGTTTACTTGTTTAGAATGCTTAAGACTAATCAAATACGCGTTTAAGCAAATATAGGCTTTTGTCGTATTTATAAGTTCAATTGTCAAAGTAATTGTAAAGCATTGTTATTAAATAAAATAAATAAATATGTCACATATTCTTATATGTACGCGTTACAGCAGCAGTCGCTTAAGTTATTTTTCTGACTAAATTTTCGTCATACAAAAAGGTTATGAATCAGAATTTTAAATCACTCCTATAAAAAGTGTCATTTCAACAGTTAATAATTTATTGAATATCCATCAGACCTGTCTCCCAGCCGGTACATACTGTGACGTGATATCGGGTGAAAAAGCCAATGGCTCGTGTAGAGGCAAGTCGGTCACAGTTGGCAGTAATGGTCAAGCTAATATACATGTTGGCGCGAATGATTATGATCTGATGTTGGCCATACATATTGGACCTGAGGTAAGAAACATTATCCTTAACTATTCAATTTAAAGGAATTTCTTTTAGACTTTTACAGAACAGCGTTAATAAAGTTAGCTAGTATTAAATATGATATATACTTAAAATGAAATACATTATATATCCTTAAAATTAATAAAAATTTCTTTTTTCAGAGTCGACTGTAATGCTGTAAATGATTGATAGAAGTAATGTCTATAGCGATACTGAAATTCAAAATTGAAACGTCATTAAACTGTTTATAACTGTATTGTTTATCTATATCTATACCAATAAATAAAATTGGAGTGTCTGTTTGTAATGTCAAAATAATAGCCTTTTTTCACGCTCACAAGGTTATTTGCACGACACCTATGCCTAAAATAGCGATTAAAATTTTTTTCTCTGTCTGTTCCGGGTAATCTTCAAAACGGCTGGACCGATTTCAAAAATTCTTTCACCAATGGAAAGCTATAATATCAGGACGTAAACTAGGCTATATTTTATCCCGGTGTTCTCACGGGAACGGGAACTACGCGGGTAAAACGACTATAACCGAAGCGAAGCGAGGGCGAGTTGCTACTTTTAAATAAAGATTTATCCTTGAATCTATTGAGTGGGTTCTGTTGTGTTCTACCCTGTTTTAACAATCAACATTTTGGTGAAACCAATTATATTGTGTATAAATAATATAATACGGATATTTGATTGAAAAGGAACGTAACAGTAAAATTACAATAGCAATAAAATTACAGGAAGTGAAAAATTAATTATGAATAACTAGCAACCCGCCCTGGCTTCCCTTCGGTTTCAGTCGCCTTACTCGCGTAGTTCCCGTTCCCGTGGGATACTGGGATAAAATATAGCCTATGTTACTCGGGGATACTGTAACATTCTAACGGTGAAAGAATTATTGAAATCCGTCCAGGAGTTTTTGAGTTTATTCGTAAGGAACGTTTCCTCTTTATAATATTAGTGTAGATTACACCCTTAGAGGGTGAAAATTAAAATATGCTGAAACACGTGTTTATTTATTTTTACTAAAGAGTATTTTTGGAGAATTTGAAGAAAATCGATGTAGTTTTTTTTTCTCCTTATACAAACTTTGTTACTGCGGTTTACCCCATATTGTTCTGCCTTTAAAAAGAGGACTAAACCTGCATATATAAAAAATAAAGTGTATGAAGTCTTGAGATAAAAATGGTTTATAAAATAATTAAATGGCTAGAAAGCCTTGAATGCCTTTTAGCTATTTAATTATTTTATCAATAAAGCATGCTTTGCCCCGTGTGATGATGGGATAAGAATACAATTTTTGCCTCTCCTTAACCGCCCGTGGAAGTCGTAAAAATCAGCTAAGGGTCTCACCGGGAGTCTTTCTTGACAAATGTATTATAGATATATAATTTGATTAGAAGTTATAGGAATATGTAGTGCTACTGCAATAATAATAATAATTGACAAATAAATTGATATTAGACAAAATGGAAGTGTTACTAGGAATACATATATGTATGTAAATAAGTCCGAAAACTCGACCGATACCAAATCGTGCACTTAGCATGAAAAAAAAATAGTTATTTAATATAAGCAATATACAGAGTTTAAATGATTGATAGGTCTCAATATAGAACCATTATAATCTAAGGTTCAGAGCATAACCGCGGTCATACGCCACCGCGATAAGAACCATTTAAGTACTACTGTTTCCTTGTAATGTAATATTGCATAATGCATCGTTGTTTAAGTAATCCTTGGGATAAGAAGGCGTGCGACATGACTATTTTTATTTAAGTAATTTTAATTAAAGGATTAATACTCTATAAAGTAACAAATAATCCTTTGTTCGTCACCCCTTACTTACCCGTGGAAGTCGTAAGAAATCTATCTCCTGAGAAACAATACCTACTGCGAACGCCAATCCGCCTGCCATGCGCGGTGAATATGGCATTTTTGCCGGTCATTTCAGTTATGTTATTACACGGGCACATCTTGGGAGCAGGTCTGTTGATGGCAGGGAGTGCTAAGAGCGGGCCGACGGACCGCACATTAGCTCGCCACCCGCAGAGAGGCCGACCCTGTGAGGATGACGCCGCCGACGTTGTCGGGGATTGATATTCGGAAGGTTAACTCGCCGGCCTGACTATAACCTGTTAAAAAATTAAGATGTTTACCACTTTTATTAACATATGTAATATGTATCTTCAGTTAAAACACGTATGTAATTTTGGATCTAAATACATACTTTGAATATTAATTGAATTTAATTGTATTAGGTACATTTTCGAGAAATAAGACATTGTTTTCGAATGCTCCAAGTTGTTTTATTACATATATGTAGTCGTTTGCATTTTGAAACCGGTTTAAAAGGCTACGTCTGATTGCCGTCATAAGGACCTTGTCGTTTCTTTTTTTTTGTCATTAAAAAAGCTGAATAATACTCAGAGGATCCGATGATAAATAACGGTGCGGTTCGTGATGATAAAGTCTTCGAGTCTAAGTAAAAGTATTTTTATGGATTGTATCGCATTTGTACGTGTTTTTTTACTTCCTAATATTTCGAATACTTTTCAACGTTCGCGGTAATGGGCGAATTAAGATGTCTCAAGTACAAAAAATCATCGTTATTGCATTGCAACATCAATTTAGTGTTTAATAAAAACTGACAAATAATATTACCATTTTTATAAGTATAGAATCATGTTCTTTTTGTGATGCCAATGAATTCGTATTAAAATGGTTCAAACATAATTAAGTCTGTGTAGCGAATAGATATAATTAATCTCTGTAATAACGATGACTTATTTAGCGTGAGACACATTAGTTCTCCTTCATATTACTCTATGGCTCTCCTGTGACCATGAACGCTGAAAAGTGTTCGAAGCGTCAGGAAACCAAAAATCAAATACATACGCGATTTATCCATAAAAAATATTTTTATTTCAAATGTGTAATACTTGCGTAAACATCAGAATTTTTGGAACTAAGTTCCTTACGGCAGGCTTGGAGGAGATAGGGATTTTACTGCGCGACCGAACTGAAAAAAATGCGATAGTAAAAACCGTAAGAAAAAGTGGGAGGAATAAAACCGTTGAATGAGCCGTAAGAAAAAGTGCGTGGAATAAAACCGTTAAATGAGACGAAGTACGAAGAAAAATGTGATAGTATTTTGATGTGAAACATCGTTCAACCTACAATTGTTTTGACCGCCGTATCTCAAAAACTATAAGTGCTAGACCATTTTTGATAGAAATTTTGACCCCCCTTGAACCTTACATTGCCGCCTGGACTACCCCTACCCCCATTAGAAACTTCCCTCCCCCCCTTCTTTTGATGTGAAACTTCGTTCAACCTACAATTGTTTTGACCGCCGTATTTCAAAAACTATAAGTGCTAGACCATTTTTGATAGAAATTTTGACCCCCCTTGCACGCTACATTGCCGCCCGGATTACCCCTACCCCCTATTAGAAACTTCCCTCCCCCCTCTTCTTTTGATGTGAAACATCGTTCAAACCCCAAACTGCCATAAATCAGTCATTTTTGACCGCAGGAACTCCGGATTTTTGACAAACCTCATAGAATTTCCAGTAGAACCGATTTAATACTAAAAAACCTAAATTTCAAGAGGCTACACCCAATAGTTTAGTCACAATAAATTTTATAATTAGAAACTAACAATGTTCGGAACAAGGACACCAACTAAAAGAGCCCTGAATTTTGATTTTTTTTTGCAAATTGTGTCGATTCTACATTAGCCGAAGGAACTTCGTTCCTACCTGGTGTCCCACGACACAACATTTTATAGCCTAAGATTCGAGATTAAGCTAATGTCGGCCTATCAAAGTTGGACATAGGCTTTTCCAAAGGGAAACATTCTTATAATCTACCGCTGGGCATGCTCGTTAGCGATAACATAGGTGAATTAAATTTTCGAAGAGAATATTGGTTCTGACTCTTCTATTGAAACCTGAGACGGTATAAAGGATTTCAGTAATCCAGCCTGTTTTTTCAAAGGAAATATTAAGAGGGTGGTGACGCAATGAATTATTAACCCTATATTACTATTATTTTATTTTTTTGGAAAACTCCGTCCGGGGTGACAGAGGGGCGTAAGCACGCACACTCGTAACCCACCCGTGACACGTCGCCTTCGTCGTTGGGCCGACCACCAGAGCAGGGTGACTTGTCGTCAGTGGTTATACCCGCATAGTTCCTATTCCCGTGCGAATATCGGGATAAATTATAGCCCATGTGTTATTCTGATATGTAAGCTGTATATTGTGAAATTTCATCAAAATGCATTTAGTAGTTTTTGTGTGAAAGAGCAACAAACATCCTCACATACTACAAACTTTCGGGTTTATAACATTAGTATTATACGACTGGAATTATTTCGACAATTTACCTTTTGTTGTATTTCTTTTTGTATTTCTTCTTAGAAGATAATTATGTTAATGCACTTGAAAAGCAAAACGTAACTATAATTTTAAATTTCAATAGCGTCGTTGGTATATATGTGTCACATACACACGTAAATACTACTGCTGTCTGGTGGCGGCTTCGAATACTACCAATCCTTGCTTTGCTCGTGGGTGTCGTAAAAGACGACTAAGAGCCCTAGATTGACCCGGACCAACTCCATCTGGTACCATTTGGGTCAACGATTACATTCTCAAGGAGGGTTGACGTCAGGCAGGCGGCCGGTCATAAAAGTCATTGCCGAAACTTTTTGCAATATGTCAAACAGATGACATATTGTGTCGACCCCAAGTAATTGGGATAAGAGCAAGATGATGATGATACACACGTAAATATGTACACTCTTTTCTAGCAGCGATTTTTTTAAATAGACTTGAAAACCAAAATATGTATTACAATAATTCTCAAAACCACAAGTAACAATATGAGTGTATATATTTTTTACAATACTTACAATCTTACTACATCCTGCCCAAACCACCCGGGGTGATAAAAGGGGGCATTAGGTCTTAAAGGCTTATTACACTACACGATATTTAGGGCCCTAACTTAGTAGGGGTGCTCTACAACAGCTAAATTGTGAAACCTGTTTCACCGGTTTCAGTTTTAGCGAAATTACAGTTTCAAAAAACTGTTTCAAAATAACAGCCTGTTGTGCTGTAATACGTTCTTAAATATATACATAAATCCTATATATACAGGATGTATCAGGTTATGGAGCAACTGTTCGAGTATGTTGTAGTTTAACGATCACAGATCGTAATTAGAATGTATATTTCACAAAAAACTATAAAACAAAATAGTTACAGTGATTTCAAAAATTTGTGTCAAAGAGTCTACGCCTTAAATGTGAGGTGTTGATGTTACGTAGGCGTCTAGCTCATCGCCCGCCTTCATACCTAAATAATATCGGTGTGTGTTAGGTTTGTTTAGTTTATAATAACCTCTTGTAGGTAAAAAGTAAAATAAGTACTATTGAATTTGACTGCACAGAGGACGTAGTGTTTAAGATACCGTCCTACCGTGCCAGTGTCACGGGTTCGAATCTCACGCAGGACAACATGTGCGATCAATAAATTGTTGTACTGAGTTTGGATGTAATTTCTGTCCGTTAATTCTATTTGTGAAGTCTCCTACAATACAAAGATTATTAACTTAAAAATAAAATAGAAGCTAGATATCTACCTATTTTTAATAAAAAGATTTTTTTAATAAAAACCTTTTTCGTGAAAGTTGCCATAAAGGTAAATATCCCATATCGATAAACGGAGTAATCCAGATAGGTAATAGGTATTAACATTTCGAAATTAACAATTGCTTCACTGCAGTTCACACATTTTTAATACCGCACATCGCACCAACATACCGAACCGGGAAAAAGCCATATTTCAATCGCTTTAAATCGCGGACTTTTAATACGCGAAAAAGTCGTAAGGAGATAATAACGCCAACCGCGCACCTAGACTGGATGGACATCCGAGTCGAACTAAAATAATTACATAAAAATGAATAATTCAAATTTAAAAACCTATATCTTTTATAGACAATAAGGGCCTGTCCACACATATTTCACTATTATTTTTTTGGAGGTGGGTTGTAGTCGGCGCGCTCCTCGTATCACTCCGTCCGAGGCGACAAAGGGGCGTAAGCACGCACACCCACAACCCACCCGCGATGCACGTCGCCCTCGTCGTTAGGCCGACCACCGGAGCAGGGTGACTTGACGTCAGTGGTCGGCCCGACAGAATATCCCTTATTTGGGGTATCCTCCCATCAACCGACATCCCCCCCTCGGGGAGAACGTCGGTCATTCCTCACGCGGTCGGCCTCTCAGCGGTTGACGTACTATTCCCGGTCAGGTTACCTACGGCCTCGGCTAGGGCGGCATGAGGCGCAGGTATTCGCGTCTACGCCACCCCAGTCGCCGGCAGCGGATGGCCTCATCGAGGCTGCGCGCCTCGCGCAGGCGATCCGCGCCTCCGCACCAATCCCTATCTTGGCTGTGGATGTCGTAAAAGACGACTATGGGATATAATATGCACATAACATCAGTGCAAGAGAAGGAAAACTCGAAATGAAACCCTATACCAACATGTCTGACCAGCATGGTATAGTAGGTCAAATTCCCTCCCAGTATGGAGGAGGGGCGAGACCAACAGTGAGATGTATATGGGCTGCGATGATGATGATGATCGTCCATCTTGCGTCTCAGCTGAGAACCGAATTAAACTATCAAAAATCGTACGAAATTTATTCACAGTGCGTACTAAGTGCAATTTCGATCGCGGAATATAAAACGCGAGAATAAAAAAAAATACTCATTGTGAAGTATCGCAGTGCGGACAGGCCCTAAGCGAGCGAACGTCGTCGGGCGGCTCTTTTGACCTTGTTCGTGGGCTTGCCCACATGCCTACATGTATACAGAGACGAAATTCATTTTCGTTAAAAAATTACAGTTTCGGTTTTATTGTTTTATTTTTCCTACAAGATATAGGTAATTATTTCATTTATTTCCCTTTTTCTTAATACAGCTCTGTGTCGGTATTTCTTTCTATAGTTGTGGCCACGCCTCCTGGTCATTGCCACAGAAACAGCTGATGTTAAGGCGAAGTTTGTCTTGCTTTGTAATCATTGATTTATTCAATTTCTAATGAACATTTAGCAAAGTACGAATATGTTACACATTAAG
Source organism: Lymantria dispar (assembly GCA_032191425.1). Lineage (NCBI taxonomy): Eukaryota > Metazoa > Arthropoda > Insecta > Lepidoptera > Erebidae > Lymantria > Lymantria dispar. The sequence continues at coordinate 11,210,990 of CM063455.1, forward strand.
TATCGCTGACTTTATACATTTCAATCAGATTTACACGAAAAAGCGATGATAAAATTAAAAAATTTACATGTCTCTAATTCGTTAACGAATCGTTGTTTTTCCTTCAAATTTTTTTTATGGGGTCCTACCATCGTTGCCTAACTCCCATTTGACCAGTTGCCCCATAACCTGATACACCCTGTAGGGTAAGGTGGGGCACAGTGTTACAAAAAAAGCAAATGCTAATGTAACGATGAAAATATTTATTTAATTAACTTGTAATTGGGATGAATATAAACTATAGCAGTCTTTCTTTACTTGAAATGATTAAAACATAAATTCTCTTAGCAACTACTTAATATAAATTGCACTTTAATGAGATAAGTCGATTGTAACACTGAACCCCATATCTGGGGTACTCTGTTACAGGGCAAGGGGAACAATGTTACAATATCACATTAGTATAAAAATTTAACAATAAGAGAAGATATCTAACAAATATTAAATTTCTTTATAATATTCTTCGGAAAAAATCTTCCTGACGTTTGGTTTTTTTTTTGCAACATTTTTTTCATGTGCTGCTTTTCGAAGACTTATGCCACTTTTTACCAACCTAATTGCTTCTCTCGTATTATTTGCTGTATGAAGAGCATGATCCGTCTTCCTCTTTCGATTTCTCGCCATTTCCTTTTAAAACCTAGGTACAGTACAAAAATATGTTAATGGGGTTAATTGTTATAATGTAACACAGTGCCCCGTAACACAGTGCCCCAGACGAGATAAATCCAAAAATATCAAATGAGTCTTTTTAGGTTATGTTTACAAAAATCTACTTAACGATAATTTGAAGCTAAATATACAAGGGGACAAGGAAAATCACAATCACTTACCTATATATAATACACCAGGAAACAAATGAATAACTTTGACTTGATTTTTTCTAGGGTTAACCACACAAATTTGATTTTTGTTTGTTATCTCTAAAACGCAGTACAAATACGGGTAATGACAACTGTTTAAAGATGGCTCCCTATGAGCGTGTCAAAACTATTTTCCAAATTATAAAAGTGAATGATAGAATCATAGATACTTGCACTGTAACAGTGTACCCCATGTAACACTGTGCCCCACCTTACCCTATATATAAGATTTATATATAAGTCATATATATATATATATATATATATATGCATAAATCAGTCCTAAGCATGAAGGATCGTTTTCATTTTAGGAACAAACACTGAAATCACTTCAGTTTCACAATTTAGCTGTTGTAGAGCACCCCTACTAAGTTAGGGCCCTGAATATCGTGTAGTGTAATAAGCCTTTTACCTGCTATATTACTCTCGCAACCTAATTTAAGCGGGCCACCGGTATCTTATCTTAAACAATAATATGTAATACCTTAGACTAAATATTTACTTACTACATATTATTTAAAATTAATGCAATGTATTTTAACTTTTGTTATATAAGTAGGTAAATACTTAAAAAGCAAAACTTTCCAAATGTATTAATTAATCTAAATCTTAGAACCATTTGTTTAAACGAAATACGTTTATATCTATACAAAGAATGGCTTGTTTAAAGCTAGGTATTATAATTATATAAATTTTATAAACACGATATCTGGCACGTACATTCGAGCACATTTAAAACTGAATTCTGTTCGAAACAACCTGCGTGACTGGTCTGTTAAAGAGCCTCGTATGCGCCCGGCAATGACGCCGACATCTGTTACCGCGCCCCCCATTCAACGCGATGGCGCTACGCTCGTCACTACTGCGCAACTGTAAGTTACCAAGCAATAATACATATTTTAAATAATTTCTAACTACCTATAAACAGTCATTGCATAAAATAAAAAAAAAACATCTTTTGTGTAGTGTGTGTGTGGAAAATATAAAAAAAAAAGTGTTTGCCATGTGTTATTAGCTATTACACCGGCCCTGTTGTGACGTTTTCGTAGGTATGCACTAAGTGAATTCCATAACTACCTATGTCAGACTGTTTTAATATTTCGGTATGTATGATAAAAATAAATATACAGGTTGTTTTACTAAAATAAATATTACTTTAAAGCAGGCTTATAAGGTAAATAACAGTTATTATACAGAATAGTCTGCGTTCGGTGTATTTGTGTAGAAATTTATAAGCAATTATTATTATAGTGGAGATAAGTAGATAGGTACATAACGTCTGTCTGACTTTAGACGGGACAGTACCGTTTTCAGGTTGTCTATCCCGTTCTCCTCAAACAAAACAAATATGGGACATTTTGATTATTACGACCAGTATCAATAAATATTGTGATATTTCCTGCTTGTATTTGAAAACTAGACGCGTTATTTTAAAAGTGATATGTAATATAAAATAAAAGATATAACTTAAAACAAAATCTAATGTTGATTAATTTTTTTAATTGTTACCTTTTTCATGTCCTAGTTTGTTTTAAATATCAATATAAGTTCTTATTTTTGCCCAATTTTTTTCTGCAGGCAATATCGCATATTACCTGGATATTTTTTTGATAAGTAGCAGATATTTGCTTTTTGGATTTTAAGCTTATGCCGTCCATCAATAATGTAACCATATTTTTACGCCAAAACAAGATACTTGAGTAACTGTTCGGTTTTTTTTTGTGTCAGAACGGAACAATTGCCGAAATAGGTGCAATAAGAAATGTTAATTTCTAAAAAAAAAAACAAGAATACGTGAAGCCTTACAGGAATAAGTAAAATTCTGGACTGAAATCTAAAACAACAAGAACCGTTATAGTTACCCTATTATTAAGTATAACAAATGCTCTTTTTGCAAAAACAGGAAGCTTTTGTACGACTCGGGTCAATGGAACAGACAACTTAAAAACGGGATTGTCCCGTTCAATACGGGACAATAGGTTTCTCCGATGAGAAATAATTAAGACTAAGCGACGACGTTTGGTAGTGCCAGGTAGATTGGTTATCACATTTGGTAAACAAGTTTCCAAGGAATGTGCTACTAAACATTATTGTTGTAATTCTACAAACACTCCAATACAATTACAATTTACATGGAAAAATAAGGATGTTAACATTATTATGGGAATTCCTCGAAATTTACACTTTTCATATATGTTTATAATTATTAATTACAAATAGTCATAGGTGTGCAAGTAATATCTTTTGGCTTCCCATTCATATTTCTCGGCTCTATTGGCTACTATTTATTGAGGGAAAATCTGTGATTACCAAGGTAACAGAGTAATACACATAGGTATGCGATGCTTAATCAAATTTTAGATCGAAACAAACATAAACGTATATTTCTACTAATATTCGCAGAGAATTAGGTAAGTAGGAGAGATTGTGTGTAGTTTGTTAATTGTGTATTTGAAAACTCCTCCGTAATATAAGATTTAATTATTTAGTGCAGGGTGTTTGTAGTTTTCTGGTCAAGGAATTAGTACTTTAGGCCACTGCCTTGCGATGGGGAGTGGATACGGTAGGTTATGTGGCCGCACTTCGCCCTTCTGTCGCGTCACCCTGGACGTATAGGGAGGGTGTGTACAGACCATAGCTTACTGCAAAAAAAAAGAGTTTTTGGCATCTTTAAAAAGAATCGCATAACTAACCTCTCATCTTGCAGGCGAATTAGTAGTGTGCTAAAATTCTCCTTGTTGATTGCCCATGATTATCGCGTAAACCACGAACTCGGCTCGCTGCATTTGTTATGATTAATAAAACTCAAACTTATAACGTATAATGAAATTCCATATCCGGGTTTAAATAATTAAAGAAAAATCTAAATTTTAATCCAACTGAATTGCTAAATTACCTAACTGGCGTGATATAGAAGGTTAATTATCTGCTTAATTTGGTTGAAACTATATTATGATTAATATAATCATTTATATACGGGATGTATCCGGTTATAGGGTAACTGTTAGGCAGTGGTGGTAGGAACCCATGAAAAAACTTTGAAAAATATTGATTCGTTAATGAATCAGAGACATGTAAAGCTTTCAATTTTGTCATCACTTTGCCGTGTAAATCTGATTGAAATGTATAAAGTCAATGATACTTAATCTGCAACATATTAGTACTTTGTTAAATGTTCATTAGAAATTGAATAAAACAATGATTACGTTCGCATAAGCAAGATAAACTTCGCTTTAAATCAGCTGATCGGCCGATGACCTTTGACGAGGCGCTTTTGTACCTACGTTACCATTGAAGCGTTTGCACAATTCATACCTGTTTATACTATCGAAGTTTATATGTACATGCCTACATGTATCCTGTTTGTACATGCCTACATAATACGTAACATTTAAGGTAATCATTATAACTTTTATGTTATTTTGTTTTTTGTGTAATATACATTCTAATTACGTTCTATGACCGTTAAACTACAACATACTCGAACAGTTGCCCCATAACCTGATACACCTTGTATAAGTATATATTTACCCGCGTGGTGTCGGAGTAAGAATACAATTTCTCATCTTAATGCAAGGTAACGGCAAGGTGGTGATTTGTATTCTTACTCCGTGCCCACACAGAAATAAATACATAAACATATGAATTATGGCGAGAAGGAAAACTCAACATAAAACCCTATGCTAACACGTCTGACCAGCTCGGTATAGTAGGTCAAAGTTCCTTCCACTGTGGAGGAAGCCCGAGCCCAACAGCAGGACTTATGTGGGCTGAGGTGAGAGATGAAATATTAAATATGGTGATATACAGGTGTTGTAGGTAATAACTACTTACCGTACTAAATCTAGGATAAACATTGATTATTGTCGTCAAAAAGTTAAATATCTGCAACAACGTAGAAATTATATGAGTTTTGGTTCTAAAATAAATTGTATAGTTAACTATATTTCTTTAAAGAAACCTTGTAGGAATATGTACATTTATTTATTTTTTATTTAAACTTTAGCACACAAAAATAAGGTACATGGTGGACTTAATGCCTTAGGCATTTTCTGCCAGTCAACCACGGGTGGAGCAGAAATAATTTAGGCAGGTGCAATAGATTGTAAGGGGTAATTTTTAAAATTTGGTTATCCAAGTATAGCAATTATATTTTTATACAGTATACACACAAACAATACACATATATATATATATATATATATATATATATATATATATACACACATAGAAATACATATATACATACATAAACATACATATACATACATATAAATTTTATTAAAAGTAGAGGAGAGCCATCATTGCTGAGTTGACTCCGTCAGAAAGTCTAGGTATAGACGTTTTACCATAGCTTTAAAACCATCACGGCTAGCGGCCATTCTGATCATTAATGGTAACACATTCCAGAGAAGAATAGCCTGGATATAAAACGAAGAGTGTACTAGATTAGAGGAATGAGAAGGACAGTGAAGAATAAGATTTTTGGAGGGACGAAGATTACGGTCGTGAGTGGTACATAGAAATTGAAAGTGAAGTTTTAAGTAGGGGGGAGCATTAGGAGAGTTTAAAATAGAGTATAGCAAAGAGAGAGTTCGCAAGCTTCGTCTTTGCCTAATCGGTAACCAATTAAGACGAGAGCGAAATGAGGAGACATGGTCGAATTTACGAAGGTTAAAAACGAATCGAATGCAATTATTGAGAAGACGGTCCAGTTTATTGAGTAGATCTGCATTCAGGTCGAGGTAGCACAAATTAGCATAATCGATGATAGGAAGGATTAAGGTTTGAACCAGCGCTGTCTTGGTATTTATTGGAAGAAAGTTCTTCAAGCGATATAGCGAGCGAAGCGTACCTGTGACCTTATTTGATATGGTAGAGATCTGCGTTTGCCACTCCATCGTCGAGTCTAGAATTAGGCCAAGATTCTTGACATGTTGACTGTAAGGGATCACTGTTCCATTGTACACGATGGATGGTAGAGCAAGAGAATCAAATCTGCTGATTATTCGAGGACTACCGAGTATAATGGATTGGCAGTTGTCTACATTCACTGCCAAGCCAAACCTAGCAGCCCAAACGCTTATACTTAAAAGATTGGAGTTGATTCTAGCGATTGCTGACTGTACATCATCCAGCTTGGCGTGAGAGTATAGGTGTAGATCATCGGCATATAAATGATACGCGCACTGAAGTTCAGGGGTTAAAAGATTAATAAAGAGAGAGAAGAGAAGAGGAGAAAGTATACCGCCTTGAGGAACGCCAGAGCCCAAATCGCACCACTCGGACATAGTGTCGTCGATACGGATGGACTGCTGACGATTTGACGATTGACGATTAATATGTTGCAATAAAATCCAATGACTTCCATTCATTAATAGTTAAAAATGCACATGTAAAATACACTGTACATTTTAAAGACAATGAGGGTATGTACTAGTATATAATATATCATCTGGTTGACCGAGTGGTATATTTTTTTTTTGTATTTTTGCCGAACTTATTTAGATATTGTTAATTATTACAATGATGAAATAATAAAAAAAAAATATCAAAAATTACAAAAAGACAATAATAATAACACCGAGATTCGATCTCACGCTGTTTGAATGCGACTGGACAACTTCCCAATTGAGCTATTGCCACTCTTGAAGGCGACGGCGAAATTTGAATTCCTATTTTATTGATATTTTATGTCATTGTATTGATTAGCTAAAAACACCGACAAAACAACATTTTCTATAAATAAAACCTAGCTAGATAGATTTTTTGGTCTCGAAACCTTTAGTAGGTATGCTAAATTTCATGAAAATCGTTAGAACCGTTTTCTAGATCCTGAAAACATAGGAAAGGCCAGTATTTTGACATTAGAAACAGATACTTCAATTTTATTTATTTGTATAAATAGCTGTAGGCTCTGGATAAAACCACCTACTGTGGTGTTTGTCGAGTGTTTTAACATGTTTTTCTTTAAATAAGTTTTAAGAAAAGTTCTATTTTCACTGTAGGCAGCGACTTTAACTTACTGAGGATAAGTTGTTTGCCTATCTGCCACCAAAGGGCAATATAAAAAATGTCATAATAATCAGCTGTGTCCGTATTTTTATACGTGTTACATTTTCTAATGGGTACACTTGAAGTAAATAAAATTAAAAGGTTTTCGTTACCAAGTCATAAAATAGAATCTCGCACCGGGTGCATAAAAAAGCGAGTTACGACAATAATATATATGTGAAATTATTTTTAATTTTCCTACTATTATAATATGAATGAATTTCCTACTATAAATAAATTCAATTCATGCACAATACGGATTAATTCCGTCGGGCCGACCACTGATGTCAAGTAACCCTGCTCCGGTGGTCGGCCCAACGACGAAGGCGACGTGGTTTTCGGGTGGGTTGCGGGTGTTGCGTGCTTACGCCCCTCTGTCGCCCCGGACGGAGTGGTGCGAGGAGCGCGCTGACCGCAGCCCACCCAAAAAAAAAAAGAAAAAATACGGATTAATTATAGAGAACAGAAATTTGAAAATTTCATTATACTTTTATTGCAACCGCATTCAATTTCAGACAAAACCTTGAAATACGTATGTTTTAATTTCACACGTATTAACATAATAAGTCTCTTGTTACACGAGACGAAGTTATTATAAGAATGCTGTTATTCGATATAGAATGTCATCGTCCTTTCTCACTGACACATAATACTGAACAAATTTGCTGATCAAAACCATAATATCCCAGGGCCAAAGTAACAAAACGGCAAAATATTGAGGAATGGATCTTGATACCGAATAATATAAATGTTAGATCATAAATATATTTAACAAAAATGCAAAGCTTGAAAAAAAGCTTATGAAGATCAGTCTCAGACAAAAATCCATAAAAAGCGCTCTACGATCTAAATATCTTCAAATAGCTCAAATACGTAGCCAAATCTGTACATAACTAAGCATTTGAGATGGCCAAATACATACCAAACTCCGCTAAATAACTGGCTGTTTTTAATAATTTATTATAATATACTAGCTGTCCCTCGCCCACTACGCTGGGCTGAAATTGAAAGTTATGTTTATTTATTAAGGAATTATTCTTGAAAAAAATTATTGGTTCAGTAGTTTTTGCTGTATATTCGAACAAAAAACCGGCTCTCCATTTATATAGATTTTAAATTCCAGTTATTCTGTTGTTTAAATGACAGTTATGACAGATAAATAATTTCATTATTATAAATAATTCTTGGCAGTCCTCGATTCACCAAATGTTAAATTGATAAATAAACATAACCATCATCATCATCTTGCTCTTATCCCAATTACTTGGGGTCGACGCAATATGTCATCTGTTTTGACATATTGCAAAAAGTTTCGGCAATGACTTTTATGACCGGCCGCCTGCCTGACGTCAACCCTCCTTGGGAATGTAATCGTTGACCCAAATGGTACCAGATGTAGTTGGTCCGGGTCAATCTAGGGCTCTTAGTCGTCTTTTACGACACCCACGAGCAAAGCAAGGGTTGGTAGTATTCGAAGCCGCTACCACACAGCTAAATAAATAATAAATAAACATAACCATAGAATTAAAATTAAAATTTATTTTAAACAAATGACTATAAAACAAATTTAGTTAAAAAAATATAGGTTCTGGATAAGTAATCACCAACATATACAGAGTGTATCAGGTTATGGGTAACTAGTCAAAGGGCAATTAAGCAATGGTGAAAGGAACCCATGAAAAATAAATTGAAGTAAAAATCGATTCGTTAATGAATTAGAGACATGTAATTTTACAATTTTTCATCGCTTTTTCGCGTGAATCTAATTGAAATATACAGAATGTATCAGGTTATGGGGCAACTGTTAGCAACAGTGCCCTATATAAAGTCAGTGATACTTAATCTGCAACATATTCATACTCTGTTAAATTTTCATGAAAAATTGAATAAACCAAGGATTACGTTCGCATAAGCAAGACAAACTTCGCTTTCTGATCGGCCGATGACCCTTAGTCGTACGGGACGGTGCGTTCGTTCATACCTATTTATGCCTCCGAAGCGAGTTAAATATCTACATGTATCCTATTCATTTTAGGCATAGACTCTTAGACACACTTTTTATAATCTCTATAACTGTTATGTTTTATTGGTTTTTGTGTAATATTCATTCTAATTACAATCCATGGTCGTTAACGTACAACATACTCTAACAGTTGTTTCATAATCTGAGACAACCTGTATATTAAACCTTCTCCGAAACACGCTGCATATATGGTTAAGTATTATGCCGATTTATTGAGTAGTTTTGGCAGAATAAACGAATGAAAGAACCGGCTCTCTTTTTGTTAACATGCATGTTTTTTTTATATTCTGACGAGATAAGATTACGATTTACCACCCGTCTTTCCCATGGGCGTCAAAAAAGACTACTAGCGCGGCAATGTGTTAAATAAAACTGTTTTGTTTTTCAGCTTTAAGTACCTACTTATATTACCTACGTATTTACTTTTCGCCCCATTATAAGATTACTGTTCATCCCATTATAGCGAAGCAAAATTGGATTGTACATATATAGGTTAGAATTAAAGAAGAAGAAAAATATATAACTTTTCTTTCAGTTTTTAATGGAAGCCAAACTCGTCAACTGCACGAGTTAAATCAAAAGGACCGACAAGGAGTGGCGATTCTACGCGATGTGTTGGAAGATCGTCTGCGAGAAATCAAACGCGCCAAGACTTGGAAACACGAGCGAGTACTCACCTCACCACAAGATACCAAGGTTTGAAAAACAACAGTTCATATGTGTTTTCTTTTTATTACTTATATAAATGTTGGTCCAACATACTTCAGTGTCTGAAAACATAGGTCTACGATCAGTGTGTGTTACACTTACCAGTAATGACTTACGGCACGGAAACGCGGTCCCTAAATGTAGGCCTCATAACAAGGCTCAAAGTCGCTCAGCGTGCTATGGAGCGGGCTATGCTCGAGATTTCTCTGCGAGATAGAATCTGAAATACGGATATCTGCAGAAGAACGGGTGTTCAACATAGTACGAAGAATTAGCACGCTGAAGTGGCAATAGCACATCGCGCGATGAACTGACATCCGCTGGAAAAGAAAGGTTCTCGAGTGTCGACCACGTATCGGACCATGCAGTGTAGGACGAACTAGGTGGACCAACGACCTGGTGAAAGTTGCTGGGCGTCGTTGGATGCAGGCGGCACAGGACCGCACTTTGTGGCGTAACATGAGGGAGGCCTACGTCCAGCAATGGACGGCGATAGGCTGAAATGATGATGATGAAATGTTGATCATGAGTCTCTTTTGTAATGAAATTAGTCTACTGTTTCAAACTGGCCAGAAGGGTTAAAAACTATATAGTTTTATATGAAATTTCTTTTTTCTTCTGTAATATAGAAGAAGGAAATTCGTTTATTATATATCTTTTTTTATTGTCGTTGGTGGCAAACGAGCGAACAGCATATCTCATGGTAAGTGATACTGCCGCTAATTGACCTTTGCTAGTTGCTACCTATCGTTAAGAAAATAAAGACTACCGTCTTCATTTTCTTAAATGCGTGCATGAGGTTCGGTGATATTAAAGACATCATCAACGCACCACACACAAACACCCTCAGAAAGTTGGGTTTTCGGCTTTCTCTCTCACCGAATTAAGCGCATATTGGCCATGCAGATATACCAAGGATGGCTTCCTTACTTGATTAAATGCAGATTAAATCTAATTTAATTGAAGGCATCAGGTCATCGAAGTCCATTATCGAACATAGATCTTTCTCTCTTTAGCGGGATCATGTCTTAACTAACACACTTGGCAGGCTGGTAGGCGATCCCCAAGATGTCATGAGTGTGGCGCGCTAATCGACGATGCGCGCCACACATTAGAAGTATGCCCCACCTGGGGGCCTCAGCCCCACGTCCTGTCAACGGAAATGGGAATAACAGACCTGTCGTTGCCGACCATCATGTCTAAGATGCTCGGTAGCGACAGCTGTTGGTCGTCGATGACCTCCTTCTGTGAGGCTGTCATGTCAAGAAAGGAGGCCGCGAAGCGGGCACGCGAGGCTCTCGCGTCCGCTGACTCGCTCCGCCGGCGGTGGCCAGGGAGGAGGAGACGCCGCTATGCGTGCCTCCTTCCGCTCTGAATGCTGACAGGACGTGGCCAGACGGCCAAGCGTTGGGGGGTTGAGGATAGAATGTTATCAGACGATCTCTCCGGCACCCCGTAAAAGCGCGGAGGGGGTCGCTGTGGTTTTAGTGGCTATTTCGGTCACTTTTGTGGCCGGCGAGTCCCACACACACTCCCCGGCTGTAACCGGCGGGGGATAGTGCGTAAATGCATTTCCACAGTGTGAAAAATAAAAAGAAAAAAGGCTGGTAGGCGATCGCAACTGGAGACCAATGTTATACACTCCCCTAGTTATCTCCGAGTTGATTATTACGATACTACGGCAAATAAGACTTCGCTATATATTGTATTCCTTTAAATAATCAACTGTTAAATAATAAAAAACAATTAACTATCTATTACTAAACAATTAGCTATCTATCCAATCGATAATAGTATATCAAATTAGTGACATTAGCGTTTAACTTGCTAGATCCTTACTTCCTTACTAATATTATAAATGCGAAAGTAACTCTGTCTGTCTTTCTGTCTGTCTGTCTGCTACGCTTTCACGTCTAAACCACTGAGCTGATTTTGATGCAATTTGGTACAGAGATGGAATAAAGCTTGAGAAAGGACATAGGCTACTTTTTATCGCGAAAAAATGGGTATAAGGGGTTGAAATAGACGACCCTAAAAGACCAAAAAGCATACAGGTAAAACCACTGGGCCTAGAAACGTATTTTTTTTACACCGTCGTATTTCTTGAGCTACACGAACACTAGCAAAGAATTTTTGGAAAATCACACCCCTTAAGGGGGTGAAAAGCGTATAGACGAAACTATTTTGGCCAGACACGTAAAACTTTGTATGCGATTCACTTTCTTTTGTTATATGTGAGCTCTAAGAAATTATTTTTTGAACCTCAACCCCTAAGGGGGTGAAAATATATAGCTGCAATCATTAGGCCTAGAAACGTAACATTTTGTATGAAGTTGTCTTTCTTGGAGAAAGTGCTCACTAAAAAAGAGTTTTTTGCAATTTTACCCCTAAGAGGGTGAAAAGCGTTTATCCGAAATCAGTGAGCCGAGGAACGGTCATTTTAGTACACGGTCGGCTCTTTTGGATTATCCCAAGATTTTTTCTTAGTGCTCGCTTACCAAGCACTATGAAAGAACTTCTGGCAGTCTCACCCCTAAGGGCATGAAAAGTGTATAACCTAAAATAATGGTCCTAGGAACGTGAAAGTTCTGTTTTGGGATAAGCGAGTACTTACATTAACCGTGTGGTGACGGAGTAAGAATACAATTCACCGTCCCCTAATCTTACCCGTGGGTGATCGTACGAGACGACTAAGGGATATAAAACGCATATAACACCTATGCAAGAGAAGGAAAACTCGAAATGAAACCCTATACCAACACGTCTGACCAGCATGGTATAGTAGGTCAATTACCCTTCTCTTATGGAGGAGGCCCGAGCCTAACAGTGGGACGTGTATGGGCCGAGATGATGATGATGAATTACTTTATATCGTATATTTTATTTGGTGTGTAACTTTATTTAACTGCAGTTTAAAACCAAGTTTACAAAAGCATTATTTAAATAACATAACCTCTAACATCTCAAGCGATATTATTTTTAAATAGATTTTAAATTATTGGTGTTAGAAAATTATTAAATCAATATTTTACTTACGTCGTAATTTTAATATTTCTAAATTCTGCTGAACAGAAGTCTTTGTTTGATGCTAAGTACTCTCCCAGCATTAACAAATCAACTCTAGGCAAATTAGAGTCGTTTGCCTTGGTGAACCCTTCTTCCAGGACTTATATTTTTAGTAAGAACACAAAAGCAAGCAAGAGATCGATAAAAATCACGAAATACTCTTTAAATGCGAGTTAAAACAATTAATAAGTGTAACGATCGTAGAGTTTCGTACAGAATTTGCGATGATAACGACAGGTGTACATAGGAGTGACGTAACTCAATTTGATTGGTGTTTAGCTGAGCATGGCGGACTTGTGTATTTTGTAGTTTTATTTTATTAAATAAATTAATAATCTCACCTTATAAAAGAAAATAAATATTTATTTCAAGATATATTCTTTGAGTTACAGTAGATAAACACATTATTTTAGTGATTTTTAGTTACTGTCATCATGCCCATTGAATAAACAGTGATTGTAACGACGAGGTTAATAAACTCGTATAATCTTAAAACATACTTTTAATTTTCTGTTAATTCCGGTTATATAAAATAGAGCCGAATTTTTGTATTACGCATATATTTAAAGCCTTGTTGCCATAGAACTATTTATTAACGATTTATTGGACTATACAGATAGCTTAATAGGCGTGACGACAGTATAAAAGAATCGATGCATTAATGATTTTAAGGGAAAATACATATCAAAAAAATTTAATACGCTACTTTAGATTTATCTAAATAATTGAGATTATTAAGATTTTCAATAAATTAAATCATTAAAATACTGCATTCGGCCATTTTGGCTGAAACACCAATCACAGTGTCACACATCACGTTAAGGTAAACTACTCTGTTTGCTGTTCTCAGTACTACTGATTACGCATTTGGATTGATTTTTTATTTGTTTACGTGTGATTTACCGACTCCACTCGATTATTACAATGGAACCAAGCTTTGTTAAAGCAAACAGCTCAAATTTGCCCAGGATTGATGTATTGTCGGCTGGTGGCAGACTATTTGGAGGGGCGCAGCGTCCTCTACGCCAACCGAGTAAGGGACGTTGTGCGAACGCCCATGACGTGCGGTGTTCCACAGGGGTCGGTTCTCGGACCCACCCTGTGGAACATCGGCTACGACTGGGCGTTGCGGGGGAGCCTCCCACCCGGGCTGGGCGTGATTTGTTACGCCGACGACACGCTCGTCACAGCCCGCGGTGGGACGCTACAAGAGGCGGTAAGCCTGGCGATCTCAGGCACCGAAGAGGTCGTCAGGCGGATCGAGGCGCTGGGGTTAGGGTGGCCCTGGACAAGACGGAGGCCCTATTGTTCCATGGGCCCCGTATGGACCCTCCCATCGGCGTCTCGATCACCGTCAATTCGGTTGGGATCAGCATCCAGGCCCATATGAAGTACTTGGGCCTGGTGCTCGACGGGCGATGGTGGTTTCGGGAGCATTTCCGCAGGCTCGTCCCGCGGCTCGTCGGCATGGCGTCCGCCCTACAATGGCTGATGCCGAATGTGGGCGGACCGAGCGCGGCATGTCGACAGCCGTACGTGGGGGTCATCCGGTCGATGGTCCTCTACGGCGCACCGGTGTGGGCGGGATCCATGACCGCCCGACTTAGGGCCCTCCTGTGGCGTCCACAAAAGGTCATGGCGGTCAGAATCATCCGCGGGTACCGCACGGTGTCGACGGAGGCAGCGTGCCTGTTGGCCGGGACTCCCCCGTGGGACCTGGAGGCGGAAATGCTCGCCGACTTGTATCGGCGGGTGTCAGGGGTGCGCGGGGGGGAGGGGGAGGCGGTGTTGTTTCCCTGAGGTAGCTCACCGCCTGGCGCGTCGACGCCCGCCGAGACGTCATCGCCCGTTGGGCAGACCGGCTGGAGAGGCCTCGATACGGTGTTTGTTCCGTGAAGGCCTTCCGGCCGGTGCTGATGCAGTGGTTGGAAAGACGGCACGGGGTGCTCTCCTTCTGACTCGTACAGGTCTGAACGGGACATGGATGCTTCGGCAAGTACCTGTACAGGGTCACTAGGAGGGAGAGAACTCCGTCCTGCCACCACTGCGATTGCGACGAGGACACGGCGCAGCATACGCTCGAGATCTGTGGCGCTTGGGCAGAGCCGCTTCGGGAACTCATCGCAATCATCGGTGGCGTCCTGACGCTGCCGACCATCGCTAGGGAGATGCTCGGCAGCATCAGGAATTGGGACGCGGTCGCAGCCTTCTGCGAGGCAGTTATCTCGCAGAAACTTGTCATTACACTTAAAGAAATTTACATTAAACTTGTCATTGTTTATTCTTGAGGTTAGCTCCCTCACAGCTTTGCGAGCTTTAACCACTTAACTCTTATTATTTTCTTGTTAGGAACATGTACAAATACTTTGTTGGGGGTTTTTATTGATGTATTTTTGCACTGAGGTACTGCACACCACTTATAAACTTTGGAATTCATTTTTATCACAAGAATTAATTTAATGTTTTGCTTACTTTCTTCGCTACACATAGACACAAGGACGTGGTTACCTTAACGTGACGTAACAGCCGACGCCATGACACCGGCGAGCTGTTTTCGCGCTATATTTAAAAAATGTTGGAAAATTGTTTTAAACTTCTTTAAACATAAATTTATTACCGAAATATAGGTTTTTTCGTAAATAGTAAGTGTGTGCCCACATTACGGAAAAGGATTTCAAAATCTTTCGTCACGCCTATTGTCTCTGTACCTATTTAATGTACTATAAAATTGGATTTACATTTTTATGATTTTCCAATACTTTCAATTTTATTTTGTAATGAACAATACAAATAATAAATAAGAATAACGAATTTAGGACAAGTTTACTTCTCAGATGTGTATTAGTCATTAAGTTTTGTTAGTTTTCGTACACATATAATACATTCCGTACGGTGTCATGATAAGAATACAATTGTCGTCAAAATCGGTTAAAGGTCTCGGTAGAAAAGTGGGCAGTAGGTACTATCTATTGCAATGCAACTCGCCTGCCAAGCATTACTCTTATTGCACTATTCCTTCACTTATGAGGTAGACGTAGACCTGAATGTAGATCCAATTCAGTAGTGGCAAACTGCAAAAGGCGGGACGATGATGAAATGACCAATGTATAATAATTATTGTAGAGAAAATTTTCCGTTGTAACATTTTCTTTTACAATTTTTTTTAACAAGTTCTGAAATACAAAAATTTTGTCTTTATGTCAATTTCTTTTCTCGGCTAATTTTATGATAAGATTTTCTCTCCTATATAAGATAAGATTTTATGATAAAATCTCGAAAACCCGCTTATATGCCATTTGATCCCTAGTAAATTTTTTTGCAGGTGTCGGATCGATGAGGACTTTCACATTTCATTTAGTGCAGACTATTGTGTTATAATGTTTAAAATATTAGCCTGCTAGTTTTTATTACATTTAGTTCTGTAATTAGTTTATTGAATAATTCGTAAATAATCCAACTCGGAAATAAAGGTGTACAAACATGTGCAGTTTATTTTTGTTCTTATATTATCGGTTGCGTAACATCGCTGGCAGAGGTTAGTTATAATGAAGGTAAACACTGTTATAGCCTCATTTAAAATTGATTATGGGTCGTAAGCAAATGACACACGCAAGCATGTTTTAGTTCTTATGTAAGTGTTTTCAGAGCTAGGACATTTCATGAAAGAAAATTGGAGTTAGTTCACAATTTTATTGTCTTTTTTTTAATTAATGTAGTCGTACTTCATTATTATATAACATACTAGCAGACCCGGCCACGCGTTGCTGTGGCTAATGTTTTTGTTATACAGTGCAACCTTAATATAACAAATCCGACGGGAACCCGTAAATATTCGTTATATCAAGAAATTCGTTAAACTGAGGTTTGTTATATTGAGGTAAGGTTGGTCTAAATTTTTTTATAAAGAGGCCAAGAAATAGTTTTGGTCACCTCAACATTTTTGCATTCAGCAACTAGAATCTTCAACAATAGTGATGAGCACTATTTACATTATTTCCCATCAAACGACTTCAATTGTTTTACGAAAAAAACGTGTCGGGACCTGTCGCGACTGAATCACATACTATGGGACTAAGGGTCATATAGAGGTATTTACACTTTTTTTTGATAGTTGAAAATTCGTTATAAAGAGGATGTTCGTAAAAAAAAATTGTACCTAATGTAAAGGTATTATTTACACTGACTCTTATGGACAATTCAAGGGGATTAGAAAAACTTTGTTAAATCGAGGAAGTCGTTAAATTGGGGTTCGTAATATTAAGGTTGCACTGTATTACATTTTATTAAACTATTTAAGTGGAACTGTAGGAGAACATCTGTCATGGAGGTCGTCATATTTTTTTACAAATGGCATCTATGTAAAAAAGCAAGTTAAAATCGTATATGACACATCTGTAGATTTGACACAGCAGCGCCATCTATTAATTAATTACTCAATCCAGTCAACAGATATCGCAATCTGTTAAAATCGTTTGGAGTTAACAAATAATTGCGAATGTCAAATACCTAATAGACAAATAATTTGCAATTAAATAATATTGCGACTATAAATTAACATGTAAGCTATCCTATCTTTCAAGTTGGATCAAACTGCACACTGTGTGCAAATTTTATTAAAATCGGTTAAGTAGTTTAGGAGTCCATCGCGGACAAACAACGTAATACGTAATTTATATATATAACATATATAAATATAAAACTGTGTTTTTAAGAAAAAATTAAATAAAGTTATGATTAACGCATAGATTACGTAATTTATAGACCAAACTAAAATATAATAGAAAAAACATAAATGCAAACGTGAGTTTTTTTATTTGATTTTTACGCTTTCACGTCTAGTCTTCTAAATAGCTTTAAATATTGTTGCACTAATGGCAAACTACATTATCAGCGAGGGACTTTAGCAATATTTTATCCTCTTATTCCAAAGAGAATGGAAGTAGTTTCCATTGGATGTAACTGCTAGAATAATTTTAATAATTTAATGAATTTGCTAGATATAATATAATACCCTAATTGTATTAGTGTCAAATGGGGGAACAATTATTTAACCGATTCCTAAGGTTGATTTTCAGCTGTAACCTACAAGTATCTTACAATCTTTATAATTAACACGTGCTTAGATGTAGCAGGTGTTACGTACTTACGCAGCTCGACGACCGGATTGTAAATATTTGTTTCAATGGTTGTTCAAAAATATCTACAATTTTCGTATATTATTGCTCCGTGTGGTGACGGAGTAAGAAAACAATTCATCACTCCCTTTCTTACCCGTGAGTGCCATAAAAGACGACTAAGGGATATAATGCACATAACATCTATGTAAGAGAAGGAAAACTGAAAGTAGGAGCCTATAGAAACACGTCTGACCAGAAGAGAAGATTTTTATTGGAGAAGAGGTCCGAACCCAATAGTGGGACATGTATGGGCTGAGATGATGATGATAATGATGATTATTTAGTCGTCGCTAACGTCATAACTTGAATTTATCATAATCAACCACGCTGAACTAGGCGTTGAACATAAGCAAATAAATATAGCTATTTTCTCTCTAAGTAGGTGCATATAGCTAATGTCACTGGCGTTGATAAGGAATTTATTAATACGCAAGCCGACCCAACAGACGTTGTTCTGTTCAAATTAGAGACACCTACCGGATCCAATTGTGAATCTAAACCATTCTCGAATCCCCTTGAACACGCACAAAAAAATTCGTCAACATCGGTCCAGTCGTTAAGGAGGAGTTCAGTGACATACACACGTACCTACACAAAAAATTTAAATATAAAGATATAGCTACTTTCTCGTCTACTAAATATATTTTGCTAATTCCATTACAAAATTATTAAAGGTTATTTCAGATTTTATTTATTATTTCATTACTCCTGCTATTTAAATTGTCAATTTAATTTAGTAAATTTATTTGTCTATTTTACAGGTGAAAGTGAAAGGATCTGATAAAGAGTTCCTCAATTTCTGCGCAAATAATTACTTAGGACTTTCTGTGAGTATATTTATACATTGTAAATTAAAAATAATATTAAAATATTTGTTCTATTTATTCATTTATTGGCAAAGACATATTTCGAGCTATCTTTAAATTAAAAGAAAATGTAGAAAACCTCGTAGTTATACAATTAGAGTAAGCTCTTTAATATACTAATGAGAACACCTCATAACTATCCCATTCTTTAATATACTTTTACGAAAAAAGTGTGCGTTTACTTATGTACGCACGTCAGAAGATAAACTTCTGGTAGCAAGGTAGGTAACTGCGAGGAGTGCGCCGACCGTAACCTACTTCCAAAAAAAAACCAGGGTAGGTAACAAGAAAAAAATCTTTCCAAAATTTTATCCTTCGCGTTATCCTACGTTTGTAGAAAAACGACACAAATAATAAAAAAAAAGGATTTAATACATTGAAAGTTTTATTATAACGCATTATCTAGTTGACATTAGTGATGGTGTGCATCGAAAAAAGTTGTCTAGCTAACTTCAAGGTGTCTGTCTTTTGTGACGGTGTGCGCGTCCTAATAAACCTTACGCTTATCACTTTTGCCTAACACGTCAAGAGAACGGGTTGAGAGCCCTCAGCGCTCACCCACCAGTCCGGGTAAAGTTGTCATAGCCATCTGAGGCTAACAACTAAGTCATACAAAAAAATAAGTCAAAAGAAATATAACTACAAATAGTTAATTTATGTGAACAGAATCATCCGGAGGTTGTGGAGGCTGCAAGAGAAGCCTTGAAGAATTATGGAGCTGGTCTCAGTTCAGTCAGATTTATTTGTGGTACACAAACTCTACACAAGGTAAACTTTGCAAGATTATTTTTGAAATATTAGGTACTAATGGGAACCCGTTTGGATACAATGTGTTTGTCGAGACGTATTGTATTTCACCACAATATTTCAAAGTTTTCTGAAATGTGAGGTAGGGAAGGAAGGTCGCTATTACGGTCCCGTGGCAGTAACAAAATCGACAAGGGGATCATGCATTAGCACTCCCTTGGGCAATTTTTTAAACAAAAAGCGATCGCTAATATGCCTGCTGGGTGTGGGAGTTTCTTGACAGGCTTAAGTTCGGTCACATCCCGTCTACATCGTTTAAGGCAGGGATTCCCAAAGTGTGTTCCGCGGAACCTAGGTGTTCCGTAAAATAATCGTCAGGGCAACCCTGACCAAACCCTGCTAAAATTAAAAAGAAATTAAAAGAATTGTAGTAATTTGTATGTGAAATAATACCACAGTTATAAATATTATTTTGAAATAACTCAAAATTAGTGATGAGAAGTTTCCATTACTATTATGTAAGTAGGTAAATTCAACTCCGACTATGGCACAGCAGCGCACGTAGCCAGTGACAATACACCACGTTGCGAAACGAATTCTCACCCTCATACGTATCCCGGTAAAATAAAAGATATTTGGAAGGGATTCCGTTATCTTTATAGTTTAGGAACTCCTGGTCTAAAGCGGTGGAAGGAGGGACGTATAGCCCATACAGTATTATACTACTCTATCAATCTTTATCTTCGATGGCCTGCGGACGAGCGAGTTACACATTCCCATCGCCCATCTGCGCTCTTTTTTTTTTTTTGGTCTGGGTTGCGGTCGCCGCGCTCTTTGCCCCACTTCATCCGGTGTGACAGAGAGGCACACCCGCAACCCACCCGAACACCACGTCGCCTTCGTCGTTGGGCCGACCACCGGAGCAGGGTTACTTATCATCAGTGGTCGGCCCGACGGAATACCCCCTATTTGGGGTACCCTCTCATCGACCGATCTTCATCTTTCCTCACGCGGTCGGCCTCTCGGCGGGTGACGGACTAACTCCCCGGTCACGTCACCCGCGGCCTCGGCTAGGGCGGCATGACGCGCACCCATTTGCGCTCTAGCAAGACCTCTATAGGCTGACAGTAAGATAATCATTTTCTTTGTATAACCGAAATAATAAATCCGTGTGGTTATGGATTAAGAATACAATTCACGACCCGCTCTCTTGCTCGTGGATGTAAAAAAGACATTAAATATGCATGCATGTTAACGAAAACTCGAAATAAAACCCTATATCAATACGTTTAACCCGCTAGTTTAGTAAGTTCATTACACTCCTATTGTGGAGGAGGCCCGAGTCCAGCAGTGAGTATATGAGCTGAAATGACGATGAAACATGAATCGAAATAAATCTATAGTATAAAACATGTTCTAGGACCAAATACTCAAATAAATTATTACTTTGTTACTATTTTCATGATAACATTCATTTACATTACGTGTCATAAAATGCGACAAAATGTGAGTAAGTAACCTTGTGGTTGTCTATATATACATACATATAATAGCTAACAGTTAAGAGGCTTGCGTGTCGAGTTTATTCATAAACTAACGATCCGCCTGCGATACGCTTCGATATTCGGTCGCTCTGGCCTCACATTTTAAATTTCTGATAACTTATTTTAATAATATGTTGTATATTATGGCAATTTTATTGTACATTAAATGTACCACGTTTTCCGTGTAGTGACGGAGTGAGGATATAATTTACATATAACATCTATGCAAGAGAATGAAAACTGGAAAGAAAACCCTATACCAACACGTCTGACCAGCGTGGGACGTATGTGAGCTGTGATGATGATGAAATATACCACGTATTTAATGTATTTAGTTATATAAGGAATATATGTATATTTTTTTTAAAGAATACATCCTGCATTACGGAGACAGGCATATACTATAGGGTACTTTTTTGTAGGCTAGGTAACGTTTTTTTAGGGTTCCGTACCCAAAGGGTAAAAACGGGACCTTATTATTAAAACTTCGCTGTCTGTCCGTCCGTCTGTCACCAGGCTATATCTCGAGAACCGCGATAGCTAGACAGTTGAAATTTTCACCGCATTTTCTTGCCGCTATAACAACAAATACTAAAAATAAAATAAAAAAAAGGGCCTCCCTTACATGTTTATTATTCCCATACAAAAAAAAAAAACGCATATATAGATAGATAGTGATACGGAATATAGATAATGATACGGAACCCTTCGTGCGCGTCTCCGACTCGTACTTAGCCGGTTTTGTATCTATCTTGTAAGGTTTAAGCTAGCGTTTGCAATGTAAGATATCACATTACAAATTTGAATTCTCAGCTTTTTTCTACTATGATATATATTATATATATAAACATTCCTCTTCAATCATTGTCTATTGAAATTAACGCATTAAAATTCCCTGCATAGTTTAAAATATTTAAGCGTAACGACGATAACAATGACTCTGGCTTTCTAATTGATCTTCAAATTATCAAGACCAGTTCCAATATGATATGTAGCTAACATATATTCTCGAAACTATTACCTATACTTTTACAATTAGAAACCACATTTTCGCTTTTTTCATCAGATGATATCTGCAATGTGTTTAACTTACATATATTTCAGACATAATCAACATTAAAACGATTCTAGGAATATATATACGACTAGAAATGTCCTCGTCTATATGTAAATTTTGTCAATTATTTATCCCTTGGGAGCATTACTTTTTATAATTAGTGAAAGAGTAAATAAATATTGATATGATCGCTACCAAACTCACAGGATTACTATCTAATCTGAAGATTTCATCATAATTGGTCTAGCTGTTTTGTAGTATATCGGGAATATAATATACACATTGATTTTTTGTGGCAAAATAGAAGATGTGCATCATCTCTTAGTGGAGTGTGTGCGGAACGAATCTGAGAGAAAGAAAATTGTACAAAAATTAAACATTAACAAGTTAGATATGGGGGTATTTTTAGAATTTCTAACTCGGCCAATGTCTCGCGAAGCAAAATTAATGTATAGATTAGTGAATATTTAAGCTTACAATGTATGGTTAGGTTTACGATAGGTCTGACATGAACTGTGTTCAAAAGACCTTATTCAAAATAAAGAATAAAAATAAATTGATTTTTTAATGTATAGATAATGTTTATGTAATTTTTTTACTATTTTATTCTGAACTAAAGGATCTGGAGAACCGTCTATCGCAGTTCCACGGCCGCGAAGACACTATACTATATGGTTCCTGCTTCGATGCAAACGCAGGCCTCTTCGAGGCTATGTTGACACCTGCAGACGCGGTTTTCTCCGACAGCCTTAATCATGCGTCTATTATAGACGGAATCAGACTTTGTAAGGCGCAGAAGTTCCGCTACCCACATAGGGATTTAAATGGTAAGTATGTGGTTGCCTCAATATCTCGGTCGCGGAGGGCACTATAATGTTGGCTGCAATACGTAAATGCCAATTTTCATTGGGACGTATATTGGAATCATAGTTTATGATTTCAGCTGATACACGTCTCATTGCTAGGCCCGAGTCTCCCCTCTAATGCGAGAGAAATTAACCTACAAGTCCATGCTGGTGAGACATTGTTATAAGGTTTTATTAGTTTTCTTTTATAGATGTTGCCTATATGTATATATTATATCCCTTAGTTGTCTTTAGCGTTACCCACGGGCAAGATAGAGGGCGATGAATTGTATTATTAGGGGAAAAGGGGGTAATGGGAATCACTTAAGCCAGAAATCATATAAAACCTTAATTAAACATAATATATTTATTGCAACTGCCAATACATTAAATTTACTTAATTAGCTAAGATATGAGATCCATTCCAATCACTTTGGTAATCATATTTGGTAATTATAATACTTAAAAAAAAACAGATATGACTCTCATTGCCCTGACGTGGGGGTAATGGTAATCACCCTGTGGGCAATGGGAGTCCAAGAAAATTTAACATAAGTGGCAAACATACTCTCTGCCGAATCCAGAACATAATGCGTGAGCCCATACCTTCACCACACGGACAAATAACATAAAACAAATTTTACCATCCATGGCGTTTTGTACACAAAAAAGTATTAATATTTCTGTGCTTTTATGGTTATTGTAAACAGCGATTAAATGATGTAGTGTTATTAGGAAATTGAATAAAAAATAGGAATTAAAGCGATACTATAGAAAGAGAAGTAAAACGTGAAATGTAAACAGGCCTGGTATATTTGACGAATATTCCTTTCATTGTTGAAGAGAAACGGAATAGATATAAAAATGTTCAGACAAATTGATATTTTGTAGTAAAAATGTAAATACATGACGTCGAATATTACAAAGTAGTATATGATTGAAAACTTGAAATGTTCTTGTAATAGAGTTCAAACTTGAATCTCAATGTTGGCAACCGTTTTTTACATGACCAGCAACTATATTAGGTACATAAATTGCGATTATAATTATTAATCTATATTTGATAAAGCAAATCTGTAGTTAACAGCTTATTTTAAGAACAGAATTTTATGAGTAACTTAGCTTTAAAATATTCTACTCTTTTAAATATTCGATAGTAGATAATACTCCTTGTATTATATTTGTGAAATTGTACTATATAATATTTTGAATGGCATCATACTGGAACTATTAATAAGCATGTTGTAAGATGTAATTTTATTGAAGTGAAATTAGAATATAAATAAAAAAAATAGACATTCCCTGAGTTTCTTGCCGGATCTTCTCAATGCAGTCGCGTTCCGATCCGGTGGTAATTTTAAGAAAAATGTAAAAAAATGACAATATGTAAGTGCACCCGGGGGTTTATACATAATAAATGATTTGAATTTGAATTGAATTATTGAATTTTAAGACATCGTCATCTAATAAAATGATTATACAAAATCTTTTTTACACCGTGGGGAAAATGAATGTAAGTCTATAAACCTGACTGCACAGATGGCGTATTGGTTAAGATATCGACCTACCGCACCAACGTCACGGGTTCAAATCCCATGCAGGACAACACTTTGTGCGATTCATAAATTGTTATTTAGAATCTGAATGTAATTTGTGTCCGTTAATTATATGTTTGTAAACTCTTCCTCAATACAAGGATTATTTCCTTAGTGCAGGGTTTTGTCTTCGAAAAAAATATGTTTTACTTCGCGGTGAAAAGGGAACGTATATCAATAAAAAAGGTCTCGAACCAAGAAAAATAATACAAATATCAACAGTCAACACTACATAACATTAACTAACAGGTTTTATAAAATAGTTAACGACTGGACTGCTCGACAGTGCTATGAATCTTGATCTTGATGACTTTTTCTTTTTTCTTAAATATCCAATAGCAACATTCTATCTTATACTAAATATCATGGTTATTTTTCCGTATAGTTTGGAAAGAATTAAACATCTCAAAACATTTACCTGCCGCGAATATCATTTTAGATGATTAAGACCTTGTTGCCCTTTGATTTTGTGTATGAATATCAGTTCCGTGTGGTGACGGAGTGAGAATACTACTCACGACTCCCTATCTTGCCTGTGAATGTCGTAAAAGACGACTAAGGGATATAATGCATAATACGCATATAACATCTATGCAAGAGAAGGAAAACTCGAAATAAAACCCTATACCTGTCTGACCAGCATGGAATAGTAAGGTCAGTTTCCCTCCTATTGTGGAGGAGGCTCGAGCCCAACAGTGGGACGTATATGAGCTAAAATGATGAAAATGATGAGATTAGACAACTGCCTAGGGGTCCCGCTTCGGCTAGGGGCCCCGAGCAAGAAAACAGTTCTTTTCATTCATTGTATTTTGTTGCATTAAACAAGATTAAATTTAAAATAACCATATCACGTCTTATTTCTCTTGCCTACTAAAAAAAAAAATCATTAAGATAATTTCAATGAATATAAAAAGTCAGGCATGTGAGATGATGCTGTAGCATCAAGTCAAGGTAACCAGGTATATTGTTGCAATAAGCAATTGAAGTAACAGAACACCAAAGGAGTCAATCTGATCGACTGGTCTTTTATAATAGAAAATATGTATTATAAAAAGTAAAAAAAAATGGTAAAGGCAAAGAAGAGAGAATTGCCATGCCTAGGGACTCTGATAGGGCTTGCCATTGCCTAGGGGCCCTGGGGATTACCAGAAATAGGCAAAAATCGTTGCTGTTTCATCCTGGGAATACTTATAATACCAATTCCGAGCGCGAACCTATCAGCTAAAAGTGGCGAGTATTACATACTTCGCTCTTGGAGAACACACAAAATAACTTAAGTCCTATCCTACAATGAACGTCGATAAGATGATAAAATAAAATAAAAAAACTAAACAAGGCGTATCGTAAAGATACGGTAGAATTGAAACTTTTGTATTACAGGGAAATATTTTAATTATTCACCAATCGCTTTTGAATGACATATATTGTGTTTCCCTATGCCAACACGTCTGACCAATGTGATATAGTAGATCAATTTCTCTCCCATTATAGATGAGATTTGAGCCCCGCAGTTGGAGGTATACGTGATGATGATATTTTGTTTATCATTAATTTATCTAAAAATGAAAGCAAGAAGAGCACATGCTTCATTCTTTTTAAACTCGCGAGAAAAACATCTTAAGCGACTCCTATATCGCGTGTTTACGTATGATTCATCGTAAATTTCACTTCGAAGTGTTTGACGAGTATATGTAAGTAGACGATTATAAAGTTGCTTGAGTATTCCTCGTCATACAAAAAGGCCGTGGATCGAAACTTCAAGCCCTCTCATAAAGAATTTACCTCCAAAATAACTTATATACATTTGTCAACAGAGTTGGAACACTTGCTTGCACACAGTGTGGCGAGAATAAAGCTAATAGTAACAGATGGGGTGTTCTCCATGGATGGAAACGTGTCACCACTGAAAGGACTCCGTGATCTTGCTGATAAGTACCGTGCTTTACTTGCGGTCGACGACAGTCATGCCACGGGCTTCTTTGGGGATACCGGACGGTAAGTAGTTTAAACATCTTGTTTATAAGCTCGATTATAATAAGACTGAATTCAAAGTTACCACCTACCATCAAATATCAATAAGTGTACTATACAGTCAATACATTAGAATAAATACCATTTGCGCTATTATTTTTCTCTTGGGAGTCATAAAAAGGTTAAGTACTAAGAGAGTGGTTAGTAACTCTTTCCAGTTGCCATGTCTGGCTATGTGCCTATGTCCTTGGACATCCATAGGCTGATAAATGACTGAAGTGAAATTGAAAAACACCAAACATTTTTATATCTAAAATAATAAGTAGGTAATATCCGTCCGTGGCGACAACGTTTCGGACGACACAGTATAGAACGCCCCCCACTAGGTGGACCGACGACCTAGTGAAATTTGCCGGGCGTTGTTGAAGGCCCATGAGGAGGAACATGAGGGCGGTCTACCTCCAGCAGTGGAGATGCGCATGATGATAAATATCCGTCCACCTAATACAGTTGGTGGAATTGACGTCTGGTTTAATATTTACTGGTTATCGAGTGCCGCTCCCCCTGCGGTGAAGGAATTCACCATCCCTTTTCTTAATCGTAGATGTCATAAAGGACGTTTAAGGTATATGTAGATAGCAATTATGCAAGAGAAAGAAAGCTCTAAATGAAATTTCGAACCAAACCATATGAGCAGTGTGGTCAATTTCTCTTCTATTGTGAAGAATGCTTGAGTACAGGTCACTTCTGATATTATTCAAATGTGTTTTATGGGTAAATATTGAAGCAGACTTTACTAGTAGGTACCGACTCTTCCATGAGGATTGCTCTGAGGAATTGTTTGACTTGTACCACCGTCACCGTTTTACCAACGCACCATTTGAAACCGTAGCAGAGTTCATCCACTTCACCTGGAAACGATATGGTCTTCAACTGTACGTTTCCAGCGAGAATTTCTCCCATGTATGTGCAGGCTCTGGTACTCTGCTACTGTGTTTCCCGAACGCTATGACATGTCCTTCTTTAAACGAGGTTTAAGCAGAGTATTTTCTTCACGGTAAGCAACGGCCTAGTTGTGTCCCTGATATTATTATTACAAAAAGCCGTATGCGGCAGTGTCACTTAACATCAGGTGTGCTGCTTGTTCGCCTGCCACTACTGACAATAAAAAAAAGAAATATCGATACTCACTCTAATTTAGAAACTAAAAAGCTAATTAAATTATTCATATTCTTTCTTTCAGAGGAACAGAAGAATATTGCGGAATCCTAGGGGCGGCAGATATCATTTGCTCGACCCTTGGCAAGGCAGTTAGTGGAGCCGCTGGCGGGTACACAACCGGGCCGAAAGAGCTGATTACTCTTTTGAGAAATGTTTCTAGACCTTATCTATTTTCAAATGCACCACCTCCACCAGTTGTAGCCGCTTCCTTAAAGGTAAAAAGGAAATGCTGTGCATTCCCTAAACATTTAATATGTGGAAATGAAACTAACCAGAGCTGTGTGATAATCCGAAATAATTTCATATACGTAATCGTATTCGAAACCGGTATAGTGTTATTCTAATAAAATTCCATGTTATTACAATAACATTATACCGATTTAAAAAAAAAAGAGCGTGCATACAAAGTACTCGTACATATGTCAGAAGTGGAACTACTTTGGTGCCACGTATTTTTGTCAATATTAAAAAAAGAGTGTGTGTACAGAGTACGCAATTCAGAAGTGAAACCCCTTTATCCTTCATCCTTTATCTCATTCTCTCGCCGGCTGAATCCTATACATTTATGTGTTTGTATCTCTATGGACTCGCTTTTTCGTTTCATCGAGTTTGAAATCACAACGATTCTAAAGGAGTTTCACTTCAAAAATTGTACTCTCTCACTCTCTCGATCTTTCTCACTCGCTTGCTCCCTACTCTCACTCTATAACTATGTGGTTTGTGCCAAAGAAATTAAAATTACCAAAGAAGTTTCACTTCAGAAATATCTGTATCCAGTTCTGCGAAACTTAATATCCACAACGTTCCTATCATATATTACAAAATATATTATGGTCCCATTCATTTTTGCCAAATATCTTCAATGTACAGGATTTCTCTCTATTGTTATATAATAGTTTACACAAACTTTAGGTTTATCTTAATGTATTCTATTGCAGGCCCTAGATCTGGTAGAAAACAGCGGTGAACTACGAGAGCGTTTGCGTGAGAACACACGTGCATTCCGTGAAGGTTTGAAGGCGGCTGGACTGACGGTCGCTGGGGATGATCATCCTATAGCGCCTGTTATGGTAGGAGATGCACCTTTAGCTGTAGAGCTAGCAACTGGGATGCTTGGTAAGACACTTTTTTAATATAAACACAATTATTAACCAATTTTGGTGGCGAAATCTAGCATAAATACGAATTATTGAGGCCTTCCGGCCGGTAATGATGCAGTGGTTGGAGAGGCGGCACGGGGTGCTCTCCTTCCGACTGGTGCAGGTTTTGACGGGGCATGGGTGCTTCGCCAAATACCTGCACAAGGTCGTTAGAAGGGAGAGTACACCGTCCTGCCACCACTGCGATTGCGACGACAACACGGCGCGCCATACGCTCGAGGCCTGCGGGGCTTGGGCAGTGCAGCGCTGTGAACTCGTCGCAATCATCGGTACGGACCTGACGATGCCGGCTATCGCTAGGGCGATGGTCGACAGCGTCGGGAATTGGGACGCGGTCGCAGCCTTCTGCGAGACAGTGATATCGCGGAAGGAGGCGGCAGATCGCCTGCGCGAGGAGCGCAGCCTCGATGAGGAGATCCGCCGCCGGCGACTTGGGCGGCGCAGGCGCAACTATCTGCGCCTCATGCCGCCCTAGCCGAGGCCGCGGGTGACGTGACCGGGGATTAGTCCGTCACCCGTCGAGAGGCCGACCGCCTGAGGAAAGACCGACGTCCTCCCCGAGGGGACGACGACGGTCGATGGGAGGGTACCCCAATAGGGGGTATTCCGTCGGGCCGACCACTGACGACAAGTTAACGCTGCTCCAGTGGTCGGCCCAACGACGAAGGCGACGTGGTTTTTGGGTGGGTCGCGGGAGTTGCGTGCTTAAGCCCCTCTGTCGCCCCGGACGGAGTGGTGCGGAGGCGCGCCGACCGCGACCCACCCACAAAAAAAAAAAATACTTATTATTATCCATCTAACTATCAGCCTATCAAGTTTTTGTGCTGAATATAGGCCACCACCCACGCGAAAGTTGTGTCGAGCAGTTTATGTAGTGTCTTTTTAGCTTTTCTGTGCCATGCTGGTCAGACACATTGGTGTAGACTTTTAGTTCGAGTTTGCCTTCTCTTGCTCAGATGTTATTTGCATATTATATTTTAGTCCAAATTGGATCAGATCTGATGATGGATATGACGGAGAGTCAAGGGAACTCCACATCAGTATGTAGGAACTATCAAGTGTTTGGCCTTATTATTTGAAAGCTGGTGCTTCTCGTGTGTGGTCCAGCTGAAGTCGGTTCTTTTTTATTAAAATTATTGTTCTTTTTAAGGGAGGATTTTTTTTTCTTTTCAGAGCGCGGCATTTACGTGGTAGCATTTAGTTACCCGGTGGTGCCTAAAGGTGGAGCTCGAGTAAGAGTACAACTCAGCGCTGCGCATACACCGGAAGATGTACAACAAGCAGTCAATGCGTTCATTGAAGTTGGACGCAAGATCGGAATTGTTAAAAAGTAAATTTCATCCGAAGTACGGCAAGAACAGAGCATACCTTGTTTTAAAAGTAGATGAGGATAAGGTAGCATTTAAAAAATCCCTTAAGAATACCTTTAGCATTAAGTTTGTGTATGTACTTCATACGTGAAACTTTTCAAAGCAAAATTATTTCCACTACATAAAATTTTAGTCAAACTTTACTTATTTACAAAGTTATAAATATCACCCACAAGCCTATGGGATACATTCCGTAGAATGTTTATTCCATAGAAATATTAATGCGATCCCTTGGTAAATACTATTAAATTCGTTAAATACCCTTCGTAAAGAAAATCATAATGGATTTACAATATATAATTTGTATTTAGGCGAAATTGGAGTGCTTATATAAATATGTCAGATCTGCTATTTAAAAATTAGTCTATGTTTAAATTAAAAAAGATTATAGGCAAATTTTTATCTTGTTTTCTACCAACAAATTAAGCTAAGCAACGATTTCATCGTATTCAGATATTATAAAATTGATTGTAAATATTTTCACCCTATTTCACTTGTAAATTTTTGTATTTTATAACTGAAATATATGACGTTTTCAGAATTTTCAATTGTCTGTTTTGTAAAAAACCTTTTTAATATACCGTATCTATTGGTTTACCAACTAAACCTAAGTAACCGCTATCTGCCGGTTTATCACTAGCAGTCTTGATTATGATTATTATGATTCCGTTATATTTACTTACCTACAGAGTTAAAATTTTCACTGTGGTCATGATCATCATCTTCTCAGCCCATGTACTTAACACTGTTGGGTTCGGGCCTCCTTCACTTTTTAGGAATTGGCCTACTAAACCACGCTGGTCGTCAGACGTGCTGGGATAGGGTTTCATTTCGTGTTATCCTTCTCTTGCATTGGCGCTATCTGCATGCGTCTTTTACGGCACCTATAGGCAAGATAGGGAGGAGTTGGTATTCTTACTCCGTTACCACACGGTCCTATTACAATTAAATCCTTACTAATATTATAAATGCGAAAGTTTGTTACGCTTAAACCACCAAACCGATTTCAAAAAATCTTTTACCAATGGAAAGCTATAATATCAGAGAGTAACATAGGCACATATTTTATCCCGGTATTCCCATGGGAACGGGCATTACGCGGGTAAGGCGACAGGAACCGAAGCGAATGCGGGTTGCTAGTAAAAAATAAAAATGTATAAATTAACAGCTTCTTGGCCATTATATGTCACAGTTACATCAAAAAGAGCTATCTTGGCCTTTATAGTCCATAAAATATAGCTTGATCTCTGTGACAGTTGTCACTAGTGCTGTCACGCTTACGATATAATTCATATTTTTTATCGATAACTATTTACTTTTATAGCTGTGATTTTCTATTATAATTGAAATATAACCAATGAAAATCTGTTTGAGTTTAAATCGAACATAAACTGTTTTTTAACTGTTTTAATTATACGAAAGGAGTACAACAAGATCAACGTTACTATTGTCATCATCACTGGAGCGTTCCTGCTAGAACATTTATCATTTTTTGCCAAAATAGGGACAATCGTTAGATCAATCGACCTATTGCGACTGCTTTATTTATGTTTAGTTTATTGACAATAATGGGTACATAATATTATAATTTATTTTCTCATTTACTCTGAGACAAAAAGTAGTTTTTTAATGTTCAATTAATTAAATTTATGTATTTTATAATGTAACTATCTGTTGTAACTGTAAAAAATATGTTGAAAGTTTTATATAGGCACTATTTCTTTTATGATTAACTTAATAAAGATCGGTTATCGTTTTACGTATATCGACTGTCCCATCTCTTTTTATTTTCAGTCCAGTACGACCTTGTACGTACGTAAGCGTTATTTTCCTATAATTTTTTTACTAGGGATTTCAGTACTTACAAGGTACATTTTTGATATGAATATTTGTATATTTATAATATATTTTGCACTTCAGTTGCAATAAAACTGGCACGAAAATAATGAAAAAAATTGTGATGCAAAATAAAATTTTAAACATGTCGCTCGTTCAAACTTACTTCGTCGGTTTCGTTGACAGCTGTCACAGAGATCAAGCTATATTTTATGGACTATAGGTACTTTTATACTTGAGCCTACGTCACGTAATCTTGTAAAGTCCTCTCTACACGTCCGCGGATGCGTCCGCAGATGTCATCGGCGGTCACGTCCGCGGACGTGTAGAGGGGGTGATTTGCTCGTCTGTGGTAGGTATTTGACGTCCGCAGATGCATCCGGCACTAATCCGTTAGTTGTCGGTTTTTGTAGCACGGATCAAAGGGTTTCAGCGCCAGCGCTCGGCGCGAGCGAGTGATGCGTCCACACGTCTGACGACGGATCAGTGTTCATCGGAAAGCGGATGAGAATGCACGCGTGATTTCTGCAGTATTTTTTCGTTCTTTCTTTTTACTTGCTCGTTAAAATGGCTAACACGAGCACTAACGAAACATTCAAATTCTTGGAGCTGTATCAAGCAGAAATTTGAACAAAATTATCAAATTCTCCAGATGGCTCTGCATATATAGTTCTAAAAGCTGGTTTTCCTCGCTATTCCTGCGAAAAAAAATGGCGTCCAGGAGGATGTGTTAAAAAAAATTGCAATAAATCATCATCTCAGCCCATATACGTCTCACTGTAGGGCCTCCACTCCACTCGGGCCTCCTCCATAATGGAAGGGTATTTGACCTACTATACCACGCTGGTCAGACGTGTCGGTATAGGTTGGTATAGGGTTTTATTTCGAGTTTTCCTTCTCTCGCATAGATGTTATATGCCTTTTACATCCCTTAGTCGTCTCATACGATCACTCACGGGTAAGAATGAATGTGTGGGGGATGGTGGTGAATTTTATTCTTACTCCGTCACCACACAGAAGGCAAAAAATACATTATGGAAATGATTCTTTTCCACTATATTCGGTTTCTATGTATGCTGATTACAGCGTCCACCACGTTCCACTTCTCCATTTTTTTTTTAATAACTACTGCGATGGACACTTAAATAATGCTTAAAGGTCCTAAATAAATAAATAGCTGCAACAGCTACGGTCTCAATATCCTTTTCGCGTGCGTACGTGTTGCGTCCATCAAGAATCAATAAAGACTGATCGGCCTACAGACGTGTGGACGACGCACAGAGATCCATCTGCGGATGCATCTGAGGACGTCTGCGGACGCATTCGCCGACGTGTAGAGGGGGCTTAAGATGTTACGGGATACTTAGTGCACCAGTTTGACCAACTTTTCCTTATTTCGCTAGCTGTTTAAATTGTCACATAGCTCGACCTTTTATAGTTCCACCCTCTCTCTTGCCCGTGGGCGTTATAAAAGACGACTAAAGAATACAATATGCATACATCAACTGTACGTTTTTAGCGATCATTTCTCTCAGACTCTGGAATGCACTACCTGCTGCCGTGTTTCCCGCACGCTATGACAATCCTTCTTTAAACGAGGTTTAAGAAGAATAATTTCTTGACAGTAGGCAACGGCTTGGCTGTGCCTGGTATTGCAAAGGTCCATGTGTGGTAGGGATGATAGATGATAATGATGAACATCGATGTTCGATGATCAACGATGTTGAAAGGAAAAACATCGATGTTGTTATAGGCAAAACATCGTAACATCGACGTTAACGGAATTCATCATCGACGTTAACGGAATTCATCATCGATGTAAACGGAATTGATCATTGATGATAATTCAGTATTGTAACACCGATGTTAACGGAATTCATCATCGATGATAATTCACGCAATAAAGGTGACATCGATCATCCCTAATGTGCGGCAGTATTACTTACCGTCAAGTGTACCGTTTGCTATTTTACCACCATTGACAATAAAAAAAACCAAATCGATGCAAGGGAAGGAAACTCATGCCAATACATCTGGCCATTACGGTATCATCATCAGCTCAGCCCATATACGTCCTACTGTTGGACTCGGGCTTCCTCCTTTATGAAAGGGTATTTGACCTACTATACGACGCTCGTCAGATGTGTTGGTATAGGGTTTCATTTTGAGTTTTCTTTTTCTTGCACCGATCCTGAAAGAAAACTCTTACCAAACTGGGCATATACCCCAATCTATCTGCATATTATACGCCTTAGTCAGCTCTTATGGTATAGTGGGTAGACTTCCCTTCCATTGAGAAGGTTCAAACCAAACAGTGGGACTTATATTGCAGATATATTTAGTTTAAAATAAAACACAAGTTTAATAACTGATCTATTAACAATAATTTATTACAAGTCATAAAACTCACATTCGTTTGTCATCATCACACATGGCGGTACGCAACAACATGCCGCGTCAAATAATTATTTAAATATTTACAATTGATATTCTTAAAACTCTTAATGGCTCTCATACGCCATTATTGCATTGGTGTTTGTTTTCCTTAAAACCGTTGCATAGAAAAAAAAAAATCGAACTACCCAATACATTAAAAAACAACCTCAAAATCTTAGCCCAAATAGAGACTCTAAAGAAGTACATACAATAGATAATTCATATATAACACAGTTCGTAAGTTATATTTACAGGGGACTGATAAATTAAATTATGCCTGCATATTGTAATAACTTTTTACAGCTATAGTCGAAGTCGCAGACCAAAATACCAACCGAAGTAGCCGATTAGAATCGAAGTCAACGATTCAAATCGAAGTCGCCGGTAAAAATCGAACTCGCCGATTAGAATCGAAGTCGCCGATTGTAATCGAAGTGGTCGATGAGAATTGAAGTCGCTGATTAGAAATCACAGCAACTGATTAAAATCGAAGTCCTCTGTCAGCGATCAAAATTTGTCCGTTAATATTAACGGTGTTGCTATTCTTATTATATGTGGAGGGTATTCTTTGCTTACTTCTCTCGTAACGTCTACATCGTATTCGTTGTGGACGTATTTTGAGATAAGTCTGAGCATTTCTCTCGCTATCCGAGCAGGTCCAGTTAAAGTTATAGGGTTTTTTCTGATTGTAATACAGCGGGCTTCCCTGAATAGACAAAAAAAAAATATAAATAACATCACACAACACAAAACAAGTAAACTTAAGGTCTAACCGCACAAAGAAAAAACCGCGTATCTCTGAATTCGCGTAAGTCGGGGTATTACTGTATTATATTTTTAAGACAACTTCGTGTACTAAAGCAATAACTCTCATATTGTAGGGGACTTTACAAACATAATTTAACGGACACTAATTACATCCAGACTCTTAACAGCAATTTGTGGGTGAGCCTACGTGGGAATCGAAGCTCTGACGCTCGGCACTGTAGATCGGTATCCTAACCACTACGCCATCTGTGCAGTGTGTTTTATGATATCACGTAATCCATGAAGGAACAACGCGCTCTCATTTCAGCCATATATGAAAATTTCTTTATTTTTTTTTTCTTTTTCCGTGTGGTGACGGAGTAAGAATACAATTCACCACTCCCTACCCTGCCCGTGGATATCGTAAAAGACGACTATGGGATATAATACATAACATCTGTGCGAGAGAAGGAAAACTCGGCATAAACCCTATACCAACATGTCTGACCAGCCTGGTTCAGCAGGTCAAAATCCCTGCCATTGAGGAGGTCCGAGTCCACCAGTGGGACGTATGTGGGCTGCAATGACGATGATATAATTTCTTTAAACGTTTCAAAAAACAACTACTTGACGGATTTTATCGCGTTTGTATTTGACGTTTGATTGCCCGACGTTTCGAACACTTTACAGCGTTCATGGTGACAGGCTTTCTTTAAACGCTTGGAAGGACTAAAATATCAATGCCTAAACTATCTTACATCCACGAATTCATAAGCTTCTTATCGTTAACTGTTGCATATCATAATCATCATCAGCATCATCATCATCAGCATCATCATCATCAGCATCATCATCATCAGCATCATCATCATCACAGCTCACATACGTCCCACTGTTGTGGGACATATATGCGCCGAAATCAGATGATATGTCGATGGTTGCCGATTATCTTAAATTAATGAATATTAATGAAATCCAAATCCTGCATTCCGTGTGGTGACAGAGCAAGAATACATTTCACCACTCCCTATATTGCCCGTGGTCGTCGTAAGACGATTAAGGGATATACTGTGCATATAACAACTATGCAAGGTAGAGAAAACACGAAATGAAAAAAAAAATGCCAACAAGCGTAGTATCATCATCATTTCAGACTATCGCCGTCTACTGCTTGACCTCCTTCATGTTAGGCCACAGAGTGTGGTCTTGTGCCGCCTGCATTTAACGACACCCAGCAACTTTCAATAGGCCGTCGGTCCACCTAGTATGATCATCCCCTCATGATGAGCAGAAAAGCGTCAAAGGACAAATTCCCTTTCATAATGGAGGAGGCTCGAGTCCAACAGTAGGACGTATATGGACTGAGCTGATGATGATGATGATAGTCAGGTGTAATAATATGGGGTTTAATGTTGAGTTTCCTTCTCTTGCATAGCTGTTATATGCCCATTATATCCCGTAGTTGTATTTTACGACACCCACGGGCAGGCAAGGGCGTGATTGTATTCTTACTCTGTCACTACACGGAAAGTTCTAATTTATTTCCATTCAGTGAAAAAGGTCGTTCTTACGTAAGAAAAGAAAAAAGAAATACCTGGTGCTGCAGTGCTTGTGCTCGTACTGGAGACATTTAAGGAGGCGGCTGTAGTACTGGATGTAGGAGTTACTGACAAAGGCAATGGCGGGGCTGTAGTGCTTGGAGGCTTCTGGAAATAAATAATAAAATTCAGACATTGTTTAATATGATTCCGTCTTCCATTATCTTAGCTCATACATACATATACCATTGTGCCTCCTTCGCAACAGGAGGTAAATTAATATATCACGCTGGTCAGACGTGTTGGCATAGCATATAAGGAAAAGTGTAAACAAAATGACAATATGTAAATGCCCCTGCGGGGTTTATACATAATGAATGATTTGAATTGAAATTGAATAGAGGTCGACGAAAACAACATTTTTCTCAAACATGTACAGTCTGTTAAGTTCACCGAACGTCTACCTGTCTAAATCGCGGCGAGTGTTGGACAGTCAAGTGCGTTCAATTACCAAGTATTATAATTCTTAGTCATCATCTTCCTGCTCTTATCCCAATTACTCGAGGTCGACTCAATATGTACTCTTCTATTATAGGCATTGGCAATAGGTTTATGACTCCAAACCTCCTTGGCCCAAAACCCTCTTTGTGAAGGTAATGTTGACCAGACGACATCGGATGGAGGTGGCCCAGACCATTGTGAAAATCTTAATCGTCTTTTACGACACCCACAAGCAATGTAGGGTGTTGGCAGTATTCATAGCCAAGTATACTAATTCTTAGTCATTATAATCATCATTTCAGCTCATATACGTCCCACTGTTGGACTCGAGCCTCTTCCACAATAGGAGGGAAATTGACCTTACTATACCATGCTGGTCAGACATGTTGGTATGGGATTTTAATTCAAGTTTTCTTTCTTTTGCATAGATGTTATATGCGTATTATATCCCTTAGTCGTCTTTTACGACATCCAGGGGCAAGATAGGGAGTGATGATTTGTATTCTTACTCCATCACCATACTGAACAAGTTCTTAGTGCGATTTAGAAATGCTGATTTTGAGACTTAATTTTAGCTGTTAATAAAGCCCCAGCGATAAAAGCGTTAATTCCTAAGAGCGAGGTGTTGTCTTTAAAAAAATAGTAACGAGTCAGTCTTTTAGACTACTACATAATCCGCGTTGTCACTTAAAATTTAAAAAAGTTAACATCGTACCTTTATTATAGAGAGGCATATTCTGTTTGCACGTTTTTTTGTATACAATGAGTCATACTGGCGTAAAATCGTTTATTTAAACTATTTATCACGGCGTAACTCGTGTTAAATCGAAGGCTAATAATAGTAATTGCGCAACAACATTTAATCAAACAATTGAATTTATACATGCTTACACATTTGGATAAACATCGGTGCAAAGAACCAACTGGAATAACAATACAATATTATTTTTTTATTTTATTGCCAATATGTTTTATTTTCATGTATAGAGAATGAACGAAAGGAGAGAATTTGTAGGGCGAATGTGGACGAAAGTGTTGGAAGGGGAAGATCAAGGTGGACGTCTTACGATCAAATCGGGGACGTTCTTAAGAAAGGTCAGGTTAAAAGTAAACTAAACCAAAGAACATGCATGTGGAGATTAATGAATGTGAGGGAGGCGAAAGTGTTATATCAAGATCGTAGCAAGTGGAGGGAGTGGTCTCGGCCTACCCCTATGGGAAAGAGGCGTGAATGTATGTATTATTTCCCAGTAGTATTCTATACGAATATTAACCCTTACATTCCCTCGTAGGTGTTGTAAAAGACGACTAAGAGATATAGAACACCTCAGTAATTACATTCCCAAAAAGTGTACACGTGAGGTAAACGGCCAGTCATAAAATTATTGCTAATAACTTTGCAATATAAAAGTACATATTGAATCGACTCCAAGTAATTGGAATGATAGTAGACGATGACGATTTTATGTTCGAGTAGTATTTACTTTAGTTTTCAAATAGTCTGTAGTGATAAACATGTGGTTTATGATATACGAAGCTTCAATCAGAAGTTTTTAAGGTTTATCTCATTCAGGCAATTATCAGTACTATGATATAGGTAGTATACCCAGTACTTGTTACGATTCGAAACGAAAACGTCTTCCGTGTGGTGATGGAGTAAGAATATAATTTCCCACATCCTGTGACCCGTGTATGTCGTAAAAGACGACCAAGGTATATACAATATGCATATAACATCTATGAATGAGAAGAATACTCGAAGAAAAGCTCGAAATAAAACTCTATACTTCACGTTATCAATCAACGTGAAACTAAATTTAGATAGAAAAACATTCTAGGTATAAAAAACATTTTGTTTTTGGATTCTTACTCAGTATAAAAGGAAAGTTTAATCCATTTTCCTGCGGCTGTTTATTCTTTTTAATTCTAAATGTTGTTGACGCCAAGACAAAGCTAATGGAAATGATTATGGATTTCTGTATACAGGTGTTATAGCGGCGAAAATATGTTGCATTAGTACCAAATAAAAGGGCTGCGCCAGTCATATTCATAAGAAACTAAAAAAATGAGACTTAACGTTCACTGTTAAACGTAAATCCTAAGTAGATTGTAATAAAATTCCGGCTGGAGAGGCCTCGGTTCGGGGTGCGAACCGTGGAGGCCTTCCGGCCGGTGCTGATGCAGTGGTTGGAGAGGCGGCACGGGGTGCTCTCCTTCCGACTGGTGCAGGTTTTGACGGGGCATGGGTGCTTCGCCAAATACCTGCACAAGGTCGTTAGGAGGGAGAGTACACCGTCCTGCCACCACTGCGATTGCGACGAGGACACGGCGCGCCATACGCTCGAGGCCTGCGGGGCTTGGGCAGTGCAGCGCTGTGAACTCGTCGCAATCATCGGTACGGACCTGACGCTGCCGGCTATCGCTAGGGCGATGGTCGACAGCGTCGGGAATTGGGACGCGGTCGCAGCCTTCTGCGAGACGGTGATCTCGCGGAAGGAGGCGGCGGATCGCCTGCGTGAGGAGCGCAGCCTCGATGAGGAGATCCGCCGCCGGCGACTGGGGCGGCGCAGGCGCAACTATCTGCGCCTCATGCCGCCCTA
The DNA here is from genome assembly GCA_032191425.1 of Lymantria dispar. NCBI lineage: Eukaryota > Metazoa > Arthropoda > Insecta > Lepidoptera > Erebidae > Lymantria > Lymantria dispar. The sequence goes on from CM063455.1 coordinate 11,250,951, forward strand.
GCCGAGGCCGCGGGTGACGTGACCGGGGATTAGTCCGTCACCCGCCGAGAGGCCGACCGCGTGAGGAAAGACCGACGTCCTCCCCGAGGGGGGGACGTCGGTCGATGGGAGGGTACCCCAATAGGGGGTATTCCGTCGGGCCGACCACTGACGACAAGTTAACGCTGCTCCAGTGGTCGGCCCAACGACGAAGGCAACGTGGTTTTCGGGTGGGTTGCGGGAGTTGCGTGCTTAAGCCCCTCTGTCGCCCCGGACGGAGTGGTGCGGAGGCGCGCCGACCGCGGCCCACCCAGAAAAAAAAAAAAAAGGATTGTAATAAAATTATTTTACGGATTTTATCACGTTTGTATTTTTGATTGCCCAACGATTCGAACACAGCGTTCATGGTGACTGATACCAATTCTGTCAAATAGTTTTATTTGCAATATATAATTCTCGGGTAAACATCAGAAATCATTACCCTAACTTACTAAGCAGTTTGGCCATGGACACTATTGTTACACATTTCAAATAAATATGATGATGCGATACGAATAACAATGAAACATATATACATACATATATCGTAAAATTTGTAAAGATAAATAAACACATACGATACGGTCATTAATATACAAAAAAAAAAACCCAAGATATGGGAGCATAAACGCGAATTGTACGCTTGTTTCGTAAAATTAAAAACGATACGATGTTTGACTTTGTTTTAAAATAACTATAAATTTTCCATGTGATGACAATGTAAGAATACAGTTCACCGCCTTATTTCTAGCCCGTGGTTGTCAAAAGCCGTTTAAGGGATATCCTCCTTGTCGTCATATACGTTTTACTGCTAAGTTCTCATCTCCTCCACAATAGAGGCAAAATTGATCTATTGTATCATGCTGGTCAAACGGATTGGTACAGGATTTTATTTCAAGTTTCTTTTTCATAGATGTTATATGCATATTATATCCCTTAATCTTTTTGAAGTGAAACTTTTTTACAATCGTTGTGATTTCAAACTCGATGAAACGAAAAAGTGAGTCCATAGAGACATAAGCATGTAAATGTATAGGATTCAGCCGACGAGAGAATGAAATAAAGGATAAAGAAGTTTCACTTCTGCCATGCGTACTTTGTACACACACTCTTATTTTTTTACTACACCCACGGTCAAAATAGTGGGTGATGAATTGAAGTTGCCCTCCATTGTGAAGGAGTCTCCAGCCCAGGAGTGGGACTTATATGAGCTGAGATGATGATGATGACATTTATAACACCTATGTAACTACTTTTGGTATTGATACGAATTGCATTTTTTACCAAACCACTTTTATTTTTGAAAGATTAACTAACAGCCACCTAATTGCTGAGCTTTAATCATTTAGTTTCCGAGCCGCACCCGCGCTGATAGGCCCTAATTTAATGACTAAATATACTGCTAGTAATTCATTACTCCATTTGTTTGAATAGAATATTCATAGCCCAACGTAGCGACATATATGAATAATGATGTCAAGTCATTAAAATTTGATAACTAACGCTTGAATTTATACTTTTCCGTGTGGTGACGGAGTAAGAATACTATTACCACGCCCTATGCCGCACGAGGATATCGTAAAGACGACTAAGGGATATAACACGTATATAACATCTATGCAAGAGAAGGAAAACTCGAAATAAAACCCTATACCAACCTGTCTGACCAGCATGGTACTATAAGGTCAATTTCCCACCTACTGTGGAGGAGGCTCCAGCCCAACAGTGGGACGTATATAAGCTGAAATGATGATGATGCTGTTTATTGAACGATTATTATTGAACCACATTCAATTAATAGTTCGTTAATATTTATAGCACATTTTTTGTATTTATTGGTAATATCCATATTCACAAAAAATTACATTTCGATCAATATACTATTTATGATCTATAAATAGTATATTAAATCGAAATGTAATTACGATTTTTAGTCTTTTTTGTATTGTGTGTAAAAAAACATTTTAAGAAAAACAAAATTCTCGATCAATATAGATATAAATTTCGATGATTTTCAGTATTTTTTATATTTAGTGGTAAAATCCATTTTAATAAAAAATTAATACAACTATTTGTTTTTTTTAGTACGAGTCTTTTTTTGTATTTAGTGTTAAAAACATTTTAGGAAAAACCAAACACTCGATCAATATAGATATATCTATATATAATTTCGATGATTTCTAATCTTTTTTATATTCCGTGATAAAATCCATTTTAACAAAAAAATAATGCAACTATTTACTTCTACTACTACGTCCTAGAAGTACAAGTCTGTTTTGTATTTAGTGGTAATATCCACTTATAATGTCTACTTCGGGGATCCGCTTGGAAGCTTAACCTCGTAAGGTATGCGTACATACCATCACCCCCAGCTACATTCCGTAACAATAACGGATTTGTTCATATATTATTTCTATTGCATCATCTTCATCGTGATATTTCATATACGTCCTACTGCTGAGCTCAAACCGCCACCATATCGACCTACTATGCCACGCTGGTCAGACGTTTTGGTATAGGGATTGTTTTCGAGTTTTATATTATATTATAATCCGGGCGGTGGAATGTATTCTTACTCTGTATCACACGAAAATTTCTATAACATACATTGCACATAATAGGGGATATCATTCAACTGCGCATATAGGGTCGCACTGTAATAAGGAAAATATCATTGACTAAAAATGGACACTATCTGTTGCGGTCTACGCGGGGGAGCATACGCACCGGTACAATCCATCCGGCTCGAAGGACCATTGAAAAAGTCTTGGTGGACGTGAAATAAAGGGGTTTGACTCATTTTGGTCTACTGCCTCAACAGCATTTTAAGTGATGCCAAATGAATGTTTTTACCGGCGGGCGGAACACACGCCCCCGGTCATGGCTCCGCCAGACACTGACCGAGAGGCCGACGACGACAGTGTTCCGCCCATCACGGAACCCGAGATGGAGGTGGCGGTGACGCGCATGCGTGCAAAGTCTACCGCCCCCGGACCCGACGGTGTTCCTAACTGTGTGCTGGCCCTGGTCCTCGAACACCTGGGACCCCGCCTCAGGGGGCTGTTCGACGCGTGTTTAGCGTCCGGACGGTTCCTTGGGTGCTGGAAGGAGGGAAGGCTGGTGCTCCTGCCGAAGCCGGGACGGTCTCCGGAGTCGCCTTCGGCCTACAGGCCTATCGTACTGCTCGATGACACGGGCAAGCTACTGGAGAGGGTGGTAGCTGCCCGCATCGAGCGGCACCTCGTCGGCACGGGGCCCGATCTGTCGGACGCCCAGTTTGGGTTTAGGAGGGGTCGTTCGACGATCGCGGCTCTGTTGCGCCTGAGGGCCGTGGCGACTGAGGCCGTCACCGGCGGGGGAGTGCTGTTGGTGGTGTCCCTAGACATCGCCAACGCATTCAATAGTCTGCCATTCAGCTGCATCAGGGAGGCGCTCCGGTATCACGGGGTGCCAGTTTACCTGAGGCGGCTAGTGGCAGACTATTTGGAGGGGCGCAGCGTCCTCTGCACTAACCGAGCAGGAGACGTTTTGCGAATGCCCATGACGTGCGGTGTCCCACAGGGGTCGGTCCTTGGACCCACCCTGTGGAACATCGGCTACGACTGGGCGTTGAGGGGAAGCCTCCCGCCCGGGCTGGGCGTGATTTGTTACGCCGACGACACGTTCGTCACAGCCCACGGTGGGACGCTAGAAGAGGCGGTAAGTCTGGCGACCTCTGGTACCGAGGAGGTCGTCAGGCGGATCGAGGCGCTGGGGTTGAGGGTCGCCCTGGACAAGACGGAGGCCCTCTTGTTCCATGGGCGCCATATGAGCCCTCCCATCGGCGTCTCGATCACCGTCCACTCAGTTGACATCAGCATCCGGGCCCATATGAGGTACTTGGGCCTGGTGCTCGACGGGCGATGGTGGTTCCGGGAGCATTTCCGCAGGCTCGCTCCACGGCTCGTCGGCGCGGCGTCCGCCCTATCGTGGCTTATGCCGAACGTGGGCGGACCGAGCGCTGCGTGCCGACGGCTGTACGCGGGGGTCATCCGGTCGATGGCCCTGTACGGCGCACCGGTTTGGGCGGGGTCCATGACCGTCCGACTTAGGGCCCTTCTGTGGCGACCACAGAGGGTCACGGCGGTCAGGGCCATCCGCGGATACCGCACGGTGGCGACGGAGGCAGCGTGCCTATTGACCGGGACTCCCCCGTGGGACCTGGAGGCGGAGATGCTCGCCGGACTATATCGGTGGGTGATGGGGGTGCGAGCGGGGGGCGGTGTGGTCTCGTTAAGGGATCTCACCGCCTGGCGCGTCGACGCCCGCCGAGACGTCATTGCCCGTTGGGCAGTCCGGCTGGAGAGGCCTCGGTTCGGGGTGCGAACCGTGGAGGCCTTCCGGCCGGTGCTGATGCAGTGGTTGGAAAGGCGGCAAGGGGTGCTCTCCTTCCGACTGGTGCAGGTTTTGATGGGGCATGGGTGCTTCGCCAAATACCTGCACAGGGTCGTTAGGAGGGAGAGTACACCGTCCTGCCACCACTGCGATTGCGACGAGGACACGGCGCGCCATACGCTCGAGGCCTGCGCGGCTTGGGCAGTGCAGCGCTGTGAACTCGTCGCAATCATCGGTACGGACCTGACGCTGCCGGCTATCGCTAGGGCGATGGTCGACAGCGTCGGGAATTGGGACGCGGTCGCAGCCTTCTGCGAGACAGTGATCTCGCGGAAGGAGGCGGCGGATCGCCTGCGCGAGGAGCGCAGCCTCGATGAGGAGATCCGCCGCCGGCGACTGGGGCGGCGTAGGCGCAACTACCTGCGCCTCATGCCACCCTAGCCGAGGCCGCCGGGTGACGTGACCGGGGATTAGTCCGTCACCCGCCGAGAGGCCGACCGCGTGAGGAAAGACCGACGTCCTCCCCGAGGGGGGGACGTCGGTCGATGGGAGGGTACCCCAATAGGGGGTATTCCGTCGGGCCGACCACTGATGTCAAGTAACCCTGCACCGGTGGTCGGCCCAACGACGAAGGCGACGTGGTTTTCGGGTGGGTTGCGGGAGTTGCGTGCTTAAGCTCCTCTGTCGCCCCGGACGGAGTGGTGCGGAGGCGCGCCGACCGCAGCCCACCCACAAAAAAAAATTAATGTTTTTACGGTACTGTTTATTTCATATTATGACGGCGAGGTGAATATCTAACGCGAAAATGGTGTTTTGATACATTTTCAAACTAAGAAAATATAAATTCCGACTGTAAAACTAGTTTTTATTTTAATTCTTTGTGTATCTACACAGCGCATATGCTGCGCCTCGCCACAGCACCACAATGCACACAGGCAGAGGGCAACCCCACCCCCCTTTCCTCTCTTTTCTACCCCTCGCATGTAGATTTAAAAGAATAATGTGTGGTTCAGGCTTGCATAGATTGTATTTTTGTAGTTATTAGCAATATTACTGATAATGCAGAAATATCAATAAAACTAAATATACAATAAAATTATGTTGTTTTTTTTTTAATATAAACTACAGGGTGTACCCATAAGCTGAAAAAAATAATAATAAACATCATGTTTGTGCTCGATTTCGGCTTGGCTACCATAGTATGAAGTAATATACACTTTAAATACTTTCATTTGACATAGGTTTTACTACTGTTGAGATTATGGACCAGGGTTCATACATTTTTGCCCATGGTCCTTTGTGGACTGTATTTACTGGTCTTTATTTCGTAACAGAATTGCATAAACTACTAAAGATATTAAAAGTGTCCTCCACCGCGTAGACCGCACGGCCCGCGCTATTGTGACGAGTGTTGGATCTCAAAACTCGTCACAATACTCGTAGTAAATGTATAGTGTCCATTTTTACTCGACGGTTGTGATAGTCTAACCACTCATCACGGAACAATTATTAACATAGATGAGACTATCATTGGGCAAAAAATGAGGGATAAATATCTGCATGGAGTCTACAATTATTTAAGACTGTCCAATTTACTTTTTTATTGCTGTTGGTGCCAGAGGAGCAAACAGCAGATGGTAAATGATACTGCTGCTTATGGACATTTGCTAGACCGTGATTTACCGTGAAGAAAGCAAATGGAGTGTGAATGCGTGCTACCAACAGCATCACCAAAATCAAACGTAAACACCCTCAGAAAGGGGGACCCATGGACACGAAACGGGGTGGTGAATAGTATGGTGATGGTGGTGTAGCCTTAGTCCACCACCACACGGGCAGTGGTGACACGGGAAGTGGAAGACATAGTTAAAACATTTAGAAGTATTTTATTTAATGTTAAAATTACTAAATTCAATGTTTATATTGAATTAATTCCGTGTGGTGACGGAGTAAGAATACAATTCACCCCCCCCCCCCCCCCCCTCTTACCCGTGGGTGTCGTAAGAGACGACTAAGAGATATATTACACATATGTCATCTATGCAAGAGATGGAAAACTCGGACCAAAACCCTATACCAACATTGTCTAACCAGCATGGTATAGTAAGGTTAATTTCCCTCCTATTATGGAGGAGGCTCGAGCCCAGCAGTGAAACGTATATGAGTCGAAATGATGATTGAATTAATACCTGAATAGAATTTTCAGTACCAATAAAGAAGGACACGAGCACAAAACAAAATTAACATCACGTCTCATTACCCTATTAGTATTAAAAACCACGCTATACCAATGTCGCTTGATACGTCGCCAAAACACGTCGAACCGATAACTTATTCTGAAAGACTAAATCTAGGCATTACTTACGCTTATTTCCTGTATCCTGTTCTGCAAGGCTTCGACCTTGGCCGTGAGAGTATTGTTCAAAGCTGTAATGTCCGTTCGGATGTCATCATCCCTCTTAACATTGGCAGTCACGTTGGCTATCGTGTCGTTGGTTCTAGCGTCCAGTTGGTGCAGCAATGTCCGTACTTCTTCCACACCGGTTACAGCTAAATGCGCTTGTCTATTATTCGACTGTATTGAGCCATCGAATCCAGTTATCTGAAAATATATAAAAATATTATGTAAAGTAAATTCCATTATTATCTCATTTAACCCATATAAATACTTTCTACATTATATTTGGTATAGCCTTTATGAATCATATCTATAAATCGCTTGTTCGTGTCTTTATAATTAAACTCCTCCTAAACGGTTGGATTGACTTTAACAAAATTTTTTGTGTGTTCAAGTGCGTTCAAGAATGGTTTAGATTAACATTTGAAACCGGTAGGTGGCACTGCGATAGATTTCAAAAAGATAATGTCTCTTTTTTTAAATTTGAACAGAACAGCGTCTATTGGGTCAGCTAGTATTCTATACAAATAAATAAAATTCAAATAAGTAAATATAATCTCCGTGTGGTGACGGAGTAAAAATACAATTCACACAAGATGGGGATCTTGCTCGTGGATGTCGTAAAAGACGATTGAGGGATATAATATGCACATAACATATGTGCAAGAGAAGGAAAACTTGAAACAAAACCCTATTCCAGCACGTCTGACCAGCGTGTAATAGTAGGTCAATTCCATCTATCCCATTCATTCCGTTTTCATTATGGAGGAGGCTTGAGCCCAACAGTGGAACAGGCTGAGATAAAGTAAATATCACTTAGATATAAAATCATCATCTCTTATCTCAATTACTCGAAGTCGACTATATATATACTTTTCTTTCATATTACAAAAGCTATTGACAATAGTTTTATGAACGGCCACTTGCCTTACGTCTACACTTCTTGGAAATGCAATTATTGAGATGACCCTGGTCTATGAAAATCTCTTAGTCATCTTTTATGACACCCACGAGTAATATAAAGGTTGGTAGTATCCATAATCACTACCACACACTACTATCAGTAAATAAAATCTGTACAAAACAAAATTAAAGTGTCTAATTGTAATGTCAAAACAGGTTTTTGTCATGCTCACATGGTTATTTGCACGATACCTATGTTCGTTCAAAAACTAGTTGAAAACAAAATATTGTCTGTATCTATGTTTGTTCTGAGCAATCTTCAAAACGGCTGGACCGATTTTGATAATATTTTACTACCAGGTAACTGTCTATGTAAGAAGTAAAGGCTATTCTGCCTCTCAGAAAAAGCCCTATAAAATTTAGGCTGAGAATCGAACTCGAGGTCTTATGGGTTGCAGTATCGTTCTGTAATATCTTAAGATATATTGGGAGATTTTAAACGCGGCAAAGCTACTGAAACCGAAGCGATTCGCAGACAACAATAGTATGATTAATGCACTTCCAATAAAAGTCATATCATAGTCTTTATATTGCCTCGGACAAAACAATGTATTAAATACTAGCAACCCGCCCTCGCTTCGCTTCGGTTTCAGTCTCTTAAACCAGCGTAGTGCCCGTTCCCGTGGGAATACCGGGATAAAATATAGCCTATGTTACTCCCTGATATTATAGCTTTCCATCGGTGAAAGAATTTTTGAAATCTGTTCGGTGGTTTAAGCTTGAAAGCGTAACAAACAAACAAACTTACTTTCGCATTTATAATATTAGTAAGGATGGGATTTACATGACGTGTGTAATCTTCTATATCGACAGCACGCGAGATAACGATTAGATAAATATGTTGACCTACATTCTGACAAATGGTTAAACGATTTAATTCGCAACACCCAAATGAATATATTTTGCCAAACAAAAGATACCGTATATTTTTATATAAAAGCATGTATCCGCTTTAATTTACTATATTGTCTCTAACAGAAAATACTATTTTTAGATCAATGTTTTTTTTATATCCACGCTGGCCTAGTATAGATTAATAAATTTGATAAGGTCATCGTACGTAAATTTTCCTTCATTACTTTAGAAAAATGGGTGAACATATTATAACCGTAGGGTTGAAAATAAGAAAAAAATACCGCTATTATTATAAGAAGAATTTAGTAATGAACTGTATTAAGTTCTATAATGACCTAGATGTTAACGTATTCTTATTATATCTGTCCATTTTCATAGAATACAGTAAGATTTTGAATTATTCCCTTACCTTTATTCTACATGCGTAGCTTTTGAGTGGCAGATAGTTTTATAAAAGCAATTCGTACATGTGTAAGTAACTGAACTTCTAAATAGCTAGACGAATTTTTTATATTGTATGTATGCTCTAGAATCATAATAGACCCTGTAGAAGGCGCTACAGTAGATGAAAGATTTTTTTTATAAATTCATTGTTCTACATTTTTTATAATCTTAATCATCACCATCATTTCAGCTCGTCATAATGCCCGGTTCAAGCCTCCTGCATAGTAGGAGGGAATTCACCTAGTATACCACGCTGATCATACTGGTTGACATAAGGTTATACTTCGAATTTTCCTTCTCTTGCATAGATGATATATGCATATCATATCCCTTAGTCGTCCTTTACGAGACCTACAGGCAGGATAGTGAATGGTGATTTGTATTCTTACGCCGTTCCCACACGATTTTTTTATATAATTACTAGCTGACCCGGCAAACGTTGTTTTGCCATGTAAGTGATAATCCATACTAATATTATAAATGCGAAAGTAAGGATGTTTGTTTGTTTGTTTGTAACGCTTTCACACTTAAACCACCGAACCGATTTCAAAAATTCTTTCACCAATGGAAAGCTATAATATCAGGGACTAACATAGGCTATATTTTATACCGGTATTCCCACAGAAACGGGAACTACGCGGGTTTAAGCGACTGAAACCGAAGCGAGGGCGGGTTGCTAGTAATTGATATTATCGAGCGGGATAAAAAATGATAAAATTATTAAAAAGACTATTAAAAAGCAGGGGTTGGTGATAGAAAAGTGAAAATGTAGGGTTGTATGTATTTTTAATGCCACATTTATTATGTAAAAATAAAAAAATTATCCAAAAAATAAAAAAGCATTTTTGGGGTGGACACCCCTTATCACTTAGGGGTTTGAAAAATAAATAGTAGGCGATTCTCAGACTTACTGAATATGCATAAAAAATTTCATAATAATCGGTCAAACCGTTTCGGAGGAGTATGAGAACGAACATTGTGACACGAGAATTTTATATATTAGATAACGCCAAAATCTATGTACCAAGTACATTTATCAAAAATATCAAACGTAGAATATGAAAACATTCTTTACCCAGGCAAGTCAATGTTCTAACAGAGTATTACAGATAAAATTGTAAATAACCTGCGATCCGAGTTCGGCGACCAGCCTCTGTAGTTCTGCTATCGTTCTTGGTGTATCTGCGAGCTTGGGAGCTGCTGATAATTGCTCGGAGACCGCTGATAACTCCTCAGTCGCTTTATCAACACGGCTAGCTAATAGTGTGTAGTTATATTTCAATTCATCAAGACGTGCGCTCAAAACGCTCGTGTTTACTCTCAGTTCTTTAGCCGTTGTGTGGCACGCTTGTAATACGTCGTCGACGGCTTTATTGCTTCTTGACACTGTTGACAAAATTATTAATTCTTAGTTACTTTTTATGATCATATGATTAACGAACCATTCGCTGTCAGTAAGGAGTATTTTTCTTTTATAAAACTATCTGAGAATCGCTCTATGAAATTTAGTATTTGCAGGGTCATTTATTGTTTGATAAAAATCTACTTTTAAACAATCTAATTAAGTTCGAATAAGTCACCACATGAACGCCCTCTTATCGTTAGATAACACTAACGAATTTATCATTGATAGTAATCATTTCAATCAGCCTACAAGGCCGTACATAGCTCTCCAGCTGACAATAATATAACAAACAATCTCATCATTTTATCATCATAATTTCGGCTCATATACGTCCCACTGTTGGGCTCGAGCCTCCACCACAAGGAGGGAAATTGACCTTACTATACCATGCCTGTCAGACAGTGTGTTATAGGGTATTTTACCAGTTTGCCTTCTCTTGCATAGATGTTATATGCGTATTATATCCCTTAGTAGTCTTTTACGTCCTTCACGGGCAAGATAGGGAGTGGTGAATTATATTCTAATTCCGTCACCACACGGCATTTCACATTTATAATATTACTAGCAATCCGCCCTCGCTTCGCTTCGGTTATAGGTTATAGTCGTTTTACCCGCGTAGTTCCCGTTCCCGTGGGAATACCGGGATAAAATATAATCTTCAAAACGGCTGGACCGATTTAAAAAATTCTTTCACCAATGGAAAGCTATAATATCAGGGCGTAAACTAGGCTATATTTTATCCCGGTATTCCCACGGGAACGGGAACTACGCGGGTAAAACGACTGTAACCTATAACCGAAGCGAAGCGAGGGCGGGTTGCTATTTATAATATTATAGTTACTGTGAAAAATATTTAACAATAAGAAAATTTATGTTAAATGGGATGAGTTTTGTTGAAAATACTCATAGTCGTGTAATTATTTTTTACAGCCCGATAATATGGTGTCAGTAAACTCCAACGAAGCTTTCGCCCTTGCAATCATACCATAAACATGTCACAAGTTTTATTATTTAATTGACGGAAATACATTTGACCATGGAATCAGGTCTTAATGGAAACTTGTCCATCACGAGATTAATATAATTTCCGTACCATTAAAGGGCAAGGCCTATCAGATAAACATTTTTTAATGATAATGAACTTTAAACTTTTATGGTAAACATATAGGGAACAGTATTGAAGAGGAAATATCAGACGAAATGAAATTATGCGAAGTTAAGGATCGGGCATTTTAATATAATTATTTTAAAGACAACACCAATTAATGTACAATCTTACATGTAACGTACAAATAAACTTTCAATCTTAGAAAAATCAATTGTCGTTTGCTCACAGAACTATACTGAATGGGGATCGACCCATAACACTTGTTAGATAGACGACTACGTCACCTATACGTAATTGTCATGTAAAATCGGTTCATCATTATCATCCAGTCTTTCGCCGTCCGCTGCTGGACGTAAATTTCCCAATGGCACTTATTTTTTTTTAAAAACAGCACCATACACTAAGGAAATAATCCTTGTATTGCGAGGGACTTTACAAACATATAATTAACCGACACAAATTACATACAGACTCAGAACAACAATTTGTGGATCGCACAAATCGTGGTATTTTAACCGCTACACCATCTGTGCAACAGTGGGGGGGATAACGCTGTAATCGCTATGCTTGGCAGGCGGAATGACGATCGCACTGATATGATATAGTCATATTTCAGCAGAGAGCTTATGACTCCCACGGGCAAGCAAAAGGTGGCGAAAATTTTATTCTGATCGAAGACTGGTTCCTCCGCCTAAAATATTGCTAACACAAACATCGTTCGTAGGTGTTATTTAATTGTGTACTAAGAGCTTTACATTGGTCCATGTAATCTAGCGCAGCTCCTGTTTGTTTGAATAATTATAAAACTTTAGCCGTATTCGGTAAATTTGTTTCAATTATCTATAGCAATAAATAAAATTGGAGTGTCTGTTTGTAATGTCAAAATAATAGGCTTTTTTCATGCTCACACGGTTATTTGCACTATACACGTGCCTAAAAATCACTTTATATATTTTTTTGTCTGTCTGTCTGTCTGTTTGTACCGGGTAATCTTCAAAACGGCTGGACCGATTTCAAAAATTCTTTCACCAATGGAAACTAATGGAAACCTGTAATATCAGGGAGTAAACTAGGCTATATTTTATCCCGGTATTCCCACGGGAACGGGAACTACGCGGGTAAAACGACTAAAACCGAAGCGAAGCTAGGGCGAGTTGCTAGTTAATAATAAATGAAGTATGTAATTAATAAATTAGATACGATGCACGTAATACCTCCATACTTAAAATCAAAGTCGTTCAATAAGCTATTACAAAATTCTTAATATAAAAAATGAAACACGGATATTAAATATTTGATATATGTAATATGCTTTTTAACTTTTTTAATTAGATACTAAAAAAAGTACTAAATTAGCAAGTTATGATAGGCAGGAATTTCTTGTCTATCATGACTGTCAAGGACTATTGAGATTAGTTCGAATTTCATTCTCCACAGACAATCCGGTTTAACGTCTATTCTCGTACTTCTTTGGTCTTTTCAAATGCATCTAAATATGGTAAAACCGCATTATACATCAAAATTCAATCAATGAATAAGACAAATAAATCCTTAAGACTTCTACATCTGAGAGAGAATCTACAACTCTCTTATCAAAAAACGGGTTTTAATGTATAAAATTCGCATTGTCGATTCTTGAAGTTTTGTATTTCGTATCTTTTCATTCGAAAACAAACATGTTGTTTAAATTCTGCACATTACATCAAATTTTCACGTGCTTATTCGGATAAATTATATTTAATAGTATTTATGCTGAAACCGAGTTTAGTATACCGTTAACGGATATTTTTATCCTCTTGACATATAATGTGATAATAGTAATTAGTATCCATCCGTGCATCAGGCCATAGACGTCTACTGCTGAACGTAGGCGTCTCCATGAGAATGCCAGGCGGGACAGGACTGTACCACTTGCATCCAACGGTTCCCTGAAACTTTTTGTCCACCTTGTTTTTGGGGGGTGGGTTGCGGTCGGCGCACTCTTCGCACCACTCCGTCCGGGGCAACAGAGGGTCGTAAGCACGCACACCCGCAACCCACCCAAACATCACGTCGCCTTCGTCGTTGGACCGACCACCGGAGCAGTGCGCGGTATGATTGCGAAATATTTGCATATACAAATTAATGTAGGACATGTCCAAAGAAATATCATGTTAAAAGGAAAAATGAATTAAATAATATAAATTTTAATTATCAGGCCCAACATCGAACTTGAATTTTCTCATATAACACGGAGCTTATTATTTGTATATAATTTACTTGTCTAAGCTATGAAGAAATTTAATTTTGATAAAATAGCTGGATTAATAAATGAGATATCGATTTCAAATTTCATGCCAAATACGGTATTGGTATTAAATTTTAAAACATCAAATTCATTGAATCAAACTTTAATCATTAGTATTAGAATTTTTAAATAACTGTTTTCCTGAATTTTTGAGTATTTTGTATTTTTTTTTTTGCTAAACCATGGAAGATATAAAAATAATGATATCTGATGACATATCTGATACGCGAGCACTACACATTGTAAATGTCTGTAATAACGATTACTTGTTGGACGTGAGACACCGTAGTCCGCCCGTGACCATGAATGCTGCAAAGTATTCGAAACGTCGGGCAATCATAAATCAAATACAAATGCGATATAGTCCGTAAAAATAGTTTTATTTACAAGATATAAAAATGTTAAATGGCCCTTTTGTAGTTATCTCATAATTATCATCATTTCAGCCCATGCACGTTCTACTGTTAGACTCTAAGCCTCTTCCACAATAGGAGGACAATTGACCTACTATACCACGCTGGTCAGACGTGTTTATATAGGATTTCATTTCAAGTTGCATAGATGTTATATGGATATTTAATCCCTTAGTCGTCTTTTATGACAGTCACGGGCAAGGTGATGAATTGTATTCTTACTCCGTCACCACACGACAAATCCGTGTGATGTATTATAAAAAAAGTTAGCAAAAAACTTTCGTATCATTGATATTTATAAAGTTACAACGTAATATATGTACTAAAGAATTTTAATTAAATTTTTTACTTTATCATCGATAGTGCACCTGATTAAAGTTTAAAAAATACGAAAAACAAGACTGGGGCGCTGTGACTTGGGGGACCTGGATCACGACATAAAAGTCGCTTTTTTAACACGCTTTTATTAGTTTCACCTGTATGTATGCTTGCTTGTAATCAAACTCCTTGAGCTCGATTTTTTCCTACTTTGAGCGATTCGATTTTATTTAAACTTTGCACACCTGTCAGAGACCGATGACAATGCAATAATCCGCTTGTTGTTTTTTTTTGGGGTTGGTTTTTTGGAGGTGGGTTACGGTCGGCGCACTCCTCGCCCGCTCCGTCCGGGGCGACAGAGGAACGTAAGCGCGACGTAGGTGACTTGACTTCAGTGGTCGGATGCAATAATCCGCTTAAACAAAATCAATTGTCCTAATTAGATTCGCCAGGATTCATCAACTTCTTTCCGCATCCTTTGCATGAGAGTAAGAGAGATAGAGCTAGTCGGGCACTCGGCATAACACAAACGCGTAGAGACTTTCCTATGGTAAAAATTGCGTCTTGAGCCGTATACATTCATCGATGTAACGACAAATCTAATATGCATACTAATTACAATCCGGTGTCTATTCACTATAAAGTGAAAAATAAATATAGTTTAAAAAAACAAAAAACACGCTTTCAACTAAAAAGTGTAAAATCATTTTCAATATAGGCAGAAAATAATAATGAACGAAATATATTAATATTATTTTGAAAAAAGCGTGGGGTGCTCGATTTACGAAAATGTGGCACAAAGCGCCCCACGCTTATTTCACAATAATATTAATATATTTCGTTCATTATTATTTTCTGCCTATATTGAAAAATATTTTACACTTTTTAGTTGAAAGTGTGTTTTTTAGTTTTTTTAAACTATATTTATTAGTATTGAAATTATCGTGAGATACATATTATAATATCTATAACGGCAAAACACTCACGTACTGAGAACGATTACGTCGACCCAGGTTTCGAATATATCCGAAGTTCATCATCAAAGCGAGTGCGCAGCGGCATCGGCGAGGGTGATTGTGGCAAGAGGTACGTGGGAGAAACTAGACGCAACATCGCCACCAGACTAACCGAACATATCAGGAGTATGAAGAGCATGAATACAACTAAATCAGCCATAACAGAGTACGCCATGTCTCTCGAATACAAAGCACTACATTCGGTTCCACAAAGCTTCCGTATTAGCCACAGAGAGATACTATAGACCGCGCTTACTATAGACCGACTGTGCTGTTTGTTCGTTTGTCACCGAAAACAATAAAAAAATATAATAATTAAATATATGACGTCGATTAGTGATTGGATTTTAACAATCAGTTTCAAGTTCAAATTTATTCATATCAATGAAGTTCTGTTGGTTGATTATTAACAATGATACTTTTTACAATACTACAATAATACTACTACTACTTACTAATACTACTACTTACAATAATACTTCAATTTACTAGAACAAAAGGAAATATCTATATCTATATCCTAATAATACTAATATTATAAACAGGAAAAGTTTGTATGTGTGTATGTTTGTAATGAATAAACTCAAAAACTACCCATACGGTACAAAAGGCACTGAAAATTTGTCTATAGTCTGTTGGTAACTTCGTGATATCAATCTTGGTCTATCTAATATTATTTCGATAGCCGAGACCCTTGATGACTATCGAGGATCCCGACATTTGTACAAAGATTCATCGTGAGGGAGTGACGTACGTAAAGGTGTCGAACGTCGATTTAGGATGTCAATTTCCTCTGGCATCAGTGACCCGTCCAAAAGGCGTCGACTAGTACCGCGGTATTCTTACCGAGTCCCATACCGCTCTATTATGCACATCAAATGACCGGTCGGTGTGACGTCAGATTATAGCCCGTCAGACAATATTAATTACTTTATTGCTACAGGCCAGTATTCGGACAAAATTTCTACAAGGTACAATTAACGTGATGACAGATATCACAATGACGTAGATAGGCAGGGAGATATACAATTATTAACCAGTATCATGCAAGGTCGTGAATCAGGTATTTGACCTTTAAATATTCTCAGCAATAGGTACCTATACACGGTCACAATTGTAAACCAGGTGTGACCGCCGTTTCAAAGTTTAATAAAACAATAGTTCCTTCCGCAGGTATTTAACGTGTTGTTGGCGATATCGGGTCGTTTTCCATTGTTATACCGAATTTATTAATGTACTAGCAAATTCCAGCAGTTCCACCTGTTCCCGTGGGAATACCGGAATCAAATAGAGCCTTAGTTATTCTTTAAATAAACGACTACTTTCCGTGTAATGATCGAGTAAGAATACAATACACCACCCCTTCTCTTCCCCGTGGGTGTCGTAAAAGACGACCAAGGGATTAAATATACATACATATAACATATATGCAAGTGAAAGAAAACTCAAAACAAAACCCTATACCAACACGTCTGACCAGCGTGATGTACTAGGTCAATTTCCCTCCCACAGTGGAGGAGGCTCGAACCCAACAGTGGGACGTATATGAGCGGAAGTGATGAGACAACTACCTGGTAGTGAAATATTATCAATATCGGTCCAGCCGTTTTGAAGATTACCGTGGTGGTAACCATGATTATCTGTTTGAGTCCTTTCGTCACCTTCTAGGTTCACCCACGGGGAAAGCAATAGAACATTCGTCGTCGAATATTTACACTCCGGCACCATACGGATAAGATTCAGTGTTTAGCGCATACAAATTTTGTGATACGGGCTTTTACATACCTACATAAATATAAGTACATACGAGGGCAGTCCGATAAGTACCTACTTAGCCTACAAAAGAAAAACGATTTGTTTTTTTTAAACGACAATTTATTTCTCAACGTAGTCTCCTTTTAACTCGATACACTTGACCCAGCAATGGACCAACTTCTTTAACCCATCTGAAAAATACGTTTTCTGGAGGTCTGCAAACTAGGCCTCCGTGGCGGCGATAACCTCCTCATTCGATTCAAATTTCTACCCAGCGAGTGACTTTTTCAAGTTTGGGAACAAAAAGAAATCACACAGGGCCAAATCTGGGGAATACGGGGGATGGGATAGCTGTTCGTAGCTTAATTCAATCAATTTGGCTGTGGCGACGGCAGAGGTTTGAGCCGGTGCGTTATCGTGGTGAAAGAGCACTTTTTCGTCGCCAAATGGGGTCGTTTTGGTCTTTAATTTGGTGTGGAATCGGCTCAATAATTCGTCATCGTGCAGTACTGCGACTGTTCGGCCCTTCCCCAGGTAGTCAATGTAGATCACACCTTGTGAATTGCAGACAGTGGCCATCACCTTTCCAGTCGATAGAACAGTTTTCGCCTTCTTTGGCGCACATTTGCAGGGCGCAGTCCACTGTTTTGACTGTTCCTTGGTCTCTGGTGGGTACCAGTGGCTCCACGTTTCGTTGACGGTCACAAAACGACGTAAACTCTTTCGGATTGCGCTTAAACAGTGTCAAACAATGCTCTACAATGGTCTCACGGATGCGCTTGTTATCCAGAATGAGCAAACGCGGCAGCCATCAAGCTGAAAGCTTTCTCATGCCCAATATTTCATGCAGGATAAAACCCACACGGTCTTTTGAAATGCCTACTACCTGAGCTACCTCGCACACCTTCAGTCGACTGTCTGCCAATGCGAGATCGTGGACTTTTGTCACCTTATCCTCCGTAGTACCCGTTTTAGGGGCACCTGGGCGTGGCTCATCAAAAACTGAAATGCGACCACGTTGAAACTCGTTAAACCAATTATTGATGGTCGCTATTGAAGGAGAAGAGTCACCGTACATAGCATCCAAGCGCTCTTTGATTTCGCTGCGGAATTTCCTTTCCAAAAACAAGAATCGAATCACGGACCGATATTCCTCTTTTTCCATTTTTGCAAAAGCCACGAACACGCCGGCTTTCACACGCGATCAAAACAAAACTACAAATCCAAGATGGCTGAAATTTTGACAATAGCCATCTACGAGAATGTCAACATGATAGTAAATTTTTCTTACGACTGTGGCGCTATCAGGCGGTGAGCCTAAGTACTTATCGGACTGCCGTCGTATATAACATAGATAAGCCCTTGACTAAAATATGTACTTTTATAGGCAAAGTAATTATTCCTTTCCTTGTTTATTGTAATAATACAATAAATAATTACAATAAATAAACAAAAATACAGTAAATAATTACAATAATTTATTACGCATTTAATGGCTTTTACATATAATGTAGACGGTATTACGTACTTTTGCAATCAGTGAACGCTCTAATAAGGGCCTGTATTTATTAAGGTTCTTAAAATAGTTATGACAGGAAATATAAATATAGTAGGTACTTGTGATTAAATAATTCAAGGGTGGTTCAAATAAATTCCATGTTTACGAATTTTAACTAAATCCTAACTTAATATTATAAATACGAATACGAGTTTATTTGTTACGCTTATACGCCTAAAATAATAAATCGATTTTAAAAAGTCTTTCACTAATGGAAAACTACATCAACAGTGAGGGACAGGTTGTGGAGTCCTCACTCAGTGGCGCCAAAGGTAATAAAAATATTAGCTATTAAAAAAAAAGTGAGCCGTCACTCAGGACGCCTGACAGATGTGAAACATCGAAACTATTTTGTACGAGTAGAGACACGGTATCGAATATAAAGTATCGATACTGAACTCTAGAACTGTAGCAAACCGCATGTATTCGGTACTAAGTAACGGTTGCGGCATTTAGTACGAAGTAACGAAACGTTACTCACGAATCTATTTCGTTACTCGCATGTTTCGTATTATGGGTAGTTGGGTACCTACACTGTTTTAATTCACACAAGTAACGTTGATGCCTATAACGTTTGCTGATCGTATATATTATGCATTCGCGTGCTTATTCTGTGTATTTAAAGATGTACGTTACAAAGAACGATGTTTGTTTGATAAGTAAAATATAATCTGGCAATTCGTCGTTAAATTTTTTACTGTGTGTTGAATGTATTGCGTTTGTAGACAAAGTTTAAGATTAGAAATAACATAAACTCATTGTCAACATTTTTGAAATAATAAATCCATTGCAAATTTTGTAGATTCTGTTAATAGTTCATTTGTAGTTTTACACGTTACCTATTAAATGAATCTAAATTTAGAATAACTTTAACACAAATCGGGTTCAACATACGGTAAAGTGAAAAATGCACCTTACGTAGCTTGGTATAGAAATGTATTCTACAAATAACGAATGTTGCTATGCCGTGACGTTATACTGTAAGGGTACGGAATACGACTCGACACGGTGTCCTTAGATACAGGTATCAAAAGTAACGAGTAACGTAACGATACGAAAGTAACGAGTACTCATTCTTCTAGTAACGAATACATACGGGTACGCTTTCTTTCGTTACTTTTACACCATTACTGAACTCATGAATTGTATCGAAAGATAAGTAACGTACTGTTTAAAGTATCGAGTACTTTTGATGTGAAACATCTATAGGCGAGGGTGACCGTGATCGTCGCGTGGCGTTTAAGGCCACGCCTCGCGGTCCCCTATTAATTGAATAATAAATAAATATTTGGATGCATATACCTACATTTTTGTAACGAAACCATGGTGCGATTTAAAATTTTGTACAACGCCATCTAGTGAATTCAAAGTAAATTGTTACTTATAATGTATGTTAATGAAAATAAATGTTTATTGAATAAAAATCATCATTTTTTGGAAAAAAATCGCGATATTTTATTAATACTTTATGCCTTAGTTTTATCGTATTAGTTCCTGTCGTAAACTAATGTTCTCTTTTATGGATATATACTTGTTTTATAAATTAATGTAAAATTCTCTAACTTAGTAATATAAATATACCAGTAGGTATGGTATTTAGTTTACTTTCAGCTACGAAACCCGTTTTTTTATAGGCTTTTATTAGTTTCAGGTGTATATATATTTATTTCTTTGTATATTACCGACTTCATAGGAATTGGATTTTGACTCACTTTAAACAGTCAAATTTCATTTAAAAGTTGAAAATTTAAGGAGGACCATGACGTTAAAATTATTTAGATAGCTTGTCTTATTATCATTACAGGATTAAAAATTTCTTTATTAAATATATTGAAGCTGAGAGTTGGTCGTTAGCTCAATAAATGCCGCCATTTCTGTTTCCTAAATCACACTCTTGGTGCGGAAAGAATGTCTGTGAACGGATGAAAGCATTTAATTTTTTATAGGCTTTTATTAGTTTCAGCTGTACATTTATTTGTTTGTATGTCACCAACTCTTTAAGAATTGGATTTTGACTCACTTTAAACAGCTTGTCTTATTATCATTACAGGATTAGAGAGTTCTTTATAAAATATATTGTAGCTTAGAGTTGGTCGTTTGCTCGATAGATGTCGCTATTTCTGGTTTATAAATCGCAAATTATTTCAAACTACGTTTTAGAAGGTTCATTTAGTTTGTACTAAATGACGTTACCATAAATATGAGTCGTAAAGTCAATTTTAAAATGGATAATTTATTCGATACGACACCTACCAAAAAGTACTTATTGACTAAAATATCGAAATCCAAATGTATCGGTATCGAAAGAAAAGTACTCGATACCTAAAGATAAAGTAAATAACAGTACTCGATACTTTAAACAGTATGTTACTTATCTTTCGATACTATTCATGAGTTCAGTATCGATACTTTATATTCGATACCGTGTCTCTACTCGTACAAAATAGTTTCGATGTTTCACATCTGTCAGGCGTCCAGAGCGACGGCTCACTTTTTTATTTACTTTATCTTTAAGTATCGAGTACTTTTCTTTCGATACCGATACTTTTGTATTCGATATTTTAGTCAATAAGTACTTTTTGGTAGGTATCGTATCGAATAAATTATCCATTTTAAAATTGACTTTACGACTCATATTTATGGTAACGTCATTTAGTACAAACGAAATGAACCTTCTAAAACGTAGCTTGAAATAATTTGCGATTTATAAACCAGAAATAGCGACATCTATCGAGCAAACGACCAACTCTAAGCTACAATATATTTTATAAAGAACTCTCTAATCCTGTAATGATAATAAGACAAGCTGTTTAAAGTGAGTCAAAATCCAATTCTTAAGGAGTTGATGACATACAAACAAATAAATACACAGCTGAAACTAATAAAAGCCTATAAAAAATGAAATGCTTTCATCCGTTCACAGACATTCTTTCCACACGAAGAGTGTGATTTAGGGAACAGAAATGGCGGCATTTATCGAGCTAACGACCAACTCTCAGCTTCAATATATTTAATAAAGAAATTTTTAATCCTGTAATGATAATAAGACAAGCTATCTAAATAATTTTAACGTCATTGGTCCTCCTTAAATTTTCAACTTTTAAATGAAATTTGACTGTTTAAAGTGAGTCAAAATCCAATTCCTATAAAGTTGGTAATATACAAAGAAATAAATATATATACACCTGAAACTAATAAAAGCCTATAAAAAAACGGTTCTCCAGTTTTCGTAGCTGAAAGTAAACTAAATACCATACCTACTGGTATTTATATAATCCTATTTATATTACTAAGTTAGAGAATTTTACATCAATTTATAAAAAAGTATATATGCATAAAAGAACATTAGATTACGACAGGAACTAATACGATAAAACTAAGGCATAAAGTATTAATAAAATATAGCAATTTTTTTCCAAAAAATTATGATTTTTATTCAATAAACATTTATTTTTATTAATATACATTATAGGTAACAATTTACTTTTAGTTCACTAGATGGCGTTGTACAAAATTTTAAATCGCACCATGGTTTCGTTACAAAAATGTAGGTATATGCATCCAAATATTTATTTAATATTTAATTATTAGGGGACCGCGAAGCGTGGCGTTAAACGCCACGCGACGATCACGGTCACCCTCGCCTATAGATGTTTCACATCAAAAATATTTAAAAAACGCCTAGTGCTTAATCTTGTAACTTAACCCTTTGTGAGCGAGTCTGAATCACCCTTGATTGTTTTTTTATAGCGTCTGTTAAATTATAGGAGGTTGATGTAATAATAGAAATTACAAAAATATGTATTTTATTTTAGAAGCAACCTGGGGTGTAAAAAAATCGGAAGGTTAATCTTTAGCATTTCATATTCTAATTGAAATTGACGGAGTCATTTGGTTTTGGGGTTTCAAAGTATGCTCGTGGCGCCCCCACGTAAAAAAACGATTTCAGGATATAAATGTCGTAACCCCTTTTACACATGGAAGACCTAAAAACTGATTAAGGAAGAATCAAGTTATTAAGTCCTGCTAGGCCTGTTAAGCGTCAGGAACTGAGACGCGGTCGCCGCCTTCTGTGAGGCCGTTATCTCACGGAAGGAGGCGGCGGATCGTGTGCGAGTAGAGCTCCTATTCGGCGACATGTTCCGCCGCCGGCGACTCGGGCGACGCAGGCGCGAGTATCTGCGCCTAATGCCGCCCTAGCCGAGGCCGCGGGTGATCGGACTGGGGAATTGTCCGTCACCCGCAGAGAGGCTAACCGCGCGACAGCGACCGACGTCCCAGTACGTCGAGAGGTAAGAGGTTACTCGAAAGGGTATTCCGTCGGGCCGACCACTTATGACAAGTCACATCTGCTCCGGTGGTCGGCCCAACAACGAGGTGACGTGGGTACGGGTGG
The DNA here is from genome assembly GCA_032191425.1 of Lymantria dispar. Taxonomy (NCBI): domain Eukaryota; kingdom Metazoa; phylum Arthropoda; class Insecta; order Lepidoptera; family Erebidae; genus Lymantria; species Lymantria dispar. Next base: position 11,274,259 of record CM063455.1, read on the forward strand.
GTTGTGGGCCCACGCACCGTCCTTTCATCGCCCCGGACGGACAGGACCGCGCGTGCTCTTACCATAGCCCACCCATAAAAAAAAGGCCTGTTAAGCATGGGTACTATCCACTCACCCTTCATGGATTGCCAGTCTCATTTACAAACATGTCCGTCGACCGGCTGATATTTGAGTGGGAGGACTGCAATATGAATGGCGAACGTTTTGAATACGTCAATAAAAACAGTACCCTTATCTTCATAGAAAAAAGAGGGTGGTAATTAACCAACAGCCAGAATCATCTACCTAAGATCATTGTATCTTCATTTATAAAAAATCTGGGCGGTAATTAACCAACGGTTCTGGCCGCCGTATTGATAGATTTACCAAAAGCCAAGAATTCCCTTAATCGTTTTGTATGCTAACGTAGGTGTATATGATATTCTTACTTCACTACGCAGATAAGAACGCCATTTCGACTTATCTAGATTACTATCATAAGGTTGCAGTATGTTTGTTTGAACGCGCTAATCTCAAACATTACTAGTCCGATAAGAAATTTCGTTTTAACAAGCTTATATTAATTTAGTCTGTGTAACGGAATCTTTGAATATGATTTTCACCCGCTTCCAAAAATCGGATTAATTTTTTTTTTTTTTTTTTTTTTGTTGCCGACGGTGGCAAACGAGCAAACAGTACACCTGATGGTAAGTGTTGCTGCCGCTCATGGACCTTTACAAGGCCGCTGTCTACCGCGAAAAAATTAAGGGAGTGTGAATGCGTGAATTGAGGCTTGTTGATACCCAGGGCACCACCAAAACCCTCCACACGCAAACACCCTCAGAAAGTTGGGCTGCCGGCTCTCTCGCTCACCGAACGAAGCGCAGTAACAAATTGCTACTACTCAGACGTCGATTTTCTGCGAGAGCGTGGTACTGCCCCGGACGGACCGGCCCGCGGCTGTAGACAGATAACTGTCGACAGTGTGGTCCTACCACTCTTGAAACTGTACACTTCTCAAAAATCGATGACGTCCTAATTTAAATAGTTTGTCCCATTATACTTACAGTTACACTATACTTACATAAATGTTACTACTATCCCTAATTGCACTTTTTGGTTCGATTATCATAAAAGCAGGTTTAATTAGCTTTATTTATATTACCTAGTTTACGTTGACTGTTTTTCGTGAAAGATTACATATCTAGAATGGTTATGACCAATAGGAAGACCTGGGTGACCATAAATATTGATAAAAATAAAGAACAGAATAAAGATATACCTACCTAATAAAAGTATTATTATTCACACCTGCGACATTACAAATTGTAAGTAACGACCCCTCATGCTAAGCCCCATGCGCCCCTATGTCGTGTGTTCAATTCCTATCCAGCGGCTTCCGCAAATAATAAAATTATGCAATACATGAATTGTTGTTTTGAGTTTGGGTGTTATTTGAATGTTTGTAAAATCTTTCTCGTGTTGGCTTTCTACAAAAAATAATAAAATAAACTTCCGGAACCATAGAAACAGGTAATGACAATTAAAATACATATTATTATTACCTCGACTCTTATCTCAGCTCATATACGTCCCAGTGCTGGGCTCGAGCTTACACAGCCGAAAGGGCAATTGACATACTATGGCAATTGCGCCACCCAGGTCAAACAAGTTAGAGTTTTATTTGAGTGTCTCTTTACTTGCATATATGTTTTTTTTCTTAAAAAGAAAAACAAAATACATTTTACGGGCAAAAATTAAATTCAAACTCGGAACAACAATAAATCGCACAAAATATTGTTCTGCGTGGGAATCGAACCTGTGACACTTGGCACGGTAGATCAGTATCTTAACCACGACGCTATCTACAATCGGCTTGAGCCTCCTACACATTGGAAGGGAAATAGACCTACCATATCGCACTCGTCAGGCGGGTTGGCTTTTTTTTGTGTGTGTGTTTATCTGTTGGCCGCAGATGGCCTTGACAGCTAAGCCCGGACTATGGGTGAGCGCTGATGGCTCTCAACCCGGCGGCGGGTTGGCATAGAGTTCTATTTTGAGATTGCTTTCTCTTGCATAGATGATATCTGCATATTGTAATCCCATAGTCGCCTTTTACGACACCAAGGGGTAAGATAGTGATGGTGAATTGTATTCTTACTCCGTCACCACACGGAAAATTATATCGCTTAGTAATTTTTTATTACACCCACGTGTAAAAAAGGGGGTTGGGTGAATTGTATGTTTACACCGTCGCTACTCGAAAAAAATACATAGCAAGTCGAAAGAGACCATAACATCATTGATTACAGACATTAAGAGTGGGTGTGTAATACAACAGCAAATTATTACCATTGTATTGTGTCTTACGTTCATATTTTGCATAGAGATTGCCACCCACGCTTTTCTATTATGACGCACTCGTTAGGTAAGAAGTTCCATGCCGAGTATCTAAAATGTAGAAATGATATGAAGTATTTTAACGGATTTTATCGCGTTTATACTTAGAATAATAACGTATAGAAGGTAAGTTCGCCCACAAAAAATGAAGCATTTCAATTGGAGCCTAATGGAGCTTACGCCTGAACCGTTCCGTAATGTACAAGTCACGGTACTGCACGTACGTACGCAACTCTTACAAAATAAATAGGTAATTATGACGGTTTGTGCATTCAAATAGTGTCATAATGACACATTTGAAAAACTTAAAAAGGTTATTAACATTACTTTTAAAAATATTTCGACTATTTGTTAATAAAAACAAAATTTGATTTCATATTTTGTATAGTGGTGTGCGTGTGTATGTGTGTAATCGTCTGCGCGCCATTAGTATTTTGAGATTCATATTTCGAACGTTCGAAGTATTGACACTATCCTTCTATACATTATTATTCTAAGCGTTTATATTTGTTTAATATTTCCTGGATTTACGTGATTGGGTCATAAAAATCAAAAATCGTTATAAGCATATTTAGAGAATAATTCTGAAACTAAAAATTTATAAGCAAACTAGCTGACCCAAGAGACGTTGTACTGTTCAAATAAAATAAAAGGAATTCTCCTTGAAATCGACAGCAGCGCCACCTACCGGGTTCAATTGTGAATCTAAACCATTCTCGAATCCCCTTGAGCAGACATAAAAATTTCATCAACACCGGTCCAGCCGTTTAGAAGGAGTTTAGTGACATACACATGTACACAAGAAATTCATACATAAAGATATCGCGTGTAAGAGGAGAAAAGCTCGAATTAAAACTTTATGCGTACGTCTGATTAGCAGTAGTAGTAGGTCAATATTCCTCTCTCAATTTATAGGAGCTCCGAGCCCAATAGTAGTATTTATATGGACTGAGTTGATGACGATGTTCATCATGTGGAAAGAGTTCACTACGAGTTGGATAAACAGAGAATTATTACGTACAAGTAACTGAAAGTTTGTTGGCAACTTAATATCACCAGCGTCAAGAACAGAGACATTTGTATCATTATCATTTAAACTGCTCTTATCCCAATGATTTGGGGTCGACGCAATAAACAACCCTCCTTCGCTGTACATATTGTAAAATGTGATGTAACGCTCTTAACCATATTTTACGACACCCACGAAAAACGCAAGGGTTGGTATTATACGTAGCCACTACCAGACATTTAAGACGCACATAACTTCGTAAATTCATTCATACAGGTCAAAAAATTCGAATTCACTATCTCAGCGTGGCAATCTATTTGTTACTTATGAGGCTACCGCTGCAAGTCTACTTAACAAGCACTTGACTATACCCGATTTGAAGTTAATTGGAGATATTATCTGAGATGGTCGTTGGACCTAGCTTAATAAAAACCTATTCATTCTTGCCTTAAAAGTAATGATATTATAATTGGATGGGACCACCAACGATCTAGCATAATACAATATATTTTATGTACAACTAACTACAAGTTGGTCATCGCGAATTAGTTCATGTTATTTTTTTTATTGCAAACGGTGGCGAACGAGCAAATAGTACACCTTTTTTTTTTTAAGAGTTGCTGCCACTCCTGATGAGTCCATACCAAAGCCGCTGCCCACCGCAAAGAAAGTGAAGGGAGTGTGAATGAGTGCAATGAGGTTCAGTGATACCATAGACATCACTAAAACTCTCAGAAAGTTGGGCTGTTCAGTTTTAATATTACCTACCTGATAAATCCTTAAATGATGAAGTCTTTTTCAGATTTCAATCAAACAAAACCTCAAATTTGATTCATGCTGAGTTAATAATTTGTAAAAAAAATCGAAAAAGCTCGTGAAATTGTTTTGGAGATTAGAGTGTAAGTATCTGGATACAGAGAGACAAAAATATAAAAATTGTGTTCTGCTACTCATTTCTTATCGTTCTTAGAATTATTTCGATAAAATTATAAAATGTGGAGATATGTATATATTGCCTTATCATATGTATAGACTCAATATACGAGCCCAACAATAACAAGAATATATTAAGATTAAAAAAATTATACACAATAATTTCGTACCTCTATCCATTTCCACTCGTAGAGAGACGATTTGTCTTCTAACATCAACAAAAAGCCACAGGACAGTAGCGGCTGAGACCACACATACGCAGAACGCAAGTCCAGCGGCCAATCTCATAAAAGGTCGAGAACGTCGACGACGGGAGGCCCGTCGGCCCCATGGTTCGCCTTCATCACTAGAAGCCGAGAGCAGCCGACCACCGCGTGAACCACCGCCACCAACTAACGCATCTAATTCCCGCCTCTTCCTCATCTTCTTCCCGACTCTAAGCGGCACAGCCGCACGCACTGCACTCTCCATAACGTACCAAAAATGCTACCGCAAACGCATCCGCGCACTACTGAATAATAGTCACTTTCAAATTCACACCGAACGCTTTATAACACGTGTATGCTGTACAGTGTCACCTACGTGAATGGCAATTGACACGGAGTATATGATAATATAAACCGTCTTATTTCCTTCGAGGCTATTAAGTCTGTTGTGTTAAATTGATGTTGTGTAAATTACAATTACTGTTTGTCTGCGTACGAAGGTTCAAAGGTATACAGAATTTGGTAGATTAGATTAATAAAGCGATAAAAAGCCTTAATATATGCCTTTATCTATACCAATAAATAAAATTGGAGTGTCTGTTTGTAATGTCAAAATAATAGGCTTTTTTCATGCTCACACGGTTATTTGCACGACACCTATGCCTAAAATAGTGATTAAAAAATTTTTGGGTCTGTCTGTTTGTTCCGGGTAATCTTCAAAACGGCTGAACCGATTTCAAAAATTCTTTCACCAATGGAAAGCTATAATATCAGGGCGTAAACTAGGCTATATTTTATCCCGATATTCCCACGGGAACGGGAACTTCGCGGGTAAAACGACTATAACCGAAGCGAAGCGAGGGCGGGTTGCTAGTAGACTGATAAATTTAACGATAGGAACGTATACAAAATTAATTGTATGAATACTCAAGCAACGGTAGCAATAAACACCGGAGTGTCGAAACAGGGCCTCAGAGAACCTCAAGTTGAAAACAAGTCACAATATAGCAGGAAGTTATTATTTACTACATATATTAATATAGGTACATTTTTATATTAACTAATCCACTCCGTGACCACGGGTAATATACAACCAAATCCCTATTTTGAAAAAGCAGGTCGTATAGAATGGGTACGTTCCTTTGTAAAATTGCCCTTAAGATAGCTCCTATGCATTTATTTAAGTTTAAAATTAAATCAAACATTAGACCAAATAATAAACTCAAGATATTGCTCGCTAATAAGGAAATTGCACATGTCGACACACCACGGTCTGTTGGATATTATAAGGTTGTATAACAATTTACACGTCGACATTGCAATCGAACGTTTGAATGTAATTGACCTTGATCTTACAACTTGAACAGAATTAATCGAGGTACTATGTCTATAGTACTTATCATTACCTCGTGACAAAATAAATCCAAGACAAAAACAGAACACTACCTGCATTGGCTTATCTTGGGTTATTTTAAAGGCGGCCTGAGTAGGTATCTACTATAAAAAAAAAATTAAACTATCTTAGGTATCCAACCTCCGACGACTCGGACGAATTGGGTGGGGCCTGCCCGCACCGTAGCTTACCCCAAAGGAAACAACATCCGCGCCTCTATACATTCCTATGATTGCATATGTTCTAACATTTTCATTGTGCGTTTAATCCTATCCATTTTAAAATTAGTGAACTTGTTAATACACATTGAAATATACACTAGTACCTTCGTATTAATTTTAGACTATTTATGTTCCTTTGTAGAGCATTAGGCTTAGTGTTGTAGTAGGTCATCTATCATTGAAAGCTCGTACCTAAGCAACGTGGGATGAATTTAGGGTGTGAAGAAGACGTGGTGACAGAGTAAGAATACAATGCACAGCGGGTGTTGTAAAAGGCGACTAAGAGATATGATAAGCATATAATATTTAGGCTAGAGAAGGAAATCTCGATAAAGTCTATATCAAACCGCCTGACCAAATCCCTCCAACCACCCATGGCCTTTTCGACATCTTGGTCATACAGGCCGAATCATCGAGATACATGTGCACACCATGCTCATTGCGTAAGTATGCACATGCTTCTTGAATCTCTACAAGTTATTTAACTTCCTTCATCCTTGTCCCTGTGTCCTTCTCCCTGTATAGCTAGGGCGGACGGCACACGGTACGACTTCGTCGTCCGCGGTATTCCTACTAGCTAGCCACATTTACCCGCTACTCTGGCTGCCATCTTGGCTTATCCTGCCAACCTGGTCTTCAAGCCGGCGGGCCTTGTGCCAGGCGTGCGCGAATTCCCGTAACGGCCGGTAGTTCGCCTCCGAAGCCACGAGATCCATGTAGTATACCGGACCTTCTCCGTCGCGATGTATCCCCGAGAGCATCCCCGACCTAATCTCAACATAGAGGGGACATGTCCACAGAACGTGGTGCATGTCCTCATCCCCTTCGCCGCAACTACATTCCGCGTGAGCCCCTAGCCCTAAATCATACAGCCGCCTGCAAAAGCACCCATAACCCCCCAGCAATTGGGAAGTTTCATAGTCCGGCTCGACCCAAGTCGCCTTGAGGCGAGCCGCCACATCCGGGAAAAACCGATACGTCTCCCTCCCCCTGTCCTCGCGTTCCCACCGCGTCTGCCACTGAACAACGACATCCGTCCATATAGCCCTCCGCCTATCCCGATATTCCTGCCTAGTCGCGTCCTGGCGCGCCGCCGCCGTTCTCCCAGCACGGATGACCTCCAGGTCGGCCGGCAGTACCCCACCGATGACCGGAAGGGCAGCCGTACTGGTCGTGCGATACGCCTTGGTGAGCAGAACGAGTGCAGCCCTTTGCGAGCGTAACAACGCGCTCTTAACCGCGTAGAGACCGGCTCTATGGAACCATACATCCGCAGCATACGCAATCGTCGCCACATATGTCCCGTGGTACAGGGTCTTAAGGGCCCTGTAGCGAACACCCCACGAAGACGCCGAAACGCGGGCCACCTTGCCAAAGCAATTGGCCGCTCGCTCGCCAATCGAGTGCGCATGCTGCGTGAACGACATACCGTCCAGCACCACCCCCCAGAACAGTAGTCGACCCGACGTTCTTATCGGAGCTCCCCCCAAGACGTATTGTGGGTGGCCTCTGGAGCCGCCCCCTCAGCGTCATACTAGCTGACTTAGCCGGGGAAAAGTCCAGCCTATTTCGGGCCCCCCACTCTCCGACGGCCTGTAAGACGGACGCCGCGTTGGCCTCAATACCCGCCCTGGAGTTTGCCCCAATCAGTACCGTCAGGTCGTCGGCGTACGCTACCATTCTGGTCCCCCCCGGAAGCGGTAGTCGAAGCAGGTCGTCCATGAGCAGGTTCCACAGAGCCGGCCCCAGAACCGAGCCCTGCGGACATCCCATAGTGGAGGTCTTCCACACCACCTGGTCACCCGCACCCATACCCACGCGCGCCGACCAGCGAAGTACCCAGACAACATCCGATAGATATTGCCCGGGCATCCCCTGGCCTTCGCCTTCAGCAAGATCATGGGCCACCAGGCATTATCGAAGGCCCCCGAGATGTCCAGGAAGATAGCCTGCAGGTATTTAGTGTCTGCAGAGTTAACCGCGCTCGTAATGCTCAGCAGAGCCGAAGACGTGGACCTCCCCAGCGTAAAACCATGCTGTGAGGTCGAGATTCCCCTAGTAATCCCCGGTGCACACTTCAACATTACGCGTTCCAACAATTTACCCAGCACAGGTAACATCGTAATAGGGCGGTAAGCCTTAGGGTCGGATAGGGGCCTACCATTGCTCTTAGGCAGTACAAGTAATCTACCACTCTTCCAGACGGCTGGAAAGGTACCTTCGCATACGCATTTACCCATTAACAACGTCAACTCAGACGACGCTGCGCACAAAATGTGACGCAGCATGCGTGCGGTTATCCCATCAGCACCCGGTGCAGTGTTGGGCAGTGCTCTAACTATTCCTCCCAATGCAGCCTCCGCAGGCGGCAGAGCATCCCTCCCGGACGGCACACAAATAGCCGCAACCCTGACCTGCCGGTGGTACGAAGTGTCCCGTGACGGTATGTCATCAGGACACAGTGCCATCATCAAGTCTGTGATGGCACCCCGTAGGTCACCTTGTTGACGACCCGCATACGCGATCCCATGAACCACATTGGGGGGCGGCCTCGTTCGGCCAGAAGCTTCACGATAGGCCGCGCCCCAAGGGTTCTCGTTCGCGGAGTCCGCAAGGCTCCTGAAGTGCTCGATTTCCGCACGCTTCATTGTGATCCTGTAGCTGCGGCGGGCCCTACACATATCAGCTCTGGCCGATATCGCGGCGAAGCCATCGGTGGCTCCGCAACCCCTATACCGACGGCGGCTACGAGAGTAGGCCCTCCTGAGCCTGTCCAGCTCTGGGGTCCACCATTCATAGCCCCGATCCTGGGTATTACCCGCATACCCAGGGTAGACTTCGCCACCCGTAAAACCATAGCCTGGAAGGACGCGCAGAGGGCGTCCGCGGGTGCCCCAAGGTTAAGCCCTCCCACACTCTAGTGAATACCCGCGCGAAACCTGGCCCAGCTCACCCCACGGTCCCGGAACCTCATTGGCTCCACCGACAGTCCCGCGCACGAAGTAGTCGGGCTCCCCCGTCCTCCTCCCACTGTGAAGGCGATGGCGATGATCACTGACGCTGGCATCCACCAGGACGCGCCAGTCTGAGGTAGATACGCTTCGGGTTGATAGCGTAATATCCACATTTGACTCCCCGTTTGAAGTGGAAAAAGTCCACGGCTGGCCCCCTCGATTGTGGATCACGAGGTCGCGTGCCAGGATAAAATCTTCCATTTGGCGGCGCTTGCGGGCGACCTCTTTTTTTTTTTTTTTTTTTTTTTTTTTATTGCCAACGGTGGCAAACGAGCAAGCAGCACACCTGATGGTAAGTGAAACTGCTGCACATGGACCATTGCAATACCAGGGGCACAGCCAGGCCGCTGCCTACCGTGAAGGAAATACTCTTCTTAAACCTCGTTTAAAGAAGGACATGTCATAGCGCTCGGGAAACACAGCAGCAGGTAGTTCATTCCAGAGCTATTGACCTCGGCCGATGTAGTGGCGCTCTTCACAGAACCACAACGGGGAGTGCGCGTTGCTATCCACCCCAATCAGCACATCCTTGCCCCGGAGAGACTCCAGGACGCCCTACAGCCGTCGTAAGTGCTGCTCAATGTCGTCGCTGTACTGGAAGTACGCGGAGACCAGGTACAGGTCCCACGTTGGGAGATGGACCACCACTAAGTGAGTGCAGCTTAGATGAGCCAGGCAAAGGCACCCGATGTCGCGGCGCGGCAGATATATTGCCGCTTTCGAATTTGGCCCAACTTGGACCGTTCCTGGCGACACACTTTCGTGTTGTTCTTGCAGTAGCACCGCATCAAGCTGCATATCTCTTGCTATCTGCCGTAGTTCAGTGGTGGCCACCTCTGAACCAGCTAGGTTCAATTGTCCCAGCCTCACGCGTACCTCACGACGCGTTCCTTCCACTTGATTTCGGGCGTGGCTAGCCATAATTAATCATACTGATCGCCTTGTTCTCCGCGTATCGCCGCGCTGGGCATTCCAGGGCCATGGTGCGATGTCCTTCGTGCGGTTTGCCTGCCCCCTTGCAGGTTGCGCATTTATGGTCTCCACTGGCTTCCTTGCAATCTTTAGCGCGATGTCCCAACCCAGTGCATCGCCCACATACGTCATCCTTATTTTTGCAAAACTTTCCTGGGTGGCCGTACCCATGGCATTTCAAACAGCAAATTATATCTATGTAGTCCCGTACGAGGTATCTTTCCCAGTCGATAAAGATCCGCTCAGCTCCAATGAGGACATCCCTGATCGCCGGGCTGCATTCCAGGACATGAGTGGTCCTGTCACTGCCAAGCCTTCTCTTCTTAAAGGCAACCTTACAGTCCTTCTTGAAGCTTTCAGCTGTTATGTCTCCCCTATTCTGTAGGTTTTGGGCATAGACCGCCTCTAGCAGGGATGCTCCATCGATGTCGCCTTCGACGTTCACTATCGCCACCATAGGCTTCCTCGCCAGTGGCTCCGTGACCTTCACCGTGGGCGGCAGAGCATCCTTGATTTTGCTCGCAGCATCGACTGTAGTCGTTTGTACTACCACCAGCATTTCCGACCCTCCGCACACGGGACACCTGTATGCCCAGCGCCGTCGGGTTTACAATTTTCCTGAGCAAGGCCTTTGTGTCTTCCGCTGTTTTTAAGTCTCCATCCTTGTCCACAGGATAAATGGCGAGAGTTGGGCCACCCATGGGGGGCTTAGGTGTACTTCTCTTCCCCATCCGTAGACGGTCCGCATACGTCGTAGGTGTAGCAGCAGGCACAGTCGCAGCACCGGTTTCAACCACAAGGGGCCTGCTTCGTAGTTCTGCAATTGTTTTATTTGCGTCAGCTAGTCGCAGAGTCAGGTGGGTAATTACTGACGCCACCCGTTCGGTATGCATCCCCATAGATGCTACTTCCTCTTTATTGAGGCGACTACTTTTGGCACGGACGGCCTCCATGATTCCTCTTGTTGATCCCGTGGCCATGGCGACCAACTGCGCCACAGACGCTGCAGCCAGAGGATCAGCCGCTTCTTCCGGGAATAGTTGTACGGCTGCGGTGTTAGTCGCCCGTGGTGGCAGCGGAGGCATGACCTGCGGTCTCGCCGGACTCCTAGGTATTTGGGGGGAGGCTGATGGTCCAGCCATGATTCCTCCTATTGGTGGTGCCGTGCTCCGCTCCTGTTGCTTTGTAGTAACCTTCCGGCGCAAAGCCTCTTGGACCTCCTCAGGTGACGACAAGGTCCGCTTGGCACCTTGTGGAACTCGGGTTGTTTCCGCCGATACATCTGGACTCATTGGAACGCTCAGGGGGGTACTGAAGCCCGTGGGAGGCGTGCGTGCCAACGACTGCCGGGACATAAAACCAGCCTCTGCAGACATCTCCAAAATCGTGTCAATCTCCTGCTTACGATCCAAGAGCTCCTGCAATATTTCCCTATGACGGGCCGAAGCCTCGTCATCGTCCGCCATAATCACTAGAGTTTACTTACGTGACCCACTGGTACCGCCTGACCAGTGTGGTATATGTAAATATTTGACCTAGAGTCGTGGAGGCTCGAGCTCAGCAGTGAGACGTACATATATGTGATGATATAAGCATCCCGGTTAAATTTTATTAATTACCGACCAAATACCATTAAAAATAAAAATAAAAAATCACGCGCTTCTCTGAATATATTTTGTACATTATCTTGAAATATCTTATCAGAATTAAAAAGTGCATGTTTTCATTACCGTTAATAATTGTTAAATGCAAAACTTTGTGCTAAAACTATTAAAAGTAACTTGTTTAATTATAAAAGTTGTAGATTCTGTGACTCTTTAAAATCTGTTTTGTTACTATTATTAATACTGAATACGCATTTGTCTTTTCAAATTATGAGTGGAAACCAATCGCATGACTTTAACATGATAGATAATTTAAGTGGTAATTATAAAATGTATTAGGTATTATTAAAATTAATATATTAGGTATTCTTTACGCATTTGTCTTCTTAACTCTAGCATCGAATGGTATCATTACGGTTACGGCAGTTATAATTTGTACATATAAACCCGAAACATTTACTGTGTTTGAAGTTGAACAGGATCATGAATTTCTAGAGAGATTTTTAAAGCACGAAATAGTTACAAATAAATCTAGTCGCGCAATTTAAAGTGATTATTAGATTTATCACGAATCACGACAGCATAGCACGATTGACAAATAATGAAATAACTATTAAAAATATACATCACTGCTATCCACGCCTAATAACATCGTATTCGGCAGAATTATTTGATGGTACAATTTTAAAACCATTAATAATCGTCGTAGTTACAAATTGATAAATAATGAATAAAGTAATTTAATAAACTGTTCTAGAAACAGTGATAAATTATTTTTTTTATTTCTAATTACTTCCAACCTTATTCAGATTATAAACAGGAAAATTACCATCAAATACGACTAGTCATTATACAACACGCTTAATGTCTATGTATGTTTTTAATTATTTAAAGTATAGGGAGGGAATTTAGGAGGTTACGGTTACCTAAGTTTCAGGTAACACAAAGGGTAACACATCTGGCCTACAAAATCAAGTCAAAATTGGCGGTAGCCCGCTTAAAAGTTGGAAAGAAGACGGAGTGTGGAGCCCCAAGCCGGCCTTGTAATCTCCCCGGACGGTTCCAATAGAGAATCGGCCAGATCATGGCCAGTCAAGAAAAATTCCTTACGTCAATCTTGTTTTACTAGAATAAGGCTATATAGCCTAGAGGCATCTCCGTCTTCCCTTTTATAAGTTTACAGATTACAATTCTCATAAGAAATCTGTGTAAAATTATAAAATTCAAGTAAAACTGGTTTATTACTGTAAAATAATCTAAAGACGCACATTATGGTTTACGCGGTGATTAACTTTGTAAATAAAATTGAGGATTACTACTATTACTTAGACTTGACAATTATTTTAGCTTCAAAATTTAAATTTATACTCTTTCTATCCGAATGACTAAAGAAATATGTTACACACCCAAATTTCGCAATATAATTTTTCATTCCCGCGTAACACAGGGCAAGGCGCAGTTCCAGAGGTTAAACTAGAAAAATCTTTTTCGATGCAATATACAAAAAATCCTAACAATTAACGATTTTCCTACAATCCCAATTCAGGGGGACGATCGACTTATTCTTACCGCACCTTAGGCAGTTAGACTTCGGTAATGAAATAAAGAACTAAATGAAGTAAAACCTGACATAGGTTTTATTTCGTAATTCGTTTTTCCAGTGGGCATAGTAGACCAATGTGCCTCGGATTATGCAGGCGTTATACGCTTATAAGTGGGACATACATGGGCCAAAATAAAAATAATGAAGAACAAACTTAAAATGAATTTCTCATGAAACTGCAAAAGAGGATTTTTATGTCGTATGTACATGTGTACATACGACACATCTGTCGTCTGTATGATCTAAATCATTTTAATAAAACAAATAACATGACCAAACTCCGAACACGAAATCAATTACATACCATCAAATTCGATTATTGATAGACGTAATGACGTTAGTGCAACCACTATATTTTTATCACTAGTACTTAAATTGATAAGATAATTTATATTTACAACAAAATATTGTGGCAATATCGACCTACGGGCAGACCGGACGCGTTGAATGAAAGTCACGCATGCGCACAACAGCCTGCGACAACTGCTACCAGTGTATCGGAAACAATACTTTCTTAATTATAAATAAGCTGAAATATGATTTCTGTATACCCAAGCTAAAACAAATAAATTATAAAAAAAATATATGAAAATTTTAAAATACGAACGAGCAGGTACACTGACAAACAGTAACTGATATGTAAGTAGCACTTTCACAATAGTCAATATAATTAATAAATACACAGGCACTTAAAACATTCGAATTTAAAGTAAAATATATTCAATTATATGGACATAAGCAGTATTTAAAGATAGCTCAAAGATAAAATATAAACTAGTAATGTGGGAGAGCAGATCCCAAAGAACATTGGGACGCAAACTGGCTTTATCACGTCACGCAGGCGCGGCGACGCATGCGTAGAGGTCTGCATCAGATATATTTTACTAGAACAACCTTCTATTAAACTGCTTGTCCTAGGTTTTTAGGAGATATAAAAACACGTTTGGCGTTTATAATATCAATTCAATTACGGTTATTTGGAGAAGTCCTAAAATTTTATTGTTGATTTAATTCCAAAAATAATATAATACGGAGTTTGCCTGCTCTTTACGATAATAAAGGTTCTAATTTACCTAGTCATTTTCACTTCTATATTTGTCTATATAAAATATGTCACACTAAAGGGTCACAAGTTACCTATTTAATGGGAGGGACCTCAGCCTATGTTCACGCTGTATATAGATCTTCTATCTCTTCCAAATAAGTTCTACTATTACGAATGAGTCTTCTTCAAAAATATGCAGCAAATAGCCTAGTACCCCAAGCTGGATAAACGAGTTGCCATAACGTTTTGTTTCGCGTTACTTTTTATTACACTCGTGGGGGCGAAATCGGTACTGAATAGTATTCGTGTTATATACCTGATCATTTGAAAAACATCCGACCTTAATTAAAACACCAGGTACTTTATTATAAATGTTATTTTATTAAAAATTCGCAAAATCCAAAGGTAATAAATAACCTTTCCCGGATTTCACTTTCAGTATTTATACAGCCATGTTCACTACCATAGCGTAACCGGTGCCCTAATTTGTATTTTATTAATTACTTAAGAGCTTAGTAGCGTTATTTGAACATTAATTAACAACCAGCCTAGACCAGATTAAGATTATTAATCAAATCGTAATTTATTACCTAAATCTTACACTTTAACAAATCTGACGCAATAAATTTTAGTTCCTCTACAGGATTTAAAAGATAAGGTCAAGTATTAAGTAGATAAGCCTTTGAGATTCTTGAGTAATGTCCTGTCGTCATTTATAAATCGGCATATTTAACCATGAAATGAATAGTCTCTTCTTATTTTTTGCTTTGGCAATCAGTTACTAATAGGACCCATTTTTGCCAGTGTCGAGTTGTTAAGAAAATCATTCTTAACAAATTATGAATTTCTTTATATTAGTAATATCCGTGAATAAGTCAAACTGTCGCCGTCAACAGTGTTATGGCCACTGTTAATGGTATCTTCTGAGAATTTTGGTGGAATCACAAAAGTATGTAAACCACTCTTATATCACATTCACTTCCCAGCAGTTCTTCCGCAACATGAAATAAAATGTCATCAAAATCATTTAATATAAAACGTTGAAACACAGATATTAATTATAGCACAAGAACACCACATAACACTACATTCCCGCCAAAAGTGCAAATGAATAGTCAAACCAGTATATGTCGCGGATATGCAGTTTCAGATATGGATACGGATACTATACTCAGTGCCAGATAACGTGGCAAAAGACGACCTTCACCTACCTTCACCACGATATCTTAAAATGCAAAAAAATCTATCGCTTACCATACAATAATCTATCGAAAAGTTGTATCGCAAAATTCTCTTGGCCTACCAGGAAACAACATTACAAACAGCACAACCCAAAATTTTACGAAATCTAGTAAAATTACCATAGAAAATATATGTTTTTAATATCCTATAATCATGTATTTCATTGTTTTAAAATACCAGATTAACCTGTAACTGGTGACATTTCATTATTTTATAAATAATAGCATTGATAACAATGCCAAATTACTTTCAAATGTCTGAAAATCAAAAGTTTTTAAGTAACATTAAAATTAAAGTACCGAGGATATTAATATAAATTCAATATAATATAGATCCTATAATTAAATACGTAATTAGCTTCGAAGAATTATGTAACGCCCAAAAAATGTCAAGTTTTAAGTTATGACACATTTCTTTCAACTCGTTTTACCGTCAGGTGTAATAAACCTAAAGGATGTAAGATTTAAGTAGATGCAAGATTTTAGGTTATGTGTATCAAACATAAAATCTTTTCTTAACTGATTTTAGCGTCAGGTGTACAAGATCAGTGGCGTCGTGTGGCCCAGTCGCCATTTTGTTTGACATTCTGTGTGGAGCACGTAAAAGAATTTGGAAAAAAAAATGATGGGCCTCGATGACAGTACATACCGAAAGATTGATGCATTCATAATTCATGTATCAGACAGCAGCAATAGTAACAGTAGTGGAAGTGACAGTTCAGAAGTATAGATTTTTGTAAAGTCATAACTAAATTATTTTAGTATATTATTTTACCTCACCTTACGTATTTAACAAAAAGTTAGCCTTAAGATAGGTTAGCTATCAGTTTCATGCTAGGGCAGTGGTAAGGTAGGTAACGTGTACGTATGCTTTATTATTGCACGTGTAGGTGTTTAATAATTTCTTAATTAAAATTCTAAACAAATTACACGCAGACAAATGTTTGTAACCTTTGTACGGTCTAGACACCTTCACCACGATATTACAACGATAAGACGGTTTGTATGGAAAGCGATAGGATTAGCGATAAATTACTTGGATTTGATGATATCGTGGTGAAGGTCACCAAATGACCTCTTTTGCCATGCTATTTGGCAAACACTATAGAATAACATTATACCAGTTTCGGATGTGGTTACGAATATGAAATTATTTCGTATTATCCGACACTTTCGGTTAATTTCAATTTCGGATTTTGGTGGTTTAGGGAATTCGGAAGTATTTTACTTCTTGGCTTATTGTGGTGATTATCGTATTATTGCCCTTATGTTTCGGCTTACGTTTACGGTGTCGTCGTACCTTGCGAGTTACGTTTCGGCAGTGAGCTCGGCCGGTTAAAAGAAAACCTGTGCCTCATAGAGACTTAGAATCTATCTGAAATTACTAGAGATATTTATTTCAGATTCGACACGGTTTCGGTTAGATTCCCTTTTCACATATCCAATAGTTTCAGTTGCGGTTACGGAGCACCATAAAATCCTTATGTATAGGTACATCTGAGATGAAAACATGAAGATAAATACATGAATCGATAAGATTAGGCGAGTTTTATGGACACGTAATTCGGCGTGACGAATGCCACTTCACAAAAAATGCGATTAATTGACATATGTCCCTTATAGCAAAAAGTAACCTTAAACTACTAACGTGCCTCCAACATATCGTATGGGTATTGACATAATTAATGACATCCGTTATCTAGGTACGAACAACTTACGCTGACCCGACGTTGTCGACTAACATTGTCGCACCAATAACGCTGTTGATAATCGAACAATCACTAGAAGTATAATAACCAAAATAATTATACCATCTCTCTCTTTCTATGTGATTCCTGACGTACAAAACAGAGAGGGAGCGGTTGGCTAACGACTGTAAAACAAGCAACTTTTTCTTCACGAATATTGATATAAACCAAAGACTTTAATAGTAGTAGGACCACACTGTTAACAGTTGTTAGTCAACAGCCGCGGGCCGTTCCGTCCGGGACAGTACCACATTCTCGCAGAAAATCGACGTGTGGGTAGTAGCAATTTGTTACTGCGCTGCGGTCGGTGAGCGAGAGAGCCGGAAGCCCGACTTTCTGAGAACGTGTGTGTGGTGGATTTTAGTGATGCCTTTACTATCACCGCACCTCATTGCACGTATTCACACCCCCTTCACTTCCTTCGCGGTAGGCAGCGGCATTCCAAAGGTCTATGAGCGGCGGCAACACCATATTTTTTTTTTTATTGCCAACGGTGGCAAACGAGCAAGCAGCACACCTGATGGTAAGTGATACTGCCGCACATGGATCTTTGCAATATCAGGGGCACAGCCGGGCCGTTGCCTGCCGTGAAGAAAATACTCTTCTTAAACCTCGTTTAAAGAAGGACATGTCATAGCGCTCGGGAAACACAGCAGCAGGTAGTTCATTCCAGAGCTGTTCATTTAGGTGTACTGTTTGCTCGTTTGCCAACGTTTGTAATAAAGAAAAAAAAAACGCTCTTATTTCTATAGACCTAAGAGCTAATTGTCATAAACTTTGGTAAAACAGTAATGGAAAACAGTTTTGTTTCACGTTGCTATTATCACGTTGCATATAACTGTGCATTAATAGAAATAAGGTCACAATTACTATAAGCATATTCATTAACTTAAAACCCACGTTTATACTGATATTCGGCATCGGTTATCAATGCAGTTACTGAATACCGGTTAGTAGCTATTACCAGAAATAGCCGGTAACTCCCATGTTTCACGATTAATAAATGGATATCCCGTGTAGTATTAGGTAGTGGGTTAAGAACATAGGGTAGTGTAGGGTTAAGAACATAAAATGTCGCTACCCTCCACTTTCTCCGTGGGAATCGTACAATCAGGTAAGTGAGCAGCAGCCTGCCTGCTATGGGATTATCAATGTTTTTTTTGTGCTGGACCAAGAATGGAGCCCGCTTGCTGAGTTATTTTCAGCTTAGTTATAAAATCCATATTTAAGGACCATGTTTCCGTGATAAATCATCACTGGTCATAGACTTGTACTTTCAGACACTGAGACATGTTGGATATGACATTCCTCTTAAGTTTTTTTAATGCTTTGGAACCTAGTTGGATTGGTCGACTGATTATAATCTTGAAATTGAGTCAACCTAAGTGAACTGAATGTACTAGGAAAATACAATGATCAACAAATTCGACAACTGCACTGCCAACCAGAAATGGTACTAGAAAGAACCAGCACTGACTCTACCATTAATGATGATGAGATATGTCACTTCATTAAAGAAGTCTATATTCCGCAGTTGACTACGTAAAACCTACCAATCACAATGATGAAATAATAAAACTATATCACCAATATACCAAAAAATTTTTTATAAATAAATTTAAAAATATCATAATGAACCCTGATTGTTTTCATAATCTAATTCATTAGTCACACCAAATGCTACATTTTAATCACAACAGCATATTTTGATAAAAATTTTGATAACTATAGCGGCTATGTATTATGAATTATACTAAATGTTTTCTATGAGCAATATTTTGTCGAGCATGCATAAAGTGTATAAGAGTTTAGCTTTCTATCTTAGAATAAAAATATTTATGCTAGTAAGTATTTGCACTAATTGCAAATGATAGTCTCTAGCAATAACTTGAGAATTACTCTGACATATTTACTAAGTAACTACTAACAAATACACCACTTAAGGTAGGGATGGGGCCACCTTAATGTAATTTTTATACAGAAACATTTAAGAAGGCCATAGACGTGCCATTAATTAAAATTGATTTCGTATTTATTGAGAATATAACCACACTAATTTCTATCTATTTGAACCTTTTTAATTGCTACAAAAAATACATTTTGCAGTGTCCCATTCATATACATTATTTAAACTAAAGTAACATCAGAAATAGTATTGGACTTCTATTGTTATAGAAAATTTTTATACACAACACGCACTATGGAAGTAATCTTTGTATTACAGAGGCCTTTATAAACATATAATTAACGGACACAAATAACAACCAGACACAGAATGACAAATTGTGGATCTCGCAAAGTGTTGTCCTGCATGGGATTCAAACCCTCGACACTGACATGATAGGTCGGTATCTTAACTATTATACCATCTGTGCAGTACTAATTAATGAATTTTATGGCATCCCCAAAATATTATGAGTATGGTTCCACATCCCTGCTGTTTATGATGTCTTATTAGAGGTAGATAACAGAATAGCATGACTAACCTTGAACAAATCCTGTACGCATAGTGGATACTTGATCATAGAGTGCTGCACATATCCAAGTGAGCATCAGAAGCCATAGTAATAGGGTGCCTCTTACTGCCCAACGTAGTGCGCATTGTACTTCTGCTCCAAAGTTAGGCTCCTGTATCTGTGGACCTGATCCTCTACTTCGATCCCGTCTAAAAATAGGATTGAATGCTATAATTTCAGCTTCCATATTATTTGCATGTGATTAAAAAAATTACGAGGTACAATTTAGACTTAAACAGACAAGAAAGTTCTTTTCACTAGCACAGTTGCATTGAAATTATAATTATAGCATTTAACTAATAGATAGTTGGGTCAGAAAACAGTAATCTTTACACTTAAGAGGTTATCAGTGTATGATGACATTTAGAACACTTCTGACAAACAAAATTAAAATGTATTTACATTACACAATCATAATATTAAAACCCATTTAACTGTAGTGGACAGTAAATATTGTATTAAATATAAATAGAATGATTGCTAATATATATATTAATATGAAATTTCTATGGTTTACCAATGAGAAATTCGGATTTTGAGACTAATTAATGCTATTTTTCTGACAAATGAGAGTTCTTTACATACCTTGTTATCTTTTTTTTTCGACTAGGTATTATTTCAAGCTGTAAATCTTCTGACTCTTCATCGCTGGATAAATCCAACAGGCGAAAGTTTTCTTTATTGACTTTTGATGGAGCAGACATCGTTATATATTAATATTTTAAAGCACATACTAATTCCTAATTATATATTCGATAGCATTAAACCAATTTCAACGATATATTAATTTTAATTGCTGAAAATACACCTATCTATACATTCAAAAATTTGAACGTGGGATATTTTGGACTTGTCGCAACAAAACCTACACACTCTTTGTTCATATACAATATTTTATGTATTTAAAGCAAAACTTAATCACATTAGATATGAATATAGTGTTCAGCCGTTTCTAAACAAACGAAATCGTTATAAAAATAATGTATCCGTTTGCAAAACACGCAAAATAGGAAAGCGATTGCACTATATTTAGAAAAGTAGAAACGTCAATGATAAATGAAGTTTAACGTGACAGTGCTGCTAGTATTTTTTAACAACACTAACGAACACTAAAGTTTCAGCATTTGAAATAATAAATTACAGATTTTCTCTGAAAAAAAATCGTTTCTATAGCAGAAAGTATAATTACCACAAGGTTGAAAGTGTTTAAGAATTTAGATATCATGATTAAAGTTGATTTTGAAGTTTACTACTTCAGGAAATGCATGGCGAGAGAGTAGGGAGTAAGCGAAGCGAGTCAGAAAGATTTAAAGGCGTATTACACTATACCCATGGAAGTAATAAGTACTTACGTAGTACTTATTACTTCCATGACTATATCATATTCAAGGCCCTGTGGCAAGGGTGGGCGTGGCCCCTAACTAGGGAGCCGCTTATTACACTAGGCGGTCCATTTGGCCTAGCGATGAGACGAATTGCTTTTTTTTTCAATTCGAATCAATCGAATTAAAATTACTATTGATTCGAATCGCAATTCGAATTGATTCGAATCGTCACATTCGTCACGTCAGCATTATAGTCAAATTCGTACTCGTATGTCAAGTCATCCGCCTGTGAAGCCGAGTTGGCGAGTTATAAATCGTTTACATTATTATTCGAGCGAGTTTTTTTTGCGGATCGGTTTGCATTACGAATGAGGCGAGATTTTGAGTTACAGCAGTGTGCTCGGTATTTGGTTACGGAAAGGGGACTTATAGGTATATGGACTTTAAACACGTAGGTACTGACAATACTCTTTTATTATGGAGTTACGGCGCGAATTTGGAGATGTCATGTTAAGCTCTTGTATTATAATTCATTTTTTTAGTGTTTTATAGTGTTATATTGAATAATTTTGCTGATATTTTATGTAATATAATATAATTAAGGTGCTGACGTGTGGTGAATGTGATATAAGAGTGGTTTATATGTATTTTCATATTCAACCGGAATTCCCAGAGAAATCATCTAATTAGGTTTTCAGCGCCTAATTAATGATAACGACTTTACTTACTGACGGACAATGACTATAAATAATTTATACAATATGAAGAAGTAAATAATATGTAAAGAAAAATTGTATCAGACTTGGCTGTATGGGCTTTGATCCCTTTGCCTGTCCGTGTGGACAAACAGAACCAAAAAAAAAACTCTTTTATTATTATGATTAAAATCTGCATACTAAATAACAAAAAGTAATAATAAAATCATATACAAAAAATACTTTTTTTAAAATAAAGTCTTAAAGTTTTAATACGTCTCAGGTATACTCATAATTAATAACTATTATTTTTAATTACGTAAACGAGCAGTCAACAAAAGCAAGAAAACATTAAATCGCGCGAGGGACAGAAAACGAATCAACGAATAGAAAACGAATCGAAATTAGAAAAATAATAAATTTAATGTTGCATAATATCAAAACTGCATCCAATTATACTACTAGTAACAAGATGCATGTAATTGACATTAACAAATTATGTTAAGAAAATATATAATAAATTATAAAAAACTATTAGCTGATTCGCTATCTTATTTTTTTTTACATCAGCCAAGAACTTGGCTAACAAAGTTGCCTCTTTTGGGCAATGTATTGACATTATTCATTTAAATAAAGACATTTACATTAATGTAACTAGTGACATTAATTCACAAACTAATTTAAATTAGATATTAAGACAACAGAGAACTCCTCTTGCCATAGTATTTTAAGTGTTAAGAATAGTGGTAACACTGCATATTGCGTTTACATGGTTTATAAATGGCTGCTTGTTCGTAAGACTCCTGCGCATTTTGTTTCAATCACAAGTATTACTGCTCGTTACTGATTTGCATAATCACGTATAACTTATACAAGAAATATATATACAGGGTCACTGGTAAAAGATTGTACATATTGAAGGAGGCTACTCAGTATTCGATTCTGATACCGAATATATAAAAAAAATTAGTACTTAAATTTTGAACTATTTATCTTATAAAAATATTTAGTCGTGGACACAGATGATAATATACCTACCTATAATAGATATTTATGTATAGGTTAACGCACATGTACTAAAAAATTACGTAACAACTACATTGAACCAGTTATTAGGTGATATGCCGACAAGGCCGTCTCGGGCCAATGAGACTCCCCACTTATCCCTCGCGTCATACGCGAATCCTTCAAAAAAATCTAAAATTACAATTATTTGTCCGCGGACCGCGATTGCCTAATTGTGCTAGTGTGTTAGTAATCCTCACGTAGCTCCGTTCGCTGGATTGTCTTTTATCATCATTCATCATCATCATTTGACACGTTTATTATTTTTTGATATTATGTAAATAACAATTTTCGATGTAGTGGTTGACTGCATCTTGTGCTGATAATGCTTTAATACTGCAGGCGGTTACTTGACTATGGCCCATTTCATATTCTGCGTCACCCTCAAGGACGTGGCTGAAACCGCTTTCCAGTAAGCCTTGAAGGACATACCTTGCAGTACTTCCAAGAGGAACTGCAAGCTAGCACAAGAGAAGCCGCTCGAAGTTTTAACGTACATATCTACGTCACAAAACTATTTGGAACATTTCAAAACGTGGCATGAAACATGCATGTCATTTTCAACGTGTTCAAGACTTTGAATGGACTATGTCCCGCGAGTTTTGCCAGTGATTACTGTTTAACGTAAAAAAAAAATATTTTATGGACAGACAAACGTCTATTTACCCGTGTCGGATTATACAACGTTCGTAATTTGTTCATTACGGTGGGCACATGTTAATCCACATAAAACTAGAAAAGACTAGCATCAAGTGAGAAAGCGTAAATGTGTTATTGTGTTGTCGGTCGTAAGGATCCCAAGTATAAAAAGAAAGGTATGTTGTATGTATTGTTTTTAGACAGGCGCTCTCGCCACGCTGGACGTCGTACAAACAACCAATATAACAAACGATTGTTTGTAGATTAATGACATTATCCCTACACCTACTTTTAATAATTCTAGCAGTTAAATCGGCATTAATAAAAGAAATTAGGCGAGTGCGTGACCTTGATAAGTGCTAATAAAATAGCCCTACTCCCGCACCTTGATGAACTGCCCTCCACCCCACTGCCCACACACCTCTGAGGGAATGTCCCCAGGGAATGTGCCAATTCGTCTGTACTCAGTCAAAGCGCGCGCGCCGATTTCGCCATTTTGTATTTTCAATTCATTTGTTAATTAACGAGTCATTTGATTGCCCGCGCTTTTTTTAAACCGTATTTGTAAAAAGTGATAGAATGTCTTATTCGAACGAAGAGTATTGGGAAATGGTCGGTGCATATGCTCGAGCAAATGACAGTGTACGCGGTGCCATTGATTTGTATCGAGAGATGTTTCCGAACCGTCGAGTACCTATGTATTACGCAAGGCTAGGCGTAATTGTAATTTGTAAATATATTTATTATTTAATCACTGTAAATAGGCATGATTCCACTTTTTAAATACGCCAGAAACACCAAGGTAAATAAGGAGGCACCTTATTTATACCAACTGCCTCTAATACAATTTAAGTACATTAGAAATTAATAATTTATTTTTAAAAATTCAGTTACGAACGTTTATTATTATCTAGGTATTTATGCCTGTCCTAAGCCAGGATCAAAGTATGAAGGAAAAGTGACTGATACCTTTATCAATTACTATAATAATTTATAATAATAATTTTAAGACAACACCATGCACTAAGGAAATAATCCTTGTATTTCTGGGAACTTTACAAACAATAATAATTAACGGACACAAATTACATCCAGACTCGGAACAACAAGTTGTGGATCACACAAAGTGTTGTCCGGCGTGGGTTCGAACCCCCGATACTGGCGTTGTAAGTCGCTATCTTAACCACTACGCCATGTGTGCACTAAGCTCGGGTGACCATATTTTTGGGAGTCTTGCGACACTAATATTGTTGATGTTTACGTGTGTGTTGTTAATTGATATTGTCTTCTTTTTACATTTTTATAGGTTACCTGTGACCATTATCTATCTTTTCCTTCAATATGTACAATCTTTTACCAGTCATACTGTATAAAGACACAAATGAAAAATCTGTAGATACTACTCTATTTTAATTTCAAGTCATCTATACGTATATAGATATCAAAGAATATAGATATAAATATAGCTACGTAGGTAAATATAGTAGTACCTATGTAAAGTTTCACTTTCAACCTACTCCTATTTTAGTAAACCTACTCCTCTGATCCTATTTGTTTTGCCGCATAATAAGTATAATTATATGCCTTTCGTGAAACACTTCCCTAATTTTTGATGATGGCAAATGTTAGCACAAGGCCAAAAGAAAAAAATAATATATATAGTACTAACAAGCTCACCAGCGCTGCCAAGTGGATAAAGATGATTGTAGTCCAAACTTACTATAGTGGCGTACTGTCTTATCTGTACTATACTTTATAATTTGTGGACCTAACCACATGCGGCAAATGGAGGAGGAGATACTTTTTTCGATATTTTTGAATTTGACAAACCATGGTTTTGGAGGAATATGCGGTTGAAGTTGACCGTGAAACTTTCCTATAACTTTTTTAGAATCCTGCCAGAGAGAGTTCCATAAACTACGTAAATGCGAAAAACTATAATTGTCAAGATCCTGACCATACACTATATAATCATCGTCGTTGCCAAATATAACCGCTTGTTTTGCCCATGAGTCGGCTATTTCATTTCCAAGAATACCACAGTGTCCAGGAATCCAAGCCAAAACTACATTCAATCCCTGCTGATTACATTTAAAAAGCGATTCTTTAATTTGAAGACTTAAAGGAAAAGCAAATTTTGATTTGAAAGGATTTGATTGAATTGACTGCAAACAGCTTTTTGAGTCAGAAAAAATAATGGATTTCTTTATTTTATGAGATATAATATATTTCAGAGCTTCTAAGATAGGTAATTGTTAGAACTGTAGCAAACCGTATGTATTCGGTACTAAGTAACGGGTGCGGCATTTAGTACGAAGTAACGAAACGTTACTCACGAATCCATTTCATTACTCGCATGTTTCGTATTATGGGTACCTACACTGTTTTAGTTCACACAAGTAATGTTGATGCCTATAACGTTTGCTGATCGTATATATTATGCATTCGCGCGCTTATTCTGTGTATTTAAAGATGTACGTTACAAAGAACGATGTTTGTTTGATAAGTAATATATAATCTGGCAATTCGTCGTTAAATTTTTTACTGTTTATTGAATGTATTGCGTTTGTAAACAAAGTTTAAGATTAGAAATAACATGAGCTCATTATCAACATTTTTAAAATAATAAATCCATTGCAAATTTTGTAGATTCTGTTTATAGTTCATTTTTAGTTTTACACGTTACCTATTAAATGAATCTAAATTTAGAATAACTTTAACACAATTCGGGTTCAACATACGGTAAAGTGAAAAATGCACCTTACGTAGCTTGGTATACAAATGTATTCTACATATAACGAATGTTGCTAATATGCCGTGACGTTATACTGTAAGGGTACGGAGTAAGACTCGATTCGGTGTCCTAAGATACAGGTATCAAAAGTAACGAGTAACGTAACGATACGAAAGTAACGAGTACTCATTCTTCTAGTAACGAATACATACGGGTACGCTTTCTTTCTTTACTTTTACACCATTAGTAACTGTGGATTTACCCCCCCTAAAGCAAATTGTCAAATGTCACTTCAGTTCAGCTGTCAACAGTTAATCAAACTGTCAAATGGTTTCTATAGAGTTCGAGCTTGCGATTAACATGGATTTTGCATAAATTTTAATTATTTCTATTATTTTAATATAATTACATATTTGTTTACATATACTAGTTGTGTTAATCATGAAAGAAAAATGGAATTTTATCCTTTATTTAATTTGGTTCTTTTACTTGATTCTCTCTGCAATTATCATGTTCGGGCAAGGGTTTTTGTTAACTCGTAAAACTCTAAGAGATACTACTGAATGTGTATCACTTGATAATTTTGGATGTGATGGCTATGAAAAGGGAAATGCCACTGGGGAAGGCAATTGTAATGAAAACCAGAAGATTCGACGTATTTTAGCTGTGGCCGGTGGTCCAGTGGCGTGCGTTCCGCAAAGATCTAGAGTGGTGTTTTTGTTAGTGGATGCCTTGAGATATGATTTCACAGAATATGATGCAAATATACTGAACGTGTTACCTTATCAGAACCGTCTACCCGTGATGCACGAGTTTTTAGAACGTTATCCAGATCGAACTCGCCTATTTCGCTTTATGGCTGATCCGCCGACAACAACATTACAAAGGGTGAAGGCTCTTGCTACGGGATCTTTGCCCACGTTTATTGACGCGAGCTCAAACTTTGCTGCTATGGAACTACAAGAGGATAACATTATTGATCAGGTTAAATAATGTTAAACATTTATGATTTTATTTTTATTACTTATAAGTTATTTTAAATGAAATATGTATATGTCAAATAATTTGTCACAGTTAAGCTATGAAGTTTATAATTTTAGGTGACAAAAAATGGAGGTAAAGCAGTATTACTTGGTGATGACACTTGGGCTCGATTGATGCCAGGCAAATGGCTTCGGTCACATGCTATGTATTCTTTTCATACATGGGATTTGGACACTGTAGACAAAGGTATGTTTTTATTATATCATAAATGAGTTTAATCATCATCTCATAATTTCAGCCCATATATATCCCACTGTTGGGCTCGGGCCTCCTTCACTACAGGCGGCAAATTAACCTACTATACCAAGCTGGCCATAGGGTTTTGTTTCAAGTATCCTTCTCTTGTTATATACCTATTATATCCCATAGTTGCCTTTTACAACAACCATGAGCAAGGGAGCGAGGTTGTTAATAGTATTATGGCTCTGTCACAACATGACTTTAATAATTTACTATCACTTTATTATTTTACCATTACTTTAATAGTTAATATAACTTCAAAAACTAAATTTTTGACTTGTTTTGCCTCTGAGTGAAATATAGTCAGGACAATATGACTTCGAATATGTCATATTTCTAACAAAGTCATATTTAATTATTTTTTAAGAGTTTTTGTGTGTTACAAGTTTAATTCTGTATAGAGCTTCAAAATTTATTTATCTTTGAAGCCTTTCTTGATAACAACTGTATTGAATTCAGTTTTTACTTTATCCAAATTCAGCATTCAATATCGTTTTTGTATGAATAATGTATGTACACTGCGGGTCAAAAGTTTGAGACTACAATGAAAAATTTATTAAATGGAATAAAACTACATAAATTATTACCCTATAATTTTATTTATTTAAATAATTAACTTACAATTACATATTAAATCAACAAAAATCTTCACTAATTACAATTATTAATTATAAAAATAATTAAATAGTTTAAACTGATTTTTCATCAAAAAATCCTCCCTTCTATTTAATCACCTTTTTAACCAATCTTGGTAACCGGGTTATTAATTTATTAATTGTTTCTTGTGAAACACTGTTCCAACTTTCTTGTAAGAATGGTGTCGGACGTTTCTGTCGAGTTCCTCGTGCAGGAGTTCTATTGGGTTGACTATGAGGGGGCCACACCATGTTTTTCAACACCTCTTCTGTTTCTTTATGTTCTAAATAACCCCTGCATAGTTTGGAACTGTGTTTCGGATCATTATCTTGTTAGAAAATGAATCCATCTGCAATCAAACGCAACCCAGAAGGAACAGTATTTCGCTCCAGTATTTCTTTGTACTGCTCCTTTTTCAAAATTCCTTCAATACGGACTAAATCTCCGGTTCCATAGCCAGAGAAACATCCCCAGACAATAATAGAGCCTCCACCATGTTTGACTGAAGGCACTACACAGTCTGGTATCATCTTTTCTTCTGCAATACGCCGTACAAAGACTCTTCTTTTTGAACCAAATATTTCAAACTTCGATTCGTCAGTCCAGAACTTTTTTGAAGTCTTCTTCAGTCCAATTATGATGGTTAAGGGCCCACTGCATCCGTTTTTTTTTAATTTTTAGGTCGTAACAGTGGTTTTCGAATAGCAACGCGACCAAACAAATTGGCATCTCGCAGTCTTCTCTTTACTGTTGTCAATGATACAGCTTTTGATCAATTTTTATTGACTTCAGAGCAGATTTCTGGTGCTGTTAAGCGTCTATTACGCTTGCTTGTTACAATGATGAACTGATTTTCGCTAGAAGTGGTCGCTCTTGGCCTGCCAGAGCGCGGACGGTCTTAACGACTGCCGGTTGTCCTGTAGCAAGTTATTGCGTTATGAACACAAATCTTCGATAACTTCAGCTTACCAGTAATTTCCCGTTCAGATTTGCCTTCGTTGTGTAAAGTAACAATGGCGGCACGTGTTTCAATTGAGATTTCACGCACTTTTCCTATTTCTGAAAATCTTCACTTAACAGAACAGTAGTACAGACTGAATAGACTCTAGCAGGAATAACTCCTTAAATAGCCATGTTATGAATAGGTTTTATGGCCTAAAAATAATCCTAAATATTGGTCAACACAAAACAATAACCCAACAAGTACAAAGAACGCGCTATAAAATATAACAATAGTTGTAACACCTAGCTCTTACGCGGCACTAGGCATGGGCGTTTTCGGATTTTTTCACAAACCGATACAAAACCGATTTCAGATTTTGAAATCGATTTCAAAAACCGTTTTTAGAAATCGATTTCAGCAGCGAATATCGGAGCGTAGTTACTAGTTATATTAGACGACAAACTCAAACAATCGAATTCTTATTGTATTTATATTTACCCAATACCTATCCGTGTTTGTTTATTAGAATCTACTAGTGCTGGTGGTTTTTAATTTGTAAAATATTATAGTATGTAATGGTTTGTAATTATGACGATTTCCCTCATGCTATATTATCATCTAGGCTTGGGACTAGTATAAAGTTTTGTTATTACGTACGTTTCATGTTCCAATTACTCATAGATAATAGATAACACTTTATGACGCATTTAAAAATCGTCTTATTTACAATGATTTCATGTTTTTTTTCTTTTTTTTTCTTGTTCTTCATCTTTGTACATATTTACATTTATTATTTACACTTTTGATTTATTTATTAAATCTTTTTGGGTCCAGATTTGCGTTTAAAAACGCGAGCTGTTCGACTTTTTTGGATTTCAGACGACACCTTTTTTCATTTATTATTAACCCAGTCTTAGAAAAGAGTCGCTCACACGGGACTGGAGTTGCAACAATGTTGCATTTTGTGCTATACAGTTCCGATTAAGTGTGGGTACATAATTTTATGATCCCGCCACCACTGCGATGGGCTATTCCAATTACCATCAGAATTTTTACGGGGCAGCATGTCATCATCGAGGTACATCTGTAGCTCTCGTATAGCCCTGGCCTGAGCGCTCCCTTGTGGCTTTTTTTAAAAGCTCGTCGAATCTGTCCCATGCACTGAGGTTTGCTTGAGGCGTTTGTTGTATTCGGTCATCGATGGTCATCTCTGACGGTCTGTTATTATTTATAAGACCTACTATTAAAGAATGCACATGTTTTTTTAAATCAGAGACCGCATTCTCATTTTTAAAAGACACAAGTTTGAAACGGGGTCCAGTAATGTGCATAACCCAAAGGTCTTGCTGTACTCTACGCTAGGAAATCTGTCAGTTAATCCATTTTTTAAGCTTGTGGCCACTTCGAGCACACTTGATTTGTTATGACTATCACCATACTTCCTGTGAGGTATTGGTCCCCACTAATGGAAGAAGTCACTTCCTCAAAGGGCTGTAATATTTTGCACATCTCTTCCATGATAACCCAATCATCTGAACTTAAATAAGGCCAGTCTCGTTCAATAAGTGCCATACAGTGTTTTACAGCTTCCTTGAGTAAGACAAACCGGCGTAACATAAAAAATGTAGAGTTCCACCTCGTAGGCACTTGTTGAATTAGTCGTACCGGTTCTTTACATTCCGACATAATTCTAATTTGATAGCTAAATAGCATGTCTGTTGCATTAGTGCTCCGTTTAAAGAAAGCTACTATTTTTTTTTACATTTTCCATCAACTCTTCGATTGGTCGTAGTGCGGTTGACACGACGAGATTGAGGGTGTGGGCAACACAGCCATAATGCTTCCATCCCAATTCAGATTCAATAGCTTTTACTATATTTCTTGCATTGTCCAAAATAGCGAAGTTAACTTTGTTTGTCAAATTATATTCGTCAGTCACTCTCTTTAACTCCTTTGCTAAATTGGTGCTTGTGTGACTCTCGGTCATTGATTTGCACTCTAAAAGTATTTGTTGTGCTTCAAAATCATCGTCGATGTAATGGACAGTCACGCCAATATAGCTTTCTGTCTGTGATGAGGTCCAACAATCAGTGGTCAGGCACACAGATTTTACATCCCTAGAAATCCTCATCTTGGCGTCAGTCAATGCCGTCTGGTACAATGCAGGAATCATAGCGGACGATATATTTTTTCGACTTGGTAACGAGTATCCAGGTATGTTCCTTACGAAATTTTTGAAGCCTTTGTCTTCGACTATTCTAAAAGGTTGGTAATCTGTGATAAACAATTCTAGCAAATCACGATCAATCTTTTTTCGTTCTTCAGGAGTAATTGTCTTAACCATAAAATTTTGCAAAGTTCTTTGTCTTTTCCGAGGCGGTTGAATTCTAGGATTTGGTAAAGCAGCGGCGACAAAAGTACTAGCGGCGCTGGAGGAGCCAGCGGCAGCGTTGGTAGTGACACTGAAGATGACGGCATCGGCGCCACTGGTGCTGGCATCATGGCAGATGTGCCCTGAGTATTTTGTTCAATGGTCCCCGTTTCGTCAACAATCTTTTGAACCAGGTATACTGATAGATGTGATCTTTTTAAATGGGCACCTAAGTTACCCGTAGTAGACTTGTAAGAAATATTTTGTTTACAATATTTACACACTGCAAGCACATTACTATTGTCTTTTTTTTTAAATGCGTCCATATTTCGCTTATTTTGCGCGACATATTTAAAAAAAACCTTCTAACTACCTAAACCTAACTGTTAAAAAAACTCTGTCGCCAAACAAACTAAAATTAAACAACACTAATTAAACAATACTATTTACACTTGACAATCCTAACAAAACAATGTAACAATAAAGCTTTTTAAATCACATTAATAACTTCCAGGAAAACCAAATAACTAGGTTAGGTACTAAAATATTATTACGCGCACACCGACCGTAGATACAGCGCGAGCGCGTGTCACCAAGGTCAGGTCAAGCGAACAATAAATAATAACAATTTCAACATCAATCAAGTCAAAACAAAACTCAATTTTTCAAAATAAACATCAAATAGTTGCAATCTGAATTAGACCCTATCACCTCGTTTTTAGTTTTCAATGTGCAATTCATAAAACCGTCAATAATTCAAAATCCATAACGATTCGCTTGCTTCGCGACGAATCGCTTCATCTCTTTTGCCCTTTCGACGGATCACTAAGTTAGAAAGAAAAGGAAATCAAATTCGCTCTTTCTTATTCTAACTAAGTAGTCGTACCGTAGAGTGATAGAGAGCGAATGAATATCAAAACTATCGAAAACTTAAAACTGTAAGATAGATTTCGTTTGCAGTTTGGTTAGCAAAACTAAACTCACGGTTTCGTTTCGTTCGGATTAGATTGTTTGCGTTATCGTGGTATTGTTAATGCGTTTTCTAAAAACGGTTTTCTCATATTGGAATATCGATGCGATACGATTTCTGACTGCAATCCGATTTCAGTTTCGTTTTGATATATCTATCTCATGCCTACGCGGCACTCATCTATGGTAATCAAACAAAGCCCATTTGTAGTATTATTTTTATGAAATAAATTAGAGAAATGGTGTTTAGACATTCAACATTATGTATAGATAACGCAGGTGTGTATATTGTCTCGATATCGTACACGATTTTAAAATATTTTTCATTTTATAAGCTGTGTACCAAGTGGTCTCAAACTTTTGGCCGGCAGTGTATTTCATGAAATTCAGAACATTTAGAGATAACAAATATTTTGGTATGTTTTAATACACCTGTTAATATCATCATACTGTACCTATCCCAATTACTTGAGGTTGACACAATATGTAGTCCTTTTTCATCATACTTGTTGTAAAAGTTATTGGCAATAGTTTAATAACCAGCTGCCTGCTTACTTCAATTCTTTTTGGGAATTGTTGAGCAGTCAACATCAGACTTTGTTTATCCAGGTCTTATAAGATACCTACGAGTAATGTAAGGGTTGGTAATTTTCATAGCTGCCACCACCTGTCATACCAGAATATATATATATATATATATAATTTTAGTACTATTCAAATGTAATACGTATTTTCAATTGTTTTTTTAGAAGTGGACTCCAAAATATATACTGAATTACAGCAAGATGATTGGGATTTATTAGTTGCGCATTACTTGGGAGTAGATCATGCTGGTCATAGATATGGCCCAAACCATCCTGAGATGTCACGAAAGCTCAGTGAAACTAATAGCCGACTAGAAAAAATTATAGACATGCTGCCTTCTGATGTTTTACTGTTTGTAGTTGGGGATCACGGAATGACTGAAACAGGTGGGTGTCAAAAATTTTATAGTACCTTAATATTGTATAGAGAGCAATCATTTATTGAAGTGACACTTCTTTTGAATCGTTGTGATTTCAAACCCTCGGGGAGGATGTCGGTCTTTCCTCACGCGGTGGGCCTCACGCGGTGGGCCTCTCGGCGGGTGACGGACTAATTCCCCGGTCACGTCACCCGCGGCTTCGGCTAGAGCGGCATGAGGCGCAGGTATTCGCGCCTACGCCGCACCGATGATTGCGACGAGTTCACGACGCTGCTCTGCCCAAGCGGTACAGACCTCGAGCGTATGCTGCGCCGTGTCCTCGTCGCAATCGCAGTGGTGGCAGAACGGTGTACTCTTCCTCCTAACGACCGCGGTATTAGCATCCATGCCCCGTCAAAACCTGCACCAGTCGGAAGGAGAGCACCCCGTACCGCCGCTTTAGCCACTGCATCAGCACCGGCCGGAACGCCTTGACGGTTCGAACACCGAACCGAGGCCTCTCCAGCTGGACTGCCCAACGGGCAATGACATCTCGGCGGGCGTCGACGCGTCAGGCGGTGAACTCCCTCAGAGAGACCACACCGCCCTCCGCCCGCACCCGACACCCGCCGGTATAAACCGGCGAGCATTTCCGCCTCCAGGTCCCACGGAGGAGTCCCGGCCAGGCACGCTGCCTCCGTCGACACCGTGCGGTATCCGCGTATGGCCCTGACCGCCATGGCCCTCTGTGATCGCTACAGAAGAGCCCTGAGACGGACAATCAGGGACCCCGCGCACACCGGTGCGCCGTACAGGGTCATCGACCGGACGACCCCCGCGTACAGCCGTTGAAAACAGCCCCATTCCATGTCCTTGGGCATTTTGATATTAGGCATTTAATCTTTATAGTCAAAATTCTTTGCACGTTCAATCTAGATAGGTACGTGGTGGCTAAGTTATTAAAATTATATGGAGACAATAATTATTTTAAATCTTATAGCGCATGAATTGAATTGTGGTACTTATCACACTTATTCGCTCGTGAGCGTGCGTGCGTATGCGTTTCGGCAATTTTCATCTGAAGAATGAACTCCTTGGTGACGCAAAAGCCAGTGATTAAAGGAGATCATTGAAGCAGGTGTTCAACATATAGCTGGAGTTAATATCATGTCAAAACATCGTCTGGATTTGCAACAAAATTGTCCAATTTTTTTAAATTGTGTAATTGACACTAAACAAGATCTGTGTCTGTGATTTAGCAACGAATGCTTCGTGTTATTCAACGATAGAGAGTGATATAGGAAAAGACAAAAACGAATGGAATTTTTTTTTTCTTTATGATATTAAAAATTGCATGTTGTGGATTAAATGAGCCTCAAACAGAAATATAGATTTTGAGAAGTGGTGGTCACGATTTGATGTTGCCGGCTGTGTGTCATCACAGTTTCTTATCGCACAGCAGACCCATCACTATTGATGTGTTTCGTAAACTAAAAATGAATATGCAGAATTTCGCAAATCTCCAGGCAATTTTGGTCAGCCTTTGCTATTAAAAATAGTGTAATAAATCTGTAGACATGCATCAATTATGGTTTCGCATCTTGATTGAATTTCCATAATGGAAATTCAATCAGACGCATTTACAATTATTAATTTACGTGTATAATATTGTATGGCTCTTGTACCTTTTACTTAAGTAACGTGCGCTCCAGGGAATTAATATAAACTGCCTGAAAAAATGTGAATCTTATGAAAAAGCAATAGTAGAGAATAAGAGAGTGTAGCAATAAGTAATAATTTTCATTATCATTTGAACTTATAATATTTTAAACATTTATCATTGCCAGTAAAAATGATATTTTCAAATTGTTTTAGACTCACAAGAAGAAAACAACGATGAGGGTAGGTATTCGTTAGAGTTGCTTGTAATGTAGTTAATTTTATTGTTTGTAATAATATCAGTATCAATTTTTCTTTAGCTAATCTTTTGTTGTTATGTGTGTGATTCTAAAGCATATTTTATTAGTTATTAAAAGCATTGCAAATTTTATTATTATTCCGAGCTTTTTTAATTTTGTAAGGCGCTTGGGTTATCTGTATTTTTACAGCTGTCATACAGTTGCTTCTCGTCTTGAATCACAAGTTCGTGATTGTGAGAAAAATAAGAATCGTCTTCTTCTTTTATCTTTTTAGTCCTTATTAGAGATGCGCCGACTATGACTATGGCCGACTAGCCGATTAGTCGGTTATAAAGAGGCCCAGCCGATCACGGTTTCGGGGATATTCAATTTCCTTGACGCTTTATTTACCTGCAGCTGAGCAAGTTGATGTCAGGTAGGCCGCCGGTCATAACAGTTACCAAAACATTTTAGCAATATGTGCAATGGAAACAGTGCATATCGCGTGGACCCCAAGTAAATGTGATAAGAGAAGGGCGATACTGAGAAATTATACTGTTTGTTACTCTCTGGTGCTGAAGCTATAATTAATATAATGCTGCAATATACTTGTTCGTACCGTCGCTGTGGTATTTACTCCAACTTGTATTTTATAGAATCTTTTTTGTATGATTACATAAGTAATCTTATCTAAAATGTAATGCGTATTAATGTTTATTTTTTACGTATGTGTGTACGTATTTTACGATACAGGACTATCTATTGAGAACTCTCTTCCTATAGTACCATAATAACTGTATTTAAAAGATCGATGTTTTGCAATTATAGAAGAATTTTAATTTTTTTAATAGTAATTAATATTTGTTGATTTTGACATGCTAAAGTTTTATGAAACCCATTTATTAACCGAAAAAGATAGGATACGTATATCCTGAATCTGTGATCTACTTATGTATCTTTTTCGGCTGATACAATTTATTTTATGAAGCTCGACGATATAATTTATATCTCTAGTTTGTAGTTGTATTTATTAGTTTACGCTTAATAGGTCGTTATGCATGTGAAGTTTTTACAGTCCTAAATAGAACTTTTATTTGTAGGTAAAGAAAATTCTGTACCTTGAAATTAAAACTTGGCTTGGTTTCTGTTTGTACAAATGTAGGTACACTTACAGTGAAGCCAATAACACGATGCGCTTGATGGTTAGCAAAAATATAAATAAAAAACATATTTATTAAATTATGCCATTATTTTTGCGATGGTTGTAGCTATTTTCGAATACGATTATATGAATTATCGAATTAAATTCACGGTTTTAATTAGAATTTTACCATTAATGCCAACTGTTAAACGCGTTTAGTCAATTCTTGGATTGTACGGTTTTTGCGCCATCAACATATAGTGTGGGATACTTAAGTCTATAGAACTGGATTTAAATATCCAATAAAATCTTCACGACTTCGGACAGGATCTTTTTTATATACTCTATATATCCATAGCACATAATATTATTATAACTGTTTATTTCGTAGGCGATCACGGTGGAGAGAGCAGGGCTGAACGTACAGCGGCATTCTTCGCATATCGCGGCGACGGGCTTGGTGGTAGTCTTTCAGATGTAACGACCGGTAAAGAAGTTCAGCAGACTGATTTAGCTCCTACTCTAAGCGCTGCCTTAGGAAGACCACCCCCAGCACCTTCTCTAGGCAATCTCCTACTTCCTGTATTGCCTAAATATAATACTGCGATAACTTTGCTGCATCTGAGTAATAAATTAAAACAGGTAAGACAATATAACCATAAGATAAAATGTAATTATGTTTTAAAACTCCCTTTTTCGTGAGAAAGTGAAACCGGTCATTATTTTGATTCATCATATAAGTAAACTAACAACCCGCCCTCACTTTACTTCGGTTTCAGTCGCCTTACCTTTAAGGGTGAAAGCGTAACAAACAACTTTCGCATTTATGATATTAGTAAGGATTATCACTAAAAGTCTCATCTCATCATCACTGCCCACACACGTCCACGTGTTGGAGCTTGAGCCTCATTCATTATGAAAGGGAAATTAATCTACTATACCACCCTGGTTAGACGTATTGGCCATAGGATTTTGTTTCGAGTTTCCCTTCTCTTGCTATATGCATATTATATCCCATAATCGTTTTTATGACACTCATAGGCAAGACCGCGTGGTGAATTGTATTCTTACTCCGTCACCACATGGAAGTTATTATCATTAAAAATATAAAAATTGCTATTGTAATCATATTGTTTGTAAATTTTTGTACACATTTAATTATGTCTCGAATACCATTTATATTCACATTATCTTATGCTCAACATCTATTGTAAATAGGAATTGTGATAACATTTTTAATATTTGATTTTGTATATACCACCGGTTACAGATAACGCAATATTTAATCCGCTATGGTGAAGAATCGCAACAAGTCTCCCTTGATAGACTCGCGGAGCTCATAAACGCAACCAGAGAGCAAATAAATAAAGCGCCCTTCATTGAAACAGATGAAGAACTTAACAAAT
The DNA here is from genome assembly GCA_032191425.1 of Lymantria dispar. Classification (NCBI taxonomy): domain Eukaryota; kingdom Metazoa; phylum Arthropoda; class Insecta; order Lepidoptera; family Erebidae; genus Lymantria; species Lymantria dispar. The sequence goes on from CM063455.1 coordinate 11,312,192, forward strand.
ACGTTACAGATGTTAGGTAACAGTGATTTTACAAAAACATTTTAATTTAAACTTTACCTTTACCATATATGATAAGATTTATTTTTGTTTCAGCACACTCGTCGACGACGTTCGGAATATGTTCCGCGAAGTTTGGGTTGAATTCGATTCGTTATCGATGCTTAGAGCTATGCTACTACTTCTATTGGCTATATTCTTCAATTGGTTGATGGCTGAAGGGCTACCAACGGACAGATTACCACATTTATTCGTTACTTCATTCGTACCTAGCGGACTTATGTCTATGGCTGTCTGTATTTCTATATGTTACACAGCACATTACTTTGAATATTTAGAGGATTTGGGACATTCTATAATTTTAAGCACCGGTTTAATATCAGGCGCTTTATCATTCGTTGTTGTATTGATTCATTGGGAAGGCATAACTCAGAGATGGTATGAAGCAAGACCTCCTTTTTATGAACGTTTTGCGCGTGCTGCTTTAGTTGGATCAGCCGGTGTTCTTGTAGCAAATAGTTATGTCATAGAAGAAGGAGCCGGATTAGCGTTTTTGTCCTTGAGCGTATTAGCGTTGATGGCTTATAATGTAGGTCATGTGAAAGCGTTAGGTTTGTGGGCAGTTTGTGGGGTTATTATGGCAATATCACGATTATATCGAGGGTGTAGAGAGGAACAAGGGGATTGTTGGACGTCGAATGCAACAGTATCTTCTGGTCAAGCTACTAGAGCTGCCCTAGTGCTGGCATTAGGATCTATTGCAGCCGTCATCGCTGTGGTTAGGCGGAGTCTTGGTTGGAGAGGATACGGAGTTGTTGTAGCTGGATTATTAACTTGTGCTCACTGGGCTGTAGGTTGGGGCTCTTTAGGGTCTCCAAGTCGTTCAAGATTATTAGCTCGTGGTGCTTGGTTGGTTCTCGGTACAATGTTTGGTTTAATTTGGAAACGCGAACATAGTGGGGCAACATTGCCTTTGATAGTTTGTAGTCTGTTGCTGTATATTGCGAATTGTTTAGTACTGGGGGTAACATATGCCCCGTCAGCTGCTATAGCACTTCTGTTAGGTTTTCTAGCTCTAAATATAGTTTCGATGTTGAAGACGGAAGGGTCGACAAAATTTTGTGAGTATTTTTTATTGTCTTTATAGCTGTACTCCCTTAGAGAGTAGGGTTCATATTTTTATACAAATAAATAAAGTTATATATATAAGTTGATTTTTTATGCTCATACGGTTATTTACACGATACATACCTAAAGTCGAGTTTAAATATTTGTTTGTATGTCTGTTTGTTCCGGGTAATATACAAAACAGCTGTACCGATTTTGATATTTTACTACCAAGCAGCTATATGTATAAGAAGTAACTGAGGCTATATTTTATTCCGGTATTCTCTCGAGCATGTGAACTACGCGGGCGAAACCGCGAGAATGTGCTAGTTGTACGTACATACATCTCTGTCATTTTCAATTTATAACGAGTTTTACGTATTACACGATTTCATGTAATGAAGAGGTTAAGACGTACCTCATTATTTTGCTTAATTTATGCCCTTTTTCATTAGCGACATCTAAATTCTAGGTAATATCTAGGGCAACAAAGGGCAAGTACCATTAATTTCATGTGTTATTTATAATGACTTAGGTGCTACCTAGAAAGAGTCGTTGGTGAGAATAAAATGCTGTTAAGAATTGTTTAGTACTTGTTCAATAAACTGAACTCCTTTACGTAGTGCTTAACGAAATTTGAATTTGTTACACTTCTGCTTAGCCCTTCACAGATGAAAGTACTGAGGCCTTTAACTTAGAGCTATAAAAAATGGTTTTGATATTTTCAGCTTTAACGACGCGATGCAACTCAAGTTTGGCATGCATGTGGGCATTATTGGCATCGTATAATTTCTACGGCACTGGTCATCATGCGACGCTCGGTCATGTCAGATGGGCACCTGGATTCCACGCTGGTGATCCCAACCATTTATACATAGGACCATCTATTACGGGATTTTTGGTTATGCTCGAATTGTTTGGTAAGATTTTTATTGAATTCATTTTATCAATATTATAATTGAAGGCTCTCTTAACCGTGGGTGTCGTAAAAGACATCTAAGGGATATGATATGCAGATAACATCAATGCAAGAGAAGGAAAAGTCGTCATAAAACTCTATGCCAATACGTCTGATCAGCGCGGTTATAGTAGGTCAATTTCCATGCCATTTTGGAGCAGGCCCGAGCCCAACAGTGGGACTTATGTGGGCTGAGATGAGATGATGATAAATTTAGAAAATTTTGTTTTCTTTCATACTTTTTTAATAAGCGTTAAAGATATTTTGAGATGAAATAGATCTAGAATTAAATTCGCGTATAGACCTACAATTGTCGCGAGTATTGTTCTAAAAGACTAAGGCACTAATTATATAGAAGTATTGCAAAGAAAGTAGCGGCAACTTGCGCTTTCATTGTTGCACAGGCGCATGCTTCATATTGGGACGTATATGAGCTGAAAATTAGTATTCGCTACTTATGTCGAGTTAATTAGCTCCACAAAAGTAGCGAATTCTACAATGTGACATACTACAGCTAGAGAATATTTATATGGCATCTACATATACTTTGAATCGTTTCGCGTATTTTCTAACACAGGGATGCGCAAATGGCGCAGTGGTCTTAACCACTACGCCATTTGCGCCATTTCAGTATCTTAATACTGATTTACCATGCCAAAGGCCGTGGGTTCTAATATCCATGCAGGACAATGCTTTGTTCGATCCATAACTGTTGTTCTGAGTCTGGGTGCAATTTGTGTCCATTAATTGTATATTTGTGAGTCCTCCATAACACAAAGTTAATTTCCTTAGTGCATACTGCACTTTTCCGTGTGGTGACGGAGTAAGAATAAAAATCACCACTCCCCATCTTGCCCGTGGATGTCGTATAAGACGACTAAGGGATATAATACGCATTTAACATTTATGCAAGAGAATAAAAACTCGAAATAAAACTCTATACCGACCTGTCCGACCAGCATGGTATAGTAAGGTCAATTTCCCTCCTATTGTGGAGGAGGTTCGAGCCCAACAGTGTGACGTAAGTGAGCTGAAGTGATGATGACACTGGACTTAGGTCTTCAAAAAAAACTTATTAATATTAGGTTACCTATGAAATTGCCGTTATGTATGAAAAAAATTAAACGATTTTTTTTCATGAATTCTTTATTTGTATTAATCGAAGTAATCACCCATGCAATCAATGCATCTTTGCCAACGCAGCGGCAGTTTATTCTTAAAGAAATCAGCTGGACGGGAGGCAACAAATTCTTCAAAGGCATTTTGTACTGCCTCTCGGGTATTGAATTTCTTTCCCGCCAAAAAGTTATCCAAATTTTTTTTTACAGGTGTGCAATTTATGTATGGTGCTGCGGTGCCTTTGCTAGCACTATGGGGCAAAACGGGTGCGGCATCCGTGGGCCCACGAACACAACTTGCAGCAGTCTTTTCGCTTTGCCTCAAGTTTTCATTGTGCTTCGCTATTAGGGTATGCCTGAAAATTTCTTTTTTTAGGACGTTAAGTCTAATACTTGGCCGTGTGGTGACGGCAGAATACAATTCACCATTCCCTATCTTACTCGCGTATGTCGTAAAAGACGACTAACGGATATTATATGAATATAACATCTATGCAAGATAATGAAAACTCAAAATAAAACCTTATTCCATCACGTCTGACCAGCTTGGAATATTGCGTCAAATTCGCTCCTATTAGGGAGGAGGTTTTAGTAATCCTTAGCCATAGTAATATTTAAAAATACTTCTAATACTGACATTGCTCGTGAGTATCGTAAAAGATGACTAAGGATCCCACGTAGGACAACATTTTGTGCGATCTACAAATAGTTGTTTTAAGTCTGGATGTAATTTGTATCCGTTATATATATGTTTCTCCATGTTGTGACGGAGTAAGATTACAATTCACCACCCCCTTTCTTGCCCGTGTTTCCTCCTATTGTGGAGGAGGCCCGAGCCCATCTGTGAGACTTATGTGGTGGATGAATTATGTTTGTACAGTCCCCCGCAATACAAAGATTATTTATTTCCTTAGTGTAGGGCGTTGACTTAAAAAATATTAAACTAGTAATTATATAAATATCGATGTGTGTGTAGGTATTGGCATGTGCGATCTCAGCGACGATCCACTGCCGTCATCTGATGATCTGGGGTGTGTTCACCCCCAAACTGCTGTTCGAGTGTGGCGCTTGCGTAGCCGCGCTCCTAGGTTCATTACTGGGCGCTTTGCTCACTGTCCGACATCTGCCCGAACAGCAACGTTCCAGTTGACATAAGGAGTGACTGATTGAATCTAATGACCTAATAATTGTTATATTGCACATTACACACAACTAGGTTTAATTTTTAACTAAATCTATATTAAGAAAATGATAGAAGAACAGTGTAGTGATTATACTTGTTTATGGTTTACCTGGCTGTATAGTCTGTTTCTTTTGCCTGACTGAATGGTCTAATCGAAATTAAATTGTCACAAAGCGCGGGAGCGTCAAACAGAAAGATTGAATTGGTCATATTATTATGCTTGTTAAATTTGTAGTTGTTTTAAAAGCCCATCTGAATGTTCTCAGTGATTTTTTTTAAATTGAATAGGAATCTAAGATAAATTATATTTCATTAGATATCTAGTCTGACTAGAAGATTTTTGAATGGATTTAAAGAATTTAATAACACAACTATTAATTAAAGACAAATAATGTGACTCTAGTTGTCGTTTAGTTTGTCTTATAGGAAACAAATATTTGGAATGTTATGAGTTTAATATAAATTGAAAATTTTGCTATTTAATACCTAAATCTTAGAATAATAATGTATCCTTCTGGATAGTGTCGGTACTCGAGCCATCAAAAATATGAAGCCAAAAATACTACATGCGCGCAGGCGATTACACACGTACACCACTATACAAATTATGAAATCAAATTCTGTTTTTATTAACATAAATCGTCGAAATACTTTTAAAAGTAATGATAAAAATCTTTTTAAGTTTTTCAAATGTGTTGTGACACCATTTGAATGCACAAACCGTCATAATTATCTAAATATTTTTTAAGAGTTGCGTACGTACGTGCAGTACAGTGACCTGTACATTACGGAACGGTTCCGGCGTAAGCTCCATTAGGCTTCACTTATACTTCTGTACGTTATTATTCTAATACATACAGGTGTTTCGGGTTATGGAACAACTGTTCGAATATGTTGAAGTTTAACAGTCATGGATCGTAATTAGAATGTATATTAACACAAAAAAAAAACAATAAAACATAACAGTTAATGTGATTTCATAAATGTGTCTAAGAATCTATGCCTTAAATGTTACATGTTATGAACAGGATACATGTAAGCATTGTAAGTCGCGTCGACCTTATAAGTAGGAATATTATACGAAACTATACGAAACGGCAGCGACTAACAGTCGATGATCTATCAACTGATATTAAGGCAAATTTATTTTATTGTATGAGACATTTGATTTGTATAAAACTTTTATTATTGCACGCATATGGGTATACTGTTTCAGTACTATTTATAAATTGTAATAACATCTGCACGAAATGTAACAGTTAAACAATAAATGATTTTGATTCAAAGTTTGTCTTGCTTATGCAAACGTAATCATTGATTTATTCAATTTCTAATGAATATTTAACAAAGTACGAACATGTTGCAGATTAAGTATCACTGACTTTCTACATTTCAATTAGATTCACACGAAAAAGCGATGGCAAGAATGAAAACTTTCATCATCATCATCATCATCGCAGCCCACATACGTCCCACTGTTGGGCTCGGGCCTCCTCCACAATGGGAGGGAATTTGACCTACTATACCATGCTGGTCAGACATGTTGGTATAGGGTTTCATTTCGAGTTTTCCTTCTCTTGCACAGATGTTATGTGCACATTATATCCCATAGTCGTCTTATACGACATCCACGGGCAAGATAGGGAGTGGTGAATTGTATTCTTACTCCGTCACCACACGGACAATGAAAACTTTACATGTCTCTAATTCATTAAGGAATCGAATTTCGTTTCGTTTGAATCGAAATCGATATTTTTAAATTAAATTTTTTTCATGGTTTCCTGCCACCATTGCCTAACTCCAGTTTGACCAGTTGTTCCATAACCTTATACACCCTGCATAAATATATATATATGGGTCATAGAAAAGCAACGGCAGCAACATCAATGTTTGATAGGCTTTAATCGATTTTTTATATTTCATCACATAATTACTTCCTCAAGAAATAGGTTATAGACATTGATGGCAAATAGTATTAAATAGTATTATTAATATATTCTGAAAATAAATATCGCAATAAGTTTATAATTTGGTAAAAATAGCTAATTAAATATTGATAATGCTGTTTTCTGCGTTGATAGAGTAAGGGATATAATATGCATATAAGATCTGTGCAAGAGAAGGACAATTCTAAATAAAACCTTATACCAATATGTTTGACCAGCATAGTGGGGTCAATTTCTCCTATTAGTGAGGAGGCTCGAGACTATCAGTGGGACATGTATAAGCTGACACGAAACAAATACTGTATTTTTATTTCAGAATTATATATAATTGCTTTTAGATGACTCATATAATAGTTTTTTTATTTACTAGGAATTGTTGATTGTTTATTTGTATATCCTTGCATACAACACTGTACAAACTTACCTCACTAAGTTATGATGATTGCTTGTCTTAGCACAAAGAGTAATTATTATGACAATTTTAACCAACGACGCCTCAAAGTTCAGGTTATATAAATAAATAAGGCAATACTAGAATTACTATTTGTACCTATAATTTGGGCGTCATTAATAGGTATTTAACGTTATTGGTTTATCAATATGTGGTTATTAAACTAATACCAATATAATCTTTCCAAGACATTTTTTTTTCAGTTTTGCTGGTAGGGGTCATTTCTTAATTACGTAAGGGTCCCCGGGTAGTTAAAAAAATCTATACATGCCTAATTCTTAGAGGAGGTTAAAACTCATTCTTACGTAATATTTTTCAAGTCAACATTTATTATTAAAAGTTTATTTAATTTCGGATGCTGAACGATTTTCTTCATTCCATCGATTTACATCTTATTTTAAAGGTTGAGAAAAATCGTTAAACTCCTTATGTAATTAATGAATGACCCTTTAGCGTTCTTATTTTGCATTTACCTGAATGATATTAAAATTTAATTTACTAAGGGGAATTGCTGTTTACTAGGCAGGTTTTATGTGAATTTGATCGAATAAAAATTATAGATGCAGCAAAATATATAGAATATTGCGATACTAGTATTATAACACTGAATAATAACTCACCTGGTTTTAGTTCATGTTCCTCCTTATAATAAAGATTAAATTATGTGTAGCAAGTTGGCAAGTTAATATTTTCTAAGTATTAAATATAATCGAGATGCTAGTTTAATATCAAATAATTACAAGTCCGTTCAAGTAATTTCATTAGTATATGCTGAGATTTGATTATTTAAACAAAATGTATAAAACATTAATCTATACACTTACCTATGTACTTATTTCTTAATAGGTAGTCAGTTTTTGTATTGATGGTATATAGCAAAGCCCTCTATAGTTTTTATTTGGTCAGTAATAATGACATCTTGTATTTTATGCAACTATTAAAATAATATAATGGAATGTGAAAAACGTCTGAACATAGTTTTTGACTAAGATTGTTTATTGTAGATATTAATAATATAATCTGTATATTATTATGTTTTAATAGTATATTGGAAGATGCAGATAAAGTCTAGGGCCAATGGACCATTATTGTTTTCATAGCCGTAATGTCGTAACTATGAAGGCTAGTATCTAATGACGTACAGGTTCGAGTGGACGAAATGATAGGTCATGGCGTGTTCTGAAATTGCGAGTGGCTGTCAATTTTATTTAGATTAATATTTTACTTTGATATATATATGATTTGATATATATATGTGTGTGCTGTGTGGTAGCGGCTTCGAATACTACCAACCCTTGCTTTGCTCGTGGGTGTCGTAAAAGACGACTAAGAGCCCTAGATTGACCCGGACCAACTCCATCTGGTACCATTTGGGTCAACGATTACATTTCCAAGGAGGGTTGACGTCAGGCAGGCGGCCGGTCATAAAAGTCTTTGCCGAAACGTTTTGCAATATGTCAAAACAGATTACATATTGCGTCGACCCCAAGTAATTGGGATAAGAGCAAGATGATGATGATGATTTGATATATATATGTGCATATAATGGGGCTAATAAGTAACATAGATACATATTGCCATACATAATTCAGTAGAAAATTGTTATTATTTCGTCATTAGTGACAGACACTTCAATTTTACTCATTTGTATAACAGTCACTTGCGCTTTATATGTTACTGTAACACGGCTAGAGCCTATCTAACATCATTTGAGCTATGTGCATCTGGCATGCATATATGTCACATATAATTGTGCTTTAACTTCTGAGTCCATGCGTATGACTTCAAACAGTGTCGCACTGTATACGGGTTTTAGTTTGTGGTTGTTTTACTTTTTCAATAGTTATGCCATAAAATTGCATTTTTATACAGATGTGGAAAAGTATTTTTAAAATTATTTATAATTATTAGACAAACACTGCCTTGTAATTGAATACATTTAAAATAAGTTTTTTTTTTACATATTTAAATGTACATTTAAGTTTTATAAAAACGTCAGTATTTGTTATAATTATATTCAGAGAATTACAATAAATTATGTACATTTTAAGTAGAATATTTATTTCAATTTACCTATTATTGTAAAAAAAGCAGCGTGCGTAATCGTCTCACGCTGTTATGTAAAACTTAATTGAAATTTTCACAGATGTTGAATTACTTAAAAAAATCAAGTCACGCTTCCGCAAAGAATGACATTCGAAAAGAATGAAAACAAAAGCCGAATGGATGAACAACAATGTCATATCGTCAGTTACGATGCTGGTACTTAACTCTTTTGTAACGTGTTTTTATTTCAACCTAGGGCCTTCATGAACCCCATGGGCTTGCTTTATGTCGATTAGAAAGAAGAAGAAAGAAAACATTTATTTTGTTCTCGTTGGATCTTATAAAAACACAACTAAAAAGAGCTTCTTACATAAATTGAAATAATTTAAACGAGGAACAAAAAAAGCTATTGGCTCAGCTCGTGCTACTTCTACTTAGAGAAATAGCGCTGGTATTCTGCCAACACCTGGTATATATGCATATGATAAAAATAATAAAAACTTAATTAGTATGATAATGTGCATGTGTGAATGTGCGTGTATGTTTGGTATGCGTGGCTGTGTAACGATGTAATACATTTTAAATACGATGCATACATATATGATATATATAAAACAATAAAATATGTATATTATTGTATACTGATTTACTCGATACTTAAAAAACATTTATGGTCAATAGGACAGAATAGTGTTGAATTCCGCACAAGATATGCTAATGAATTTGCAAATTAAGTAGGTGTAGTTTAAACTTTTCTTTAAAACAATTTAACGATTTTGAATCACGTAAGGGTGGAGGTAAGTCATTCCAATATTTTGTGGCGGAAAATTTAAAACTACCGCGGAATGAAGATGTGCGATGTATTGGAGTATTTAAAAGGTATGATGAAGCTCTAGTTTTGTATTTATTAAGAGAACAAGACCAATTGAGTTTATTATAAAGGTAAGTGGACTTTTGAGATAAAATTATACCGAAAAGCAAGGTAGCTAAGTGAAGTTTCCTGCGTGATTCCATTTTCAGTATGTTGCGCATGTTTAAGAATGGCGTAACATGAGACCGTGGCGCAAGAGTATAACAGAACCGAATACAAGCATTTTGTACACGCTGAATAAGTCTTTGAGTTCTACTGAGTAGACACGGTCCATATACTATGTCACAATAATTCAATTTAGACAGTACAAGTGACTCATAGAGCATAATACGCATATCTAAGTTAATGTAAGGTCGAATACGATACATCAACCCAAGTCGATAAAAACAGTTACGTACTGCTTCGATTACATGGGTTTCAAATCGGAGTAATCCATCAAAAACCATTCCGAGATTCCGAGCTTCTAATACCTGCTCAATTTGTTGTTCATTTACTAAAATATTGAGGTTATTGTTTTTTATTTTCTTAATGACATCTGATGAGCCTATGATCATAAATTTTGATTTATCAGGATTAAGTAACAATGAATTCTTTTTTGACCAGTCGGTAATTCTTTTTAAATCTTCGTTTAAATTTACAGTGCAACCTTAATATAACAAATCCGACGGGAACTCGTAAATATTCGTTATATCAAGAAATTCGTTAAACTGAGGTTTGTTATATTGAGGTAAGGTTGGTCTAAAATTTTTTATAAAGAGGCCAAGAAATAGTTTTGATCACCTCAACATTTTTGCATTCAGCAACTAGAATCTTCAACAATAGTGATGAGCACTATTTACATTATTTCCCATCAAACGACTTCCAATTGTTTTACGAAAAACACGTGTCGGAACCTGTCGCGACTGAATCACATACTATGGGACTAAGGGTCATATAGAGGTATTTACACTTTTTTGATAGTTGAAAATTCGTTATAAAGAGGAAGTTCGTAAAAAAATTTGTAATGTAAAGGTATTATTTACACTGACTCTTATGGACAATTCAAGGGGATTAGAAAAACTTTGTTAAATCGAGGAAGTCGTTAAATTGAGGTTCGTAATATTAAGGTTGCACTTATGTATTCAGATGTATTTTGTGGCTGAAAGGAAGTATATAACTGGAGATCATCAGCATATAAATGATACCTACAATTGATTATAGCGCTAGATATATCAGCAGTGTATATAATAAAGAGTAATGGACCTAGAATTGAACCCTGGGAAACACCTCTATCCACTGGTTTAAGTGAAGATGTAGCATAGTTATCTTCTCCATCTTTGCTGTTCGCAAGAGCAACGAACTGGTGACGGTTACTTACGTAGCTGTGAAACCAACGCACTGTTTCTACATCACAGCCATAATATGAGAGCTTTGAAAGTAGTAGAGAGATATTAATAGTGAAATGCGCGTGTGAAATCGAGTAAGGTAAGCAAAGTACCCTTGCCTTTATCTCTAGCTTCCAGCATATTATCAACAACATCAATTAAGGCAGTTGTAGTACTGTGTCCCACGCGAAAACCAGATTGCTGCGCGGGTAAGATATTATTTTCCTCTATATACTTCCTAAGCTGATAAAATACTACTTTTTCTAGGATTTTAGACAGACATGGCAGGAGGCTAATTGGGCGCAGATCTTTGATACATGTTGGATTTAATTTTTTCGGAATAGGTTTAACTATAGATGTCTTCCATAGCTCGTGCTCGGGCTGCATCGGCTATCTCCGAGGGAGCTCGAAAGAATGTAAGCAAATCGAAAACAACTGCATCATCGAGCTTGACCCCTACTACAATTAGTGAATACCCGGCGCATCATTCCGTAAGTGATAACCGTGATGTGATCGAGACACGCGTGAGTTCCAACAAAGAGAAGGACGATAACTGGATCGAGGTACGCCGCCGTTCTCGTAAACGAACGAATGAGAACGTGACTCGTGGTACTGCCTCGCCTACCCCCACTTCACTACTTGCAGCGGAACGTAGAATATACCTGCATTTGTATTATTTACAAGTCGGAACGTCAGTTGCGCAGGTGTTAGAACTTTTAATTAAAATCTGTCCGGATACTCACTGTACTGCAGAAGCACTAAAATCGCGGGGTGATTACGCCTCATTTAAATTATGCGTTTTAGCTAAGCACTTAGAAATGTATATGTGTGCCGACAACTGGCCTGAAGGTATTTGTGTGAAACGGTGGCAGAATGGATTTCGTAAACAAGGTGTACAAACCTCCTAAGCCCAAACGTTATACGTTGTTCTATCAAAATGTTAGAGGTTTGCGATCTAAGTTAAATGTGTTCAAAGCATCTGTGTTAAGTGAATGTTCTGATTTATATGCATTAACTGAGACTTTCCTAACGAGTAGTGTAAAAGACGGGGAAGTGTTTCCTGACGGGTACACTATTATACGTCGCGACCGTGCTAACGATGCCGGTTGGGGAGGTGTATTATTGGCGGTTCGCGCACATTATACTGTCCAACAAATATTGAATATTGATAATTACACTTATGATATGGAAGTTGTAGTAACTGTTGTAAATTTGAATTATAAGCGAATTTTGTTGTGTGTTGTATACATTCCACCTAATTCCACAGATGAAAAATATATCAACATTTTTACACTACTAGAAAACGTAATTGAGAAATATTCAAAATTAGATGTCGTCATAATAGGTGATTTTAATTTGACTTCATGTAGTCAGAATGTAAATCTACAATTCGCTTATCTATTATCTTTTTGTAAATTGAACCAACACAAAATTAGAAATAGTTATGGTAATATGTTAGATTTAGTACTGAGCAATCTGGGAGGTGAGTGTGTGTGCATAGATAGCACTGTTGAGCCGCTTGTGCCGGCGGACGCGCATCATCCACCGTTCTGCGTGCGTCTGAGCGTACCGCGACTGGCGGCCGAGCGGATTCGACCGCCTCCGCTGCAATACACAACACCACAACACGACACACCACAGTGGAACTTCAAAAAGGCAGACTTTAACAATTTATATGAGTCCTTTGCTTCGATATCATGGTCCACGGTACTAGATACTAACAACGTTAATAACGCCTTAGATGTTTTTTATTCTCATCTTAAAACTAATCTCAACGCTAACGTGCCCATAAAAAGGCACATCACTGGTTTTGGAAGGTTTTTATATCCAACGTGGTATACTTCTGAAATTATTGAGAATATCAAAAGTAAACATTTTCATTTAAAAAAGTTCAGAAAATTTCAATTAGATTTTAATAAAGAAATGTTCAAATATTATAGGCAACGGACGAAGGAATTAATAAAGATAGCACATGCCAACTTTATACACCGTACTGAAGCAGGTATACGGAGAGACCCAAAGACCTTTTGGAACTTTATTAAGAACCAGCGTTCCTCGCGAAACTTTTGTTCTGAATATGAGTACAATGGCAATATAATGTCTGGATTAGATGCTGCGAATGGTTTTGCAACATTTTTCAAATCTATGTTTTTAACAAATGTGCCCACTTTTTCAACAAATGTCCCAAAAAACTATGAAGATAGTAACTTGTGTTCTTCGCGCATTAGTATCGATCACATTAGCAAATCCGATTTATTGCAGGCAGTAAAACGCTTGAAGGTTCGATCTGCTATCGGACCCGATGGTATACCCGCCTATATTATAAAAGATTGTATTGGAGTACTACAAGTGCCTCTACATATTTTGAATTTAGCCGTAAAAACAGCTACCTATCCCACGCTATGGAAAATTTCGCGTGTTACTCCGGTACACAAGGATGGTTTAAGGTCTAAAATAGTTAATTAAAGGCCAATTGCCGTACTCTCAGCATTAGCCAAAGTGTTTGAGTACATTTTAAATCGACATATTACCATACAGTTTAAACAACAATTTCATGAGTGTCAGCATGGGTTTAGAACGGGTAAGTCAACTACCACCAATTTAATAAACTTTGTTGACTATTGCGTTACCGAAATGGACCACAATAGGCAAGTGGACGCCGCATACTTTGATTTTAAAAAAGCTTTCGACCGCGTACACAACAATGTCCTATTACAAAAACTAGACGCTGTTGGATTCACTCCTAAACTTACAAAATTATTTGCTAGTTATTATACTAGTCGAATTCAATACGTGCAGCTAGGTAATTATCACTCTGACTCATATTTCACTCGCTCTGGTGTGAGTCAGGGCAGTGTCTTGGGCCCAACCCAGTTTTTAATCATGGTCAATGACTTGCCCAGTGTCATCTCTTCGGCACAATGTCTCATGTTTGCAGATGACCTAAAACTGTTTTTGGGCATAAATTGTACGAAAGACTGCGAAGCGCTTCAGCGGGACATCGATAGTGTTGTTGCTTGGGGTGCGCGCAATCACCTAGAGTTTAATACGGCCAAATGTAAAACCATAACGTTTACTCGTTCACGAGCTCCACGCACATACAATTACAAAATATCTGGTGTACCGCTGGAGCGGGTCACTCAAATCCGCGACCTAGGCGTTACACTAGACTCGTGTCTAACTTTTAACACGCATATCGCAAACATATGTAAACAGAGCTATATGTCCCTAGGCTTTGTGATGAGACAATCATCCCTATTTCAAAGTAAGAGTACTAACATTGCGCTGTACTTTTCTTTCGTTCGTAGTATTTTGGAGTATAACTCCATAATCTGGGACCCACATGAGGTCAAGTACAGCGTGATGATTGAACGTGTACAACGTAAATTTTGCAGATTTTTATACAAAAAGTTATACGGTTATTATCCATATTTATATCCGGCGCGTTAGGTCTCGATACTCTCGCATTAAGACGTAAGTGTGCTATATTATTACATTATTACTTATTATTTAATAATAAAATTGAAAATTCATATATATTATCGCATTGTTCGCTATTAGCACCAAACCAATATACACGGCTTCGTTCACGTCCCCTGTTCGCTCTACCACAGGTGCGTACGTGTACTGCACAATATGCACCTACTAGTCAGGCTATTGCGTTGCTAAACTCACTGATTACTCACTATCCGCAAGTTGATATATTTTTCACCAAATTCGATCTATTCTTAAAATTTTGTTTGTATTTTTTATCTTATAATTTTACTTTTAAATTATAAAAGTGTAATGGCTCTCTACACGTTTTGGGAGACTGTAAGTGTAGTAAGTAGTTGAATGATTAATAAATAAATAAAATAAATAAGTCAGGGAATGAAGAGGTTGTTATTGATTTATTTATAATTGTTGTAATAGCAGTAATAGTGTGTGGAACTGTCAATATTAACATCTCAAGAGATATATCGTCCACTCCAAGGGCATTCGATTTAAGACCCTTAATGATCTTCATGATCGTATCTTCACTAGTGGGACTTAAATGAAAACTACCTTGACCAAATTTGTTATGTTCAAAATAGGTTAAGTCAGAAATGGAAATGTCATTACTGCCCTGAACGTTCAAAAAGTGGTTATTTAGCATTTCTGGATTATTATTAAATAATGGAGAATCAAGATGTTTGCTATTTTTGTAGCTAATGACAGATTTTAAGTTCGTCCATAACTTTTTGGATTTTTAATGTTATTATTTATTTTAGATCCAAAGTAAGCACACTTTTCACTTTCAATTGCAGCTTTGACTAGGCGCTTCAAGTCTTTATATGATTTATGGTAACACTCTGTTTGCCTTAATTTAAAATATTTATCGCGTAATTTAATCATATCTTTAACTGTGTCTGTTATCCAAGGGCATTTATTTTCTCTAGTCAAAGTTTTTTTCAGGGGTGCATGAAGGTCAAATAATGTTAATATATATTTGTTGAACATATCTACCATAGAATTAACGTCATCGAGGTTTACAATTTGATTCCAGTTTATATTACTAACGTCTTCATCAAAAATATCCATCAGTACGTCTTTTATAGGCCGGTAGCTTATCCAACGAGCTGGCAGTTTTTCTATTTTGAAACTCATTTCTATTGCTATCATAGCATGTTGGCTAAGTTCTGGTTTATATAATACGGTGGTCTTGCAGACATGCGAGTCAGTACATATGATATCAATAAGTGTTTTACTGTTTTCAGTGAAGTGTGTAGGTTCTATAATCACATTTATAAGATACTACATTGTAAAAAATTACTCAGAATTTTGCTTTTATTGTCATTTAAATCTAACATATTGATGTTGAAATCACCCAGAAGAATGATTCTATCAGCTCCTAAAAAGGAAGAAATAGAGTCGGAAATGGCATCTAAAAGGATATTAACGTCGAGCCAAGGAGGTCTATATGCGGTTCCAATAATGACAGATTGAGATTTCATTGTTGTCTTAATCCACATCTGTTCCACATTAGTTATGTGAGGATGAGTTAAAGTACGTGCAGGAATGTCTCGATGTATATAAAATCCAACTCCGCCACCACGCCCTCGGTGAAGGTTTGACGGACGTGGTACATGCCTAAGCCGATAATAAGGTACTGTTGACGCACGACCTTCTTCTCCCTCTCTAAGCCAAGTCTCATTAATTGCCATAATGTCAACTTTAACCTCATCCATAGCTATTTATTACTGATCTAAATTTTAATATTCATTATTTTTAATAAAGTTATTTAGTTAGATACTTTTTAAAGTAGATGAATTGGAGTCTTCCCTATCTGGACGAAACAATAAAAAAAACCGCAATCTGGACTTACGAGGTAAATGCCCCCTTGGTGCCAAAGCATTCACTTACCCTTAAAGGCACCTCAAGAAATACTTCAAAATAAAGATAATGAACACGATGGATTTAAAAAATAAAAAATAGTTGAATGCTGAATAAATATTTTTTACTTTCATTTTTCAAACGCGATAACTATACTGTCTTTTGTCAAATATAGAAACTTATTTAAAAATAAGATACACATCTCAAAACCTTTTATATATTTTTTAAGATAATAAAATAGCCACTTAGCTACAAAGATATTTTAAAATAAAAGCTTGTGATAATTAGCACCTTCACTCACCATATGAAATAACTTTAGACAAAAGGACCTGATTTTAAAAAGTTTTATAACCCATCATGTATTCACACAGCGGTTTGTTGTATAAATTACAAATCACGTGGTGCTTGACGTTGGAGTTGTAGGAGGTACGTATGGTTTAATGAGGTATTCAGAGAAGGCGCTCACAGCAGATGCACCCCGCACTTCCTTATCCAGTAACGGTAGTTTAGTCACATGGAAGTCTTCATACAAATCTGCGATTTGCTCGAGATATTTTTCTTGTACTTTATGTCTTGCCGCACAGAGATCACAAGGAGCAGATGTACGTAGTAATAACTGGTTCACAATTATATTATGCGTATCAATACCACATCTTGTAAGTTCCTGTACTAAACGCTCTGTCTCATATAATGATAGGAATTCTGCTATACATACACAGACAAATGTTGTTTGGTTAGGATCTTTGAATTGAGCATTTACTTGTCTTATAACTGAAAGCATCTCATCCATTTTGTTACTAAACATGTCCGAGTTGAATTCTGCTAAACCAAATAAAGTGGCTACTTGATTGATGAATGGTGAAACCTGCAAAAGTTATTATTGATTAGATTATTCTACTTGAAGAGATCCATGTCTAACAGTGAATATAAACAGGCTAAAGGGAGTATTGATGCTTTTGAGAGAATTGACTATTGTATTCTTATGACTATTGACTACAGTAGACTCCCGGTAATCCAACAAATGTTTTGCATGGCAGTGTCGGACTATCGAATTTGTCGGATTATAGAGTACTGCCTCAGAACTCCTTATAGTCTGCCTTTTTTTACAAAAGAGTACCTTGTAATCCGACTGACAGGTACGTATATGTAATATACAATGAAATATTAAACACTGAAGGCATGTTAGGCCGTACCGCTATTACATGTAGTCAAATTCAAACTAAAACAATCAGAATCAAAACAAAAGCACAATAGTAGTGCCGTGTACAAGTTGTAACCTGTTCAATCAAGCATAACTTACATTAGCAAAAGTTGACGAAAAAATATTCAATAATACTAGACATGTCAGATTACAAGGAGTACCAGATTAAACAGGGGCCTCTTTACCGGGGGTCCACTGTATTGTTTTCTTATATGTATACATATAAGAAATAATACACATATATAGTTTCACTGTATAATCAGATAAGAATACAATTGTCGCCATTTCTTGCTTGCCCATAGGTGTCGTCAAAATTGGTTAAAATTCTCGTCAGGAGAGTGGACAGCAGCTTTCTCCTGAGAAATACACCATTTCTCTGTGATTGCCAGCCCCCTACCAAGTAGCTATACTAATAATTTCTGAGGGAGACCTATGTTCAGCAGTGAACTGCAAGAGATTGAGATAATGATACATATATAATCTACAATCATAACCTTTGATTTAAGACGCATGAGTTTGCCCAGTCCTCTTTCAACAACCTGTGGAAATGATAAAAGACGCAGTGTGTGTCCTGTAGGGGCAGTGTCGAATACAACAGCACTGAAGTTCATACCCTTCACCAGCTTCATCACCTGCAAATCACAAATAATCATAATTTTTTTATGTCATCATCATAGCTCATAGACGTCCCACTGTTGAGCTTGAGCATCCTCCACAATGGAAGGGAATTTGATCTACTATACCATGCTGGTCAGACATATTGGTAGGGTTTCACTGCGAGTTTTTCTTCTCCTGCACAGATATTATGTGCATATTATATCCCACAGTAGTCTTTTATGACATCCCCGGGTAAGATAGGGAGTGGTAAATTGTATACTTCTTCATCACACAGAAATTATGCCCATGCGGTATTAATATTGATTCTGATCTACTTTGATCTTAGCAAAAAAAATCATTGAACAGAGTAAAACTATGGTTTTATTTAATAGATTAAGTCTGTTTAAATAATAAAGAGAATAATAGTTACCTCAGCGTAACTCATAGCTTCGTCAATACCAGGGAAAGCACCTACTATTTCTTGCATGACTCCTTTACCAAGTTTCATTGCTTCAGTTTCTCCTTCAAAGTACTCTTCTGGCAGTTCTGTAAGGCCTACATTGGGATCTATCTCCATAGCAAATAAATTAGTGAATCCTTTCACTTTAGTAGGCACCTATAAATAATAAAATCAATGGTAAACACTTTAGCCTACACTTTCAATGAAGCAAGCATGAACTATATAAAATGAAAACTTCAATACAGATGTTTTAAAACTCCTAAGGAATAAATATTTATGCCATATAAGAGGCTTAACAAACATATATTTAACAGTACCCATTGACATTCAGACTCGGTACTCATATGAATTGCACAAAGAATTCACCTGCATGTGATCAAACCCATAATATTTGGCCATAATAATTGGAGGTTGATACTTAATATGCATTCTGAATAAATAAATTTAAATATATATCCATTAATCTGTTAGCCTATAAATGTGTAATGAACAGCATTGCTGCTGACAAGTGTATTTGGTTAATTGTTATCATGATTCTAGATTCTATTGGTTACTTTCTTTGTTTTACTTTCCCCTTACTGGGGTGGTTTATTCGACTTCCATAAGGGGTGGTAATAATTATATTCTTAATCTGTTATGCCACAAGATCTACGTAGTATCAAATAAACTTATAAGATATACTTAATATCTAATAAACTTAGGACAAATCACTGGATTGCTATTCACAATAAATATACTTTTTACGAACTTTTATGAATGCACTAGTAACAATATCAATTAATACATAAATACAGAGTTAGAATATTGCTTACATTGTTAAAATACAACTTACCTTTGAGAATTTTTGGTCAAATGCATCAGAAATATTATGAGCTGGATCTGTGGAAATTATGAGGACAGAATCGCGAACCTTTGATAATTGGATTGCGAGGCTGCAGCTGAAAACAATAATGTCGAATTACTAATTAGTTACACTGTACTTAATAAATCTATTATCTGTACTTGCCTGCATGTAGTCTTTCCAACACCACCTTTCCCTCCAACAAAGATCCATCGCAAAGATTTCTGGTCAATAACATTCTTTAGAGAAGCTTCCAATTGCTCAAAATCGTTATCCATTTTACAGATTAAATAATTTTAACAAATTATTAAATGTAATTCAAAATAATTGATCTACGTAGATACTACGTACAATCGAAAAACAGAACTTTTACAAATATGTCACATCACATTAGATACGTGACGTCATACATATGCATGGTATTGCCATGAATCTTAGTTTAGTTAAGCACTTTATGGTTATAGTAGCGTGATCACTTTTAGTAGATTTTTCATACTCATTAAAATTATTTAGTAAATTGCATTAATATATTGAGCTGTTAAAAACACTATATAAAACTTTGTACTCATAAAGATAATTTAGACACTATTTGTATGGTTAGTAGTCTGATATGTTTATATCTTTGTTGCCCAAAATATGTCTTTGAGTCTTCTTCTTCTTTTGTCTTGGCAATCAGCTACTACATAATACGAGCCATTTTAGCCAGTGTCCAGTTATAATTTTCTTTTCAAATTATCAGTTCCTTCATGTCAGTAATGGTCCGTCAGTAAGTCAAAGTGTGACCTTCAACAGTGTAATGGCCACTGTTAAGGGTATCTTCTGTGAATTTTGGTAGAAACAAAAAGGTATGTATAGCAGTTTTATATCATTTTCACTACACCTCAGCAGTTTTGCCGCTATATATTACATAAAATGCTATCAAAATTATTTAATATAACACGTTAAAATACTAAGATATTGAATACAATATAAGAACAACACATGACACTTCCAGATTCCCGCCAAAACCCTCATGTCGTTGAGTCAATTAAAATAAACCACATCGACCTAGTTTTCACTAAATTTTCTACAGTAATTTCTTAAAAGTTATTGACTCTTGAATTTTGGTTAGAAGTAGCATGAAACGCTTTTCATTATTGTGATCTCAGTTCATACTACTGATAAGCTTAGGTCTCCTGTACAATTGGAAAGAAAGTGACCTATTATACCGCACTGGTCAGATGTGTTGGCATAGGGTTTCATGTCAAGTTTCCTTCTCTTACATAGATATTATCTGCACATCATATGCCTTCGTCCCTACGGGGAAACTAGTGCTTTACTTCTTGCAAAATTTCCATGTTAGTGTTTAGGATGTTATATTAAATAATGTCTTAAAGATTTATATTTATTTATATTCTAAAGAGTAGTGCATATGATTTAAAAGTGATTTAGGTGTGCTTTCATGTTCTGCCGTACTTCCTAGAGAAACTTTCCATTCCTTGGCCAGTCATCATCTCAGTTCATATACGTCCCATTGTTGGGCTCGGGCCTCCTCCGCTATGGGAGGCAAATTGACCTACTGTACTACGCTAGTCAGACGTGTTGGCATAGAGTTTTGTTCCGGGTTTTCCTTCTCTTGCATAGATGTTATATGCTTATTATATCCCTTAGTTGTCTTTTACAACACGGGCAACAGAAGGGGTGCTGAATTTTATCCTTACTCCGTAACTACAAGGATAACTCGAAGCAAGGTCTATACCAACTAGTGTAACCGGTATAGTAGGTCTACTCCCTCCAATAGTGGAAGATGCCTGGTGCTAATTCTTCGTGCTATGTTGGTTACACCCGTTGTTCTGTGAATTTCCGTATTTCGGATTCTATCTTACAGAGAAATTCTGAGCATAGCCTGCTCCATACCGCACTCAGCGATTTTGAGCTTGTGTTATAAGGCCTACAATTAGGGAGCACGCTTCGGTGCCGTAAGTCATCACTGGTAATACACACTGGTCGTAAACCTGCTTTTAGACACTGAGGTATTTAGGTCGAGAAGATCCTCTTAAGTTTCCAGAATACTGTCTAACCGAGTTAGATTTGTCGCTTGAACTCTTTCTCGAAATTGAACCTACCTAATTGGCCTGTTTGTCCAAGGTAAACATAATGATCGACAAGTACGAGATTCACATTGCTAACTAGGTTCGGTACAGAACATGCCTTGTGTCTTGTCCATATTAAATTTATTCGTAAACTCACTAGTTGGAATACCCTGCCAAGATAGTTGAGTATGGCGCTAACGTCCTTCATGGATTCTGCCATAACGATGATATCGTTTCCAAATCGAAGATGAGTGATGTGTTCGCCGTTGATGTTGATATCGAGTTCGGTTCAGTTTAAGAGATTCGCTGTGATGTCATTGCCCGTTGGGCAGTCCGGCTGGAGAAGCCTCGGTACAGTGCCAGGACCGTCGAGGCCTTCCGGCCGGTACTGACGGAGTGGTTGGAGGGACGCACGGGGTGCTGTCCTTCCGGCTGGTGCATGTCTTGACGGGGCACTGTTGCTTTGCTAAGTACCTGCACACGACCGTGAGGAGGAAGAGCACACCAGCTACCACTGCGATTGTGACGAGGACATGGCGGATTTATTCCGTCACCCGCAGAGAGGCCAGACCGCGCGTCGCCTCTTCGTGACCCCAGATGGAGTCGAGCGGCGTGTACGCTAACCATGGCCCACCACTAAAAAAAAGAAAATAGGCTAAAAGTCTCAAGATATTTTCCAGTGCAGTGGTGACCAGTTTCAGAGAGATGACGTTTCCCCCTTTCATGCATTTCTGCAATTGGATCGGTTTTGTACTCTTATCTCGGATACGGACTGACATTCTGGCGTTTCTATACAAACACTTTACTGTACTTCGATATATTGATGGTCGATTTGGCACCGCTAAAGGGACTGCAGCACCGATCAAGTTTTGACTGAATTAAAGGCTTTCTCATAGTCTATAAGCGCTATACACAAATTCCGATTGTACTCGCCGGTCTTTTGGATAATCTGCCGAAGCGCGCGGACGTGGTCTATGGTGCTATAGCATTTTCAAAAATCAGCTAGTGGGTCGATTTGTCGAAAACAACTTCTAGAGGTGGCTGGTGGTGACTCGAGAGTGAGATGGGTCTGTAGTTCTGTAGAAGAGACTTGTCGCCCTTTTTGAAGAACAGCAGCATCAAACTCCTGTTTCCCGACTCTGGGACGTCACTCCCCGAATACTTACACCAGCAAATTTATGCCTTTCTATTCTAAATCCAGTCGGATATTAAATTGTATTTTACATTTCAATCAAGTTCAGCATAACTTAATTAAAGCTTAATAAATTCTTAATTGTTAAGATTTACAAATTGTAATTAAATCTCTCACAAACTGATTCTGTTATAATTTTTCAAACATACCTTTTGTATGTATACATGCTTATGTATACATACAAAAGGTATGTTTACTTATAACAAACAATACTCTACTTCACTACCAATAACGATTAAAATGCAAGCAATTATAAGTAAGTCAAAATATTTGTATCGTTATAGATACCAATGCTTTGCGATACACACACACTGACATGGTCAAGCACTAACACTTTCTACTTTGGGCACATATTACACATACTACACAGATTGTATTATTATCCCTTGTTTTTCTCTTCAATAACATAATCGCTATCCTCTTAATGACTAAGTTCAACTGATCATTCTGTTTAAACTTTTTGTTTGTAAGCTAGTGAGAGCCTGGTGATTCGCGTCACACAGGTTTACCCTAGTACGGACACCAGCCCCTCACAAAGACTCGTAAAGTTGTATATTTTCGAATGCATATTACTTAATGCTATAAATCTGATTCTTCGTGAAGAGAAATAAATATCTATTATTATTATTAATGCTAATTTGTATGGGAATTGGAGCAGCGCAGCGCCTCTATTGGACAATAGGGGCACTGTTCAAAATTCTTACAAACTGTGACAGCCCACGTTTGTGAGCCTGAGCGTTAAGTGCGACACACAGCTGGCAATCCTGTTTGTCATATAAATGTCATTCTGTGACATAAGTCAAGTCAGTGATGTCAGTTACGTCGTTCGATATTTATCTTGTGTAATCTAGAATTAGTAAATAACTTGGGTAATGACTGAAATGCGTCAATTTATGAATGGAAATAATGCTCTACCGTCTCTTTCGTGGTCGTTTATCATTCAAGTTTTTCGTTGTCGTCATAATATTAGTGATTTTTCTAATATTCGGCTACCTTTTTATTCAATTTCGTCTCTATCCCATTACTCCCGCTACAGTATCCCCTAATCAATTGCACGGTCGCTCCTCACGTCATTTATCTAAATTGATTACAGTAATTTTCCGTCAATTCGAAGATTTTGAAAATGATATCGCCGACAGTGTACAATCCTTTGTTTCTGCGTTTCCTAATATGCCCATACTTGTGGTATGCGAGAAGACACCGTATCCGCCTTTTCCATTCTCTGCCACGAACGAAACTCTAAAAAATGTTAAAGTTATATCCTTAGAACTGAAACTCGATGCCTCGCCACAAGATTTTAATCCATTATCACACGTATTTACCGAGTACGTTTTATTTGTACCTGATTCTACACGAGTGTCTAGACGCGTCTTACAAATGGCGATGGTCACAATATCAGACAATCCAATGCAAGCAGTAGCAATTGGCGTTGGTAACTCACATCTGATATGTCAGCACGTTCAGTGGAAGTATGCCGATTGGACTCTACAATACAGTAAGGATGCATCTGGAAAAATATGTGATGCAGTACACGGACAACACTCTCTGTTACTGAAGACATCTATCCTGTTGAAATTGCCTCAACCTTTTATTTTGCCTTTTCCTGAGTCTCTTTATCTACAAACAAATGAGAAAAATGTCAAGGTCTGTATATAATTAAATAAGATGTGATATATATGCACTTGCCACAGGCCTTTGCATGTAAATGCAACATTTAACAATATTGAGGCACTTATTTTTTTTCCTTGTTTTTTGCGCTGACCGTAACCCACCCACAAAAAAAATATTGAGCCACTTACAATTTAATTCCTTATTCTTTTTGTTTAATATTCATCTTCACCCTGTTCTTATCCTAATTACTTGGGTTGGAGTTAATATGTACTTTTCTTTCATCTATACTAATATTATAAAGAGGAAAGATTTTGTATTGGCTCCGAAACTACTGGACCAATTTTAAAAATTCTTTCAGCAATGGATAGCCACGCTATCCCTATAGGCTATATTTTATCGCAGCATTCCCACGGGATTGGGAACTACGCGGGTAAGACGACATTAGAGGCGGGTTGCTAGTAGTACATATGCAACAGTTTATGACCGGCCACCAGGCTGGTGCTGGCCTTTCTTGGGAATATAATTGATGACCATGTGGCATCAAATAGGCCTAAGTTGAAGCTCTTAGTCATCTTTCATGATACTCACAACCATTGTAAGGCTTAGTAGTATTTGCAGCTGTTACCACATGCCTTTTTTTGTCTTACATTATTGCACTGATAAGCACAGGAATTACCCATTCTTCTAATAATTACCTTAATGTTCTTATATAACTAACAGTAGGTATAGTCTGTGTGGTGACCGAGTAAGAATACAATTCACTGCCTATCTTGCCCGTGGGTGTTGGAAATGATGACTAAGGGATATAATATGCACATAACATTTATGCAAGAGAAGAAAAACTCGAACTAAACCTTATACCAATCTGTCTGACCAGCATGGTATAGTAAGGTAAATTCCCTCCTATTGTGGAGGAGGCTCGATCCCAATATATGAGCTGAAATGATGATGATGTATAGAAAGCAAGAAAAGTTAAGTAGATCTAATGTTTTGCATATTTATACATGACTGGACATGGCACTATGCACTGGAATTAACAACAGTTGTTAAATAATAATAATGCTATTTCAGTTTTGTTAATTTTCACTAATTTTGTTCCACTTTTGGTGATATATTTTTATTGGCTTATATTAGAGCACTTAGAAAAATCAACAATTATCTTTAGAATATTTTTTTTTAATATGACACCATGTGACAAGATTTTGAAATAAAAATTCTCTGTGCATAGTCTTATATACTTTTATTTTTATATAATGCAGATGAGATAATATTTCATATGAATAAATGATCTAGCCAGTATACTATATAAACATAAAAGATAATAAATAAAGGTGAAAATCATCATAATATTATTTACTTCAATAGGGTAATGGATGGATGATTAGATTAGACAGTATCAAATGAAATATTTAAATTTATAGGTACAAATGTTGGAAGGCAAGCTAGGTGCAGGTCGCGGTGTGTTAAAGACCCCAGGTGCGAAACAAAGATCAACCCGTCACATGAGGGACAACAGAGTTGCATTGTACAAACAACTTGGTATTAAGGCAGTCATTAGGGAAGATGGCAGGGTACAATGGTTTGGCTGTAAGAGGGAGACACAGGTATGTGGACTGACAATACTCCATCTAAAATGTGCATGCATATAGTGCTTGCATTCCATAATAGTATATGGTATTAAAATCATTTAAAAACACCATGTTTGGGTTCCTTGTACAGGGATAAAATTTGTCAAACTGATAGAGCCAGTAGGTACCATAAATGGCACCAAGTGGAATCCACTTAACAATTCTTTGTGATACAGATGGTTATTTTACATCTGTGTTTTTTTTATCTATATAGGTTTATAAAGTCACACACTACGTAAGGATTTATTCCTTAGTGCTGAATCCTTAAAATATAATAAAAAAAGCCAGCCTGGAATAAAACTAAGAGCAAAGACCAACTTTTATTTATAAGATTTGTATAACACTTGCGATGGAAAGTAAGATGATTATGCAATACTCATGATGATATTATGTAACAACCCATAGACATTCCACTGCTAGGCCGAGGCATCCTTCACTATTCGAACTAATTAACCTAATACAATACATCAGAAGTGCATAGGTTTTTATTTGGAGTTTTCATTTTCTTCATTTCAACCTATGTAAGTCGCACTGTTAAGCTCGTGACTCCCCTACAATGTGAGGTAAATTGATTTACAATAGTGCGCTGATCGTTGGTAGAGAATTTATCTCAAGTTTTTCTTTTCTCGCATCGATTTTATCTTCAAACCATATCCTTTTTTACGATAATCAATCATAAACTAATGCCCACAGGGTCACGATTATTTTTCATATTGAAACGCAGGCATCTAACTACAGATACCTGCTTTGCTATTGATATTTGCTTTATTCATTTTTGTCGTCACGTATGCTCGTTTCTCTCTCTATATATCTTTCTTTTTTGCACGTTGGGCGGACTACTGAAGCTGCTAATGATTCCTCAAAAAGTGGAGAGGGCGCTAGGCGGGGTTGTCGGATTTCATACCGCCATGCTTTTGCTTGATTAAAAATGTATCATACCGTGCTATATGTGTCATAACGTGCCCATTCGTCATAATGTTATTAGTTTAGTCTAAATGGTGGGTTTAATATCTTTATTTGTTTTTATAGCGCTGCTATCCATCAGTGCAAGGTACGCCATCATACATCATAACCGGTCGTAATACTCCGCCATGCTGTCGTCGCAACATGCGCCGTGTTGCTGGACATGTTTTGCGTGCATT
Organism: Lymantria dispar; assembly: GCA_032191425.1. NCBI lineage: Eukaryota > Metazoa > Arthropoda > Insecta > Lepidoptera > Erebidae > Lymantria > Lymantria dispar. The sequence continues at coordinate 11,339,329 of CM063455.1, forward strand.
GTCACAAGCGGGTGCCAGGTGCTGGCTTGAAACCACATCCTTGCTCGGTGCTGTGCTGAGGTAAAATATTTTTAAACCTCTTTAGATAAATTATCCGTGTCTTTTTTTTTGGGGGTGGGTTGCGGTCGGCGCGCTCCTACAGAGGGGCGTAAGTACGCACACCCACATCCCACCCACGATGCACGTCGCCTTCGTCGTTGGGCCGACCACCGGAGCAGGGTTACTTGTCATCAGTGGTCGGCCCGACGGAATACACCCTATTTGGGGTACCCTCCCATCGTCTCCCCCTCGGGGAGCACGTCGGTCTTTCCTCACGAGGTCGGCCTCTCGGCGGGTGACGGACTAATTCCCGGTAACGTCACCCGCGGCCTCGGCTAGGACGGCATGAGGCGCGGTATTCGCGCCTACGCCGCCCCAGTCGCCGGCGGCGGATCGCCTCATCGAGGCTGCGCTCCTCGCGCAGGCGCTCCGCCGCCGCCTTCCGCGAGACTACTGCCTCGGAGACGGCTGCGACCGCGTCCCAGTTCCTGACGCTGCCGACCATCGCCCTGGCGATAGTCGGCAGCGTCAGGTCGGCACCGATGATTGCGACGAGTTTACGGCGCTGCTCTGCCCAAGCGTCATAGACCTCGAGCGTATGCTGCGCCGTGTCCGCGTCGCATAATTTTTTCAAAAATCATCTAGATGCCATTCCGAATCGAATGACACCTCATTTATAATTTTTGGAGACTGCTGTAAAAAGGTGGCCCTAAAGGCACCCACACACACAAGGAACAACGTGGAGAGGATCGAGAGTGTGTCGACAAGGGTAGCGTACCTTATACTCAGAATTACCAAACGGTATTCGCTGAAGGTCATACAGGTTTACGCACCGACCTCGACATACTCCGACGACGTTGTGGAGGCCTTATACGAGGACATCTCGAAAGCCATCCACACGTCCAAAACCCACTTCACGGTAGTTATGGGAGACTTCAACGCTAAACTAGGCAAAAGGACAGACGATGAGCTGAGAGTGGGGCAATATGGACTTGGACAGAGAAACCAAAGGGGCCAAAAACTGGCTGATTTTTTGGAGAAGGAAGGCCTCTTTATGATGAATTCCTTCTTCAAAAAGCGGCCACAAAGGAAGTGGACCTGGATCGGCCCCGATGGTACTACTAAAAACGAGATAGACTTCATCTTGTCGGACAAACGACAAATCTTCAATGATGTCTCTGTGATCAGCAGGATTAAAACTGGGAGTGATCACCGGATGGTACGAGGCACATTGAATTTCCGTACGAAAGTCGAGCGGTTTCGCTTGATGAAGTCTACACTCCGACCTACACCTGTCCAATACCAGAACCCCGAGAGCTTTTAGCTCGAACTACATAATCGCTTCCAATGCCTAGAAGAGTGCGAATCCTCGAACGATATGAGCAACAGGTTCGTGGAAACTGTCCACGCTGTCGGGTCAAAGTTTTTTAAGACCCGTCGCGCAAATAGACCAAAAAAACTTTCAGACCAGACTCTCAAGCTCATGGAGCGGAGAAAGGAAATAACGGTGCAGTCTTCAGCTGACTGGTCCACACATAGGCAGCTAAATAGACAAATCTCAAAGTCCGTGCGACGCGACGTTCGCCGATTCAATACGCAGCGCATTGAAGAAGCAATAGAGCGGTACCGTGGCTCTCAAGTGTTCGCACGTGATTTGTCTATCGGGCACAGCCAAATGACCAAGCTGAAGACCGATGATGGCACTATTATTTCATCCCAGGGTGAGATCTTGGGAGAGGTCGAAAGGTTCTATGGGCAGTTGTATAGATCATCCCAGAACCCTGTTGCCGGCTTGGTCCAAGATCCCAGATCCAAGCTAACTCGGCACTACACCGAGGAAATCCCGGACGTCAGCTTGTATGAGATCAGAATGGCTCTGAAACAATTAAAGAACGGGAAGGCACCGGGTGATGACGGAATTACCACAGAACTCCTGAGGGCAGGCGGTAGGCCAGTTCTAAAAGCCCTACAGAGGTTGTTTAATTCTGTTATTCTCGGGGGCGACGTTCCAGAGTCGTGGACCAGGAGTGTGGTGGTGCTGTTTTTCAAGAAGGGAACTTCAAGAAGGAACTACAGACCCATCTCACTCTTGAGCCACGTCTACAAGTTGTTCTCAAGAGTCATTACAAACCGACTCGCGTGCAAGCTCGATGACTTCCAGCCGCCCGAACAAGCCGGCTTCCGAAGAGGTTATAGTACCATAGACCACATCCACACGCTACGCCAGATTATACAGAAGACCGAGGAGTATAATCGGCCTCTGTGTCTAGCGTTTGTGGACTATGAGAAAGCCTTTGATTCTGTCGAAACTTGGGCAGTGCTGCAGTCCCTTCAGCGGTGCCAAATTGACTATCGATACATCGAAGTGTTGAAGTGTTTGTATAGAAACGCCACTATGTCAGTCCGCATCCAGAATAAGAGTACGAAACCGATCCAGTTGCAGAGAGGTGTGAGACAGGGAGACGTCATCTCTCCGAAACTGTTCACCACTACACTGGAAGATGTCTTCAAGCTCTTAGACTGGACCGGACTCTGCATCAATATCAACGGCGAATACATCACTCACCTTCGATTTGCTGACGATATCGTAGTCATGGCAGAATCCATGGAGGACCTTGGCACTATGCTCAATGACCTCAGCAGGGTATCTCAACTAGTGGGTTTACAAATGAACATGGACAAGACGAAAGTCATGTCTAATGCCCATGTCATTCCTGTACCGGTGCTAGTTGGGAATGCGATTCTCGAAGTTGTGGATCATTATGTTTACCTAGGACAAGCAGTCCAGTTAGGTAGATCCAATTTCGAGAAAGAGGTCAGCCGACGAATCCAACTCGGCTGGGCAGCGTTCGGGAAACTTAAGAGGATCTTCTCGTCCAATATTCCGCAGTGTCTGAAAATAAAGGTTATAACCAGTGTGTGTTACCAGCGATGACTTACGGCACTGAAACGTGGTATCTAAATGTCGGGCTCATAAAAAAGCTCAAAGTCGTTCAGCGTGCTATGGAGAGGGCTGTGCTCGGTATTTCTCTACGTGATAAAATTCGGAACACGGAAATCCGTAGAAGAACGGGTGTAACCGACATAGCCCGCAGAATTAGCACGTTGAAATGGCAATGGGCAGGCCACATCGCTCGTCGAACCGACAACCGTTGGGGAAGAAAGGTTCTTGAGTGGCGACCATGAATTGGACGGCGCAGCGTAGGACGACCCCCCACCAGGTGGACTGACGACATTCTCAAAGCCGCAGGGAACCGTTGGATGCAGGTGGCACAGGACCGTTCCGAGTGGCATTCTCGTGGGGAGGCCTATGTCCAGCAGTGGACGTCTATTGGCTGATGGATGGAAAGGCACTTGTTGACTAGTCTATTAACGTGTCTAATGGTTTGACTAGTCTATTTACGTGTCTAATACTTTTGTAGTGTACGTCTATTTTAAAGATATCTTCAAATTCTTATTCATGTTATTTTGGCAAATAAAAGTTCATTTATATTCTGTATACAAACAGGCGTTTTTTATCAGTTAAACGCATCCACTTAACCATTTGAAAAAAATAGATTTAATTTTTTTTTCTACATTTCTTTTTTATACGGACGGCGTTTTTGTTTAAGTAGCAATCTGCTATTGACGCTGTAAATTCCATCCGCAAGGTACTTCCTTTGACCCACAAATGGTTTGTGTCTGTCAATTGTATGTTTGTCCGTGAGTTTAGAGTTGATTTTAATCCATAAAATGATTGTGGGCGTTATTTCTGTTTCTAATAACTAACTTTATAGAAGTTTAGTCTTTTAAAAATGATGTTAAATTTTCAGGGGAGACTTATTACCCTGGGCTGAACATGTAGAAATTGGCATTCACGCATCAGATGTGCCCCGTGTATCCTGGTTGCAGCGAGGAGGCGCCGATACGGATGGCTTCGTCTGGGAACGTGCCACAAAAGGACATTATTATAGAGTAGCGTATTCTGCTACAAACAGAGCATATGTTCTTATATTACCATTCACTGCTAGAAATGGCACCATGTGGCCTGCTGATTGGGTGTTGGTACATCAGAAGGAATTTCCCGAGAGACATTTGCATCCACTAGCGCAGGTGCGGATTCCGCTATATTCTATTCTCTATATTTTTTTCATTCGTACTCCGTCTCGAGTACGAATATAAGTCACGATAACCTATTTAATCCGTGGGTGTCGTAGAAAACGACTAAACGATAGATATATAGAAACAAAACACGAAATAAAACACTATATCAATCCGCTTGATCAGCTTGATCATATACAGTAAAACCCGTTTAAGGCGATATCGCAGGGACCCGGCCAAAAACGCGTCTTAGGCGGGAAAGTGTATTATGCGGGAAAGGGGAAAAAACGTGCCATTATTATTTATTATATTTTATTATTATTTTGAATACCTACGTATTGAATTTAACATTGTAAAAAATACCTAAAACAAAATAATCACTTATTTTAGTTTGGCAAAAAGATTTTGAGACATTAGCAGTTACAATATTTTTAACGTAATTTAATTGTCGTAGTGCGTTTTCGCTTTGATTCAAAGAAGTTACATTGCGTCTTAAATCATTAACTGCTAATAATGCCTGGGCATGTGACAAAATCGGAGTTGACTCATCTTCTTCTTGGTCATTATCACTTAGGGTTGCTCGACAGTCGTCACTTCATCAGTCGCTGGCCGCTGCCGCAAGGGGTAATATGTGTATTTGAGTGGCACATGTTGGCGTATTAAACGGGATGACGATCGTATTAAGCGTTAAGAAATGTATGAAAACATGTCTCAAAGTTGCTGGGACTAACGCAAAATGGCGTATTATACGGGAAATCGTATTAAACGTGATCGTATTAAACGGGTTCTACTGTATATAGTAAGTCAATTGCCCTCGTATTGCGGTCGGACCCAGGAATCTGCCAGCCTATCAACATCCAACCAATAGACATTATCATATTCATTCTAACGTTCTTCCCAAGGAGGATAATGTCATAATTATCTTCTTTGTCGGACGGATTGGTGATTCATCATCGCAGCCCACATACGTCCCACTGTTGGGCTCGGACCTCCTCCACAATGGGAGGGAATTTGACCTACTATACCATGCTGGTCAGACATGTTGGTATAGGGTTTCATTTCGAGTTTTCCTTCTCTTGCACAGATGTTATGTGCATATTATATCCCATAGTCGTCTTTTATGATATCCACGGCATCCACTGAGTGGTAAATTGTATTCTTACTCCGTCACCACATGGAAGGATTGATGATTGCATTTGTGTTATAAGTTGCCTAGGAGAATCTTTGACGACACTGATGGCATAGTAGTTCCAGTCCTGACTCGCAATAAAAGTATTATTAGCTTAGTGCAGGCTGTTGTCTTTTTAACCAAAAAAATAAAATAAGAGAGCTGCTGTTCGTCTTGATTCTTCAGCGTGTTTTACAGCTGCCACGGCAAAATATTATTTTCTCAACCTGTCGCCACAAGTGGGATTGTAATATCAATATATTTGCGAATAAACATTATTTGGACAACTAACAGCATTAATTTGAAACGTCTTTATGTATTTCTTCTTCTAAAGTAAGAAATATAATTTTGGATTAGAGCCTTTGGAAGAGCAATTGGAAGGCAATCTGTTTAGTAGACAGATGTCGCACGTTAGCTAAACGGACTAATATAACGTTTTATTTCAATTTTTTATTACAACTATTTCTTTTAGTTATATTAAAAATAAAATATTTTACAGATAACGTTTGCGGGTCGCCAGGCGCCGGCTCCAAATGACGCCAGAGCTTTTCTTGACTTGAAATTAGGCACAAATGCTGTCGAGCGATGCGCTAAAATCGGGCCCAAATTATTCTATCCTTAAATTGATGCAATTATAAAGGTTTTATTTTCATGTTATAGTGGGTTTGGACCAAACAAAAGAGTCATTATCGTTATGTCGTGTCTACAACAGGTTATTTTAGTGTCAATGGTATTCTTCAAGTATTCTTTGATCTTGGAGTTTCAAAGGAACGTCTGTAAGTCTGTCCACTGATTGGATATAAATGACGTAGGGGCATACATCATTTGTTTAGGGACTTCTCTTCGCTTTAATCTTACTGAATCTAAAGAATTTTAGAATTGTCATTTTGTGGCATAGATTTTATATGCATATTTATAATCCTTCAGTCGTCTTTTGCGATATCCACGGACAAGAAGGGGTGGTGAATTGTATTCTTAATCTAATCACCACACAGAAAATATTTCATAATGGTAAGTTATAAAAGGATATTCTAAATAGTTGTTTTTTTTTTACTTTGTTTTGTCCAAACTCACTTTTAGGTAAGAAATATATTAAAAATATTCTAAAGTGTGAAATGTTTACCAAATTCAAAATATTGTTATTATGTAAGTACCTATATTAATTTTACACGTGCGTTATAAGGTCATCGTGGTCACATTCGATAAACATTGAACATTGTAACTGTTTAATACTTTTTAGAGTCCAAATAATACAGCAGCTCTACTTTCTGAGGGTGTTTACGGGTGTTATCAAACCTAATTTTCTTTGCGGCAGCGGCCTAGCAAGGTCCATGAGCGGCAGTATGAATTACCATCAGGCGTGCTGTTTGCCCATTTGTGACCAAGAGTAATAAAAAAACCTGAAATATTAGTCAAATTTGGCTATAGTTAGAATAAAAAAAAATACATACCTGAATGTATTAATTTTCTAGTCAGAATTCAAAGTGAATTAATTTTCTAGTCAAATTTCTAAGCAATAATTTGTTATTAGTTATAAGATGTATGTATGAATAAGTATAATAATATCAATACATATATTATTTAGGATTAATAAGTGATTAGTAACCGTTTCCACCAAATACATCTATATTTTAGGTGACACCTAAGGCCACGGATATCAAGGTATCCGTAAAATGGCGATAGGAAGGAAATACGGTAGGGTATGGAGCTGCACGTCGCCCTGCTGTCGCCTCTGGACTGATTGGGTGGGGTGTGTCCAGACCATAGCCTACCAAAAAATAAAAGAAAGTATGTGTGTACTTATGTACGCACGCAAAAAGTTATACTTCTTTGGCGTAACAAGATAAAATCTTTCTAAATAAATTATCCTTCGTTATCCTACGTTTGTAGAAAAAACGGGGTAAGTACGTGTTGCATTCGTGCACGTAGGGTTCCGTATCATTATCTATAAAAATCGCGTTTGTTGTATGGGAACCCCCTTAAATATTTGTTTTTAGTATTTGTTGTTATAACGGCAACAGAAATACATAATTTGTAAAAATTTCAACCGTCTAGCTATCGCGGTTCATGAGATACAGCCTGGTGACAGACAGACGGACGGACAGACAGCGAAGTCTTAGTAATAGGGTCCCGTTTTTACCCTTTGAGTACAGAACCCTAAAACGACGCTACTAATAGAAAAAAAAAGATATTTAATGCATTGAGAGTTTTATAATAACACATTATCTAGTTGACAGTAAAAAGATGTTGACTAGCCAACTTCAAGGTGTCGATTTTTCGTGACGGTGGTAAAAATTTACTGTGATTTTTCCCTAACGCGCCGAAAGAAGTAGAACTTCAATCAGGTAACACCTAATACAGTCTATATAAAATCAATCAGTGATTGATGTCATCTCATTTCACATGTAATAATGTCTAATTTGCTTTAGGCGTTACCTAAAATTTAGATGTTGCTAGTGAAAATGGACATATATGGCGTACTATGTTGAAACTGATTAATGTTTATCATGTTGAATCGAATGGACAATTGACAATTATTTATTTTAAGTGACGAAAATAATATTACATAAGTAGGTATATACTGCTCTCGCCGCTTTTTTTTAAACATTTTTTGCTAAATAACTGATTATTGGTACATTTATGTTTCAAAGTATTGGGGATATCCCGATGTCTATGATTTTCAACGCTTGGGGATAAGGTAAAAACCTAATGTTACCAGTGATAAGGTAATGCAAAAATCCTTTTTGATCTTTTTTCTTCATAGATCTTGAAGTGTTGAAATTACTCGCATTACTAATTCATAGCACCCTCACCATAATATGAGAGCGTTCGGTGTGCTTCTGACGCAGATTTCTTGATATTAAAACACTTTCCGTAAATGACGGGAATTGGGCTCATAAATTGACATTTTTATTTAAGGACTAGCAACCCGCCCTCGCTTCGCTTCGGTTATAGGTTATAGTCGTTTTACCCGCGTAGTTCCCGTTCCCGTGGGAATACCGGGATAAAATATAGCCTAGTTTACGCCCTGATATTATAGCTTTCCATTGGTGAAAGAATTTTTGAAATCGGTCCAGCCGTTTTGAAGATTACCCAGAATAAACAGACAGACAGACAAAAATTTTTTAATTGCTATTTTAGGCATAGGTGTCGTGCAAATAACCGTGTGAGCATGAAAAAAGCCTATTATTTTGACATTACAAACAGACACTCCAATTTTATTTATTGATAAAGATAGATAATTATATGATGTATAAATCAACTACTTGTGATATAAGGTTATGTTCACAATATATATAGTATTGTAAGTCGTCTATAATGAATGTACTCGATGTCTACTTATCGCTAAAATCAACTATAGAAAAACGGCGGGAGCAATGTTGTATACTTGATACAAATGATTACAAAAAAAATATATTAAAATAAACGTTAAGTCGGCAACCATAATAATTGTTATGATATAAATATCTATTTTCTTCAATAAGTAATAATTATATTTGTAAATGTAGTTTGTTTTGGTAGCTTACATTTGTTGAACCTCCGACGCAAACTACCATTTATGGATAGTTTTTGAGGCAGTTCAAGATCATCTCAGCACTTTTTGTTAGCTACCATAGGCACTTTAGATGCATAATCACTATTATTTTCAAACACATGTGTGCTAATAATAATTGAATCACCCATGAATGGTCGTACCACTGAGCTACTTTAATGATGGAACTCGAAGGTAGGAGTCAAAATTCTGGATTGCCGTTTAGAAAAATCAAGTTTGGAGTGGAGTCATTGGATTTCTCTTAACTCATTCTATTCATTTCTCCTGATAACGATGATGACGAAGACGACGCTTGTTCTTTAGTTTTTTTTTATCGTAAGTGTTTGGGGTGTTATTCAAGATTTTCAAGTTTATTTTATTGGTCTAACGTCTTATTACCAAATGATTAGCCAAAGGGGTCACATCTAATTACATAACAAGTTTTAGTTCCATGTAATAGCAACCAGCTATGGAGGGCTCATTTGTAGTATCCGATTCATGGCTATTGAATAACGAGGTTCATGAATTTATTCAAAAATTTTTTTTTTTTTTATTTAATATAAATAGTGTAAATATCTCTGTCGCGAAACACTTTACAAATTTAAAATTCATGTACACAAATTAAATCCAGACTGAACATTATTCTGTGAGTCGCACAAATAAGTGTTCTGCCCAGGATCTCAAACAAGTACGACACTTACGTTTGTAGTCATTGTTGAAAATGGATTGTATTTTCAAAATTCTGTTCGCTGCATTTTAAGTAACTATAATAGTATTTTTTATATAAGTAACAAGGTTTAGTCTACGTAATTCAATAATTAGATATTTAAATAGATTTTACTATATTCTTGTCTTTAATTAGAGTTAAAACTCAAAAATGGCAACCATTTTGAGCTGTTTGTTTCGTTTTATAGAGTTTACCTAATGCAAACATTTTGGATTTCTGTGCCTTCTCTGTAGGCCCATTAAGGCATATTATTATTTCAAAGCTTTATTAGAATAATTATATGATAATTAATAAAATGTGTTTTATTTATATAAATTAAAGTTTTATTTAAATAATCACACGAATTAAATTAAGACATTAAAGTAATTAACAGAATAGTTGATCAGTCACGTGGGTTAGTCATCTTCAAACTTCTCTTCCACTATGCCAGTTTGGAAGGGTGGATCACGCACCAAACTTAACAGTTTGTCTAGTTTCATTATCTAAAAAAAAGACGAAAAGATAAGAAAATCACATATAATGACAAGTTAGACGCTATTTTTATTTAACTTTCGGGCCATAAAAAAAGCATCGAAAAATTTCGATAATCGTTAGTACGAGGAAGTAATTGAAAATATATGTTCTGTACTTTACATATATCTTTGCAGATAAAATAATAAACATAAGAGATATATAATAATAATTTGAGAATTAAAGAAATACGCCTACTTAAATATTTGATTGTAGATAACTTTATAATAAGCGGTAGTTGACTGTCTCAGCTTCGTACACGGTTGATATGATAAAAAAGGTGTAAGTTTTCTTGATCATTTAAGAGTGTCATAAAGACAAAAAATATCCTTTCGAGCAGTTCTAAGTAGGACATATTCAAAATAATTTATTGCAATATAGATGAGCTATATCCGCGGCTTAGCATCCGTTTATATAGATCTCGTTACCTTACCCGATATCCTCAGTAATATTTCCCTTTCCTGGTGGTGACGGAGTAAGAGTACAATTCACCACCATATCTTGCCCGTGGGTGTCGTAAAGGACGCCTAGGGGATATGGTAGGCCTATGACATCTATGAAAGAGAAGGAAAACTCGAAATAGAATCCTTTACCAACACATCTGACCAGCGTGGTATAAGAGGTTAATTTCCCTCCAATTATGTAGGAGGCTCGAGCTCAACAGTGGGATGTATATGGGCTGTGATGATGATAATGAGGTATTTTCTCTAGATGACTGTCAGATAACCTTGCATCCTTTCTGTATTCGCGACAACGTGTAAAGAAAATTACAAAACAGTCGAGTAAGTATTTGAGGCGTAAAAGCGGAACAAAAATAATAATAGTTTGTAAAATAATAGTTTGTATGTATACACATGTTTCACAAATAAATGTTTACTTTACTTTACTTTTAAAAAAAAACTAACATTAATATTAGTTAGGTTTTTACCTGTAATGCCTTTTGATCTAATACTTCTTTTGCTTTCTTTGGAGGTTTACACATAACTCGTAGATTTGGCGACAATTTTAAAACGTGACATGTGCCTCTGAAAATTAAAATCATAAAATAAGGTTGGGAATAAATGAAAAAAAAAACTTTCTATTACAAAATAATTTATCATCAAAAGATAATGTTATAATGCCTCCAGAGAGATTTGAACTCTCGACCCCTGGTTTACAAGACCAGTGCTCTAACCCCTGAGCTATGGAGGCTACAAAACAAGAATTGAAATACGGTATCGATAGCTGCGACAAGGTCATTACACTTTTAAAGCGTGCGAAACATAATATTCCAAACCAGTACATATAAAACTAAAATTTCCTTATCTCTTAATCTATTATAACATTGAAAAAAAAAAAAAATAATGACGGTAACGTTTTGCCTAGTTACTAACTCTATTAAACATTACATAGCGAATAATTAAATAGTCACGAGATATTACTTTATAAAATTTATTTTACAAATTTGTATGAATAATCCATTTTGAATAATATAGTTATCGTTATGGTGACTATATAGGACCTATTGATATAGGTAACGTATATAATACTTTATATAAGTATATCTATGTATATAAATTGCATTAGTCATATCAGAGACAAATCTGGCCAGTTGTTTTTCGAGTTAGAGAATGACGTGTATATTATGAATTTAAATTAGCTGTAAATAAATACATATAACATTATATATTTGTGATCAGCGCCTTATGAAATAACTCTGCAAAATGTTTACCAAAAATATATTAGGCTATTTGTAGGTATAATTTTTTTTATTGTGTAAAAATGGAATTCCCGATACTTTTTACTCCAAATCCTTACTTCCCTTATTAAAAATATCAATATTACTACGCTTAGATCACTACGCCCTTGTTCCGGCATAATTATAAAGGGAAATTAACAAATATGATGTCGTCATACTTAGTGTCTCCGCAGACGATAACTGGTAATCGTACGTTGAAGTCCAATCTGGTTAACTTCTTGGTCTTTTTGGATACAACAGCTTGTATACATATGGGTCTGTATTTATCCACATTTAGATCGTATACGTAGACCTGGACATAGGAAAATATTGTTATAACACGATTTCATTAAATTGAAATTGTTATTATGTTAAATTTATCTATTATGATAACAGAAAATTTACGCGTCTAGGGCTGAATTTGCAATTATTTTATTGAATGAATATTTTACGAATTAGAATAAATTTTGGTAGTGAAATTACAAATAAATACATAGTTGGAATTTTAGGTAAGTAGAATACAAAAATGTCAGTCCGGACCTGCTCTTGATTGTATATTATATTATAAACTAGTAACCCGCCCTCGCTATCTTCGGCAATATTCACTTAAATTACATACTATAAAAAGCATATTGATCTATAATGAATGCACAATTTATTTAAGGTACTTAATTGGATAAGGATTAATGCTGTATTGTATAAAATCACTTAGTAAATAATCATTTTTTAGTAGAGGATAAAAAATGGTTATGGTGGGTTATCCCTAAGAGATAGACATATGCCATCGTGGACTTTTTTGTTGAACTTTTTAAGATGGATAATACTGTAGTACATTATTTTGGTCTATCTCGTAGGGTTCAGCCAACGTTTGCAATATAAGCGCAAAAAAACGTGCTTATTTACGACATCACATTAGAAACCTCTAAATTAATCAGCGTTTCTCTACTATATTATGCATGTATTATACATATAAACCTTCCTTAAGAATCATTCTATTTATTAAAAAAAACTGCATCAAAATCCGTTGCGTAGTTTTAAAGATCTAAGCATACATAGGGACAGACAGACGGCGGATAGCGACTTTGTTTTATACTATGTAATGTAATGATAGAAAAACATAAAAATTGTGTCTCAACTACTCTTATTAATCTTTTAAAAAGAATCAACAGCTAGTTTCCAAAAATTCAACGTTATTGTTATGCTGTAAATATTCAAGTTCAATAACAATTTCGCAACGTGGAACGTTTGTTGCAAAACATTTTGAAAATCGCGCTCTCTAGGTCATTCATCCGCCCCGTCGGATGTTATATTAAACTTTGGCGCTGCGGTCGCTCGAAATCAAGATCTCAGGCCAACAATCTACACCCTTAAGGACAACCTCTAATTTGGTCTAATTTTAATGTAATTATCAGCCACCATATAGATTTTAGACAATCACTGCATAGTGTAATAAATTTATACACAAAATTGTCACAAAACGAAAATATAGGTCCCTAATTAGTAAATTTTCTGTTTAATATAATAATCGACTTTAAAATGGCTTATCAGCATTTATTTACGGCAGCTAGATTATATAAATAGATTTAGAATCAGTTTTTTTTTGTTTTTAGAATGGAGACTTGTTCAAAAATCATGTTAATGGCATTTCATCTCTCAGGCAGAAAATCGGTATTAAAGCTTAATCAAAGTTTTCCTTGATCAATTTGTAGAGCAAATTGGGCCGGTTTTGAAATATCAAAATTGAGATAAGCCCTATCTTGATTTTCGTTAATAATGATTACATTATCAGCATAGGTACGTTATTATATTATAAATATTTGAATGAAAGCTAACCTTTCCATCTGCAGTGCACGCTGCGAATACAGTGCTTGAGTATGGAGCCCATTTTACATCACCAACTGGTGAGCCTAGTTCGAACATGAATAACGGCTCTCTAGACAACAAAATAAGAATACTACTGATGTGCAGATATGCTATTACATTGATGTAGGCGTAGAATTAACTATCAATCTATGAATTTCAGTCGCAGAAAAATCACGATGCAGTTTCTTTTGATTAATATTTCTTTAAACACAAATGGAAGAGATGTTTGATCAAATATGGATTTTTAGAATATTCATCATCATCGCAGCTCACATACGTCCCACTGTTGGGCTCGGGTCTTCTCCACAATGGGAGGGCATTTGACCTACTATACCATGTTGGTCAGACAGGTTGGTAAGGGTTTCATTTCGAGTTTGCCTTCTCTTGCACAGATGTTATGTGCATTTTATATCCCATAGTCGTCTTATATGACACCCACGTCAAGATAAGGAGTGGTGAATTGTATTCTTACTCCATCACCACACGGAAAATTTAGAATATCTATGAATTATTATGGGTTCATCTCTTTATAATGTTCGAGTTGTCGATGTCATATATCTGACGTACAGAATAGAATAATAGAATGGAAACGGCAGCTGCCTACTGACGAATATCAGTAGCAAATTTTTGATATTCAACTATCGTCGTCATCATTACCGTTCAGGTTTTTGTCGTTCACTGCGTAGTCGACGTCCCTTGTGGGACGTAGACCTTCCACATAAATGTGGTGATAATAACGTAATACAAGGATCATTTCCTTAGTGCAGGGCGTTGTCTTTTAAAAGAAAAAAAAATCTTAATGATTTTGGACTATACTAACTCTCGTCCGTCTTCCCATATTTTGACTCTCCAATCACCAGAGCAGGACACGTAAATGCTATTATTGAAGTAGTTATAGTTGATCCGGTATACGGGCATATGGTGGCCCTGAACTGATCGCACATAATTTCTATTGTATTTTAAAGAGCACGTATGGATCATCCCATCTTCCGTACCCACCATAAAAAGTTCCTTGTTCTCTGGGTGAAAGCAAATGCAACTGCCACAACCTAAAATGAAAAATAAATTCTCTAAATATTTCAACATCTCAGCGCATATGCGATGCACTACTGGGCACGAATCTAATCCACAATGGAAGAAAAATTTATCTATTATCACACTGATCAGACGGGTTGGTATAAGATTTTATTTCTATTTTTTCTCTTCGATAGGTGTTATCTTCATACTGCAATCCCTTAGTCGTCTTTTACTACCCACGGGTTAGAAAGGGGGTGGTAAATTGCATTCTTACTCAGTCACCACACGGTAAATTAGAGGTTACTTTATATTAGCGGCTCTAAAGTCATACACAATATAAAAATAATGATAATTGATTTCAAAGGTAACGTCAAAAAAAATTTCTTTTTTAAAATGTTTAATGTAAAATATTTAATGTTGGAATATTTCGCCGGTCCCTGTTGAAAATTTCGGAACAAAATTTTAATGCTGTTCAGTAAAAGTTTCTGTTTCTTTCTGAATTAAAACATTAAGAAGTTGACATTTAAAAAAACTTAAATGCGCACTATGTTAAAGTTATGTATATATATATTTATGACTTCTTTATTTTTAAGACAAATTTTTAAATGCTATCATGTTTTTTTATTGTTGTTGTCGTTCTTAAATGCTATCTTGTGAAATATAAAACTTATTTTAATAGAATTAATAACGACAATGTTATTTTAATAGAATTAATCCGACCACAGATTCCCATCACTGCAACTCCTGTAAACCAGGATTCACAATGACTTCCATAAGGCGTTTCTCGGGAGTAGGTCCCGAGAAACGCCTTTAAATTTGCTTAAAAAATCAATAAATAGAAAATATAAAACTCCCCTGAGTTGAAAAGATTCCACTTCCCTCGTATGCAAACCACGAGTAATATAGAGCAATATAAAATAATCAGCTAATAAAGAGTAGGATGGATAGCTTGATAACTGCAGCAGTTCAGCATCACGGCTATCGTCACCATAAAGTTTTTTTTTTTTAATTTAAAACACCACACGCTCCCCCACTGGAACTCCTGTAAGCCACGATCTCTTTAAAAGCATCGAAGTTTAACCCTCAGCAAGTCCCAGGCAACGCTTCCAAATGTCTTGCGACCCGGACGGATGCGGGAGGTCTCCGTACAAGACAGATTACGGCGCAAAAAGTTTAATAATTGCATTAAGATCGTGGAAGAAAATTGATCTTTCATGTTTTCCCTAGTGGAGTAATACAATGAGGCGCAGCTTTATCAATCGCCGATTTGGCTACAATTTATTCGTACTAAGTAGCAGAATAACTTACTGTTAACTGTGACAAGAGTTCCGTCTGGTCCTGGTATTGGTGGTGCATTAGAGGTCAAGGTAATGATAGTGGTAGCCTGTAGTTCTCCTGGCATGACTGCCCACTGCACAACTCGACCGTCTCCGGATATTGAAAAGAACGATGGCTCCCCATCGATCAGTCGTGGGCCCCAACGTATCTGTTAAATTATTAAAAAAAAAAATAGGTATAACTGTGTGGATCTTTCCAATCCTTCCGTCTACCCATCAGATCATCAACGTTTACTGTCGGCCATAGGTTTCCACGCTAGAAAATATAATGACCGACGCGATGCTTGACGGCAGCGATTGTAATACGTGGGTTAGATAGTATTATGTATTTCCTCGGCAAATGCTAACATTGGTACTCCTGGTGCTCCTTTAGCCAGTTTGTTGGTACTATAACCAACGACAAGATAGGAGTTGATAACATGTTGAATTATTAATTTTATTTATACCAAACTAAAAAAATTATGACAGTAAACGCCTATGAAATTTGGGTTTAAAGTTACAATTAAAGGTGAACTTAAAAGGAAAATTAATGGATGACAAACTTAGCTTTGTACGGGTTATCTATTTGGACTGTAAAGGTATATGTAGTCTAGTCTCACCGATGATACCAGTACCACAGAATACATAACATAGTACTATGTATGTATCAGTACTAATGGAAGACCTGCTATTATTAATTAATATTAATATAATTAGGTTATATTTAATTAATACAAGGTGGGCCAAAAGAAGTCATCCGATGTTGTTTGGCTCTCATTTTTTTTCTAAATGAAAAACTTCGATTCTGGTTTTTGATTATGTTTATATGAACCTTTAGAATTTTATTGGTCAAGTCGAGAAGATGATATCGGCTAAATGGGCGCCGCCACAATTGATTGCTATAGGGGCTTGTTTTATGTCATTTTTCATCACTTCGGCGAGAACTTCGGGCGACAGATTCTCGCACTCGTGTCGAATGTTGTCCTTGAGGGCTTCCAGGACTATCGGGCTTGTTCACGTAAACACGGGACTTCAAAAAACCCGACAAAAAGTCTGGAACGGTTAAATTGGGTGATCTTGCGAGCCAGTGCAAATCGCCAAAACGAGAGATGAGGCGACCCGGGAATGCCGCCTTTAGAATATCGGTTGTGGCTCGCGCAGTGTGTGATGTTGCTCCGTCTTGTTGGAACCACATGTCCTTCAGTCCTAATTCGTTCAATTGCGGCAGAAAAAACTCGGTTAACATGACCCTATAGCGCGCACCGTCCACTGTTGGCGTTTGACCAGCGGAGTCCTCGAAAAATGTGGCTCCTCCTGCATCACTCGTAGATTTTCAGTGCCCCAGAAGCGATAGTTTTGCTTGTTCACGTACCCGCTGAGGTGGCAATGAGCCTCATCGCTCATTATGATTTTGGTCGAAAAATCGTCCACTTCGTCCTCGAGATTGAGGATAGCTTGGGCGTAGGTTACACGCGTTTGGCGGTCGATAGGCAGCAGCTGATGCATGGACTGGACTTTGTACGGGAACATGCGCAGGTCTTTGATCAAAATTCGCCTTAGGGACGACCGGCTGATGGCTAATTGCGAGTCACGGCGTCTGGTGAATGTTTCTGGCGACATCTCGACATCCTCGGCAACAACGGCGATATTCTCGGCAAAACGGGCGCTCCGGGGCCGGCCACTTTTGGCAGCGTCTCGGTGGTCCCAAACTCTTCAAGGGTCGCGGCCAAACGGCGCAGTGTTTGCGTAGTCGGTGTCGGATGACCGGGGAATCGGCGACGTAATTCGCGCTGCGCCAACACCACAGACGAATTGTTACGCAAAAAATAGACTCGATTATGCCGCGTTCTTGGGGAGTATATCGCTCCATGGCTTGTTCACTTATATTCTACATCTGTCTAGATCACAAATCTCAAAGCAGATTTGACATTGGCCGCCATTTGCAAAAATAAGAGCATCTTCCAATAGGGTGATTTCTTTTGGCCCATCTTGTATTAATTATAACCAATAGCTTGCGGGTTGTGGAAATAGAGGCACTGTTTGTAGTTATAATTCAAATTGTAAAATTTGATTATAGATAATGCGTTTCTAATAACAAATGTAGTTGCTTTTTTTAATGCATCATCCAAACCCGTTAAGACTATTTTTTTTATTAACAATTTGCATTTATTATTTATATTGAAATATAATAAATTATAATCCAAGCTATCAATTAACCTATTTTAATTATAATTCTCGTAGGGGAAGGTAATGTCCAACAGTGGACGTCTATAGGCTAATGGAAATAATACAAGCGAAGAATACCTCCCAAACGATGTTGCTGTGTTTATCTCGAACAGAATCCGATTTATATTGATAAGATGACTCCAGTGTTAGCTGGGCATTGTACACGCATACGTTGCCATCGTAGAGTCCTGGGATAAACAAAGATACAATTAACAGACACAGTATCTCTTGGATCGTACAAAAAATTATCCTGTGTGAAAAGTTATTACCATTTGTCAATGATTTTTGCAGCTCATTTAGAAGCATCTAATATTAATTTCACGTATGTAACGTGGATTTTCCGGTAGATATAAGAGGATTTTACTTACCCACACAAATTAGATAGGGTATTTCACGATATACGTCGAGGCATATAACTGGGGATTCTGTGATGACGGCATATTCGGGGTATGCAGGATTTTTGATACTGTAGAGACAAAGGCAACCTGTTTTTTGCTGATTTATAAAGTCCACTGCAACAAAGATAACTCTATTGGAATATAATTCCGATAACAATTACTGAAAGTATCATTATAATACCATAACATTTTGAGGTATCAAATTACTAGCTTAGTTTTGGGAGTTTAATATTTGGTACGTAGGATAGATAATATGTATGTGTATAATTTTCATTCATTATCATCATAATATCATCACAGGCCGAATGTTCCTCTGTTAGGCTCGGGCCTCCTCCTCTATGGAAGGCATGTAGACCTACTATACTACGCAGGTCAGAGGGATTGTTACAGGGTTTTATATCGAGTTTTCCTTCACTTAAGATTATATATTTTAAAATATATATTCTATTTCATAATAAATTAATTTGTTTGTGATTTTATGAAAAAGTTATTATTCAATCTGGATTTGTCATAGTACCAAATATTATATCGTCAAATATTCAGTTGAATTGTAACACATAATTCAACCTTCGACAATGATTGGCTTCTATATGTATTATCAAGTGGCTGTAACTATTGACTGAGTCCATCACCCCTATCCATTGTTCCCATTCACAACTGAGAGAGGAAACGGACACTTATATATTTTTGGATCTAAGAAGTTAAGAGATGATAGTTGTCTGTCTTTCCGAAAGCCCTGTTATAGTGATATATACAAATTGGCTTTTCAATTTCATTATATACTAGCAACCTGCCCTCGATTCGCTTCGGTTTTTATTGCCTTATAAGTAAACTAGGCTATATTTTATCCCGGTATTCCCACGGGAACGGGAACTACGGGGATAAGGCGATAGAAACCGAAGCGAAGCGAGAGCGGGTTGCTAGTTTACAATAAAAAAGAGCAAATATTGCATTGATCCCAAGTAATTGGGATAGGAGCAGGATGATGACGATGACGACTTTAATAATTCCTCAAAGAATTGGACCGACGACCAGGTGAAAATTGCTGGGCATCGTTGGATGCAAGCGGTACAGGACGGCACTCTAGGGCGCAACATGAGGGAGACCTACGTCCAGTAGTGGACGGTTATAGGCTGAAATGATGATATTAATGAATGCTAATTGAGTCACCTTAAAGTTTTCCTTTTGTTTTTCATCATAAATAACTTGTTAATCTCAGGTGTTGTATTTTTAACCAAAAAAAAAACGTCTTTTAAAATGCTGGATTCGTCTGGGTTGTGGAAGAGTTTTATTCTCTTCCTTTCTTGCAGTGATTTTATCCAATTGAATCCATATCCGTGGCAATTGATGAGCTACAGTATGGTGACGGAGGAAGAATACGATTCACCACCCCTTCTCTTGCCCGTAGTTGTCGTAAAAGACGACTAAGGGATTAAATATGAATATAACACTTACATAAATGAAATAAAACTCGATAAAAACCCTGTACCAACAGGTCTGTCCAGCGTGGTATAGGTAGTAGGTAAATTTGCCTGCTACTGTAGAGGAGGCTCGAGCTCAACAGCGAGACATGAGCTGAAATGATGATTCTTATTGCATCACTACACAGGAAAGGCATTCTGTTATATGCGACTAAAATTACTTGATGAAATGTGAATGGACTTATACTTGCCTCATCCTCGTGTTCCGATTTCAATTACTTAAGGTCGATGCAATACGTACCTACTCTTCTGCTATCGTACATATTGCAAGAGTTTTGACAAAAGTTTTATGACTGGACACTTACCCCACGATAAACCTTCTTGGAAATTTAACTGTTGACCAAACGGCATCAGATAGAGTTGGTCCAGGCCAATGTTTGCTCTTAGTAGGTTTTTACGACACCTTCAAGC
Organism: Lymantria dispar; assembly: GCA_032191425.1. Lineage (NCBI taxonomy): Eukaryota > Metazoa > Arthropoda > Insecta > Lepidoptera > Erebidae > Lymantria > Lymantria dispar. The sequence goes on from CM063455.1 coordinate 11,359,814, forward strand.
AACGTAAAAATTGGTAATATTCGTAGTCAGTACACAGCAACTCTTCTTCTTTCTTCATACATAAATGAATCAAAATTTATTTAACTTATTATTAAAACATTTGAAGGTTTAAGTTTTAATAACATACAAGAACCGTATGCCACTGCGAACAGGTCCTGGTAATGAGGATTCCACTGGATATCACAGACGGCATGGTTGCGCATCGGATCAAACTGGAACTTCCACAGCGGTAATAACGAGCCCATGCCTTCGCGGAACTCGTCTGACGGATCGTCCCAATAGCGATAATCTTGAGCTAAAAACAAATAAAACATAACTACTAAGCATTATTATTGCTTACCTACCACCCCCAAAACCAGCTTCTTATGATCTTTACAAATTTTAAATGGGAGAATATCGGAATAAACCTCTTTTAAATAATTTGACTGCAGAGTGGTTAAGATACCGACCTACAGTGCCAGTGTCAGGGGTTCGAATCTCACGCAGTGCTACACTTTGTACTATGCACAAATTGTTGTTCTGTGTCTGGATGTAATTTGTGTCCGTTAGTTATATGTAAAGGTCCCCGTAATACAAGTATTATTTCCTTAATGCAGGATGATGTAGGTATATAAAAAAAAATAATTTAGTAAATTTGTCTATATCATCCTGCTTTTATTCAATTACTCGGGATCGACTCAATATGTAGGTACTCTTCTTGTACAGTACATATCGCAAAAGTTATTGACAATAGTTCTATGACCAGCCGCCTGCCTGAAGTCAACCGTCCTTAGGAAAGGTAGAGTTGGTTCAGATCTAAGTACTTTGTCGTCTTCTACGACACCCACGATCAATGTAAGGGTTAGTAGTATTTGTGGTCGCTACAATACAGCATTAAATCCGTATCTATAGGTACTAGCAAGCCGTTCCCGTGGGAATACCGGGATAAAATGTAGCCTAAGTTACTCCTTATGTAGTCAGCTACTTGATAGTATAATATTATCAAAATCGGTCCGGTCCTTTTGAAGATTACCTCAAACAAACAGAGAGAGGCATAGGCATAGGTGTCTTGCAAATAACCGTGTCAGCATGAAAAAAGCCCAGTATTTTGACATTACAGACAGACACTTCAATTTTATTTATTTGTATAGATGATACAGTTATTATCTTAGAATATACCTACATAAAAAAATCATGTAAACATCCGCATTATGAACATCTTTCTTAAAAAGTTAAAGATTGTAAAGATTTTTGATGTCGTAAACATTATAAAAACCTACGAAATAAAATAATTTTTACCAAATTTGTGTACGAGTAGAGCTCCTATTCGGCGACACGTTCCGCCGCCGGCGACTCGGGGGGCGCAGGCGCGAGTATCTGCGCCTAATGCCGCCCTAGCCGAGGCCGCGGGTGATCGGACCGGGGAATTGTCCGTCACCCGCGGAGAGGCTGACCGCGCGACGGCGACCGACGTCCCAGTACGTCGAGAGGTGAGGATACCCGAAAGGGTATTCCGTCGGGCCGACCACTGACGACAAGTCACATCTGCTCCGGTGGTCGGCCCAACAACGAGGTGACGTGGGTACGGGTGGGTTATGGGCCCGCGCGCCGTCCTTTCATCGCCCCGGATGGATTGGACCGCGCGTGCGCTTACCATAGCCCACACATTAAAAAAAAAAAAAAAAAAAAAAAAAATCCCAACATGTCTGACCAGTTATAATAGGTCAAATTCCCTCCCATTGTGGAGGAGGCTCGAGCCCAACAGTGGGACATACCTATATAAGCTGTGATGATGATGATGATTAATGGTCATAGGCGATCAGTGACCTTGAGTCTTCTAAACGCGATAAAACCAGTAATAATTTTATGTTATAACTTAGACCGCATTGTCAATTTTATTTATGAAAAGAATGATACCTATTCATTTACTCATGAAAGTCTACTGTTAGTCAAAGGCGAGGGGTGATGCCTTATGATCACCTCCTTAGCAGATCGTTTAGATATCGTAGGTATTATAAGTTTTCTTTCAGAGTACTGTTCATACTCCTGATGATTCCTTCAACGGTTTTCACAGGTCCCATGGTCAAATATATATCCTAAAACTGGTATCAAACGAGGCCAGATAATCTATATCTATCTATACCAATAAATAAAATTGGACTGTCTGTTGTCAAAATAATAGGCATTTTTCATGCTCACACGGTTATTGGCACTATACATATGCCTAAAATACACTTCATATTTTTTTTGTCTGTCTGTCTGTTTGTTCCGGGTAATCTTCAAAACGGCTGGACCGATTTCAAAAATTCTTTCACCAATGGAAAGCTATAATATCAAGGAGTAACCTAGGCTATATCTTATCCAGGTATTCCCATGCGAACGGGAACTATGCAGGAAAGACTGAAACCGAAGCGAAGCGAGGGCGGGTTGCTAGTTGAAAATAATAGATGATTAAACATAATATCATACCAATATCATCATATATATTTTGATTAACGAGCCGTTCAAGAATAGACCATGCTTCTCTGATACGTTGCGCCAGTTTCTCGTCATGTATTTGTTGCGCTGTTTTTTCTTGTTTTGCAGCTTTCTTCCTCAACTATTAGTAACAAACAAATTAGGGTTGAATGATTTGCGTTAATTGCGCTAGTCCATGTGGTGACGGAGTAAGAATACAATTCACCACCCCCCCTATCTTGACTGTAGATGTCATAAAAGACGACTAAGGAATATATTATGCATATATAACAACTGTGTAAAAGAAGGAAAACTCGAACTAAAACCCTATATCAATCCGCCTAACCAACGTAGTAGATCAATTGCCCGCTGATTGTGGAGGAGACTCGAGCTCAACAGTAGGATGTAAGTATATGAGCTGTGATGATGACGATGATGATTTGTGTTTACTACGCAAATCATTGACAATCATTATCTCGAAGAAAATACGATAAGTAACTTTAAAATTAACAATATTGGAAGTTTAGAAATGCTATAATAGAGGTAAAGAAAAGGCTTTCAAAGGATCTCCAACTTAGGCATAAAATGCCTTCTATTTGCTTGCCACTGATTAGTCATAATGATGACTATCAATGAAATGCCATCGATAACAAAACCTATGCTATAACTAAGTCACCTATATATATATATATATATATATATATATATATATATATATATATATATATATATATAAAGAGAGTCGTGTTAGTTACACTATTTATAACTCAAGAACAGCTGTACCGATTTGGGTGAAAATTGGTGAGGAAGTAGCTTAGGACTTACTAATGGTGTTTACAAGATTTCGCCAATAACTCTTTTATCCCGATCGATCGCGTACCGTGTGACGTGACATAAAATGTGAAAGAGAATACAAGTACGCAACGCATTTGATATGTAATATCAAAACGCAAATGACAGCTAAACATAATTTTGTCTATAGTTAAAAATTTTATGGTTGGTATGGTTGAAAATTTTGACAATTATAATTTTGTCAGAAATCAATAATTAGTAATTTGTATTCCCTTCGAGTCATCATTAACAATGCCGCGACTAAGACGATCGAATCTTTCCCGACAAAGCTGTAATGGTTCTTCCATTAGATACTATATTTTCGGCAATTTAGAAAATATATTTACTAAAAGAATTATGGCGGTACGGAGTTCGCCGGGTCAGCTAGTTTTGAATAAAAGTTTCATCATCATCACAGCTCATTTACGTTCCACTGTTAGGTTTGAGCCTTCTCCACAATGCAAAGGAAATTGATCTACTACATACAACAGGCTGGTCAGACGGGTTGGTTTTATTATGAGATTTTCTTCTATTGTATAGATTTTATATGCATCGTAAATCCCTTAGTCGTCTTTTACGAAACCCACGGGTAGGATAGGGGGTGGTCAATTGGATTCTTACTTCGCTATCTAGCGGAAAGATTCACGGTGGATAAATTTCATATCCTGTTCAAGTGGCCTCTCGGGCAACGCGATAGAGTATTTTGAGTGTAAGCTAACACAATTATCACGTTTACGTTTATTAGTCTATTTACTGATAATATATAACTACAATTAGGCAACTTTGCTTATCCATTGCTATAAGAATGCTATTATTGTTAATAAAATATTTCTGCGTGCGAAAGGGATTTCGAATACAATTAATCATCGTTTCTTTTTCTTCGGGTATCGTAAAAGATAATTAAATAATAGAACCATTGAAAGAAAAGCAAAATTCAAAATAAAACTACGTCATCATCCATATTATCATTTCAGGCTACATACGTCCCACGGTTGGGTTTGACCCTCATCCACGATGGGAGGGAAATTGATCTTACTATACCATGCTGGTCAGACAGGTTGGAATTTTTTTTATGGTTGGGCTATGGTAAGCGCGCAGGCGGTCCATTCCGTCCGGGCGACGAAGGGAAGGCGCACGGTATGGGTCCACCCGTACCCACGTCGCACTCGTCGTTGGGCCGACCACCGGAACAGGGTGACTTGTCGTCAGTGGTCGGCCCGATGGAATATCCTGTCGGGTCCCCTCACCTCTCGACGTCTCTGTCCCGGGACGTCGGGCGCCGTCGCGCGGTCAGCCTTTCTGTGGGTGACGGACTAAAATCCCCGGTTCGGTCACCCGCGGCCTCGGCTTGGGAGACAGGTTGGTATAGGGTTTTATTTCGAGGTTTTCTTCTTTTGCCTAGATATCATCTGAAATAATCCCTTGGTCGTCTTTTACGAAACCCATGGGCAAGAAAGATTGGTGGTGAATTGTATTCTTACTCCTGTCACCACACAGCATGCGTAATATAATGCGTAATATAGATCGTGAGTTTTCCTCTAATGGTAATTCTGCAATGGGAAGAAAAGGAAAGTGTGACTGCCGAGCTCCATTCCCATTATTTGAATCTATTTGAGCTGAACACGAAGAAGTATAAGTCGCAATCATCACGTGGTAATAAATTCAGTCTATATTTATAAGGTGAAATGTAGGTGTGGCACGCCTATGTTTACATTTCGGGCACAAACGTCTAGATGCACAGGTAGGAACACGATATCGAAACGAAAATATCGATACTGTACTCATGAGTAGTATCGAAGAAAAAGTATCGATACTCCAAAGTATCGAGTACTGAGTACTTTTCCTAGAATCCAGGTTGTGTTGAGCTTTTGTTTTTTTTTTTTAGGAATTTGTTTTGAGTGTTCGATTAAAATTATGTCGAGCCACTTTTTAGAAGGTTCGTTACGCTTTACCTAGATGTGGCGTTACCATAAGCATGAGCCGTAAGGTCAAATTTAACATGGATACTTTGTACAATTTGTTCGATACGATACCTGCCTAAAAGTACTCATTGAGTAAAAGTATCGAATAGAAAGTATCGAGTTCAAAAGTATTGGTATCGAAAGACAAGTACTCGATACCTAAAAGTATCGATACTTTTTTCGTGTCCCTATGCACAGGCGTGACCGTTTTACATTGTAACGTCTACGTAAAAAGTGCTAATAAATCACTATTAACACGGTGGAAATATTTTTTCTTCTAATGGATGGGATATTGGATAAAATATATAGTTCAGACTAAAGCTGTAACGTCATTATTATAGTTCATACACGTCTCACTCCTGGGCTCGAGTTTCTTCCACAACGGAAGGGAAATTGATCTATAATACGCTGGTCAGACGGGGTATAGCGTTTTATGTTGAGTTTCCTTTTGCAATGCTGTTTTCTGCATATCATGGATAGTCCCATAGTCGTCTTATACGACACCTATGGGAAAGAAAGGAGGCGGTTGATGAAATGTATTCTTACTCTGTCACCACACGGCAAACTGTAGTTGTATAAATTCTAATGTAAAATAAACCTATTTTAAGATCTATATAAAAAGTGCTTACCCTTTTAGGTTTTTCTTCTTCTTTTTCTTTGAGCTTCTTTGCATAATCTTCTTGGTAGAAGTCGTATATGATGCACTGGAGCGCCGTATCCGCGAAGTTGGCTCTAGGTGGCGGGACGGTTTGAGTTTCTACAGACTACAGAAAATTTGCAAATGCATATAACTATTCTTTTGCATCTTACCAAAATAGTACCACGTGAAGTTATCCTTTTTCCATTTAAATGCAGATAACATTCATCTTTTTCATTGAATCCTTAATAATATTATAAATGCGAAAGTAAGTTTGTTTGTTTGTTACGCTTTCACGCTTAAACCACTCAACCGATTTCCAAAATTCTTTCAAAACTATAATATCAGGGAGTAACATAGGCCATATTTTATCGCGGTATTCCTACGGGAACAGCAACTACGCGGTTAAAACGACTGAAAACGCGGCGAGGGCGGAATGCTAGTGTTTTAATAAAAACAAAAATATTTAAGTTAGGCGAACCACCTACGCGATATATATTAGTAAAATCAATATTTGTGAATATAAAAATTAACCCGATTAAATAATTCTCAAATAACGCTCTTTTAAATCTGATTTAAGCATTATACGCTTATTATAAATTCATTGTATTCATTCAATAGTAATTATCAGTTCAATTATCAGCTCATATACATCCCACTACTGGGCTAGGGCCTCCTCCAAATTGGGAGGGAAATTTACCCACCATAACACGCTTGTCAGGCGAGTTGATATGGGATTTTATTTTGAGTTTTCCTTCTCTTGCATAGTTGTTATATGAACAAGATATTCCTTAGTTGTCCTTTACGACACCAACGTACAAGAGAGGGGGTGATGATTTGTATTCTTACTTCATCACTACACGGAATAGATAGATCTTATTGGAGTTTAAATAACGGACTTGCCATTAGGTACTCTCGAAATGTATAAAATTCAAATCTTTTTCATATACATGAATTTACAACTTATGTTTATTTTTATTGGCTAGGTATCAACGTGGTGATGTCATTAGCGATTACTTCAATCTGGGTTTCGGACATATCAGAGGTTTATATCGAGCGAATAGCTACCCAGGCATTTGTAATGGTAATAGCCCGGTGAGAGTTCGATCACTGCTGCGTAGGCGGATCATTGTACGCGATCCTAAAAGCGACTTGTTAGCTAGTTAGTAATATATTAAATGCCAAAATACTTTGACTATTATTGTATTCCGAAATTTATAAACATTAAAACTCGCAACAATATAACCTAAATTTTCGAATTTTGAAACCTAAGTATTTTTAGATTACTTTTATTTCGCTACTTATTTCCATTATCACAATAATATGACAATGGACAATATTTGTAAGAAGAACAAAAAGAAAAACTGTTAGCTTTCATAAATAGAAGCTGATTTTTCAAAAATAGTATATATTATTGTTAATTTTGCGCTAGGATGAGTTGTCATAACATTTAGATTAAACACGTAGATAATGGCGGTGAAAAATTAATTAGTTTTGACATAGAATTTGACAATAGCTAACACGGAAAAAGAATACCAGACGTAGTAATATTTTTATACGCTTGTTTTAAGATATTTCAGAAGATAGTACATAATTGTGTACTATTTGTGCATAAGCGTGTGTAGTGGATGCTTGTCTACAGACAGTGCGTAACAGAATTATTGTACAGTGTAAATAAGATAAAAGTATCATATGAATTAAAAACGTGAGTATTATCTAAATATTTGTGTGTAACTAAATTTGTATATGTAATGGAGTATTATATAACCTATGTATACATCTATGTACTTATATAAATCGAACTAAGCTTGGTACCTACGTCTTAAAGCATCGTAAATAATGATTTTTTTCTAATATTACAATCTAATTTTACTATTTATAATATCTATATACGGTAGATAGTGAAGTTTTATTTAAAATACATATACTATTAATATTTTTTAAACAAAATTGCCAAATAAAAGCAGATAATATATGAAATAAGGTAAAAATAAATTTAATTACTTTTCTCTATATGTACATACGTCACAGGGAATGTTAAACACAAAAGAATATAATATATTAGTACAGAAACATATTAATATAATAAGTATACTTAATATAATAAATTATAGTATGGGTTCTACAGTTTCGTATTTCCTCTGCAAATTCGTTTAAAATTTGAGAGCTATTACAGCGAGAACTTAACAGGATGGTATTGGATAATTTTCATGAAATTTAGAAATATTAGTCCTTTTCATTTTTAAGAAAATTTAAATGACTTATTATTATTAATATGGATTATAAGTCGTGAAACAGTTTTCAAATGAAACATTCAACATGCGAGCCATATAAAATATACTTTTAGTAATTCATCAACACTCTCCATTGGTTATTGATAGTTTTTTTTAGAGACAACATTCTTTCTATGGTATTTCAGCCTGGAAACATCCCGCTCAAAAAGACAATACCCTGCACTAAGGAATTAATCCTTGAATTGCTTACTTTACACAATATATAATTAACGGACGGCAATTACATCCAAACTCAGAACAACAATTTGTGGATAGCAAAAAGGTAGTCCTGCGTGGGATTCAAATCCGCAATACATCGGTATTTTAACCACTACGCCATCTGCGCAGTCATTAATAGTTGGTAGTGTTTTCAATTGTTCAGAATGGCGAATTTACGTTAAGCTGCCTTGAGTTCCCTAGCCGAGGCCGTGGATGACGGGATCGGGGATTAGTCCGTCATCCGAAGAGAGGCTGACCACGCGACGGCAACCGACGTCCCGGGACAGGGACGTTGAGAGGAAAGGGTACTCCCTCGGGGTATTCCGTCGGGACGACCATTGAAGACAAGCAATTCAGCTCCGGTGGTCGGTCCAACGACGAAGACGAAGTGCTATGGCTGGATTACGGAGTCGCGCGCTGCACCTCTGTCGCCCCGGACGGAGCCGGGCGGCGGGTCCGCTGACCGTAGAAAGCTATTTTGAGGAGTTGCAAGTGGTCGGACCAATCGCGAAGGAGAGTGCATGCGGTGGATTATGGGGCCACACGTCACCCTTTCGTCACTCTGGATGAAACGGACGACGTGCGTTCAGGCCATAGCCCACCCAAAAATTTTGTTTGAGTACTCGTTAGAAGAATATTTTATTGATATTTTTTAAACATTACATTTAAAGCAATCTTACCGCGAAGAAAAAGAGGTAATTACTATAATCGAATATTATATACATGATTTTAGAGGCAATAAGACTACAAAAATACTTCAAATGTAACAAAAGTTGCAAGATTTTTGAGGTTAGGTTTTATTTCGTCATACTCTCACTTTAGAGTTGTTTTGGTGTTCAATAAATTAGTTTAAAACGAGAATAAACGTATTCTAGTAACGTAAGTAATACCAAATAAAAAAATTACATATTTTTATTTATGTTTACCAAATTTCGGCATATCATGAGAAGTACCTTCTTATTTCTACCAGTATCAACGATTAAACGTAATTAGTGATGGCGATCGATAGGCTTCTATAGATAGACTATCGATAGTCTATCGATACTGTGGCAATAGATGCAATATCGATAGGACTATCGATAGTACCAATGGCATCGATACTATCGATAGCATAGAAACAATCAAGGTTTACTATCGATACTATTGCAAATCAGCAATAGATTTACTATAGATACACTATAGAAGGCGTTCCTTAACTTTAAAGATAACGGAACCCCAATCGAATACCTTTTATTTTATAGTATTATTTTACAGAAATATTAATAAAATTAAACGCTATTTAATTTTGGCGGAACCCTGATGACTATTGTACGGAACTCCTAGGTTCCGCGGAACACACTTTGGGAATCCCCGCTCTATAGTATCGAGACTTTCGACATCACTAAATGTAATACTGGCTTGAATGTAATATTGTTACAATAACAAAAGATTAGATAAGTACTTTTATCTATTAAAATAACACGAAATTGTAGGATCCACAAGAAATAACAGAAAATATAAAATATTAATAAACATATTATAATTATATTGAACTTCGGTCACTCACAGCATTATATACAGCAATGAATAAAATAATTTAAAGGCTATTAATATACAATATTCAGAATTGTTTTTAGAATAAGTACTAATATTAAATAAAATTATATCATCATCGCAGCCCAGATACGTCCCACTGTTGGGCTCCGGCCTCCTCTACAATGGGAGGGAATTTGACCTACTATACCATGCTGGTCAGACATGTTGGTATAGGGTTTTATTTCGAGTTTTCCTTCTCTTGCACAGATCTTATGTGCATATTATATCCCTTAGTCGTCTTGTACGACATCCACGGGCAGGATAGGGAGTGGTGAATTGTATTCTTACTCCGTCACCACACGGAAAATAAAATATAAAAAATAAAATTATATATCCAACGATAAGTCTTAGAATCCAATTTCATCAACATTATTTAGTTTTTGCCGTCCACTGCCAGATATAGGCCTCCCTCATATTTTTTTATCATTCATATGGGAGGCTAATGCCGTAAATGCTACATTTGGTAGCTGGTTAGGCGACTGTAGAGATGTGTTATACGTTTGCGAGGAGAGAGTTACTGCCCACTATCCTGGTGAACCGTTAGCGACCTTTTTGGAATTGTATTCTTACTCTGTCACCACATGGACAGGTATACTTGGACAACTTTGCCTGTATGCTTTAGTCTGCCAATATATACATTGTGTTCAAATCACAATTCAAATATATGGATTGCGAAGAAGACCTAGTAATTGTTGTGTTTACAAATTGAAATTTCGGCGTCCAGGGGCAAATATACAGCATCAAAAGTAATTGATTAATGTTTAAGTGTTATAAAATTAAGATTACGAAAACTATCACCTAGGTTGAGATCAAATATAAAGGAATAAATCTCATATTGTTGTTCCTTTTGATGGACAAATGAGATCATAATATGAGCTGTAGTGAAAAAGTGAATTTTGAATACAAACTTAATGATAGAATCAAGTAAAGCTTTCCAATTAATATAAATAACGTCAGAATTAAGACAGAACGCACAGATGCTAATATTGTTAGTTCTAACAAACCAATAAGGTGTTAAGAAATTCTCAACAAATATAAAATTAAATTTACAGTGGGAATGACCATTAAAGTCGTCAGATATATTCAATTGCGATCAAACGGTCAACAATAAGAGTTGACGATCACTTCCTTTTTATATTCAAGATCTAATCTCTATACTTAGGAGTCTCTATACTCAGAACACAGGGTGTATCAGGTTAAGGGGCAACTGGTCAAACGGGAGTTAGGCAATGATGGTAAGAACCCTTGAAAAAAATTTGAAGGAAACATATTGATTCGTTAATGAGTTAGAGACATGTAAAGTTTTAAATTTTGTCATCGCTTTTTCGTGTAAATCTGTTTGAAATGTATAAAGTCAGTGATACTTAATCTGCAACATATTCGTACTTTGTTAAATGTTGATTAGAAATTAAATAAATCAATGATTACGTTCGCATAAGCAAGTCAAACTTCGCTTTAAATCAGCTGATCGGCCGATAACCATTGACGAGTCGCCTTTGTACCTACGTTACCATTGAACCGTTTGCGCAATTCATACCTATTTCTACTGTCGAAGCTTTACATGCCTACATGTATCCTGTCTGTACATGCCTACATAATACGTAACATTTAAGGCATAGACTCTTAGACACACATTTTTCAAATTACTATAACTTTTATGTTATATTGTTTTTTGTGTAATTTTAACATTCTAATTACGATCTATGACCGTCAAACTACAATATACTCGAACAGTTGCCCCATAACCTGATACACCCTGTATATTTATGCTGAAATTGACTCAAAAGAATATTTCACAGCTTGTAGCTCAATCTTTCCCGCAGGAAAGACCGTAAGCTTTTAGGTTTGCGAATGCGATATCTACTTTAATTTTGTGAATACATCAATGTGTATTATACTTTGGAGATTAGCTTTTCAGTTCATACGTACGCCCACTGTTTGGCTCGAGCCTCCTCCAAAAAAGGAGGGAAATTGACCTTACTATACCATGCTGGTCAGATAGGTTGGTATAGGGTTTTCTTTCGAGTTTGCCTTCTCTTGCATAGATATTATATGCGTATTATATTCCTTAGTTGTTTTTTACGACATCTACGGCGAAGATAGAGAGTGGTGAATTGTATTCTTATTCCGTCACCACAACTGCATCAATGAAATTTTCTTAATGGAAAATTTATAATTCATAAGTTTTGAATCGTACGTAACGTCTGCTTTGATCATCTTTATGTAGAATATTTTGGCGGATCGCCTGCGTAAGGAGCGCAGCCTCGATGAGGTGATCCGCCACCGCCGCCGGCGACTGGAGCGGCGTAGGCGCGAGTACTTGCGCCTCATGCTGCCCTAGCCGAGCGCGGGTGACGTGACCGGGGGAATTAGTCCGTCCCCCGCCGAGAAGCCGACCGCGTGAGGATAAACCGACGTCCTCCCCGAGGGGGGGACGTCGGTCGATGGGAGGGTACTCCAAATAGGGGGTATTCCATGGGGCCGACCACTGATGACAAGTAACCCTGCTCCGGTGGTCGGCCCAACGACGAAGGCGACGTGCATCGTGGGTGGGTTGCGGGTGTGCGTGCTTACGCCCCTCTGTCGTCCCGGACGGAGTGGTGCGAGGAGCCCGCCGACCGCAACCCACCACCCAAAAAAAAAAATGTAGAATATTTAATTAAATTAGGAAATAAATTTTATTATTTTTCGATATATTTTATGAAACATGTGTATATTAATAAATATAATAAAATATTCACTTGATAATTATTATTTCCCAAGTAATCTTAGCGTATTTGAGATTGGTTATGAAGAAGTAATTTTTAGTTATATGGATCATGTTTATGTAGTAATTTTTAAGCAAAGAAAAGCGAAGTAACTTACTCGTCTCGGAAAGTTATATGTTAAAGCAGCACGTTCACAAAAGTTGAACTGGTTCGCTAGCTTCTTCACCCTCGGCTTGATGTCCAAGAGCGTTGCACTAGGATCTCCCATATCTAATTGCAGCTCTTCTGTATAAACATTACGATAACAAATAATACTATTTCACGGTACGTAAAACTATTTTATCGCTTTAATTGCGTTTGTATTTGATTTTTTGATTGCCCGACGTTTCGAACCCTTTACAGCCTTCATGGGCACGGGCGGACTGAGGTAGCGGCGGACAATAATCAAATACAAAGGCGATAAAATTCGTAGTTTTATTTACAATGTGTATGGTAATACTCGCGTAAATATTAGAAGTACTACTTTATCTTTCAGTTTTAAAGAAATATTATCATATTAATGAAATACAGGAAATAGTTTTAAAAATTACAGAGCGTTTATAAGAATGAGTCAAGAATTACTTTTATAAGATTTTATAAGATTATACCTATCTGACGAATATTTATATTTAATCACAGAAAAAAATGCTTACTAGTAGCTTACTTACCTTATGTTATGTGAAACCATAAACTATGACATTCGAAAACCAAAGTTCATTTAAGAAATAAAAGTGGCAACAACTTTTAATATAAATAAATTTAAAGAAAGTTTTGTTTAGATTATAGTTCTGTTACTTAAAGTAATATCATCGCATTTTTACATAATTTTACAGTTATTAATTACCAAACTTTAATCATTCAAACATTGGGTCGACCTTTGCGTAATTATACACAAGTTTATGGTAATCTTTTTTGTGTTATAACTAAGTTTCTGTTTTGACAGTAACATTAAGTTGAATAGTTATTAGTATTATTTTAATTTACTACCAATACTCACGTTCTTCAACTTTGCCCTCTTCAGCAACGGTTTCACCTGCGCCTTCTTCAACCGTTTCTTTAGTCTCGCCTCCTGCAGCCTCTTCTACTGCTACTTCGCCTTCTGCTTCTTCGGGAGGATTTTCTTCATCTGCAGCCACATCCTCTATAAAAGTTAATTTTATACAATTCTAATTTAGAGCAACGAATTTTGAGATTGCATAAAAACTTATTAAATTAAGCAGCGATGGCTCAGGCAAAGGCGGATTTAATTATGATTTTTGATTTAACATTCGTGTGACCACAGAAATATTAATACTTTAGAAAGGCCATTCGGCTGATTTTGTTCGAAAACCAGTGTGGCATAATTGCCCCCTCCCGCTAATGTTAACACATATGCAAGGTCTATGCTTACAACAATTTTACACACTAACATAACACACACACATCAATCTCGAAGCTGCAGTTGGTACACAAATTATAACTAAGTTCTGTAGGCAACGTATACCCACATATAAAAAAGCACATGTACGCTAGTGCTTGCCATGGTCGATATACTACACGATATTTATTTAGCCTGTTTTATCGAAACAAAAATATTAATGTCTTTAAATTAAGCACTTGTGTGATGGGTTGTCGTTATTTGTAATGCAAGTCAGTAATTTAACAGTAAAATCATGCAAATAAAATGCTCCTCACTACACTCTGTATAGGTGACAGAAAATTTAAGTGCTATAATTACGTAAGCGAATAGCGATTTGTATATTATATTGTTCCCATATATGGTACACACCAGTACACAAGATGCAATTAAAATGTATTAAAAAGAGACCACAGTCAAGTTTATAAACTCCTGCATCTTGTAGAGGGCTCTGGCACTTGACAGGTGGCAAGAATTGACTATTCCTCTTGAGTGGTTTAAAATTTGTTTTTATGGAAGCCCGTTTCAGGATGAAGCCAATCTTGTCAGTGACTCCTTTCACATAAGGTAGTACTGCAGGGAGGCGCTCAACTGTGGATGGTTTCAGACGGTCTCTGTGACGGGGGCCATGGACGTCTGTAATAACGTTGACTTGTTTGGACGTCAGACATCTTAGACCGCCCGTGACCAGGAATGCTGTAAAGTATTCGAAACATCGGGCAATCCTAAATCAAATATAAACGTGATATAATCCGTGTAAGTAGTTTTATTTACAATGTGTAGTGCTCGCGTAAGCATCAGATATCACTCTTAAAATATGTTAAAATATTATTTTTTATTGAAATTCGATTTATTTTTATTGGTGATATTATTTAGCTTAAAAAACAAAACAGTTATTTATTTTTTTAGATATACTGGTACTGCTACTTGTTAGTACATTTTTGTTTATTGTACACAAAAATGTACTAACATTGTCCGTGTGGTGACGGAATAAGAATACCAATCACCACTCCGTATCTTACCCGCGGATGTCCCATCCTAATATATTGAGACGACTAAGAGATATAGTAAGCATATAACATCTATGCAAGAGAAGAAAAACTCAAAACAAAACCCTATACTAACCTGTCTGACTACTATAGTATAGTAAGGTAAATTTGCCTATAATTGCGGAGGAGGCTCAAGCGCAGCAGTGGAACTTATATAAGCCGAGATGATGACTATCATGTCAACATTTCTTGGAATAAAAATTCAACACTTACGAAAAGTTAGAAATCAACACTTATAGTGATAATAACTAGTAATGAATGACCAGTCTCAAGAAATTCATTCTTGTCATAAATTATTCCATCTTAAGGAAGAATAGAACAATTGTTTTGTACGACAATTAAATAACTACTTAATTAAACATTTAGTTTGCCAATAAAAATGAAATACAATAACATTTGATCACTTTACCATTATTTTTAGTATTCTACAAAATGTTGTGAACAAATTGTGCTAGATTAGTTGGTATTTAGTTAACTACCAGTTGCCTTAATCCATAGTTTTAAATGTAAGATCTTTTGTTCAAAGATAATTTTATTAATATATATATATATATATTAATAAAATTATCTTTGGTGATTGGTCCCGAACATAGATATTTTATTACTATTATTTTGTTATTTCTATTTTATTAATTACTAAAGAGCATTATGAAGTTTGTACTATAGATCATCATCATCGCAGCCCACATACGACCCACTGTTGAGCTCGGGCCTCCTCCACAATGGGAGACAATTTGACCTACTAAACCATGCTGGTCAGACGTGTTGGTATAGGGTTTCATTTCAAGTTTTCCCTCTCTTGCACAGATGTTATGCGCATATTATATACCATAGTCGTATTTTACGACATCCACGGGCAAGATGAGACGGGCAAGACGGGAGTGGTGAATTGTATTCTTACTCCGTCACCACGCGGAAAATATACAAGAATGTACTATAGATATACAAGATAAATTAAGTAGGTAATGTATACCAGAATAATTGATTTTTAAATACCTATTTAAATATTGTTAATATAATTATATAAAACGATCACTAAATTAAAAGTGTTAAAAATATTTATTAATATGATAAAATTAACCCATAGCTAATTATTGAAATCGATAACTTATAGTATGTTGGACAGCACTATCGATACGCGTGGATCGACGTCAATGTTTTGAATGAAAACGTATACTACCACGCTAGTAAGGCGGTTCTTAGTGATATCGCATTGAACGCAGTACATTGCGCGGTTGCTGGACTTATAAAAGGTGATATCCATGTGTGGCAGACGATGTATAATGTTTGGCTCTTTTTGCGATTTCATAATTTTTCTTTATTAACGACATAATACTTTCATAAAATTAAGAAATATCACTGAATTAATAAGTTTATGGACTTAACGATGAAAATAAATGCCTTCTTAGACTATAACTACGCAACTGACTTCTTTTTCGACGCGTTGTAACAGCGCAAGACGGCATATTTCTCTTTTTTGTCGGAGCTTCGTTCAAGGTCACTATATGAGCGCAACTAAGAACCGGTAAAACGAATTTCGTCAATATTAAGACCGTTTGATCGCAATTGTGGCACGCTTGCCCCGCCCACATGGCCGTTCTATCTTATTAATTTTTCTGTGCGTGTGACCTAGTAATAGGTATATCAAGTCAAAAGGAATACACTCAACTTTCCTCTCCGTTAATATTTGTAATATATTCTCCATATACTTAAATATTAAATTGAGAATTTTATTAAGTATTAGGTATTGTCATGTTCAGTTGTTTACCTATTTTTAAGCAATCTTAATATCAGCCCAGTGATGTCCTGGCTGGGCTCGGGTCTCCTCCACTATGGGAGGGGAAATTGACCTACTTTACGACACCTACGGATATGATAGGGGGTGGTGAATGATATTCTTATTCCGTCACCACACGGGCAATCTTAATCGACCAAATTTCGTGTGTTGGTGAAGTAAGAACACAATTCGCCACTCCCTTTCTTGCATGGGTGTAGTAACAGAAGCATAAGAGATATGCAGGCTAACATCTATGTGAAGCAAAGTAAATTCTAAATAAAACTCTATACAAATACCTCTTCCCGGCGTGGTTTAGCCGGTCAATTTCTCCCCCATTGTGAAGGAAACTCGAAGGGCAGCACTAGGAAGTATGTGGATTGTGATGATTATGATGAATCGAGCAGTATCAATTAGTAACCAGTAATTGAAAAGAATATTTAATAGTCTACTATTTCATATAAAATTTATAATAATAAATTTATTTAAATTTAAATATATATAATTATTAAACAATCTACAAAGGTGAAAATAAAAACACCTTTTGTAATTTATGCTAGACTAGCAACCCGCCCCCGCTTCACTTCGGTTATAGGTTATAGTCGTTTTACCCGCGTAGTTCCCGTTCCCGTGGGAATACCGGGATAAAATATAGCCTAGTTTACGCCCTGATATTATAGCTTTCCATTGGTGAAAGAATTTTTGAAATCGGTAAAGCCGTTTTGAAGATTACCCGGAACAAACAGACAGACAAAAATTTTTTAATTGCTATTTTAGGCATAGGTGTCGTGCAAATAACCGTGTGAGCATGAAAAAAGCCTATTATTTTGACATTACAAACAGACACTCCAATTTTATTTATTGGTATGGATATAGATATAGACTAGTTTTAACTCGTAGAAGCAAATTTTTTTAGGTTATGTCTCGTATAATTTAATTTTCACTTCATCGACTTGTTGGTTAATTTACAGCAATCTTTATTACAGTATTGTGACGAAATGAAATAGTATTTTTTCCACCCCCTACCTTGCTCGTGGGTGTTTTAAAAGGGATATAATACGCATATAATATCTATGCAAGAGAAGGAAGACTCGAAACGAAACCCTATACCAACATGTCTGACCAGCGTGGTATAGTAGGTTGATTTCCCTCCCATAGGAGGAGGCCCGAGCGTAACAGTGGGACGTGTATGTGTTGAAATGATGAATGATGAAATAGTATCGACCATCATGAATCACTAAACATTGTAGTCCCTTATGACCCCTTATGAATCTTAAACGACACAAAATACTTGAAGTTAATTCACTCATGGATATCAATAGGGCAAAAGATACGTATTTGCATATCTATAGCGCATGAATCATGCAAATAACATAGAATATGTCGTGTGTATCCATAAATAGCACAATACCAAGTGTAAGTCGGTACAGTATCTTGAATCAAAACTAGCAATAATGCCAAAATATGGATTATATCGCATGGTTATATGAATTAATAAGCTCTCAAAAGTCAAAGAGCCCTAAAAATAGATCCTTATGCCAAGTGGAAGTTTAGAACCGAACTTTTTTTTTTTTTTTTTTTTTTTTTGGGTGGGCTATGGTAAGCGCACGCGCGGTCCTGTCTATCCGGGGCGATGAAAGGACGACGCGTGGGCCCATAACCCACCCGTACCCACGTCACCTCGTTGTTGGGCCGACCACCGGAGCAGATGTCACTTGTCGTCAGTGGTCGGCCCGACGGAATACCCTTTCGGGTAACCTCACCTCTCGACCTGGGACGTCGGTCGCCGTCGCGCGGTTAGCCTCTCTGTGGGTGATGGACAATTCCCCGGTCCGATCACCCGCGGCCTCGGCTAGGGCGGCATTAGGCGCAGATACTCGCGCCTGCGCCGCCCGAGTCGCCGGCGGCGGAACGTGTCGCCGAATAGAAGCTCTACTCGCACACGATCCGCCGCCTCCTTCCGTGAGATAACGGCCTCACAGAAGGCGGCGACCGCGTCCCAGTTCCTGACGCTGACGAGCATCTCCCTGGCGATGGTCGGCAGCGCCAGGTCGGCACCGATAATTGCGACGAGTTCACGGCGATCCTCCTCCCATGCAGCACACTCCTCGAGCGTGTGCTGCGCCGTGTCCTCGTCGCAACTGCAGTGGTGGCAGGACGGTGTGCTCTCCCTCCTGACAATCTTGTGCAGGTACTTCCCGAAGCAACCGTGCCCCGTCAGCACCTGCACCAGTCGGAAGGAAAGCACCCCGTGCGTCCGCTCCAACCACTCCATCAGCACCGGCCGGAGGGCCTCGACGGTCCTAACACCATACCGAGGACTCTCCAGCCGGACTGCCCAACGGGCAATGACTTCTCGGCGGGCGTCGACCCGCCAGGCGGTGATCTCTGTGATGGAGACCATGCCGCCGCGGGCGCGCTTCTCCGACACCCGCCGATAAATGTCGGCGAGCATCTCCGCCTCCAGGTCCCACGGGGGAGTTCCGGCCAGGAGGCACGCTGCCTCCGTCGCCACCGTGCGGTAACCGCGTACGGCCCTGATCGCCATGACCCTCTGTGGTCGCCACAGGAGGGCCCTAAGACGGACGGTCAGGGACCCCGCCCACACCGGTGCGCCGTACAGGGCCATCGACCGGATCACCCCCACGTACAGCTGTCGGCACGTAGCACTGGGTCCACCCACATTCGGCATCAGCCGCGAAAGGGCGGACGCCGCGCCGACAAGCCGGGGAACAAGTCGATGGAGATGCTCCCGGAACCAAAAATGCCCGTCGAGCACCAGGCCCAAGTACTTCATGTGGGCCTGGATGCTGATGGTGACCGACTTCACGGTGATCGAAGCGCCGGCGGGAGGCCCGGCGGTACGGAGGCCATGGAACAGAAGGGCCTCCGTCTTTTCCAGGGCTACCCTCAACCCCAGCGCTTCGATCCGCCTAACAATCTCCTCGGTGCCGAGAGTTGCCAGGCGTGCCGCCTCCTCTAGCGTCCCACCCCGGGCTGTGACGAGTGTATCGTCGGCGTAGCAAATTACACCCAGCCCGGGTGGGAGGCTTCCTCTCAACGCCCAGTCGTAGCCGATGTTCCACAGGGTCGGACCCAGAACCGACCCCTGTGGGACACCGCACGTCATGGGCGTTCGCACAACGTCCCCTACTCGGTCAACGTAGAGGACGCTGCGCCCCTCCAAGTAGTCTGCCACCAGCCGCCTGAGGTACACGGGCACCCTGTGATACCTCAGCCCCTCCCTGATGCAGCTAAATGGCAGACTGTTGAAGGCGTTGGCGATGTCCAGGGACACCGCCAACAGGACTCCTCCGCCGGTGACGGCCTCCGCTACCACGGCCTTCAGGCGCAGCAGGGCCGCGATCGTCGAACGCCCTCTCCGAAAACCAAACTGGGCGTCCGACAAATCGGGCCCGTCCCCGACGAGGTGCCGCTCGATGCGGGCAGCCAACACCCTCTCCAGCAGCTTGCCCGCATCATCGAGCAGCACGATGGGCCTGTAGGCCGAGGCCGACTCGGGAGACCGTCCCGGCTTCGGCAGGAGAACCAGCCTCCCCTCTTTCCAGCACCCAGGGAACTGTCCGGACGACAAACAAGCGTCGAACAGTCCCCTGAGGCGTGGTCCCAGGTGTTCGAGGACCAGGGCCAGCACACGGTTCGGAATACCGTCGGGCCCGGGGGCGGTGGATTTGACTCGCATACGCGCCACCGCCGCCCCCATTTCCAGCTCCGTGATGGGCGGAGCACTTTCATCGTCGGCCTCCCGGTCGCTGTCCAGCGAAGCCATGACCGGTGGCGTGTGCTCCGCCCGCCGTGGAAAGAGGTCCTCGACAACTCTGGTGAGGAGGCTGGGCTGGAGAGTCTCGGTGAGGGGGGGGCCCCGCCCGCGGAGCTTGTTCAGCGCCGCGAGGTAGGGGCGACCCCAGGGGTCACGCTCGAGACTGTCCAGCATCTCCCGCCGACTAACGTCCTTGGCGGTACGGACGGCCAGCCTGAAGGCAGACCGCGCACTGCGGTAAGCCTCGTACAGCTGGCCCTCCCGCTCAGCGTCGCGGTGACGCGCTCGGCTGCGGGTGTAGGCCCTCCGGGCACGTATGCACGCGGCCCGAAGGTCCGCCAATTCTCGGGACCACCAGGGGACCGCACTCTTCGGGGGCAGGCGCCGCACACGGGGCCGCATCGCAGATCTGCGTTAACGCACAGCGGATGCGGCCAGCCTCGGCATCCACCCCGTCCGCCTGGGGCGGTGAGGACAGCCATGACTGAACGATGGCTGCCTCGGCCAACAGGTCCCGATCCAATCGACCCACAGCCCACCGCGGAAACGCGGGAGCTCCGTCCGCCGTGTGACCCCTGCTGGGCTGCAGGAGGGTCCGGGAGACCTCTATCCGGATGTATCGGTGGTCGGATAGGGTCTCAACCTCCTCCTGGACGCACCAGCTCCTCACACGTGCTGCGACATTAGGGCTAGCGAACGACAAGTCCACTATCGACCCGCCCTGCTGCCGCACGCACGTTTGCACCGAGCCCCTGTTCAGCAAACAGAGGCCCAGTACCGCCGCCCACTCTTCGACCGCCCGCCCGCGGTCATTCGTCCTGGGGGACCCCCACGCCGTGGACTTGGCGTTGTAGTCCCCCAGAACGAAGACTTGGCGCGGTGCCAGTCGCCGAATCGAGGCCCCCAGGATGGTGAGGAAGGCCCCGAAATCCGTCGCGCTCCTGTTAGGGGAGAAGTAAACACCATATAGCGTAACCTCTCCCCATTCCGCCGCGACATACCCATCACCCCTGTCCTTGAGCAACAAGGGCGGGGAATGCCACGACGTGAAGGCGACGATTGCCACAGAGCCGTCACTGCTGCCCAGCCAATTGGGCCGGTCAGGCACCACGTACGGCTCCGCGGCTACGGCTGCACCGATCAACCACTCCGCCATGGCTTGCAGGAAAACGTCCTGTGCCTCGGCGGCGTGGTTGAGGTTGGCCTGCAGGAGGTGGTAAGATTCGGCCGCCATTAGTGGGCCGTATCCATTACCTCCTCCACGCTGGCGGGCGATTGGGTCGCGCTAGGGGCGGGAGCGGCCGGGGTCGTCGGACCGCTCCGCCCCTTTGGGGCCGAAGCCGGGGGTTTGCACTCCTTGCTCCCCATGCGGTGCTTGGCGGGCCTATTGCCCGCCGCACACGCGGGGCAGTGGGGAGTGGCGGCGCACGATGCCGCCTTATGCCCGGGTTGACCGCAGCGGAAACAAAGGTCGCTGCAGTCAAAGCAGTTAGTGCATGTCGGCCGAGTGTGTCCGACCGCCATGCACTTGTAGCACCTCGCAGGCCGGGACTCCAGCACGGTCACCCGCGCTGAGCTCCAGCCCACGAGGAGCCTGCCTGAGCCGGCCAATTGCTTGGCCGACTCCACCGGGCACTGCACCCAGGCAGCACCGACGCCGCCCGGACCAGGGCGGATGGCGCCAATTCGGACGGTGTCCACGGGACATCCGGTTTTCGAGACGATGGCCTCCCGGATGTCATCCACCGTCACGGAGTCGTCCAGACCCGTGACCCGCAGTTCCGCACACTTGACGGGTCTGGCGATTTTGACGCCATCCTCCGCAGCAAACAAACCCCTCAGCTTCGCGGCCATGCTATCGGCCGTCTTGGCGCCCTCGGCCCCAGGGAACTCTAAAATCCGAGCCCCTGTCCGGGCCTTGCGGGTCCTGGCTTCGACGCCTCCTAAATCGGAGACGTCAAGCTCCCGCCGGGCGCGACGTAAGACGGCCTCATAGCTGAGGCCGTTCTCGGCCGCCTCAGGCAGGACGGTGATCACCACCGCGGCTGACTTTGGCGGCCGGAGCCTCCTGCGCGACCTCTTGTTACCGGCTCCTGCCTTGGGAGCGGAGGCTTTGGCGGCGCTTTTGGCCTCCGCTCTCCTCTTCTGGCCGCGACTTTTTCGGCTGCGCTCGGCCGTCTGCCAACCCTCTTCAGACACGGCAGGGGTGCCGAGCACAGCAGTCACGGTCGCGGCTGCGTTGGCCGCCACCGACGGTGCATTTGCCGGCAGCGGCTGGAGTCCGGCCTTAGCAGGAGCCGGTGCCACCTTCTTTTTCGCGGCGGGTCCCTTGGGCTTCGGCCCAGCAACGGCCGCAGCGTAGTTTCCTACGCGCCCACCCTGGCAGGGTAGCGCGGCAGGGGTTGACGCCACGGCTTTCGGCCTATCCGCAGCCAGCGGCGGCCGGAGTCGGGGCTCCGGGGGCAGTCTCGCCTCCAGAGCCGCCATGCGCGCGTCGAGCATCTTGCCGAAAACATCCACCATGGCGCGCATGGTCTGGTCCGGCACGCCGTCCACTGCGGGCAGCGGGACCGCTTCGGCCAGCTGGGCCCTCTGGGGACTTGCCGCAGCGCAAGTTGTCGCAACGGGGACGACGGGGGCGGCGGCAGGGCCGGGACTTGTCGGCGGCGCGGTTCTCGCCAGCTGCGCGACCTGGCTCCGCAAGTCGGCCATTTGCTTGGCCAACTCGCGGTTCGCCTTCTGCACCGCCGACAGCTCCTTTTGCAGGGCCTTATTCTTCTCCTGCAGGCCTGAGACCTCACCACTAAGGCGGGTGTTTTCGGCCTGCAGGGTGGCCATATTGGCAGCTCGGGGGTCGCCACCTATAGCGGGCTCAGCAGCCGCCGTGTCGGTGGGAGGGATGTCTAACAACACCCTCATCATCCTCGCGGCAGCCGCCTCATTTGCCCGCTTCTGGGCCTCAGTCCCCCGTACTGCGCCGGCCGGCGACGGCGTCGCCGACCTTGCCGCCACTACTGCGCCCCCTCATCCCCTGCGAGAGGCTGGAACTTTGGGAGGAGGCATGTTGATGCCACCCCCCTCGGAGGCAGACTCCGAGCTGCCACCCTGGCTAAGGGGGCGCTTGCGTACCTGCGAGGGGAGGTCCTCCTCCCTGGCCGCTAGGGCCGCCGTCAAGGCCGACGCTGGAGACTGGGATGATCCAGCGACGGTCTCTGCAGCTGATGTGCTGCCGCTCTCAATGTCCGACGGCTCTGCGGCAGTACTGCCGCCCTCGTCAGCCTTCTTTGCCGCCCTTTGCTGCTTCGCGGCGCGCCGTCTGGCGCGCTCCGTTGCTGGGGTGGGCTTCCCTCCTCTCTTCTTTTTACGGGCCTCTGTTTTCGCCGGGCCCTCGGCTGACCTTGGAGCCTCAAGTGCCAGACTAGCAGCTGAGCTGCTGTCGGACGAGGCATCCCTCTCCTTTGGGCCAGTTTTACAGTAGCTTGGCCGGGCTGTAATGTGGGAACTAGGCTCCCCGTTCCCTGTGGTTTTAATGGGCGTCTCACCCCTCCTATCTGCAGCGTCGTTTAAAGAACAAGTATCCATACAGTTCCCACGAGTATGGGAGAAAAAAGAGGTCGACCCGGGCAGCAAGCAAGCAAGCAAACGCATTGATTGTTTACGTTAAAATTATTACTGTAGTCACGAAATAAGAATACAATACACTATCCCTAATCTTACCCATGTGTTTAGTAAAAGATGATCAAGGGATACGAAATGTAGCTAACAAGAGAGGGGAAATTCGAAATAAAATCCTATACCAACCCTTCGAACAAGTAGTTTAGTCAATTTAGCTGCCATTGTGGAGGACGCTAGTGCTTAGCAGTGGCGACTGAGATGATACTGATGAAGTTAATTTAGATTCCTATTCGGGAAAGCGGTCAGTATAGAATAACCCTCTATATACCTTATTGGTCTAAGGTGTTCTTTATTAATATGGTATATCAACCATAATCATCATCATCCTCATTAGAGTTCGTATAGCTCATCGTGGGTAATATTGCTTCAATAGTAAATTATTTGGTGTGCTATTTAAAACACTATTTCGCTTTTATTGACGAAAAAATAATTATCTCAAAAATTAAAGTTTTTACGTAAAATCACAGTTTAAAATCTATGTTTGAACTTGACATTTATAGGAAATTAATTCTCTCTCATGTCGCCTACGTTTATTAACCGTTACTTCAGCCTATATATAAGTATTTATAAAAGGGTAATACTACTACTGCATTTCACAAAATATACTCAAAATAAAAACCTAAACCAAGAATTTCCAAAACAGTTTGGGCAAGAGACACCTTTTCCAAAATGAACTGATAACTCAAATCCCTGTTCTATTTCTAGTTTTCTCCTGTTGAAACAATATATTTACCAATTTAAAAACTCTGGTTAGTTAAGTGAGTAACATTGACATCATTTTCTCATCAAACTTTTAACAAGAGAAATAGACAATTCAATAAATACCATGTGTTATAATAGATTATAATACAATTTTATTAAAAAGAAAACTTTAAAATCGCAAAGATATAATTTAAAAATGTAAGGTATCTTGATGAGTTGCAGTTATAAGTCTCTGCATTCGTTGACATTCAAACATTTTTTTTGTCAACCTTATTCGAAAATCGAAATAAAACCCTATACCAACCTGTCTGACCAGCATGATATACCAGCATGGTAAGGTCAATTTCCCTCCTATTGTAGAAGAGGCTCGAGCCCAACAGTGGGACGTATATGAGCTGAAGTAAGTGAGAGATCCTCGAACATCTTAGTAAAATTATTGTGTAATGTATCTGAGTGCTTTAAGTGAATTGCAAAGCTACGATGATGACCAACCATAGATGGAATCAATGGCCTGAAATATCAATTCTTTTCTGTTATGAAAATATGTAGCAAAAAGCAGATTGAAGCATATTTTTATTTTTAATATATCGAACATGTCTATAACAACAGATCTTCATTACCATCTATTGCGTCTTTCAATTAGAGAACGAATGTGACGGTATGTAAGAAATTGAATAAACTGTAAACAATTACGTCGCGACTAATCTTGTTTATACGTCTTTTTTGAACGGTGTTATTGCTCAAACGATTTTTCTTAATAATATCATGTGCGGAGTTATACAATATATTGTCGAGAACCTCCGCAATGGCTGGTAAAATAAACTATTTTCCTATTGTATGGGATTCTCTCGACCTCGCTGTTAGTAAAGATATATTATAGGACGCTCGTAAACCATTAACATCTTGCATAAATAATGACGTAAAGATCGACCTTATAGATGGCCTTTTCTATAGTTTCTCTTTAAATGCCTGATAGAATGATAAGACCTAACTTTTTTATCAGTATGCATTCTCGATAAGAGGCCTTTCATTGTTGAGGGCTTCACTTGATGAAAAATTTTCACATATGAGACACGTCGCATTGATTGCCAGCATAGATTTGATAGAAATAAATCCAAAATTTAAATCAAGTTTTATGTCGGGCATCATAAGTCACGCAAATAAAAAAACCATTAAGGCACTACTAAAAAAAGTAACGCCCATGCTTATTTTTATCACACCTGGGTACTGGATGTTTTTACGTATTCTCACAAATTTATTCATTGATCAACTCAGATATGGTCATGGAAATATAGAAAAATTGTGTTAGGTATCATTCAGGGTATAAAATGAAAACAAAGAAAACTTTACAATTATAATTTTTGTTAAAAGCTTTTCTAAAATATTTACAAGAATATTAAAAGGTCGTTGGTATTTCCCTTGTTACCGTTTCATAAACTGCAGAAATGTATGGCTACGCTATTAACAATATATGTAGCATAGCATTATATGTGGTAGGACCACACTGTTGAGAGTCGCCAGTCTATAGTCGCGGGCTGATTGGTCCAGGGTAGTACCACACTCGATGTCTGAGTAGTAGCAATTTGTCACCGTATTTCGTTCGGTGAGCGAGAGAGCTGCAAGTCCCAACTTTCTGAGGACGTTTACGTGTGGGTTTTGGCCTTTATTATCACTGGACCTGATTGCATGCATTCACATTTTCTATGAGAAAAAGAAGGAAAGAAAATGATTTCTTCGCGGTAGGCAGCAACCTAGTAAAGGATCTATGAGCGGCATTATCATTTACCATGAGGTGAGCTGTTTGGTCGTTTGCCAACAACAGCAACAAAGAGAAATGTAGTTAACTAAGTATTTTGTATGTACACATCACTTTGTAATCCTCTTGATATAATTTATTAGATGACTGTAATATCATTCAAGCTCCAACAAATTTCAAAACGTAACTAAATTTTCATCCTAAGTGTTTGGACTTGATCACGATTTCGTTTGAATTATATCGCGTATACATCTCAAATACAGAGAGCTAGTTAAGCGTGTGAAAGACTATGTATTACGTCCAACACATTATCTTGCACGAGCTAGTCCACGTTTATTGACTTGCCGAGTTTTTCATCTTGTACGAACTTGTGCAGGCCTTTTTTTTTTGGGGTGGGCTGCGATCGGCGCGCTCCTCGCACCACTCCGTCCGGGGCGACAGAGGGCGTAAGCACCCACACCCGCAACCCACCCGAACACCACGTCGCCTTCGTCGTTGGGCTGACCACCGGAGCAGGGTTACTTGTCATCAGTGGTCGGCCCAACGGAATACACCTTATTTGGGTCGGTCTTTCGTCACGTGGTCGGCCTCTCGGCGGGTGACGGACTAACTCCCCGGTCACGTCACCCGCGGCCTCGGCTAGGGCGGCATGACGCGCAGGTAGTCGCGCCTGCGCCGCTCCAAACTTGTGCACGCCTATCAACTTGTCGAGTTATAACAATAAGACTTTCTACTAAAATATTATCATATTCATATTGAAACAATCACACATCACATTTGTAACAAGTGGGTACATGGAACAAAAGTTATATAGCATCTGGAAAGTTGCAAATAAGAAGTTGTGTTGATTAAAAGGGGTCGATTTTTAGACCTTGTCGACCCCCAAAATTAGTTTTTGTATAGGTAAACCTCTGAGAAAACAACGCCTTCGGGATCCCACTGTGGGAATCTCTGCCCTAAACCAATCACCAGCATAGTACAGTGAGTCATTTTTTTTCCTATTATCCCTAATAGAAATATTTGAGACTCGAGTTCAGTGGTGATGCAGATGAACTGAGATGAAGAGATCATGCAGATACCGGGTTATAGGTGTACACGTAACAAATCATCTGTACACTAATGGTGCGTAGAATTTTTAAGAGATTATTCGTAAATTTTCCGTAATTAGATTCGTAAAATTACGAGTAAGTAGTTTTCTTGTATTATCGAGTTTTTGCAAATTTCTTTGGATAGTAATAACAAAGTAGATTTTTGTTATCCATTAACAACACGGTATTAGAAGTTGTGTAGGTTAGAAATTTCATTTTTATAGTAACAACACCATGTCAGAAATTAGGTATTATCTTTATATATAAATTTCTTGCGTACTTGTGTATGTTACTGAACTCCTCCTAAACGACTGGACCGATGTTGACGCAATTATTTGTGTCTTTGAGAGGATTCGAGAATGGTTTAGATTCACAATTGGACCCGGTAGGTGGGGCTTTATTTCAACAGAACAATGTCTGTTGGGTCAGCTAGTATTTATATATATGCACAGAACACACCATTATTTTTCATTTTATCTTATTCTAGTAAGAAAAAAAAAAGAGAAAATATAATCAGTACCTTCTCCTTTAGCCTCTTCACCACCTGCAGCAGCTTCCGGTTCTTCTTCCTCCTCTTCTTCGGCTGCTGACTTTTTGATTTTTACACGTTTTGGTCCGGCGTCGTCAAATCCAACCATACCTGTCATGTTCAAAAAACATTGTTAGGTAAATTTTCGAGCGCGTTATAGTAGAGCATTTTCCTCCCTATTTATATATTTAAAAAAAAAATGTTATAGATGAAGCTCGAGCCCAACAGGACGTACATGTTTGAGCTGAGATGAAATACAAAATATTGATATAGTCCACGCTTTTTTGGGTGGGCTATAGTTAGCACACACGCCGTCCACTCGGTCCGGGGCGATGCAAGGGCGGCACGCGGCCCCATAATCCACCGTATTTCCTCACTGGTACCGAGATCCTTGACCCGGGACGGCGGTCGCTTTCATGCGGTCAGCCTCTCAGCGGGTGACGGTCTATTCCCCGCTCCAGGCATCCGAGGCCTCGGCTAGGGGGAATATAGTCCACGCTAGCAAATTTTTGGTACAATTAGAACAAACATAAAAAGTTTCTGCGTTCCGCAAAATGGTGTTTGGATGCCTAGCCACACCCCAGCCTCTGGGCGACAGAAGAGCTACGAGGGTCCTTATAAAACATCATACGTTCTTTAAAGACATACCTATTTACCTGAATGACAAATAGAATTTCGTACATTTCAAAACAATACGATTGATGGATCTGAAGTGAAACTGCTCGCTATATAATACCGAGGTCACAAAAATATTGTATTGTACAATAAGTTTTAGTGTAGTATAAGAATGTCAGTTTTATTTCCGTACAAGTTTACGACTAAGAAGATTTGGTGTACCTATTGTTGAAGTACCTAATAAAGAGCGGTTAACATAATCTATAAAGAGCAGTGTTGAAGCGATTATAGTTTCTGATAAGACAGTTAAATTTCAAATATCGTTATTAATATAAGCAAAATGTTTATCAACAAGCGATTTTTTTAAACCTTAGGTTCTCTATTATAAATAAAACTATTTTTACGGCTTTTATAGTGTTTGTATTTGATTCTTGATTGCCTGACGTTTCGAACACTTTACAACGTTCATGGACGGTCCACACGTGACCATGGAAGTTTTATTTATAACGTGTGATACTCGTGTAAACATCAGAAATCACTAGGGTTCTTTAAGTCCCCGAGGGGGGGACGTCGGTCGATGGGAGGGTACCCCAAGTAGGGGGTATTCCGTCGGGCCGACCACTGATGACAAGTAAACCCTGCTCCGGTGGTCGGCCCAACGACGAAGGCGACGTGGTTTTCGGATGGGTTGCGGGAGTTGCGTGCTTAAGCCCCTCTGTCGCCCCGGACGGAGTGGTGCGGAGGCGCGCCGACCGCAGCCCACCCACAAAAAAAAGGGTTCTTTAAGTAATGCGCATTCTTTTCTTGTAGTGCCGGGGTAAGAATACAATTCACAATGTTTTCCTTTTCCACAAGTATTCTAAAAGACGATTAAGGGATAAAACAGACAATCATATCACTGCAAGAGACGGAAAAGTAAAACTATTCTGTTTCTGTTTCATCTGCGTGGAATAGTACATGGTTTTCCTTCTCTGGAGGTTCACAAACTGGAGAAGTATATGAATTGAAAAAAAAACGCTACATAGAATAGTGTCTAGACAGTGGTCTCCATTTGTGTCCTTCGCAATTTATGAATGAAAACCAGCAGTAGGAGTTCGTTATCTGGGCAATTAGCCAGTCTGCCATGATCAGTTAAAAAAGTAAAAAAATATGCTTACCATAACCAGCAGCAATTTGTGCAGCAGCTTCATTAGAATCTTTACGTATTGCAGTACCCTGAAATATATAGAGCGGGTATGCTTTTCCAAATGTTGGCTTTGGCTTCGTAACGAACATGCCTTGACCATAATGGTATGCCACTTCGTCTGCCACCCATGATGGATTGATTGTCGTCAGAATTCGTCCCACTTCCTCTATCAAATCCTGGAGAAATTAACTTGTGAAAACAATATCGACAGAAACGTATTATAAGAATTTGCATAAAATAAAAATATTATACGAAAATCCTCATCTAAGGTCGTTTACATACATACCTAATGTATGTAAGCGACATTAGTTGAGGATTTTTAATACCCATATTTTAAGAGTAGACTAAGAATATAATGCAGTTCCACCAGATAAGTCACATATTAGTTTAATCATCACTGATCAAAGCTTGTGATGTTATAGTATGCGTTATTAAATATCTCCAATATATTAATAATTCTTTCGCTCGTTCCCTGATGGATATAGGACTTTCTCAATAAACGAAACATAGTAGCAGTTCTGAGCTACCTGCATCGAACGTCTTCGTGCGTCTATCACACATTGCATAGTCCAACTGGTGAGAGGCCATCCTACATCGTACGTCTTATGCTCGTTACTTTGGAGCCTTTTCAAACCCAAAGTAGCAGTTGTCGGCTTAGCGTACGATTTGGATTATCTATTACAGTATTCTATTATATGTATTAAAAAAGAAAATATTTTTTATTTTTACCGTATGAACTGTTCATAATATGGATTTAAATACTTTCTAAATGTACTTTACTAATTAATTTATAAAAAATGTATATGTGTCATAGCTTCTTACAGCTTCTGGAACTTCTTCTTGGTCATCAGGTTTTTGTAGTAATCGAGGCTTTAACCAATCAAGAGCATCATCCTCGGCGAGATTGGCACGTGATTTCTGTGTTTCTTTCTGTTAGATGAAACAACGTGATTTAAAACGACGTAACAAATAACTTAGCTCAATTTAGCTTTACAGCATTACGTACATCCAAGCACTGCAAAGTTTTGTTCAAAAGCACTTTTTCTTCAGTGATATTAAGAGCGCGTTTAATCATAGCCTTCAACATTTTTTAATAAAATAAGTTGGCGTTCAGAAACAAAGAAATACGCAAGCACGCAAGCGATGTCTGACAGCAAATGAAACACTGCCTAGAGTTCTAAGCGTTTGAGAACCAAGCGGATTTACGAGTAAATATTCTAGAGGCATTTGCATATTGTTTGATAGGTCTTTATTGAGCACGATCATGTTATTCGACTATAAATAATTCGAGGCACTTTTAAGCAAAGCAAGCGTAAACAAACGATTAACCATTGCGTGCCTAAAGCATGCTCGATTGTATCTTTATTCATAATAATTTGTGTAAAAACCAGGGGTTTATGATTCACGGAAAGTTTCGCTTTCTATGTACTTACGTCAACATCAACTTCTGATTCGGACATACAATATAATCTGTTAATTTTCGAGCAAGTCTCTATTCTCTTTTATGAGATAACCATTTATATAGAACACAAAATGTTTAATAATAAAACTATTACATTATCCGTTACAGGATTAGAGTAACTATATCGCACCCAGGTATATAATGATTAGAATATTGAATAAATTGCATTGGTAACCGCGGTTGCTAATGTACCTATTACAGCCCGCGTACTGACTAACTATCTAAGTCTAGAAAGAAGTACAGCAAACTAACATTGTACGATAGTTTACAAAATTTGATGTGGATTTCGTTCAAAAAATTATTCGAATTGTCATATCAATTGAATAATCATATCTAAACATAGTAAAACAATTAAGGGAAAATAGTTTTTCAACTAACGGATAAAATAACAAAGTTGAGTAAAGTAAAATTGAATAAAACAACAACAACGGTATGGTGACGGAGTAAGAATACAATTCACCACCCCCTCGCATAAGCGTGGGTGTCGTAAAGGACGACTAAGGGATATATTACGCATATGACATCTATGCAAGGGATGGAAAGCTCGAAATGAAACGCTATACCAATCTGTCTGACCAGTATAGTATAATAAGGTTAGTTTCCCTCCTATTGTGATGGAGGCTCGAGCCCAGCAGTGGGATATATATGAGCCGAAATGATGATGAATAAGTATATGATATCCATGTGGTGACGGAGTTAGAATACAATTCACCATCCCTTTTTGCCGTGACTTTCGCAAAAGACGAATAAGGGATTATATGCAGATAACATCTATGCAAGAGAAAGGCAAGTCGAAATCAAACCCTATACCAACCCGTGTGACCATGGTGGAATATAGCAGGGGTGGCCAACTTCATTAGCCCCAAGATCTACTGTTTACTCACGAAACCCTGTGTGATCTACCATTTGCATACTTCTTGAACTGTTCACAATTAGAATTGATGGGTGCAGCAGTTGCTGATTATGGTGCGCCTTCTACGTATTTATATTTTTTTGCCTTACTACGATCGACTGGACTAATAGTCGCGATCGACCGGTTGGCCACCTCTGGTATATAGCATATCAATTATTCTGCTATTGAGGAAGAGGCTGGAACCCAACAGTGAGATGTATCTGTATCTAAAGATATGGACACTAAATAAAAAGACTATATCCTCGGTCCGGTCACCCACGTAGAGGCTGTCTTTGAGGCAAATAAAAAGAACTATACCTAATAATTAAAAAAAAATGAAATAAAACAGTATTTAAGTAAGTAAGTAGTCCTTAATTCCTCGTTGACCACAATTTACGTGCTAATTTTCAAGTTATAAAAGCGGAATGGCCGGAATGAGTTTAACAGTTCATAAAAGTGACCTTATAGCCTATAAAAAGCGTTGGTAATTTTGAAGTCTGGCGAAACATTTCATCTTATATTATTCATACAATTTATACCTGGCTACTCAGGTCTGTTTTAATCTAAATGACACTTAAATTTTAGGTAAAACTTAGGGCATATACGACACATCCATGATTTATAACAATATCACAATGATTGATTGATTATCATGTAACATGGTACATACTCGTATGTAAATGTAAATGTTTAATTTGTCTTAGGTGTTACTTAAAATTTAGGTGCCGTTCGTGAAAATCAAATACTTTATTTAAGCAGTATGTTTTCTGTTTGATGACGGAATAAGAAATCAGTTTAGCATGTCATTCTTTGCCCACGCATGTTGTAGAAAACGACACAGGGATATAAACAGAAAATATCCCTTCATCGTTATTATAAATGAAGGAAAACTCGCAATAACACTTCCGTTGTCTAGCTCGTACTTTTCGTTAAAAATGATATTTTTTTAATACTATTGTATTGCTATTGATCTACTTTAGTTCTAGTACTCCTATTGTTAATAATACGAATTATTTCTAGTTTATTTATGTTTATTCTTGGCTGCAGCCTACACCTATAGTTTCTATTGTTAAATCTCTCTAATCTGTAAAATCTCTTTAACATATAGGAGTATTAACCTACTATACTACCTTGGCAAAAGGTTTGAACTAAGATTAATAAGAGTTTTCTTCGTTTTAACAATTGTATTCTTACTCCGGCACCGCAAAGATAACTTATATAATAACTGAAATTCAAAATTCACTTTATTTAACATATGTTTATAGTATTTCATTTTAGTTCATGTACGTCCGACTGTTGAGCTCAGGCCTCCTCCACAATGGGAGGGAAATTGATCTACTATTGCACACTGGTCAGTCGTGTTAGAATAGGGTTTTATTCCGAGTTTTCTTCTCTTGCATCGATATTATCTGCATATATTCCTTAGTCGTCTTTTACGACATCCACGGGCAAGATAAAGGCCCGTGGATATCGTAAAAGAATTGTATTCTTACTCCGTCACCACACGGATAGTATTTATAGCATTATTATTATTTATTATTGCTCTGTGGTAGTAGCTACTAATACTATCAATGATTACATTGTTCGTGGGTGTCGTAAAAGATGACTAAGAGCTTTACATCAATCTGAGCTAACTCCATCTGATGTCGTCTGGGCAATAATTAAATTCCCAAGGAGGAACGTCATCCAAGCAGTCGATGATAAAACTGTTGCCAAAACTTTTGTATTACTTACGATGGAAGAAAAATATATTGAACGGACCCCAATAATTGGGATAAGAGCAAGATGATGAAGAATTCTATTTCCTATTATAAATAAAAACATTTTAAGGGATTTTATGGCGTTTGTATCTGACAGCCCGACGTTTCGAACAATTTTTCAGCGTTCATGGTCACGGGCAGACTAAGATATCTCACTTATTGGACAACAAGTTATCTTTATTGCAGAGATTTATATCTACTCGCTACAGAATTAGTTATTAAACTCTCTCATTTAGTCTCATTATTGAAATATGATAAAATCTTTCTGCCATACCTACTGTAGCAATCAATCTTAACGCTCACATATAGGCCCCTTTAAGCTCTTCCGTATCCGTGGTGGCGTGCTGCTGCGCTATCGTAGCTGTACACCTTTTTACTTATTGGCTGACTAGTCATTTTGTTTTCCTGTCTCCCGCTTTGCCTAGGAGGGAAGTGGAATCTCTCTTTCCAACTCCTCCTCTTTAATCATTTCTAATTAAATTTGTTGCGGGTCCCAAGACAATTAAAATCATATCCCGGGACTGCCTGAGGGTCAAACCTCGGTGTCATTTATGGAGACCATTGTGGATCCTGGCTTACAGGAGTTACAATGGTGGGAATGTGTGGTGGGATTAGTCCAAACAAAAAAAAATATGATAAAATCTGTAAAAATGATTTTATTTCAAATGTGTAACATTCGCGTAAACATCAGAATTCAGTCTATTACTTACGTTTATTTTTGTATGTACTTGTTGTCATTGCGAACAAGAATAATATTTTATAATTTATATTTTTAAATTTTTCTGCTATCCGTACAAAGTAAGCAAATTACTTCCCAAGTTGGGTGTGTCACCAAATTCTAATTAGTTTCCCGTGTCTGGTATTAGCTAGTACTGGAAGGTGAGCTCACGAAAGACCCGTTTGCGCCATCGTCGCTAGTATTTTACCGACCGTGGTAATCTGTAACTTTGTTCTATCTACACCAAACATTTGGTTTATGTGACTATTAAAAAAGATAACAAGTATTTAAAATACATTATGATGTTTTGTTGCTTTTGACGATAAAATTGGCAGCATGCTACACTACAATTTTTGTGGTAAAAATAGTGCTTGCTAACCTTAACAAACTTTATTCCTCGTTTATTGCCGGGGTAAAAATATAGGTAAAGTGGTTTCACAACTTACTTTTGCAAGCAAGTTGTAAAATTCGGCTGAAGGATCACCAGAAGTATGGCCAGCAGTACTCCTTCGATAAACTTATAAAATTTTCGACTGCACAGATGGCGGAGCGGTTAAGGTACCGACCTACTACACCAGTGTCGTGGGTTCGAATCCTACGCAGGACAACACTTTGAACAACCTATGAATTGTTGTCCTGTGTAGAATTTAATTTGTGTTCGTTAGTTACAAATTTGTAAAGTCACACACATAAGGATTATTACCTTAGTGCAGGGGTGGTTTTGTAAAAAAAAAAAAAATTATGGTGATTGTGTCGTTTGCTAAGTGGCTGATTAGGACATAATCAATCCCTTGGTGCTGATGCATGAATGTAAAAAACTTATCATTCGATAGTAAGTGATAACGGGTCACACATAGCAAAGTAAAAGTAAAAGGCTTCAGTCTTTGGGAGTTAAGTCTATATTAAGTCATTTAACGACTTATATGGGGGCGGTAAGAAACTCGTAGCCGAATGTTTTCTTTCTCTGTTGTGTAGATATGCAATGTTCAAGAAGCATTTCCTTACTTTGCATTATACGCGTAGAAAAAGTGGATGGTGATTTTTGTATTTTTAATATTAGCTTTTGAGATTATCTTGCTTTTAATAATAGCCCATCAGTTTCTCTTCGTGGCAGTTAATTTGTATCTCTGGTGGCTCTAAGCTATTCGTGCATATTTTTTTCTATTGTATACTAGCTTTTGCTCGCGACTTCGTCGGCGTAGAAGTCGAAAATGTTTTTTTTTTATATTTTCGAACTGATATAATAATTAAGAAATGCGACTAATTTTGCAGCTGTTAAGATTAATGCTACGAAACCTTGTTTTTCTGTGGACAAAGTATATAAGACCTAGTTTTAAAAGATCTTTGTAAATGAAAGTGGAACAGAGATTAAGTGATATTAACTACGTACGTCGTACAAGGCAGATTCGTTTGATCATGAAAACTATACGCGATAGCTATATAGAAAAACTTCTATTATATTCTAATGCAAAAGTATTAGTAGGATGTATTAAGTAATATGCGTGTTTGAATTTTGATATATGATTAATATATATGCATGTACTTAGAAATTATTTTTATAATTTATCCATCTATAAGAATTTCACGTCCGTAATTTAACGCCTATAGACTTGCTGTTGCTACGTAATGGTAAGGCACCGGGAGATGACGGAATTACGGCAGAGCTTTTGAAGGCGGGCGGCAAGCCGGTATTAATAGCCCTTCAGAAGCTATTTAATTCCGTTATCCTCGGGGGCGACGTTCCAGAGTCGTGGACCAGGAGTGTGGTGGTGCTGTTCTTCAAGAAGGGTGACAAAGCTCTTTTAAAGAACTACAGACCCATCTCACTCCTGAGCCATGTTTATAAGTTGTTTTTGAGGGTCATTACCAATCGACTCACGCGCAAGCTCGATGACTTCCAGCCGCCCGAACAAGCCGGCTTCCGAAAAGGCTATAGCACCATAGACCATATCCTCACGCTTCGGCAGATTATACAAAAGACCGAGGAGTATAATCGGCCCCTGTGCTTAGCGTTTGTGGACTATGAGAAAACCTTTGATTCAGTCGAAACTTGGGCGGTGATGCAGTCCCTTCAGCGGTGCCAAATCGACCATCGCTATATCGAAGTGCTGAAGTGTTTGTATAGGAACGCCACAATGTCAGTCCGTATCCGGGATAAGAGTACGAAACCGATCCAGTTGCAGAAAGGCGTGAGACAGGGAGATGTCATCTCTCCGAAACTGTTCACCACTGCACTGGAAGATGTCTTCAAGCTCTTAGACTGGACTGGACTCGGCATCAACATTAACGGCGAATACATCACTCACCTTCGATTCGCAGACGATATCGTCGTTATGGCAGAATCCATGGAGGACCTTGGCACTATGCTCAATGATCTCAGCAGGGTATCCCAACTAGTGGGTCTACGAATGAACATGGACAAGACGAAAGTCATGTCAAATACCCATGTCATTCCTGTACCGGTCCTAGTTGGCAATGCGATTCTAGAAGTTGTCAATCACTATGTTTACCTAGGACAAACAGTCCAGTTAGGTAGATCCAATTTCGAGAAAGAGATCAGCCGACGAATCCAACTCGGTTGGGCAGCGTTCGGGAAACTTAAGAGGATCTTCTCGTCCAACATACCTCAGTGTCTGAAAACACAGGTCTACGACCAGTGTGTGTTACCAGTGATGACTTACGGCACGGAAACGTGGTCCCTAAATGTAGGCCTCATATCAAGGCTCAAAGTCGCTCAGCGTGCTATGGAACGGGCTATGCTCGGGATTTCTCTGCGAGATAGAATCCGGAATACAGAAATCCGCAGAAGAACGGGTGTAACCGACATAGCACGAAGAATTAGCACGCTGAAGTGGCAATGGGCAGGCCACATCGCTCGACGAACCGACAACCGCTGGGGAAGAAAGGTTCTCGAGTGGCGACCACGCATCGGACGACGCAGTGTAGGACGCCCCTCCACTAGGTGGACCGACGACCTAGTGAAAGTTGCTGGGCGTCGTTGGATGCAGGCGGCACAGGACCGCACATTGTGGCGCAATATGAGGGAGGCCTACGTCCAGCAGTGGACGGCAATAGGCTGAAATGATGAAATGATGAGACTTGCTGTGATAGCATACAGACTGAGATCTGGACATATACCGCTCAATAAGTCTAGATTTCTGTGGAAATATAGAAGATGTCACTCATTTATTATCGAAGTGCTCTAGATTTCAGTCTGCTAGAGAGGATTTATTTAAAAAGCTCAACATAAATATATGTGATATAGGTACGTTTCATCACATATTTTCGGTACCTAATTCGGAAGCAGCCAATAATTTATTTAAATTTGTAATATTACACTTTAATTAATATTTAACTTTGTGAGGTACGATGGAACGGACATCTGCATTTGTATAAAAGTCCTTAATAATAAATAAAGAGAAAGAAAACCTCTATGGACTTAAACTCCCTAAAAAAAGAGATCCACAGCAGGATCCTATGTCCTGTTATCGAACAAATTAAAAAAAAATGAGGCTTAATATATCTTCGTTTGCGTATATGCCATATAAAAGGTACACATATGCTTAGTGACAGACTCGTGCCTCTAAGTATTTCATAGTAGAAAACCTTGACGCTTTTACCTCCCCCAAAAATTTTTTTTCGTCTTAATATATTATGGAGGCTTTTGGCTCATAGAGCAAGTCAGTCTCATCATATCCTAAAGTGTGTGTATCGTTTTCTATACCTTAAAATTAGGGTAAAGAGTAAATAAAGCTGCAAAAACCATAAAAATCATAAATATCTGCAATAATGATGACTTGCTGGACATCAGATATGTTAGTCCGCCCGTGACCATGGACGGTGTCAAGTGTTCGAAACGTCGGGCAATCAAAAATCGAATACAAACGTGATAAAATCCGTAAAGTAGTTTTATTTACAATGTGTGTATTACACATTGTAAATAAAACTACTTTCGCATAAACATTAGAAATTATTCTGCAAAAACCAATTGAAATATCTACTGTGCTGATTTTTATTTAGGTTTATTTTATTGCTATCGGTGGCAATCGAGCAAACAGTACATCTGATGGTAAGTGATGTACCGCTCATGAATTTTTGCTAGAACGTTGCCTACTGTGAAGAAAGTGAATGAAGTGTGAATTCGTGCAATGAGGTTCGGTGATACTAAAGGCATCACTAAAACAGCACGCAAACACTCTCAGAAAGTTGGACTGCCGGCTCTCTTGCTCACCGATCGAAGCACCATAACAAATTGCTGCTACTCAAACGTCGATTTTCTGCGAGAGTGTGGTACTACCCCGGACTGACCGGCCTGCGGGTGTAGACAGATAACTGTCAACAGCGTCGTCCTACCACTATCAATGCTATTAAAGGTTCAGCTAGAATGCTATTAAACGCTCCCACGTCGACTCTATTAATATCTAGATTATTTATCAGCCGTTCTTTGCACTTTTGTTTTACATTCCTTCCCCAAAAATCTTGATAATTAACAATGACTCATTTATTTTATATAGACTAACTAGCAGACCCAGCCACGCGTTACTATGGCTAGTGTTTTTATTATATTACATTTTATTAAACTATTTAAGTGGAACATCTGTCATGGAGGTCGTCATATTTTTTTACAAATGGCATCTATGTAAAATAGCAAGTTAAAATCATATATGACACGTTTGTAGGTTTGACATAGCAGCGCCATCTATTAATTAATTACTCAATCCAGTCAACAGATATCGCCATCTGTTAAAATCGTTTGGAGTTAATAGATAATTGTGAATGTCAAATAATAGGTATATATATATATATATGTAATACAAATAATTTGCAATAAAATAATATTGCGACTATAAATTAAGATGTAAGCTATCCTATCTTTCAAGTTGGATCAAACTGCACACGGTGCGCAAATTTGATTAAAATCGGTTAAGTAGTTTAGAAGTTCATCACGGACAAACAACGTGACACGTAATTTGTATATATTAAGATAATGTTCTCTGACCTCCATTTACAGTATACCATGTTCCTGTAATGCCTAAATCGATTTCATGATAATGTTTTTAATGTTTAACATAATAATAGATTACGGTACTCCTCATCTAACATCACGCGATTATAAAGACCATTCGAAACAATCGGAAAGATTAACATATAAATAATCTGCCTAGTAGATTGAAATCTAGTTATAAATACAGATTTATGACTAGCATATAGCAATAACAGCATATTTTTTAAAATTTTCTTTTTAAAGACGCTATCCTGCATTAAGGAAATAAGCCTTGTATTGCTGGTGACTTTACAAATATATAATTTTAGTGAACAGAAATTACAGTCAGATTCTGGACAACAGTTTGTGGATCACATAAAGTGTTGTCCTGCATGGGTGTCGAATGCATGACACTGGCAGTGCAGGTCAGTATCTTAACCATTACGCCATCTGTGCAGTAAATAATTTCTAAATAGATTTTGCCAATGGTACCCCAATTGGGTATTTGATTTTTTTTGTAATAAATGGAAAGATCATATTTAAGTTTTATAACAAAACTATTTTTTTTATTTATGTTTCGCAATAATTCAAAAGTTATATCAAAATAAAAATATTTTTTTGAACCCCGTGACGAAAACACAGCGACAGCTCCCGAACAAATCCAAACGCGTGACGTCATAATGTTAGTTTTCAACTTTTCACTCATTGCAATTTATACAGAGATAATTAGTACAATGTTTTGATCTATTTAATTCTGCTGTCATTGTTAAATTATTAAATATAAGTAACAAAAAATCGTTTTTAGCAGAAAATTACCAATATTATTGTCACCTCATGGGTAATAGCTGTATACACTGTACTGTTATAAAATAGCTTTAACATTATGACGTCACAACTCAGTCTTAATGCGTTCGTTGTCACGTTTTTATTCAAATTTTGACAATTTTAAATGTTTATAATTAATTGAAAAATCTTTTTTAAAGTTTTCTGCTCTAAATATCAATATTATTATTAATAAAGTTTTAAAATAGGTACATATAATTTTTTTTTCCAAAGGCCAATTAGGGCTTTCTGGCTTAAACATATATTAAAAGATCTGTATAAAGTGTTTATAAATGATAGTAATCAATTATTTTCTACTAGCAGCGCCCTGCGTTTTACCTGCATAGTTCCCCTTCCCGTAGGAATATCGAGACAAATAGTCTATGTGTTATTCTGATATGTAAGCTGTATTATTTGAAAGAACAACAAACATCCTCACATACTCACAAACTTTCGCGTTTATAATATTAGTAGGATTTATGCAAACTCTTACTCCGTCACCTAATAAATTATTTGATAAAATTTGTTTAATATATTAAAAATCATCATCATCATCATTACAGCGCATATACGTTCCACTGTCGCGCTCGGGCCTCCGCCACTGTGGGAGGGATGTTGACCTACTATACCATGATGATCAGACGTATTGGTATAAGGTTTTATATCAGTCCGCCCATGACCATGAACGCTGCAAAGTGTTCGAAATGTCGGACAATCAACAATCAAATATAAACGGTATAAAATCCGTAAATTAGTTTTAATATCTAGTTGACCGAGCTTCGCTCGGAATATTTTTGTCTAATTTATTTAGATATATATTAATAAAAAATAAATAATGAAAAATATATAAAAAAATTACAAAAAGAGAATAATAATAACACTGAGATTCGAACCGACGCTGTTTGAATGCAAAAAAAAAACCAAAATTAAAACCGGTCAACTTCCCAACTGAGCTATCGTAATTCATGACGTTGACTACGAAATTTGAATTCATATTCTTTTAAAATTTAATGTCATTGTATTGTTTTGCTAAAAACACGGACAAAACAACATTTTCTATAAATAAACCTAGCTAGATCGATTTTTTGGACCCGAAACCTCTAGTATGCTAAGTTTCATCAAAATCGTTGGTGCCGTTTCCGAGAACCTGAATATATATATACAAGAATTGCTCGTTTAAAGATATAAGATTTAAAATGTGTAATACTCGCGTAAACATCAGAAATCATTATGTTTTATATAAAGTTTTCCTTCACTTGCATAAATGTTATATGCACACTATATCCCTTATTCGTCTTTTATGACATCCACAGGTAAGAGAGGGTGTGATGAATTGTATTCTTACTGCGTGACTACACGTTTTATTTTAACATTCTTTTATTAACTTGATTTGTATGTGCCGCAATCTTTATACGTGTTTCCTCTCCCTTCTAAGCGTTGCATTAATTTGAAACTGCAGAACTACAAAGGAGCGATGAAAGTGCTAAAAATTGTTTGTTCCGTTATCCTTAGAGAATTGGAGACTTTTTTATATATACTGTGGGATATATGTAGATAACAACGATGCAAGAGAAAGAAAAGTCGATATGAAAACAAGACGTCCGACCACTGTGGTATAGTAGGTCAATTTTCCTCCCATTACAGAGGAGGCCTGAGCCCGACAGTGGGACTTTATGGGTTGAAATGAATGAATGTATAAAAAAGAATTATCGGGTCATTCGACAGTACTTGCAAGGAATGTATGCAACGTCATTAATAATGTAAATAATAAAAATCTGTGTGGTGACGGAGTAAGAATACAATTCACAACTCCCTATCTTGCCTGTAGATGTCATAAAAGACGACTAAGGAATATAAGAAAGGTCAAATATTGAATATAATATTTAAGCGTTTGATTAGAAGTGTGTTTTACATAAATATTTGTTTCGTATAGGCATTAAATCTACAAAAGCTTTTACAATTGCATTTAAGACTAGAAGCGTATCTGTCGTTAATTTTAAATGTGTTTATTTATTGTAGAAGATAGAACGCAGACTGTAATGTATTTTAAGATAATTGTAAAGTTAGAGAGGAACGGTATGTAGTAACGTTAAAAATAAAATAAAATCGTAGCATATTTTTTCGTGTGGTGACGGTTTTTTTTTTTTTATGGGTGGGCTATGGTAAACGCACACGCGGTCCAGTCCGTCCGGGGCGATGAAAGGACGGCGCGCGAGCCCATAACCCAC
This sequence comes from Lymantria dispar, assembly GCA_032191425.1. NCBI lineage: Eukaryota > Metazoa > Arthropoda > Insecta > Lepidoptera > Erebidae > Lymantria > Lymantria dispar. The sequence continues at coordinate 11,402,910 of CM063455.1, forward strand.
CCGTACCCTCGTCACCTCGTTGTTGGACCGACCACCGGAGCAGATGTGACTTGTCGTCAGTGGTCGGCCCGACGGAATACCCTTTCGGGTAACCTCACCTCTCGACGTCCTGGGACGTCGGTCGCCGTCGCGCGGTCAGCCTCTCTGCGGGTGACGTACAATTCCCCGGTCCAATCACCCGCGGCCTCGGCTAGGGCGGCATTAGGCGCAGATACTCGAGCCTGCGCCGCTCGAGACGCCGGCGGCGGAACGTGTCGCCGAATAGGAGCTCTACTCGCACACGATCCGCCGCCTCCTTCCGTGAGATTACGGCCTCACAGAAGGCGGCGACCGCGTCCCAGTTCCTGACGCTGACGAGCATCTCCCTGACGATGGTCGGCAGCGCCAGGTCGGCACCGATAATTGCGACGACTTCACGGCGATCCCCCTCCCATGCAGCACACGCCTCGAGCGTGTGCTGCGCCGTGTCCTCGTCGCAATCGCAGTGGTGGCAGGACGGAGTGCTCTCCCTCCTGACAATTTTGTGCAGGTACTTCCCGAAGCAACCGTGCCCCGTCAGCACCTGCACCAGTCGGAAGGAAAGCATCCCATGCGTCCGCTCCAACCACTCCATCAGCACCGGCCGGAGGACCTCGACGGTCCTGACACCGTACCGAGGACTCTCCAGCCGGACTGCCCAACGGGCAATGACTTCTCGGCGGGCGTCGACCTGCCAGGCGGTGATCTCTTTGATGGAGACCATGTCGCCGCGGGCGCGCGTCTCCGACACCCGCCGATAAATGTCGGCGAGCATTTCCGCCTTCAGGTCCCACGGGGGAGTTTCGGCCGTGTGGTGACGGAGTAAGAATACAATTCACCACTCCCTCTCTTGCCCGTGGGTGTCGTAAAAGACCACTAAGGGATATAATATGCATATAATATCTATGCAAGAGAAGGAAAACTCGAAACAAAATCCTATAACAACACATCTGACCTGTGTACGTCGATTCCCTCCCATAGCGGAGGGCAGGTCATGACGCGGACTACATGTATAGCCAAAAGTTTTTTTGGTTCGTTCAAATATGAAAACGTAATATTAATTAACAGTTTTCTTTTAAAAAGTAATAAATCGCTATTGCTAGTTTCTTAATATTTTAGCGTATAATTAACTTTATTCTGTCAGTTCGGAATATGAAAAAAGATTCGAAATATCGAAGAATTACAAAATAACAATAAACATATAAAATTTTATTGTTTACGTACTTCCGGTATGCATTGCGTGATGTGCGGTATATCATAAACGATCGATGAGACTGTATTGCTGATAGCCGTTATCGTGATAACAAACAGTTTTAATAATGGCGGGTATTGCTAATTGGGAAGCCTCCCACGCAGTGGCGCGCTTTCTGTTCGAAAGTCATGACGTTAGTATTGAGTAATATTTTCCAAAATGACCTTGGGAAGAGTATTATTTTAGCGCTATACATTGGCCTGTTTGCCAATAATTTCAATAAAAAATGTGCATTATTTTTTTGAAAGTGTTTTCGCTTTAGGTTTGCAAAAGATACGTACGTATTACCGAAATAACCAATTATTATATTTAAAATAAATAATTATATTATAATCTTTATATATTAATTTCTTGTCTACGTGTGTATGTCACTGAACTCCTCCTAAACGGCTAGACCGATGTTGATGAAATTTTTTGTGTGTGAACAAGGGGATTCGAGAATGGTTTAGATTCACAATTGGATCCGGTAGGTGGCGCTGCTGTCGATTTCAAGGAGAATTCCTTTTACTATTTTTTTAGATTTAAATACAACAACGTCTGTTGCGTCAGCTAGTAATTATATAATCTTCGTGTGGTGATGTAGAAAGAATACAATTCACCCTTTCTTGTCACTGGGTGTCGTAAAAGGCGACTAAAGGTATATAAATATGCAGATAACATCTAAGCAAGAGAAAAAAACCTCGAAATAAAACCCTATATTAACACGTTTGACCAGCGTGGTATAATAGGTCAATTTCCCTCCCATTGTGGAGGAAGCTCGAGCCCAGTAGTGGGATGTATATGAGCTGATATGCTGATGAAACAATTATAATTTTTTTTTTAAATTAATTTCTTTAATAGATAATCTATTAATATATATTTTTTAATAGATTGATAGAATTACTGTTTGGTGGTGGTTATGAACACAACCAACTCTTACTCGTGGATGTCGTAATATATTTTTAAATTAAGTATAGAGGCTTTATGGTTGGTGTTTAAAATAGCTCACTTTTATATGAAGTAGCGTAGTTCAGCATCACAAGCGTAGATTTATTTATTTATTTAATAACAATGTTTTACAATAACTTTGATAAGTGAACTTATAAATACGACAAAAGCCTATGTTGGCTTAAATTGGCCCAACGACGAAGGCGACGTGGTTTTTGGGTGGGTCGCGGGAATTGCGTGCTTAAGCCCCTCTGTCGCCCCGGACGGAGTGGTACGGAGGCGCGCCGACCGCGACCCACCCACAAAAAAAAAAAAAATATATTGGCTTAAATACGTCTTATTCTAAACTAAATATACAATATAAATTTAAATGAAGGAAAAAACTAATTACAATAATAAAATGACGGTACTCGCATAAAACAGTTAACATAAAAAGAGACAAGGGGGTAATTGGAAATGATATTCAATGATATCACATTTTTATTGTTTTTATATAGCAACATTTTTATTAAAAAATATATCTGTATTTAACGCTGAAATGACCATTTAATACTGATTATAATTACATTTACATAAATTACATTACAATTTTTTCGTGTGGCGACGGAGTAAGAATATAATGCACCATCCTCTCTCTTGCTCGTGAATGTCGTAAAAGACGAGTAAGAGGTAGAATATGCGTATAAGATCTGTGTAAGAGAAAGAAAACTCGATATAAAACCATATACTCACTCGTTTATCCAGCGTGGTATAGTAGGTCAATTGCCCTCTTATTGTGAATTAGGCTCGAGCCCAACAGTGGGACGTGGTGTGGTGTGTGTGTTATAATAAGGGTTGTTGTGAGAACAAAAGTATAATTTTTTGTTGGATATTGGATTATTTGGATTTTAAATAAAACTACTTTACGGATTTTATCGCGTTTGTATTCGATTTTTGATTGCCCGACGTTTCGAACACTTTGCAGCGTTCATGGTCACGGGCGGACTAAGATGTCTCACGTCCAATAAGTCATCGTTATTACAGAAAATTTATAATTATCTACCCGATACAGAAAATAGTTATTAAATATTGACCCACATTTTGATACAAATTAATTGCCAGTGTAAGAAGAAAATGATTCTATATGAAAAAATTAAATTGTTTATGGTTAGTAATTATTTAAAATTAAAATTAATAGTAATTATATTTAAAAAACCTGACAATCTAGTATACTACCACCGGATCGGAACACGGCCACACTGAGAAAGTTCCGGCAAGAAAACCCAGGTGACATAATGCTCAATTGATATTAATTTTGAAGGCGGCTTACTTATGTTACTAAGAGACTTTAATCTATAAAATTATCTTTAGCTATTATTATTGTGGGTCAAATCTGAACCACACAACCATGAACGCTGCAAAGTGTTCGAAACGTCGGGCAATCAAAGATCAAATACAAACGCGATAAAATCCGTAAAGTAGTTTTTATTTAAAATGTGTAATACTCGCGTAAACATCAGAAATCATTATGGATTATTTGGAGTTAACCTCAGAAGACAGTTAAATCCTTACGCGGATGGGGGTGAGTGCTCAAGGCTCATTAATGAACGGGGACCATGGGCACCTCCTGTGGGGTACGATCCTTGGCTTAGGGCAATTACTAATTAAAATAAATTAGTAAGGGCAATGTGAGAGTTCCCATGTTCATTAAATTGATTATTACCCGAAACGGTTTTGCATGGTATGGTGGATTTTTATTTGTTATGGTCTCATGGGCCCTGTATGCTATGATCTCAGTTTAATATGTTAAGCATTAACTAATTTCATTGTTATTATTTTAATATTCATAAATTTTCTGCGTAGTGACGGATTAAGAATACAATTCACCACTCCCTATCTTGCCCGTGGATGTTGTAAAAGACGACTAAGGGATATAATCCATACTAATATTATAAATGCGAAAGTAAGGATGTTTGTTTGTTACGCTGTCACGCTTAAACCACCGAACCGATTTCAAAAATTCTTTCACCAATGGCAAGCTATAAAATCAGGGAGTAACATAGGCTATATTTTATCCCGATATTTCCACGGGAACGGGAACTATGTGAGTAAGACTGAAACCGAAGCGAAGCGAGGGCGGTTGCTAGTATGCACATAAAATCTGTGCAAGAGAAGCGAAATTCGAAATGAAACCCTATACCAACATGTCTGACCAGAACGGTACAGTGGGTCAATTTCCCTCCTGTTGTGGGGAGGCCCGAGCCCAACAGTGGGACGTATGTGGGCTACAATGATGATGCATAAAACAGCCTATTTAATATAAAAAAGCCCTTCTTTATAAATCAGACTTATAGTTTCTGACAGTAGCGCGTTCTAAGAAACAAATATACAAAAATCTCTTCAACTTTAATATAATAACATAGATTAAATTTTGATCCTGGATTAGCGTATAGTAAAGTTTTCTTTTTGATCATATCTTCTAAGCTACAGTTATAAGCATTAACTAATAGCTTAGATATAGCGTTTATAGCAATTTTGCAATCAACCTCACAATGATAGCGAAGCTTAGGGAAGATTTTATCAGACTGGGTCACATATAGCGTGCAGTAGACATACACATTATGAATATTGTAACACAAATTCTATAAAACATGTGTGTGCTTTATTATAATTAACCTTACTTATAAACGCCAATCAATTTTGAGACAACCTTTAATAGTCGCAATAGAAAATTTTCAATAGAAAATTTTTACAAGGCACTGCTTGGGATTGTCTCAAAATTGAACACATAGATGACACCAAAAATGGCGAAGACGGACACAAACATTCAATGTCGTATGTACATAGTAACGTAAACATGCTTAGTCCGAAAGTCTGTTACTCACTCTCAAACGTTTTAGTAGTAATCCTATAGATTTCTCCTTGGATTTACTTCGCCAGAGTTCTGGCAATTTCTTTTTCACCCGTGGTGGGCTATTCATCTAAATCAGGTAGTATTTATAAATTACCATCTGTATTTCAAAAATATACCTGTTTATTGTATGTATTTGTATAGTGTACTGTATTTTATAATCATATTATTGAAATTTTAAATATACTTACATAGAATTTGCTAAAGGAAAGGACATGTAAATTACAATATAAATAATTTTGAAAAGAATTATCTATATATAAATACGTGAAGCAAAAACTTTGTACCCCTTTTTACGAAAATTACGTGGATAGACAAGTATGAAATTTGGCACAGTTGAAGTATATAATGAGGAGAAGTGCATAAAACTGAAATTTCATATAATAATGTATTAGAAATGCATTAAATTCATTAAAAAAGGCATTACGTACACTACAACGCAATCGCTACACACACACACACACACACACACGTTTGCGTGAGTGTGTTACGTAGCAACGCTTATGCACTTTTATTTACGGTTAAAATCTCTGGTCGAACTGAATGTCAAACAATCATAATTATGATGACAATATCTAATAGAGATTTGTGCTTATATATTAGTTATTAGTGAAATACAGCTTGCTCAATTTACATAAATAAAATTAAAGAAAATTGTGTAGTGGAAAAATTAATTAAAATGAATTATGGCCGAATTTCGACTGCACGGCGACCACTAGTGTACATAAATACTTGATATTCGGCAAAAAGTTGTAGCAACGTTATTTAATTGCTTTATTGGCTTATTCATAAATTGATTATATATATTTTTTAGTTTTATTTTTCCTTGCTAATATGATTTTTATTTGTTTATGATTTGTCGTCTCGAAACGTGAAAATTGAAGCCTTTATTTCGTTGTGTGTTTTCATTCTCGCCCATATAATAGGAGGTCATCATAACCAATAGTGTAACACATCGTTATTGCTAATGTATTTTTTTCAAAATGGATTATTATTTAGCACGTATGTTTTGAAATTAAGATCAGATTGTTTTAAAAAATATGCATTAATTACTATTAGCCCTTTTATTCGATCCAAGATTTGAATTTTGCGATCTTCAGTTCAACAGGATCAATGGGGTAGTGAATGAATCAACTGGAAATGCCTGTATGCGCTCGTTAAACTTGCTTAAAATTATACAATGACTTAGAGAAGTTTTCTAAAAACCTTGGGTTGTCGGTATAGCGAAAACCAAGGAGGTCGTTTACATCAAAATTTTAAAATGATAGAAGATATGTATCTTAATATATACTGAGATTGCTGGGATGGATACGTAGTGGAACATTATTCCTGGGGTATAACATAAGTATCTTAACGATCACGATCATAGGAAATTCAAAAAGAGGCGTCATCTGTAGAATAATCAATTAAAGTGTTGTAAAATCGTTTCCTTTTGTATTTTACATTTGCAATTTTTAGACAACTACAATAATTATACATTTAGAATATACTTAGAATTAGTTTTAGTTTTCACGACGATAGTACCGTTGTAGACCTGTGTTGTTATAAATAGCCCCACAACGAAATTAATACATCTGGGTACCTAATATAAAGATTGCTGAAAATAGTTACGAAATGGTGAGTTTAGTAGTAATAGTCAGTGATTAATTGTATAGCCATATTTTTTATATGGAAATATTAATACACTCTCCTTGATATACGATTTCACTTAACAAGTAATAATTGGCAGCAAGGTCCAATAATAACCAGATCAAACTAGAGGTTGATATGATTATTGGTTTAGAAACTGTCATTCAATATCTACAACCACATTACCTAAAGCATTATCTTTATTCTCTTTACTTTAAATTTAAAACCTTTCTAAATATTTATGTAGGTTCTTATATAAAAGTTTATGCCTGGCAATTTAGAAAATGTGTGTAAAAACTGTCGCAAAGGTTTCTCATAGAAGAAATTTCTTTATAAATGCAATATTACAGCACTTTGGCTAATTTTAAAATAACATCAAGCAATATTTAAATGTAAAACAGCGTTGTTTCGAATTATGTACAGTAAACAGTTATTTGTGTCCGTATGAATCATGTTACTATTTAAATAGGACTCGATTGTTTAATCAATGTTGCTATTATACGCTTACCATTATATAATAAGTCTACATATGTAAACAATGATGTGGTGAAGTTATCTATTTATTAAATATTTTCTGTATTATTATTTTATATACATAATTTTATTTCCTACCTGCATTTGAAGTATAACTACGCAATTAGAAATCATCATAATACAGGCTTTTCAAATATAAATCTACGTATTTGTTCTTGAATTTTGTGTGCTAAAAATAAAACTCACCTTCTTAGGCGGCATTACAGTATAAATGAACTAAACTAATATTATAAAAAGAAGAACTTTGCTAAGATAAATCTTCAGTGGGTTGAAAAAAGTTTGACAATTTAGTAAATAAAATTGAAGGTGATGTGTGAGGTTTAAGTATGCGCGCGCATGGACCCGTTACCATAGAAACGGGGTGGAGCACCCCTTCGCTCTGAGGAATCCTGCTGAGTTTTTAGTATTGTGTTGAATCGAAGATCGACATGTTTTGAGACTTGTGATCACTAATTATCCTGTGCCCATCTTTTGAAAACCTTGGTAAATATAGATATTAGTATTTAAGTCCACTATTGCCATAAATATCTTTACTTATATTTATTATGCATTCCTTAGCTTTATTGACGCATATCTTGCGGCTTGCCGTATCTAATTAGTTTAATGACGACAATGTTATTCGAGGGTTTCATTTAATAGACAACGTGTTGAACATCGTTTTAGATTTTGTTGAAGGTTTCAATGTGTAACATATTGAAGCCTGATTTTATTTCTTGAATTTGCATGAGCTTAGTATTGCCAATATTTAAATAGTAATTGGTATTAGATATTAACAATGGACCTCAGGACCTATGAAAATTCTAATCCATATCTAATTAGAAAATTTTCCAGATTAGTGTTATGATTATTATCTGAATTTTTTATTCAATAAGTACGCGTTTGAAAAAAAGAAAAACTATTTTTAGTGATTTTATTTTCCGCGGGTGACGTGACCGGGGATTAGTCCGTCACCCGGGGAGGACGTCGGTCGATGGGAGGGTACCCCAATTGGGGGTATTCCGTCGGGCCGACCACTGACGACAAGTTAACGCTGCTCCAGTGGTCGGCCCAACGACCAAGGCGAGGTGGTTTTCGGGTGGGTCGCGGGAGTTGCGTGCTTAAGCCCCTCTGTCGCCCCGGACGGAGTGGTGCGGAGGCGCGCCGACCGCGGCCCACCCAAAAAAAAAAAAAAACGTGATTTTATTTTATTGCGTTTGTATTTGATTTTTGAATTGCCGAGGTTTCAAATGTTTAATACTCGCGTAAACATCAGACAGTATTACACACACGCGTGTTAAATAAATGTTCATAGGTTAAAATACCTATATATGCTAAATACGGCTTTTTTATTGCAAATCAATAGAATAATTGAAACACGCTAATTTCGAAAAAAAAAATTGTACCTACTATACATGTATACTACTATTATGTAGACTTAAGGCCTTATCTGGTCTATTAGAATTTCAGAAACAGATTTACAATGCTTATGTCCGTGTGGTAATGGAATAAAAAAATAAGATGAATAAGAGATGAAAGCAGTGAAGTAAAATTTGAGGAGAAGATATTTATCATCTATGCATGTTTATAAACAAGAGAGAGAGAGAGGAGTTGAAGCTGTTTATATCTCCTGATGGAAATGTTATTTCAGAAAAAAAAATCAGAGAATTTAGACTACTTTTAGCTGCCCGTCTTGGGCTTGCTTCAGCTACTGTGCTGACGTGTCTTTTATCAAGATGACCTGACATAATCACATTGTTTGTTAATTATTAAATTTATTGTTATTTGGTGTTGAAATTAATATATCGGTTCACAAAATAGTTTATGCGTTTGTGTTCAATTTCTTTGCTTTTGAATTGATATCATATGATAATATGGTTACATTATTAAGCTGGCTTTTATGCTATTAACGGACGCAAAAAAAAGCGGTGATGGCTTACTTACCATCACCATACGGATAGACCAAATCACTTTTATAGAACTAGCTGATCACGTAATTTCATCTGCGTCATATAAGATATAGAGTTTAAAGAGAGCGGGCACCTATAACGCGCAGCTCACGCAATAGAAGCTTTTAAAAGGAATAATTTTCCTCGTTTGTGCAACATATTTTATTGTTGCTCCATTCTTAGTGATCATAGAGTGATATTATATAGCTTATAGCCTTCCTTGATAAATGGACTATTTAATACTAAAAGATTTTTCAATTCTAACCTGCAGCTCTTGAGAATAGCGGGTATAACCAAATAAACTCTTCAGCTTTATATTAGTATAGATAGATTATACGTAAATATGGACGTATAATTCTAGTTCTTCTATTCAGAAACTACAATAGTTTCTGAATAGAATTTATTTACAAGTCCATTACACGAGTTATTCTATTTTAGGATACCCTGACCTTCTCGAGTCCATTTCTAGATTGCACGTTCTAGATTTGCGTCTTAAATATGCTCTCAATTTATTGTTTGTTTATTCCGAGATAATGTGTTTACACTGTCTACTTGGAATATTTATTTTAGTTATAAACCTGATTTCTTTTTATGTCTTTTTTATCGTTGATATCATTGATTATGTGATTCTTCTAATGCATCAAATATTTAGGTCAATAAAATAGTAGTATTTAATTATCAATGGAATCAGGTCACATCTAATTCATCTTGATTGGAATAAAACAGCGTTTAGTAAATTGGCTCGCAGAAAACAGCACAATTAGGATTTTGGGTGACTTAAGTGATTATATATGGAAACGCTTGTGGATTGCACAATTGTATTTATTAATGAATCATACGGTGATGAGGTGAATATATATCATCAATACTTTATCTTTATTTAAGGGACGCAAGCATAACATTATTGCAATAGAAGATAATCCTGAAATAAAACTCTATCTGCCCTTTTTTTTGTTTGAGTGGGCTATGGTCAGTATAGACGCTGTCCGTTCTGTGCGGGATGACGAAAGGGCGGAGTGCGACCCCATAACTCACCGTATTCCCTCCCTTTCCCCATTGGGCCAACCACTGGTACCAAGTTGCTTATAATCGGTGGCCAGCCCAACCCTATCTGCCCTCGCTATCTATCTGGTTAATATAATGTATTAGGGTATTTTACTTTCCCTAATTGTGAAGTATTGTGGCTAATAGTAAGACAGATATGTACTGAAAAGAACAAGAGAAAAGTCCTAGCCGTCGCATGAAATTTCTTCAAAAATAATTATTAGTCTACGGAATCTTTGTTATGCCGTTTGGTGACGGTGTAAGAACACAATTTATCACGCTCTATCTTGCCCGTGGGTGTCGTAAATGACGACTAAGGGATATAATATATATACAACATCTATGCAAAAGAAATACAACTCTAAGCTAAGGGCTATGCAGATACAGGACATGCATAACAGCTATGAAAGAGAAGGAAAAATCGACATAAACGCTATGCCAACCCGTCTGACTGACTGATAATAAATTAATTTCCCTCCCATTATGGAGAACGCTTAAGCCCAGCAGTGAGAGGTATATGTTCGTAATGATGATGATGATGATAATGAATCTTTGTTTTTCTTTATTGCGATTTTTTTTTTTATTGCCGATGGTGGCAAACGAGCAGGCAGCACACCTGATGGTAAGTGACGCTGCCGCACATGGACCTTTGCAATACCAGGGGCACAGCCAGGCTGTTGCCTACCGTGAAGAAAAAGCTCTTCTTAAACCTCGTTTAAAGAAGGACATGTCATAGCGCTCGGGAAATAGCAGCAGCAGGTAGTTCATTCCAGAGCTTGCACGTACGTGGGAAAAATGATCGCTGGAAACGTACATTATTTCCTATAATGCTAAATTTATTCATTTTTCTAATTCCAGTTTTATCCATAAGTTGGTAGTTAAAAATCAAGCAAGCTGGCATTCTTTCAGCAACGTAGAGCCGATTGGCTCAGAGACTTGCAGTATGCTCGTGAAGAGCAAGACTTGGAGCATTGGACAGAAGATAGTGGCATCAGTAGTGATGATACTGTGGACCATTTACAGCAATTAGGACAGGTAAATATCTATATATGAATACGTTAAGCAAAAACTTTGTACCCCTTTTTACGAAAATTACGTGGATGGACAAGTATGAAATTTGGCATAGTATAATAATGGATTAGAAATACATTTAATTAATTAAAAAAGGCATTACGCACACTACCATGCAATCGCTACACACACACACACCAACGTTTATACACTTTTGTTTATGGTTAAAATCTCTGGTCGAACTGAATGTCAAACAATCGTAATTATGATGACAATGTTTAATAGACATTTGTACTTATATATGTATTAGTGATTAGTGAAAAACAGCTTGCTCAATATACAGTTATACATCTATCTATACTATCGAACTACGCGGGTAAAACGTCTTTTCATGCTCACACGGTTATTTGCACAACACCTATGCTTAAAATACAGATAAAAAAATTTTTGTCTGTCTGTCTGCCTGCCTGTTTGTTCCGGGTAATCTTCAAAACGGCTGGATCGATTTCAAAAATTCTTTCACCAATGGAAAGCTATAATATCAGGGAGTAAACTAGGTTGTATTTTATCCCGGTATTCCCACGGGAACGGAAACTACGCAGGCAAGACTGAAACCGAAGCAAAGCGAGGGCAGGTTGCTAGTTTATACTACGAGTATAACATGCCGTATCATTTTTCCATCATCATTGGGCTTAGCACCGACACCGATTCATTTACTTCGGTAGACGAAACGTCAATCTAAGCATGTGTGTTGGCGATGATACTTTGTGTTTCAGTTTCAAATAAATTTTTAAAAATTTGATTTAGAATAGTGTATACTAGCAATCCGCCCTCGCTTCGCTTCGGTTATAGGTTATAGTCGTTTTACCCGCGTAGTTCCCGTTCCCGTGGGAATACCGGGATAAAATATAGCCTAGTTTACGCCCTGATATTATAGCTTTCCATTGGTGAAAGAATTTTTGAAATCGGTCCAGCCGTTTTGAAGATTACCCGGAACAAACAGACAGACAGACAAAAATTTTTTAATTGCTATTTTAGGCATAGGTGTCGTGCAAATAACCGTGTGAGCATGAAAAAAGTCTATTATTTTGACATTACAAACAGACACTCCAATTTTATTTATTGGTATAGATAAGGAAAAAATATTTTTTATTGTAAAAAAAGCGTGGAGTGCATGTTGTCAATAGTTATAAATATTTTATTGACAGATATGAGTAGAAGGATTATCATTTTGATAATATCTTAAAAAGCACCCCACGCTTTTTTTTACAATATAAAATATTTTTTTCTTATATACACTATTCTTAATTCAAATTTTTTAAAATTTATTTTCTATTTTTAGTTGGATTTTCTTTAAAAGCGTATTTTTTTAGTTTTTTTGAACAATTATTTATTTTTCATTTTTTAGTTGAATTTTCGTTAATCCTGATTATCCTAGTAAGGATAATGGGTCAAACTGTTTAAAATATTAAATTGTCATCGGTCCTTAATAAGTATGCCAAATTTCGAGTTAATTCGACGTTTTGAAGGGGGTCAAAATCATGTTCAAAGATTCCGTTACATACTAACATACATACGTCTGAAGCTAATAAAAGCGCATTAAAAAGAAATTACTGCTGTTCACCCCGCTGGTCCCATAGTTGGTGTGTACGGCTATTTCCTTTTTTATGTAGAGTGTGGTTTAGACTAGGGCTTCCAATCTCGCAGCCTGAATTCAATCTCGGTATTTGCGGGATTACTAATTTTCAATCCCGCGGGATCTCGGTATTTGCGTGCTCCCGCATATTGCAAATATCCACATTTATATAAAGCAAATAAAACAATGAATTAATCAACTCCACATTTATTTACGTATATTACTATTAATATGAGATCAATAAAATTACACTGTTTATTTGTAACAAAAATGAATGAGGTAATCCACCAACTACACATTTATTAAAGTATTACCATTAGTATGAGATTAATGAAATTACTCCGTTTATATATCACAAAAACCCTATGAATTATCAATTAACTCCATATTTATTTAAGTATTACTACTAGTATGAGGTCAATCAAATTACACCGTTTTTTTTTCTTCACAAAAAACAGTAACAAATGCTGAATAAAAAATCAAAACAAATCTTCAGAAATTATACAAAGAAAATTAATTAAATCAATAAAAAAAACGCGTTTTTAAACTGTAAATTTATATAGGATATGTTACTATGTCGGGGAGTTTATTAAGTTGGAGGTTACTGCACGCTTTTATTTTTTTTTTCAGTCCTACAAATCCCGCGGATCCCGCGTCCGTAATCCCGCATCATGCGGGATTGTAAAATAGCGCGGGATCCGGAAGCCCTAGTTTAGAAACCGCGCCCAATCCATCGGTACTGTATTCCCTGTCCATCGCCACTAGACTGGCCACTGTTACCGAAATCTTGATTTCAATGCCGCCCTGCAGGCTACCCTTTCGAATACCATTCCCGGCGACGCGCACACGTAGTCGGCCTCTTTGCGGGTGGTGGACTAATCGTCGGTCCGTCAAACTAATCTTTTTACGCCTCCTACGAAAAAAGTAACAATTGGTGACGCATTGCATTATTAATACTTCAGTACACTTGTAAATAATAAGCATGTAATAATGGTTATTTACGTTTTGTTTACAGTCGAGTTTAGAAGTCAGCCGAAGCAACAGTGATGATAATTTAAACAAGGATGAGGTTAGTATTTACATTGCTTTTTAAATAACAACGTATTTACGAAAATGTAATCAGCATTTCTCTGAATCTTAAGTTGTTTTTTTCATAATTGCGTATGTGCAGTGTTATGAAATGAATGTCACTTCAGGACAAATGTTTGTGTCGTAGTCATTATCAACCTGTTTATGTCTACTAGTGCAGATAGGACTCCCCAATGGGAGAAATTATTATCACCACCCCTTGCCAAGTGGGTTGGCGATCGCAATTATTGTTCTGGAATTACCAAGGAAGGTGCTGCTGCATTTTCGTTAGTACTATACTAATACTTGTTTTAGTATCCAAAGATGAGATCCAAAAAAATCCAAAGAAAATCTTGACACATTCAAGACTCGTAGAGACAATTTGATGCAATACTTGAGATTGAATCAACCGCGCTTAGGTGCCTCGCAGACTTGTTGTGAGTAACAAATTAACATATATGATGGACACCCTGTGGAATGACCTGACGGGATACTTAACTTCACCATGTTTAAAAATAGACTAAAGTCATGCCTCATCAAAAATGCCTACTACCCAAACGGGATTTTTGTGCCCAAATTAGTATGAATTAAAATAATCTTTATTTATTACATGTATAATAATATATTCAAAAGTGACCATTTAAAAATATCATCAGCATGGTCCAAAAATTCCGAACCAAGTTAACTCGACACCATACCGAAGAAATTCCAGAAATTAGACATCAGCTTGTACAATATTAGAATGGCTTTCAAACAATTAAAAACGATCAAGCTTCGGGCAATAACGAAATTAGAATACAATTTCTGAAGGCAGGTGGACAAGTCGTTTTAAAAGGTCTTTAAAAGTTATTTAATTCCTATGTTCTATCTCGGATAAAAGTCGAAAAAAATTCCAATTGCAAAATGGTGTAAGACAGGGTGACATCGCCGCATTGTGAATAATGACTACTGCATTGGAAGATGTTTTCATACTATTCAGATTCGATCAGACTCGGTATCAACACTGACAGGGTACTCCAACTGGGTTTATGAGTGAACACAGATAAAACGAAAGACAAATGTCCATATCGCACCTTTATTCCAACACCGTCACTATCCTAAATAAGCAAATTTTACAGAAGAGCTATTTAAAGATTTATGACAAATATTAACTAATATAAATAAGAGTATATTAACGTTTCAGGAATAATTGTCTTTTATTTTTATTTTATTAACAACTATTATTCCTATTAAAAACACATTTTTTTTTTTATTTTAATTATTATTAATTATGGATATAAATAATTTAAAATATTAGTGACGTACATATTTTCAAAAAAAATTAAAAAGTTAAGTGAAATTAAAACATATAAATTGAAGCAATGTGTAAATTCAGTGCTCAGCAAATAGATAGCATTAAAAAGAGATTTTCGAAAAATTTCGTTGAGTGACGGTATTGAATTAAAGGTGCGATATTATTCCAGTACCGCTCCTAGTTTGCAATACGATTCTAGAAGTTATCGATCATTATGTTTACCTTGGACAAACAATTCACTTAGATACAATTTCGACAAAGAGGTCAGCTAATGTATCGCATTCTTCTACGGTGGTGTTATTGGCTTATTATGTTATCATAATAATGTAATCTCTATCTTTATCTATTCTTTATTTTCTTTTAAAAGCCCTAATTGGGAATATAGCAGTTTTTATATCATTTGTAATTATGTTATTTATTTATTTTATACTTTATTGCACACCTATGTTAATACATTTATAATAATAATTCTAAGTGGAGAACTAACGCGGTTAGTAGCTCCAAATGTGAAGTTTATTAAAGTAATAAACAGAATTTAGGTTATATAAATTATTACTATTAATTATGTAGGTAAGTGAGATAAAAATATCTACTGTTACAGATGCGTTTAAAAATGAAAGAAAGAGCAATAGATCGTCTATATAATGGAAATGGTGATGGCCCAAATGACAACCAAGGTAGTTCGGGATCTGACCGCGCTTCTCCCCCTCTTTACGAAGTAGAACTCACAGCATCAGATGAAGATGATGACGGTTCAGTTCTTGAACTGGTAATACCGATGCAGACGTCTAGGTACCATCGGGTACCGACTTCTTCACCGAAGAAAAGGAAGCCAAAGATAGTTCAAAGGTACATCTGCAGCATTATGTGCTGTGGGCGTACCCGTAAGTAGATAGGTTTTTTGATCTTTAATGTTTTATTAAAAGAGCGTATATCATTGAGATAAAACATAGATGGGTTATTGATCTAAGTGGAGACAGCCTGTTTCGAATATTTCGCCCAAAATATAGTCTACCAAAAGTACCTGGCTATGAGTTACACTGTATTTGTGCGTATTATTTTTATGTTTATAGTTTCCTCTGCGATGTAAGCACAAATTTATTTGTTTGAGGTTTCATCTTAAAAAAACATACATAAACTCTTAAACTATTTGTCTCTCTGAACTATATAAGAGTTTTAGCCCAATAGATGTTTAAATGATCGTATATATTATTATTCATTACTATTCTAAGGTAGAAAATGGTTACCATCCTCCGTGACTCTATCATAAACTTCTGCGTTCTCAGTTATTCTTTATAATGGAGTTTTATTTAAAGAGTGGCTTGATTATTGACACCTTTAAGTCACTTTGTAACTTAAATATGGATCATAATTCAATATTTATGATTCTTGTAAAAATTATGACTATTTCAATATTCCTCTTTTAAATATATTTTAATACAAACAGCTAAAGATATACTTTTATCTGTGTAATAAACAATCTATGAATAGATGAGTCAAAGCTCAAGGAAATACAAAGTTTTAGATCATATGCTCGTATCCCAAGAACTGACTACGTAACCATACAAAATAATTAATAATTATTTAATCTGTGCTAATACTTTTATATTTTACTTCGTGTGTTAAGTATTGATTACTTTTTGTTGATTATTGTTTTATAAAACTTATATAAAAATCAATATCTGTACACAATACAAACACATAAATTGAAATCACAGAGAATGGAAATCCGCTCAAAGAGTAATTAAAAGCTTTTTATTAAACAAAAAGTAGTCAATAATTTAGAATATTAAGTCGAGCCGTGGTTAATTAAAATTCTCACTGAAAAGTTAAGTTAGTACTAAATCAGCAAACATGTGTAAATATTTTTCAATAGATGGCGTGGTAAAATAACATGCATAAAAACAATACTGTAGATGGAGCATTGATTATGAAAAGTACCTACCACGCTAGCTTAATTGGTAAAGCGGTTGAAACGGTTTTCCAATACATGTGGGTTCAAATCCTGTGTGGTAATCAATTTCTCCTTCGGAAATGACTCTTTAGTGCTAAGTACTACTACTCTACAATATACTCTACAATGCTAAGTACTCTTTAATACTATGTATTTGATGGTGAAATTAAAAACACAGTTTATGACTTATTGTCTTTACCTACTCTTAATTCTTTTGATATATTAACAAAGTCATCAAAGCCAAATTAATAACATAATTGTATCAACATGTTCGTATGTTATTTTTTATGATGTTTCGACCACCAGGAGCGAAACATGGATTGAAAATTACTTGTATCTTGGAATTAAGCCACTTTAGCAAAATTAGCTATTGCTGCAGGTACCTAAAGTCCTATAGGTATTTTATGCGAGTAAATCAGTATTTCGATAACACGAATATGTGTCAAATTAAATTGTAACTATATTTATTATATTATAAAATTGCTCCAACCTCGTAAAATTTTCTTTGAGAGTAAGATGTATTAATAAATTTTACAATCTTTTCTTATATATTTACATACTACTAGTCTTGAATTACTTTTTTTAACAAAATTTTGCAAAAGAGATGTTCAATATTACATATGATGCTGTATGACGTATTTCATAACTCAATATCGTATTTTTTATATGTTCCGATGTTACGCACAGGCCTTTGGATGAAGGAAATTAGCCCACTACACCAGGGGTTCCCAAACTATGAGTCACGACGCATCAGTGGACGCATATTGGGTGGGCCCTGAAATACAAGATAATCCATAATCCAATAAAATAAAAAGGTGATTTGAAACAAATTCTCAGTTGGTCCACGTCGTGAGGCTTTGCGTCGCCGAATATTTTCTGACCCCCGAGGCTAAGTAATCTTAGTATTAGCAATATTTTGTGTCCCTTTTTTAACACGGTCAAAAGGTGGCTCCCGAATTTGGTAATTTTTGTTAGGTGGGTCGGAGCCAAACAAGTTTGGGTTTACTACATTACACCATGGTGGCCAGACGTATTGGCAAAGGGTTTTAATTGGAAATTACCTTTTCTTGCAATGATGTTATCTGCTTACATACCTTGTTACGACCGGAAAGGAAGGGAGAGGTGAAAAAGGAAAGGAGTGATGATCATTGTATTCTTACTCCGTCATCACATAAATAATAATGATAAGATATAATGTTGCGAACTTACACCTATTGGATATCTGTTCTAATCTTCCTACCAAATAGACTGGGGTGGGCTGTGTAACAATTAAATGTGTACTAACACTATCTTCTTTATGGGAGGCGCGCGCCATCTATCGGCAAACATTTACAAATTCTCGATTCTCGCATAAAGAATAGAATGCCAGTGACAATTTGATTGTCTTACGACAGCCCACGTTGGTCTAGTTAACAGGACGATTGGAGCGGATTTCCAATAGGGTTTGGTTTTGAATCCGACGTGTGGTAATCATTTTTCTTTTGTGAAAGGGTTTATATAAATAAGCCAACATGTTAAATGCTAAATCTCGGTAATTTATATATAGTATTTCAATATTTCAATGTTATGTAAAAAGTCCACACGTTTCATGATACGTATTATTTATGAAGAAGGAGAACTTAAAAATATCTTATAAAAATATAATTAATTAAGTTACATGTATAAAAAGATATATTGGTAAATTTGTATGTTTAGTTTATTTTTAATTAAAGCAAAGCAGTTAAAATATTTTATTCATAAATCCGTTGTAATTAGTTTTTATTACTAGAAATATTTGATGATGATTGAGAATTTTGCTATTGGTATAATTATTGTAAATTTAGCTTATTTTTTATTAAATTATACCATAGTATATAATATATTACAGATATAATGTATTTAAGTAAGTATATTTTAGTATATATAAAATAATCAACGATAATTTACGTATGTATACGATGAATACAAAATGTATTGTTGCCAAAATTGCCTAACATGAATGTCAATTTCATATATTCTTCTTAATTTTTATAAATGAAAGTATTTTTGTCAATTATTTCTCTATTATCTAATTTAAAAAAGAAACATGTTTTTAATAATTACAGATATTATCACTTGTGTATAGTTTAATATTTTAACATACAAGTGAGAATTATACTTTAAGTTAAAACGAAACTTTCAATTTTCGTTATTTAAAACAAAAAATCTATTAAAAGTGATTTTTTAACTACCTAAGTATATATAAATAGTATTTGTAAAGCGTTTTAGACCATCATAAATTTGGTGTAAAAATTTCCTTAAACATTTACGAGTTAGACAGTCTGCAAGTCACGTCTGGGGTAGTTTACTATAATAACCTCGAGAAAAATCCTGTACGTTAAGGCGTTTTTGCCATACCCATTATTACAACCAATCTCAAAGCTTACACATCCTTAAGCTGAGAGATATTGAAACAAGAGGACTTCTACTAAGTGTGAAATCAAAATATAGCGACAAACATATTCAAGCTAAGGCCGTGGTCTATTACTAAGTACCAAGTAAGAATATCCATAAAATTTTAAAGGAATGCGACCACGCCTTTATCTTGACTATTTTTGTACCTCGATTTTGATTTGCAGTCAAAACATTTTCTTTTGTTTTGTACTTTATAAAACACTTTTATCTAGTAGTTTGGCGTTATAGTTTTTTTTTTACTTTTTTATTGGTATATGTCTTCCTCTTATAAACTTTACAAATCTTTTGAAAATGAATCGATAATTGATGGAATTAGGCGATACATAGCGGCAATCCATTATTATTTTGAAATGGAAAAAGCAAGAGAAATCGACCACTTTCCCGAGGTTAATCAATATACCACACATTTCAAGAAAGGAAGGAATGCGTGATAGGCATAAGGTGGAATAGGATGTAAGGAAACCTGCTTACTATCCTATAATGTGTAGACTCTAGAACTTCAGGTTAAAATTGCCCGCAAAATGCCGAATATTGATTGGATACAATATGTTTTGCCTCTGAATGAGGCATCAATTTCAAATAGGAATACATATAAAACATTCTTTTTTAAATTATGTGAGCAGTAAATATTTATAAATAACTTTTGTTCTTATGAAATAAATGATTCGTTGAGAGAGGTATTTTATTTGAGAAGATTTTTCCATTATATTATAAAAAGTAGGAATGTTCATGGATATGAAGTTGTCTGATATGTATAAAATAACACTATATCTATATTTTCGGTGTGGTGAGCGAGGAAAGATAATGATTTACTACCTCATTTCACACCTGTGGGCGTCCTAAAAGACGACTGAGAGATTATAATGTGCAGATGACATCTATGCAAGAGATGGAACACTCGAAACGAAATATATCACACGTTTGACCAGCGTGGTATAGTCAATCTCCCTCCCATGGTGGAGGAGGCCCGAGCCCAAAAGTATATGACCTGTGATGATGATGATACTTTCGGATAATTTCGGTTCTTCAACATCACCATCTCAGCTCATATACGTCCCACTGCTAGGCTCGAACCTCCTACACAATAAGAGGAAACTACACTAGGGGTGTGCGAATATCATTCGAATTGAATCTAATCGAATTTTAATATTCGATTTGAACTTCGAATCGAATTATTCGAAATTCTACGAATAATTCGTAAGAAATCGAATTTGAAAAATTTCGAATTATTTGCGAATTAATTAAATATTTCTGGGTTTTCAATTGTTTCTATTTACATTCTGTAAATTGTGTATTCAAATATTCTAATTACGAATACAATACTCTTCATTTCAAAATCAGAGAAAATAATTCCTCATTTTCAATATATGTTTATCTCTGTCATAACATAAAAAATCTAGATGGTAATATTGACAAGATATATTTTCTATTTGTTTTGGTCTTATTTATCATTAAATTTTGTTTGAAAATATAATAGTTAAGTATAATAGTTAAAATCGAAAAATTCGAAAAATTTGAATTATTGGCAAATTATCGAATTATTTGGGAACTTTCGAATAATTTGAACTTTCGAATAATTTGAATTTTTGAATAATTTAAACTTTCGAATAATTTGAACTTTCGAATAATTTGAACTTTCGAATAATTTGAACTTTCGAATAATTTGAACTTTCGAATAATTTGAACTTTTGAATAATTTGAACTTTCGAATAATTTGAACTTTCGAATAATTTGAACTTTCGAATAATTTGAACTTTCGAATTATTCGGTCGATTTTCGAATCGAATATTAGTATTCGATTTGGAATGGATAATTCGTAAATTCGAATTATTCTCATACCCCAAAAATAGACGTTACCATGCTGGTCAGACAGATTGTTATAGGGTTCCATTTTGAGATTTCCTTCGCTTGCCTTTTTTTTTTTTTATTGCAAACGGTGGCAAACGAGCAAACAGTACACCTGATGGTAAGTGTTGCTGCCGCTCATGGACCTTTACAAGGCCTTTGCCTACCGCGAAGAAAGCGAAGGGAGTGTGAATGCGTGCATTGAGGCTCGGTGATACCAAGGGCACCACCAAAACCCTCCACATGCAATCACCCTCAGAAAGTTGGGCTTCCGGTTCTCCCGCTCACCGAACGAAGCGCAGTAACAAATTGCTACTACTCAGACGTCGATTTTCTTCGAGAGCATGGTACTGCCCCGGACGGACCGGCCCGCGGCTGTAGACAGATAACTGTCGACAGTGTGGTCCTACCACTCCAACACTTGCCTGGATGTTATATGCATATTATACCTTACTTGTCTTTTACTACATCCACGGGCAAGATAGGGGATGATGAATTGTATTTTTATACCGTCACCACACGGTATTTAATTAGTTTAGGTTAAGTATATAGAAATTTTGGAGAATTATAAAAGGGAAATTCTGATTATACTTAGTCATTATCATATAATTTCCCTTCAGAGAGGGTTACTTTTAGGCTTTTAGTTTCGTTGGTTAATAGATAACTGTTATGACTGGTCACAGATAGCACAGGTTTACGACCAGCATGCGCCGCATATCCACCGCTGGCTCAGGAGAAGGCACGGCAGCCTTACATTTAGGATGGTGCAGGTGCTTACCGGACATGGAGTCTTCGGTAAGAACCTGCACAAAATTGGAAGAGAAGAGGCCCCAGGATGTCATGAGTGTGGCGCGCTAATCGACGATGCGTGCCACACACTGGAAGTATGCCCCGCCTGGGGGCCTCAGCGCCACATCAACGGAAATGGGAATAACAGACCTGTCGTTGCAGACTATCATCTCCAGGATGCTCGGCAGCGACAGCTGTTGGTCATCGATGGCCGCCTTCTGTGAAGCTGTCATGACAAGGAAGGAGGCCGCGGAGCGGGCACGCAAGGCGCTTGCGTCCGCTGACTCGCTCCGCCGCCGACGATCAGGGAGGAGGAGACGCTGCTATGCGCTCACCGCCCTGAATGATGCCAGGACGTGGCTAGACGGACAAGCGTTGGGGTGTCGGGGATAGAATGTTATCAGACGATCTCTCTGGCACCCCGTAAAAGCGCGGAAGGGGCCGCTGTGGTTTTAGTGAGTATTTCGGTCACTTTTGTGGCCGGTAAGTTCCACACACACTCCCCTGTCTGTAACCGGCAGGGGCGTGCGTAAATGCATTTCAACAGCGTGAGAAAAAAAGAAAAAAGAAAGAATGGGATTACGACCAGTAGGACGACGTGGTTCCTAAAGGTAGGCCTCATAACCAAGCTCAAAGTCGCTCAACGTGCTATGGAATGACCTATACACGGAATTTTTCTGCGAGATTTGTAGAGAACTCGTAGGTTTAACTGACATAGCATGAAGAATTAACACGCTTTTCTTTTTTCTTATTTTGGGGTTGGGCTACGGTCGGCGCTCTCGGGGCGACAGAGGGGCGTAAGCATACACGCACACCCGTAACCCATCCGTGACACGTCGTCTTCGCCGTTGGGTCGACCACCGGTGCAGGGTGACTTGTCGTCAGTGGTCGGCCCGACGGAATACCCCTGAGGAGTACCTTCTCCTCGACCGACGTTCCCCCGGGGAACATCGTCGTCACGCGGTCGGCCTCTCGGCGGGTAATGGACTAACTCCCCGGTCCAGTCACCCGCGGCCTCGGCCAGGGCGGCATCAGGTACAAAGAATTAACACGCTGAAGTGGCATTGGGTATGACATATCGCTCGACGAACTGGTAACCGCTAGGGACGGATTGCGTTCTTGAGCGGTGATCACGTATCGGACTATGCAGTGTAGGACACAGTGGGGGAGGTGTCCACCATTAGGTGGACCGACGACCTGGTGAGGGTTGATGGGTGTTGATGGATGCAGACGGCACAGGACCGCAATTTATGGCGAAATATGAGGGAGGCCTACGTCCAGCAATGGTCGCCAATAGGCTGAATGTTGATGATAGTGATGATAAACAAACAAACAATGACCGAGCAAGACGACTAAAAGGATTTTTTTTTTCATCGTCCTGGGCTAACTTCATCTGAGCCGTCCGGATTACATTCCCAAAGAGGGTTGATGTCAGGCAGATCATTACTATAATCTATTGTCTATTGTTATTAATGATCAATAACGTTTGTAATATGTACCTACTATGAAATAAAAGAGTAGGTATATATTGAGTCGACCCCAAGTAATCGAGATAAGATTAGGGTGATAATGATAACCGGGAATTTAGTCCGTCATCCGCAGAGAGGCTGACTGCGCGACGGCGACCGACGTCCCCGAGGGGGAATGTCGAAAGGAGGGGGTACCCCACGACCGAGGTATTCCGTCGGGCCGATCACTGAAAACAAGTTACTCTGCACCGGTGGTCGGCCCAACGACGAAAGCGACGTGCTACGGGTGGGTCATGGGGCCGCGCGCCACCCCTCCGTCGCCCCCGATGGAGCTGGGCGGCGGGTACGTTGATCATGGCCAGCCCCTTAGAAAAAGGGTGATAATGATGATGTATGAAAGGAAATTAAAATCGTTTTGGTTATGGTTTCCGGAAAAGTAATCAAAAGATGCAAGTTCATTTCTGTAAGGATTACATATTTGTACTTATTGATGTACTTGGAATCAGGATAATGTATTATTATTGCATTTTGAGCTATATAATTGCATGAATCATTTAATAATAAGTGTAATCAATAATTTAATAGAAGTAATAACGAGCATTGGAAAAGTCGTAATTTTTTTATAATCATCTTCATTTTCTTTTTATATACGTACTATGGTAGTATAGTAGTAGCCTACTTACTATCTAATTATGGCAGGACGGAGGGTTAGAATTTTAATATTCAAAATTATCTTCCTAATATATAATAACCTTTTTTATAATACAAGTTATGGTTGATTTTAATAAAAGAAAAATAACAAAGTGTTCTATGAAATTATATTAGATGGCGTTCATTAAATGTTCATGAATTAAAAAATTACGTCTATAAGCTTTCATTGGTTTTGCTACTCCGTACTAGATGGCGTGGATATCAGTTTATTTATACATTTGCTTCATCCTAGTTTGCCGTTGATGAAAAGAAATATTTTTAACCTAGGTTACTAATTAATTTATGACGAATAAATGAATGGAGTAGATAGATTATGTTTTTTAAAAGAGCACATGACTGCTTCGGATTTTCAACAGGTCTTAAGTAGGTTGTGTAGGAATTTTCAGAAAGCCATACATTACATTCTCTCGCTCATAACATTAGCTACAGAAAATTTAGTTATTGTTTTTACATACAAAAGCCAAGTTGACGCGGCTGCTAGCGGTTTAGGTAACCCGAAACCGAACTCTAATTCTTGGCAAGAATTGGGACGTAAATAAATAACGGGTTCCAGTACTTCACTCTGCCTTAAAACTCTCTTATACGTAGGTATTTATTAGGGTCAGTAACTAACGTGTAAACTTTAGTTTGTGTGTAGGAGTTTCTTTGCTTTTCATCAGTATTCTTGTAATTAACGGCCATAAAGGCTTTTCTTTGTTATGCGGTCATGATTTCGAGTTTTATGCTTTTATTTATGAAGGTTTCGTCTATTTTTACAATTTAAATTTTTTATGGGGAATTAACATTTTTAGTATGGGCCTGACTTTATCATAGGGGTAAACTCCAACTATGAATCAATGACATATTTAATCTATTTGTTAACTAGCTAACTCTTGCAACTTAATGTGTGTCAGATGAGAGAAAAAGAGAGGGTTAGAGGAAATGAGTCGTAGCTACACCAATAATGCGCAGTCTTCGCAATGGGAGTTTTCAAAAGGACTAAATCTTCCCTGTTTTTGCAACACTTTTCGTTAATGCCCTCCACCTATTGGTCGTAGCACGATTTTATAGAGCCTTCCTCGATATATAGACTTTTCCATACCATAAACATATTCATTCCAATTTGAATCAGTAATTTCTAAGTATAACGCGTTCAACCAAACAAACTCTTCAGATTTATAATAAAATATAGTCTAAGTTATTACTTATATACTATTATACGGACCTAGTTATGCTACCTGGTAGTAAAGTATTTATCAATATCGGTTCAGCCGATTCGAACATTAACCGGAACAAACAGACAGATAAATAGACAAACAGACAGACAAACGTTTGTAAAGTGAATTTTAGGCATAGCTATCGTACAAATAATCGTGTGAGTATTAATAAAAGCTTTTAATTTAACATTACAAACAGACACTTACTTTTTCACTTTAATTTATTTACTAGCTGACCCGGCGAACTTCGTATCGCCATATTTATTTTCAAAAATGTATTTCTAAATTTTCGAAAATATAGTCTCTAATGGAATTACGGCTTTGCCGGAAAAGATTCGATCGTCTTGATCGCGACATTGTTAATGATGATTCAAAGAGAATACAAATTACTTATTATTGATTTCTGACAAAATTATAATAATCAAATTTTCAACCATACCATTAGCTATAGACAAAATTACGTTTAACTGTCATTTGCGTTTTGTTATTACATATCAAATGCATTTCTGTTACACTACGTTTCATTGTGACTTGTATTCTCTTTGACATTTTATGTCACGTCACACGGGAACGCGATCGAACGAGATAAAAGTATCCTATGTCCGTCTCCTGGTTCTAAGCTACCTTCCCACCAATTTTCAGCCAAATTGGTACAGTTATTCTTCAGTTATAAATAGGGTAACTAACACAACTTTCTTTTATATAATAGGTATTTACCTATTTAATTGCCGTTCTGCAATACTGGCCATTTCAAATCAAAATAATTTTTGTTTGGCTAAGAATTCTAATTTCAAATTAATTTTATTTTAAAACATGGAATTCATTTTCCAAAAGTAGTCATTTGTTTATTAATTAGTGTTACGTTTTCATCGCATTTCAATCTTTTTCGTTATCATGGATACGTTAAAAATTCGAGTAATTATGGAATATGAGTATCGTCGTGGCAGCAACGCGGCACAAGCGGCACGCAACATCAACGACGTTTACGGAGGTTACGGAGTTTATTGGTTTGCTCGCTTCCGTTCTGGAAATTTCGAACTGAAAAATGAACCTCGCGGTCGTCTGAAGACTTTGGTCGACAATGACGAATTAAAGGCGATTGTGGAAGCCGATGATACAAATAATTTGCAATAAAATAATATTGCGACTATAAATTAAGATGTAAGCTATCCTATCTTTCAAGTTGGATCAAACTGCACACGGTGTGCAAATTTGATTAAAATCGGTTAAGTAGTTTAGGAGTCCATCGCGGACAAACAACGTGACACGTAATTTATATATATTAAGATATAGAATATAGATAAGGATATTACTGTGATTTAAAAATAATCTAAAAGACATGAAATTACCCATATTAACAACATTATACATGTTTATATATTACTACTAGCAACCCGCTCTCGCTTCGCTTCAGTTTCTGTCGCCTTACCCGCGTAGTTCCCGTGGTAATACCGGGATAACATATAGCCAATGTTACTCCCTGATATTATAGCTTTCCTTTGGTGAAAGAATTTTTGAAATCGGTTCGGTGGTTTAAGCGTGAAAGCCTAACAAACAAACAAACTTTCACATTTATAATATTAGTAAGGATAGATTGTATTTTTTTATTGTTGGCAATTGGTCAGAGATAATTTAACTACTTGTAATTATGGCGCCAACGAGTGTAGCAATTATTTTTGACTTATTTGTTAAAAAATTATTTACGGCCTTATCAATTAGGCATATTTTTATATTGTCTAGTTATGGGCCGAGACGGCTCTTAGCATCGATGAAAATGACAATATAACAATTTTTACTAATTTCTACTTAAAAAGGACTTTCGGCGAGAAAAGGAAAATGTTATCTGATTGTCTTGTATTATATTCAATATCTTAATGTTTTAACGTGTTCCGTTAAATATTTTTGATGGCAATTTATATAAATTGATGTGAATATAACATGAAAGTGTTTTATATATGTTTTAATTTTTCCCAAAATTCTCAGGAGTTACTATTGACGTCACTCTAGCCGAGGCCATGAGTGATCGGACCGGGGATCAGTAAATCACCCAAAGAGAAGCTGCGCGAGGGCGACACCTCATTAACACCGTTGTTTGTTCCCAGGGCGTCGAGGGGGAAGGTATGCAAAAAGGTAGCCCAT
The DNA here is from genome assembly GCA_032191425.1 of Lymantria dispar. Lineage (NCBI taxonomy): Eukaryota > Metazoa > Arthropoda > Insecta > Lepidoptera > Erebidae > Lymantria > Lymantria dispar. The sequence continues at coordinate 11,430,674 of CM063455.1, forward strand.
CGCAACTGGCCCATGTAAGTCAAGGAATTCAGCCCAATGGCGATGCGGAAGAAATACGGTAGGTTATGGGTCTGCACGCCGCCATTCCGTTGCCCCGTACGGAAGGGAAAAGAGTGTTCAGAGTGTCTGTGCCAGTCATAAAAAGGGTATGGCTAAAAAAGAAAAACCATGTGGTCGCGGCTACCAATTTTACCAACCCTTACATTGCTCGTGGGCTTCATAAATGATGACTAAGAGATTTACAAGAACTTGGGCTAACTCCATATGTTGCCGTCTGGTGAACCATTATATTCACAAGGACAGTTGACGTCAGGCCGACGGTTGACGTCCAGTTGACGGTTGACGGTTGACGTGGCCGTCCATAAAACTGTTGGCAAAACTTTTGCTATATATACGATTGAAGATGTAATAATTGTTATAAGAGCAGAAGGATAACGATGATTTTCCGTGTGGTAACGGAATAACAATTCACCACTCCCTATCTTTCCCGTGGATGTCGTGAAAGACGACTAAGGGATATAATAAGCATATAACATCTAAGCAAGAGAGGGAAAATTTGAAACACAATCTTATACCATCCTGACTGATCAGTATGGCATAGTAAGGTCAATTCCCTCCTATTGTGGAGAGGCTCGAGCCCAGCAGTGGGACGTATATGAACTGCGATGATGATGATGATATAGCATCTATGCAAGAGAGAAAACTTGAAAGAAAACCCTATACAAACTTGTCTGACTAGCATGGTTATAGTAAGGTTAATTGCCCTCTTATTGTGGAAGAGGCTCGAGCCCAGCAGTGGGACGAATATGAGCTGTGATGATGATGATATAGTTTAAGAAAAAGAATTATGAGAAACTTTTAATCCAAATACGTAAAATATCAATCAGTCAGGTCATTGTTTCGTCACATAAATAGCTTTAGTAGTTCGCCTGCAAAATTTATATACTTCCATCTTGTATTTCCAGTTTGACTTGTTTTGGCGCGTGCATACGGTCAAATCATACGTGACCGGTAAACGGGTCAAACATTTATATGACTCACATTCTTAGTTGTTTTGACTTTTGAAGTAAATCTCAGATTTTTTTGGATGAAAGTAACAGTTTTGGGACGGAAGTGACGTACTAGTTCTCTTACGGTAGCAGTTAGCTATAATGTATATATTAATATATAATTTTTAATTAAACCTTGTACATTCATCATCATCATTTCAGCCTATCGCCGTCCACTGCTGGACGTAGGCCAACCACAAAGTGCGGTCATGTGCCGCCTGTATCCAATGAAGCTCAGCAACTTTCACCAGATCGTCGGTCCACCTAGTTCGTCCGTTATTGCGCCGCTGATACGTGGTCGCCACTCGAGAATCTTTCTTCCCCAGCGGTTGTCGTATCGTCGAGCGATGTGGCCTGCCTATTGACACTTCACCGTGCTAATTCTTCATGGTATATTGGTTACACCCGTTGTTCTGCGGATTGCCGTATTTCGGATTCTATCTCGCAGAGAAAACCCGAGCACGATAGCACTGCAATTCTGCTCCATAGAATGCTGAGGGACTTTGAGCTTAGTTATCAGGCCTACATTTAGGGACCACGTTTCCGTGCCGTAAGTCATCACTGGTCGTAGACTGACACACTGATCGTAGAGCTGTGTTTTCAAACACTGAGGTATGTTGAACGAGAAGATCCTCTTAAGTTTGCCGAACGCTGCCCAACCGAGTTGGATTCGTCGGCTGATCTCTTTCTCGAAATTGGATCCACCTAACTGAACTGGTTGTCGTAGGTAAACATAATGATCGACAGCTTCGAGAATTTTGAAAATTGGCAACTAGGACCGATACATGAATGACATGAGCATTTGACATGACTTTAACCTTGTCCCTATACATTCGTAAACCTACTAGTTAGGATACCCTGCTAAGATAGTTACGCATGGATCCAAGATCCTTCATGGATTCTGCCATAACAAAAATATCGTCTGAAAATCGAAGGTAAGACTAGAAGGTAAGGGCTAGCACCCGGTTGGGTACACCGTTCGGCCCGGAAGCAATAGTCTTAGCTTTTAATTTGAAAAAAAAAAAAACAATCTATCTGAACATAATAAAAAACGGTTTCAATGGCCAAATTAAAATTGGACCGTACGACCTTTAAAATAAAAAAAAATCTTATTGAAATGGGTTCACCCAGTCGAAAGTTCTGAGGCAACACATATAAATAAATACAATCTTATTGAGAACTTTCTCCTTTTTTGAAGTCGGCTAAAAGTGTATCCTTATTCGAAGAACATCGGGAGAGACTGATCGTGTGAAGGCGTCGCCCCGACGGCGCAAGTCCCTGGAGCGTCGACTCGAGACGGAATAGTGGTAAACATGTTGTATACATACAATTTCATATAAAATAAATAATTTAAGAAATGATGAGCCTACTGACTTTCTTCACGGATCTTCTCAGGTCGTTTTGAATTAAAATAGTTCTTCCATAGAAGGAAAAAAAGAACCTATGTAAATATATTTATTGTGACGAAAGAGAAATTCGAAATCTTCATCATCATCGCAGCCCACATACGTCTTACTGTTCGGCTCGGGCTTCCTCCACAATGGAGAGAATTTGTCCTATTATGACTGCTGGTCAGACATGTTGGTATAGGGTTTCATTTCGAGTTTTCCTTCTCTTGCACAGATGTTATGAACATATTAAAACCCTTAGTCGTCTTTTATGACATCCACGGGCAAGATAGGGAGTGGCGAATTGTATTCTTACTCCGTCACGGAAGAATTAGAAATAAAAACATATTCTAAATCGTGTAGTATTTTGTAGATTAATTTAACTATACCAACCTATCTAACTACCATGGTATAATTGACCCGAGGGGGGGACGTCGGTCCGAGAGGGGGACGTCGGTCCGAGGGGGGGACGTTGGTCGATGGGAGGGTACCCCAAGTAGTATTCCGTCGGGCCGACCACTGATGACAAGTTAACTCTGCTCCGGTGGTCGGCCCAACGACGAAGGCGACGTGGTTTTCGGGTGGGTTGTGGGAGTTGCGTGCTTAAGCCCCTCTGTCACCCCAGACGGAGTGGTGCGGAGGCGCACCGACCGCAGCCCACCCACAAAAAAAAATGGTATAATTGACCATTTTCTCTATATGAAACCGTAAAAATTATGGCCACCCATTTTACTAATGTTGATCAATCTCACTATACCAATCCGTAGAATCCCCGTGTGGTGACGGGGTAAGAATACAAAGAAACATATTCTTACTCATATGTGTATACACGGGCACGAGACACACACACACACACAACTCTAGAGATTTTTTTTAACACGTTAAAGTAAGAAAATTTACAATTTACGGATTGACTCGAGTCCGAACACTATTTACTCATAATAAACGGTTCAAATCAATGATGAGTTATTTACTCATAATAAACGGTTCAAATCAATGATGAGTTACAATTTGATCTCACCGAAACATAAAATCTCATAGAACTTGGAAAAATTTGACATCAAGAAAAGTAAAGACAAGCACGAGTGCGCTACGCACCGGCTACGGTTATATTTTATTAAGTTTGAAAACAATAATTTCTGAATCCCACAAAAAGATTTCCTTCGCGTTGAACGAATTCCCTATGATCAGGATAGAAGATAGTTATTTCGACTGCTATAAAAGCTTTGTATTAACTCATTATTGAGTGCCTTATTAATGCAAATAACGTATTGATACACATCATACAAGTGTGTAATGAATACAAATTGCATAGTGCATCCTGTTAATTGATAACACTCCAAGTACGTTAAACAATACAACATAACACTAAATATAGAATAATCGAGCTCCAATATTATTTTCAAGCATCTGAATTATTTATCAAGACGATTGTAGAATCAGAATATAGATTAGCGTAGCTACACGCGTGAGGGTTTTAAGTTACCTGCGCGTCTGAAGATAGAAACGTCAATCCCGTAAGTACTCGGTGAATAATTGCATGTAATCTGTGCGGGATAATATGTAAGTTTAAGTATATGTAAGGTTTATTAACCACTCGCTTTTAAAGCGTGAGTGGTACACGTGAAGGCTGTTTTATCGCGTCTGGGTGGCACGACGGCGCCCCGCGTTGTTCAATGGGCGCGGGGCGGCGCCTGAGCGGCCGCTGGCAGTCGCGACTCGAGCCCCGGAGGGGCTGTACGTGTCCTCGCTCCCGCCAAGCGACTTATGTAACCATCCGCACGGTGAGTCCGCAGCCTCCGTGCCCCTTCCTCCCTAGCATCGACCCCGCGATTCGAACCCACGCGCTTTATCACACGGCCGCGTTCTCCGTTCGTGCGCGGAGTGAACACGCGTTGATAACTCGCGGATCCCGCAAATCGCACGTTGTGGAATTATCGTCAGCTGAGAGGTGACATAATCGATGCAGTAAGTACCGTTGTTCGGTGTGAGAATTTGCGGAATGCAGTTGCGTTATGTAACGGGAATTGGTGAGGATTTGCTGGTCAGGTTTTACCGATTCGAACTGACCATTAACGCCGGCATCGCGCGTTCTTGCTAATCCCCGAAATATCTTCTTCTAATACTATATAATGACAGTCGTTAGCATTTTAATTTACTTCTTAAAAGATTTTCATAAATGATTTCTACTATTACTTGAAAAGTTGCCTCATTTATACATCGTAGATAACCATACACAAAAATGTGTATCTATTGAAATCAGTCGTTAAGTTATAGGTTAATTTTATTTAAATTAATCTTATCAAACAAAAGCTGAATAAATGACGAGGAAACGAAATGATATTCTTATAAATTGGCGGCTAATTGAGAAGGTCGTCATATAAACATCCATTCAATCGTGAGGAATTCTTTGCCGGGATAAATGTTCAATGCCTGCTGATTTACGAAATATATCGTGTCTGAAATCAATATTAGTTAAAGAAAAGGACGAATACGTCTCAGGAAGAAACGTATCGGTGGAAGTTATTGTATTGTGTTTTATTTATACTATGTGCTCAATAAATATAGAAGATCTATGTAGGTACCGACTGAAACTATTATTGAATTCGATGTTCATAAGCGTTGCGTTTATCTTTCTTTGGTTTAGTATGTACTAGAACTTGTCAGGACATTCAGGCGAAGGTTATGAAGGTGGGTAACTAAGTATATGTAAAACCTTTTGTATGTTTAAATTTAAATACACATCTAGGTATTATATTAGTTATATACTTAACTATTGATTTAACTAATGTGGATAATATTTCAGCATTTATATACGATAAATGCGAAAAGCATTTATCGAAAATTTTAATAAAGAAACCAGTTATTATGAACTCTATCAAAAATAAACTAGTATTACGACTGCTATAATTTTATGTCTTTATCAAAAGAATATAATAACGGTATGTTTTTTTAATGTAGTCCTATAACCAAGCTAGAAAAATGGCCCCATTTTAAGGAATTGAATTGCAAGAGTCACAAAAATTGCATATGATATTTCAAGTTGATTTTTTAGGCGAAAAGCACATCGACGTAATTTTAAGATTATGCTCTTGCCCCTTAAAAATCCGTTTAGTTTCATTGCTTATTTCGTATATACTGATGATAAGAGGCGTAATATATTCTTAGTATATGAATACCTATTCATGTATCACACATTTATATGTCTTGGATGAAAATTGAACACGCGATGTAAACAAACGTTGGCCATTTTAAAAGAACCACTTCATTTGCCAATTTCTCTCTCGGTAGCTCTAGATTTGTTTCATTTGTAGCAATTCTCTCTGCTATAAAGATTTTTGAAATGTAAGATTTATATTTATTTGAATCATCATCATCGCAGCCCACATACATCCCACTGTTGGGCTCAGGCCTCCTACACAGTGGGAGAGAAATTGATCTACTATACCATGCTGGTTAGACATGTTGGTATAGGGTTTCATTTCGAGTTTTCCTTCTCTTGCACAGATGTTATGTGCATATTATATCCCATAGTCGTCTTTTACGATATCCACGGACATGACAGGGAGTAGTGAATTGTATTCTTACTCCGTCACCACACGGAAACTTTATTTAAGTACGGATTTATAATTTTTATTACTTTCCGTGTAGTAGCGGAGTAAGAATAAATCTTCCCAAATAGATAAGCCGTGGGTGTTGTGAAAGATGACTATGGGGTACGATATGCATATAACATCTATGCAAGAGAAGTAAAACTTGAAATAAATTCATCTTCATTTCATCTCGGCTTATGCACGTCCAACTGCTGGGCGTGAGCCTCGTCCGCAATAGGAGGCTTTGCCTACTATACCACACTGGACAGACAGGATTGTGTAGTGTTTTATTCCGAGATTTCCTTGCGTAGATTTTATTTTTATATTATAATCTTTGAGTCGTCTTTTAAGATATCCACGGGCAAGATAATATTATTTATTATCTATATAAAATATCTAAATAAAATAAAAAAGCCTTTATTTCTTTACCCTTAAATTTACATTTCAAATGTTATTAGTATTTGTTTTAAGGTTAAGGCCTCTTCCAGTCTTTTCCACTCGTCTCTATCCCTACATTGAGAGGGCTGGCAAACTCAATAGTTTGCCAGTCCTCTCCTGCTATTTCTATTATATCATCCGCCCACCTCCTTTTCGGCCTGCCTACTCTTCTTTTTTCAATTGGCCCTTTCCACCTTGTAGTTTTGATTGTCCACCTGTGGTCTGTGTATCGTAATACATGACCAGCCCATTATCATTTTAATTTTAGGGCTTGTGTACACGAGCAAGATAGGGTGATGAATTGTATTGTTATTTCTTCACCACGCGGGAGAAGATGAAGAATTACTATCGAACAAAGGTCGTACATAAATAAATAAAGTTCTTGTATTAAAGCTTAATATTGGAGTATGACAATGAACCTTTTTCGGCGAGTGTTGTAATACATTTCAAAGAACATAAACATATATTTATATATTTGAGTTATATTTTGAGCATATTTGACTGAGAAATAAGGTTTTGTTTTGAGTCTTCTCTTATAGCGATGTTATTTGATTGCTTTCGTTTTGTATATTTTTACGACCCCTTATAAGTAAGTGTGGATAAAAAGTGATTATTATATTCTCACCTAGTTGACCCAACAAACGTTGTTTTGTTCAAATAAAATAAAAGGAATCATCCTTGAAATCGATTGCAGCGCCACCTACGGGGTTCAATTGTGAATCTAAACCGCTCGAATACCCTTGAACATGCACAAAAAACCATAAACATCGGTCCAGCCGTTTAAGAGGAGTTTAGTAACATAAACACGTACACAAGAAACTTATATATAAAGATAAGGATAAATTATAAGTACAACAAGCTTAAAATTATAAGCTGTGTGTAATAAATAGCGTAGTATAATAAGCCAATACTTCTCTCATAGCGACGGAGGATTGTATTCGAAAGAAGGATGTATGTGTTAAATCCTTACTAATATTATAAATGCGAAAGTAACTCTGTCTGTCTGTCTGTCTGCTACGCTTTCACGTCTAAACCACTGAGCTGATTTTGATGAAATTTGGTACAGAGATGGAATAAAGCTTGAGAAAGGACATAGGCTACTTTTTATCGCGAAAAAATGGGTATAAGGGGTTGAAATAGGGGATGACATTTTGTATGGAAATTCGTCATTTTTGATGATAGAACCATGAATCTTTGTTTTAAGGCACTTGATAATAAATAAATAAATATTCGTTCTAGTGTTTTGGAAATTTCATTTATATGGGGATGAAATTCAACCCCTAAAAGACAAAAAACATACAGCCGAAACCATTGGGCCTAGAAACGTAATTTTTTTACACTGTAGTATTCCTTGGGGTACACGAGCTCTAGCAAAGAAATCGCGAAAAAATGGGTATATGGGGTTGAAATAGGGGATGACATTTTGTATGGAAATTCGTCATTTTTGATGATAGAACCATGAATCTTTGTTTTAAGGCACTTGATAATAAATAAATAAATATTCGTTCTAGCGTTTTGGAAATTTCATTTATATGGGGATGAAATTCAACCCCTAAAAGACAAAAAGCATACAGCCGAAACCATTGGGCCTAGAAACATAATTTTTTTACACTGTAGTGTTTCTTGGGGTACACGAGCTCTAGCAAAGAAATCGCGAAAAAATGGGTATAAGGGGTTGAAATAGGGATGACATTTTGTATGGAAATTCGTCATTTTTGATGATAGAACCATGAATCTTTGTTTTAAGGCACTTGATAATAAATAAATAAATATTCGTTCTAGCGTTTTGGAAATTTCACTTACATGGGGATGAAATTCAACCCCTAAAACATCAAAAAGCATACAGCCAAAACCACTGAGCCTAGAAACGTATTTTTACACCGTCGTATTTCTTGGGGTACACGAGCACTAGCAAAGTTTTTTTGTAAATCACCCTCTTAAGGGGGTGAAAACCCTATAATATTTCACGTCTAAATTACAGAACGATTTTAATGAAATTTGGTACAGAGATGAACTAAAGCTTAAGACAAGACATAAGCTACTTTTATCCCAAAACATTGGGTGTAAGGGGTAGAAATAGGGGATGACATTTTGTATGGAAATTCGTCATTTTCGATGATAGAACCATGAATCTTTGTATTAAGGCACTTGATAATAAACAAATAAATATTCGTTCTAGCGTTTTGAAAAATTCGCTTACGTGGGGATGAAATTCAACCCCTAAAAGACCAAAAAGCATACAGGCGAAACCACTGGGCCTAGAAACGTATTTTTTTTACACCGTCGTATTTCTTGGGGTACACGAATACTAGCAAAGAATTTTTGGAAAATCACCCCCTTAAGGGGGTGAAAAGCGTATAGACGAAACTATTGGGGCCAGGCACGTAAAACTTTGTATGCGATTCACTTTCTTTTGTTATATGTGAGCTCTAAGAAATTATTTTTTGAACCTCAACCCCTAAGGGGGTGAAAATATATAGCTGAAATCATTGGGCCTAGAAACGTAACATTTTGTATGAAGTTGTCTTTCTTGGGGAAAGTGCTCACTAAAAAAGAGTTTTTTGCAATTTTACCCCTAAGGAGGTGAAAAGCGTTTATCCGAAATCAGTGAGCCAAGGAACGGTCATTTTAGTACACGGTCGGCTCTCTTGGATTATCCCAAGATTTTTTTCTTAGTACTCGCTTACCAAGCACTATGAAAGAACTTCTGGCAGTCTCACCTCTAAGGGCATGGAAAGTGTATAACCTAAAATAATGGTCCTAGGAACGTGAAAGTTCTGTTTTGGGATAAGCGAGTACTTACGTTAACCGTGTGGTGACGGAGTAAGAATACAATTCACCATCCCCTATCTTACCCGTGGGTGATCGTACGAGACGACTAAGGGATATAAAACGCATATAACATCTATGCGAGAGAAGGATAACTCAAAATAAAACTCTATACTAACACGTCTGACCAGCGTGGTATAGTAGGTCAATTACCCTTCCATTATGGAGGAGGCCCGAGCCCAACAGTGGGACGTATATGGGCTGAAATGATGATGATGATGAGTACTAACAAAGAATTTTTGGAAATTCAACCCCTAAAAGGGTAAAAAGTGCATAGCCAAAGATGTGTGAAATTTTGTATACCGATCTGTTTTTTGGGGTAAGCGCACCAAGGAATAATTTTAGGCAGCCATAAAAGGGTGAAACGCATATAGTCGAAGACAGCCTACATATCATCATTATTTTGCTCTTAACCTAATTACTTTGGATCGACGCAATATGTAGGTACTCTTCTCCCATCGTAGATATATCGCAAAGGTTCTAGCAACATTTTATGACCGGCTGCCTGACGGACGATATTGTTGGCCAGACGGCATCACCAATTGGTCCAGATCGATGTAAATCTTTGTCTTAGTAGTATTTTGGGACAACCCCACAAACAATGAAAGCGTGGTAATATTCCTAGCCGCTACCAGACAGTAAGTCGAGATATTAAGTCAATTTTCTATCTCTACAAATAAATAAATTTGAAGCGTCTGTTTGTCTGTTTGTAATAGGTTTTATTTATGCACACAATTATTTGCACGATACCTATAATTAAAAAACGGTTAAACTTTTTTGTTTTTGTGTTGAGTCACATAGGCATTTTTTATCTCGGCATTCGTATGGGAATGAGGGCGGGCTACGTAGGTGAAACTGCGGGAATTTAATCGATATAATTTTTTTTTTCACCAATGCAAAGCTACATTATTAGGGACTAAGGAAAGACATATTTATCATCGTATTTCCACGGGAATCTGAACTACAAGTCTGGAAGTAATATTCAAATGTGAAAGTTTGAGAAGATATTTGGATGTTTGGTACTTAATCACGCGTAAACTGTTGAGCAGATTTGGATAAAAATGGACACATAGATAGAGTATTTCTTAAATTAAGAAATAGAATACTTTTTATGGCGATAATATTCTTTGCGATAATAGTTCAATATGCAAGTTAATTTTAACGCGGGCGAAGCCGCGGGCAAAAGCTAGTCTATATATATAAAAGAAAATCGTGTTAGTTACACTATTTATAACTCGAAAATAGCTGTACCGATTTGGCTTAAAATTGGTGGGGAGGTAGCTTAGAACCAGGAGACGGACATAGGATACTTTTTATCCCGTCTTTTTTTTTAATGGTGTTTACAAGATTTCGCTAATAACTCTTTTCTCCTGTTCATACACGTGAATACAAGTACGCGTCGCATTTGATATGTAATAACAAAACACAAATGACAGCTAAACGTAATTGTGTCTATAGTTAAAAATTTTATGGTTGGTATGGTTGAAAATATTGATAATTATAATTTTGTCAGAAATCAGTAATGAGTAATTTGTATTCCCTTTGAATCATCATTAACAACGCCACGACCAACACGATCGAATATTTCCCGACAAAGCTGTAATGGTTCTTCCATTAGATACTATATTTTCGGCAATTTAGAAAATATATTTACGAAAAAAATTATGGCGGTACGCAGTTCGCCGGGTCAGCTAGTTTGTATATAAGTTAAAGAAGAAAAAAATCGCTTATAAAGTACCTACACGAATCATTTCTATAATAAGTACCCGGATGCAACTTATTTATTTTTATTTATTTATAACTGCCCGACCCGGCGGACTTCGCACAGCCATAATTTTAATTTTAAAGACTGATGTCCTCCCCGAGGGGGGGACGTCGGTCAATGGGAGGGTACCCCAAATAGGGGGTATTCCGTCGGGCCGACCACTGATGACAAGTAACCCTGCTCCGGTGGTCGGCCCAACGACAAAGGCGACGTGCATCGTGGGTGGGTTGTGGGTGTACGTGCTTACGCCCCTCTGTTGCCCCGGAGGGAGTGGTGCGAGGTGAGCGCCGACCGCAATTCACCCCAAAAAAAAAAAGCCGTCATAATTTTTTTCGTAAATATATTTTCTAAATTTTCGAGAGTAAAATCTGTCTATAGCTGTCATTAGCATTTTGTTATTACATGATTACATGATACATGCGTTTTTGTTATACCACGTTTTATAGTGATTTGTATTCTCTTTGAAGTTTTATGTCAAATCCCACGGGAACTCGGTCGAACGGAATAAAAAATATCCTATGTACGTCTCTTAGTTCTAAGCTACCTCCCCGCCAATTTTCAGGTAACTCTGTACAGCCATTCTTGAGTTATAAATAGTGTAACTAACACGACTTTCTTTTACATATATAGATATAATATATACACTTTATTGTACACCAGTATTGAATATAAAAGAGCTTAATATAAAAGATACAGTACAATGGGCGGCATTATCGCTATGAGCAATTTCTTCCAGGCAACCTTTGGATGGAATTAGCACAGGAAAGAAAGAAAGAAAGGATCTTAGTTCGGTGTTTTTTTTTGTATTTTGTGTGTTTTTGATACTATATTTAGATTAATAATTATTCTCATAAAAGAAAACTCTTTCAAAAACAAGAAACTTGGAGGTTATCCAAGCAAATCTCATCTCAGTACATACAAGTACTACTATTGGGCTCGGGCCTACTCTACTTTGGGAAGGACATTGACTATATCACGCTGGTCAGACCTGTTGGCATAGGGTTTTATTTCGAGTTTTCCTTCTGTTGCACAGATATGCAAATTATATCCCTTAGTTATCTTTTACGACGGCGATTACTTCGTGACCATCACGAAAAATGTAATACTAAGAATCAAATTGTGATTACCTGCATTAAGGGACTGCTCGCTTTCCCAACTGAGCTATTTTGATCCTCCACGGTAGGGGCTAACTTTACACTTATTTTTTTATAAGATACAATCTGCACTAAAGAAATAATCCTTATATTACGGGGGACTTTAGAAACATAATTAATGGACACAAATTACATACGTCTGTATGTATGTCATAGCAATAAGTTGTGGACCGTACAAAGTGTTGCTCTTTTTTTTTGGGGGTGGGTTACGGTCGGCGCACTCCTCGCACCACTCCATCCGGGGCAACAGAGGGGCGTAAGCACACACAGCCATAAACCACCCGTGACACGCCGCCTTCGTCGTTGGGGCGACCACCGGAGCATGGTGACTTGATGTCAGTGGTCGACCCGACGGTATGCCCCCTTGAGGGACAAATTGTTGCTCCGCGTGGGATTCGAACCCTCGATACTGGCACGATAGGTCGATCTCTTAACCACTGCGCCAACTGTGTAGTTTCTTACATTCTAATTATATTTTTTTCATTGCCAGAAACGCCTGCGAAAACTACCATCATTTCGTTATCTTAAATAAACAGAAAGTAGAGCACAATTAAACGAGTGTTTTGATAATTATTTTATTTTGGAGTGACTCTATATCTTATAGAGTAGTAAGAGTGACGTAGGTGAAGTTGGCCATCAATAATAACTTTTGCAAGGTAGGTTGACGTCAAAATCACTCCATTATATAACGCTTCTGAATCCCTTGGAGTGTGTTATACTTTTCTATATCCTGTAGCTAAGGAAAAAAGATATACGGTGTTAACGAAATAAATCAGAATAAAGACGTTTTAATAATAAGAAATTTTGCTATAAGCTTATATCCACTCATGTGACCAGTGTAGTATAAAATTAACGGACATAAATAATAAGAATTATATAAATACGAGGCATGACTTTTAAGTTTTGTCGTTTGAAGAAAAAAACGCAACTAGAACGGTATAGTACTTTTTATTGTTTTTCAAAGTATTCACCACGTACTCGTAGCTTAATACAGTTTGCCATTCGCTCAAACAAGTTATTATAACATTTATTCCACTCTAAAGTGGGGGTGTTCAAAATTGCTAACTTGAAAACGTAGACTGCTTCTTCACCGGACTGCAAGCTTTGACCACGAAGACTTTTCTTAATTTTAGGAAATGTAAAGAAATCGTTAGGGCTTAGGTCAGGACTGTATGGAGGATGGTCAAGAATTTCTAGTTTTTCCTGTTTCAAATACTCAATCGTTTGACGAGCGCTGTGTGAGCTTGCGTTGTCGTGGTGATGATGTCACGTCCCCCCCTCGGGGAGGACGTTTGTCTTTCCTCGCGCAGTCGGCCTCTCGGTGGGTGATGGACTAATTCTCTGGTCCAGTTACCCGGTCTATTACCACACCTGTTTTTTTTTTTTTTTTTTGTTAACGCTGTGGAAATGCAATTTACGCACTACCCCTCGCCGGCAACAGACGAGGGGGGTGTGTGGGACTCACCAGTCGCCTATGCAACCGGAATACCCACTAAAACCAACAGCGGTCCCTACCGCGCTTTTACGGAGTGCCGGAGAGATCGTCTAATGACATTCGATCCCCGACACTCCTAACAGTCTATTACCACACCTACGGGCAAGACAGAGGATGGTGCATTGTATTCTTATTCCGTCACCACACGAAAAAAGCGAGTGATCGAGCATTGTGAATATCATCATCATCATCTTGCTCTTATCCCAATTACTTGGGGTCGACGCAATATGTCATCTGTTTTGACATATTGCAAAAAGTTTCGGCAATGACTTTTATGACCAGCCGCTTGCCTGACGTCAACCCTCCTTGGGAATGTAATCGTTGACCCAAATGGTACCAGATGGAGTTGGTCCGGGTCAATCTAGGGCTCTTAGTCGTTTTTTACGACACCCACGAGCAAAGCAAGGGTTGGTAGTATTCGAAGCCGCTACCACACAGTACACAGCACACAGCACACAGCGTTGTGAATATATTACGCGTATAATATATTACGAATATTTCGCGATATTTTTTCCCGCTGATATTTCAATTATGTTCTTCTTCCATAGACAATTATTAAATATCATATTCTTTAGTAAATGTCTGTTTTTTGTGTCACTATTCTTTCTTTATTTTCAATCCTATTGGCGTTGGATTTTGTGTGCGAAATATTTTCAGTTTGAATTTGTGTACACAGTGATATGTCGACTGTTTCCGGTGTTGATTTATAGTAGTTCTATACTTTTTAATTCATTTTATTTCGTTTATTTGTAATATATTACTGCTTCCTTCTATAGCAAAGATATTTGCTTAGGCAATGAGCCTTTTGTAACACTTAAGAGAAAGAAAAATTAAGAAATATTGATAACGAATAAATAATGATATAAAAAAATTACCGAAATAAATAAATATAGCATAATTATTGAAAGTTGATACTTTTTCATTTATTACTTTGGGTTTCGTGCAAAAGTTTTTTGGATATAAAAACTTAACGATACAAACTTGAGATGTGTATGTACAAAATAATTGCGGCACTTAAATAGCTTTTAAGCCACCAGATTACAGCTAAACGGTTCCGGCCATTATAATTTAATAGGCCAATAAAAACGGTTTTGAACCTATAAGAACACCAATTTATAACACTAAGCTTCTCATTCGCAAAAAAATAATAAAGAAAAACCTTGTATTGTAGGTATGCATAATGTCACAGTAAAAAATGTCAGTGCTACAAAACAATAGCTTGTACGGCCGCAAGGACGGGGCAAAGTAACTTCAGTATTACTCGGTCAAAGATCAAGCATCCTATCACAATTGTAAAAAATCTTTTGTCTCACATTTGTGTATATATTATCTTAAGTGTGAATGAGACTTCCGAAGTCAAATGATTTTTATGTAGGTTCTTAAATTGATCTTTGAACTGAATTGAATTGCAGGAATTTTGAGTAATCCAGCCCTCTTATCTTTTCCTTTTGATAACACTTTTTTATTACTTTGTAATGATTGGCGCTTTGTCTGTGGTATCGTTCGCATTATATTTCACTTACCTGTCGTTTTTTATGGATTGTATAGCTGTTAGCAGATGGATTTGGACAGCTTTATGCGGACTATGAGTGAGCGCTCAAGACTCCCAATCCGGTGAAAATAAACTAAGCGACATCGCCCAAGAGCTCCTTCTGTAGGGAACGGACCTCGGCTTGAGGCATCGCTGGAGGCAAAGTGGGCGTGCTCACGTTTATATTAATGACTTTTGCGCGACGTGGTTTCGCAACTCGAGGATAAAACCGCGTGGTATTTTCGTATGACGGCCACGCGGGCCGTGTATGCCCTACGTTGAGCAAGTGCGATGTTATCGTCCTTCTCATCGAGAACGTGTCGAGGACGTCGGATGGAAAATTACCTGCCGTTGTGTGTAGGTATTTATATCTTTTTGGAATAAATCGTTGCTAAATGTTGTTGTCGATTTTTGTCAAAGAGTTCCATGGGTTTTATTTTTTTACGCGAAATTCAATCTATTTTTGAAATAGGTAGACTAAGATACTATTAAAAACATCAGTTCTATCAGTGAGTCTAGTGAAAAACAAAGTTGTTTAAATGATTATCAGAGAAAAGAGACTTTTATGCAGTTTGTCAGAAAATTTATTTACGCATGCACAGACTAAAAAAATGTTATTCTGACAAATAGACACTCCAATTTTATTATTTATATAAATCTAACAGTTAAAATAATTCAACATTATGTAGTTAAGTTTTTGAGTGATTGCTGTCAGTCTTCTTGGTTGTTAGATTATTTATACAACATTAATAGTGATTTATATTGTTTTTTTATTACTAAAATAATTATTTTGATTGTCGTATTTATCCATGTAAGAAAAAACATAAATTGTATTTTTATTTACGCTATAAGTATATAATTACACGTTTAGCGTTGAATGTAAACAAATTACTTTTCGGCCATGGATTTACACTGTATTTTTATGGTATTACGTCTCTAATATTTCCGTGTTGAGACGGAGTAGGCATACACTTCACCACCCCTTATCTTGCCCATGGGTGTCGTAAAAGATGATTAAGGAATTAAATGTGCATATAACATTTATGCAAGAGAAGGAAACCTTAAATTAAAACCCTGTACTAACAAGTTTCACCACCCTGGTGTATTAGGTCAGTTTCCTTTTATGGAGGAGGTTCGAGCACAGCCGTGGAATTTATATGAGCTAAGTCTGCTGCTGAGTCTTTAATGTACAAAAGGTGAGAAGTAGTGTAATAGAGTCACATGTTATGTTACAATGTGACCTTTAATTCTACGTAAAAGGGCCCAGGACCAGTTTAATACATAGTAAGGAGCACATATATAGATTTCTTATTATTATGTAGATAGAACAAAAATAGATTTGTAAATAAAACTACTTTTACGGATTATATCGCGTTTGTATTTGATTTATGATTGCCCGACGTTTCGAACACTTTGCAGCATCGAAACGTCGGGCAATCATAAATCAAATACAAACGCGATATAATCCGTAAAAGTAGTTTTATTTACAATGTGTAGTGCTCGCGTAAACATCAGATATCAAAAATAGATTTCTCATTCGCTGTTAAAATTGCCTTGGCGAAAATTTATTTGACACTGTACCTGCTCTAGGTTCGAAAACCTAAAGAGTGGCCGTTCAATATTTAGGACAACGGATTAATCAAGTAATAGTACAGGTGTTATATATAATTAAAATAACGTGTGGCATTATTTATAAGCCGCATTTGTAATTTTAATTTTTGCTGTTATATTTATTTTTAAACTAGCAACCCGCCCTCGCTTTGCTTCGGTTTCATTTGCCTTGCCCGCGTAGTTGCCGTTCCCGTGGGAATACCGGGATAAACTATAGCCTATGTTACTCCCTGATATTATAGCTTTCCATTGGTGAAAGAATTTTTCAAATCGGTTAGGGGGTTTAAGCGTAACAAACAAATAAACAAACTTACCTTCGCATTTATAATATTAGTAAGGATTTTGCTTAAAAATAAGGAATAGATAAATATTTAATCCTTTTTTTATTTTAATGTAAAGAATAGTTTGAGGAAGAAATGTTCTCGAGTGGCGACCACGTATCGGACGATGCAGTGTAGGACGCTCCCCCACTAGGTGGACTGCGACCTGGTGAAAGTTGCTAGTTGTCGTTGGATACAGGCGGTACAGAACCACACGTTGTGACGAAAGATGAAGGAGGCCCACGTCCAGCAGTGGACGGTGATAGTCTGAATGATGATGAAAGAATAAGTTCAATTTTTTACTGAATTAAATGATATTTTTCTTCGCATGCAACTGGGGCACTTAAAAGAAATAAAGTTGCCCCGTTTTTGCAACATTTTTCATTGAATCTCTGCTCCTAATGGTTGTAGAGTGATGTTATAAAGCATATAGACTTCTTTGATAAATGAGCTATCCAAGGCTGAGTTTTTTTAATTAGAAGCTCGCACTTCTTGAGATTAGCTCGTTCAATTAAACAAACGCTTCAGCTTATATAGCTATAAGCTAACCTATAGATTACTATAGATTAGTTAAAGTTAACTTATAAGATTGGATAGTCTATTATATGCGATATCTAAAAGATTTTTATTGATTACTAGCAACCCGCCCTCGCTTCGCTTCGGTTTCAGTCGCTTTACCCGCGGCGTAGTTCCCGTTCCTGTGGGAATACCGGGATAAAATATAGCCTATGTTACTCCCTGATATTATAGCTTTCCATTGGTGAAAGAATTTTTGAAATCGGTTTGGTGGTTTAAGCATGAAAGTGTTACAAACAAACAAACAAACATCCTTACTTTCGCATTTATAATATTAGTATGGATTAAGATAACGATTATGGAATAATGTCAAGAAACTTTTACAAAACCTAAGTCATAGGATTTTGTTTAAAAAAAGCAGACTCCTTACTAGGAAATAAATCTTTGAGTTACGGGAGTTTTACAAACATAGAAGTCAGTAATATCATCATCATCGAAACAACGGTTCATATAGGTCACACTGTAAGGGGCTTCCTCTACAAGAGGTTGGGAAGCTGACGCTGCTGGTAAGATGTGTTGGTACAGGGTTTTAGTTCGAGTTTTCCTTCTCTTAGCAGCTGTGCTACAGCTACAGAGCTCTACATCATTCCCCTTAGTCGTCTTTTATGATAACCACGGGTAAGATAGGGGATGGTGAATTATATTCTTACTTCGTCACCATATATAAAAAAATGGAAATTATGAAAAAGAATCTAACGTAAAATGGTAACGGTGGTACCGTTACCGTTTTACTAACGTACTACTTTCACCTGAAAACGTTATGGTCTTCAACACTACGTTTCCAGCGATCATTTCTCCCACGTACGTGCAGGCTCTATAGAATATAGAGGATAAAAAAATAATTTATGTATTGTAGGTCTACACTATCTAGTCAAATCCATGATTTAAACTCGGCATCGATATTTAATAGCTACTATGTCATTGGACTAATGAGAAATTAAACGAAAGATACATATCAATTTTCAGACTAAGCTCAGAACTCGTATCCGTAAATGTAAAATGCCTTTTAAGACACCTGCGTTTAAATGAGATGGAAACAACGACGTAGGAAAATTATCCCAGATTGCTTTGCTGTGTATATTTTAAAAAGATGACGTAATATGTTTGTTTAGGACATGTGGGACTTTTATGCTATGGTTGATTACTTTATGATTACACTTGTTACATACCTTAGACGAATCAAAACTTATGTTAGAAATATCGTTGCAGGGCTGACCACGGTCGTCAAGGATTGTCCAGTGGTCCAATGGTGAAGGTGAGGGATTACGGTGGGTTATAGGATCGCGCGCAGCCTTTTTGTTACCCCAAATAGAACGAACGGTGAATGTGTTGATCACAGCCCGCCCAAAAAAACCAGACTTATCGCTATGCCTATGTGCCGTACTTAAGAGTATAAACTAGCAGCACGACATTAATAGTGGTAGGACCACACTGTTGACAGTTGTCTGTCTATAGCCGCGGGCTGACACGTCCGAGGTAGTACCACACTCTCGCAGAAAATCGACGTCCGAGTTTGTTTTTACTTTCGTTCGGTGAGTGAGAGAGCTGACAGTCCAACTTTCTGAGGGTGTTTGCGTGTGGTGGGTTTTAGCAGTGCCTTTATTGTACGCATTCATGCTCACTTCACTTTCTTCGCGGAAGGCAGTGGCCTTGCAAAGGTACATGAGCGGCAGTAACACTTACCATCAGGTGTACTGTTTACTTGATTACCACCCTTTGTAAAAAAAAAAACACTACGTTCTACAGTAGCCGATGACATAATCATCATTATCTAAAATTGTCCAAGAATGAAATACTGCTTTTAGGGATTCAACTTGAATATTGATTTTCGTTTGTTGAAAACAAAACGAATTAAGTTTTATCCTTTTGTCCATATTATGTGTGGCAAATACTACCGATACCTATGCTTGTTGGTGTCGTAAAAGACAACTAAAATATGGACCTGGTCCCACACTAGCTGATACCATCTGGTTAATAATACCATTTCTAAGCAGAGTAGACGGTAGGCGAGCTTCCGGTTGTAATACTGTTGCCAGAACTTTCGCAATCATCTATCCATCAGCTAGGGATGTAACTTGGAGGGAAGATAATCGATTAATAAATAATCGATATTTTTTCATTAAAATAAATCGATTATAAAATAATCGATTAATTAAAAATAATTAATCGATTATAATCGATTTTTACTCCCAACAGGATTATGATGACTTTTTTTTTAGGAAATGTGAGATTTATTTTCTAATATAGTATGAAACACTAACATTCGATCGAACACTTTTCTTGGCACTATCGTGATCACCTTATTTTTTTTGGGATATCTGGCAGTGATTTTATTTTAAACAAAATAGCAAATACTAAAATAAACGATTAATTTTAATATAACAAAAAAAAGATTTTCGATCGATTTTTATTATTTAGATAATTGATTATTAAAATCGATTATTACAAAAAATAATCGATTAACATAAAAATCGATTATTTTTCACATCTCTACCATCAGCCCGTAGACATCTACTGTAGGTCATAGACGTACCCACGAGCATGTCACTTGAAACGGTCCTGCGCTACTTGCGTCTAACGGTTCCCTGCAAGCTTCCAAATGTCGTCCGTCAACCTAGTAGGGGTTTGTTCTACGCGGCGTAAGGCGATTTATGGTCGCCACTCGAGAACCTTTCTTCCCCAATGTTTATTGGATCGACGAGCGATGTGACCTGCCCATTGCCATTTCAACGTGCTCGTTTTGCAGGCTATGTCAGTTACACTCGATCTTCTACGGCTTTTCAATATGTATTAGGTATATAAAAAGAATACATATACAAAGTAATTGGGATAAGAGCAGCATGACGTTTATGTTTGAATTAAATGATTTCTCCAAAAATATGTCAGAAATAGGCAATGATTACTGAACTTAATCCAGTAGGTTTCATATAGATTGTTTTATATATTATCTTGGCTCAAATACGTCTCACTGTTATGCTCGAGTCTCCTTCCCAGTGGGAGTGGCGTTTACTTTATTTATTGTCGGCTATGGTCCGGATTTACACTTTTTTTTGGTAGGCTATGGTCTGGGTACATCCCACCCAATTCATCCGCGGCGACGGATGAGCGGCAACCTCATAACCGTTCCGTATTCCCTCCCCACCGTCATTGGGCCAATCGCTGGTACCGATTACTTAACATCCGTAGCCGGCCCGGTGGGTTATCCTTTCAAGTACCTTCCTCTTTGACGCCTGATAACATTGCAGTATTGCCGGTCAGGGCGTCGCTCTCATGCGGTCGGCCTCTCTGCGGGTGGTGGACTAATCCTCGCTCCGACCACCCACCCGCGACCTCGTCTAGGGACTCACCCTGCCAAATCTGTTCAAGACGACGCTCCCATGACTTACAGTGTTCCCAAGCATCGCCATTGCGCCGCTCACTGGAACCGATTCCTTGACATCGTAACTGGCCCAGGGGAATTGACCAACTGCACCACGTTGGTCAGACGGGTTAGTATAGGGTTATTCTTCGAGTATTTCTTCTCTTGCAGTATGTTGTTATCTGCTAATGTTCTTTAGTCGACTCTTACGATCATCCACAGGTAAGAAATGGGATGAATAGTATTCTTACTCCCCACAAATAATGATTTTATATTGACAAACGTATGTATATTTCCGTGTGGTGACGGAGTAAGAATACAATTCACCACTCCCTATCTTGCCCGTGGATGTCGTAAAAGACGACTATGGAATTATAATATGTACATAGCATTTGTTCAAGAGAAGGAAAACTCGAAATTAAAACCTATACCAACATGTTTGACCAGCATGGTATAGTAGGTCAAATTCCCTCCCATTGTGGAGGAGACTCGAGCCCAACAGTGGGACGTATGTGGGCTGCGATGATAAAAATTAACAAACGTTTTATATGAATCATAATAATACTTCATACATTACCCTCACAATTTTCAGTAAATCATTGTGATTTAACATTTGCTTTTGCTCGCCACGGGCTCGCACTCTCAAACAAATTCATTTATAAAGCATTTTACATTGTGGTCGTTTATTGTCACATTTAAATGTTTGTTGTCTTTGAAATAATTAATAATTATTTACTTAAACACAATATTAAAATGAAGGAAAACTGTCGTATCTAAAAATATTACAAGCAAATTAACATAATATGGTGGTTTACGGCTTTAATCGCGATTGTATTTGATTTTTGATTGCCCGAAGTTTTGAACACTACAGCGTTCATGGTTACGGGCGGACCAAAAGCGATAAGTTTTATTTACAACTAGCAACCCACCCTCGCTTCGCTTCGGCTTTTTTTTTTAAAAAAAAAAGACGTATCCCTGCACGAAGGTAATTTATCCTTTAATTGCGAGGGACTTTACAAACATGAAAATTAACGGACACAAATCACATCCAGACTCAGAACAACAATTTGTGGATCGCGCAAAGTGTTGTCCTGCGCGGGATTCGAACCCACGACACTGGCGCAGTAGGTCTACGTCTCAACCACTACGCCATCTGTGCAGTCTTTTTACCCGCTTTAGTCGTTTTACCCGCGTAGTTCCCGTTCCCGTGAGAATACCGGGATAAAATGTAGCCTAGGTTACTCCCTGATATTATAGCGTTCCATTGGTGAAAGAATTTTTAAAATCGGTCTAGCCGTTTTGAAGATTACCCGGAACAAACAGACAGACAGACAAAAAATTTTTAATCTGTATTTTAGGCATAGGTGTCGTGCAAATAACCGTGTCAGCATGAAAAAAGCCTATTATTTTGACATTGGACACTCCAATTTTATTTAATGGTATAGATGTGTAATACTTGCATCAATATCAAAAATCATAATACGCTGGTATTAGAATACGAAGTCAGTCATAACTGTTCTAATATACAAAGTTTTGAACCAAATGGGACTTCTCAATTGAAGTTGAATTTTCTGGGTTAGTTTGGTATTAACTTCTTGGCTCCTATATACAACAGTTTAGATTAACTTATTTAAATCATGATAATATAAAGATGAAGATAGTATTCTTTGGAAATACCAGGCTTATATTCTTTTCAGTGATATACTGGAAAGAAGATTATTTGATAACACTTATTAGATACTAATTATTAGATACTTTGCCGTGTAGTGACGGAGTAATATATATATATATATATATATATATATATATATATATATATATATATATATATATATATATATATATATATACTTATATAGTAATATATATACACTTCACCACTCCCCATCTTGCCCGTGGATGTCGTAAAAGACGCCTATGGGATATAATATGCACATTAGATTTATGCAAGAGAAGGATAACTTAAATGGAAACCCTATGCCAACATGTCTGACCAGCATGGTATAATAGGTCAAATATCCTCCCACTGTGGAGGAGGGCGAGTCCAACAGTAGGACGTATGTGGGCTGCGATGATGACGATGATTATGATCAGATACTAGGTATTCCATCAGTTTTGCTTGCGTGAATTCTATACCTTTTTTATTTTATTACTTTGTTTGAACATTCACCTTATTCTATTTTTTTTGGCGGACTACTGTCTGAACGCACACCGTCCGCTCTGCCCGGAATGACTAAAAGGCGGTGCGTGATCCTATAACCCACCATTCCTCCCTTCCACCCTATAACCACCACTTCACCATTGGGTCGATTACTGGTGTCGAGGGCTTAACATCTGTGGCCAGTTCGGCGGGTTATCCCTTCAGGTAACGGCTACAACGCGTCTACAGAGCGTCACCCTTACGCGGTTGACCTAACTGCGGATGAAGGACTACTAGCCGGTCTATTCAACCGCAGTCTCGGCTAGGGCAGCACAACGCGCAAGTAGATGCACGCGCTTACGGCGGCGGAAGAAGTCACCGTAAAGGAGTTTCTCTCGTGCATGAATAGTTTTCCAGTTGTCTCGCGGAAGGAGGCCTTCCGCGAGACAACTGCCTCCCAGAAAGCGGCAACGGCTTCCCAGTTCCTAACACTGTTAGGTAGTAGTCAGTCAGTCAGGTCTTCTACGTAAACCTAGAGAATTAATAACAATATTTGTTTGTTTTTGTTTATAATAATAACATATCATCATCATCATCATCATTTCAGCTTACATACGTCTCATTGCTGGGCCCGAGCCTCCTCTACAATAGGAGGGCAATTGACCTTACTATATACCATGCTGGTCAGATGGGTTAGTATAGGGTTTTATTTTGAGTTTCCTTCTCTTGAAAAGATGTTATATGTATATTTATATCCCTTAGTCGTCTTTTCCAACATCCGCGGACAAGATAGGGAGTGGTGAATTGTATTCTTACTCCGTCACCATACGGAAAAATCACCATTGTTGTTATCACCATTGCCACAACAATAAACTAAACAATAGCTTTTTCTTTTTATTTTTTGGGGTGGGCTGCGGTCGGCGCGCTCCTCGCACCACTCCGTCCGGGGCGACAGAGGACATAGCACGCAGCACCCACAACCCATCCGAACACCAAGTCGTCTTCGTCGTTGCGCCCACCACTGGAGCAAGGTTACTTGTCATCAGTGGTCGGCCCGACGGAATACCACCTACTTGGGGTACCCTCCCATCGACCAACGTCCCCCCCTCGGGGAGGACGCCGGTCTTTCCTCACGCGGTCGGCCTCTCGGCGGGTGACGGACTAATGCCCGGTCACGTCACCGGTGGCCTGGGCTAGGGCGGCATGGCACGCAGGTAGTCGCGCCTACGCTGGCCCAGTCGCTGGCGGCGGGTCGCTTCGCTCCTCGCGCGCGCGTCCCGCCGCCTCCTTCTGCGAGATCACTGCCTCGCAGAAGGCTGCGACCGCGTCCCAGTAACTAAACAATAGCTTTGTAATATTAATAAAGAAAGTACTATAATTCATATTGGAGTAACGAATATAAATCAATCATCATCATCACAACTTATATATGTACGTCCCATTGCTTTTTTTTTGGGGGTGTGTTAGAGTCACGGCTCACCCGCCGCCCGGCTCCGTCCGGGACGACAGAGTGAAGGCTGCCCCATAACCCACCCGTAGCACGTCGCCTTCGTCCTTGGGCCGATCACCCGTGCTGAGTTCCTTGTCATGAGTGGTCGGCCCAATTGCTGAGCTCTAGCCCCTAGCCTCCCCCGCAACGGTAATTCTCACAGCCTCTACAAAGGTATATTGTTTTATTTCGAGTTATTCTTCTCTTGCATAGTTGTTGCATATTATAATCCTTAGTACTCTTTTACGACACCCACGGGCAAGATAGAGGGTGTGGAATTATATACTTACGCAGTTATCATACGGAAAAAACAATAATGACGGCCATATTTAAAATACATATTGTAGCCCTCTAGAGTTCCTGTTGGAAGACTTATTGGGTTCTAAATTTATAGAATACTAGCAATCCGCCCTCGCTTCGCTTCGATTATAGGTTATAGTTGTTTTACCCGCGTAGTTTCCTTTCCTGTGGGAATACTGAGATAAAATATAGCCTAGTTTACGCCCTGATATTATAGCTTCCTATTGGTGAAAGAATTTTTAAAATCGGTCCAGCCGTTTTGAAGATTACCCGGAACAAACAGACAGACAGACAGACAAAAATTTTTTAATTGCTATTTTAGGCATAGGTGTCGTGCAAATAACCGTATGAGCATGAAAAAAGCGTATTATTTTGACATTACAAACAGACACTCCAATTTTATTTATTGGTATAGATGGCTTATTAAAATACGCAAATAGTATAATAATCAAGAAGTTACAAATGTAAATGAAATTTATTACAACTTAAGATTTTTTATGGTAGACATTTGTTTTAAGTGCGTGTTTTGGAGGTGGATTATAACGTAATATAAAACGTGTAATACCATGTTTCAGAAATCGTTTTCCTCAATATACAGATTATGTATGTATGGCGACATTTTATGTTGGTTTCTTAACGACATTGCGATTTGACTACTGAAATAAACTGTCATTGGGTTGATTAAGAATATAAAGATCTTTTATGATAATGTGATCTTTTATGATGACCTTAAATATTTATTTCATTCGCGTATATTAAATATCTTCCGTGTGGTGACGGAGTAAGAATACAATTCACCACACCCTATCTTACCCGTGGGTGATTGTACGAGACGACTAAGGGATATAAAACGCATATAACATCTATGCGAGAGAAGGAAAGCTCGAAATAAAACCCTATATCAACACGTCTGACCAGCGTGGTATAGTAGGTCAATTACCCTTCCATTATGGAGGAGGCCCGAGCCCAACAGTGGGACGTATATGGGCTGAGATGATGATGATGCTAATTTTTTTTTTTAATTGTGGTATACATCAAGCAGAATGGGTTATTAATTGATAAATGATAATAATGTATGCTTATGACTGCGTACTTGCAGTGATAACAGTAATAGATAAAAGTTAGTATTATTAAAAATGTAGGTATCGATTCTAACCCATAGGTGTTATGGAGTTAGATAATAAAGCATCGCTTTTTAATTTTCTGCACTTGAACTGAGGAAATATTTCTTGTATTGTGGGGGACTTTACAAACATATGATTTAACGGACACAAATTACATCCAGACCCGGAACAACAATTGGATTTATTGGATTGCAAAAATTATTGTCCTGAATTGATCAATAACACTGGGGTACTTCGGTATCTTTAACATTACGCCTTTTATGCAGTCAAACATCCATCATCATCATTTCAGCCTATCCGCCGTCCACGCCACAAAGTGGGGTCCTGTGCCGCCTGCATCCAACGATGCCCAGCAGCTTTCACCAGGTCGTCTGTCCACCTAGTGGGGGAGCGTCCTACACTGTTTCGTCCGATACGTGATCACTACTCGAGAACCTTTCTTCTCCAGCGGTTGTCGGTTCGTCGAGCGATGTGGCCTGCCCATTGCCACTTCATAGTCAAACATCCATTCAACATAAAATTCTACTTCCTTTTTGATAGCAGAGAAATATATTATTTGCAATATAATTTATTAGTGCTAGGCTCACTCTGCTGACGACAATTTTATATTGACTATTGATGGCAAACGAAATAGAAGTATCTGAATCTGTTGGTAATACTACCGCGTAAAGTATACATCTTTTAATAAAATTATACAACAAACGCCGTATAATGAGTGTTACTACACTATACGGACAGCAGCTTTACTATATGGGTTTTTAAAAAATACTCGAAAAGCCTATTATTATTTACAAATCAGCTGGTATTTAAGCAAACAGTAGCTTTTTGATAAAACATAACTTAGTGAATTGTCAGTAAAGGCTCGTGAAATAATCTCTTCTTGACTTTAATTAGATTAGTCACGTTTTACAATGGCCGTAGTAATAATAAGCCCGAAAATTTTGGTTGTAAATTTGGTCTGACTGGAAACGATTTTTGGTTAATTTAAAGCACTTTAATAATTAAAACGCCTTTATTACTTGTACCATTTTAAACTAATAAAATAATTACTATGATAGGGGTTCTCAAATATTAGATATCTTTAAGTACATTTCTTCGGAAAGCGACGGTGAATGTTTTTATGGAAGTTAATATTATATTATTGTTAATTGTTCTTAACTATTTTCTTGTTCAGTATGACTCTCTTCACTAGACTAACTTCATTAAATTATTGTCGTTAAATTTCTATTCGATTTTTTACCTTTTGTTGTAGAATTTTAGTTTTGTCCTAGCGGAAACATGAAATAGCTCGAAATAAAAATGTCTGTATTCTCTTCCTATTTAATTAAGTGGATATTATGAATAAACACAAGTCAAGAAAAATACTCGTTTTAACACGTAGATGTTTTCCACCACACTCTTGAGTCAACACCACGAGTAGTAAAATATTATTAAAATCAGCAATCCGTAGAAGAACGGGTGTCACTGACATAGCCCGCAAAATTAGCACGTTGAAATGGCAACGGGCAGGCTACATCGCTCATCGAACCGACAACCGTTGGGGAAGAAAGGTTCTTGAGTGGTGACCACGAATCGGACAGCGCAGCGTTGGACGACTCCCCACTAGGTAGACTGACGACATTCTCAAAGTCGCAGGGAACCGTTGGATGCAAGGGGCGCAGGACCGTTCCGAGTGGCATTCTCGTGGGGAGGCCTATGTCCAGCAGTGGACGTTTGTAGGCTGATGGATGGATGAATATTTTACGACACCAACAAACAAGATAGAAAGCGGTAAATTGTATTCTTATTCCGTCATTACACAGAAAACAACTTCATACTTGTGCAAAATTTAAAATAATCTATCTCTTCGTCTCAAGTAAGAATTAATTTGGAAAGTTCTACATCGTTATAATTATGTCAAGTATTGATATTTGCAATATCACAGCTGCTTGCTATCTGCTAAATTCGGAGTATTTGCCAACAATAATATTGTAACAATAAAACAACTTCATACTTGTGCAAAATTTAAAATAATCTATCTCTTCGTTTCAAGTAAGAATTAATTTGGAAAGTTCTACATCGTTATAATTATGTCAAGTATTGATATTTACAATATCACAGCTGCTTGCTATCTGCTAAATTCGGAGTATTTGCCAGGCCTGTCATCGGTTTGAAAGCAGGGAATAAGCTTTTGTCGAGACGCTATTGTGCCGAATCGTTCCTATACATCGGCCGCAATTTCTGACATGTTTAGACATACAATGATTTATTACACTACAAAGATGTTAATATTCACACTCTTTAGTTAGTCAGCTCTGATATATGGGTATGTAATTGTATATTCCGAGTACAATTTGATTTAATTTTATGTTATTTTGTTATAAATACGTGAATGTTATTTAAGTTAAACCCTTTTTAGTGGATGGTGTGCT
This sequence comes from Lymantria dispar, assembly GCA_032191425.1. Taxonomy (NCBI): domain Eukaryota; kingdom Metazoa; phylum Arthropoda; class Insecta; order Lepidoptera; family Erebidae; genus Lymantria; species Lymantria dispar. The sequence continues at coordinate 11,459,245 of CM063455.1, forward strand.
ATCCATTTAATGAAATTAATTAAAATATATAATTTTTTTAGTCTGTAATTATCTAAATGATTCGTAAATTTGATATTAATAAATAATTCATCGTTTCAGCTCACATAAATCCTACAAATGGGTTCGGGTTTCCTCTTCAATCAGAGAGAATTTGACCACGAAAATTATTATACCGCGCTGGTTAGACGTCTTTTTTTTTATTTTTTTTTGGGGTGGGCTGCGGTCGGCGCGCTCCTCGCACCACTTCGTCTGGGGCGACAGAGGGGGGTAAGCACGCACACCCGCAACCCACCCGAACACCACGTTGCCTTCGTCGTTGGGCCGACCACCGGAGCAGGGTTACTTGTCATCAGTGGTCGGCCCGACGGCCCGCGGTCGGGCCCGCGCTCCGTCCTTTCGTCGCCTCGGACGGAATGGACCGCGTGTGCGCTTACCATAGCCCACCCATAAAAAAAAGGAGGATTGATGTCATGGAAGTAGCTGGTTATGCATTAATTGCTAATAACTTTTGCAATATGTATTATGAAAGAAAAGTACATATTGAGTTGTAATTAGAATAAGAGCAGGTTGATAATGATTGTTTCAAAAGTAGGTAATAAATAAACCTCCAATTATAGATTTCTTATGAATCATTCATCATTTCGGCTCAGACAGGCTGCCATACGGTTTTGTTTCGAGTTTTCCTTCTCTTGCATAGATGCCATATGCGTATTATATCCCTTAGTTGTCTTTTACTAGACCCACGGGAAAGAGAAGGAGTGGTGAATTGTATTTTTATTCCGTCACCGGAGAATATTTCTTATTATCTTTATATATAAATTTCTTGTGTACGTGTGTATGTCACTGAGCTTCTCCTAAGCGGCTGGACCGATGTTGATGAAATTTTTTGTGTGTATTCAAGGGTATTCGAGAACGGTTTATATTTACTATTGGACTCCGTAGGTGGCACTTATTTGAACAGAACAACGTCTGTTGGACCAGCTAGTAATATCCTAAAAATTGCAATTCAAAATGGACTCAACTTGCAGCTCTGCTTCTCTTGAAAATAACAGAATGTTTTCACGAAAGTAACCAACCACCCTTACGTTTATTTAGCTATTTGGTTTTCCTTAGGTTCGCTATTTTTTCTAATTTACTTTAATAATATTGTACGTAGCTATTTACGTCATGTGGTATTTTAATGATGATTTTAATGACGACTGCACAGATGGCGTAGTGGTTAAGATAGCGACCTACATTGCCAGTGTCAGGGGTTCGAATCCCACGCGGGACAACACTTTGTGCGATCCACAAATTGTTGTTCTGAGTCTGGATGTAATTTGTGTTCGCTAATTGTATGTTTGTAAAGTCCCCCGCAATACAAGGATTATTTCCTTAGTGCAGGGTGTTGTCTTAGAAAATAAAAAAAAAAAAAATAAAATGACCGCTTTGATGTTATGATATAAGACCTTGAAATATATAACAATACATAAGATCAACATAATTAAATCATTAGTTAACATTACAACAATTGTTATAATTGTTGATAATTGTGGCAAGATTACTGATACTAACATTAAGATACAAATGTATCGTACTATGTACATATATTAAGACACAATTGCTAATTATGTAAATAGGGCTATTGTATTTAGATTATGAGACTGTCGTTTGATATATAATGCTTCTACGGAACCACAGACAACGGGACCGTAATAAATTCTTACTTTGTTAGGTTTATAATAGTCATTAACAAAGTCTGTATGATTAATAATATTAATATTGGGTTTTGATAAGAATAAATATTTTCCGTGTGGTGACGGAGTAGGAATCTAATTCACCACCAACCACATTATATTGCTCTTGGGTGTCGTAAAAGACGACTAAGGAATAAAATGCATATAACATATGCAAGAGAAGGAAAACTCGAAACAAAACCCATACCAACACGTCTGAGCAGCGTGCTATAGTATGTCAATTTCCCGCCTATTGAGGAGGAGGCTCGAGCCAACGGTGGGACATACATATATAAGCCGAAATAATGATGAAATGATAAAGAATAAAAATCGTACGTTTCATATAAATAAGTCTAGTGTTGTTCAGGTAATTCTTATAACCGCCACACTTAGCAGGCTGGCAATTGCGGTTGATGTTGTAAATTTCTGCTGACCTAGTCGAGGTTTTTTTTTTTTTTTTTTTTTTATTGCAAACGGTGGCAAACGAGCAAACAGTACACCTGATGGTAAGTGTTGCTGCCGCTCATGGACCTTTACAAAGCCGTTGCCTACCGCGAAGAAAGCGAAGGGAGTGTGAATGCGTGCATTGAGGCTCGGTGATACCAAGGGCACCACCAAAACCCTCCACACGCAATCACCCTCAGAAAGTTGGGCTTCCGGCTCTCTCGCTCACCGAACGAAGCGCAGTAACAAATTGCTACTACTCAGACGTCGATTTTCTGCGAGAGCATGGTACTGCCCCGGACGGACCGGCCCGCGGCTGTAGACAGATAACTGTCGACAGTGTGGTCCTACCACTCCTAAAATAGGTACTGTACGGTACGTGTGCGGTAGCTGGACTGAGGTTGAATTCGCCACCCGTAGGGAGTGTAACCGCACGAGGGCAACACCGCAATAGTAAACAATGTTAGCGTGGCTAAAACGGGCAATGGTACTTTAAATGGTAAGCCATACTGGGCACCTAAGACAAAGGCTCAGTACCGCCGCTCCATTCAAACAGCGATATAGGTACAACAGTATTGCATGGCATCTCTTGCTGACAGTTGTAATCGGATTATGAAAAAGGGGAGTTCTGCTTTCCATCTTACTGGTGACCTCTCAGTGGGTACTTTCGATTCCCATATATAAGTTAGAAGTGGTAACACATTATATTCTAACCCGTAACCACACAATTTCACTAGTATTATATATTACAGTATCTAGTAAAGGTAACTAATTCTCTCTCGTAAATTTATTCTACCTACTTGTTTGTGAACAACATCTTACCTTAGTTTGACCCTACAAATGCCTCGCACAGAGTCTCTGTTACAAAGTTTTGATAAGGATTCTTAAGTTTTGCCATTTTGTGAAAGCAGTTACTTAAGTACTTGATGGTTTTGAATATTTTATAATACATTTGAATTGCTCGCCTTTTTAAAATGAGATCGTGGAAAGATTGCGGATTATCAAGTTAAGGAAAGGCTTAAATAAGAGTCAGACCACTGAGCTAAATAAGTACTAAAAGTGGTCTTATAGTGGGTGTTGTGTATAAGCAGATTACGTGGTAAGCAGCTAATATTAGAAAATGGGAAACTTGAAATAAAATCCTATCCCAGCTAATGCGGTAAACATATATTGAAGTTAAAGAATCGGTTCGAATTGAGCAAATCCAATGAAATGTACCACAAGTTATGAGGCCCCATACTATACTCCTGTTCTTTCTAACGTTTAGATGGTATGTAATCAGACCATAGCTGGTGAAAAAAATAATTTTCAAGTTTTTATTCTTCCTTCCTTTGTGGAGCACGCTTAGGTCATCTAGTGGAATGGATAAAGATATTAAGATAAATTAATTATGGTATCAAAATTTTTATCAACGCTCTTTAACAGTAGTAATAGTATTTTTTTGTTGCCTTAGGTGACAGACAATCACGCAGTTTACCACCTAACCTACGCACCTTTTGATAAGAAGTGGTAGCTGCCGCTCAAGGGCTTTAATAATACTCAGGAAGGAATTGGAGAGAATAGACTAAGGACACGAAGGGAGGGTTGGTGTTTATACTTCCAGTTTTGTCACTTACTTAACGAAGTCCATTATATACCGCTAGTTACTTGTATTATTTTGTTAGTATTTAGACGTCGATTTTCTATGAGAGTGTGGTACTAACTTGGACGATCACTTATAGTAGGTTGCTGATAAATGATCAAGTCGCATGGATCATCTCATAACCTAACTTTATAAATTTCTTAGAGAAAATCTCTTGAGGAAGTACCAAGTATATAAAAAAAGTTTAAACTGTGCAAATATAAAGTGATTCACTAGGATTAGTCCGGCTTAGCAACGTACCAATGTAATCAATCGGAAATCAGTTTCCTGTTGCCGAGGGATTCAATCTTGAAGTACGTAGTGAATTTAAGTTTATTCAATTCTTAAGAGTGAACACATTATTCTGTTTAATTAAAAGCAGCAATTTTTTAATGAACTAGCGGTGTTAGCTTCACTTGATTGTTACATTTTCAAGCAAACTAACAAAGCCAATTCTATTCATATTCTCCACAGGACTATATATCCTGCGTTACGCAAGGTTCTTTCATCTTATCATTGTACATATAACTATTTTGTCCGTCTGTATGTGACTGAACTCCTCTTAAACGGCTGGATCGATTGTAATGATTTTTTTGTATGTATTTCAGTGGATTCGAGAATGGTTTAGATTAATAATTGAATAGGTGGTGTTGCGATTGATTGAAAGGAGAATTTCTTCTATTTTTTTAAATTTCAACAGAGCGCGTCTCGTAGGTTAACTAGTTACATATATGTATTTTCACTTTACATTTTGAAATTGTACGTTTTTGTCTCCTGATGAAAAAGAGGAATGTTATAATTTTGAAGTCTGTATCTGAGTGTCCACCATGGCATTTTAATTTCAGCTTGATGCATTGCTTTCGATGGAGTTGATTTAAGGGAGGATTTGCCCGAGACTGCTCTTAGTTAAGGTCCAAAAAATGTACAGATTATTTAATTCTTTAAATAGTCCTTTCTGATTTAATCCTTTATGACGTTTATTTTATTGAATTGAGCATTTGACAACGACAGGAATTAATTGGTGCAGTTGGCATTCATTTGAGGATGAGGGTTTCGTTGTGGTAACGCCTTTTTGGATAACAACTAAACCCTCTATACTAAAATATTGTATGCACTAAAGGTTTAAGGGATCGACCGCTTAAAGGGTGATGTGGTTTAATTAGTCAGAATGACACTATTCAAATTCTGTCTCGTTTTAAAGTATAGAATAAATATTTGTACAATTCGTGGGATCATTGTTTTAGATATGGTACCTTATGTCCCAAACTTACCGAATTTCCTTAATAGAATTATAGAAAGGATTTAAATTAAAAATACATGATATTTATTTTATTACTCCGATACCAGTGAACCGCCAAAATGACCATAGAGATGTGGTGTACGGCAGGCAAACGTGGTGTCTTATGCCACAGAAAAGTGGTTTCTAAATGTCGGCCTCATAAAAAGGCTCGAAGTTACTTAACGTATAAGGAGAGAACTATGCTCGGTATTTCTTCAAAATCTAAAATACTGCAATTCGTAGAAGAACGGGTTTAATTGACATAGCATGAAGAACTAGCACGTTGAAATGGTAATGGACAGGTCACTTCAGTCGACCGGAAGTTTTTCGACTAACAACTACGAATCGGATGATGCCTCGTAGGATGATTTCCTACTAGGTGGACTCACAACAATATGAAAGTCGAAGGGAGGTTTTGGAAGCAGGTACAAAACCGTTCTGAATGGCTTTCTGGGGGAGGCCCATGTCCAATAGTGAACGTCTACTGGCTGATGCATGGATGGTAAGGCAGGTTATAGGGTTGCACAACCCTTTCGCCGCCCTTATTTGAAGCAGGGTGGGCCAAGATCATAGTAGTCTCCAAAAAGAGCAAAAAGGAAAACTCGAAACAAAACTTCATCTAGGTAGCGTGGGATAGTGCCTCACTTTCCTCCCATTGTTGAGGAAGCCCATGTTCAAAAGTTAGCTATAAATGGAATGTAGAAGAAGGAATACGTGTTTATCAAAATTGTCATTATGTAATAATTCCTACATATTTAAGGTTTAATAATTATTGACCAAAAACAATATAATTTTTTCATATAGAATCATTTTCTTTTTGTACTGGCAATAAATCTTTATCAAAATGTGGGTTAGAATTTAATAACTAATTCGGTAGTGGATAGATATAAATCTCTGTTATAACGATGACTGGACTTCTATCGGGTTGAGAGCCATCAGCGCTCACCTATAGTCCGGGCTAAGTTGTGAAAGCCATCTGAGGCCAACGGCTATACACACACAAAAAAAAAGATGACTGGATTTAAAAGTGAGACTGAGTCTTAGTACACCCGTAACAATGAATGCCGTAAAGTGTTCGAAACGTCGGGCAATCAAATTTAAATAGAAACGCGGTAAAATCCGTAAAGTGGGTTTATTTACAACGTGTAATACTCGCATAATCATTAGAAATTATTATTAAATTTCAGTAATTTATTAGGCTTCAAAAGAGACAAATAAATTAAAGGGGTAATATTCTTAAGCTGCTACTACCAGGGATGTTCCTATATTTTTTTTATTGCCGGTGACAAACTAGCAAGCAGCATACCTAATGGTAAGTGATACTGCCGCGCATGGACCCTTGCAATACTAGGGGAACAGCTAGGTCGATGCTTACTGTGGAGAAAGTGCTCTTTTTAAACCTCGTTTATAGAAGAACATGTCATAGCGCTCGGGAAACAAAGCAGCAGGTCATTCAGATCCTGCTCGTACGTGGGAGAAATGGTGGCTGGAGACGTGGAAATATACAGTTGAAGACCATAACGTTTCCAGGCGAAATGGATGAAACCTGCTACGATGTCAAGTGGGATGTTAGTAATACTGTGACGGTGGTACCAAGTCAAACAGTTCCGAGTACTTATCACGAAAGAGCCGGTTGAGTACACAAAGCGATCTGAAGTCTCTCCTATAACTTATAATGAAACATATTCGTATTCCTGTAAAACTAATTTGAAGTAATTTATACTTGGCAAACCGAAATCCAGGTATCACTTATTGTAGTTTTAAAGGATTCACTTATTATAAGTTGGAAATTTCAACTTTGAAAGCTTTTATACAAGTTTGCGATATAAAGGTTTATTTTGTAACAAGTAGGTATGAGTATGTTAACATTTGCCATATTGTTAGAATTATAATCTTGTTAGGAAGTCGTTGCTCATTTGTAAGATTAAATTTACCGTGAAACAAGATTAATGACTAGATATGCATTGTTCTTGTTTTATTTTATAATCAACTAATTTATTAACGCTTATATATCTAACTTATATTTATATAGAAGTAAAAAAAAAACATTAAGTTTGCTACTGAATAGAAGGTTTTTGGTTTCCTCAAATTACTATAGAGAGGTATAGTACCACTGGTTTGTTGGCTGTTATTCTCTTATACCCGACCGTTTGGGTATGAATATAGTCCGTCACAAAAACGTCTTATTAATTTTCACAATATAAATCAAAAGTTCCGTTCCGAGTGGCATTCTTGTGGGGAGGCCTATGTCCAGCAGTGGACGTCCGTAGGCTGATGGATGGATGGATGGAAATCAAAAGTTAAAGGAAAATTTTCCTGTTTGGTATCGGCTAAATAGGTTTAAACTTGTATTAATCCTCTCGTGAGGAAAACAACATTAAATTGCGATAAAATCAGTAAAAGTAAGTTTTCATCAGCATATATGTAATACCAGTAAAGTGTCAAAAATAATTATAATAAGTCATAACAAAGATAAATAAAAGTGTTTTATATTGATTCATTTTAAAAACTGTAGACCTTAATTAGAATCTATTTGGCGTATCATAAGATATTATTGACCTTTATGTCACATTTCTATTTAGAAAAAATTAAATTTTATTTAATTTTTTCTAAATAGAATTTTATTAAATTTTATTTAACAAATGCATATTTATGCATTTGTTAAATAAAATTTATGATGTCATTCAGTAGAAGCAAGCAATATACTAATTGTGGGTAAAATTATTGTCATAGATTAATAAAATAGAAACAAATACGTTGTATACATCTAGTCTAATTGTGTTATCGACGTCATCTTAAAATATAAAGTATTTGTTCTTCAATAGCGCAAACAAATGAAGATTTAGCTACCGAATTAGGGCTAAGAGTTTCGGATTTAGGAACAAAGACATAAAATATGACCGGGAATAAAACTGGCCATTTATACTTGCTAATAAAATGAATAGTTTTCGAAAGATAACTTTTAACACTGAACAATTTAGGATCCACTATTAAATAGGATTACTTGACGATGTTCAGCTAAATAATCGGGATATCGATGATAAATAGATACCCGAAACAATAATCCACCGGTTGCGTCATCGAAATCAAGCAGTATTAGTGTTCCGGCAGGCTCAGCCAATAGACCCAAAAAGGTCAATGCAAGCTACTTATCTGGTCATTAAGGCGATAACTGGTAAATTAAATATGACAATGGGAGGTGATAGCTATTTTCCTATTTCAAAGTAACATCTAAATTCAACCTAATCAATTCTATGAGTACTTCCAACAATGCATTTTTATTTACGATTTATAAACAATTATTTACACCTTCTCTCAAAGTATTATTCGCGGCGTATTAAACAAATTATGTTATATGTGATTGTTATATTGTGTCTCCCAGTTTCACGGCTATCTTCCATATTGTTTAAAATATTAAAAAAGGGAAGATACCCGGTCCTTTGAAAGGCTTAGATGGGGATATGGATCCAACACGCAGAGGCCTTTGGAGAAATTTAATGTTAAAATGGGATGGGACGTCTACCGATGACACTCCACGTTTGCACACAACACTCGTGGACTGCCAACGGTAGGTGTAAAACTATTGTGCAATTATGATATCTAAAACCAGATTATGGGGTTGTGAGGTTTGATGGATTGGATTAAATGAAACTATTGATTGAAAAACTGTCGTCTGCCTTCAATACCTTTATCGTCTTGAACTTTGGCAGACGGTGACTCGCCACCTCACTGAATGGGCCCCCCCCAAACGGTCGCCACAGACACGCAGGCCATACGGGCAACAGGAGGGCAACATTGGTGCAAGTGGCTTGGGGTGTCGAGCGGTGCGGCGCCGGTTTCACCATCGCAGTGGTTTCCCCGTAGTTATGCCCTTAAAAATTACACTTCCACCCCCGAGCATATAGCTCTGGCGACCCCTCTCTGACCAGCCGTTTAAGGCAAGCCAGAGTTGAGAATCCTGCGGGCACTCTTCGGCTTCCACTCCAGCCAGCCAATAAAGGCCAGCTGGATACGAGGCCCTGGCCGACTCTCTGGGGCACTCAGGACCGCAGTGTCGCCACTCACATTCAGCACGCCACAAGCTGCCCTGCGGTTTATTGGCTTTCCTATAAATCTTGTGATACATTTTTTCTTTTATATCAAAAGAATTTAGAGAGCCATATAATGATCCTCCGAGTTTTGCGCTAGTCTCATGGTGAGATAACGACTGGCCCAGAGGGTTGATTGTTATTATTATTAGATAAGGGCAAATTATCTAGGGCAGTACAACCCTGAACTATTGCCACTATGAATACAAAAGTGAATGTCACTGGATCAATACACCTAATTCCCATAACAAAGCTCAAAGTTTGTTTGTTTACGTTACTGAGTTTAACGTTAGTATAGATTAAAAGATTTTCCGTCTCGTGACGGAGTAAGAATACAATTCACCACTCCCTATCTTGCCCGTGAATGTCGTAAAAGACGACTGAGGGATATAATATGCATATAACATTTGTGCAAGAGAAGGAAAACTCGAAATGTAACCCTATACCAACATGTCTGACCAGCATGGTATAATAGGTCAAATTCCCTCCCATTGTGGAGGAGGTCCGAGCCCAACAGTGGGACGTATATGGGCTGCGATGATGATGATAGATTAAAAATATATTTTTCATTTATGAGTCTATTACATATCCTTATTTGTGTGGTGATGGAATAAGAATACAATTCACCATTCCCTATCTTGCTCGTGGATGTCGTAAAAGACTACTAAGATATATGCACAAAGCACAATATGCATATAAGGTCGTGCAAAAGATGGAAACCTCGAAATAAAACCCTATACTAACACCTCTCAACAACGTGGTATGGTAGGATTATATCCGTCCTATTATGGAGGATGCTGGAGCCCAGTAGTGAGAAGTAAATTTAGTGGAAATGTTATTAGCTACATAATATAGGTAGCTAATCATTGTAGTCTTATTCCGTGTGGCAACGGAATAAGAATACAATTCACCATTCCCTATCTTAACCGTGGATGTCATAAAGATGACTATGGGATATAGTAAGCATATAAGATCTATGCAAGAGAAGGAAAACTCGAAATATAACCCTGTACCAACACGTCTGACCAGCGTGTTATAGTGGGACAATATTCCTCTTATTATGGAGGACGCTCGAGCCCAGTAGTGGGATGTATACGAGCCGAGATAGTTATAAAGATGAGCCTATTTATTGCGAAATATTATTAGCTACATATGTACGTAACTTTAATATGTTGTCGATATCTCGATATGTTTGATGTTATGTTAATTTTTTTAAACGACACCCTTTTCATATTATAAGAGTAGTTCTATCTCCAAAGCACGTCACATCAAATTTCCGTTAGTGAGCTGGCATTTCTAGCTGTATCGTGCCCTTCTGTGTCTATATTCCTTTCCAATTTACCGGCCCTTCCTCGTTTCGTGTCACCAACCGCTGTTGTCCAATAATATTACTCGGTATATGCGTTGCCTTTTTTAATCTCTTGAGACACAGGTAAAAATAACGTTGTATAAATCGATTTGGATATCTTTTATATTTCATATTATGATTAAAATTACAAGATAGTATAGTCTGATATTATTATTATTTTTTTTTAAGTTCTTTATATATTTGACTATTAATAAAGTCAAATTGTGGTAGAAATTATAGTTTTCAGTCGTTATTAGTATGTTAGGCATATTTCTTCTATAATAAAAGAATTTCTTTCTTACTACCTATGCTATCCCTCTATTGTACTACTTTTAGATCATTTCCATATTCAGCAAATTCAAAAAATATGTTTTATTGCTCGTTTCATGGTCGAAGAGGTGACAATGTCACATGTTATAGAGCCTGCCCGGGCCACCTGCAGATGTCAAGGTATCGGTACTAGTGATCGGCCTAATAGCGATGCGAGGGAATTCGGTAGGATATAGGGCTGTAAGCCGCCGTTCTGTCGCCCCGGGTGGAGTGTGTTCAGAACATAGTCTACCCAAAAAAAAAAAAAGATTAAGAGACCAGCACGTTGCTCTTGCGATGACGCGAATCATTTGAAAATGTCCATTATGGATTGTCAAAAAAATATCTTTTCCCACGAATAGAAGAGTCTGTATAATATTTATTCTGGATTCGACGTATTAGTTTATGAGCTGAATATTTTTTTAATTTTTAGGTTTAATGTGAAAAAGTCTGAGGTTGAAGTTTATAAAGTGGCTTGTGAGGCTTTAGTTCGTGAAGGAACTTTGAAAACGGGTATAATGATGAAAAAGTACAAGTTGAAGATTGTCGCAGCCTATGCAACAAAGATCTATAGACATTGGCTTGCTTGAAGCAATTTCAAAACACATCACAGCCCCTTTTTTAATAAAATTTAGTATTTACGTAAATACAATAAATGTAAATTTCCTCCCAATATTTATGTAATATTGGGCAGGCTATTCCAGACTGTAAAAGTTGCTTCATAAACAGACTGAAAATATTAGACAATAAGAATTTCGAGGCGTTTATTTACTTTACTGCTCTTTTCATGCGAAAGAAATAAAAGTTTTATGAGGGAAACAGGTTTGATCTCGTAAGTAAGATTAATGAAGGTTGCTCTTTCGTCACAATCCTGCCTTTCTTCCCTTTTAGAGATAGCATTTGGTAATCTTAAGAAGCATTATTAATTTTTTGGTAGGGAAATTTATCTCTAAATAAAACATAGCAATTAAATATATAACATCACTGTATTATATATTATTTCTAATTCATCCACTAGTAGTATTCGCTACAAAGGCGAAATACTATGAAATTTGGATCATCTTATAATTTGATATTTCTTCAAATCAGAATCTATTTTAGGCAATATAGGAACTTCATATTTGACATCCGATGTTTATGCTAGTTACACATTGTAAATAAAACTGTTTAGTCACGGGCGGACAATTAACACTGTAAAGTATTCGAAACGTTAGGCAATCAAAAATCCGCGATAAAAACGCTATTAATGGATTTAATAAATAAAATAGTTTCATATAAAATCTCATGTTTTCTAGTTATAACTCGAAAATCAAAGTCATTTTCTGTTAAAACAGTAAGTATGAAGTTACAAAAGATAGTCATTATTCTGCTCGTATCCTAATTACTTGAGTCGACTCAATATATACTTTTTTTTCGTAGTTATTACCGGCCGCTTGCCTGACATCAACCTTTCTTGAGAATGTAATTGTTGCAGACAACATCAGGTGGAGTTGGTCCAGATCGATTTGGCAAATTCGAGTGGGACTTTTATTTATGCGATTTACAAATAATTGGTCTAAGTGTGAATGTTTTTTTATTTTTTATTTTCTTTTTGTTTTTTGCTGCAACGTAGGAGCAATTTCACCGAAGTCCAAGTAAAAGGCCTCGAAGATTTACAATGCCTCGAAGAAGTCTTCAGAATGTTCTATAACTTTCCTTAGCCAATTAAATCCTCTAAGTCTTGATGCTCGGGAAATCTGCCTTTCGATGCTTCAAAATCTTGTTGGTCGGTATGGACAATGGTGCAACTTTTGGGTTCACATAACACTTTCTTTAACTAATATTAAGTGTGAATTTTATTAGTATACTTTAACTATACGTTATAAAGTCCCTTACGATACTTGGGTTGGTATCTTTAAAGAAACGAAGAATAACATTGAAATGAAAATATTGCACTGCGAATGTAACACATTAATAAATACGTTCGTGTATAAAACCATATAAAGCCAGTTTCTATTAACAACATGAACATAAAAAAAAATCTTTTTTACATTCCGTAGTAAAGTGCATAAGTCGACTAGGTAGCGTGCATACTTTAGGCATGGTATTTTTATTTGTTACTAGAAATAGCCCGTGGTTGTGGAACCACGGGCGGGTGGCGGCGTAGTTCCTGTTCCATTGGTAATACCGGGTTTAAATATAGCCTAAGTTATTTCTTATAGACTAAAAGTTATTTTGGTATCCTTGGAAAATAATATCTACTTTTTCTGGTACTGTAATTTCTTGTATTTAAGTCCACTGCTGGATCATATATCTTAATCCACTATTGAATACAGGCTTCACCAAAAGAAAATATTGCCGTATCCTAATATACGGGCTGGCCACGGACATCAAGGATTCGGATACCAGTGGTCGGCCCAATGGCGAATGGGAGGGAATATGGCGTATTATGGGGTCACGCGCCGCTGTCTCGGCTCCCTGGACGGGACGGACGGCGTGCGGCCGCACCATAGCCTGCCAAAATAAAAATATCGTAGTAATGTTAGCAAGAGAGTTAGTGATCGCATTGTTGTTATAGATTGCCCAAGAAAACACTATTGCTTACTTTCATGAACTTTTACCAAGTTTTTATGACTCCCATGGAAAAGTAAACGTCTTGACATATTTTATTCTTAAACTTTCAACACACACGGTACTCCCAAAAAGAAAATGGGGGTTGGTTTAATAATTAAAGTGTAAAAGCGTAACAAACAAATATATTCACGAACTAGACACACTAGATTTAACAGCTTTGCAAGGCTCTCTAGATAGTTGATGCTGTAGACTTGATTATATCATTCGACCGGTTTACTGGCGATAAGTGTTCGTTGATAAAGCTCGTTAAGTCGTCTATGTTATTAGCTATTATCTGGTGTGGTTAATGATTGGCGTATTTATAAGTTATAAAGATTTTAATTAACATGTTTTTTTCATGAATAAATAACGAAGACCTGTGCAAATAATATGCATATTATTTGTGTTATTATATGATTTATTAATTATAGGACACGGATGACTGGACTTAGCTTATTGTGTTTTGGTAAATTATGTTTTTTTTTTTAAATACACTGTATAGAAGAATTTTTGTCTCACAAACTTGAAAAAGCAAGGAAGCGAAGGATTAAACTGCGGCTGACTAAATTAAGAGAATGCTCGATTGCCGAAGTTTACCTTTATATTCTATATTTTTTTCATTACCGTGAGACGTTATTCAAACATGATTTTCTATAAATAAAACCTCATTATCATCATAATCACAACTCATATACATCCCACTGCTGGGTCTTGTGCTTCGTACACCATGGGAGAAAAATTGAACTACTATACCATGCTGGTCAGATGGGTTACACAGGGTTTTATTTCGAGTTTTCTTTCTCCTAATAAAACATAACTACATCAATTTATTAGCCATGAAACCTCCAACATAATAAATTGGAAATAGTTACTGGTGTTTTCGGGATTCTAAATATACAGTATAGACATTTATACAAGAATTGTTCGTTTAAAGATATTTTATATAGAGATTACCAATAGATATTAAATGTAAGTAAATTATTTTGGGATATTTACGTAACTTTCATTATTAATGATGAGAATAATCTTCATAATGCCATTCTTCTTGACCTCAATTTTACGGGACTCTTACTATTCTAAGCAAACCATTATCTCTTTCATTATACAGGAAACCATATGCAGTGAAGAAGAAAAATATTCTGGTAAGATATTTGTATAATCTCTGTGTAGTTATAGTTTTCCATGAGATGAATAACATTCTGAAAATCTGAACTAGGTCATCATTGCAAGGGAATGAAAATCTATTCCAAAATACCAGTACCCATACCAGCACAGCCATAATAATGCTAATTTCTTTCTCATTTTAAAAATCGGTAACGCTGAAAAAGTCGCTTATCAGAAAAGAAAAGATTTTAAAATACGATCCCTTTAACCTTTCTGAATCAATGTCTGACCTTTATTCTTGTATTTCGTACGTAGCATTTAATTTTCTTTGATAAAATTTACGAGTAATTTTCTGTAATTTTCTATATAACATAAAATTCTGAATGCGGAGAGAGAAGTATAGTAGTAAGCTATGTAGCACTGCTATTAGACCTTCATTTTGTAATTGTACTTTATATTCATGAATATTCTTTCTGCTTTGATCTAACGACTGCTCATCGAGAAATCCAGAAAAAATACTGTTGACATTTTCTGATAAGATTTTTAACAGTAGCAGTAGTAATGGAGGGCAGCAGGCACTTTTTATTAAGAATGATTAAAAAACATACGCGCAAATTACTTATGGTGTTTATGCCTCACTTTTCAGGAATAAAGAAATTAGATTATAAAAATCTTGCAGTAATCTAAGTAATGAACATTCGTGCACTGTGGAAAAGATTCGATTTCGACGCAGGATTGATTTTTATAGATCTTGTGTTATTTATATACGTTAAATATATCCTTGTTGATGTGTTGTGGCTTGAGAATAGTATCACTCCATCTCTTCTTGAGGGTCTCGTCAAGGCCACTAAGTGATCCTTATACCAGAGAACGAGCAACAGCGTTAGTCTGTGTACTCCAACTTACTGCGATCGCCAATCCACCTGGCAAGCGTGGTGATTATGCCAATTCCCTCCAAAGACCTGTTATAGGTTCCTTTGGGGAGACCCGTGTTTAGCAGTGGGACACTTTATGGGTTGATATGATGATGATGATATCCTTGTAAAAAGCCTCTCGATATAGGAATTCAGTCTTACGTTTAGCGTTATTGTTGTTTTTTAAATCGTCCGAGAAAAAGCAATACCAAACAAAACAGGATGAAAAGGAAGGTCAATTGAATCTGGTGTGTTTTGCAGTCACGACAGAAAATAGGACTGAATTTCCTGCTTTATGTAGATCAAAGAAACCCATCTGTCTATTTAATAAGGTTATCTAGGAGCGTCCTAGATTCATCGGAAGCGGAAGTATCTATGTAATCCACGCTGTAGCTATAGAATTAAGGTATTATGCGAATAAAGGTTTTGTTGCAAATCATCTTGAGTCTTTAAGGCTTTTATAGGGTTGGTTTATCATAGTCAGTTTCGTCTCCTTTTTTTAATTTTTCTTCACCCTATATATGTTTTATCATTGGGCGTGGATTTTCTATGTAAGGGGGGGAAATTAACCTACTAACATACGTTGACGTGATATGTTGGACTGAATTTTTTTTTAGTTTTCTTTCTGTTGCAGTGATGCGATTTACTTTTTTGTCTTTGGTAGCAGACGAGAAAGTAACGTACCTAAGTAATATCTGACGTTTATGAAATCAGTTATGCTAGGGGTACTGCGCAAGTCATTGTCTACCGAAACGGGTAAAGAGTTGGCGGTATTGCAATGACAATAGAAAGAAACGAAGAGAGATTTGATTCTCCGGGTCGGCACCGATAATTGCGACGAGATCACGGTGCCTCAGCCCACGCGGCACACACCTCGAGTGTGTGCTGCACCGTGTCCTCATCGCAAGCGCAGTGGCGGTAGGCCGGTGTGCTATCCCTCTTCACGACCGTCTGCAGGTACTCGGCGAAGCAAGCGTGCTCCGTCAAGACCTGCACCAGTCGAAAGGAAAGCACCCCGTGCGTCCGCTTCAACCACTCTATCAGCATTAGCCGGAAGGCCTCGACGATCCTGACCGAGGCCTCTCTAGCCGGACTGCCCAACGGCAATGACGTCTCGGCGGCCGTCGACCCGCCAGACGGCAATCTCCTTAATTGAGACAATGCGGCCGCGGGTTCGCATCTCCGACACCCGCCGGTAAAGTCCGGCAGCATCACCGTCTCCAGGTCCCACGGGGGTGTACCGGCCAGGAGGAGCACTGCCTCCGTCGTTACTGTGCGGTAGCTGCGTATGACCCTGACCGTCATGACTCTCTGTGGATGCCACAGAAGAGCTCTGAGATGGACGGTCAGGGACCCCGCCCACACTGGTGCGCCATACATGGCCATCGATCGGATGACCCCCGCGTTCAACCGTCGGCACGTAGCACTGTGTTCGCCCACATTCGGTATGAGCCAAGAAAGGGCGAACGCCGCACCAACAAGCCGAGATGATGATAATAATTCCTCTTTGGATCGATGTTATCTACATATCATATACCTTAATAGTATTAATGGATGCCTATAAGAGAAGGGATGATGTTTCTGCATGTGTATAGTGACAAAACTGATCTTGAACAGCTGGACCAATTTTAATAATTTTTGTGGACAACATTTGGATCCAACAGGTGACACTGCGATAGAGTTTTGTATAAAAAAACGTCTCTTACATCAGCTATTATATAATACTATACGTAAATGCCATCAAAAACAAAATTTGTAAAAAAACCAAGCCTCGCCACTCAGTTCATAAACCATAAAAAGTTGTGAGATCCATGTAATACCAAGTCGGTTAACTTATTCAGTCCCTACTTAAGGGACCTGTCTTAAGTTATTACTTAGCTAACCTAACAAGTTCCTATAGTGATCAAATCAATATTAAAGATCCTTCATGTTTTAAATAAACACACTGACTTGGTCATCGCATGAAAACACAATGTGAGGTATATTAATACACAATTATATTAAATTACATTGTTAAATTCGAGCCGCAGATTCAAATTTATTATATAAATTATTGCTTTGTATGAAAATGAAACATTAAAAAAAAGTTTATTGGCTACTAGGGCAGAGATGTGCTAGGGGTATTCCGTCGGGCCGACCACTGACGACAAGTAAACCTGCTCCGGTGGTCGGCCCAACGACGAAGGCGAGGTGGTTTTCGGGTGGGTTGCGGGAGTAGCGTGCTTAAGCCCCTCTGTCGCCCCGGACGGAGTGGTGCGGAGGTGCGCCGACCGCAGCCCACCCACAAAAAAAAAAATAAAAAAAGGGCAGAGATGTGATAACTATTAATTTCGTTATTCTAAATTTTCTTCTAAACAGTTTTTACGAGTTGTAGAGACAAATTTATTTCGTCTTCCATATAGCTAAGCCAGAACACTATGTCAGCATAAAAAGTGCGTCGTTTTCATACGTATATTTGCATATATTTGTTCAAAGGCTTTTTGTGCTATGTTTATGTCATACTCGTATATTGAACCAGACATGCAAAAAATGGACTTAATATAAATTGGGGATCATCGCTCTTAAAATATTTTTCAAAACTTAATCTTGACAAAAACTTATTTACGAGCGTATATCTTAATATTAATTTTAATATTAGGACTTTATCGTTTAATCATTGATGCTATGAAACATGACATATATCGCTTTTAGTAACAAACTTACCTAAAATTTAGATAAGAGAATGAAATTGGTTAAATTTTGGTTGTATTCATAAAAAAATTAAGTCTCGTATTGTCGGTACATATAATTCGATTATCGCAATTTACTTTGTATTGTCGACTAAAAACGCGAAATATCTTAATGTTTAGTTTCAATCATCATCGCAGCCCATATACGTCCACTGTTGGGCTCGAGCCTCCTCCGCAATGGGAGAGAATTTGACCTACTAGGTTTCATTTCGAGTTTTCCTTCTCTTGCACAGATGTTATGTGCTTATTATATCCTACAGTCGTCTTTTACGACATCGACGGGCAAGATAGAGAGGCAAGATGATGAAGTTCTTACCACGTCACCACACAGATATACATATAATTAGTTAAATTATTTTCAAAGAGTAGTAGTAATATTTTATTTACTAGAATTCATCTTTATCATTTCAACTCGTTATACGACCTACTGCTGGGCCGAGTCTCCTTCACAATAGGAGTCAAATTAACTTCTACAAAATGCAGGTCAGATATGTTGGTATAGGGTGTTATTTTGAATTTGCCGCTTTCCTTCATATCATTTAGTTGTCTTTTATTACATCTACATACATGCAAGATAGGGAGTGGTAAATTGTATTCTTACTATAGCGGTAGCTATGAGGAGCGGGTCACTCCCTTCCTTCCATTATGGTTGAGGGGAGTGATGGCTGCTCTAGTAGTTAACTCGTGATCGGGTGCCGCTTGCGGGATCTGGTCCAACCATAATTTTTTTATTACATTTGTGATTATTATTATATTTGTGAACTATATTATATAATATTTCGAATGGCATTACACTGGAACTATTAATAAGCATGTTGTAAGATGTAATTTTATTTAATATAAATTTAAAAAAATAAATAAAAAATAGACAATCCCGCTGAGTTTCTTGCCGGAGTGCGGTCGCGTTCCGATCCGGCGGTAATTATAACTTTAAGAAAATTGTAAAAACAATGACAATATGTAAGTGCCCCCGCGGGGTTTATACATAATAAATGATTTGAATTTGAATTTGACTCCGTCGACACAAGGAAAATGATGCTTATTAAGATATAGTAAGTTATATTAAGTTATTAAAATAACGTCAAGAGTGTTTATTGTCATTTATTATACGAGCGTGCTGGCAGTAATGTAGCTTAGCTTTAGCTAAAGACACAAAAAAGGACAGTAGAGACACTAGAGTGTCGACAGATGAGCTGGGTGTTTTGTTGTCGTTTTGATTTACAAGTAACTAGTAAGGCATTACAGTAACTGTAATTCATGAATATGTGATGTAAAATATACGAAATGAATTCGTATATATTACATACGCCAGTCGAGCAAAAACGCAACACTGCCGTAACATACTTTTCTCGAAGCAATTCAGGCCATTTTCGACCCTCTATAACTTCGTTGTGAATAAAACTAGAAGCCTGAATTTTAATAATCCAGCAGGCATTGTATACACACGGTACCTATATTTCAAATTTCATTCAATTTGAACCAATAGTTTAAGAATTATAATTAGTAAAATTTTCATAATTTTGTTACTCACTGACCAGACATATTTTGAAAAGGTGTATATTGAAATATATCTCATCATCATTTCTAACTATATTTTCTATTAGAATTAAATTTTCATAATAACTCACCGGCATATTAGGCAGTACTTCAATCATCATCATTTCAGTCTACATAAGTCCCACTGTAGGGCTCGAGTCTCCTCCATAATGGAAGGGAAATTACATAATATGCCACGCTCGTCAGACGTGATGGTTTTAATTTTGAGTTATCCTTATCATACATTGATGTTATCTGCATAATATTAGGGGGTTACCACAACAGAAGAAGTATTTTAATATATTACTATAAACGAGATCCTCGATAGCTAAAGTTACATGGGTTAATATAAGTTAAGCATTAGTTTAACTAACAGCATTTCCTATCATAAATTGGATTAACAAGCGATGTCTAAAATGGAGCTTTGTGTAAAAGTTTTTTACCGTCATTAAGTGAAGGGTTGGGCTAAACGTTTCCCGGTACGTGCCTTTTTGTAGCATAATCTTTTCAAGCACTCGTGACGCGTATGCCTTTGTTTCCGTCCGAGGCTCAGTCAACTGGTTCCTCAACAAGATGTCACAATGGAGGACATAATTGTTCGCCATAGTTACCTACTTTTGTATGCGAGTGTATTTCGATTGTATGAAGAATGATAAAGTGTTTAAATAAGGTAAATATTTTCCGCAATCTTATAGAGCATACTTTTAAATGAACTACTCTAATCGTCACAAAAAAGAGACACTTAAGTCACTACAATAATGATTTCTAATGTTTATGCGAGCATTACACATCCTAAAACACTACTAAAACTTTTTACGGATTTTGTCGCTTTATATTTGATATTTCAACCTGATCTGTGAAATACCCTTCAGCGTTCATGGTAGCAAGAGGACTAGGCACGGACTTAATAGTTAAGTTCTACGAGTATGTACATATATCCAGACTATTTGCCAAATTATATGCTGAGTTATCTAAGTAAAGTCTTGAAATTAACTACATTGAATCGTTAGTGGTCTAAGTGGTGAGCTTTCGTACAAAGTATTGATGTTTCGATAGTAGCAGCCCCCGCAAAATAATTCTTTGTGTATTTTACAAATTATTGTCGTTTTATAAATCGCAAATGCTAAAGCAGTCATGAGGTCTAATAGAAGTGAAAACTTAAAACTATAAATACACAGTTGTTATTTTTAAATATTCAAATTAAGCGTTTGGTTTAAAATTAAAATTTATAAATTCAATCTTTTTACATTTATCTGGTTTTGACATCTCTCGGCATATCTATTGTTAGTGGTAGGGTCATACTGTTGATAGTTGTCTGTTTGTCAAGCTTTTATTATCATATAAATTGTATATAATGAGGTTATAAGTTGATAGGTAAAATTTTTAAGAAATAATTATTTTCTTCTTTTTAGAACGTTTAAATAAAAGCTTTTTAAAAAGTTTTCCCTTTTAATTTATTATATTGTATGACTTCATAACAGAAATTAGGTCTTTTTTTATTTATTGTGTGCATTATGTACATTTTAAAGTGTTGAATATGGCTACATTTTCCATTAAATTTCGCTTCACATACCTATTGGAAAAAAAAGCTTATACTTAATTAGATAATATTAAGAATCTTCTAAATGAATTTGGTGAAAGTGATTAACATTCGTATTATTAAAGTGTGCAAAATGAAAAATATTGAGTTAAGTTAACAGAATTAAACGATTGATGGCTAACCATGTCTCGATATCACAATCATCATCACCCTGCTCTTATTCCAATTACTTGGGGTCAATTAAATATTTAATCTTCTTTCATAGTACATGTTACAAAAATATTAGCAATAATTTAAACATTGTAATGTTCTTCTTGGGAATTTCTTTGGCTTTTTCTTTCTTTAATATTGTTGATCTACTGACATCAGACGATATAGTCCTAGGTCGATTTAAAAACTCTTAGTTGCTTTTTACAACACCCATCCGTGTGGTGACGGAGTAAGAATACGATTCACTTCCTATCTTGTCCGTGGATGTCGTAAAAGACGACTATGGGATATAATATGCACATAACATCTGTGCTCGAGAAGGAAACTTGAAATAAAACCCTATACCAACATGTTTGACCAGCATGGTATAGTAGGCCAAATTCTCTCCCATTGTGTAGGAGGCCTGAGTCCAACGGTGGGATGTATGTGGGCTGCGATGATGATAAGGCAATGTAAGGTTTAGTTTTATCAATTTGTAGCCACTATACAGTATAAGAAACTACGTCTTGATAATAACAAGAAAAATAAAAAGCCGAACTCTTTTGGAAAGTAAGATATTATAATATATCATAATATGAGAATTTTGTTAGATGATGAAAGCAAAAGAAAATTGTAAAGAATAAAAGAAAAGGCAAATTTCCTAATGAAGTGCTTTATATTAATACGTAAAGCAAAAACTTTGTACCCCTTTTTACGAAAATTACCTGGATGGACAAGTACGAAATTTGGCACAGTTGAAGTATATAATCAAAGGAGAAGTGCATAAAACTGAAGTTTCATATAATAATGGATTAGAAATACATTAAATTCACTAAAAAAATATTATGCACACTACCATGCAATCGCTACACACACACCAACGCTTATACACATTGCTTACGGTTAAAATCTCTGGTCGAACTGAATGTCAAACAATCATAATTATGATGTCTAATAGAAATTTGTACATTGTATATATTAGTGATTAGTGAAAAAAAGCATGCTCAATATACAATTATACATAAATATAATTAAAAAATTAAAAAATTGTGCTGTGTGGTAGCGGCTTCGAATACTACCAACCCTTGCTTTGCTCGTGGGTGTCGTAAAAGACGACTAAGAGCCCTAGATTGACCCGGACCAACTCCATCTGGTACCATTTGGGTCAACGATTACATTCCCAAGGAGGGTTGACGTCAGGCAGGCGGCCGGTCATAAAAGTCATTGCCGAAAATTTTTGCAATATGTCAAAATAGATTTGCGTCGACCCCAAGTAATTGGGATAAGAGCAAGATGATGATGATGACATAAATATAATTAAAAGAAAATTGATAGCAGAAAAGTTAATTTAAATCAATTATGGCCGAATTTCGACTACTCGGCGATCACTAGTATAGTATTAATAGTATATTTTAATATTAAAAGGAAATTACGATATCAGGATTTAAATTGACTGCATAGATGGCGTAGTGGTTAAGATAGTAACCTACAGTGCCAGTGTCGCGGGTTCGAATCCCACGTAGGACAACATTTTGTGCGATTACTGTCCTGAATATGGATGTTATTTGAGTCCATTAGTTATATGTTTGTAAAGTCCCTTGTAACACAAGGATTATTTCCTTACTGCAGCATGTTGTCTTAAAAAAAAATAAGAGTGTAAATTCTGTTCATTGCATTTAAATGTACCTTTATTTAAGTTCTTTAGACAAAAATTGGTTGTTATTCAAAAAAAGGTATTTGATTGCAAATAAATCTATTTAACGAATTTTATCGCGTTTGTTTTTGATTGCTCGACGTTTCGAACATTTTACAGCGTTCATGTTTATCGGAACATCGGGCATCAAGTACAAACGCGATAAAAGCCGTAAATTAGTTTAATTTACAATATGTAATACTCTCGTTATTTAACATCTACGGAGAACACATTATGAGAAAATCATTGGTTAATTGGGAAGGCGGTATTAGCATTAACGGGACCAGAATAAACAACCTTCGCTATGCCGATGCTACTACGCTGTTAGCGTCCTCTGAGGAAGAGATGAAGGATCTGATTGATAGAGTGGAGTTGGAAAGCCGAAACCTCGGATTAAATATTAATTACTGGAAGACGAAAATAATGATTATAGATCGAGGCAATCAATTTATACACATAGAGGCTCTTCAAAACTTTCAGGTGGTCAGACAGTTTGTGTATCTAGGCTCTACATTAAGCGATCATAGTGGATGTGAATTGGAAATACGGAGGCGAATACAAATAGCCAAGAACGCGATGACCAACCTTACCAAGATCTGGCGCGACAAAAATATATTAAAGAGAACAAAGGTAAGACTTGTAAAAGCACTTGTGTTCTCGATTTTTCTGTATGGAGTGGAAACGTGGACGTTGCGAAAGGCTGAAAGGGACAAAATAGATGCCTTTGAAATATGGTGTTGGCGCCGTATTCTCCGTATTTTCTGGACTGCAAAACGTACTAACGTATCTATACTGCAGGAGCTTAAGATCAAGAACAGACTTTCCACCATATGTCTACAAAGAATACTCGCATACTTTGGTCACATAGCTAGACGAGAAGGAGATAATCTCGAGAAGCTCGTGTTAGTGGGCAAAGTTTTGGGTAAAAGACCCAGAGGACGGTTACCAATGCGATGGTCGGATCAGGTTCAAGAAAATTCTGGAATGACTTTTAATAATGCTCTCAGACAAGCCCGAGAAAGAGTGAAATGGAGAAGTGTTATTAACACCTTAGCGTCGGAAAGTCCATAAAGATACGACCCTCAGTTATGAGGAAAACGACTGAGAAGAAGATCTACCGTGTAGTGACTTAGTAAGAATACAATTCACCACTTCCTATCTTGCCCGTAGATGTTGTAAAAGGCGACTAAGGGATATAATATGCACATAAGATCTGTACAAAAGAAGGAAAACTCGATATCAACATGTCTGATCAGCATGGTATAGTAGGTCAAATTCCCTCCCACTGTGGAGAAGGTTCGAGCCCATCAGTGGGACGTATGTGGGCTGCGGTGATGATGGTGATCATTATATTTTTTTTGCCGTTGTATAGTAGATCAATTTGCCTTCCTACTGTGGCTGAAGGTCAAGCTCGGCAATGCAAAAAAAAAAAAGAAAAAAGCCCCGCAGTGCAACGCATTTGAGTTGAAATGAATATTGTTAATATCAAAGTTTGTAAATACGTTTAGATGTATGTTTGTTACTTGATCACGTGTAAACTGTTAAACAGGTTTCGGTGAAATTTAGCATATAAATCAATTTCTGGATTAACACTTAGGTTACTTTTTTCTCAGTAATGTGTTTCTTTAGGTCATTAGTTCAACTTTACTTTTTTACTCAATCAAACACAATCTATTGAACAGATTGAAATTAAATTTGATCTTGGGAAAGATTAAGTGGGCAGAATCTAGTTTAAAATAAATCTCAAAAATAAAACAAAGAATCGAGCATTATTTTAGTTGTTAAAACTTTGTATTCTCTCGTTGTGTTGATAATAAATCCTGTTCCAACGGCATTAACTACTGCGTGTAGTTTCATTGCAGTATACTTAGTGCAACAAAATGTAGGTATATCCATAATAGATTGTACGTACACACTTTGTGAATTTTCTGCCTGGATTCAAGCAATTTTAATGATACATTTATATTTTTTTACTTTCCCTGTGGTGAAGAAGTACGAATACAATTCACCACCTTTTTACTGATGACGATGAAAGCTCAGTAGTGGTAGTTACATGAACGATGGTGATATGATTTTTTTTATTGGCTTAAACGTAGCTCAGCGTGATGACCGATTAAAACCAAAATATTGACATATAATAGGAAAATAAATTAATTCGGATTATCTATTATTATTTTAAAATAGA
This sequence comes from Lymantria dispar, assembly GCA_032191425.1. Lineage (NCBI taxonomy): Eukaryota > Metazoa > Arthropoda > Insecta > Lepidoptera > Erebidae > Lymantria > Lymantria dispar. The sequence goes on from CM063455.1 coordinate 11,484,531, forward strand.
AGGGAGACTTGTCAATTTCTCACGGTTAAGCATTATACTCCACACTTCAAAAAAGAAAGAAATACGAGATAGGATTACAGTAAAATAGTCCTTTACTGTAAAGGCTACTACGTTGTGGAATGTATTATCAGTAACAATAAGACAAGCCCCGACTTTAACTACATTTAAAAAACAGTAGATCACTATTTATCGCTATAATATTTTAAGTTCCTAGAGCGTGCGAGTTCCTGTATTATATGTGTGTGTATGTATGTATATATGTATGTATGTACATGTTTATGAATGTGTATGTGTGTATGTTTATTTATATGAAGTATATACATACTTAAGATACAAATACAATTATCTACTTTTTATTAGTTTATATTGTTTTATTTTTACAGTATTAGGGTTACAGATATTAACACATAATATTTATTAGTTACATAGTCATAATGTTATTTAGACTTGATTTTCAGTACCACCAGCAACGAATTACCTACCATCTCCCTTTTCTATTATATCCATCCTAAAGTTGCCTGGAAGAGATCGCTTATGGCGATTAGGCCGCCCTTTGTACATTCTGAGTTATAATTATTATTTAAGTTTTCTTGTAATTAGTGTACAAATAAAGAATTATCTATCTATCTAAAATAGAAAACGAGGAAGTCTTCTTACTCCTATGGGATAAGCAGCCTCAAGAACTTGCAATTTTCTGTAATTGAATCACGAATATTTTTTCTACACGTCTTTGACCTCTGAATGAGGCATACTCAGGACAATTCAGCTTCAAATACGCATTTCGAAATCTGCCCCTAATTCTAACTCTATCACCACTGTGCAAATATTTAAGCGAAAACGTCCAAATAAGATTTTATTACCAAATATAATAATTTAGAAAAATAAAGCAACAATTGTAGGAGTTCTTATTTGTTAAGAGATTACTGTTTGAATCTATGTTCATAATTCAGGTTTCGAACAAAGAATATACACAATACATTTTTTTGTCTTATTTGTTGTCGTTGTTGAAAAGTTTCCATAAAATAATCTTGAGCAACTTTTTGTTTATTCTAAAAAAGTTAATATCTAAATATTGGTTAAATTTCACGTTCTGTACGCAGTTACGGTATACAGAGTAACATTTATAAGAATCATTTTATCAAATGCTCATATCTGCTACTGAAAAGCTAAGGCAGTTTTCCATAAAAATTCATATGAATGTATTCCATTAGCACAGTTCTTTGTTATACGTCAGTCAAGTCACTCAAATGAAAAATGCGCGGCAAACTGATATTTTGTTATGCTTTTTTTATATGCCATTTTCTTAAATTTACATGTATTTTTTTATTTATGTTGAACAAGATATATATTAATAAGATATCATAAGTAATTAATTTATAAATAGTTGGCAATTTATTGCATCAACTAGCCTATTCGACGGCCAATTATCATGCAGTGCAGGTTGTACACGGTTCCAAGGAGGGACACAGATCTGTCTTGCTACCAGAGCGGTTGCAACCAGAATACAGTACAGCATATGTTCGAGTTTTGCATCGCCTATGCAGAGCAGTGCCGTGAACGTTTGGCAACCATCGGTGCCGGCCGTCGGTAGAGTGATGGTCGAAAGCATTAGAAACTGGGACATGATCATCGCGGTCTTCTGTGAGGCAGTCGTCTCGCTCCGAGAGGAATTTCTCTACGGCGATGCGCCGCCGCTGGCAGGTTTGACGGCATGCGAGGACCTACGCCTGATGTTATCCTAACTGAGGCAGCAGGTGATGGGACCGAGGTTTAATTCGTCACCCAAAGAGAGGTCGATTGAGTAAAGGCGACGTCTTGACAGCAAAGCTGCCAGGGTGTCGACTCGAGAAGGTATCTGAAAAGGTAACCCGTCAGACGAGCCTCAGAAGACAAGGTGCACTTGCGCTCTATGGCGTAAGGAGATGTACGTGTATGGTAAGTTATAGTTAGGTAGGTCCAATTTCGAGAATGAGGTCTGGAGGAACTCGGCTAGGTAGCGTTCGAAAGACTTAAGAGGATCTTCTCATCCAACGAACCTCAATGTCTGAAAATATAGGTCTACGACGACGTTACCAGTAATGATTTACGGTACGGCAGCGTAGTCCTTAAATGTGGGCCTCATAACCAAGCTCAAAGACGCTCACCATGTTATGGAGCGGCCTATGCTCGGGATTTTTCCGCGAGATAGATTACGGTATACGGCAATCCGTAAAATAAAGGGTGTAACCGACATAGTACGAAGAAATAGCACGCTGAACTGGTAATGGGCAGGACATTTCGCTCGACGAACCGATAATCACTGGGGAAGAAAGGTTCTCGAGTGGCGACCAAGTATCGGACGACGCAGTGTAGGTGGTACTAGGTGGATCGACGACCTGGTGAGGGTTGTTGGGCATCGTTGGAAGCAGGCGGCACAAGCCCGCACTCTGTGACAAAACGAGGGAGGCCTACATGCAGCAGTGAACGGCAAAGAGTTGAATGGTGATGATGAAAAATCACGTTTTTGCAGCAACCGAACTAAAAAGAATACGATGTAGGAAACAGGAATAACGACTTCCATTGAGTTACGTTAAAATCTCAGATGAAAAAACATAAAAAGATAACGAGATAAACTATTGTATTATCATCAGTCCTTAATAAATGGGTCCCAGTAGGGGACGTCGAAGGGAGAGGGTACTCCCTCGGGGTATTCCGTCAGGCCGACCACTGACGTCAAGTCACCTTGCTCTGGTGGTCGGCCCAACGACGAAGGCGACGTATCACGGGTGGGTTACAGGTGTGCGTGCTTACGCCCCTTTGTCGCCCCGGATGGAGTGGTGCGAGGAGTGCGCCGACCGTAACCCACCCCAAAAAAAATACCTTAATAAATGTGCAATTTCAAATTAATCTAACGTTTAGAAGAGGGTGCAAATCACGTACAAAGTTGCCTCTATATGCAAATCAAGTTAATGTACGCGTATTAAAAACTGTCATAACATGACATCCAATTGTTTTAATACAAAGTATTAACACACGCATCAACTGTTCATTAGTACATGTCTATTGTTTATTCTTAGAATAAATATATTCCAAATTCAAATGTTTGAAAACATTACAATTTTCAGGGTTAGTCTTGTTATATAGATGGTGTATATATTGCGTAATTATGTATTCAGAGTGTGCTCTGTAGTTATTTATATTCTACGTGTTTTATACATATCTACATATATTTGAAAACATGGACTTTTTTTATTTCTACACGTGTATTTGTTTACGAACTAGATCTTTCGGCGAATAGAATGGTTGATTTAATAAAATTTGGTAACATCTTTGGTATCTATGGCTATATTTGTCTTATATTAATGCAATACAATACCACGTATTTGCTTCAATGTTACTTTATCATGGCCCATAATAACACTACTATCTACGTATTATTTAAGTTGCAAACTGTGCAAAAGAGCTTCAAAATTAGATAGCCAATAAAATCAAGTACGACATGTCTTGTCTTGTCATTATTACAAATTATATTTTTTGGCATGATAACGTCTTATAAATTGATGTACGGCATGCACGAAAAAGTATGACTCATTGTCACGTTCTACCTAAGCCAAGCGTACAAACGAGAGCATGGAACAAGCAATAGAGAGCCACGATCGGCCTAAGCGTTCGGCTTGAGACGCATCTATCTCTAATTTAAGATTGTAATTAATTTAACAGTGTTACGCACGATGGAGAACCGATGGTACTTTATAATAAAATAAAATTCGCGACGGCGATCGGCGTCCCGGTAGGGGATGTCGATGTGAGAGGGTACTCCCTCGAGGTATTCCGTCGGGTCGACCACTGAAGTCAAGAAACTCTGCACCGGTGGTCGACCTAACGACGAAGGCGACGTGCTATATGTGAGTTACGGGTGCGCGAGCTTACACCCCTCTGTCACCCCGAATGGAACCGGGCGAGGAGTGTGTCGACCGTAACCCATCCCCAAAAAGAAAAAATGAACTGTCTTACATGATACCAATTATCCAGAATTTAAGAAAATGAGTCTTCGAGAACGAATCTTACTTTTGGAAAGTTAAGCCTTCCGAGTGGTTACATGAGATATTATGGATGTCACTTTTCTTAATTTGAATATGTGAATTGGTATTATGTATTTCAGTTTCTTTTATTTAGAGTACCCTCTGTTCTCCACCGCATACAACACCGTCAAACCAGATAAGTATAGTCAGTAGACAATAGATGATGTTTAACTTTTGTGACTGTTACAGCTGCGCACACAACGTATGTGTTTCTAGCCGGATCGTAGTATATTTTTATGCAATATATGACCGTAAGCAACGTGTTAATACGTTCGTTGTGTTACGAGATCTATCTAATCTCTTGCAGGACTTTTGTATTGTGCGTTGACTATAATCGTGTTTTTTCACTCCTTGCGGAAGGTGCTAACGTGTAAAGTACTTTAAGTATGAGTAAGACAAATATACATATTTGATTCCTACGTAAAGGTGAATTCAAGGACATAAAAAGAAACAATTAGAGATTTATTAGGTCTCTAACGCACAGTAGTATAATTATTTTCACAGTAGTATATAAATTATTTTCAAAACCGTATTTTTAGGAGACTGATTAGGTCTCAAATACACCAAAGGGTAGGTTAGTTACGAGATCTTTTAGGTCTCCAAAGCACGAGCTGAAAGTTCTTTGAAAATGATGGCACAGGGAACGTGTTAATTGAAGTAAGCGGATAACATTACTGTAATAGAAATAAAACTCCAAATATAACCATAGTTAATATATGCTTTTATTTGGAGTCAAACACGTGTTTTTTTTTTTTACGGAATGTCTATCGTCATATCTAGATCTACCATGAAATACAAAATTTTTATGTGTGTTATATATATAAAATATTAGCAAAATTATTCAACATAACACTATTAAATACATTTCCATACTCCTGGCAAAAAAGTCTCAATTCCAAGATGAACGTTTCAGACTGAAAGAAACACTCGCAATCATCTTCCAAAAACCTATTACTAAAACATTTCAGTTACAATGTCATTCCAATAGGATAAATAATCGATCGAACAGACGCCACAAGCTATGTAATATGTCAAATCACAGGCGTCCATTCGATCGTCGAACAGGAAACAATTTGGTAATAGGAAACAAATGATCCATTCTTGAATCCGTCGTCGTTTGAATTTCACAGGCTCTGAAGTTAAAGAAACTATAATATTTTTAGATCATATCAGGACACTAAGTTAATCCAATCAAATTACAGCTTTTTTATTTTACTTGCTTATACTATTTGCAAATTTGCGTAGGCGCGTATTCTAACCAGTTTTGGCAGAATAGTTTCTTGGTGGAGTAACTGTTATCTCATCTATACGACAAGGCATAATAATATTCTAAAATTAGATATCAGATGTGTGAAGGCATTGACTCTCAGTAACCTTATCTCATAAAGTTAAATCTTAAATCTATAATTAATATGATAAGTTTATTAAAGTTAATCAATCCTTGCATGCTAAAGCTAAAGTTAATCACTTAAACCAATATGCAGATGTGGTTCGATCCAATCTTGCGTTGCCTCGAGAACTTGGTTTGTCAAAATTGATTACCTTATTAGTATCGGATCTTGGGGTGAAGATAGTAATTAACTAGCTTCGATAGAGATATTTATCTCTTATGGATATGATATGGAATATTAGTGGTAAGAAATGGAATTTTATTCTATTTTTTCATACATACATAGCATGATGCCCGTCTCCCAAAGGGGTAGACAGAGACTATTGCTACAAACCATATTCTTCTTTTCATGCATGTAACCGTACAACGGTTATCTTACTTTTAATAAATCTTTCGCCAGCATGTCTTCAATTAGATCCATTTTTTTTTGCGGTCGGCGCGCTCCTCGTACCACTCCCTCCGGGGCGACAGTGGAGCGTAAGCACGCACACCCGCAACCCACCCCACCTGCACGTCACCTTCGTCGTTGGGCCGACCAGCGGAGCAGGGTCAATTTGATCCATAAACGTATAGAGTGGTCTTCTTCTTGTAATCGTACCACTTACACTTGCTTTGTATACTGATTTCGTCAACCTATTTTTACTCATTCCTTCTACGGGTCCAAACAACCTCAACATACCTTTCTTGATCTCTGTCACTAGTTCATGACTCATACCCTAACGTTCTCTTATCACATTATTCCTAGTTTTATCGTTTAGCTCTTGTACATCCTACTATTTAGAGGATCTACTACGTATTACTATTATTTGTTTATAATATTAATCTATTTTCAATATTAGAGCTTCCAAATTTTATCTAAATGCTTCCTTAATAAATATGCTTTAGTTAATTTTACGATATTTGTGGAAATGAAATGATTGTTGACTAGGATTTTTAATCGACCAACAAAAAAGAAAATAATTAAACTGTTTTATATAAATGATTAAATTTATAGGCACTGTGCAGTTGTCTTAAAGATTAAGAGGCGAAACACGTATTCAATTAATGTTCGAAGTCCTGCGGCAAATTACAATGTCAAACAATAAGTTCTGTAGACTGCTTATCACGCCACCAAAGACTCGGACTCGGACGGGTAATTTAGAGGTTCGCACAGTTAGTTGTAGAGGTTACATGTCCCCCCGGGCGGTCTATGCGAAGTATGACCGGACCAAAGCCTGTCCTAAAAAAGGGTTGCTCATCACATGAGTACAAAAATTTGCATTATCTCCTATATTGTTTTGATCGTATTCCATACTATTTTGAGTCTGATTGTCAAAAGGTGGCACATTGGTAACAGTAGCTGTTGATATTTTCGAATATAAATTCCACTTTAGATTACATTAAAATTATGACTAATATATGAATGTGTTATTTTTATTTGTTTTTGTGCTTTAACTGTGTAAGTACTAAACTGTTTGTTTTGAAATTTATACATACATTTTTTCAAGGATATAGAAAAGGCTATATAGTACTTTTTATTGATTTGCGTCCGTTGAGTTTCTTTCCGGCTCTTCTCAACTTGCGGCCTCTTCGTCGAACCGATGGCAGTTTATTAGATTAATTTCAAATAAAATATAAAATTTATAATATGCAAGTGCCCTTATGAGATCTAACATCATAAATGATTGAATTTGATTATCTGGATTCTAGAAAATATATATTATAACTTCCTATGGGATGAAAATAAATTTATTGGCAAAATCTATATTAATATTAATTATCGAAGGCGAAGGGTACATTAGTAATCATCAATGCTATTTTAATACGTATCACAAATAGCATGCATGATTTAGAAAGATATTTATTGCATAATGCTTTTTGTTCACGTAAACAAACTATTAATTGAGTTAGTTGTCGGTTACTCGAAGATGCTTGAAACGATTTTTTTTCTTTGATCGAAAGATTAAACTTTCCAAGTGGTCTTATGATCATCAGATCAGGATCTGATGATGAAATCCTAGAAATATCGCCTTGATCATAATTTTTTTATATGCATACTTAAAGCGATCAGAGTATAATTTCATAGTGCGGTGTAACAACCAAGAAGCAAAAATAATACTTTAGGTATTATTTTATGCTTTTAGTTCCTCAGTGATTTTTAAGGCGGTTTTTTATTCACTTCAAAATAATTTATAGAAGCTAATTTTAAGCACGCAACGCAACACGCAATAAATAATACTAAAACGGTTATTATTATAGCTTTATAAGGTTGAGTATAAAGTTGAGGTGAACGTACTATTGTTTGACATCTACCTATTCATCCATCAGTTTTTTTATGGAGCAGGCTATAGTCTGGAAATACCTCGCCCAATCTATCCGGAGCGATTAAGGGGGGTTGTGTGTCTTCATAACCTGCCTTCCATTCGCCACTGAGTTGACCTCATTGGTACCGATATCTTGACTTCCGTGGTATCTATCCATCAGCCTACGGAAATTCTTTGGAAGTAGGTCTTCTAAAGGGAGATCATGATATAATCGCTACACTTAGTAACAGGGTTAACGATAGCAGTTGTTTATATGTTACGCAGGAAAGGGCTGCTGTCTATACTGTTTGTGATGTCTCAGACGATATTTATAATTCCTACGCCATATTAAGGGAGATACATCGTATCTTTTGTATCTCAGTCAGACTTATTAGGGATCCGTATCCAAGGGGTAAAAACGGGACCCTATTACTAAGACTTCGCTGTCTGTCCGTCTATCTGTCTATCACCAGGCTGTATCTCAAGAACCGCGATAGCTAGACAGTTGAAATTTTTACAAATTATGTATAATTATTAATAAAATATTACGATTTTTTTCCAGAAAATAGCGATTTTTATTCAATAAACAGTTATTTTTATTAGTATACACTATAGGTATGTGTTTAGGTTAATAATTTAATAGCTCACTAGATGGCGTTGTACAAGATTCTAAAACAGGTTATGATTTCGTTACACAAATGTACATATCCAAGAGTGGCGTTAACGCCACGCCACTAGTCCGCGTAAGGGTGTAACAGCCATCTGAGGCTAACACTCCTTGTCAGAACAAAAAAAAAAAAAAAAACGCTACGTCAATCATCAGGTTCACCTTCGCCTATAGATGTTCCACATCTAAAATAATTGTTATTCTAGACAGATCTCTAAAACACGATTGATGATATAATATTATGGCATACAGTTATAATACCAGGCTGGCAACGGACGTCAAGGAACTCAGGACCATTGGTCGGCCCGATGGTGAATATGGTGTGTTATAATATAATTAAAAAAAAATACAGTTATAATATACTAAAGAGTTATTTAAAATACTTAACAACTTCGGTACTAGATATTAAATCTTTTTTTATCGTGTAGTTGGAAACAGAATAACCATGTTAGCAACATAGTGGTAAACTTGTTTTATACTAATTTAAGAAGATACATATTATGCTTTTTATTAATTGAGGGTTGAAAAAGAAATCACACAAGGCAACTAACATGTTCCACATTCACTGTCAAAGTATAAGCTATATTTAAGTTTTCTTTGAATATAATCTCTGAAGCCAATGATTTTGAAAAAAATATTGTGATTGATGCCCTGGCGTGTGCGAATGGTTCAGAGCGCGTGTAAATAATTTATTAGCGAAATTCCATGAATCGAATTTCATAAATACATCTCATGTTAATCAGTAGGTGGAGATCAACGCTTTTAGCGAGTCAGGTAAATTGCAAGAATATAGCAACATATTAATCATTCGTCTATGAAATGCGAACTGGTATATCTCTAATTTTTAGTAAAGAGATTGCTTTGTAGCCTAAACTACTGTACTCCCTCGTATCGCCATTTATTAACAAACTTTTCTTTTTTTTGGACGTGGGTTACGGTTGGCGCACTTCTCGCCCGACTCCGTCCGGGGTGACAGAGGGGCGTAAGCCCGTAACCCACCCGTGACACGTTGCCTTCTTCGTTGGGCCGACAACCAGAGCAGGGTGACTTGTCGTCAGTGGTCGGCCCGACAGAATACCCCTTGAGGAGTACCCTCTCCTCAACCGACGTCCCTCCCTTCGGGGAGGCCTTCGGTTTTTCCTCGCGTTTATTAACAGACTAGAAATACATTATTGCTTTTATTTCCTAGAAAGAGCCTTGAAAACTGGCTAAGTATGCAGTAACGCTTTATAACACTTTGTGATCGCCATTCTTCCCTCGAAGCATGGCGATCATGTTATTATCCGCCCTTGCCTGAACAAGTTAATGATTAACAGTGAATGTCAATGGATGGGTAGATAGCTAGCTCACCCATATCGTATAAATTAAGCATGAAAGGTCAGGGAACAGTTGTGACACCTTTGCCAATTTAATTCAATTCCGTTTACGGCTTAGGAAAGATGTTTACGTCATATGTTTGCTTTTCATTGTGTTGATCTTTAATTTGATATCGTTGTTTTGAAATTCTGTAAAACAATATTTGTTTGCGTGTTAATGTTTTAACACGGCCTGAATTTAGATACTTAAAGTTAAGAGGCAAACCTAAATTGTAATAATAATAATAATCTTTTACTTGTATCTTTTATAATGGGTTAAATCATAAGTGTGGTGATGGAATTAGAATATTATTTATTATTTCCTATCTTCATCATGGATGTCGTAAAAGGCGATTAAGACATATAATATGCATATAAAATCTATGCAAGAGAACAAAAACTCGAAATAAAACCGTATACCAACTGACTGACTGATGGCGTAGTGGTTGAGATAGCGACCTACATTGCCAGTGTCGGGGGTTCGAATCCCATGCGGGACAACACTTTGTGCGATCCACAAATTGTTGTTCTGAGTCTGGATGTAATTTGTGTCCGTTAATTACATGTTTGTAAAGTCCCCCGCAATACAAGGATTATTTCCTTAGTGCAGGGTGTTGTCTTAAATAAATAAAAAAAAAATAGTAGATCAATTTCTCTCTCATTATGAAGAAGGCTCGTACCTAACAATATCATCATCATCATTTCAACCAATCGCCGTCTACTACTGGACGTAGGATTACCAGATCCAGGCTAATCATTTCCTGGACATTTCTGGGGCCACGAACGGAATCAGAGTTATGGTCTCTGGTCCGAGGCTAAACTAAGTAGGAATTACCTAGAACTTTGATGAAAAATAATACTTTTTTTGTAAAAATCTTTTTAATGACTTTCTTAAACTGTTGTTGCTGCGAAGTGAGCTGCTTACCCCTCCCTTCGCTCACCTCACAGCGCGAACACGCTATGTTTGGTTTGACTTAGTTTGTGAAAAAACTAGTATTTTTTCATTCCGGGACAGTAAAGTAAAATTACTGGGCACGGGACAACACGTAAAATTTCGGGACAATTCCAGAAATCCCGGCCATCTGACAACCCTAACTGGACGTAGGTTTCTCTCATATTACGCCACAGAGTGCGGTCGATCTTGTCTTCCGTGGTCGGCCCTACGGAGCATAGCTATCACCTGGTGAATTGTCATTGAGGGATTCTCATCTATTTTCGCAGTATATATTAACAGCAACTGAGATTCCCAACGTGCATGCCCAATGTGAATCTTACAGTACGAAAGTCTTGGAGTAGCCCAACTACGGCAATGAACGTCGATAGACTTATGTATGGATGGAATGGTAATAATATTACTTACTAGCAACCCGCCCTCGCTTCCTAAGTCTAAGTTACTCCTTATATACCTGGCTGTCAAATATTATCAAAATCGGTCCAGCTGTTTTGAAGATTACCTTAAACAAACAGACCGATAGACAGACAAAAAAAAAAATTAAACTGTATTTTGGGCATAGGTGTCGTTCAAATAACCGCGTGAGCATGAAAAAAGCTCAATATTTTGACATTACAAACAGACACTTCCATTTTATTTATTTATATAGATAACGTTATCCGTATCGTGACGAAGTACGAATACAATTTACCACCCCGTCTCTTGCCTGTGGACGTCGTCGAAGACAACTGAGGGATGTAATATGCGTCAAACGTCTTTGCTAGGAACATTGCTAGTTCCTATTCCCATTCCTCCAAGTCACATGACTTGGAGGGAAAAATCGATTAATAAATAATCGACTTTTATTTTTTTTTAAATAAATCGATTTGCAAATAACCGATTAATTATTTTTATTTAATAGATTATTTTTATAATTGGTTTTTTTCCAACAGGATTATTATGAACTTTTTGATGTGAAACATCTATAGGCGAGGGTGACTGTGATCGTCGCGTGGCGTTTAACGCCACGCTTTGCGGTCCCCTAATAATTAAATATTAAATAAATATTTGGATGCATATACCTACATTTTTGTAACGAAACCATGGTGCGATTTAAAATTTTGTACAACGCCATCTAGTGAACTCAAAGTAAATTGTTACTTATGATGTATATTAATGAAAATAAATGTTTATTGAATAAAAATAATAAAAGTAATATAAATATACCAGTAGGTATGGTATTTAGTTTACTTTCAGCTACGAAAACTGGAGAACCGTTTTTTTATAGGCTTTTATTAGTTTCAGGTGTATATATATTTATTTCTTTGTATATTACCAACTTCATAGGAATTGGATTTTGACTCACTTTCAACAGTCAAATTTCATTTAAAAGTTGAAAATTTAAGGAGGACCAATGACGTTAAAATTATTTAGATAGCTTGTCTTATTATCATTACAGGATTAAAAATTTCTTTATTAAATATATTGAAGCTGAGAGTTGGTCGTTAGCTCGATAAATGCCGCCCTTTCTGTTTCCTAAATCACACTCTTCGTGCGGAAAGAATGTCTGTGAACGGATGAAATCATTTCATTTTTTATAGGCTTTTATTAGTATCAGCTGTGTATTTATTTGTTTGTATGTCACCAACTCCTTAAGAATTGGATTTTGACTCACTTTAAACAGCTTGTCTTATTATCATTACAGGATTAGAGAGTTCTTTATAAAATATATTGTAGCTTAGAGTTGGTCGTTTGCTCGATAGATGTCGCTATTTCTGGTTTATAAATCGCAAATTATTTCAAGCTAGGTTTTAGAAGGTTCATTTCGTTTGTACTAAATGACGTTACCATAAATATGAGTCGTAAAGTCAATTTTAAAATAGATAATTTATTCGATACGATACCTACCAAAAAGTAGTTATTGACTAAAATATCCAATACAAAAGTATCGGTATCGAAAGAAAAGTACTCGATACCTAAAGATAAAGTAAATAAAAGTACTCGATACTTTAAACAGTACGTTACTTATCTTTCGATACAATTCATGAGTTCAGTATCGATACTTTATATTCGATACCGTGTCTCTACTCGTACAAAATAGTTTCGAGGATTCACATCTGTCAGGCGTCCTGAGCGACGGCTCACTTTTTTTTTTAGAAAATTTGAGATGATTTATTTTTTAATATAGTATGAAACTTTTCCTGACCGAATTGTGATACCGTTTTTTTTTTAGGAAATCTGAGATTTATTTTCAACTATAGAGGCAATCTGACAGTGATATTTATTTTCTATAGATATAATAGAGAACTTTAAATATAAAAAAAGCAAATACCAAAATAATCGATTATTTAGAATATAAAAAAGATCGATTCCTTTTAAATCGATTTTTTATTTTAATAATCGATTTTTAAAATTATTATTTTTCACATTCCTAGTCTATGCAAAAGTAAGAAAACTCGAAATAAAACCTTATACCAACTGCGACGCGTGATTTAGTATTATGGATGAGGCTTGTGCCCAGCAGTGGGACGTATATATTAGCCGAGAATGATGTTGACAATAAAAATGTGGTTGAAGAGATATTCTACTTAAAGTTGTGATAAAATGCGTCTTAATCGTTTACATTATATTTTTTCTGGTAGTCAAATTATTAATTCAATGATGGCTCATTGTTTCAGTGGCATAATTATGTGTTTTAATTTGCAGGGGTTTTTAGGTATATTTCTCAATATTGAGCTTGAGGTTTGTGCTCGATTAAGGACAATAAGCTAACCCACTAAACCTAACAAGACTTTAAATAACTTTATTGATCAACATAAATTAATAATTATTTATGTAATAATTTATGTAATAATTAACGAAAACTATAAAAAAAGAAACTTTTCCGTATGATGACGGAGTAAGAATACAATTCACCACCACCCTCTCCTACCGTAGGGTGTCGTAAAAGATGACTAAAGGATTAGAGTACGCATATAATATCTATGCAATAGAAGGAAAACTCAGAATTGAACCCTATAACAACCCATCTGACGAGCGTGATTTAGTAGCTCCTCCTATTATCCTTACCAACTGCTGGGATCAAGTCTCCTGTTGAGCCGAGATGATAAAAAAACCGACTTAGTACGAGTCGGAGTCGCGCACATAGGGTTCCGTACCATTACCTATAGAAATCGCATTTGTTTTATGGGAACCCCCTTTAAATATTTGTTTTTAGTATTTGTTGTTATAGCGGCAACAGAAATACATAATTTGTAAAAATTTCAACTGTCTAGCTATCGCGGTTCTTGAGATACAGCCTGGTGACAGATAGACGGATGGACAGACAGCGAAGTCTTAGTAATAGGGTCCCGTTTTTCCCCTTTGGGTACGGAACCTTACAAACGTTATTTCTAATTACTCCAATATTTATAGTTGCATGTTATAGCAGTTGAGTGAGCGCTCAAGGTTACTGGTAAATTGCAATTAATTAATCTATTCAAAACAGCGTGAGTGAAGTTAGCAAAGCGCTCTAGGTTACTAGAAAATTGCAATTAATAAGTCTATTCAAAACAGCGTGAGTTAGCAGTACAAAAATACCTAATAAAAAATAAATAAATTCTTTTATTATATGAACCTTGAATCTAGAAGCACATTAAACGGATAAAATCTCAATCGGGTGCAATTTCTTGAAGTGCAAGTGTGTTGAAGCCAAGCACACAATAGTTTACACCGCAGATATCAAGTGGAGCGAATGACGATGAATCCACACGTACAATACTACAAATTCGGGACGAGAGGAGTACCGCAGAAATAGACTCGATGGAAAATCGATATGAAAGTACTAAGCTCGTGTGCTCTTTAATTTTTTTTTTCCCAACACGCAATGCGACGTCTGATGTCTTTCTCATTCATTTTCTATGACTTCATATTTATTTAACTACTACCAGTCCAACAACATTAAATTATGAACTTAGAATAATAACGTATAGAAGGATAGTGTCCCTGTTTCGAACATTCGAAACATGAATCTAAAAATACTACATGCGTGCAGACGATTACACACGTACACACGCACACCACTATACAAATTATGAAATCAAATTATGTTTTTATTAACATAAATCGTAGAAATAATTTTAAAAGTAATGTTAAAAACCTTTTTAAGTTTTTCAAATGTGTTGTCAACACACCATTTGAATGCACAAACCGTCATAATTACCTATTTATTATTTAAGAGTTGCGTACGTACGTGCAATACAGTGACCTTGTACATTACGGAACGGTTCCAGCGTAGGCTCCATTAGGCTCCAATTGAAATGCTTAACTTTTTATGCGCGAACTTACCTTCTATACGTTATTATTCTAAGATTATGAAGCAGAAAAAGAGATTACCTTAAACAAAGCCAAGGTTTATTAGTTTTATAGATAGCTAAATATTTCATCATCTCAATCCATATACACCCCACTATAAGGCTCAGGCCTCCGCCATTATGGGAGGGAATTTGACCCACTATACCTCATTGGTCAGACATATTACATACGGGTTTCATATCGAGTTTTCCTTCTCTTGCATCGATGTTATGTGCGTATTATATCCCTTAGTCGGCTTCTACGATACACACGGGAAGGAGAGATTGGGTTGAATATTATTCTTACTCCGTCACCAAACGGAATGTCAAGTATTTAATAGAAATTATTAATATTTTGTATGGATAGGGTTTTATTTAAACAAATATGATATAACTCTAAATATAGACTTTCTCTACACATTTACGTCAGCACATAATGTAATATGCAGGCACAGGTATACGCATACACGTAAGCAAGTATGTACGCACGTACGCTTGCATGCAACCACAAATTCATATACAATTATATATACATTATCAAGGCTATAATTGCATATCAGCACCAGGTATTTAATATTAAATAACAGAATCTATTTTAGTCGCTACTTCGTCTCAATAAATGTTCGTGTTTTTCTATCAAATCAACATCTCTGTGTGGTGACGGAGTAAGAATACAATTTACCACTCCCTATCTTGCCCATTGCAGTGGTAAAAGACGACTAAGGGATGTGATCTAAATAAAAACCTATATCAACACGTCTGACCAGCTAGGGATGGGCGATCTTTTTGAAAAAGATCGATTCTTGAATCTTTTCTTTTGGACGAGCTTGTGATGATTTTTTTTTTAGGAAATTTGGAGAGTAAATATGTGATGAGCTTTTTTTTTTTAGGAAATCGAAAGTGTTAATAATCTTATAATACAGTTAAAAACATAGACATACTTAGTATCGAGTGGGCAGGAAAAATCTAACGACAATTCTCTAGGATCTCAAATCGCCATCCCTATGACCAGCATGATATAGAAAGTTCATTTCCATATTAGGAGGAGGTGCATGCCCAGCAGTTTCGTATATGAGCTGAGATGACGACGAACATGTCTTTTTTATTCTCCTTTTCTTTCATTCTTACAGTCTTTTTTTTTTGGGGTGGGCTATGGTCAGCGCACTCGCCATCCGGCTGCGTCCGGGGCGACAGAGGGACGGCGTGCGGCCCCATAACCCACCTTATCACGCTGTCTTCGTCGTTGGACCAACCTCTGGTACCGAGTTCCTTATCCTCCGTAGTCGGCCCGTTGGAATACTTTCCGAGGTACCCACTCCTCATAACGTACAGGATGTCCGTCACCGTCGAAAAAAAAATGAAAACCTACTGTTCTACGATCCGTATCAGTGCGGTATAGTAAGTCAATTTAACTCCTAAGAATAAGATTAAGGCAGGAGGCTCATGAGAGGCAATGAAATGTGTATCAGCTGATGTGAATGAAATACTAAAAGAAACTAAAAGATTTGATTAAGAATATAGTAAAAGATTTGATTAAGAATACTAAAAGATTTGATTAAGAATACTAAAAAATTTGATTAAGAATACTAAAAGATTTGATTAAGAATACTAAAAGATTTGATTAAGAATACTAAAAAATTTGATTAAGAATACTAAAAGATTTGATTAAGAATACTAAAAGATTTGATTAAGAATACTAAAAAATTTGATGTTTATATTAATTTTTATTTTCATATTAATTTTATCAATGGCTACTACGGCTATAGGATTTCTATTTATACATACAATCTGTAAAAGATTTACTGTTTTCACAAGAAAATAAAGATGTTTTCTATGACGACGAAGAAGGTAAACTCGAAATAAAACAGTGAATCCTTCTGGCTGGTGTTTATTGATAGAAGATGAGTTTCTCACCGTTGTAAGGCCGTAAAAGATATACGTACCGTATCTATTAGAAGTCAAAAATATATATCAAAAAGTCATTTAAAATTCTTGAAATTAATAAATCGCTGTATTAGTTTGCATCGTTAAGAAATATAATTAATTATTTAATTTTAAACTTAGTCACGTTCAGTTACAATCCAATTGGAAGCTACTAAGAACGCATCGACTGAATTCTGAAGTTGTAGTTCATGAGGGAGTTGCTTAGCAAGTCATTAATCAAACAGCTTGGTACGAATCAATCATCGGCCTTTACTCGAGGCTCAATTTCGCGTTATTGGCTAGACTATAGATATTTTTATTTTAATCTCATCATTTCAACTCTGCTTATGTATATGTACCACTGTTGGGCTCAGGCGCTCTTCATAATGGGAGTGGAATTGACCAAACTATACCGCGCTGGTCAGACGAGTTGATATTTTTTTTTATATGTGGGCTATGGTAAGCGCGCACGCGGTCCATTACATCCGAGGCGACAAAAGGACGACGCGCGGGCCCATAGCCCACCCGTATCCACGTCATCTTCGTCGTTGGACCGACCACCTGAGCAGGGTGACTTGTCGTCAGTGGTCGGCTCGACGGAATACCCTTTCGGGTACCCTCACCTCTCAACGTCCCCGTCCTGATACGTCGATCGCCGTCCCGCGGTCAGCCTTTCTGTGGGTGACGGACTAAATTCCCTGGTCCGGTCACCTGCGGCCTCGGCTAGGGCGGCATCAGGCGCAGGTACTTGCGCCTGCACCGCCTGAGTCGCCGGCGGCGGAACTTGTCGCCGAAGAGGAGCTCTTCTCGCGCACGATCCGCCGCCTCCTTCCGTGAGATTACGGCCTCACAGAAGGCGGCGACCGCGTCCCAGTTCCTGACGCTATCTGAGCATCTCCCTGGCGACGGTCGGCAGCTTCAGGTCAGCACCGATAATCGCGACGAGTTCACGGCGCTCCCCCGCCCACGCGGCACACACCTCGAGCGTGTGCTGCGCCGTGTCCTACTCATACTCATACTCCTGCGCCGTGTCCTCGTCGCAACTGCAGTGGTGGCAGGACGGTGTGCTCTCCCTCCTGACAATCTTGTGCAGGTACTTGGCGAAGCAACCGTGCCCCGTCAGCACCTGCACCAGTCGGAAGGAAAGCACCCCGTGCGTCCGCTCCAACCACTCTATCGGTATCGGCCTCGATGGTCCTGACACCGTACTGAGGCCTCTCCAGCCGGACTGCCCAACGGTCAATGACGTCTCGGCGGGCGTCGACCCGCCAGGCGGTGATCTCCTTGATTGAGACCATGCCGCCGCGGGCGTGCGTCTCCGACACCCACTGGTAAATTCCGGCGAGCATCTCTGCTTCCAGGTCCCACGGGAGAGTTCCGGCCAGGAGGCACGCTGCCTCCGTCGCCACCCTGCGGTAACCGCGTATGGCTCTGATCGCCATGGACCAGTCAGGGACCCCGCCCCCACCGGTGCGCCGTACTGGGCCATCGACCGGATCACCCCCGCGTACAGCCGTCGGCACCTAGCGCTGGGTCCGCCCACATACGGCATCAGCCACGAAAGGGCGGACGCCGCGCCGACAAGCCGGAGAACAAGTCGACGGAAATGCTCCCGGAACCACCAATGTCCGTCGAGCACCAGGCCCAAGTACTTCATGTGGGCCTGGATGCTGATGGTAGACGAGTTGGTATAGGTTTTATTTCGAGCGAAAGGAGATGGCGGAGCATGTCAAGGATTTTTTCTGATCCAATTCGCCGCCGGCGTGCGGGGTGGCGTGGGCGTACTTACATGCGCCTGATGCTTTTCTAGCCAAGTCTGCCGGAAAAAGACCCGGGATTGTCGCCACTCGTAAGTCAGCCAATCGTGAGGATCGACGACCCATATTTGCGGGGTCGTCGCTCTAGAGTAGGTGCCCACCAAGGCAAGCCGCTAAAGGACCATAGAAGACAGTGAGACCATGTTGCCCCGGACAGCTGAGTATATCCCTTAATTGTCTTTTACGACATCCGCGGGTAAGATAGGGAGTCATCATCATCTTTCTCTTATCCCAATTACTTGGGGTCGACGCAATATGTCATCTGTTTTGACATATTGCAAAAAGTTTCGGCAATGACTTTTATAACCGGCCGCCTGACTGACGTCAACCCTTCTTGGGAATGTAATCGTTGACCCAAATGGTACCAGATGGAGTTGGTCCGGGTCAATCTAGGGCTCTTAGTCGTAAGATAGGGAGTGGTGAACTGTATTCTTATTCCGCCACCACACGGAATTTTACTCTATATAGGTACAATTATAGTAGGTAACTAACTAGTGGCCGGCGTGTGGTCGAAATTCGGCCATAATTCATTTTAATAAATTTTTCTGCTACACAATTTTCTTTAATTTTATTTATGTATAATTGTAAATTGAGCAAGCTGTATTTCACTAATAACTAATATATAAGAACAAATCTTTAGTAGACATTGTCATCATAATTATGATTGTTTGACATTCAGTTCGACCAGAGATTTTAACCGTAAACAAAAGTCTATAAGCATTGCTACCCAACACACTCACACAAACGTGTGTGTGTGTGTATGTGTGTGTAGCGATTGCGTTGTAGTGTGCGTAATGCCTTTTTTAATGAAATTAATGTATTTCTAATCCATTATTATATGAAATTTCACTTTTATGCACTTTTCCTCATTATATACTTCAACTGTGCCAAATTTCATACTTGTCTATCCACGTAATTTTCGTAAAAGGGGTACAAAGTTTTTGCTTCACGTATTTATATATAGATACTTTTGAATAGCCTTTTATAGTAGTGGCATAATTGTGTTACTTATGACTTCCTTTGAGACGCTATTATTTTTTCTCTCGTTAACGATACTCCGTGCAGTAGGTCGTCACTCAGACCATTACGGTGTTCGTGCTTTTAATTGCTGTATTTAAAGTTGGTATTTAGTCTTAAATAATATCATCTCACCGCATATACGCCCAACTACTGGGCTCTAGTCTCCGTACTAGGAGAGATACTGACCTACTATATCACGCTGGTTAGACCAAATAGTACAGGGTTTTATTCCGAGTTTTTCTTCTCTTGCATATATGTTATTTGCATATTATATCCCTCAGTCGTCTTTTAAATCTACGGACAAGATAGGGAGTGGTGAGATGTATTTTTACTCCTTCACCACGCCGATTAAATGATATACTAAAAGAATATTAATAGGCAAATGAAAGATTAAGTACTATCTTAATTTGATGAATGCCATCTAGTTATGTATCTAGTATTTATTCTTACTATAGACATATAATTCTATAAAAAAGGAATCCGTCGCTCAGGACGTCTGGCAGATGTGAAACATCGAAATGATTTTGTACAAGTATATATATGCATAAAAGAATAGATTACGACAGGAACTAACATGGCATACAGTATTAATAAAATATTACGATTTATTTCCACTAGATGGCGTTGTACAAAATTCTAAAACAGGTTATGATTTCGTTACACAAAGGTACATATCCAAGCATGGCGTTAACGCCACGCCAATGATCAGGTTCACCCTCGCCTATAGACACCATTTCGTCCCACATTTTGGTATAAATTTATTGCCAGTATAAGAAGAATGTATAGAATCATTTTTAATCCGCAAAGTAGTTTTATTTATAATATGTAATACTCGCGTAAACATCAGAAATCATTTCTACAATAGTGTTGCAATAACAGCGGCTACGAAAACTACCAACCCTTAAATTGCTCGTGGGTGTCGTAAAAGACGACTAAGAGATACAATTAGGACTGTTGATATTTTTAAAAATATCGTTTGTTCGATATATTGATATTTCTAAATATATCAATATCGGGGTTCGATGTATCGAAGAAAAATATCGATATTTTTGCGCATGACCACTTTTTAGTTTCGCGCTCATTGCAAGGTTTCCGTGATGAGCTTTTTTTTTTAGAATAATTCTAGATGTAGATGTTAACTTATCGTCAATTTCATGCCACCATTTTTATAGCAGATCAAATTTACGGTGATTTTGTAAAATGCATATTTTACAAAAAAAGTTTATCTTTTTACACCAAATTTATCCAAATAAATATCGACGTTCGATACTTACTTTTTAGTATCGAACTATCGATATATCGTCCAAAAAAATATCGTTGTTAAATATCGATATTTTTTTAAAATAATACCGATATTTCGATATATTATCAACAGCCCTAGATACAATATGCATACAATGAAAGAAAGGAAAACTCTAAGTAAAACTCTATGCCAACATGTCTGACTAGCGTGACATACTCCTATTGTGGAGGATGACCTAGCCCAGCAGTGGGACGTATATGAGGCGATATGACATGATGAAATAAAAAAAATAAGAACAAATGACTGAAAAAAATATAATGGGGTGGAGAATTGTACATTTACTCAATCATCACACATACAATTTTTTTAATTTAGTCCATCAATAAACAACAACTAATAAAAATTAAAAAAACACCAATTATTACTTTTTGAATCTTTGATGTGAACTTACGAAAAATAGTAAACAATAAAAAGAACAAAAAATTTAAATTATCATGGCATTTATAGCCTTCTAAGGTACGATGTTTTCCTTTACAGTTACGTTTATTATTATTCTCACTTTACATTATTCATTTACATCAAATAAAATATTAATATTCAATAGCTAAGGTTTAACACGGACCGTAATATGTAACAGTGCTTACGATAAGTTGACTAAGTAATCACAAATATGTGTAATCGGAATCCCTATCCCTTTGTGGTTAAATGACATGAGCGTCAAATAATTTATATGTATGTGCTGCTTATATTCTACCAATATAGTAGGTATTAGTAGATTATAAACAGCTTATATTCTACCAATACAGTAAGTATTGGTAGAATATTAGCAGCTCATATTCTACCAATACAGTAGGTATTGGTAGAATATAAGCAGCTTATATTCTAATATGGTAGGTATTGGTAGAATATAAGGCACTTATATTCTATCAATATAGTAGGTATTGGTAGAATATAAGCCGATTATATGCTACCAATATAGTAAGTCTTTGGTAAAATATAAGCAGCAAATATAATAAAAAAAAATAACTTTGTTGCCTAACGCATACAGTGGTTTATGAAACAATTATGAATTTAATTTAATCATCACCATCTTCATCCTGCTCCTATTACATTTATTTGTGGTTGACACAATATGTAAATTTCTGCCATTTTGGCAAAAGATTTAAGACCAAGTGGCTCACGATAATTCTTTATCATTTCAGCTCATATACGTCCCACTGTTGGGCTCGAGCCTTCTCCACAATAGAAGGGAGACCGACCCTACACGATACACCCTGTTGGTGAGACAGATTGGTGTAGTGTAGGGTTTTATTTTGAGTTTGCCTTCTTTTGCATAGGTGTTATATGCGAATTACATAGTCGTCTCTTACATAGTAATTAGTCGTCTTTTTCAACATCCACGGGCAAGATAGAGAGTTGTGAATTGTATTCTTGTATTATTTTACTTTATTATTATTATCTTTATTTAATCTTCTAACGTCCTAATACATTTTTAAATGTATAATGAAATAGAATGTTAAAATTCACTTGAATAATTTAAAATTGACCTTAATCCACCGGCAGCGAATAGAAGGGCCAAGGTCTCGATGGTTAGGGCTACAAAGATAGAAACTTCCTCACGATGCACGCCTTGTCCAGTAACATCACCTTCTGCATCAGACCCCAAATCCAACTACCTAATGCGAGCTTCTTTAGATGTTGATCGAGGCTCTTGGCTATTAAACTGTTGGTCCAAATGGCCACATTTTCGCGGAACTTCATTATTAATTAACAAAGATGATGCATCCTGTGCGATGTCAACAGCATGTGGACTTTTTTGTCCAGGGTATCTAATTCCGTTCGAGTCCACTTGAGTATGCCAAAAGAGTATATCAAAATCCACTTGACCTAGGCGTTGTAGCCACGAACCTTATTGCCGCTCAATAAAAAACTATTTAAAACCTTCTTCAGATGGCCAAAGAAGCATTCTCGCAACGCTTGTTTCATGTCCGCTTCATTGATGTTCAAAGCTTGTGACATACTAAAGTATTTATAGATATTAGTCACGCGAAGTAGTCTAAATTCTAGAGTATTGAAGAATTGACCTTTACCAACTGCCACTATCTCTTCCTGCTGTACATGCATAATAGTAGACTAATCTCAGTAAATTTTAGTAACTCTACGAATTGTGTGTTACTGAAATAATAAAGTAATTTCAGGGCATCCATGTAAAGCAGATGAGATATTATGTGAGCACCTCTTCGTAATCTGGCCCTGAATGCTTTAGTAACGTACTGAGAGGATTCATTATTAGGCAGAACCAATGAGGACTCAAACAGTCGATGTGTTACATGTATTCACTTGAATACATGTAACACATCGTCTATACATCACATTTCATCTATACAAACAAATAAAATTGAAGTGTCTGTTTGTCATGTCAAAATAGTAGGTATTTTTCATGCTCACACGGTTATTTGCGCGATACCTATGCCTAAAACCAGTTTAAACATTTTTGCCTGTCTGTTTATTTCGGATAATCTTCAAAACGGCTGGATCGATTTTGATAGGCTATTAATCCTCTCAGAAAAACCCTATAAAATTTTGCCCGATCCGGGATTAAAACCCGAGGTCATATTTACGGAGATATTGCAAATTTAAAATGAGGGAGAAAAGCGAAGCGAGGGCGGGTTGCTAGTTTAAAATATTAGGATTGATATTTTCTTTATATAATTACTAGGAACCCGCCCTGGCTTCGCGTCGGCTTCAGACGTCTTACCCGCGCAGTGCCCATTCTCATGGGAATACCGGAATAAAATATAACCTATGTTACTCCCTGATATTATTAGCTTTCCATTGGTGAAAGAATTTTTGAAATCGGTTCGGTAGTTTAAGCGTAAAAATGTAACAAACAATCAAACAAATATACTTTCGCATTTATAATATTAGTAAGGATTAATTTCACATATTTAATGCAAACATTATTCGTCAAGTTCTCGATTAGAATTGTGAAAGTTTTCTCGTTTATATTTAAAAATGGTTTGATATTAAAACGGAGCGTATATATGGAACAAAAGTTCCCGCTCAAATCGAAAGTTACCTTTGTTGTGACTTCAAATTATTTTTCATCTCTCGCAACCTAATCTTCACTGTCCTAAATATGAAATGACGAATTTAAATTACTAAATACGTATATTAAAAATTGTATTCAGCATATATCATTTCAATTAAAATACTGCTGTGTTCGAACCTCCTCCATAATAGGAGGAAAATTTACCTTTTACCTTACTATATTATTATTCCGCGTGGTGACGGAGTAAAAATACCATTCACCACCCTGTGGGTATCTTACAAGATGACTAAGGCATTATATATGCCTATAACATCTATACAAGAGAAGGAAAAATCGAAACAAAACCCTATACCAACACGTCTGACCAGCATGGTATAGTAGGTTAATTTACTTCATATTATGGAGGAAGCTCAAGCCCAGCAATGGAAGGTATAGGAGCTGAAATGATGATGATGACCTTACTATACCATACTGCTCAGATAGGTAGGTAGAGGTTTTATTACGAATTTTTCGTCTCTTGCATAGATGTTGTGTTTTATTTATTAAGTTATATTTCACTATGTTTTTTGATGTGTATTTTACCATGTTTGCTAAATACATATATTTATTTTTATACTATTCATATCATCCAATATTTTTTAAATTTTGACAATAAAAATATGTATGTATACAGCGTGTCGTGGCGGCCCGTACTCAATAAATGGTTTTACCTGAAAACCAGCGCTATAATACTTCTGTGCTAACAGCTTATGCTGACGTGGAACCTTTTTGGTGTACTACGGTATTGTTGTTGTTCTTTTTCTTTAATATTATTGTGTTTCTTAATGTTGTATAATATAATAGCTGTTAATTGATTGTTTTACTCTTAGAAAATAATGCTGTAGAACCCAAATAAATAATTTTCTTTCTTTCTTTATGTTAGATGCGTATTATATCCTATAGTCGTCTTTTACGACATTCACGGCAAGATAGCGTGTAGTAAATTGTAGTCTTATTCCGTTACCACACGGATAAGAAATGTATAATAATCAGTAATTATAATTTTGCATTTAATCCTTAAATACCAAAGCTGCCCATAATGTTTGACCTCGTAACTAATATCCAATTCCATAAAGTAAAGCTGATCACGTTTACAACCAACTGAGATAATCTAAACTTCACAGAATTTTATGCAAATTTATGCTTGATCTATTTACTTTGGTGTACCTTTCTATCTACATTTAATACTAACAAATTCTGGCGATTTTACCCGCATATTTCACGTCGCTATGAGGATAAAATATATCCTATTTTACTCACTGATGATGTAATTTTTCTTATGGTGACGAAATAAAAATACAATTCACCATCCCCTGTCTTGCCCATGGGTGCTAAACAACTAAGCTATTAAATATCCGAATAAAATCAATGCAAGAGAAGTAAAAACTCGAAATATAACCCTATACCAACACATCTGACCAGCGTGGTGTAGGTAATTTCCCCCCTATTGTGGAGGAGACTGGAGCTCAGCAGCACGTCCCGTATATGAGTTGAAATGTATGTAGCGTTCGATTGGTAAAATTTTTAAAATTGGATTTGTGGTTTATTAGTGATACTATAACAAACTCATATTCGCATTTCTAATATTTTTTGAAATAGAAATAAGGAAGGGAGATCCACCACTTTCCTACGGTTAATCAATATAACGTACACCACAATGGAATGGAAGGAAAACGGGATAGAAAATATTCTAATACAATCAATTTTCTAATATTGGGATAAATATTTGTTATTATCTCCCACGCAAAAATTGTATAGCTAGTGTACAGTTTTGTTTTTTCTATTGTATTCTTGAACTTTTCTTGGCCCTAATCAACAAAATAATCGATTTTTTCTATGTCCTTGCCAGCTTAATTCTGTATTATATGACGGTGCGTACAAGGAGCTTTGTTAATTGGTAATCGCAGCGTGTCATGGACACGCTACGCAATGAAACCGGGATTAACGAGAAGGATGACTATGAAACTCAAATTAAAATAATTTAGTTGGTGTAAAACTTGAAAGGACATTAATATTTTGATCATTTATAACATTTTCGGTATATTGTCTCTATCTAATAATTTTCCAACGGATAAGATCTCGGCTTTGCCTGAGCAAAGCCTAATTGAAGCTTAGGGGCTCTATTTTTTTTTAATATTATTACATAATTGAAAAATAATCGTAGCTCTTTATAATAAATTAAATGACAATGTACTCAAAATCTTTTATGACTTATATAAATATAAATTTTATAATCTTTATTAACAAAATTTAGTGGTGATAGTTCTAACTTTATTAAACACGGACAGCATTTTAGTTTTCCTCTTATAAAAGAGGATATATAAACGTCTTTTATTTTTTAGAAACGTCTGGATTTCGTCGATTTGACCTATGGACTAAAACCATGACCAAGCAAAGAGCTGACGCCACTGTGAAGATAGATCCTTGAATGTACCGAGTACGGTAAATTATGGGGTAATATTAGCTTTCCTGTATCTGAGGCACGACTAATTTCAATATATCCCGTCGAAAAATCTTTTTACCTTCGTCTACCTTCGCCGATCTTCGGTTTCAACTAAAAGCCGTTGAGTGGAGGATGGGATACCATATAAAATAACAACAAAAAAAGTTGTTTACAGATCATTTTTCTGAGGTGTCCTTTGTATCCTTGTAATGCGGAAAAAGAATATAATTTACCACCCTTTCTCATGCACGTAGCTGTAGTAAAAGACTACATATATGTAGTACGCATATATCTATGCAAGAGAAGGAAAAATCGAAATAAAAACCCTATACCAACACCTCTGATCAGCGTGGTATAGTAGTTCAATTTCTTTCCTCTTGCGAAAGAAGCTCGAGCCCAACAGTGGAGCGTATGAACTGAGATGATGATGATGATGGCGATTTGTATGTGGTAATGCCGTAAGAATACGATTCACTACCCGTTACGGTGCCCATGGCTCGGTACAACACTATGCTTCCATGAAACATTTTTCATCTGATCTCCCAACGAATAATAATATTCTAAAATATATAGACAAGACGCGTGATAGGATGGAAACTGAATACCCATAGCCATTATCACAGATGCTCATGTCAGCCACAATGGATTACCTAGCATACTTTTCTAGACATGGTTTTCGTATATTTTTGACAACGTTTTTAGACCCCTCACAGTACTGAAATTGACCTGCACTGGTCAAAAGGATAGGATTTCCTGTGATGTTATTTGCATACATCGTAGTAGTCTTTAATAAATGCTCACAAAAAAGGGAATTGGCATCCTTTGCATGTTATAGAAACACAAATTCGAACCCAAGATATCTGTATAGCAATCTACTAGACTCTTATTCGGCCAAAGCTGCACATATAAATTTTAATTAAATTCTCAGAAAGGGCGAAAGGCACAAAGCACTGAACTTTGATTTTAGGGTCGTCGGTTGGAATACTTTACAGTATCCATAATCACGCTTGGCTAGTTCTAACATTGACATAGAACATTATGTCATAGATTCAACCCTTTATTCCCAAAATAGAATATCACATCATATGCATCTACATTTCATAATGTAGTATTCGATCTTAATTAGTACTTATAAATACATTTTAATAATAATACATGTGTGTATGCACCACCCACATGTTGTGGGTGGTGGGTCGACTCGCTTTTATATTTTTAAATACTTTTTATATATTGTATTTAAAAATGTAATTTTTTTTTTTGGACTAATCCCACCACATATTCCCACCACTGTAACTCCTGTAAGCCAGGATCCACAATGGTCTCCGTATAAGACACTGAGGTTTGACCCTCAGGAAGTCCCGGGAATCGCTTTTGTCTTGGGACCAGCAACAAATTTAATTAGAAAAGAAAAACAGGAGGAGTTGATTCCACTTCCCTCCTATGCAAAGCGGGAGACATGAAGCAAAGTTGGCCAATAAGTCAGAAAATAAGAATTTGTATAACTACGTGAAACGCAGTGGTACAGCACCACGGATTGGACAGAGCTTAATGGACCTATTTGTGAGCTTTAGGTTTGGTTACAATAGTAGGTATGGCAAAAGCGCCTAAACGCACGGAAATTTTCTCGAGTTTCTACTGGATCCGAATAGTATTTTACCCCAGACGTGACATGCATATTAAAAATGTAATAGGTAGTTTTTATACATTAAATAAAGACAATAATTACTCACCTCTTCCATAAAATAGGTAATACCTCTAAACCAAGTAGCTATAGACGGATAACGTGTTGGCCATCATATATGTCTAAAAGCTTCTTACATATTATATTCTGAGAAACAAAATTGCTAAACAAATTCCTTTGAATTCGGTTATATCTGTTTCTCAGAGTAAATGTAATGTGGTAGGTACTAAGGAACTCCTCCTAATTGAAACGACGATTAGTCAAAAAGTTCGCTGCAACCAAGAAGATCTGTAGCCACGTTAGATGAAATGATAGATAAATAGATAAAAATAAGTAAGAGAGTTGTGCAAAATTAATTCAACTCTATGCACCTTCTTGAAATCTTGCATAGGGTAATGCAAAACAGTTCTTAGGTATCCAACGCACCAATTGAATTAAGGGAGTAGTGAACTAATATATAAATTATGTAATATTATATAATATGGTGTACTCTTTATGAAAAAGACATAAGGTACCCTCATCATCATCATCGCAGCCCACATACGTCCCACTATTGGACTCGGGCCTCCTCCGCAATGGGGGGAATTTGACCTACTATACCATGCTGGTCAGACCAGCTGGTATAGGGTTTTATCCGAGTTTTCCTTCTCTTGCAACAATGTTATGTGCATATTATATCCCTTAGTCATCTTTTACGATATCCACGGGCAAGATAGGGAGTGGTGAATTGTATTCTTACTCTGTCACCACACGATCGAAATTCGTTAACGAAATTCTAATTATAGCTAAATTTTCAATTTCAATTTAATCATATGTCTACAGCAGACTGCAACATTACGGTCGCAACTTCAACTGGTTAATTAACTTTTAAATAATACTTAATTATTATTCGTAAGCTGTCACAAACGAATCTATGTTTTTCCGAGTAAGATGCCCGACGAGGTTATATAATAAAATAAGGTACCCTACATCGAGAAAATTTTATAGGGTTTTGTTCAGCATAATACGCGCACAAAGCCGTGAACGTATGAAATATTAATGTTTCTTGCTGTATAACAGCTTAATGCATTTTATGATTTTCTAATATTATAAATTTTCAATTTGTCGTGATTAACTTGTTGCAATCACATTCATTAATCGATCTTACATCTATCTGCGATTTGATGCTACAAGATATTCCAATACCTTAATATTCTTAAAATGTAATTACCTAATTCGTTAACATGTACGAATATTCACGATACTATAGAAGTATTAGTCGAATTTTACTCTTAAGACTCCCGAGACTACTTATAAGACTCCCGAGAAAAATTGATTAATTTCGTCACATGCTTTACTAAATACTAAATTATACATAAATACATTGTAAAATATTTTCTTTATTAAAGAAATTCTAATTATAATTAAATTTTCAATTTCAATTTAATAAAATGTCAACAGCAGAGTGCAACAATACGGAAAGGTCACAACTGAACTGGTTAATTAACTTTAAAATAAGACTTAATGATTATTCTTAAGCTGTCACAAACAAATCCATGTTTTTCCGAGTGAGATGCCGGACTACAAATTATTTAGTATTTTTATCAAGATTGTACTCGTTAATACGTTTTCATTAATCTATTTTTAATCTTTCTAATAATGACTGAGATTATCATTAGGTTTACATGTGTTTTGACGGATTAAAAATTTAAAATATTCTCAATTATTGACCACTCGTTTGGCGATGGAGTAATAATACAACTCACCACCCCCTTTCTTGGCCATGGATATCGTAAAAGACGTCTAAGGAATATAATATGCAGATAACATCGATCAAGAGAAGGAAAATTCGAAATGAAACTCTATGTTAGCTCGTCTGACACGTTTTAGTGTAGTAAAAAGATTATTAATGTTTACAAATTCCTGCCACAATGGAAGAGGACCGAGTCCAACAATGAGACGTATATGGGCTGAGATAATGATGAATGAACAATCGGATAACATTAATGAAAAGAAGTGAAAACAAGAAATAAAACATTCCTCATCTATCTCGTAGGGATGCAAACAATACATCGATGTTTCTGAAACATCGATGTTTCAATAGAAAAACATCAATACTTGTTATCGATGTTCACTATTGTAAAACATCGATGTTATTTTATACGATGTTTTGACATCTATGTTTTGGCCTACATGATTTAATTTGCATGCTTGATTTTAAAATGTATGGTACTTTTAGCAGAGCCTGCGTGAGAGGTTAGTTCAGGAGAGGGCAGTTACTAAATAACTTAAAAAAAGCTCATCACGCAAATGTTAGTGTTTCATGTAAAAAACATGCTTGCATAAAAAAAAGATCAGCGCATTCCCGCAAGAAAAGTATCTGTTACTTTATAGACCTTTAAAAAAACATCGATGTTTTCAGGGCGATGTTTTTTTGTACACCAATGTTTGTTCGGAAACATCGATGTTCTTGGTTTCGATATTTGTATCCCTACTATCTCGCCAATGTGGTAGAATAATGTCAATTTGCTCTTCTCATGTAATGTCTTAATGTTAATCTTGTATCTGACAATAGTATGTATATGGGTTGAGAAGGATAAGATGGCGAAAATTTCGTAAATTAAAATGTAAAGATAACGTAATGATAATTAATTTGAATTTTTTAATTATTAACAACCGTGTGATGGAGTAAGAATACTATTCACCACCCTCGTGCCTGCCGCGGGCCGTAAGGGCGACTAAGGGATTATATGTAGCTAATATATAGAAGGAAAACTTGAAGTAAAACCCTGTACCAACACTTCTGACCAGCGTGGTATAGTAGATCAATTTCCTTCCTACTTTGAAGGAGGCTCGAGCCCAACAGTGGGACATATATGATCTAAAATGATGAATGATCATGATGTTTAATTATTAATAAACGCGCGATGATGGAGTAGGAATACACCACCTACTCTCTTGCCCCTGAATGTCATAAAGGACGACTAAGGGATCATAATATGCAAATATCATCAATGAAAGAGAAGAAAAACTTGAAATAAAACCTTTCCAAAAAGCCCCAATTGTGATCAGTTAGATCAATTCCCCTTCTATTGTGGAGGAGGCTCAAGCCCAGCCATGGGACGTATAATAGCTGTGATGATGAAGATAATGAAATATTAATAAGTGCTGTTATCATCTGTCCATATTTCATTTACTCGGCATTCGGTGCTACATGTTTTTCTCTTCTAGAAACTGCTGTGATTCTTCACCGCTGCGCTCATTTTCTTTCTCTTCATATTATCCCACGCAATGTCATTTCATTTTTCTTTACTTCTACAGCATAATGCGGAATATCTAGTACTATTACAGCAGTTTAGCCTTCATCTTATTATATGTTCAATATCAGATTGACCGGAATATTTTTGTCGAATTTATTTAGATATATATTAATAAAAAATAAATAATGAAACATATATAAAAAATTACAAAAAGAGAATAATAATAACACCGAGATTCGAACCGATGCTGTTTGAATGCCAAAAAAACCAAAATTAGAACCGGTCAACATCCCAACTGAGCTATCGTAACTCATGACGTTGACAACGAAATTTGAAATCATATTCTTTTAAAATTTAATGTCATCGTATTGTTTTGCTAAAACACGGACAAAATAACATTTTCTATAAATAAACCTAGCTAGATCGATTTTTTGGACCCGAAACCTCTAGTATGCCAAGTTTCAACAAAATCGTTGGAGCTGTTTCCGAGATCCTGAATATATATATATACAAGAATTGCTCAATTAAAGATATAAGATATCATGACAGAACTTAAAATTGTTTAATTACTAATTATAAGACTTCTTCTAATGTTAATTTATACTTTAATCTCATGTCATATACGTCTCAGTGCTGGGCTCGGGGCTCCTATATTTTGGGAGGGAAATTAACCTATCATACCACGCTGGTCAGATGTGTTGGCATAGACTTTTGTTACGAGGTTTTGTTCTTTTGCGTAGATGTTATAAATATTATTTCCCTTCTTCTTCGTCTTTTACGCCACTCACGCGCAAGAGAGGAGGTAGGTAATTGTATTCATATTACGTCACCACACAGAAAATCTTATGAATATACGTTTCTTATATTAAAAAATTCGGCCAAGTGTGAGTCGGACTCGCGCACGAAGGGTTCCGTACCATTTACTAGGTAAACAAGTGCCTTCCTATTGTCATTATCGATATTCAGCAAAAAATTCAAGTTTGTTGTAAGGGGGGCTCCCTTAAATATTTATTTTATTTTTAGTATTTTTTTTTATAGCGGCAATAGAAATACATCATCTGTGAAAATTTCAACTGTCTAGCTATCACCGTGCTTGAGATACAGCCTGGTGACGGACGGACGGACGGACGGACAGCGAAGTCTCAGTAATAGGGTCCCGTTTTTACCCTTTGGATACGGAACCCTAAAAAGCAGTGCGAACAAGTAATGAAATCGTATGCTAACTGTCATCTAGATATCCATAAGTGGGACAAAAAAATCTATGAAAATAAATCAAGACAAAGGCGTGCTCCGTAATCTACACATCAATAAATACGACAGGTTTAGACGAATCTTACAAAAATGTTTATCTCTTTTCAATGTAGATAGATTCGAAGATTTTTTATCAAATACTAGCTAACCCAAAAAACGTTGTTCTGTTCAAATCTAAAAAAAATGTACAAAGTCCTTAAAATTGCTCGCAGCGCCACCTACCGGGCTCAAATATTAAACAAAACCATTTTCGAACCCACTTGAACACACACAAAGAATTTCATCAACATCAGTCGTTTAGAAGGATTGCAATTACAAACACACGAACAGAAGATTTATATATACACGGCTGACCCAACAGACGTTGTTCTGTTCAAATAAAATAAAAGCAGCAGCACCTACCGGATCCAATTGTGAATCTAAACCATCCTCGAACCTCCTTCAACATATACAAAAAAATTCATCAACATCGGTCCAGCCGTTTAGGACGAGTTCAGTGACACACAATAAAGCTATAAAGATTAAAATATACCGTGGTTATTTACAACTATACGATGCAATCTAAAGAGACGAGGCAAAGAATAGTATATAGATTAAAAGCTTTCAAAAGATTAACTGAGGCAGACCTCCGTCTGACCATTTCATTAAAACTCCTCCCGCCTTTGCGTCCTAATTACGTTTAAAACAAAAATCATTACGTAACTCAATTAAATGAACGTTATGACACGTGTGGCTTATCCTAATGTTAGGATTTATTAAAAGGTCACCTTTTAAACTATGAATATTTTAAAATGAACAACTCGATTGAAATGTTAGAATATAAATACTCTGTAAATAAAACTACTTTACAGATTTTATTGCGTTTGTATTTGATTTTTGATTGCCTGACGTTTCGAACAATTTACAGACTTCATGGTCACGGGCGGACGGACGCCCGTGGCCAAGAAAGCTGTAAAGTCCGTAAAGTAGTTTTATTTACAACTAGAAACTCGTTTCGATCGGTTTCAGTCGCCTTACCCGCGTAGTTCCCGTTCCCGTGGTAATACCGGGATAACATATAGCCTATATTACTCAGGGATAATGTAGCATTCTAATGGTGAAAGAATTTTTAAAATCGGTTCAGTACTTTTTGAGCTAATTCGTTACAAACATACATACAAATCTTTCCTCTTTATAATATTAGTAGGTATAGATGTGTAATACTCGCGTAAACATCAGATCTTATTATATAAATGCTCGTTTACAAAACGTAGTTACTCGATTCATAATCTCAGACTATATAATGTCTCGCCGTTGGGTTTGAGCCTCCTCTAATATGAGTGGGAAATTGACCTACTAATACCACGCTGGTCAGACGTATTGGCATAGGATTTTGTGATTTCTGATCTTTACGAGGTTACACATTGTAAATAAAACTATTTTACGGATTTTATCGTGGTTGTATTTGATTGATCTTAGTCCGCCCGTGACCATGAACGCTGTAAAGTGTTCGAAACGTCGGGCAATCAAAAAACAAATTAAAAAAAAAACAAATCAAAGAAACGCCAAAAAATCCATAAAATTGTTTTATTTACAATAAAATTTTATGTTGAGTTGTTATTCTCTTGCATAGATGTTAAATGCATATTATCCCTTAGTTGTCTATTGCGACACCCATTGGGAAGAGGTGGGGAATTGTATTCTTATTCCGTCATAAAGTTATTCGATTAGCGACGGGTCGATCCATCTTTGTTGTGTTTCAATTTTCTGCTTCATTCTCTAAAATATTATTATTTGTTTGTTTCAGATTACAAAAGGGATCAATAGTTAATCTTAAAATTATAAATTAAATAGTCTAATAATAAATCAAGCACGACGAATCGCATTCAATCGATATTTCAATTGCGCATTAGATAGTTTATTAAATATTTATAGTGTAGGTTCACAAGTGCTAAATTGCTCGTCTATTTCGTGTTTGCGTTCGATGCGTGTGTGTTTTGTTAGTCGCGTACAACGTCAAAAGGCGTGAGTGGATCGCGCGCAAGTGCGCGTTGGATCGCCAAGATTGAGGTGGTGGCTGGACGTGGCTGGGGCAGGCGGTCGCGCGTGCGCCCTTTGCACGCGTTGAGCCGCGCGGCCGGTATGCTGGCTTCGCAGCGCTCGCAGTCCTGCAACGAAGAGGGCGCGTTCTTCG
The DNA here is from genome assembly GCA_032191425.1 of Lymantria dispar. Lineage (NCBI taxonomy): Eukaryota > Metazoa > Arthropoda > Insecta > Lepidoptera > Erebidae > Lymantria > Lymantria dispar. Next base: position 11,519,429 of record CM063455.1, read on the forward strand.
GGGCGCGTGCGCTGCGCCGGCCGCGCGGCAAGGGCAGCGGTAGTCCAACTTGCTAGGGGTACGCCATGTCGCTGCGCAGCCTACACCGGCGGCTATCCTCCGCCAATAACACGTAAGTATCATTCATGTGTAACAATAGTTAGCGTATAATGAAACGTATGCAATTTACGAAAGATTACCAGGTATATTAAAAATGAAAGAAAATACAGAACAGCAAAACAAAACAGAAATTAGACATCGATCCCAAAATGAGCATTGTTATAAATGTAATAAAATTGTAAATGGTTCGATGGTTTTACTATTTAGAGTTATTAAATACTATTAAATGTATTTCACAAAAAAAGGTATATTAAAAATGAGAGACGAGAAATGTAAAATAGAAAAACAAAACAGAAATTAGGCATCGATCCCAGAATTTTCAACTGTGAGCATTGTTATAAATCTAACAAAAATTGTAAATGGTTCGACTGTTTTACTATTTAGAGTTATTAAATACTATTAAATGTATTTCACAAAAAAAAAAGGTATATTAAAAATGAGAGATGAGAAATGTAAAATAGAGAACAGTAAAACAAAACAGAAATTAGGCATCGATCCCAGAATTTTCAACTGTGAGCATTGTTATAAATCTAACAAAAATTGTAAATGGTTCGACGGTTTTACTATTTAGAGTAATTAAATACTATTAAATGTATTTCACAAAAAAGGGTATATTAAAAATGAGAGATGAGAAATGTAAAATAGAGAACAGTAAAACAAAACAGAAATTAGGCATCGATCCCAGAATTTTCAACTGCGATCATTGTATTAAATCTAACAAAAATTATAAATGGTTCTACGGTTTTACTATTTAGAGTTATTAAATACTGTTAAATGTATTCCACTAGAAATATAAATCTGAAAATAGGAGCCAAGTTCAATATTATGATAATTATAGTGTTGTGGTCATACCGTGTGAGAAAACAATTCACCATTCCCTACCTTGCCCGTGGGTGTTGTATAAGACGATTAAGGAATTAAATATGCATATAAAATCTATGCAAGAGATGGAAAACACGAAATAATATCCTATAAGTATAACGCATTTGACTAGCGCAGTATGGTAAGACAATTTCTGTCTTAATGTGGTAGGACCATTGTTAACAGTTGTCTGTCTACAGCTGCGGGCTGGCCCGTCCGGGGTAGTACCACACTCTCGTAGAAAATCGACGTCTGAGTAGTCACCGAAAGAAACGCAGTAGCAGCAAATTTGTTACTGGGCTTCGTTCGATGAGCGAGAGAGCTGAACTGAGGGTGTTTGCGTGTGGTGATTTTGGTGATGCCTTTAGTATCATCAAACCTTATTGCACGCATTCACATTCTTCACTCACGGTAGGCAAATGGACCGTGTAAATATACACATGGTACGCATTGGCAGTTTTTTTTTTGTTGTAAACTTGGCTTGACACGCTACTGCGTGTTTAGGTAGAAATAGAAACATTGGGTAGAAATAGAAACACAACGGCACGGAAACGTGGTCCCTAAATGTAGGCCTCATATCAAGGCTCAAAGTCGCTCAGCGTGCTATGGAGCGGGCTATGCTCGGTATTTCTCTGCGAGATAGAATCCGGAATACGGAAATCCGCAGAAGAACGGGTGTAACCGACATAGCACGGAGAATTAGCACGCTGAAGTGGCAATGGGCAGGCCACATCGCTCGACGAACCGGCAAGCGGTGGGGAAGAAAGGTTCTCGAGTGGCGACCACGTATCGGACGACGCAGTGTAGGACGGCCCCCCACTAGGTGGGCCGATGACCTAGTGAAAGTTGCTGGGCGTCGTTGGATGCAGGCGGCACAGGACCGCACATCGTGGCGCAACATGAGGGAGGCTTACGTCCTGCAGTGGACGGCAATAGGCTGAAATGATGATGAATGATGATGATGAGAAACATTGATTAATTGAGATATTGTAAGGTTTTCTTATATTGCTACTTCTATATAAGTCTGAGGAATCAAGTTAGAAGACACCTTGAAGTTTTCAAGAAGAATTTATTAAATTCCTTTCCTATGGTAAGGATACAAGTGGGCCCCAGGATGTAGTTGTAGTAAGAGTGTGAGTGGTTTCGTGACTTTACTGTGACCGAGAGGCAGGAATAGTAGGCAATATCGTTAACACATAATCAAAGTGCTAAACTGTTGGATTTGGGTCTTATCAGGTGTAAAATATTCAATTTCTGAAGTACTATCGAGGAGCCACGTGTTTTATAGTGAGACGTACATGTTTATGAGAATGAAGAAGAATAAAAAGTTTTTTAATATAAATTTTCACTTGCGTTTAATGATTACTGACACGTGTCTATAGGTTTTTTAACGGAGTTTACCATTGCTCATTAGGTATGTACTAGCACTGCCGGCCCTAGCCTTTAATCAGGGTAGACGGAGATTCTCTTTCAGTGTTACGGATTATGGCGTTGCTGAGAACAAAATAGGTATTCGTACATTACTGGTAATTGATACAATAACTAATTAGAAGGGAAATATAGTATTACAATGTAAAAGACCTTCTAAATTCTTGCATAAGTCATCAAAATGTCGAACAAACGACTGTCGGGATGTGAATATTCAATTATCGAACCCAAATCCAAAGCGCAACCCAAAATCTGGAAAGTGTATGCGAAATTAGATCTTGTGGTGCAAATATACGGTTGATCTTTGATATGTTTTGTTGGTTGCCACTTGATATTACCTCGGGCGAGTATAGAATGAGATCTCGATAATAGTAGTATAATTTATGGAAATTTGGAATTGCATATTGCCTTTGGTGATTCAAATTTGTTCATCATTCTAACTCCTGAAAGTGTCAAATAATCTTGTCAAAATCCCTAATCGTCTTCAAGGTGTGTTCTTTATAATCGGATGACTTTATACCCGAATGGTTAAACTAATATTATAAATGCGAAAGTAAGTTTGTTTGTTTGTTTGTTTATTTGTTTGTTTGTTTGTTACACTTTCACGCTTAAACCACCGAACTGATTTCAAAATTCTTTCATCAATGGCAAACTATAATATCAGGGAGTAACATAGGCTATATTTGATTCCAGTATTTCCGCAGGAACGGATACTACGCGGGTAAGGCGCTGAAACCGAAACGAAGGTACTAGTTATATATAACACGTCATTTCTGTAATTTAAAGTCCTTTTTCAAGGGTTTGTCTACTGCCAGGTGCGGCACTATTTTGAGCTATGTTGCCAAGGAAAATTTATATTTTGTGCCAATAATCTATTTTTTTGACAAACAATTTTTTTGTCTATTGAGCAGGCCAAAGGCTTGCGTATTAAGTATCTTAATGCCCTTCGCGGTAGTTTTTGCTTTGGGGTACTTACACCTAAAATCTGTCCCTGGGTGAAAATCCGGGACCATATGCTCAGCCGGTTTTAGCTTATATCGCGAGATTAACAAACTAATATTAATTTACTGCAACCATTATCCTAAATTGGATCTGGATCTTTAGGTCCTTGTTAGTTATAATAGGGTATGCCATAATTTGCCATGCTTGGGAGGCCAGTCGGTGATTGCAGTTGGTGTTACAATTTTTTCAATAAATTCCTAGTATTCTGATAGGTACTTCAGCCATTTTTACGAATTTCTTGGGCAAATAAAGGATAGTGACAGAAGGTAATATATGTGGAGTTAATTTACTCACCTAAAACAGAAAGAATTCCAAGCAGAATGCTGATAAAACTGCCCAAATGTATTAATCATTTTGATTGACATGTAAGGCGAGTGCGGTCGGTGTTGCGAAGGGCATTGATTGTCAGCCTTCGCTGTCAATCTGTTATTGTACAGTTATTGGCATTGTGGACATAGAGTATACAGAATATTTGCGTTCATGTATTGATATTTAAATATTGTAGTATGATATCAATTATGTTTCAATTTATGCTTGAAAAATGGGTAAAAAAACGACGACTTTCTGCTAGGAATTCGCTGTAGGGTTCCGTAAGGTAACGGAGTAAGAATACAATTCACCACCCCCCTTTTTGCTTGTGGGTCTTGTAAAATACGACTACGGAATATGATATGCGAATTTTTGAATTGAAAGCTTCTATAAGAACATATTGGCATGTGACGTCATAACGCTAATACTATTACTATCTCTAGCTTTGTCAATGTCAGCCGGGCTGACCAAGGACGTCAATGAACTCAGTGCTAGTGGTCAGCCCAATGGGAAAATGCATACAGACTGTAGCCTGCCCAAAAAAGCTGTCAATGTTATTACTGTGGCCTGCCCATTGCCGCTGAAGTGGCAATGGGCAGGCCACATCGCTCGACGAACCGACAACCGCTAGGGAAGAAAGGTTCTCGAGTGGCGACTACGTATCGGACGACGCAGTGTAGGACGCCCCCCACCTAGGTGGACCGACGACCTGGTGAAATTTTCTGGGCGTCTTTGGATGCAGGTGGCACAGGACCGCACTTTGTGGCGTACTATGAGGGAGGCCTACGTACAGCAGTAGACGGTGACAGGCTGAAATGATGATGATGAATGTGAAATGTGCCGATAGATATCAAAACCAAATAAATGTAAAAATAATTAATATAAAAATTCTAATTTAAGATCGATCAGTTAATTTGAATATACAAAACAACAACTTTTTGTTCGAGGTTTTAAATTTTCACATTTGTAGGCAGTCCGCATGTCTGTGTTGTTTTTTTGAGACTAACCCACCAAACATTCTCACCATCGTAACTCTGGTAATTGTAACGCTTGTTACTTCAGAGGTCGCATTCCCAGGGAATGTGGTGTGCGGATTATTCATACTCGAAGTCAGAGGTAGAACATTGAAATAATAGTGAGAATGTTCAAAAGAAAATAATATACTTTTAAAGTTGCCATGGCCAGTTAGTTAAATTGGGCCACCTGATGGTCAACCTGCAGCCACATTATATACAAGCGACTGCGAATATGACATGTCAATTTCCCTCCATTATAGAGCAGACCCTAGCCCAACACACGCCCGAGTCCCATAGTTATGTGGGCTGTGACGAGTAATAGTATATATATTATTTATTCCCTATATATTATTATATATTCCCTACAAAAAAGCTCTCTTAATAAATTAACGTAGGACGAGCCGTTCCCTTGTAATCAAGCCTTAAACATTGATATATTTTTTTAATTTTTTAATTTGGATTCTGGATTTTTTTAACCACATAAATATCAATCCATACTAATATTATAAATGCGAAAGTAAGGATGTTTGTTTGTAACGCTTTCACGCTTAAACCACCGAACCGATTTCAAAAATTCTTTCACCAATGGAAAGCTATAATATCAGGGAGTAACATAGGCTATATTTTATCCCGGTAATCCCACAGGAACGGGAACTACGCGGGTTTAAGCGACTGAAACCGAAGCGAAGCGAGGGCGGGTTGCTAGTATTTTTATATAGCAAATAATTATTATTATTTTTTTTTTTTTTGTGGGTGGGCTGCGGTCACCGCGCCTCTGCACCACTCCGTCCGGGGCGACAGAGGGGCTTAAGCACGCAACTCCCGTAACCCACCCGAAAACCACCTCGCCTTCGTCATTGGGCCGACCACTGGAGCAGCGTTAACTTGTCGTCAGTGGTCGGCCCGACGGAGTACCCCTAATTGGGGTACCCTCCCATCGACCGACATCCCCCCCTCGGGGAGGACGTCGGTCTTTCCTCACGCGGTCGGCCTCTCAGCGGGTGACGGACTAATCCCCGGTCACGTCACCCGCGGCCTCGGCTAGGGCGGCATGAGGCGCAGATAGTTGCACCTACGGCACCCCAGTCGCCGGCGGCGGATCTCCTCCGGAGCGAGATCACTGTCTCGCAGAAGGCTGCGACCGCGTCCCAATTCCCGACGCTGTCGACCATCGCCCTAGCGATAGCCGGCAGCGTCAGGTCCGTACCGATAATTGCGACGAGTTCACAGCGCTGCTCTGCCCAAGCCGCGCAGGCCTCGAGCGTATGGCGCGCCGTGTCCTCGCCGCAATCGCAGTGGTGGCAGGACGGTGTACTCTCCCTCCTAACGACCTTGTGCAGGTATTTGGCGAAGCACCCATGCCCCGTTAAAACCTGCACCAGTTGGAAGGAGAGCACCCCGTGCCGCCTCTCCAACCACTGCATCAGCACTGGCCGGAAGGCCTCCACGGTTCGCACCCCGAACCGAGGCCTCTCCAGCCGGACTGCCCAACGGGCAGATCCCTCCACCAGCCCATGGTCCCTCCAGCCATCCTGGCTATATGGACCGAATCACGGGAGATGCACGCCTTACTTGCGAGTGCTCTTTGGGGCGTGCACTTTCTTGACTCCCTACAAATTGTCTGCCCGAGCCCTCTCCCCTTTCTGGAGCGGCTTGTTCCGCGTGGGTGTCGCTATTGCGACGGATGACACGACGATGGCGACTGCGTCATGGACCCTGTCCTTTCTCCGCCAGCTCGAGCCCACTCCTGATGTTATGCCAATGGTGCGAAAAGTCTCTCAACCGTCGAAAGTTGGCCTCGGAGTTAACAAGATCGCAATAGTGTATGGGTCCAGGATTGATTCGTTGAATCCCGTCCAACATCTTCATGCGGATTCCATCGTACAGTGGGCATCGCCATAGCACATGATCCAGACATTCATCCTCCTCTCCGCGGTAACATAGGCTGTTCTGACATAGCTTCATCTCATAAAGTCTCCTTTTAAAACAGCCATGACCTGTCAAAATTTGAGAGCACTGGTAGTCGGGCTCAACCCAGGGGGATCTGAGTCGAACACGAACATCGGGGAAGAACCGATGGAGCTCCCTACCCTTCTCTTCACCGTCCCATCTTCGCTGCCACTCACGGATTACCTCTAAATCCGCAGGAAAAACCCCTGCCAAAACTGGCAATGCTGCCGAACTAACTGAGCGGTAAGCCTTTGTGATTAGTATAAGGGCCTGCCGCTGGGTCCTTAATAACGCGCTCCTTACCATGTAAGTGGCCGTGCGTCTCCACCAACATCCTGCCGCATAAGTGATGATGGCAACGAATATAGCCTGGTACAGTATTCGAAGGCCCACGTACCGTATGCCCCAGGATGAGGCGGAGACACGCGACATTTCCAGAACGCTGTTGCAGCACGCTCTCCAATGGACTGCGCGTGGAGCCGGAACCTCAAGTTAGAATCAATTACGACACCCAGGACAGTCGCTGATTGGACGCTTCTTACTGGCTCTCCATCGAGCCTAACAGTGGGCGGTCTTCCACTCAGCTTCCCTTTTAGGGTTATGGAACATGACTTCATAGGGGAAAAGGACAGTCTGTTACGAAATCCCCAGGCTGTGACAAGTCCGAGTGCCGTGGAGGCCAAAGCCTCTAATCCCGCACGAGAGTTCGACTCGATGGTGACCGAATAAACGCGTGAGCTCGGAGCCAGCCACGCGCCACGCATGTTTGAGCATGCGGGCGGTTACTCCGTCGATTCCTGGAGCCGAGTTCGGTAGGCGACTAACAATAACCTGTCTAGATGGAGTGGGCGCACACCCCCCAGATGGGGCGCATGCCGCCATGGTCCGTACTTGGCGATGATAAGGGACATCTCTTTGGGGATCGTCATCGGGACAAAGCGCGCCGATTAATGCAGATATCGATTCTTGAGTTGTGCTTACGTATCCCTCTACGAGCCGAGCACCACTTACAACATTTGGAGGGGGTCGTATCTTCACCAAGGCTAGCCTATGTGCCACACCCCACGGGTCTTCGTTGCCAGTGTTTGCGATGCTCCTGAAAAAGTCGGTTTGCGCCCGTCTCATCATAGCTCTATATTTCCTGCGGCATTCATGGTACCTTAATCTTGCAATCTCTTCTAGATGCCCCGGACCTCTTTTTCTGGAACTCTGCCATTCCTTTCGCAACTTGTTGGTCTCCTTTCTCGTGGAATCCAAGGCAGGAGACCACCATTCGTAGCCCCAAAGCCACCAAGACGTCATTGCCGACGTCTGCCGGCGTCGACGCGCCAGGCGGTGAGATCCCTTAGCGAGACCACACCGGCCCCCGCTCGCACCCCCGTCATCCGCCGATATAGTCCGGCGAGCATCTCCGCCTCCAGGTCCCACGGGGGAGTCCCGGCCAATAGGCACGCTGCCTCCGTCGCCACCGTGCGGTATCCGCGGATGGCCCTGACCGCCATGACCCTCTGTGGTCGCCACAGAAGGGCCCTAAATAATTATTCTTAAGTAAAATTTCATGCTCTACAAAAAAGGTCTCTTAACATTTTTTATCAAATTCACTCCTTTCAAAGTTATTCGACTTTAAAATAAACGGTTAATTACTTTTGAATTTAATTTTAAAGTCGAATAACTTAATAATTAATAATTTTAAATTCATGCTTCATCCTTTATCCTCTATCCTTTATATTATTAAGGAATCATTTAATAAGGAATTGCTTGAGAATCGAATTAGTGACCCTTGGTATGAAGGGTCTTGCAACATTCCGCCATCAATGCAAAATTTTTAATTAAAAGACTTATGCATGTTTTCACGACATTCTTTGGTAACTAGAACAATTAATATCTGTACAAATAAATAAAATTTAAGTGTCTGTTTGTAATGTTAATATACTGGGCTTTCTTCATGCTCACACGGTTATTTGCACGACACCTATACAAATGCAGTTTAAAAATTTTTTGTCTGTTTGTCTGTCTGCTTGAGGTAATCTTCAAAACGACTGGTCCGATTTTGATAATATTTTACTACTTTGGTAACTAAAACAATTAATACCTATACAATCAAATAAAATTGATGTGTCTGTTTGTAATGTCAAAATATTGGGCTTTTTTCATGCTCACACGGTTATTTGCACGACACCAATACAAATACAGTTTAATTTTTTTTTCTGTCTGATTGTTTGAAGTAATCTTCAAAACGTCTGGACCGATTTTGATAATATTTTACTACCAGGTAGCTGTCTATATAAGGAGTAATTTAGGCTATATTTTAGCCCGATATTCCCATGGCAACGGGACCTGTGCGGGTAAGGCGATTTAAACTGAAGCGAGGAGAAGGCGGGTTGCTAGTCATACATAACAAGGAAAACTATTTCTACGGCTTTTATGACGTTTGTGAATATGTTCGTGAAATGTTCCGTGATTTTTAATTACTCGACGATTCGTACAATTTATTTATTTAAAACTTTTGCACCCAAAAAAAAAGGTACAAGGTGGACTTAATGCCTTAGGCATTTTCTGCCAGTCGACCTAGGGTGGAGCAGAAATAAATTAGGCAGGTGCAATGCAATGTGAGCAATAATTTCTGAAATTTGGTTATATAAATGTGGCAAATCTAAATAATCTTATATCTAATACAAGCAAACAATACACATATATATATATATATATATATACACACATGCATATATACATACATATATACATACATAAATACATACATACACACATACATACACATATACATACATATAAATTTTATAAACAGCAGAGGTGATTCCTCAATGACGAGTTCATTCCGTCAGAAGGCCTAGGTATAGGCGTTTGACCATAGCCTTAAAACTATCACGACTAGGGGCCATTTTGATCTATAATGGTAGCGCATTCCCAAGAAGAATGGCCTGGATATAAAAGGAAGAATGTACCAGACTGGAGGAGTGAGAAGGACAGTGAAGAAGAAGATTTTTGGTGGAACGGAGATTACGGTCGTGAGTAGTGCAAAGAAGTTGAAAGTGAAGTTTTAAGTAGGGAGGAGCATTAGGAGAGTTTAAAATAGAATACAGTAAAGAAAGAGTTCGCAAGCTTCGTCTTTGCCTTATCGGTAGCCAATTAAGCCGAGATCGAAATGTGGATACGTGGTCGAATTTACGCAGGTTAAAAACGAATCGAATGCAATTGTTGAGAAGTCGGTCCAGTTTATTGAGCAGATCTGCATTCAGGTCGAGGTAGCACACATCAGCATAATCGACGATAGGAAGGATTAAGGTTTGAACCAGCGCTGTCTTGGTCTTCACAGGAAGAAAGTTTTTTAAACTATATAGCGAGCGAAGCGTTCCTGTTACTTTATTCGATATGGTAGTGATCTGCGTTTGCCACTCCATCGTCGAGTCTAGGAATAGGCCGAGATTCTTTACGTGTTGACTATAGGGGATCACTGTTCCGTTATAGACAATAGATGGCAAATCATGGGGATCAAGTTTGCTGATTATCCGCGGACTACCGAGTACAATACATTGACACTTTTCTGCATTGACTGCCAAACCAAATCTTGCAGCCCAAGCGCTTATGGCTAATAGATCAGAGTTGATACTCGTGATAGCTGACTGCACGTCGTCTAACCTGGCATGAGAGTACAGTTGTAAGTCATCGGCATACAAATGATACGCACACTGAAGTGCAGGGGTTATAAGATTAATAAAGATAGAGAAGAGAAGAGGAGAAAGTATACCGCCTTGAGGGACGCCAGAGGTCAAATCGCACCAATCGGACAAAGTATCATCGATGCGGATGCACTGCTGACGACCCTGAAGATAAGATGAAAACCATTCCAAAGCATCCGCCGAGATCCTAAAGTGGGACAGGATAGATAGTAGAATATCGTGACTGACGGCGTTAAAGGCGTTAGAGAAGTCTACCAGGACCAGCACAGTGATCCTAGTATCCTCCACGGCAGCTCTCACGTCTCCAGTCATTTTAAGGATTTACAGCGCTCCTCGTTACGTAAGGACTCTCGATGCCATGAAAATGAGAACTGTTAAATGAAATTGAATAAAACAGTTCTATTTCAAAGTAAACGTAAACATCAGAAGTCATTATGTAACACTTGTTTAAATTGGCTTTTTTTTAATAAAACTAGTTTACGGATTTTATCGCGTTTGTATTTGATTTTTGATTGCCCGACGTTTCGAACACTTTGCAGCATTCATGGTCACGGGCGAACTAAGATGACTCACACCCAACAAGTTATCGTTATTACAGATATTTAAAATTATCTACCCTATACAGAAAATTAGTTATTAAATTATGATCCATAATTTTACTACAAATTTATTGCCAGTATAAGAAGAAAATGATTCTATATGAAAAAATTACATTGTTTATGGTTAGTAATGATTAAACATTAAATTTGAAGTAATTATTATGACAATTTATTAATTTAAAAACCTAGTAAATCTAGTATACTACCACTGGATTGGAATGCGGCCACACTGAGAAAGATCTGGCAAGATAACTCAGGGGACACAATTCTCCGTCGGGCCGACCACTGACGTCAAGTCACCCTGCTCCGGTGGTCGGCCCCATGACGAAGGCGACGTGTCACAGGTGGGTTACGGGTGTGCGTGCTTACACTCCTCTGTCGCTCCGGACGGAGCGGAGCGAGGAGTGCACCGACCGTAAATGTTATGTTTTTGATACACTAAGTCCGTGCCGTGCGGTTCGACGAAAGGACGTCGACTAGCCTCATAACCCGTCTTCCCTCCCCATGCCCATTAGAGCAATCACTAGTACTGAATCTTTGACTTCCGTGACGTTTAAATTGCCTTAGATGTTATCTGAAATTTAGTTGTTGGAAGTATTAACGGGCATGAACATATTGTACCCGTGTATATAACAATGTTTATAATCATGATCTCGGCTCATTTCCGTCCCACTGCTGGGCTCGAGCCTCCTTCACAATAAGAAGGAAATTGACCTTACAATACCATGCTTTTTTTTTTTTTTTTTCTCGCTGTGGAAATGCATTTACGCACTATCCCCCGCCGGTTACAGACAGGGGAGTGTGTGTGGGACTCGCCGGCCACAGAAGTGACCGAAATACCCACTAAAACCACAGCGGCCCCTTCCGCGCTTTTACGAGGTGCCGGAGAGATCGTCTGATGACATTCTATCCCCGACACCCCAACGCTTGGCCGTCTGGCCACGTCCTGTCATCATTCAGGGCGGTGGGAGGAGGAGCGCATAACGGCGTCTCCTCCTCCCTGGTCGCCGCCGGCGGAGCGAGTCTGCGGACGCAAGTGCCTCGCGTGCCCGCTCCGCGGCCTCCTTCCTTGTAATGACAGCCTCACAGAAGGAGGCCATCGACGACCAACAGCTGTCGCTGCCGAGCATCTTCGAGATGATGGTCGACAACGACAGGTCCGCTGTTCCCATGTCCGTTGACAGGACGTGGCGCTGAGGCCCCCAGGCGGGGCATACTTCTAGTGTGTGGCGCGCATCGTCGATTAGCGCGCCACACTCATGGCATCCTGGGGCCTCTTCTCTTCCAATTTTGTGCAGGTACTTACCGAAGACCCCATGTCCGGTAAGCACCTGTTACTATACCATGCTAATCAGACAGGCTGGTATATGGTTTTGTTTTTTTCTTCTTTTGCATAGCTGTTATATGCGTATTATATCCCTCAATCGTCTTTTACGACATCCACGGGCAAGTTTGGGAGTGGTGAAATGTATTCTTACTCTAGCACAACAATGTTTACCTTATTATAATTACATTATACTTTGCTTGTAGCATACATGAACATTTTCGTAGAATTTCGTAGCGCTGGTTATTGTATCTACGTCATAGTCACTTAGCATCTTGTTTAAAGTAAATCCCTTAAGCTTGTGTAAACATGGTTGAAATTTAAATTACTGTTGTAAAAGTTATTTAATTCTTTGGCCAATGTACAAAGGTTACACCGTAAATATGATTTCTAATCACGTAAAATATATTTCCAAAAATTTCCCTTTTCAGCTGTGTGAATTTTTAAATTGATAATAACGCTTTATCTGACCCGGCATTCAAAGATTTTACGACTAGCAATCATATGTTTAAGGTATTTACATCAATGGCTTAGTGAATATAGTATTTATTTTTAGAAATAACATTACATTTTTGCCTTTCTCTTTTATAACCTACATTTTGATAAAATATTATCTAAAATTCGCAAAAGAAATTAAAACTTTTTGGTCAACACTTATTGTTTTTACAATAGTTGAATGTATGTTCTATCGGAAGAAAATATTAGCCACGATGTTAACACATGTTTTTAAGCTTTTCAGGACCTAGAAAGTGGATTTTATGGATTTATTGAATAGTCTTCGTCAAATTGCATTGCATTTCTGTGTCATCATAATCAACAAAAGACTCTTTTAAAATATATATAAATCATACTCGTATTGATAAAAAATATTAGAAACTTATACCAAGCTATAATATTACCAGTAAATATGTAACATATTTGCATTAAATCAACTAATTTGTAACCTTATTTTTACTACAAATTTAATTTATAAAGTGTAGATTTGTTAGGTTTCTAGTAGAATCCATGCAGAAATACATATAAAAAAGGCAATAGTATTAGTAAATCTTTAGAATTCTTCTCCATTAACTGGTGGAAGACAACTTTTTGTAGGTTAAAAACAAGAAGTACCCATTAATCCTCCTTTTATTTCTGCTCTTTGTAGGAAATAGATTTTTGTCTCTCGTAATCAAAAAGTGGAAGTGCTTAGTCGTGAAACTATATTTTTACTCTGTCACCACACGGAATACATACTTTAGCATCATTAAAGATTTTACTCAAATTTTTGATATAATATTGATGTTATCTGTATATTATATCCCTTAGTCGTTTTATCGTCACTCATAGGTAGGAGAGTTAATTTAGTTTTAGTTATGATTTTCTCACATTTTATTATAATATTAAAGGTGATTATTGGATATAGGCCTTCATAAGTTGGGATAATAATATAATAGCCATTGAAAAGCGGGTTGGTGACTGGTGTGGTGAGTTGGTCATTAGAGTTTCTCAGGAAAGTGCTACTGGTCGTTATTCTGGTGAACATTAACCACTTTTTTATGAATCCCAAAGAAAAGTGAGCGGTAATTTTGTTATTGTATTTTAATAACCATGGCTAAATGAATATATACAAAATTAATTAATAGTAGGAAAGGGGAAGGAGGGGAGGAAATAACATCATTTTGTTTTGTGGTAGGAATACTACCACTTGCATTGCTCGAAGGTATCGTCCAAGACATAAGTTTTGGTAGTGATAGGACCACACTGTTGACAATTGTTTTTCTACAGTTGCGGGCCGGTCCGTCCGGGGTAGTACCACACTCTCACAGAAAATCGACATCCAAATAGTATTATCCGAATAGCAATTTGTTACTGCGCTTTGTTCGGTGAGCGAGAGAGCCGGAAGACCAACTTTCCAAGGGTGTATGCGTGGGTGGGTTTAATGCTGCTTTTAGTATCACCATCAGGTGTACTGTTTGCTCGTTTGCCACCATTTGGAATAAAAAAGGACAATAAAGAGCACTATATCGACCAACAATTACATTCTCAAGGAAGGTTAACGTCCGACAGACTACTAGTCAAAAAATTGTGGTCAAATCTTTTGCAATATGTACTATAAAAGAAAAGTACATATTAGATCGACCCCAAATAATTGATGATGATAACTCATAACATTTTTGATGATTGATAACGTTCATCATCTCAACTCATATTATGTCACACTGATGGGCTCGAGACTTCTCTTCAATAAAAGGGATATTAATCTACTATAACATGCTAGTTAAAAAGGTTGGTATAGGTTTTTATTTCGAGTTTATAGGTTTTTATTAATGGTAATTATTGAAATGTGATGATTTATTAACCCTTTCAGCCCATTTCAACACAATTGTGATGTCTGTTTGAATAAATTTTTAGGTATTTAAAAAGTCACACTAAGACAGGACAATATTTTAGGCATTTAAAAAGTCTCGACCGAGCCTTTCACCACACTATTCTGACGGATACAGTGATTCCATAAGTGTAAGGGAGATAGGCGTTTCTTCTGTCCATTTATATTGAATTCGTTTTTAATTTACTGGCTAAGTTTTATTCCGGGTCTGAAAAGGTTAAATTAAAGAATACGCAAACTTAATGTGTTACCTCCAGAATGGTACGTGGATATACTAATAATGATCCAAAAAGAAAACTCAAAAAATGGTTTAGTTTAATAATAATTTTAAATCAGCTTAGCATTGTAGGTCAATTGGCCAATTATCATTTTGAGGGAGACTCAAGTGCTCAGTAGACTCAGTGGGACAAATAAGAGCTGAGATGACGATAATAATATGAATAAGTTACGCATATAATAAATAACATAAGAAATGCACGCTTGTACTTATCGATTTATACATTTTAAGCATTATGAATATTTGCTAAGTATAAAAAAAAATGACGTCCTAGACCACGTTCTTATTATTTTATCACAGTTTCTTTATTGCTGTTGGTGGCAAACGAACAGATAGCACACTTGATGATAAGTGATGCAGCCGCTCATGGATCTTTGTTAGGCCGCTGCCTACCATGAAGAAATTGAAGGGAGTGTGAATTCGGCGATATTAAAGACCAAACCCACCACACACAAACAACCTCAGAAAGTTGGGCTATTTTTATTTTTTATTTTTTTATTGCAAGTGGTGGCAAACGAGCAAACAGTACACCTGATGGTAAGTGTTGCTGCCGCTCATGGACCTTTACAAGGCCGCTGCCTACCGCGAAGAAAGTGAAGGGAGTGTGAATGCGTGAATTGAGGCTCAATGATACCAAAGGCACTACCAAAACCCTCCACACGCGAACACCCTCAGAAAGGTGGGCTTCCGGCTCTCTCGCTTGCCGAACGAAGCGCAGTAACAAAATGCTACTGCTTAGACGTCGATTTTTTGCGAGAGCGTGGTACTACCCTGGACGGACCGGCCCGCGGCTATAGACAGATAATTGTCGACAGTGTGGTCCTACCACTATTATTTTTTTTATTTATTGCGAACGGTGGCAAACAGTACATCTGATGGTAAGTGTTGCTGCCGCTCATGGACCTTTACAAGGTCGCTGCCTACCGTGAAAAAAGTGAAGGGAGTGTGAATGCGTGCAATGAGGTTCAGAGATACTAAATGCATCAGTGATACTAAAGGCATCACCGAATCCCATCAAACACAAACACCCTTAGAAAGTTTGCTGCCGGCTCTCTCGCTCACCCAATGGAAGCGCAGTAACAAATTACTACTACTTGGACGTCGATTTTCTGCGAGAGTGTGGTACTACCCCGGACGGACCGGCCCGCGGCTGTAGACAGTCAACAGTCTGGTCCTATCACTATTGAAGCTTGCGGCTCTCTCGCTCATAGATCGATGTGCACTAACAAATTGCTATTGGTCAGACGTCAATTTTCTGCTAGAGTGTAGTACTATCCCAGACAGACAGGCTCGAGACTGTCGACTATCGACAATGTGGTCCTACCACATACTAAATCTAAAAGTTTTCTGAGAAATAGAATAAATTTACTTTATATATTACTAGCAATCCGCCCTCGCTTCGCTTCAGTTGCAGTCATCTTACCCGCGTTATTCCTGTTCCCGTGGGAATACCGGCATTAAATATAGCCTATGTTACTCCCTGATGTTATAGCTTTTCAATGGTGAAAGAATTTTTAAAATCGGTCTAGTACTTTTTAAGCCAATTCGTTACAAACATACATACAAACCTTTCCTCTTTATAATATTAGTATAGACTATACCTATTGTCATAGAGTACATGACAGCCTAGATAATGATTTGAATTGATTCGCCGTATTTCAAATACTGGCCGAAATAATTTAATACGTTTGAAATACGGCAAACAGCTTTAATAACAAAAAGGCAAAAAATAATATATTTGCTTTCAATACACCCACATTTACGCGTATTTTATGTAAACTAAATTAATTATAATATAATTATTTAAGTTAGTATTTTAAGTTAAACAGTACAATTCAATTAGACTTTCTAACCACCCAATGGTCGAATTTAACAGTTTAGCAAATAGAACGGAGAATATCAGAACGTTTTGTTTCAACCTTAAAATAATATTATTTAGTTTTTTCCGTGTCCTGTAAAAACTAATATTGTTTGTATATCATAGTGTATGGAATGAATCACCATCATTATTATCACCCTGCTCTTATTTTAAGTACTTAGGGTCGACGCAATATGTGTTTTTCTTCCATCGGACTGACAAAATCGGACCAAACGTCTGCTCCTGGTTCCAGGAGTGACTCTGTGCCGTGACTCCTCCTTCCTGCGACATATATTCAAAATTGCTTCATAATATTTATTCATCATTGCAGCTCGTATACATCCCACTGTTGGGATCGAGCCTCCTTCACAATGGGAGAGAAATTGACCCACTATATCACTACCACTATATGGTGATACCACTATATGTGTTGCTATATGGTTTATTCTAAGTTTTCCTTCATCATTTCAGCCCATACACGGCAAATTGCTTAATATTTGCAAAAATAAAGTAGTCTTACTTCTGTTACTCATCGTACAAAATTGTATTCTAGGTAATACTGAAGTAATATAGGAATATTAGGAAACGGTAATAGTCTTCTGATTCCTCTTGTGAATAATGTTCATTTAGACCAGCGTTTTCGCGACCCAAATTCGGGTCGCGGGCGGTATTGGAATGGGTCGCGGGATTTCTATAGATGACATCGTGAGCGCCCGTGCCGTATATTTTGGGCAGAATTATCTGGGAAACCTATTCTGAGCTATGAAGCTGAAAAGGCTCTGCTACCATTTTCAACTACTTACTTGTGTGAAGCAGGATTTTCGTGCATGGTGTCTTAAAAAACAAGTACAGAAATAGACTGGATCCTCAGCATAACATGCTGTCATTCGGAAGTCCGGACTTTAAGTTAATCCTATTATTTTATTATCACTGGAAGATAAAACATTAGGCTCGCTGGCTTCAAATATATTTATACTTTGGGTCACCAGCCAAAAAGGTTAAGAACCGCTGATTTAGAAGCTCAAATAAAACTAGACACGCGGTAGCGGGTCTAGACAAGTGCAAGAAAAGAGAACTAGCGAACCCCATTATGTGTATTCTGTCACGAACCATTTCGCACCACCTTTGATACCTCTATAACTCAAAAACTATTAAACATAAACGCATCAAATATTTAACATTGTCATAATAACAATAATCTGTAATAATTTTAACACTGTCTCTAGCATTATAAATAAAACTATTTTCACGGTTTTTATCGCCTTTTTATTTGGTTTTTTATTACCCTACGTTTCGAACACAGTCAAATACAAACCAGAAATCAAATACAAACGCGATAACATCCGAATAGATAATTTCATTTATAATGTGTCATACTCGCGTAAACATCAGAAGTCATTATGATCTCCAGAACTTGGCACCCAATTTGATAATTGTTATTGTATTATGCTTGGCTCCCATTTTAAAATCTATATTTAAATAGAATAAGGTTTCTTCAACAGTACTAATAAATGTACTATATGTAGGGCAAAGAAATGAAAGTAAATTAAAACGTATGCATTAAACTTTATTATATTTTCTAATTTTTTGCACAGCGTGTAAGTTATAACTCCTTTTATTGGACACAGCCCTGCTACATAAGAAAGGGCAATGACCATCCTAATAAATTATCAGTCACCGAGATGTCATAGTTTTTATTCTGTATTCTCTATCTCTTAAAGTAATATTTTTTGCTTCTTTTGCTTGCCTTCGTTAGTAATCTTTCACAACGCCTTGGGCTTAATAGGAGGGCGACATCACAAAGGGTCTCGTCTAAGTTAAGAAAAGTACGTAAAGGCGTAGGTCGTGAACTGCAACAGGTCGATTAACTTTATTAACTTATATCATATTTTAATTTATGTTAATTTTCGATATGATTTCGTGCAAGTATTTTTCATTTATTATATTTAAAATACACACACTAGCAAATTCCTGCGATTGTTTCAACGGCGTAGTCTCATTCCCGCGGGAATACGGGGATAATTATAGTCTAATATAGACTTGCGGATAAACTTTTAAAATCGCTCAAATTCGTGCGGTTTCATCCGCGTAGTTTCCGTTCCCGTGAGAATACTGGGATAAAATATAGCCTAATTAGTTGCAGATAATGTAGTTTTCCATTGGTGAAAGAATTTTTTAAATTAGTTTAATGTATTAAGCGTAAAGACGAAACGAACAAACATTCAAATTTATAATATTAGGATAGGGTTTTAGTATTTCATTAAAAACTGCATTATATAATATCATTTGAAGATTTTTATGATTTCTTGAAATAATGATATAAACCATAAAGAATTCCTCAAAAGTTCCTAAAGAATTCTGTTCGGTACCAAACATTTTTATATTAGTTTAATAATTAAATCCATGTAGGGTAGTTCTGTTTTTTGTGGTTCGCGGTTGGCTCGGAGCCGGCCGCCACTTTCACTTTGACTTTCACTTTGGTGCGCGGATGGCACGGGGCCGGCGCGTCGGCCGGCCCCGGGGTCGTTTTGTTTCCGCCCTTTTTGGGACTAAAGCTGGACTTTGGTGCGCGGATGGCACGGGGCCGTCGCGTCGGCCGGCCCCGGGGTCGTTTTGTTTCCGCCCTTTTGGTTACTGCACTTTCACTTTCGCTTTGTTCGCGGATCGACTTGCGTTGGAAGTA
The DNA here is from genome assembly GCA_032191425.1 of Lymantria dispar. Taxonomy (NCBI): domain Eukaryota; kingdom Metazoa; phylum Arthropoda; class Insecta; order Lepidoptera; family Erebidae; genus Lymantria; species Lymantria dispar. The sequence goes on from CM063455.1 coordinate 11,538,898, forward strand.
ACGGTCGCGTACGCACATATTTTGTAATTGCTATGTCTTTTGTGGACTAAAGCCGTGAAATCGTGGTATTTGTAATATTGCGCGCCACCCTTTGTTTTGTGTACCGCTTATGTACGCGAGTTAATTAGAATTAAGTATATATTTGTGAACATTAAATTGTGTGTACGAGTAGCAAGCCTGGGTCCTTGAAGTGTACGAGGCCGTTGTCATCACCGCGCTTTTGGATACAAGCTAAGTAACCCCTCAGTTAGTTTCTATTTGTCTGGCCAGACCGAACGCTGAGTTAGGTTACGTTATAGCTACCTCCGCGGTATCTACTCGTAAGTGTTAAAATCTGTTCTTGTACTATCATTTAGGAGAACTTAAAATAGCCTTGCGTAATCGCAAGCCAATGTTATTACCCACTTGGTATCCCTCACTGGCCTGGTGTTCCCTTCCACTGCGCATCCTAGGTCAGTAGGGAACGGTAATGAACATACTTTCTGGTAGCAGAGCGTGGTTTACGTGAATCTAGTAATTTTGTTTGGTATTGATATCTACAAGTGCCCGTGTTGAAAAATAAATCGATATATAATTACTTGAATTTTACGTATTACGGCCCAGTTTAATAAATAGTCTGGTGTATAAAGATACACATTAAATATTTGTGTGATTGATCATTTGTGCACTTATTGTTATTAGTTATTAAAAATATCATATAAATAAGTTCACTGCAACATTTGAAATTTTGAATATCATTGTTTACTTAATGTGTCACAGAGTAATAAAATAATTTGCGTAGTACATTGTGCCACAGAGTAGTGCAGTCTCGTGATTGAATGAACGAATGAATTGAACTGTATAGACAATTAGTTTAATATTATTTTGCGTTTTGTTTATGGTACTTATACAGACAAATATTAACGTTTCCCTTTGCGCAATAATTTAATTGTTGTTCAATTTTGTAATTTGTATTTTTTGATTGTTGTTTCAATTGGTTGATTTATTTAGTTGATTATATATATATTTTTTTTTGTTGTTGGAATTTAATTATTTTATTCGATTATTATGGCTGCTTTTGCTAGCGCTAAGGACTCGGCAGGTAAGCTGCGCTCTGAGTTGAGATGGTTCTCGACTGCAACCGCCTTGGTTGATAGGTCTGATCGAAATGAGTCTCTCCTGGATAGGTACAGCAAATTGGATACGCGCTTACAATTTGTTGATGATGTGTACCGTAACTTCAACACAAAAATTTTAGATATTTCTGATGAAGATTACCCACAAACGTATCGTGACTTGGTACACGCGGATTATGACCAGATCATGGATTATGCAGATCGAATCTCACAGCGTGCTAGGGAAATTTCCGCGTCGAAAAGGGGTGAGTCTCCCGCGTCTAGGGATGTGAAACCTTCTACGTCGGGCTTATTGAGTAAACTGCCCACTTTGGACCTGCCGCGTTTTGATGGTCGTTTGGACCAATGGCTAGGTTTCATAAACTTGTTTGAGAGCTTAGTCCACGCGCGTTCTGACTTAGGTTCCGCTCAAAAATTGGCCTACCTGTTCTCCGTGTTGGAAGGTGAGGCGAGAGGTTTAGTTCAGCACCTGGAGATCAATGATGGAAACTACCTAGTGGCACGTAACCTTCTCATAAAGCGTTACCAAAATAAGCGTTGCCTGGCAGATACACACATTGGTCAGCTCTTGGGTCTGCCAGTGGTATCTAGGGTCTCGGCTTTAAGGTCCGACTTATTGAACCCATTGATGATTGCGATCAACGCACTGGAAAGGTTAGACCTTCCGGTGAGCACTTGGTCATATATGCTGGTGCATATTGTTTTGAAAAAGCTTCCTGCGGAACTTAGGGCTCGTTTCGAGCAAAAATATGGAGGTGATGATGCAACTCACTTGCCTGCTTTTGATGACCTTAAGAAGTTTTTGGAAGACGAGTGTAGGATGGTAGACATGACGGTCGTTGACAGGTCATTTGGTCAACAGTTGCCGCGGTCATCGGCTCCGACCCGCAATCACGCCTTTAGAAGGCCAGAGGTTCGTCACCCACCACGTTTTGCTGCTGTACAGTCGCGACCTGAGTGCACCTATTGCAAGTCCCCGAGTCATAAAGTTGCCAGTTGCTCAGATTTTACTGCGCTGCACGTGGCCTCGCGTAGGCGTTTGGCTAAGGCTCGAGGTTGGTGCTTTTCTTGCTTGGGAAACCATTTCCAGCGCGATTGCCCTAATCCTCGCCCATGTACATACTGCGGAGGCCAGCATTTGAAACTTCTTTGTGCGAATAATAATGGGATTGGTCGTGAACATGAACGTCAAGGCTCACCTACGGGTAGTTATGAGCGAAGGCACCGGTATGAAAACCGCAGTTCGAGACCTAGTCGCTCACCCCCGCGCGTCGTAGATTCTGCCGCAGCGAGGCGCCCACAAGGTCAATGCTCGCCGTCATCGGAAGCCCGTGGCAAGAGTGATAACCACGATTCGCGCCCGTATCGTCACGGGCGGGTACCTACCTTTGATGACGCTTCCCGTGAACATGAGAATCACCCGCTGCCTAGACGACATTAGGAACACGGCGCCTCCCCCCGTCATGCACCACCCCCGTTTGAAACCGTACTCCTACCCACTGCTTCTGTAAGGGTCTGGGGACGGACAGGTGCCTCTGTTGTGGTCCGGGCAATTCTGGACACAGGCTCTCAGGGGTGTATAGCGTCTTCTTGGTTGGTGGGGCAGGTACGCCTAAGTATGCGTGATTTTCCTCATGTCACTAGAGGTGTTGGCAACGCAGTTGTGGCCAATGTTGAAGGCCAAGTATTATGTGCGTTCTCTCCTATAAACTCGTCAAGCCCATTGTTTGAGTGTTCAGCCATTGTTATGAACAATATTTTGGGCACCCATCCGGAGAAGCAGTTGTCTCCGTATGCTATTGGTTTAGCGTCGGGTTTGAACTTGGCAGACCCCAAATTTGGTATACCTGGATCGGTCGATTTGTTGCTAGGCGCCGATGTTCTGGGAAACATATTCTTGGGTAGCATTCAGGTCATGCAACCAGGAGGCATGGTAGCCATCCCGACCATATTTGGCTCTGCACTGATGGGACCGGTCCTCACGGATACCCGTCTTGACATTGGCTTGATGGTAGGCTCTGCTCTCTCTGATGCGGTTCAGAGGTTTTGGGAAGTGGAAGAACCACCACAGGCTCCGCGCACTGATCCGGAGCATGAGGAGTGCGAATTGTTTTACCAAAACAATACGAGTCGCCTACGTACTGGTCAGATTATGACTCGATTGCCGTTTCTCGCCGTACGGCCACCACTTGGCACCTCGCGGCCTGCTGCTGAGAAACGACTATTGGCTATGGAGCGCCGAATGGCTCGAGATGCTCTCCTAAAGGAGAAATACATTGATTTTATGCGTGAATATGAGGAGTTGGGACACATGTCTGTGTCGAAATTAGATTGGCAAACAGTGGATCACTTCTTTCTACCGCATCATGCTGTAATTAAGGCATCAAATGGCAAATTGCGTACAGTATTCGATGGTTCTGCGCAAACTTCAACGCGTGTATCGTTGAACAATTGTTTGTATGCTGGTCCTAAATTGATCAAGGATCTCTGTGACGTCATCACTCGGTTTCGTCGACATCAGGTTGTATTTGTGGCTGACATAAGGATGATGTTCAGACAGACGATTATTCACCCGGATGACCGTCGGTATCAGTTGATTCTATGGCGTGAAAGCCCCCAGGATCCCATGGTTGTTTATGAGCTCAATACAAACACGTACGGGTTAAAGTCAAGCCCCTATTTGGCTATACGGTCTCTGTGGGAGCTCGCGGACCTGGAGCGCTTAAAGTTTCCTCGCGCAGCCGCGATTTTGAAAGAGGATTTGTATGTCGATGACATTTGTACTGGTGGACCCTCTGAGAAAGAGGCCATCCTTCTACGGGATGAATTGATAGGCATCTTAGCCACCGCGGGCTATGAGTTACGGAAGTGGATATCCAACTCACCTGCGCTTTTGAAGGGACTTCCGGATGAACATCAGCAAGATCCGCATTTGTTCGAGAATATCGAGAACCCTGCTATGATGACTGTTCTCGGCATTCAGTATAAACCAGCCCCAGACATATTCACTTACAATGTTGACTTAGAGTTGCCGCGCATTTGGACTAAGCGTTTGGTGCTTTCCACGGTTGCAAGAACATTTGATCCAAATGGTTGGATATGTCCCGTCATATTTTGGGCTAAATGCTTTTTACAAAGGCTTTGGATGGCAGGACTAGGCTGGGACGAACCTCTTCGGGGAGCTTTGATGGAAGACTGGACCAAATTTGTATCCTCACTTCCTGCGATCAATGAGGTATCGATCCCTCGTTCTATGCTTCCTCCAGGAAAGTACCAGGCAACTCTGCATGGTTTCTCGGACGCCTCTGAACGGGGTTACGCCACTTGTGTATATTTGCGTACGGTGGGTTCTGACAGCCAAGTGAAGATCTCACTGGTCATGGCGAAGAGCAAGGTGGCACCCCTACGGACTGCTTTGACAATCCCTAAACTTGAATTGGCAGGGGCTACTCTGCTTGTGCGTCTTCTTAATCACGTGTCGAATTTGTTGCGTCATACTGTGAACATTAGCACCACTTACGCGTGGACTGACAGCCAAATTGTTTTGTGCTGGTTAAAGGCTTCAGTTCACACCTTAGAGGTATTTGTAGCGAACCGAGTCTCCCAAATTCAGAAATCTGAGACTCCCTTGATTTGGAGGCATGTGCCTGGTGAGCTTAACCCAGCTGATTGTGCATCTCGGGGTTGTACATCCCCCGCCTTGGTAACGCACTCCCTTTGGTGGGGACCGGAATGGTTATTACGCTCAGAGTCTGAATGGCCACTGACGCCGGTTTTGGACGTAGGTCCGTTGCCTGGATTGCGACTGCTCGCTGTTGAGAGGCGTGCTTGCGTATTCGATCCAAATGTCTTATTGAATCGGTATAGCTCCCTCGATAAATTAGTAAGTGTAACAGCTTGGATTAAGCGCTTCTATTACAACTGTAAGCACTTACGGAACAAAACATTAGAGGCTTTTCTATCACCACAAGAACGACAGGAGGCTTTTTGCCATTGGATACGTGTGGTACAGGATACATATTTTGAAAGGGAGATTGAAATTTTGAAAGCTGGTAAGGCTAAACTAACAGGAACCTTGCGTATGTTGAGCCCCTTTTTGGACAACACGGGTGTCTTACGTGTTGGAGGTCGCCTCAGAAACTCTAGTCTACCCTACGGTAGTCGGCACCCTATATTGTTACCCAAGCAAGGTCATTTTGTGCAATTGTTGGTGACGGACCGTCACATTAGAAATTCTCACGCTGGCTGTAACGCCTTATTAGCCATATTGCAGCGAGAATTTTGGATTTTGTCTGCTCGAAGAACGATTCGCAGTGTGGTATTTCGTTGCATGCCTTGTTACAGGCTGAAGGCTAGTACCATGCAACCTTTGATGGGTGACCTCCCTTCTGATCGTGTCAGAGAATCGAGGCCGTTCGCCGGTGTAGGCACCGACTTTGCAGGTCCTTTTTTGGTTAAGACTTCAACTCTACGAAACAGTAAAACAGTCAAGGCCTATTTGTGTGTCTTCGTATGTCTGTCAACTAAAGCGGCGCACCTTGAATTAGTGTCATCCCTCTCCACCGAGGCATTTGTTGCGACACTTGATAGATTTGTTTCAAGGAGAGGACTGCCTTCTTTGATACGTTCGGACTGTGGCACAAATTTTAAGGGAACCAATAATTATTTGAAAGATGTACATGATTTTTTAGCCAGCAATCACACAAATATTGGTAATAAACTAACCAGTCGTAGTATAACCTGGAAATTTAGTCCGGCAGCATGCCCACATTGGGGTGGTATTTTCGAAGCCGCAGTTAAGGTTGCTAAAGCACATTTGCGACGAGTTATTGGTGAGTCTGTACTCACATTTGAAGAACTCGCAACTGTGTTTTGTAAGATAGAGGCCGTAATGAACTCGCGACCGTTGTGTCCGATCTCTTCAGACCCGAGTGACTTGGAGGTTCTCACACCGGGTCATTTTTTGATTGGTCAGCCACTTAATGCTTTGCCTGAGTACCCCTTTGTTGATGTGAGACCAAGTCGTCTCTCGCGGTTTGAGTTGGTCCAACAGCTTACTCAAAGCTTTTGGAAGCGTTGGAGCTTAGAATATCTTCATGTTCTCCAGCGGCGCGTTAAGTGGACTGACAAGACTAATCCACCTCGAGTTGGTGACCTCGTTTTGATAAAAGATACCAATTTGCCGCCACTGTGCTGGCGTCGCGGCCGAATTTTAAATTTAGTATATGGCGCAGATAATGTGCCTCGTTTTGCTGAGGTTCAGGTGGACGGTTCGGTACTGAAGAGAGCGGTAGCAACATTGTCCCGTTTACCAATTGATTAGCGGCCAGGTAGACCTGTCCGAGGCGGGTAGATGTTCGGTACCAAACATTTTTATATTAGTTTAATAATTAAATCCATGTAGGGTAGTTCTGTTTTTTGTGGTTCGCGGTTGGCTCGGAGCCGGCCGCCACTTTCACTTTGACTTTCACTTTGGTGCGCGGATGGCACGGGGCCGGCGCGTCGGCCGGCCCCGGGGTCGTTTTGTTTCCGCCCTTTTTGGGACTAAAGCTGGACTTTGGTGCGCGGATGGCACGGGGCCGTCGCGTCGGCCGGCCCCGGGGTCGTTTTGTTTCCGCCCTTTTGGTTACTGCACTTTCACTTTCGCTTTGTTCGCGGATCGACTTGCGTTGGAAGTAACGGTCGCGTACGCACATATTTTGTAATTGCTATGTCTTTTGTGGACTAAAGCCGTGAAATCGTGGTATTTGTAATATTGCGCGCCACCCTTTGTTTTGTGTACCGCTTATGTACGCGAGTTAATTAGAATTAAGTATATATTTGTGAACATTAAATTGTGTGTACGAGTAGCAAGCCTGGGTCCTTGAAGTGTACGAGGCCGTTGTCATCACCGCGCTTTTGGATACAAGCTAAGTAACCCCTCAGTTAGTTTCTATTTGTCTGGCCAGACCGAACGCTGAGTTAGGTTACGTTATAGCTACCTCCGCGGTATCTACTCGTAAGTGTTAAAATCTGTTCTTGTACTATCATTTAGGAGAACTTAAAATAGCCTTGCGTAATCGCAAGCCAATGTTATTACCCACTTGGTATCCCTCACTGGCCTGGTGTTCCCTTCCACTGCGCATCCTAGGTCAGTAGGGAACGGTAATGAACAAATTCCTCGTTGGATATAACCAAGTTATAACATTTTTATATCATCCCCTTTAACTATACATAAAGATAAATCCGTGCTGGTCACGAAAATAAAAAGATTATGCGATAGAAAGCGTATCTTTTCAAACTAATATTAAACCCATTCGCTATCTTGTTCTCAACATTTTTATGCCACACAGGTAAATTATTTTAAAGCTATAGAGAGTTTTTAAAGTGAAAACTTCTATAGCCAGATTTGGATGGGGCGTAATCTACATGGTCACGTGACTTGATAACACTAACACTATATCTATGCCGATACATGTCAAATTGTTTCAATTTACAAATTTTCTTTTAAGATCCAACAATTCATATTAATATTCAAAACTAACACCTATTTGGTTAAAGCTTTAAGTTTTCATTTCTGTCGGTAGTGCCCACGATTACTTTGTATGCTTTTACTCATTTCTGAATGCGCAAAACAGATTAAATAATGAAATACATTCATATATGGTTATTTGTAAGTTTCGTGGCTAAAAATAAACTCAGACTACCTATTCTCAAGGGTATAGTACAATCTGATTATGGTTTCATTTATTACATGGTCGGAAATAGTCATTTAATTTAGTACATAAAAATAGAAACATTAGATTATTGGTATATTATACGTTTGAGATTTATATTCCGATGAACTTTTAAAGCATAAAATTAACCGACAAACTTGATACTTACATTCAAAACAATGATTTGTGGGTCGCAAAAATGCTGTCTTATGTGAAAATCAAACCCATGGCACTCGTTGAGTAGATTGCTGTTTTCACTACTTCGCCAGTATTACAATAAAATATGATTCACCCGGAACTAATAGCTCTTATTAAGTATATTGTATGACCAATTATTCAATTTATGTGAAATTTCTGATATCAATATCATTCAAAAGCGAACTCAAAACTAACTTAACTAAATTAAAATGTATTTATGTAGTATATAACTATTTAAAATATCAGAATAGTTCGTAAGCAACTAAGGAATAGAAAGGTACCACTAGACGATGGAAATAGCACAGAGCTTTTAAAGCAGATGGCAAGTCAATACATTAAAGCGTTTTTGAACCTAGATTCCGTCAATTGCTGGCGACATTCCAGAACGGTGGATCAAGTAGAAAAGTATAGTGACGTCGTTTTTCAAGAAGGAATTTCTAGAAATTTAGAGTTTCATGTTTGTTTCAACTCATGTTTAGGCCTTGTTTTCGTAAGTAATTACAATTAACTTGAAAACAATTTCATGACTTTATCTGCACTAACAATATGGCTGTCAAATCTTTTTAAGGTAGGCAGCCATGAGTTAAAATAAAGAAATATATAGGTATTCGAAGGATATTGAATAATGTATTTAAAATACGTACCTATTGCAAAAGTTTAAACATTAGCTTTACGACTGGCCGCCTGCTTGGCGTCAACTCTTTTTGGTGACTTTTAAAATGTTAAGTCCAGCTAGTGGACGATCATACGTCCGATTCTTGATCGCCCTTCAACCATCTTTCGTCCCCAACGGTTGCAAGCAACACAAGCGATGTGATCTGCCCATTGCCACTTCAATGTGCACTATATTGGGTATTTGCGTTCTAAAGATTCGTATTTCTCATTACGTAGAGCAGAATTTAGCAGCTATTCATAGCGCGCTAAGACATTGTAAATAAAACTACTTTACGGATTTTATCGCATTTGTATTTGATTTTTGATTTCCCGACGTTTCGAATAATTTAACTAAACTTAACATAAGTAAGTTTTATGTGTAATACTCGCGTAAACATCAAAGTACATTACGCTAAGAGATTTTGAGCTTTATTATGAGACTGACATTATTAGCCCACTTTTAGTGCCGCTAGTAACATACGAACGATAACCTTTACACCATCTACAGATGGATGCTTTCCTTCCCGGTAGTAGAGTAGGTTTCCAGACCAAAAGATTATCGTGACCTTGACCTTTTTTTGTACTTCTGATAATCTTACAATGTCCCAATGAATTTCGCTCACTTCCTCTTCCAAATGATCCTCTCCTCGACCCTTAGTGTACGAATGTTGTGTTTCCAGTGCCCGAGGTAGTTTTTTTTTGGTAGGCGAATTAGAACCGGAAATTCTTAGCTTGATGGGGCCCGAGGCTGTAGATCTGTAGGGTTACTGATGTTTGTTACAAAGTCATTAGTAATTTATTTTTTTTTATTACATAAATCTAATAAAAAATAACACAGAAGTATTTTATAAAGATACTTCAACTTCTGACTGGTTATATTTTTTTTAAATTTGGTAATTTAATGTAAGATTTTGCAGTTTCAAAAAGAAAATTATTTAAAATAAAGTTCCAGAATTAACTGTTTCCTAATCAAATCTTTTTATTAAAATTTAAATCAAATCAGTGAAAATAAAATCAGTTAATTTATATGAACGCTGTTTAAATAGAAATAAATAGATTAAAGTGATTCATTGCGTTGTTAGTGTACAATAGAGATTTATTGTGGAGCATGACTCATCCCTTTGATGGATAAAGACCTCCCTCTGCGATTAGCCATTGAGGGCCAATTTATAATAATAGAGAAGCACTTGATATTTAGATTAAATTTATTAAGATGATTATAAAATCTGTACTGATATTACAGAAGAATTTTGTTTAAATACGTTAATCTTCGGCACTATCTATTCGATTTCAAACAGTCGTATTATTTTAGATAGTTTATTGAGAAAGTTAATTTTTAAACTATCTATCCGATATCAAAAAGTCGTGATTTGTTAGATACTCAGTTTATTGGGAAAGTTAATTGTTAAACTATCCATTCGATTTCAAAAAGTCGTGTTTTGTTAGATACTTAGTTTATTGAGAAAGATAATTGTTAAACTATCCATACGATTTTAAAAAGTCGTGTTTTGTTAGATACTCGGTTTATTGAGAAAGTTAATTTTTAAACTATCCATTTGATATCAAAAAGTCGTGTTTTATTAGATACTCAGTTTATTGAGAAAGTTAAATTTTAAACTATCCATTCAATTTTAAAAAGTCGTGTTTTATTAGATACCCACTTGACTCCCTGCAAAGACGGGCTGTTCGAATCGTCGGGGATCCCAATCTTACGGACAGATTGGAGTCGCTGGAGCAGCGGATAGACTTTGGGTCACTCTGTGTACTCTACCGACTCTTTCACGGGGAGTGCTCCGAGGAACTGTTTGACTTGGTACCACCGTCACCATTCTACCAACGTACCACTCGACATCGCAGCAGGGTTCATCCATTTCACCTGGAAACGTTATGGTCTTCAACTGTACGTTTCCAGCGATCATTTCTCCCACGTACGTGCAAGCTCTGGAATGAACTACCTGCTGCTGTGTTTCCCGAGCGCTATGACATGTCCTTCTTTAAACGAGGTTTAAGAAGAGTATTTCCTTCACGGTAGGCAGCGGCCTGGCTGTGCCCCTGGTATTGCAATGGTCCATGTGCAGCAGTTTCACTTACCATCAGGTGTGCTGCTTGCTTGTTTGCCACCGTTGGCAATAAAAAAAAAAAAAAAAGAGAAAGTTTATTGTTAAAATATCCATTCGATATGAAAAAGTCGTGTTTTGTTAGATACTCAGTTTATTGAGAAAGTTAAATTTTAAATTATACATCCGATTTTAAAAAATCTTATTTTGTTGGATACTCAGTTTATTGAGAAAGTTAACTATTAAATTATCCATCCCATTTTAAAAAGGCGTATTATGTTCGATACTCAGTTTATTGAGAAAGTTAATGAGGTTTAACGACAGAACAATAGCAATCAAGCAATCATTATCAATATTAGAAATGGTGAAAATATTAATTACAACATGTTTTTGAGTGGTGATTTGTTAATTCGTCACCACACCGACTTCTATAATTATTAGGTAAAATCCGAAACTTAAGGTTTATTTAGCTACATAAAACTGCCTTTTCCAATTATCAATAATCTGAAATTGCATTTTTAACAAGCTTTTTAGGTATAAATAAATAAAAAACGACAACAAATGAGAAACTTAATTACAATCTTAATAGCCTCATGACTCCGATTATCGATTTGATGAAGATTAAATTGGACATATAATTTGATACTTTATTATCTTTGAATAACCAGTAATTATTTCTAATCTTTTGAGTACGAACGTGATTATTACTGGTGTAATATGTAATAATGAGGCTAAGATTAATTAGTGAGTTTGTACTTATAATACAGACATTAAAGTTTGTAAGTAGAACTATTGAGTAAGATTCTGAACTGCTAATAAAAATATTTCTTAATAGAAAGCTATAATATTCCTAAGTGCTATAATCCAATAAATTAAATTTTATCACGGGTAAATAAGACTATTTCGTGTGGTTACGAAGTAAGAATACAATTTACCATCCACTATCTTGTCCATGGGTGTAGTAAAAGACGACTAAGGGATATATGCAGGTCACATCTATGCAAGGAAGGAAAACTCGATATAAAACCTTATTCCAACACGTTTAACCTTTGTAGAATGGTAGGTCAATCCCTCTCCCACTGTGGAGGAGACCCGTATCCAACTGTGTGACTTAGGATGAGATGAAAATATGTCTTTTGCATATAATGAAAGAACGAGAAAAAAAATCACACATGTGGAGTTGCAGGTAACTAGTTACAGTAAGGTTTTGGCTGTAGCTTCTCACACGTGGTTACTTTTTAATTTGAATCTAAACTAAAATAATAAAAGTAAAGGTTTGTGTTTAGCAAGGCAATATTGGTGAGAAGAGTTTATGAAAGTGACTCGCAACTCGTGACATGACGACTCGTGTGGTGGCTGCGAGAGTTTACAATTCAACGCCATTTTTCTTGCCTTTGGGTGTTGTAAAAGATGACTAATGGATATAATAGGTAGATGAGCACAGATGTTCTATGAAGAGAAGATAAACTCATAAAAGGCTATACTAATCCGTCTGACCAGAGTAGGTCAGCTTCACTCTTATTGTAGAAGAGAAAGGATCCCAGCAATGGGACGTATATAAGCTATGATGATAATAATGATGATAATAACTCGCTGTCTGCATTGGTTAGGCAATCTTTAGAGGAAATAAGCATACAACAACATACGTTTGTAGTTATTGATTCACGACTTATTCAAACTTTTTCATTTCAAATATTAATAGCCCTCAAATACAAAAGGGAACACGTTATGTTGGAATAGTTTTGCCGAACAGTTGGTTTAATTAGGAATTCCTCCAACATACCCTTGGGTCTGAAAACAAAAACTTTGCAGTTACAATAGTTGTTTTTGCTGTTCAAATTATTAATTGGTGACCAAACACGGCTTGTTATACCAGTTGGTATAACAAGCCGTGTTTGGTCATGTATAAACTGGCTTTGTAAAGGACAAAAATTGCTTTTAAATTTGACACTTTTTGAGGTTGTTATAATATTTCAATTCATTATTTTCTTTTTCAGAAGTTAATATACCAGACTTTAACATGAAGTGATTTGTCTATTTTTTGTTATTAATCTGTTTATATTTTTATTTTAATATGTTAATAGGGGTCATTAATCCTGGCGGAACATGGTTATAGTTATTTAATTTATCATCATTATTGTCATTACCTTTTTTCTTTTTTTTTTCTCGCTGTGGAAATGCATTTACGCACTATCCCCCGCCGGTTACAGACAGGGGAGTGTATGTGGGACTCGCCGGCCACAGAAGTGACCGAAATACCCACTAAAACCACAGCGGCTCCTTTCGCGCTTTTACGGGGTGCCGGAGAGATCGTCTGATAACGTTCTATCCCCGACATCCCAACGCTTGGCCGTCTGGCCACGTCCTGTCATCATTCATGGCGGTGGGTGGAGGAGCGCATAGCGGCGTCTCCTCCTCCCTGGTCGTCGCCGGCGGAGTGAGTCAGCGGACGCAAGCGCCTCGCGTGCCCGCTCCGCGGCCTCCTTCCTTTTCATAACAGTCTCACAGAAGGAGGCCTACGACGACCAATAGCTGTCGCTGCTGAGCATCATCTCCGTCGTTGACAGGACGTGGCGCCGCATCATCTCCGCCGTTGATAGGACGTGGCGCTGAGCCCCCAAGGCGGGGCATACTTCCAGTGTGTGGCGCACATCGTCGATTAGCGCGCCACACTCATGACATCCTGGGGCCTCTTCTCTTCCAATTCTGTGCAGGTACTTACCAAAGACCCCATGTCCGGTAAGCACCTGGTTATTGTTTTTACCTGGTATTGTCAATATTTTTTTCAAAGTTCACTTATGTCGCTCTATCAATTTCTAATACAATTCACAAATTTACTTAATCTTATTGTCAGTACTCTTGTAAAATTTTATTCGAATACATTTCTATATATTTTTATTATATTGATAGCTAGTCTATTGTTACGCGCTGTTCTTTGAGGATTAAAAATATTTTTCTAATATGAGAATTCGCCTAATTCCGACAGGAAAGTAAGGACGGGTGACATATTGAATTCTTAATCTCACCACACGGGGTACATGGCAACTTAGGCAATCAAAATATACAGGCACATAGAGATTTAGGTGTAAACAAAATGTAGTTGCCGACTGAATCTCTCAATCAATATGCTCTTATCAACATAGGTTATCGCATTATAGCTTAATTTTTTTGGAAAATTGTAAAAGATTAATGATGTAATATTTGCGTAAAAAGTTTATAACTTGGTATGGTATGTCCTCCGTTGTTGGTTTTCTTTCAATTTCATATTCCTTCACGGTTGCCGCAACATTCTTTCACAGTTTTGTGTTCACCTTTATAAAGAACATGCTAAGGTGTAAATTTTTCTTATGCTAGATTTTGTTGTGTACTCGTAGGTCGTGCACAGTTGCAGTGAAATAATCGATTTATACTTTGATTTAGTGTTAACACAAAAATTACGCTAAACAATTTATCGGAACTGTAATAAACTAGCGTTGTTCGTCGATAGATTACGGGATCCATTTTTACTTGCGTAAAGTTTACTGTATCTTTATATATTGTTATTTTGTTTCTTCTGTGTAGTGTTTACCTTTAAGTAATGTGATAATTATTACTAATCAATATCTGGTTGACCGAGCTTTGCTCGGTATATTTTTGTTGAATTTTTGCCGAATTTATTTAGATATACATATATTAATAAAAAATAAAAATGTTATAATGAAAAAAAAAACAGAATAATAATAACACCAAGATTCGATCCCACACTGTTTGAATGCCAAAACAAAACAAAAAGAAAACTGGACAACTTCCCAACTGAGCTATTGTCACTCATGACTACGACGACGTAATTTAAATTCCTATTCAGAGAATGTTAATAACATTTTATGTCATTGTATTGATTGGCTAAAAACACTGACAAAACAACATTTTCTATAAATAAAACCTAGCTAGATCGATATTTAGGCCTCGAAACCTCTAGTATGCCAAATTTCATCAAAATCGTTGGAGCCGTTTCCAAGATCCTGAATATATATATACAGGGTGTATCAGGTTATGGGGCAACTGGTCAAACAGGAGATAGGCAATGGTGGTAGGACCCCATAAAAAAAATTTTAACGAAAAATATAGATTCGTTAATGAATTAGAGACATGTAAAGTTTACAATTTTGACATTGCTTTTTCGTGTAAATCTTATTGAAATGTATAAAGTGAGTGATACTTAATCTGCGACATATTCGTACTTTGTTAAATGTTCATTAGAAATTGAATAAATCAATGCTTACGTTCGCATAAGCAAGAGAAACTTCGCCTTAAAATCAGCTGATTCGTGGCAATGACCAAGAGGCGTGGCCGCAGCTATTGAAAGAAATACCGACACAGGGATGTACTAAGAAAAAGGGAAACAAATGAAATAATTACCTATATCTTGTAGGCAAACTAAAACAATAAAACCTAAACTGTAATTTTTTATCGAAAATGAAATTCGTCTCTGTTTACATATTTTAGGCTAATAATGCCGACGACTGAGTTCAAAGAAGCCGCAGCACCGTCGTCGGTCGCCTAGTTTAAGCGCTTATTACACTACACGATATTCAGGGCCCTGAATCACTAGGGGTGCTCTACAACAGCTAAATTGTGAGACCTGTTTCACCAGTTTCAGTTTTAGCGAAATAACAGGTTAAAAAACTGTTCCATATTTATATACATATACATAAATAATAATATTATATTGTATGTAATAATAATATTATATATATACATAAAATAAATACATGCTTAAATATATTAGACGTGGGTCGTTACGTTATTTTTAAGAAACTTAACGAAACTAGTGACTTGGTCGACGTCACGTGTTTCAAAACTAGTGATTTTTGTAACGACTGATTTGTATACAGCTACTTTGATTGTTTGCATATTGTATGAATAGCTGCACTAACTATATACAGTTACACGCGAAATGAAAATAAATTTGTAGCTATACAGTTAAATCAATAAATTCACTTCCTTTCATACTTTTTTCAGGCTGAGGACTGACTGCATTATATGTATTTACGATTGATTAGAGGTTATAATTAAACTATTATTTTAATTAAATTTGTATTACTGCAGACGTATTTAAAAGTAAATTGATTGTATATACAATGATTATATTTACAGTTTTTTTCACTGTTATATGCACTTTATAATGTATGATGTTTTTATTAGTAAAACAACAAACTAAAACAATAAATCAATTAAATTCTTTACTTTAAATTCAAATTTCAAAGTAACACTCGCTTCGTTTCCCGCAACGTCAAGCCGTTGAAATTGCTTATAAACAAAAATCACTCTATTTTATTATCAATAAACGCAATTTTACGTATGAAAATTAAAGGTATAAAATGTATTGTTACGCTGTTTGGTCTTTGTTGCATACCACGGCACGTGAGTGTTCGGTATTTGGTCGGCTTACTTCGAATAATTTCGTGTCATTCCATTAGCCATCTCGCTCGCTCGCTCGGCGACGATGCGAAAGAAATGTACTTAGCGTAATCAACGTTGTGCGGTCGGCTCTTTCTCGCTCGCTCGAATATGATATGTGCTGTTATCCCATATCTGTGAGTCGTGTTAAGTATAACGTAGTTACAAGAATCACTTCTTTTACTTGTCGACTCGTAAATAGTGATTGTTACATGTCGCGTAATGGGTTATTGTAACTAATGACGTGAAATAACGCTCATGTCTAAAATATATACATAAATCAGTCCTAAGCATGTAAAGCAGGAAGGATCGTTTTCATTTTAGGAACAAACACTGAAACCACTCCTAAACATTATTCCTAAAGAATGGTTATTTCCCCTTTTTTCTCGTATTACAGCACAACAGGCTGTTATTTTGGAACAGTTGTCTGAAACTGTTATTTCGCTAAAACTGAAACACGTGAAACAGGTCTCACAATTTAGCTGTTGTAGAGCACCCCTAGTGATTCAGGGCCCTGAATATCGTGTAGTGTAATAAACCTTTTACCTACGAACGATTTGGGGTTTTAAAATTGAATTATTCGTTTTTTTAGTCTGACTCTGATGCCCGGTTCAGTAAGGGCACGTATGGACTATTATTTATCTCCTTACGACTTTTCTCGCGTATTAAAGATCAGCGATTTAAAGTGATTCAAATATGGCTTATTCCCGGTTCGGTGTGTTGTTTCAATGTGCGGTATCAAAAATGTGTGGAATCTTAGCAATTGTTAATTTCGGAATGTTAATACCACATACCTATTATCTGGATTACTGCTGTTATCGATATGGGATACTTCCCTTTACGGCAACTTTCACTAAAAAGGTAGGCTATATTTTTATTAAAAATAGGTAGATATCTAATTTTTATTGTATTTTTAATTCCTTGTATTGTACGGGACTTCACAAACATAGAATTAATGGACACAAATTACCTCTAGACCCAGAACAATAATTTGTCGATCGCACAAAGTGTTGTCCTGCGTGGGATTCGAACCCGCGACATTGTCATGGTAATATGGTATCTTAAACACTACGCCATCTGTGCAGTCAAATTCAATAGCTTACAGCACCGACATTTATAGGTAAAGAAGGCGGGCGAGGCGACTTAGACGCCTACGTAACATCAACACGTCACATTTAAGTGTAGACTCTTTGACACATATTTTTGAAATCACTGTAACTATTATGTTTTATAGTTTTTTGTGTAATATACATTCTAATTACGATCTATGACCGTTAAACTATAACATACTCGAACAGTTGCCCCATAACCTGATACACTCTGTATATACAAGAATTTCTCGTTTAAAGATATAAGATTTCATCTCATCTCAGTCCATATATGCCCCACTGTTCGACTTGGGCCTCTTTCGTTATGAGACGGAATTTGACCTACTGTACCATGCTGGTCAGATATGTTGGCATAAGGTTTTATTTCGAGTTTTCCTTCTCCTGCATTGATGTTATTTGCATGTTTATACTCCCTTAGTCATCTTTTAGTACAATCACGGACAAGAGAGGGGTTGTGAATTGTATTCTTAGTTCGTTACAACACGGAGTTATTACTAATATTAAAAAATTACTATTGTATTAAGTCTTAATTTAAATAATTTTTGTTAAACCCTAATGAATTAAAAAATAATAATAATATTGTTTGAGCTGATTATTATTTCTTTAGCTACTTTTAGTTTATTTGATTATTCTGCTTATACCATATAAAAGACATGAATTTCTTATAAGAGTCTTTATTTGATAATAATATATCAATGACACTATAATTTAGAGGTTTATCTTAATATCGACGTAAATATCTTCGATAAAGTTAGCATTAATACAAGGTCTTATTTATTAAGTATAAAATATTCCAATATTTACATCCAGCCCAGAGATTTCGCTTACAGTATAAAGCTAATGAAATTTGCTACGTCGTACATAAAAACATGTTCATACTGGTGTAATTTCCAAACAGAATTATGTTAAAGTAGTATAGATTCGGACGAGCAAGGAGCAAACAACGTAATAAAGATGTCAATATACCAACTTCGAGCAAGTGAAAGGGATAGCACGTGTTATTTGGCAAGCAAGGTTAAGGGGACATCTCGAGGTAAGCTTTTGATCATAGTACGGTTAAGGGGTTACTTTATGGATGCTACAAATGTTTTTCGGAGTTTAAAGTGTGATTTAGGTTTCGATTTTAAAAGGAATATTGATAGGTTTCGTATTAAAATATTTCATCATCATCATCGCAGTCTACATACGCCCCACTGTTGGGCTCGGGCCTCCTCCACAATGGGAGGGAATTTGACCTACTATACCATGCTGCCCAGACATGTTGATATAGGGTTTTATATCGAGTTTTCTTTCTCTTGCACAGATGTTATGTGCATATCATATCCCATAGTCGTCTTTTACGACATCCACGGGCAAGATAGTGGTGAATAGTATTCGTACTCCGTCACCAAACGAAAAAATAAAATTTCAAATATTTAGTTCAAAGTGTTGATAAATATCATGAAAGTCCGCATTTAATTTAGTTGACAAAAATACATTTACATACGTGTGTCTATTATGAAAACAAAAATTGTATGAGTGCTTATATACGCACGTAAGAAGTTATTTTTCTTTGGCATAACTGGATAAACAGCTTTCTAAAAATGTTATTCTTTGCGTTATCCTACGCTTGTAGAAAAAACGATACTAATAATAGAAAAAAAGGTATTTAAAACATTAAAAGTTTAAATAACTAGACATCGGATTATATGCACTTTGAAAATGCCAAAATATGCATGCAAATATGCACGAAAAAAGCGCGAAATATGCATATAATATGCACAATCAAAAAACATTTACAATTAGAATTTGCTTTTATTATTAACACATAATTAAAAATTGTTAATATTTATTAGTTATTGTTATTAGTATACTGTAATATTTAATAAACTATAAATTATAATAACGTAAATAATAAACTTTTGAGAGTAAACAATAATATATTTTTCAGGTCTTCTGCAATAAACTTGTGACGTTTGTCACTTAATATTAATTCATAGGCTGAAAATGACCTTTCAACATCAACTGACGTTACCGGACTGAACCTAAAATTTGGTGCCATTTCTGCAGTGACCTCTTCAGGCAGATTCTATCTGGTGCCATTGATAAACGCGTCAATTTTCTTTATGCCTTCAAAACCAGGGTTTTTTACACAAAACTGCACTAATTTACCACGATCTTTTACCACAGTGAACTCGGAAGGGCGTTACTCTGTCCAATATTTTTTTCTATTATTTTCAAGGACTGGCACAGAGGAAAGTTTTTTGTTTCTTATTTCTCAATTGCATCGGATATATTGCTAAAATGTGTTGCAATAATAGCAATATCTTTTTTTATAAAAGCCTCCCCAAATGCCAGGCGGAAATGCCGACGGACGTGTCGACTACATAATACAATGTGCCAAACATGTATATTTAACTATTGAAATAAGCACTATCAGTGAAAATATACCAAAATATGCAATAACGCTATAAAAGTAGAATTATATGCATTTGCATATGCAAACATGCAAATGCATATAATCCGATGTCTAATTATAACACATTATCTAGTTGACATTTGTGATGGTGTGCACCTGCATCGTAAAAATTTACTCCCATCGTTTCTCCCTAACGCGTTAAAAGAAGTTTCAAATAATAACAATAGTATATTGGAATAGCAGTGATGGTAAACATATTTATTTTGGGGATACCGAACTTTCAGGAGGTTAATTCATCATCACCATCATTTCGCCTCATATGCGTCCCACTGCTAGGCTCGAGCTTCCTCCGTAATAGGAGGGAAATTGACCTTACTATACCATGCTCGTCGGACAGTTTGTAATAGGATTTTGTTTCGAGCTTTCCATCTGTTGCATAGATATCATATGCGTAAGCTTCCCGAGCCGGAAACCCAACTTTCTGAGGGTGATTGCGTGTGGAGGGTTTTGGTGGTGCCCTTGGTATCACCGAGCCTCAATGCACGCATTCACACTCCCTTCGCTTTCTTCGCGGTAGGCAACGGCCTTGTAAAGGTCCATGAGCGGCAGCAACATTTACCATCAGGTGTACTGTTTGCTCGTTTGCCACCGTTTGCAATAGAAAAAAAAAATGCGTACTCTAATATATTACTGAATCGTGTTTTACGACATCCACGGGTGTGAAATGTGATTAATTACTAAATTTTAAGTCAACTGTATCTACTTAGCGAGTTCGTCTGTCAAGAATCGATCTAAGACGCATGTAAATGAATGACTGAAATAGATGTCAATACATTAGCCCAAAAAGCTTTTATACAGGGTGGCGCAATAGAACGTGCATATTGCATCATCTTTTTTTGCGGGGTAGAAGGGGCGTGGGCGGGGGGAGACCGATATCGTTGGGTAGCGCGGTTCATAAAGTTTTAGTCACTATGAGTCACTTCGACGGGAAGCGTCGCGCATTTTGCGTGCGCGCATTTTACGAAAACTCTCGTTCGTACGTAGTTGTCAGGCGACTATTTTGTTCTGAGTATGGTGTACGGCAAATTAGGGAGGCTCCGAGTGCTAATTTAATTAAAATCTGGATAAAGCGTTTTGAAGAGACTGGATCGACGTTTAAACCACACGCAAAAGGTCGTCCACGCACATCTAGGACCGAAGACAATATTGAGAGTGTTAAGCAGTCGGTACGAGAAGATCCACAAATGTCTACTCGCAAGAGATCGTCTGTCCTAAACATATCGCGACGAAGTTTGCAACGAATTTTAAACTTGGATCTTAAATTGCATCCATACAAGCTGCAATTAACTCAAGAATTGAAAGACTCTGACTTCATAGAACGGCTCACATTTGCTAATGAAATGCTCAATCGGTTTTCAAATTTTGAAAACATCCTTTTCTCTGATGAGGCACATTTTCATATGAATGGGTTCGTAAACCGCCAAAATTGTCGTTATTGGAATAGTGAAAATCCCAGACTCAAACATCAAAAACCGTTACATAGCCCTAAAGTGACAGTTTGGGCCGCAATATCTGCCAAAGGAATAATTGGTCCTTATTTTTTTGAAAACGCACGGGGGCAAAACATCACTGTTAATACCGAACGCTATGTTGCGATGTTGGAAGGTTTTTTGGCCCCAGAACTTGAAAATTCAAGAATAAAGAACTCTAGGACTTGGTTCCAACAAGACGGAGCTACCAGTCACACATCAAATGACTCCATGGCGGTTGTGAAGCAGATGTTCCCTGGCAAACTGATTTCGAAAAGAGGTGATATCCCATGGCCTCCGCGCAGTCCAGACTTATACCTAGTATTATTAAAAATATTTCCAATTTCAATTTCTAGATCAACAAATTAACCTTCGTTAATGTTTTTAAGCATCAATATATAATGTGTATACTTGACAATCGTTAACTTTTGCGCCGCCGGCAATTTCGGTGACCGTCCGTGCACTTTTTATAAATTTATCGTTTTCATTCGTCGGTGCCATGAATATTTAGAAGCCATTGCGGCCTACTGGCCTCATTCAATTCATTCATAAAACGGACCAAATATTAAACGTAACATCCCAGTGTCGCGAGTACGGAGATTATGGTACGTTACGTAAACAACACCAAATTGGATTTAAAGTTAACCCTCAAAAAGGACCTAATGGTTGCTTTTTGTTACCTAAACATATAAATTAAATTTAAAATATAATTTGTTTCTGCTATAAATTATATTGCGTGTCTCTTGAAATTTTCTTTTTTCGGAAACGTACTTTTTATTTGATACTTACTGTTAGACTATTGGCGCTAAATAAAATCATATATTATAAAAATTTCAGCTTATATACGTCCCACTTTTGGGCTCGAGCCTCCTTCACAATAGGAGAGAGATTGACCTACTATAACCACGCTGGTCAGACGTGTTTGTATAGGGTTTTATTTCGAGTTTTCCTTCTCTTGTATATATATTATATGCATATAGTCTCTTAGCCGTCTTTTACGACACCTACGGGCAAGATAGGGAGTGGCGAATCGTATTTTTACTCCATCACCAGACGGAAAACAATCAAAACAACCACATCACACACATTTTAAGTTTATTGTCTTTGAACTTACTACACAATAGAAGCGCTGATGTGTTAGACAACGTTGGTCAGACGAAACGATATAGGATTTTATTTCGGGCATTCCTCCTCTTGGTTTTTTTATTTAACATTATTATTTTATACTATGGTTATAAATTTTTTTCAAATGTCTACATGCAAAAGATGAAACCACATTTTTGTATTACGTAATAATTTTGACTACGTTTCTGCCCTAGCGGTCGGATTTTTCGTGCCCCATCTGTCACCCCGGATGAATCGAGCGCGGTGTAACTATATTATAGTCACCTAAAAAGAAAACACACCGCAGTTATGAGAACTGCAAACAGAAATGAAAATATAAAGCTATGAATAAACAGTTATTCTTTTTGGACATTTAAATTGTTTGATTTTAAATTAATATTTATAAATTAAAACTTTTTACATTTATTTAGTTTTGATATCTGTAGGCATACATATATATAGAGCCTGTCTTGGTATCCAGACAATAGCCTGCATATTATGTGGTACTTTTATTTAATCTGCAAATGGTTGTTCTGAATCTGAATGTAATCTGTTTCATTAACTGTATGTTAGTAAAATCCCCTGTGATAAAGGCCTCCTTATTCCTTTAGAAAAAACGATATCAAATTAAAATTTGCCATAAATTTGCATAAAAAGTTTCAACTAAATCAATTGACCTTGAACTCTTAAATGACCAACACACAAATATGCATAAAAAAGAAGAAAAGAAGATTAGGGCACATGCGAGAACATATATCACTGATTGGATACAGACTTTACGATCATTTTCTTGTAAATCACCAGACATGTACGAAGAGATGCGTAATTATTTCCAAAACGTATTTTATGACATTGTAAATGTTCACGCCTTTAACATTTTATATCTGCTTTAATAATTTTGACGACAACAAAGGACAATTGAAACGTTTTATTACGTTACACTTTTATTAACCTGCTATAGTCCGGTTGGCACTTGAAATTGATTTTTAAAACTGAATCTCAATTCAGTTAGAGCTTAAAATTTCAAACTTAATTTAAATTAGGGCCTCTTTTGTTATGAATACTTAACGTTACGATGGCCATACTGAATTGGCATGGAATGGTATTTATTAAGAAGCTTTATATCGAATTTCTTTAGGTGTAACATGCGTTATTGGTGTGTTATCTTCATTGGAACTATACTGATAAACGAGTTGATATAGTAGGAATATTTTCTTCCTATAGTGGAAAGCCTAAAGCGTCTAGTGCTCAATATTGAGATTTTTATGTGTTATAAAGAATATTTTCTTACCATAAATAATGTAGTAATGCTTACTTGATAAATACTAGTGACTTAACTGTTAATTGCGACATCAGGCTTTTTGTTATTGCTGTTGGTGGCACACAGCTTACCTGATGGTTAGTGATACTGTCGTTCATGGTCCTTTGCTATGCCACTGCCTACCGCGAAAAAAGTAAAAAGAGTGTGAAAGGTTCGGTGATTAGGCATCACCAAAATTCACAACACGTAAACACCCTCAGAAAGTTGGGCTGCCGGCTCTCTCGCTCACCGAATGAAGTGCAGTATCAAATAGTTATTACTTAGAGACGTTGATCTCCTTTGAAAGTGTGAATCTACCCCCGATGGACCAGCCCGTGGCTGTAGATAGAAGACTGTCGGCAGTGTGGTTCCACCACATATAGGTGTAGTGTTTATCGTCAAAATATTTTGCAGATGTATACAAAGTATTGATCTGTGCCCAGTAGAAGGTAATAAAGTTTGGTCGTAAGCTACCTTAATAATTAAATCACTATAATATCGCTCTTATTCTAATTACTTTGGTTTGGATCAACATGTCTTCGCTTTCGTACACTTTGGTTAGTTAGATCACGTCAGTTTTAGGACAATCCATTCATTTCATTTTCAGTTTTACTGTGACAAGTGTTGTCTTCCCATGGAGAAAATACTTAGGGTTTTGGCCGCCCGCATCGAGCGGCACTTTGTCGGCGCCGAGCCCGATCTGTCGGACGGCCAGTTTGGGTTTAGGAGGGGACTTTCGAAGGTCGTGGCCCTGTTCCGTCTGAGGGCCGTGGTGACTGAGGTCGTCACCGGTGGGGGAGTGCTGTTGGTGGTGTCCCTAGACATCAACAACGTATTCAATAATCTGCTATTCAGCTGCATCAGGGAGGCGCCCCGGTATCACGGGGTGCCAGTTTACCTGAGGCGATTGGTGGCGGACTATATGGAGGAGCACAGCGTCCTCTACACTGATTGTGTGGGTGACGTTGTGCGAACGCCCATGACGTGCGGTGTCCTGCAGGGGTCGGTCCTCGGACCCACCCTGTGGAACATCGGCTACGACTGGGCATTGAGAGGGAGCCTCCCGCCCGGGCTGGGTGTAACCTGCTACGCCGACGATACGCTCGACACAGCCCGCGGAGGATCCTGCAGGAGGCGGCAAGCCTGGCGACTCTCAGCACCGAGGAGATCGTCAGGCGGATCGAAGCGCTGAGTTTGAGGGTGGCCCTGGACAAGACTAAGGCCCTCTTTCTTTCCACGGACCCCGCATGGCCCCTCCCGATGCGTCTCGATCCCGCATGTGCCTCGTGGGCTGGGGAGCGCCGTGAACTCGTCGCAATCATCGCTGCCGGCCTGACGCTGCCGAGCATTGTTCAAGCGATGTTCGACAGCATCCGGTCAGCACCGATGATTGCGACGAGTTTGCGGCACTGCCCCGAATAGGGCTATCTAGGCCGCAGGTATTTGCCGGAGCAACTATGCCCCGAATAGAGCTGCACCAGTCGGAAGGAGAGGATCCCGTGCCGCCTACCCAACCACTCCATCTGCATGGGCCCGAAGGCTTCGACAGTCCGAACACCGAATCGAGGCCTCTCCTGCCGGACTGCGGGCAATGACGTCCCGGCGGGCGTCGCCCCGCCAAACGGCCAGCTTGCGAAGAGAGACACAGACGCCCCTTGCTAGCGTCACCGACACCCGGCGGTGAAGACCAACGAGCATCGCCGCCCCAAGCCAAACAGTGGGAAGTATATGGACTGAGATGATGATTATGATGAAGTTGGATAAGTCTCCGTAAGGTTTTTCTTTAGTAGTTGCGTTATTTATTAGAAAATTAATTCAAGAGGTTGCGTAGAGTTTGCACAAATTAAGATCGCATTGTAATCAATGGATTGCCGCCCTGCGGTGATTAAATCAGTTATGGTAAAGGCCTACTCAAATGGTGTACTATAGTCGTATTCAGAAAGAATATGATGTGTTTTATCATGGTCTTTATCTGTTTTCTTTATGTGGAAAGAGCATTGAACGACAACAACATTTAATTTGTTTACTGTATTTAGAACACGAATTTTATAATATTAAATGTAACAATATCTGCTGTTATTTTTTTTTATAAAAAGCAAAACCCGGCAGTAAAGCAATATCCCTTGTATTTCGGAGGACTTTACAGACAAATAATTTAGTGGACACATTATACGTAGACTTTGAACAACAATTTGTGGATCACACAAAGTATTGTCTGCGTAAGGATCGAACTCATGCCATTGGCACAATAGTCCGGTATCTTAACTACTACACCATTTCTGAAGTCATGTTTACAACTATGGAACTATTTTTGCAGATTTTATCGTATTTGTATTTAATTTTTAATGTTCGAACTTTCGAACACGTTTTAGCGTTCATTTCAAGAAGAAAATTGGCAAAACAATATCAAGATTATTGTCCTCTCTCCATTGTGCTAAATATTTTATTAAACTAAATATTTTTGTCGCTTCATTTACAGTAAAGTTTGGTGTTTAAAACTGATCTATTTTTATGCAACTATGAAGAAGTAAAAGATTCAAATTATAAATATGAAAGCAAAATGGCAATCAATGAAAAAGCAAATAAATGAATTCGAAAATAATACGGAATGGTTGATGTGGAGTTATTTATTACTTTCAAGCTACACCCACTACTTTGTTCGCGTTTATAGGAATATTGCCAATATATTTTGTTATTTTTTTTCCCTTTGCGATAGTACTTATTTTTCTCATCCTACAACCTTTTCTGTAACCTTGACAACATGCATGGAAAATTTCAAGACCATCAGCCGAGTAGTTATGGTATAAAAGCATGTATGTGCTCGCAAATATATCATTCCCGGGGGAAAGAAAATCACGCAGACACTTGCCAAACTTTGTAGTTGATTATCTAATATATCTATTACTAAATTTAGAAAGAGAAAAAAGTCTAGCTTTGATAAATGACTCTCTACAAGGTTTTTCTGTTAATGAATTAAGATTATGTGAATATTTACGCTACAGAATATTTTGAGAATGCTATTAGTTGTAATGCTATATTTTCAGATGTTTTTGTATTTAAAAATCTAATATCTGATATGTTATTATAACTCCATATGATGAAGTATTAAAAAAATAAACTCAAAACTAATTACGATTTCTCCATCTCACGGCTCATATATGTACATCCCACTGCTGGGCTTAAGCCTCCTTCAACTACTATGCCACGCTGGTTAGACAGATGTTGTATGCACAGATGTTATGTGCATATTGTATCTCTTAGTCGTCTTTTACGACACCCACGAACTCTTGCTCGGGGGTGATGAATTGGGTGAGGGGGCGGTGAATTGTATTCTTACTCTTTCACCACACGGGTAAGTTTAATAAAAGCTTATAAAAATATTATGCAATTAACATAAACTTAGAATTTGAAAGGTGCAGTTCTTGAATTAATGTGAAGCATTAATTAAGCTGCAGTGTAAACATGTTCCCTTCATATTAAATGATCACTTATACAGTTATGTTACAAATGTAAAGTAGGCACTCGAGTTTCATCGCATAACGGCATCAGTTGGCGTGTCGCCAGTTTCATAATTAAATCAATACGTCAACGTTTACATAAGATTGATATATTTTTTTTATGTAAAAGACGACGAAGGGATACAATTTGCAGATAACGTCTATGCAAGATATGGGTAATTTGAAGAGAAAGAGGGTGAGAAGAATTTTCCGTGTGATGACAAGCTAAGAATACAATGCAAATCCATCATTTATGTTCCTGTGAGAGTCATAAAATCGGCTGACCAAGCAGTAACATACTCCAGGGACACGATTAGTAATATGCTTGTCCAGCGTACGATTGTTAACATGCTTATCAAGTGTGGCAATTACGTCATTATCCATCTTGAGACGTCCATTGTCCAATATTAGACATAGATAAGCTGATGGACGGATAATTTGATAGCGAGATGATTGAAAGAGCTTTTTAGTGTGATTTATGACGCTAAATATTTAAAACTAGCTGACCCAATTAGACAGTGTTCTTTACAGATGAAAAAAAAAATATAATTTCTTGAAATCGATCCTACCAGATTGTATTGATTTAGTGGTCTAAAATCATCTTCATTTTATTATCTTTTTAATGAAAACTATTCAGGACACAACGGGTGACAAAAGTCTATAAAGTACATAGAAATTATGTTTATGTTTTATGTGGGTAATCTATATCTATATGCACATCATAGAGATTGTTCCAAAAAATACAAAGATTATAAATAAATTGATGACAAGCCGTTTATTGCTTCCGAAACAATGACGTGTCTAGCACATACAGTAAAGTGACGCAAAATTATTCCAATATAAGCAGTCGACTCGACTTTGTCGTGCAACTTAACCCTTAAATTGGCAATATATTTTTTTTCTAAAATGCATTTCTATTTCATTTTGTCCAGTTTAATTATTATCCTAGGGAGTCAAAAAAAAATTTATAAATATATTTGCATTTACAGTTTTCGCGAAAACCTATGTTCTACGGGTATGACGTTGCCAAATATAATAGAAAATACTTACGCTCTTTCATGTACTATCGGTATGACATTGCCATGATATGAATAAAACAACTTTGTCCCAGTTTTTTTTTATTAATTACATTCAATCGTTTATTATAATTATTAACAATTTATTTTTCCGTATGGTAACGGCTAAGAATGCAATGTATCACTATCCCTTACTTTACCCGTCGGTGTCGTAAAAGCCGATAAATAATAGAAAAATTTATAATAGCATCATACTGTGAGCGCCAACCCGCTTACCAAGCGTGGCGATTGTGGTATTACGCCCGATTTGGGGTGGCTTACGTCTAATAATGGACGTCTATAGGTTAATGGATGCTGGAATCATTTATTTAGTGTAAAATTCTAAGAAATAGTTCCTTTTATTGTCGCTAGTGGTGAAACACAAATATGTATTGCAGTTTACGCAATAGACTTTAGTTTTTCCAGCTTTGCAAAATCTGCTGAAAGAAATAAAACATGCTGTACAAACACCAAAACACATCACATTCGTAATAAAATAAACAAAAACGGCATGTGTGAATCCTATAACGCTATTGGCAATGTACTACGGGTATGATGAAGTTTATTTGAAATGCTTTATCCACCAATGGGCAACGGGATACTCGTAGCACATACTATCTGTATGTGCTACGAGTATCAAAGCTTATAAAATAGTTGTTACGCGATTTATTTAAACAAAAACTACTCAATGGTGTTGTTTATGAGTTATCAAATGTATATAAAGTGTAGTGATATAATATATCACTGCATGTTATTATCATACATTCATTTAAAAACCATTCAAATAGATTTATTAGGATTCCATACTGTGCCGATAGATGGCACTAGGTCATTTGATAAAACCAATTATAGTTAATATAAGTTACACATCCTCGCTACTAGATGGCATCCGTTATAACATGAATCAATTATTCAAATCAATTAGTATTTGTGTAGATACTTATATGTAGAAGATGGATTGAATAAGCACACAATGTCATATCATCTTATTAATTTATAAAATACAAAATTCCATCGCCAAGTGTAATTCACAATAACATTTGTTTATGGATCAGTTTTGGTCTATGCTTAGCTAGCTGGCCAATAGGAACCTTTCTTTTTGAAAGATCATGACGCCATCTTTGATAGGGATGACAGGAAACGTTGCGTCGTGAACGTTTTTCTCTCTCTTGGTGCCAGTCATCGAGCGAGGTCGGACGTGCCATGTAAGACTACGTAGGAGCCCGCGCGCCGAGCGCGTGGGGCTTGTCCCGACACTTTTCTTGTTCCCGTAACAGCTTCGCTTGTAACGCTGCTGGTACGCCGCCATTTTTTTTCGTATTGCATTAGCAACCTGTCTCCGGATGACTTCATGACCGGTGAGTCCGTTCGAACATTTATTTTCCTGGCCACATGCCACGTCATGGTCAGCTTTGTTGCACCCGCTGCGCCGCCTATCATTCCAGCATGATGCCACATCTTTCCGCTTACATGCATAGATAGTGCATGACGGATTACCAGTCTGGTTGAGACTGTGTGCTTATCTGCATTATTCAACGACAAGGAGTTCTTCGTTAGTAATTAGTGTAAACGTGTCGAGTGCAGTGAACTTTCTCTCGCTCAGCGAACTAACATGTGAATGTGGTGGTTATGACCACGTAATTTGTAGTGTACAACTGGCAACCTATAGACTTGTAGTTGTTATTAGATTAGTAATAATAAGCTATTGTGATTGTAACCTGGGTACCATCCCGATAGGGGTGAGGTTGTATAACATGTTTTCCACCAATACACAGTGAAATGTAACATTTCCACAAGAGGTCCTTGAACCAATAGTCCGATGCAGTCTGCCAGACAGTTCCAAGGCCAAATTAATTGTATTCATAATTCTGTAGTTGTAATATATTATTCGTAATTCAGACGTTCAATTCTATATATTACAGATGATCTGACGTCACAATTCTCTTTTTATATATTATAGATGGCTCGCACAAGAGCCGAATCATCTTTTTATATCATTGTTAACTCGCTCACTGAGTGACTAAGACGTGTTTTGCACTACTTAATAAAGTATTTTGTGTGTGTTTCTTACTAAGCATCGGTGAACGACGGCGCGCTCGAGCGCAGCCGCTCGTTATCGCGATTTAATCCCTATGCAGTATGAGTGAAAGTATAGTTGAGAATGAAGAAATGAGCGATGTTGTTGATAATATAAATATAGGAGGTAGTAGTATGGAGGAAGAAGACCTAATTCGGCATGAAGTTCAAGTAGATGATGAAAACGTACACATTAAAGAGGGAGCGTGGATTTTGAATGGAGGTAATAAAAGACGAAAAGTTGAAAAGATAGATATTTGTATAACAAGCACCGAGAAGTTACCGAAACAGTTTTCATTAGCTAAACTATTCGATAAGGAAAAAATACATGGTATCAATAATTTAAAATATATAAACCCCTTTAAAATAATTGTCTCATTTAAAGATACCTTATGTGCGGAGAAAATTTTTATATGTCAGGCGATCAAAGATAAAGGGTGGAAAGTTTATAAGACCTGGGAGGTTGGAGTATCGTACGGAATTATAAGAGACATAGACCTGGAATTGTCGGATGATGAGTTATTAGAAGTAATAAAAAATAAAAATACCTGCGAAGTATTATCTATTAAGAGACTAAACCGCAGAGGACCTGAGACCGGGTGGGTCCCGACCGAATCAGTGCGCATATGTTTCAAAGGAAGTTCACGGCCACCATTTATATATATGCTTAATTTAAGAGTTAAAGTAGAACCCTATGTTTTCCCGGTAACTCAGTGTGCTCGTTGTTGGCGATTTGGTCATATAACAAAGGTATGCCCGTCTTTAAAAATTATATGCCCTAAGTGTGGAGGAAATCACTCCAATTGTGAGACAATTACCTTTAGATGTGTAAATTGCAAGGAAAACCATATATCACTCGATAAAAATTGTCCAATATATATCAAGGAAAAGAAAGTAAGGAGTTTGATGTCTGACTTTAACTGTACCTATCGCCGAGCGTTAACGATGTACGTACCTCCTTTCTCACCGCGACCTAATCCTCAATACGCAAATAATATATCTAGTAGGGCTATCAATGGGCCGATAAATTCAAAAAATATATTATCGCATAATAACATGATAGAAGCTGAAAGTATGCCGACGGAGATTAGCCGACAACCTTCTAAAAGGAAAAAACGATATTCATCAGACCAAATAGTATTACAATCGAGTTCGTCATCATCGGAATCGGAAGGCGTGTTTGAAGGCGGGACATCCACACGAGCCAACGGCCGTACTTCTACTGGAGGCAGTCAGCGATCGCGACGACGGCCGCGGCGATGCCGACCCCTCCGAGTTACAACTACGAGCGCAGGCGGTGAAGAGGACTTATCTAATCCCAGTGATATATATATTAACATTACCGAGAATGAGTGCAATAAACCAAGCCAACCAGAATCGTTCGCTAATAAAAATTATACCTACAAAGAGTTAATTAATAAGATAAAAAGGTTGTTATTTTCTAAAAAATTCGGTTGGACGGAAAAAATCAATAAAATAATTAGTATTTCTATAGAATGGGTTATATCGGCTGTTATAAAAAGTATGTCTGAGGTGTCCATATTAAAAAATCTAGCTGATGTATTTAAATTTAACATAAATGGCTAACTATAATAACGTTTGCAGAAATATAAAAATCAATATCTTACAGTGGAATGCGCAGAGTGTTAGGCCAAAACGAGTGGAGTTCGAACAATTATTAATACAAGATAAAATTCATGTAGCCGTGCTTTTTTTTTTTTTTTTTTTTTTTTTTTTTTTTTTTTTTTTATGGGTGGGCTATGGTAAGCGCACGCGCGGTCCAATCCGTCCGGGGCGATGAAAGGACGGCGCGCGGGCCCATAACCCACCCGTACCCACGTCACCTCGTTGTTGGGCCGACCACCGGAGCAGATGTGACTTGTCGTCAGTGGTCGGCCCGACGGAATACCCTTTCGGGTATCCTCACCTCTCGACGTACTGGGACGTCGGTCGCCGTCGCGCGGTCAGCCTCTCCGCGGGTGACGGACAATTCCCCGGTCCGATCACCCGCGGCCTCGGCTAGGGCGGCATTAGGCGCAGATACTCGCGCCTGCGCCGCCCGAGTCGCCGGCGGCGGAACGTGTCGCCGAATAGCAGCTCTACTCGCACACGATCCGCCGCCTCCTTCCGTGAGATTACGGCCTCACAGAAGGCGGCGACCGCGTCCCAGTTCCTGACGCTGACGAGCATCTCCCTGGCGATGGTCGGCAGCGCCAGGTCGGCACCGATAATTGCGACGAGTTCACGGCGATCCCCCTCCCATGCAGCACACTCCTCGAGCGTGTGCTGCGCCGTGTCCTCGTCGCAACTGCAGTGGTGGCAGGACGGTGTGCTCTCCCTCCTGACAATCTTGTGCAGGTACTTCCCGAAGCAACCGTGCCCCGTCAGCACCTGCACCAGTCGGAAGGAAAGCACCCCGTGCGTCCGCTCCAACCACTCCATCAGCACCGGCCGGAGGGCCTCGACAGTCCTGACACCGTACCGAGGACTCTCCAGCCGGACTGCCCAACGGGCAATTACTTCTCGGCGGGCGTCGACCCGCCAGGCGGTGATCTCATTGATGGAGACCATGCTGCCGCGGGCGCGCGTCTCCGACACCCGCCGATAAATGTCGGCGAGCATCTCCGCCTCCAGGTCCCACGGGGGGGTTCCGGCCAGGAGGCACGCTGCCTCCGTCGCCACCGTGCGGTAACCCCGTATGGCCCTGATCGCCATGACCCTCTGTGGTCGCCACAGGAGGGCCCTAAGATGGACGGTCAGGGACCCCGCCCACACCGGTGCGCCGTACAGG
This sequence comes from Lymantria dispar, assembly GCA_032191425.1. Classification (NCBI taxonomy): domain Eukaryota; kingdom Metazoa; phylum Arthropoda; class Insecta; order Lepidoptera; family Erebidae; genus Lymantria; species Lymantria dispar. Next base: position 11,571,915 of record CM063455.1, read on the forward strand.
GCCATCGACCGGATCACCCCCACGTACAGCTGTCGGCACGTAGCACTGGGTCCGCCCACATTCGGCATCAGCCGCGAAAGGGCGGACGCCGCGCCGACAAGCCGGGGAACAAGTCGATGGAGATGCTCCCGGAACCAAAAATGCCCGTCGAGCACCAGGCCCAAGTACTTCATGTGGGCCTGGATGCTGATGGTGACCGAATTCACGGTGATCGAAGCGCCGGCGGGAGGCCCGGCGGTACGGAGGCCATGGAACAAAAGGGCCTCCGTCTTTTCCAGGGCTACCCTCAACCCCAGCGCTTCGATCCGCCTGACAATCTCCTCGGTGCCGAGAGTTGCCAGGCGTGCCGCCTCCTCGAGCGTCCCACCCCGGGCTGTGACGAGTGTATCGTCGGCGTAGCAAATTACGCCCAGCCCGGGTGGGAGGCTTCCTCTCAACGCCCAGTCGTAGCCGATGTTCCACAGGGTCGGACCCAGAACCGACCCCTGTGGGACACCGCACGTCATGGGCGTTCGCACAACGTCCCCTACTCGGTCAACGTAGAGGACACTGCGCCCCTCCAAGTAGTCTGCCACCAGCCGCCTGAGGTACACGGGCACCCCGTGGTACCTTAGCCCCTCCCTGATGCAGCTGAATGGCAGACTGTTGAAGGCGTTAGCGATGTCCAGGGACACCGCCAATAGGACTCCTCCGCCGGTGACGGCCTCCGCTACCACGGCCTTCAGGCGCAGCAGGGCCGCGATCGTCGAACGCCCCCTCCGAAAACCAAACTGGGCGTCGGACAGATCGGGCCCAACCCCGACAAGGTGCCGCTCGATGCGGGCAGCCAACACCCTCTCCAGCAGCTTGCCCGCATCATCGAGCAGCACGATGGGCCTGTAGGCCGAGGCCGACTCGGGAGACCGTCCCGGCTTCGGCAGGAGAACCAGCCTCCCCTCTTTCCAGCACCCAGGGAACTGCCCGGACGTCAAACAGGCGTCGAACAGTCCCCTGAGGCGTGGTCCCAGATGCTCGAGGACCAGGGCCAGCACACGGTTCGGAATACCGTCGGGCCCTGGGGCGGTGGATTTGACTCGCATACGCGCCACCGCCGCCCCCATTTCCGGCTCCGTGATGGGCGGAGCACTTTCATCGTCGGCCTCCCGGTCGCTGTCCGGCGAAGCCATGACCGGGGGCGTGTGCTCCACCCGCCGTGGAAAGAGGTCCTCGACAACTCTGGTGAGGAGGCTGGGCTGGAGAGTCTCGGTGAGGGGGGGGCCCCGCCCGCGGAGCTTGTTCAGCGCCGCGAGGTAGGGGCGACCCCAGGGGTCACGCTCGAGACTGTCCAGCATCTCCCGCCGACTAACGTCCTTGGCGGTACGGACGGCCAGCCTGAAGGCAGACCGCGCACTGCGGTAAGCCTCGTACAGCTGGACCTCCCGCTCAGCGTCGCGGTGACGCGCTCGGCTGCGGGTGTAGGCCCTCCGGGCACGTATGCACGCGGCCCGAAGGTCCGCCAATTCTCGGGACCACCAGGGGACCGCACTCTTCGGGGGCAGACGCCGCACACGGGGCATGGCCGCATCGCAGATCTGCGTTAACGCACAGCGGATGCGGCCAGCCTCGGCATCCACCCCGTCCGCCTGGGGCGGTGAGGACAGCCACGACTGAACGATGGCTGCCTCCGCCAACAGGTCCCGATCCAATCGACCCACAGCCCACCGCGGAAACGCGGGAGCTCCGTCCGCCATGTGACCCCTGCTGGGCCCCAGGAGGGTCCGGGAGACCTCTATCCGGATGTATCGGTGGTCGGATAGGGTCTCAACCTCCTCCTGGACGCACCAGCTCCTCACACGTGCTGCGACATTAGGGCTAGCGAACGACAAGTCCACTATCGACCCGCCCTGCTGCCGCACGCACGTTTGCACCGAGCCCCTGTTCAGCAAACAGAGGCCCAGTGCCGCCGCCCACTCTTCGACCGCCCGCCCGCGGTCATTCGTCCTGGGGGACCCCCACGCCGTGGACTTGGCGTTGTAGTCCCCCATGACGAAGACCTGGCGCGGTGCCAGTCGCCGTATCGAGGCCCCCAGGATGGTGAGGAAGGCCCCGAAATCCGTCGCGCTCCTGTTAGGGGAGAAGTAAACACCAAATAGCGTAACCTCTCCCCATTCCGCCGCGACATACCCATCGCCCCTGTCCTTGAGCAGCAAGGGCGGGAAATGCCACGACGTGGAGGCGACGATTGCCACAGAGCCGTCACTGCTGCCCAGCCAATTGGGCCGGTCAGGCACCACGTACGGCTCCGCGGCTACGGCTGCACCGATCAACCACTCCGCCATGGCTTGCAGGAAAACATCCTGTGCCTCGGCGGCGTGGTTGAGGTTGGCCTGCAGGAGGTGGTAAGATTCGGCCGCCATTAGTGGGCCGTATCCATTACCTCCTCCACGCTGGCGGGCGATCGGGTCGCGCTAGGGGCAGGAGCGGCTGGGGTCGTCGGGCCGCTCCGCCCCTTTGGGGCCGAAGCCGGGGGTCTGCACTCCCTGCCCCCCATGCGGTGCTTGGCGGGCCTATTGCCCGCCGCACACGCGGGGCAGTGGGGAGTGGCGGCGCACGATGCCGCCTTATGCCCGGGTTGACCGCAGCGGAAACAAAGGTCGCTGCAGTCAAAGCAGTTAGTGCATGTCGGCCGAGTGTGTCCGACCGCCATGCACTTGTAGCACCTTGCAGGCCGGGACTCCAGCACGGTCACCCGCGCCGAGCTCCAGCCCACGAGGAGCCTGCCTGAGCCGGCCAATTGCTTGGCCGACTCCACCGGGCACTGCACCCAGGCAGCACCGACGCCGCCCGGACCAGGGCGGATGGCGCCAATTCGGACGGTGTCCACGGGACACCCGGTTTTCGAGACGATGGCCTCCCGGATGTCATCCACCGTCACGGAGTCGTCCAGACCCGCGACGCGTAGTTCTGCGCACTTTACGGGTCTGGCGATTTTGACGCCATCCTCCTCTGCGAACAGACCCCTCAACTTGGCCGCCATGCTATCGGCCGTCTTGGCGCCCTCGGCCCCAGGGAACTCTAGAATCCGAGCCCCTGTCCGGGCCTTGCGGGTCCTGGCTTCGACGCCTCCTAAATCGGAGACGTCAAGCTCCCGCCGGGCGCGACGTAAGACGGCCTCATAGCTGAGGCCGTTTTCGGCGGCCTCAGGCAGCACGGTGATCACCACCGCGGCTGACTTCGGCGGCCGGAGCCTCCTGCGCGACCTCTTGCTTTCGGCTCCTGCCTTGGGAGCGGAGGCATTGGCGGCGCTTTTGGCCTCCGCTCTCCTCTTCTGGCCGCGACTTTTTCGGCTGCGCTCAGCCGTCTGCCAACCCTCTTCGGGGGCAACGGGGTCGCTAGGCGCAGCAGTCGCGGTCGCGGCTACGGTGGCCGCCGCCGACGATGCAGTTGCCGGCGGCGGCTTAGGTCCGTCCTTGGCAAGAGCCGGTGCCACCTTCTTCTTCGCGGCGGGTCCTTTGGTTTTCGGCCCAGCAACGGCCGCAGCGTAGCTTCCCACGCGCCCGCCCTGGCAGGGTAGCGCGGTAGTAGCTGACGCCGCAGCCTTCGGCCTGTCCGCAGCAAGCGGCGGCCGGAGACGGGGCTCCGGAGGCAGGGACAGTCTCTGCTCCAGAGCCGCCATGCGCGCGTCAAGCATTTTGCCAACAACCTCCACTACGGCGCGCATGGTTTGGTCCGGCACGCCATCCACCGCGGGCAGCGGGACCACTTCGGCTGGCTGGGCCCTCTGAGAACTCGCCGCAGCGCGAGTTGGCGCAGCGGGGATGACGGGGGCGTCGGCAGGGCCGGCAGTTGTCGGCGGCACGGTCCTCGCCAGCTGCGCGACCTGGCGCCGCAAGTCGGCCATTTGTTTGGCCAACTCGCGGTTCGCCTTCTGCACCGCCGACAGCTCCTTTTGTAGGGCCTTGTTCTTCTCCTGCAGGCCCGAAACCTCGCCACTAAGGCGGGTATTTTCGGCCTGCAGGGTTGCCACGTTAGTTGGTGGGGGGTCGATACCTACAGCGGGCTCAGTAGCTGTCGCGCCGGTGGGAGGTATGTCCGCTAACACCCTCATCATTCTTGCGGCAGCCGCCTCATTCGCCCGCTTTTGGGCATCAGTCCCCCGCGTATGGCTGATCGACGCCGGAGCCGCTGACCTCGCCGCCACCATTGCAGCCCCTCGCCCCCTACGAGAGGCTGGAACCTTGGGAGGAGGCATGATAGCGCCACTCCCCTCGGAGGCGGATCCTGATGTGCCACCCATATTCAGGGGGCGCTTCCGCACCATCGAGGGGAGGGCCTCCTCCCCAACCTCTAAGGCTGCCGCGAGGACCGATGCTGGAGACTGGGATGACCCACCGACAGTCTCAGCAGCCGACATGTCGGTGTCTGACGGCCCTGCGGCAGTACTGCCGCCCTCGTCAGCACTCGGAGCGGCTGCAGCGGCCTCCCTAGCCAGCCGCTCCTGCCTGGCCAACTCGCGCCTCTTTACGCTCGTAGCCTTTCCTGTCCCCATGTTCTTCCTCTTCTTTCTCTTTTTAGGGGCCTCGAGTGTTGCCGGCCCCTTGCCTGATCTTGTGGCCTCAAGTGCCGAACTAGCAGCCGAGCTGCAGTCGGACGAGGCATCCCTCTCCTCTGGGCCAGTTTTGCCGTAGCTTGGCCGGGCTATAACGTGAGAACTAATAGGTTCCCCGCTGTCGGTGGTTTTGGGCGTCTCACCCCTCCTATCTACATCCAAATTGTACGAAGAATCCATTCGATTCCCACGAGTATGGGAGAAATAAAGGTCGACCCGGGCAGAGATCCCGATACCCGGGCAAGCGTACATTTGTATCCCAACACAGGGGGTCCGCAGGTACCCTGGCTGGGGGCGCGCTAACGACTGAACAACCCATCAGCCATGCATCCTCTCGCCGCGCGCCAGAACTTAGGATTCTGGGTGATTGTTTTATAGAGGTTTTCTTCCTCGCGGTCCAGGCGGTTAAGCCAAGACCCTCGCTCCTGAATCTAGGCCTCAAGACAAATGTCCCGAAGCAAGAATCAGGTCTACGATTTGTCGCGGTTGGCAAATGCCTGCTCAGTCCTCAAACGAATGAGTGACTGAGCCCGTCGAATTTTCGCGTCCAATACCCTCTACAATTAGAGGGCATGGAGCGAATTTGGGGCATCCCACAAACTGGGCCCCCCCTCGGGCCAGATATTTGCCACGAGCGACAATTCCAGAGAGCAGTCCAAGAAATTGTCGCTCGTGCCCAGGGTACACCACGCGGAGGTTTCTGGCGTAGTACCCCATGTAGCCGTGCTAAGTGAAACCTGGTTGGAACCTGGAAGCAATTTTAAGCTAAGCAATTACAGTATCTTTCGAGCTGATAGAAATGATGGCTACGGAGGGGTTTGTATTATTACTCATAGATCTATTAGAGCGCAGCTATGTCCGATAAGTCATCCTAATCGAGATATACAAATTCTTCACATAAAAATATATAATTGCAAAAAAATTATTGAGAGTATATTAGCGGTCTATTGCCCATCATGGGTGCACACGCGACGACATGACTGGGATATTATTTTTTCTCAATGTAATAAAAAATCCTTAATTTTGGGAGACTTTAATGCACATCACTTTACGTGGTCGTATAAAACCGATGCTAGAGGATCGCAGATATATGATTCGATGACTGACAGTAGCCTAGTTTCTTTAAATGATGGCAGCTATACCCGAATTAAGGTGGTAGCAGGTTCGGTACAGCAAAGCTCCCCAGATATCTCTCTGGCCACTTCGGATATAGCGTGTCATTTTAATTGGCGAGTAACTAATGAGACCTTAGGTAGTGATCACTTAGTCATTGGTATCAGCAATGTATCTTCATATAAGCCATATTTCGTCGAAAGACGTAACTTTAAATTGGCGGACTGGCATACTTATACAGATTACCTCGACAAGAAATTTGCTAACTTCATTATGGCAGGAGATCCACAATATTTATACGACAAATTTATTTATCTAATTAATGAAGCAGCAAATGAGTTCATTCCGGTCAAAAAGCAAAATCTTAATCCTACCAGTAACTTTAAACCAAAGCCATATTGGAACCCTACCTTGTCTCATGCGGTAGCTAAGAGGCGACGGGCTTTAGCTAATTTTCGAAAAAACCCTACGCCTAACAATCTAAAGGTACTTAATGAACGTGTAAAAGAGTCCCAACAACTCATAAAAAAAACGTCTAAAAATGGATGGCAGAAATTTTGTAATAGTCTGGATGAATTTTCTTCGGCAAGTGAAATTTGGAGTAAGATGAGATGGATGAAAGGAAACGTGGCTCACAGGTCATACGTTGATGAAAAGAAAAGTGAAGCCTTATTGTTAAACCTATGCCCTGCATATGCACTTCCTCCTAGACCTAACTTTAGCTCCCACAATATTACATTAGAAGAGAATATTGTGTTACATGAAATGGAAACCTGCATTAAGATGAGAGATACGGCTCCTGGATCTGATAATATATCATTTTCAATGATAAAAAACCTACCGGAAGTCAGTAAGAGAATTCTACTCTCACTATATAATATATCCTTATCATCCGGCTTCACGCCTATACAATGGCGAGACATTTATGTGATGCCGATCCAGAAACATGGTCGCGATCCCACACTTATTTCATCTTTACGCCCCATTAGTTTGATGTCTTGTATATGCAAAATCTTTCATTCAATTTTAAACCGTAGAATAGAATGGTATTGTGAAAATAAAGGAGTTTTTTCCAGTGAAACTATTGGTTTCAGAAAAACAAAATCTACTCTGGACAGCTTGACAAGTTTAGTGACTAGGATCCAAACAGGTTTCACAAGGGATCAGGTAACTTTAGCTTGTTTCCTTGACATTGATAATGCGTACAATAATATTAATATAAATGTATTATTGACGATATTAGATCAAATTGGTGTTGGTTCAAAAATATGTAATTATCTATGGAATTTTCTTAGCTTAAAGTATTTAAAAATTAAACAAGAACGAACTTTTATTGTACGAACTACTAGTCAAGGTCTATCACAAGGTGATCCGTTGTCCCCATTATTGTTTAATGTCGCCACGTATAATATCTGTAAATCAATCCATAGTGTCTTTATCTCCCAGTATGCAGATGACTTCGTGTTGTATACGCCCAATAAACATCTAGAAGATGCACGTTGTTCCCTCCAAGGTTCATTAGACATCTTAGTGACGTCATTACAAAATTTAGGGTTAAATATTTCTTCCCAAAAAAGCAAAATATGTATATTTAAAAAAGGTATCAATAGATATAATAGCCTTATTAACATAGATGGTGCACCGCTGCAAGAAGTAGCCAGCGTTAAATATTTAGGAATGTGGTTGGATAGTTCTTTGAGATGGACTAAACACATTCATGAATTAGATCAGAAAGCCCACAAATACCTGAATATTTTAAAAGTATTGGCAGGCCCGAGCTGGGGTGTGCATCCTAAGCATTTGAGACGGCTATATATTTCTGTTATTAGGAGTCGAATGGATTATGGCTGTTTTTTATACAATAATTCTAGTAAATCAAATTTATACAAGTTAGACAAAATACAAAATGCGGCTATGCGTACAATTGGTGGCTTCATAAAAAGTACTCCTATCCACGTGATGGAGAGTGAACTATGTGTATCACCCTTACAAATTAGACGACATTTCCTTGCAAGTAAATTTTATTTAAAAGCAAGGTCATTATCCGATAACAATACTATTGACGTCCTAGAGGAACTAACATTGCTTATTTCACGTAGATATTGGAGACGTAAAAACATTCCAATTCTGATTACAATGCATTCAAAATTTAAAGATATAGTTGTAGACTCTCGCCCGCGTTTAGGTATGTATTCATTAGATCATTGGATAAACTGGTATGACTTAAGCAATATAGTACAACAAAATATTGAATTTATTACTTTAGCGAAACGAAACTATAACACAACATTACTGCACGAAAATTGTTCCATATATCTTAAAAATAAATATTCAGACCATTATAAAATATTTACTGATGGGTCCAAAGAAAATATATCATGTTCGGGTGCAGCATTTTTCGATCCACAACTTGGTCAAAGCGCAAAATTCCAAATTTCTGGCAATATATCTATAACAAATATTGAATTAATCGCCATCTCGGAAGCCATCGCCTACCTCAAATCCATAGACTTCGATAAATTTGTTATTTTTACGGACTCAAAAAGTGCTCTTCAACAAGTGGCTCGGTGTACTTCTTATTTAAGAAGCACTCCGATAGCTTATGACATTATGAAAACACTTTTAGTGATGACATCAGCCTCAAAAAAAATTATTCTCCAATGGATTCCATCACACATTGGGCTCGCAGGGAATGAAGAAGCTGACTTTTTAGCAAAACAAGCCTGTAGCGAGGGTATCCATATAAATGCAATACCATTCTTCACAGATTGTTTACACTTAGCGCGAATACTTTGTCATAACTTGTGGAAGGTGCATTTTGATGAGCGATCTGTGGAGAAAGGTATCTGGTACAAAACGTTGCAAAGTGAACCTTGGAGGAATACGTGGTTTGACAGTTACAAGCTGAATAGAAGGACACTTGTTACAGCCTTTAGACTCCGTTCCGGGCACATACCTCTTAATAAATTTGCTTACATGATGAAAAAGGTGCCATCTCCTCTCTGTGCTGAGTGTGATATTTTAGAAGACGCGTTACATGTGATGGTTGAGTGTGTCCGTAACGAGGATATAAGGAAGGAAAACACATCTGTTGCTGAGGAGTTGAGGCAACTTGGAGGTTGTAATATAATTTTAGCTTATCCTCTCAGTGAATCTGCTATTATTTTGTATAAAATAGTTGATAAAGGCATGCAACGTCGCTAGTCTATATATTATATTGTTACTTTAGTTTAGTTACTTTAGTCCGTATACTTTGTTAGTGTTAAGTAATACTGTGTTAAGTGATGGTCTAACGGAGCGGCGTAGTCCATTCAGACTAAAGCTCCTTAAATAAAGAGAGAAAAAAAAAAAAATCTTTTTATATACTACAAAAGCCTATCACCACCAATCTCACACAAAAATATCAGTAAATCAATTAATAAAGTTAGCCGTGACGCAAACGCAGCCGGCCGGTTCGGAGCTATCTTGACAATTAGCACAGATGAGTGAAATGTTGCTATATGCTATATTATTTCAATCAAAAATAATCTTACCAACTTATTCTAGTACAGACATGGTACAACTCCCTATTAATTAAGTCGCTAGAATTTTTCAAAACAACTGTCTTACCTGTATCACACTACCAATTTAAGGGTTAAGACATGAACGGAGCACAAATTAACGATTCCTCTAGTAATATAAACCGATTTTTTTTTCTTTGGGTGAGTTACGATCAGCACACTCCTCGCCCGACTCTGTCCGGGGCGACAGAGGAACACAAGCATGCACACCCGTAACCCACCCGTATAGCACGTCACCTCCGTTGTTGGGTCGACCACATATAAACTGATTTAATGGTTACTTTGCACTTTTCTGGCCTTTTTTCTCGAATTCTTCAAAGAATTGTTCTTTCCAAATATTATCTCATAGAAAAATTCTAGGCGTATCTTTCTAAGGCATGCTACATATTTTGAGCCTAGTTATAGAAAGTTAAGAGACCGTACAATACTCTCGTATAACACTCTCTAATAACATAAACTTGACTTTAAGGCATGAAGAAAAATCGAAGGAACATGGAGATCGTATTAAATTTGCCGAGCATTGCCCTGCTACGTAGGATTCATTGCTTGATCCCTTTCTTGAAATTCGATTTACTTTACTGAACTGTCTGTTTCAGACAAGCATACTGACCGATCTTCGATAACTGCATTCTAAACTAGGCCTGATGAGTATTATATTATCCATATGGTATATTATAAATTATTTTTATCCTATCCAAATTTGCTAGTTACGAAATACTACTCAGTTTATTGCAATCCAACATCATGCTATCGTGAGAATTCATTCATTCTCTTGTAAAGAGCAGATGCTCTGACAGCTTATATCTACACATCAAAAGAAAGTATACGACCCTGTATACTGTTTGCAGTTGGATTGTTTTTCTAAGATTTGGTAAGATACATAAATCGTAATTCGATATATTGGTTATTAGTAGTTTACCGGTATGCAAATAGCACTTGTTGTCATGAATTCCTCGAATTATATGAAGACTTCATCATAATTCGATAGCTTATGTATTTATGGTTTATACAGCATTAGCTAATTTGTTTGGCGGATTGGAGTTTAAGATAACCTGTTTCTAGGAACTTTTGGAAACATTTTGGTTTGATAAGTCTGTGGTTTTCATCTGTAGTTTTTCAAAAGAAGTCGGTCGCCCTTTTTGAAGATCAGCAACATTAAGTTTTTAGTTCTTAATCCTGATGAGATTCCGTAAATGGAGGTAAGACCATTCCTGACTAAACCTCTGCAAAATTTCTGGAAGTGTTATGCCAACAATGTACGATAAGCCAAAATTACAGGCAGTAATAAGATATTAAAATAAGAAAATGACTTAAAGATTAGATTACAATAGGTACTTAAATGATAATTAATATAATATTAAAAAATAAGAAATATACGCAGATGAGTTGAAATTGTGGTATCTGCATAATACATCGTGAAAAAATATACTTCTGATGACCTGCGGAATGACCCAAATGTCAAAAGCTGGCAACCAGCCAAAGCATGTTATCTACAAACTCTAGAGTGAAATACTAGCCATTCCAAATTTTCATTTTTTAATTATCGACTGCTTGAATGTGATGTTTGACAACTTTGATTATTATTTTTGTCATATTGCAACACTTGGCCCAGTTGTCCAGTGATGCAATAGTCTGTTTATATGAATTTAAATGTGTTATGGCAACTTAAAGATTTACAAATTATGATCTTATTACGTAGATCGTATCGATCATATCGATGCATAAATTAAATCCTAATTATTTATCTATTATTGTATAAGCCCCTTAAGGGCACATATATATTGTCAAATTTACATACTCCTTGAATTTAATTTAATAATCGACTAACGGATCGGAACGCGGCCCTAGACTGAGAAGATCCAGCAAGGAACACAATGGGCCCTTTTTTAAATTACTTCTTTTAAATTAAATTACATATATACACCATTTGGAGTTAATACAATGGTATTAACTCCAGAAAAATCCCTTTTGGAATAAGACTTTTTTTAATATTATAGGACCAGATTCAACAAGCAGCACTCAATACAAGTTAACTCCTAGTGCAGCCATCAATCCTTTAAACAACTTTGGGGGTAAGGGAGTTACGCGCTCCATATTTCATTTTGCATGAAAGGAAGGCCTATATGATTAGAGGGCATCGATAGAGAGTTGATATGAGTGAAGTATGGTTAGAAGAGTATTATTATATGACATCGAAAAAATATCATCATCAGTACAGCTCATTTACGTTCCACTTCAGCAGCAGCTCGAGCCTCTTCTACAATTGGAAGGAAATTGACCTACTATAAACACGCTGGGTTTGTGTAGTGTTTCTTTTCAATTTATGCTTTTCTTTCATATATATTATCTTTGTATTGGATCCGCGTAAGGATTACCCCTTAGTCATCTTTTACGACACCTGTGAGCAAGAAAGGAAATGGTGAATTGTATTTCAACGCCGCCACCATACGGAAAGAAAAATTATATATCAATAATATTAATTTGTTTTGTTCATAACAGGGAAAATTACTATTAAATGTTGACATCATTATTAATGGTATAGTTATAGAGCAGTATCTAACTTTTATATTTTGTCCCTTGAATCAAAACGCCGAAGTGAGGAAATTGAGTTTCATACTTCAAAGGGTTCGCCAAGTATACCCATGGGTAGATCACACAACAATTTTTCGGCTGTTTCAAGAAAGCCCTTTGTTTCCTTTTTCATGGTTTTACTTTGAACTTTGTTTGAATGTTCTGAAGACCTTATGGTAATTAATGTAATATGTTTGTTTTTGTAAGAATAAATAGAAGATTTAGAGTACAAGATTTCATCAATTTATGTATAGTTGTTTATAATATTGGAAAGATAGTGTTAGGTAAATACCGGGAACAGCCGTGATAAATATCAAGATAATAAATATAATATCAGCTGTCCCGCCAAGTATAAAAATATTTGAAAACGTCTTCTTGACCATATTTATGCTTGTAAGTACCTTTAAGATCTATCATATCTTTTAAAATTGGTCCATATCACACACTTAAATTACTGTAAAATGCCACTACAATAGGTCGAGTAGTTTCAGAGTTTATTTCGGACAAACACGATAAAGGAATAAATATCGGTACTCACCAGCATATATGTGCAGTAACAGACGATCAAATGTAATACATAAATACTAGTTATAGTAGTTAACCACATTTCAAGGAATCCTAAGACGATTCTAAGATATCTGCATATTTAGAATGGAGATACAGAATATTGGCAATAAAAAAAACGTGTGGCACTCGGGGACTGCCGCGGTAAAGCTATTGCATAGCATTTTTTATCAACTTATGCAATTATAATTATTTATTTATTTTTTATTTATGCAGTATTTTTTCTTTGATATTAATTCAAGTTTTTTCTTTGATATTAATTCAAGTTACACTTTTTGAGCGTGGTGACCGATAAGAAAACAAATGTACTATATGTATAACAATAAAGACGGTTTGGATTACCACTGTCCTCCGCTGAAGATCGTTGGGACCGTTAGAAAACGCGCGAAAACACTTTTGTGACATAAACTACGCAAAGCGGTGGCACGTGTGCGCACCAAGACGGACCAACGCGGCATGTGTCGATGACCGTACGCTCGGCCAAGCTGCCGCTATCCGCATACCATGTATGGTACGAGACCGTAGGGGACGTGTGAGGTTTTATTTTCGTTACGGCAGCATCATCATTTGAGCTCATGTACGTTCCACTGCTGGACGCGAGGCTCCTACAGAATAGGAAGGAAATTGACCTACGCTGGTCAAACGGGTTGGTAAAGGATTTCATTTCAAGTTTTCCTTTTCTTGTATAGATATAATATGCATATTTAATACCTTATTCGTCTTTTACGACACCCACAGGCAAGAGAGAGGGGGATGAATTGTATTCTTACTCCGGATGGAAAAAGTTCTTAAGGTAGGGTGATATTTGTCATGGCGGTCAAGGAAATGGTACCTGTGGCCAGTCCGATGGCGATAAGAAGAGAATACGATAAGTTATGGGGTGGCGTGTTGCCTTTACGTTGCTCCGGACGCGTTGGGGCCTGTCCAGACCATAATCTATCACGCAAAAGTGTCTTTAAAAAATACATCATTGCCACACTTGTTAACCTGTGATTTTTCAGCGGGTTTCAGCAATTCTAACTATCAATTAAGGGCTGGCGACACATTGCATTCATAAGCTGCTACCATACGAGCAACATAGTTAATTAAGAAGTTGCACCTACACGAGAAGTATGTGTTTTTAAAGTTTGTTTTATTGACACCTTCGAAGGATAGACGGCTTGCGGTTAGACTATTACTTACTAAAAGTAAAACAAATATCATTATTGCCTATTACAATAAAACTTTAGTAAGTACAATTATGACATTGTTTTTTAATTAACCAATTAGCTTCAATTATCAAAGCCTTTATTGGTGTTTATAAGTGAACAACCGAGTTATGTAAACTTTAGGATTGTTATAAATTGATAATAATATTGAGAAATATGTATAGAACAGATAACACTAAAATTAATCCATACACGTGTTGTATAAGAATAATTTGACTGCACAAATGGCTTTATTGTTTGAATGCGATAGAACCATACTCTCGACAGTTGTCTGTCTTCAGCCGCGGGCCGGTTGGTCCAGGATGCACACCTTCTCGCAAAAAGTCGACGTCTGAGTAGCAACAACTGGTTACTGTATTTAGTTTGGTGAGGGGGAGAGCCGGAAATTCAAATTTCTGAGGATGTTTGTGTGGTGGGCTTTTGGTGATACCTTTAATATCTACGAACTTCCTTGAACACATTCACACTTCCTTCATTTTCTTCACGGTAGGCGGCCTAGCAAACGTATGTGCGTGACAGTATCATTTACAATCAGATATGCTTTGCTCATTTGCTACGGACTGCGGTAAAAAAAAGATACTGTCCTATCATGCCAAGTGTCTTGGATTCGATTCCCACGCAAGAAAACAGATTATAGTTCTAAATTTGTATATAACTTGTGTCTCCTATTAATGATTTCTGATGTTTATGCGACCATTGTCAATAAAACTATTTTACGGATTTTATCGCAAATACAAACGCGATAAAATCTAAAAAAATGTTTTATTTACAATAGTCTACCGTTAGTGCAAAGTGTTGTGTTTTATTAAAAAAATTATTTATACAATATTATACGACTCTGGTAAATTAACATCGAATATGAAATACCCTGATAGCAATAATAGATCAATACTCAATATGCGGCAACGTACAATTCACAAGGTCTCGGTGGACTTCATTCCATGAACTATGACTAATAATATTGTGTCTCCGTAGCCATGCGAACGACGTAGGTATTAATCAACTTATGAAATACAATATGAGCTTTGCAAAATAGTCATTGACCGGGTATTTTTAATGATTTTCTATCATATTATTTCCTTACTTTATCTATCTTTTACCATTATTATTGATGCTATCATGAATAATATTATATTAATAATATTGGTTTAATATAGTCTCGTGACGATAATAGTTTACGTTTTCGATTTTCAGCACTAAAATGCCGTGTAGAGCAGAGAAATCAACCATTACGACTATTGGACTATGCATTTTTAATTTATTATCTTATGTTAAATAAATAATTTATTATGTATAAGGGCACTTTATCTTATTATCAAAATCTCCGCCCATACACGTCCCACTGTTAGGCTCGGGCTTTCGCCAATATGGGAGGGAATTTTACTTACGACACACTGGTCGTATGTATTGGCATAGAATGTCATTTCGACGGATCGCGCGCGCGAGGAGCGCAGCCTCAATGAGGCGATCCGCCGCCGGCAACTGGGGCGGCGTAGGCGCGATTACCTGCGCCTCATGCCGCCCTAGCCGAGGCCGCGGGTGACGTGACCGGGGAATTAGTCCGTCACCCGCCGAGAGGTCGACCGTGTGTGGAAAAACCGACGTCCTCCTCGAGGATGGGACGTCGGTCGATGGGAGGGTACATCAAATAGGAGGTATTTCGTCGGGCCGATTACTGACTTCAAATAACCCTGCTCCGGTGGTCGGCCCAACGACGAAGGCGACGTGCATCGCGGGTGGGTTGCGGGTGTGCGTACTTACGCCCCTCTGTCGCCCCGGACGGTGTGGTGCGAGGAGTGCGCCGACCACAACCCATCCCAAAAAAAATAGGGTGTTATTTGAAATTTACCTTCTCTTGCATAGATTTATATCCGTATTACATCCATTAGTCGTCTTTTAAGAGATCCACGGGAAGAACAAGGAGTGGCGAATTGTAATCTTACTCCGTCACCACACGAGGAACTTACATATTGTCAAACTTATACGTTGTTTGAAACTAATCTATAAATCTAGATTGGAACGTGGTCACGAGCTGAAAAGATCTGGCAAGAAATTCAGGGGTCCCGTCATTTTTAAGTTACTACTTCGAAATGAAATTGGTAAATTGGTAATGTATGAGTTACTTTTATTTAAAACTAGTAAATATAACTTGTTAAATTAAAACTTGCTAATGATAAAAAAACTTATATTACAAGTCAGAAATAAATCAAATATGATATATATATATATATTAATAGATATTCTGCGATTAGTGAGAATATATTTTTAAAGTTATACTTCTTTTGGCACGTGAAAATTTGGCAGGGAAAATTAATTACAGTAAATTTTTACGATACGCGCCCATACTTTCACGAATAACCAACACCCTGAAGGTAGCTAGTCAGCATTTTTAAAGATGCGCACGCATTACGTGACAAATATCAACTAGATAATGCGTTATAGCGAAACATAAAATTTTATTATAATTACATATCTTACATTGTTCTATTTCTGTGAATACTCAGCATCCACCACCTTCTTTTTTACTACTTTACTGTGGTATACATTGAGACAATGGTTATATACGCTCATTAAATAAATAGCCGAAGCTGCAGCTACGTCAATATCAACATCTATAGTGCCTCAATCCACGATAAACACTGACAGTGGCCAGCGTGTGAGCAATTCTACAAATACTCGTCTACTAAGATATCCAACGCGTGGACTTGCACTTGCTTTGTACCTATTTGCCGACGCTCGCGTTGGCTTAGGCTCGGCCAACATGTATTATAGGGGTATATTTATCTGCATACATATGTACACATCCACATTTTATTTGTATGAGAGATTGAGACGATAAATTGCACCTAATATCTATAAGAATGCTCCTAATCCATATAATTCAGCTAAAAAGGGTCCCAACATTATTGCGGTTCCTTTATATTTCTTGTAAGGTACGATTGCAATGTGTCATCGTTACTCTACGATAGAAGTCTTAAAACTCGGCTGAGTCATCACAGGGAGAATGAGCAACAATATGAATGTAGAAAACTTAAAACATTTATTGTTGCTATAATATTTATTGTTTGCTAAACTACCTGACAAGCTTGGCGAATATGATATATAGCTTTACTACGGCATCGGCAGAGGGCGGTCAAGGCCAATCGCGGCTAGCGCACGGGGGCTACCTAGGTGGCGTGTGTGATCTGGCGGCGGAGATGGTCGCCAAACTTTATCGGCGGGTGACCGAAGCGCGCGCTGTCCAATACGCCGGCTACCTGGTGCGCATTGGGTGATAAAGCTGGAGGGCCTCCAATACCCAGTTGAAAACCCTCAGCACTCACACATAGTCCGGGCTAATCTGTAAGCTTAGGTAGGCTTAGCCTAAGCTGTAAGCCGGGGTAAGCTAAGGCATCTGCTGCTAACAGCTATAAACACACAAAAAGGTTTGGTGTTTGGACCGTGGCGGCAACTCCCGTCGCTGCTGACTGATGAGCAGTATCACGGAGTGCTCTCTTTCCAACTGGTGCAGGTGTTGTCAGGGCACCATTGCTTTGGCAAATACCTTCGCAAGAGAAGCGAGACAAATCGGTTCTGCCAAGGGCGCGGTTGAGCGAGAAGAATGTATTTAAATAAAAATCTTCGATATGCTATAGGTACCTGTAATATCCACTGTCTTTATTGTCCTCCAAATTATAGTTTGCCTTCTAATCAAAAGTCAACATTTTTCGAGACAGACTGAATATCAATTTTATCTAGAAAGCATTCTGTCTAGGCAAACGGGTATTCTAAAAGCTGACCCAAATAACTGTGGAATAATAACGTTAAAAGGAAATGCTGTACAGTTGCTATTTACATTTGATTCGAGTAAAATGGATTTCCTTTGCTTTGTATTGCATTAGATTTGTGGACACTAGCTTTACTATTCGACAGATAAGTTTTGAAGTCCGGCACAGTTGATCTATTGAGACTAGACAGTGTTATATAATATTGGAAATAAAGTTATTCAAATAACTAAGTAATTGCTTAAGTTTAAATACAAAAGTTATTTGTGTGGTGACGAAGTAAGAATACAATTCTTCACTCTCTTGCCCGTGGATATTCTAAAAGACGATTGAGGGATATAATGTGTACAATTATATAATACAAGAGAAGGAAAACTCGAAATAGGCAAGATAACGAGTGGTGAATTGTGTTTTTACTATCGATTTATATGTACTACAACTCTATGGTTTTTAATTCGTCCAATACTTAACTAAATTACGAGTCCCTTCTGAGGTCAGCGCATTTAAATAAACAAACTCTTTAGCTTTAATAACAATATAGATAACAAATGACCTTTATATTACCAACGAAATTTACTACCCTATAAAAATAAATAAGTACATAACATATGGACAGAAACGGTCGTGTTGCGCATACTGATTACAACGCAGTGTTATCAACGCCCTCGCGTTCCCTTTACAGTTGAGCAATTACGGAGAATGATGCTTCAACGTATATACTGAATATAACGACAATGTGATGTATATATACATATATATATATATAGGTATATAGCTATGACAGTGTAGGTTTATATCTACGTAATATCATTGCCGTTATATTAAATTTATGGAATCGACGTCTGTATTTAAAAACAATATTCTGTATTAACGGACAATATTCTGTATTTTGTATTTTATATTCTGTATTTTGTAAATATATTATTATGTCCTATATCATCATTCGCAGCTCAGCTCATATGGGTCTCACTCCTGGACTCGATCTTACTCCAAAGTAGAAGGGAAAATGACCTATTTTACAACTCTAGTGAAACAAGTTGGTATAGGATTTTATTTCCAGATTTTCCTTCTTTAAGGTAAATGTTATACCATCAAAAACAAGACTTGTAAAAAGAAGCCAAGCCTCGCAATTGAGTTCTTCTACCATAAAAACTTGTGAGATCCATGTTATTCCAAGTCGGTTAACTCATTGAATCCCTGCTTAAGGGACCTTTCTACTTAAGTTATTACCTAAATAGCTAACCTAACAAATTCTTATATTGACTATATCAATATTAAAGATCTTTTATGTTTTAAATAACCAGAATGACTTGGCAATCGCATGAAAACACACCTCACAAGTAATACATATTATATTAAATTGTACTAAACATAGTGCGATTGCCAAGTCAATCTATTTATTTAAAACATGAAAGATCTTTAATATTGATATAGTCACTATAAGAATTTATTAGGTTAGCTATTTACGTAATAACTTAAGTAGAAAGGTCCCTTAAGCAGGGATTCACTGAGTTAACCGACCTGGAATAACATGGATCTCACAAGTTTTTATGGTAGAAGAACTCAGTTGCGAGGCTTGGCTTCTTTTTACAAGTCTTGTTTTTGATGGTATCTCATTTCTTTTTGTAGATAGACCTACTTATTTTCCTTTCCGGTACCTTCTACTTCTTGAATACCAACAAAGGATTTTCTTAGAGCACACTCTGAAAAATGAGACATCTCTCCTTGCCGCTTGAGTCAATTCTACTTAAACTAAGCGGATAGATGTGGAAATAAAGAAATTTGATTGGTTTTTCGAAACACATCTCCTTTAGTCTCCTCTCCGCTTTGATGGCAATCGAGCCTAATGATGGCGTTCTTTCTTTCAGATAAATTTGAGGCAATTTAGTTTGCTTAATACTTTGGGAGATTTTGATACAATTTCATAAGACACATCCCACTCTTGCTTTTTCATTAAGTTGATTGACCATTTTACAAGTTATCTTTGAACATAATTATATCTAGGTATCTGTCTACACCTATTATGCCAATCATCATTCAGCCTATCACCGTCCACTGTAGAACATAGACCCCCCTCATGCTTCACCATAAAGTGCGGTACTGTGGCACCTGCATCCAACGACGCTCAAGGGTAACAGAGTTGCCATGATTAGAGCTCATTTTTCTTCGCCTTATGAGTAATAATGACGTAGTCACCACGTTTGGTAGGCGAGTTGGTTTCGTAGTGAGATATCATACATTTCCCCGGCGAGAGCTGCTGCCCACTCTCCTTCCTGTTGAATCTTTTTCTTTAAATGACCAACGCCTTGCAGTAAAGTAATAATAATCCTTATATTATGGGGGACTTTACAAACATATAATTCAACATCGCATCATCATTGCAGCCCTCATATGTCCCATTACTGGGCTCGGGCCTCCTCCACAATGGGAGGAAATCGAACCCACTATACCATGCTGGTCAAACATGTTGATATAGGGTTTCATTTCGAGTTTTCCTTCTCTTGCACAGATGGTTTGTGCATATTATATCCCATAGTCGTCTTATACGATACGATATATATACGATATCCACGGGCAAGATAGAGAGTGGTGAATTGTATTCTTACTTCGTCACCATACGGAAAGAACCGACACAAATTACATTCAGACTCAGAACAACAATTTGTGGATCGTACAAGGTGTTGTATTGCATGGAATTCGAACCCGCGACACTAGCACGGTACGTTGGTATTATAACCACTACGTCATCTGCGTAGTCTTTAGCCGGTTGTTATGATTCCCATAGAAAAGCAATGATGGCGACAAATGTATTCTTATTTTTTACAAAGTTACATTTCACTAACTGTAAATGTAACTTTGTAATCCTATGTATTTATATGGGCTTACAAAATTATTTATACAGTTAGTGTATCTCGGAAACTGGATGAAAATTATAATGTTTCATAATTTTTCCTTCATTTATACTAAACACTAATTGTATTCTAAATTTGAAGCTTCTATGTCTGCTAGAAGTGCCACTTTAATATTGATGATCGGTCAGTGAGTGACAAAATTACGAAATTTTGACTAGTTATAATTCTTAAACTATTGGTTCAAATTGAATGAAATTTGAAATACACAATGTGTATACAATTCCTGCTAGGTTACTAAAAATCAGCTTTCTAGCTTTATTAACAACGAAGTTATAGGGGGTTGAAAATGGCCTGAATGGCTTCGAGAAAAGTATGTTACGGCAGTATTGCGTTTTGCCCGACTTTTTTTTTGCTCGACTTGGCGGGGGCACTACCGTGCCCCCAGATATACATACTAGCAACCCGCTCTCGCTTCGCTTCGGTTTCAGTCGCCTTACACGCGTAGTTGCCGTTCCCATGGGAATACCGGGATAAAATATAGTCTACGTTGCTCCCTGATACTACAGCTTTTTCCCTGTGGTGATGGAATGGAAATACATATACAATTCAGTGCTTTTCTTGCTCGTAGGGGTCGTGGAAAACAAAAAAAGGATGTTATATGTGTATAATTTCTATATAAAAAAAGAATACTCGAAGTAAAGGACTAAACGGACTCGGTTGGATCAGTGTGGTACTGTTCATTTTCCACTCTACTGTACAGATGGCCTAGTATTGCAAAGGTCCATGTGCGGCAGTATCACTTACCATCAGGTGTGCAGCTTGCTCGTTTGCCACCCTCGGCAATAAAAAGAAATAAAACCAAAACTCATAAACTGAGATGATGATGACAAATTCCATCATATTATGCTATTTTCGTCTGATGTAAGCTTTATCGAGTGCAATAATTGCACAGTGTCTTTCCACAAATATAAGCAACGAGGCCAAGAGTATTTACTGTGTGAATTGAACCTCGATTTGAAGCTTTGCTGGAGGCAAAGTGGTTCTTCACACGATCAATTAAATTTTTTACGAGACACGGTTTCGGTGGGTCTAGAATGATGTTATTATTTCACCCGTCGTGAGTGAGTCTCAGTCGAGTTATTTCGAAGAAAGAAAGAAGCGTAACTAGACACCGCAATTATTAAGATGTTGCTATATATCAGGGGCAAATTCTATTATCACTGAGAGCGATTTTCATAAACTGTCTTATATTCGACAGGTTGAGGTCGACATCGGTCGAAGGAGGTAAGTGTAGGTTGACATTGTGTATGAACTTGGCTTTTGTCTTGCCAGTGTATCATATAACCAACATGAATTATGCCTTAATAATAGTTAATGTTATGAGTATATTATCTAAATATTCATCTCCTATTACGAGTCGTCGTCGTCTCGTCTCAGCTCATACACGTCCCACTACTGGGCTCGAGCATCTTCCCCAATAAGAGGGAAATAAACCTATACATTGCTAGTCAGCAATTTTGGTATAGGGTTTTATTTCAAGTTTTCTTTCTCATTTTTCTAGCCTTAGTCGTTTTTTGGGTTCCGTACCCGAAGGGTAAAAACGGGACTCTATTACTAAGACTTCGCCGTGCGTCCGTCCGTCCGTCTGTCACCAGACTGTATCTCAAGAACGGTGATAGCTAGACAGTTGAAATTTTCACAGATGATGTATTTCTATTGCCGCTATAACAACAAATACTAAAAATAAAATAAATATTTAATGGGGGCTCCCATACAACAAACTTGATTTTTTTACCGTTTCTTGCTCGATATTAATAACGGTGACAGGTAGACGCTTTAACTATTCACAGAATATTTGGTTTTATGTTCTCTTTAAATATAATTAATTGAAATAAAATTAATAATTAAGGGGGGCTCCCATACAATAAAAGAAGTTTTCGCCGTTTTTTGTCTTTATATAGATAATGATCTTGGAGGAACCCTTCGTGCGCGTCTCGGACTCGCACTTAGCCGGTTTTTTTTCTATATCCACAGGTAAGGAATTGTATTTTTTACTCCATCTTCGCACTATTACAAATATTTAATACAAAAATGTATGTTTCGGCTTTTCTCAACAGTTAGAAGATTTTTTTTGAAGATATGTGATAAATATTCCAAGATAAATATATGTATCCTTGATTAATATTTTTAAGTCAAATCTTATTTTCGGATTAGACCTACAAAACAGTTTAAATTGTTTTGAACTTTCTCTGTAATACATTTTTTATAATGTACTACGTAGCACTTAAATTTAAACCTCCTCATTCAATGATATCTCAATAAGAAATACTGTCGCATCGTGAACTGTGTTGTCGAGAATCGATTAATGTCCCTTTACAAACGGCAGATGTTCACAAGTTCTGTAACTGTAATGAAATTTGGCTAAGCTGTTTTTGTTCTGTAAATGTTGAATTATTGTCCCCTTTTGGAGGGAATATTGATCAATAGTTTTGTTTCAATTGCTTTTATTATTTTTGTCTATTATATTATGATCTCTACCATCTTCGTTATAATTTTTACTTATTGGGATATAAAATTTACAATTTACACAAATAGTGGTCAAATTAGATGTACAAATAATTTTTGGATATGATGATTGTATATTACGTATGCTAGGCTAGAAACGGGGTGGTGAATAGTATTCTTCTTCCGTCATCATATCATCATAATTTCAGCCTATCGCCGTCCACTGCTGGACGTAGGTCTCCCTCATGTTACGCCACAAAGTGCGGTCCTGTGCCGCCTGCACCCAACGACGCTCAGCAACTTTCACCAGGTCGTAGGTCTACCTAGTGGAGAGGCGCCCTACACTGCGTTGTCCTTTCTTCCCCAGTGGTTGTCGGTGCGTCGAGCGATATGGCCTGCCCATTACCACTTCAGCGTGCCAATTCTTCGTGCTATGTCGGTTACACCCGTTCTTCTGCAGATTTCCGTATTTCGGATTCTACCTCGCAGAGAAATACCAAGCATAGCCCGCTCCA
Source organism: Lymantria dispar (assembly GCA_032191425.1). Lineage (NCBI taxonomy): Eukaryota > Metazoa > Arthropoda > Insecta > Lepidoptera > Erebidae > Lymantria > Lymantria dispar. The sequence goes on from CM063455.1 coordinate 11,595,155, forward strand.
TAGCACGCTAGCGACTTTAAGCCTTGTTATGAGGCTTACACCATATGGTAAGACGACTAAAAGATTACGTACAGATAACATCTATGTAAGAGAATAAAAAATCGATATTAAACGCTATACCAATATGTTTTACCAGTGTGTGGTCCTCTTCCATTGCGGAGGAGAAATTCAAATTCAAATCATTTATTATGTACTAGCTTTTTTCCGCGACTTCGTCCGCGTAGAAATCATATATGGCAGAGGCAATCAGAGATAACTGCGTAGTGCGTTCAGGGTTCTATAGGCTCGCAGTTGCTCTGGATGATTTAATGCCAATGTGCTGTATCAGGGAGGCGCTATTATCAGGAGGTGTTTCTATACATAAGGCGGCTGACTCCAGACTAATTCAAGCGGTACAGTGGCCTCTACTTGAAGCATGCAGAGGACTTTGTACTGCTCCCAGCTGAGCTCGCACTTGCGAGTGATTGTATGGTACATTAGCTGAGGCTAGATCCTCTACGGGCTGGACTTAATTTAAATAAGCCATACGTTTGGCCACACTTGGTGGTGATTCGATGAGTCACGATGCCGCCTAGAGTAGCCTTATATAAAACGAATGATTTGATATTTCATAGACCCTGTAGCTATATACCCATCGGGACAGCAATCACCGTTGATTCGGTTCCACTCGGTCGAGGATCATATAAAATATTAAGGTTTAGTACTCGACGGGCGACAGTATTTCAGGAACATTTTTATTAAATTACTCCCCGGCTCGTTGACGCGGTATTAAATTTTGACGTCTGTACGGGAGACTGGTTCGATCAATGGCCCTATATGGTACACCTATGTGAGCGAGTTCAGACCACTTGTCTAAAAATTTTCTTCTGGCACTCGCAGAAAGCCATGGTGCCTAGAGCCACACGTGTTTATCGCGCCATGTCGACCGAGTTAGAGTGTGCTTTAGCCAGAACACTACCGTAGGACTTAAAGGTGGAAATACATGATGCCCTCTCACAATTGTGGTTCCAGCTAGGACACAGCAGACATACTTAGGAGATCTGTGTAGTCGTGAATTTATCGCAAGCATCACTGCTGAAGTTGCCGACCATCACTTAGATCTTAGTCGACAGGTCAGGAGCTGGTATGAGGTCGCCATATTCTGCTTGGCAGTTATCTCGCGTAAGAACTTGTCCGCTCCGACAAGTCGTCAAGAAGAAAATCTTTCAAGCTGACTCGTTCCACCGCTGTGGCGGCGGGTGGTGGCTAGCTCGAGTGCTTGCGCTTTACTATCTTTGCGTGATAGAATCGTACTTTCGACAATCGTCCCTCTAATGTCACGGGCCGGTCCATCCAAAGCGAGAGAGCCGGAAGCCCGACTTTCTGAAGTTATTTGCCTGTGGTGGGTTTTGGTGATGATGCCTTTAGTATAACCTAATCTCATTGCACACTCCCTTCATTTTCTTTACGGTAGGCAGCGATCTGGCAAAAGGCCATGAATAGTATCACTTACCATTAGGTGTGTTTGGTCGTTTGCCAACAACGGCAATAAAAAACCCAACCTAGTCAAAGACACAGATGACTGAAACGGTAATTAGTCCGCCACCCGTAGAAAGACTGAACGCGCAGCAAGGTCGATACCATGACAACATAGTTTACTGCCTGGGGTCAAAAAGGGGTATTCGAGTGGCCCTGCAACTTTGCTACTCATTCTACAAACTATAAATTTTACACCCTTCAGTAAGGAACTTCACAAACATAAGTGACGGACACAAATTACAGCGTCTCAGAACAACAATTTGTCGATCACACAAAAGTTTGTCCGGCGTTGGAATTGAACCCGTGGCACTGGCACGGTAGGTTGGTATCTTAACCACTATGTTATCAGGGCAGTTAATCATTGGCGTTGTATGAATTTATTACTTGTGTATTAGAGTGAAAAATAGCAAAGCATAATTCATTCCCTATTTTACACCCTTAAAAGAATATATCCTCTGAGGGTTGATTTCCAGATTAATTATCTTTTATAATGAATCTTTTTGTATCGATTTTCATTGAAGTAAGTTGTGCAATAAGCTGTGTAAGTTACTATAGTTTTTTAAGTATCCCACGAGAACTCTTTAATTTTCCGTGATTAAAAGTATCCTAAATGTTGACCGGGGATGTAAAAACCACCATGCAAAATTACATTTAAATCGGTCGAATAGCTTCGAAACCCGTATAATTAGCCCGTGCAAACAGACAAACAAACAAAAAAAGGTGATAGGTACCCAAACACACGGCAGAATAAAGAAATTCAATTCGATAATCGCAACGAAATTTTTAGTAATCGAAACTACAACCCTTCGGGTTGCTCACATGTCGACTACGTACGTCTCGCCCCCCCACTTTAACCTCTAATTAGGGTATCGCCAATAATAAATATTAGGAACTAATAACATAAATACAAAATTTCATTGAAATAATGTAGATAAATATGAAAAACTTTTATACGTACTAAATTTTCACCCCTCTTTTACTCCCTTGGGGATTGAATTCACAAAAAGGGATATCGGCAATAATCATTAATACAAATTTGTAACCCAAATACATTTCGTTAAAATAACTTCAAAATCAGAAAACTTCCATTCTAACTTTGGACCTTTCTTTTATTCTCTTATGGGATAGTTTTAGAAAAAAATTTTTACTGATGTTTAATGATTTTGAATGAAGAACTTTTGTACTGAATTTCATTTGAATAACTTCAAAAACGGCAAAGTTTCATACTAATTTTGCACCCTCGTTTGACCCCCTTAGGGAGTGAATTTTCAAAATCCTTTCTTAGTGCTACCCTACGTTATAAAAGGAACCCCTGTGCAAAATTTTAAGTTTCTAACTCTTATAATTTAGGCCCTGCGTTGATATGTCAGTCAGTTTCTCCTTTTATATATATATAGATAAACCCCGCGGAGGCACTTACATATTGTCATTTTCTTTTTCAAAACATCACCGCCAGATCGGAACGCGACCGCATCGAGAAGATCCGGCAAGAAACTCAGCGGGATTTTTATTTTTATTCTTTATTTATTTTCTAATTTCACTTAAATAAAATTACATCTTTACAACATGCTTATTAATAGTTCCAGCGTGATGCCATTCGAAATATTACATAATACAATTCACAAATGTAATAATAATCACAAGTATAATGAGAAGATTATGGCTGGACCAGATCCCACAAGCGGCACCAGATCACGAGTTGACCACTAAAGCAGCCATCACTCCCCTCAACAATTACTTTCTGGTCTGGTCGACAATTACTTTCCTAAGGAGGGTTGTCGTCTGACAGGCCGGTTAAGAAAATTATGCGAAAGCTATTTGTTAGAGGAATGGTGGAAGAATTCATATGATGATCCTGCTACTCCAATACATTAAGATTATGTTTCACATTGCCTTGTTAGCCAAATATATAATTTACAAACTACACATATATTTCAAAGTAAGCAGTTCTGTAGACATGTTGGTCGTTTTACAGATGGGTAAAATCCTAAATGATTACGTCTCCTATATATATGGTATTGTGACCCCAGGCGTCTAGATGCAAAAGTTACTTAAGCCAATATCAACACTATCTAATTTATGAAACTATGGCTAAGTATATTGAGAAGAAAATATAGGCTTTAAAAAACCAATTTAAATTTCCGTGCTAAATCTCATTATAATCTCTATATTTTTGACGAAAAATATTGAAAATTTATCTCTTGTTGAAATCACGTTTGTATTATCAACGATCTCTCCGTATATAAGAATTTAATCGATCCTCAATGGAGAACGGTATCTTGAAGAAAACAAGTTTTCGAACTTGCCATGTTTAAACCCAGTTGTAGAATAAAAAGTGGAACGATATTTTCTTTGTGTGAGAGATTGCATTGAAGATATAGATGCGACTGTGTTTGAAAGTGTCCGATGGAGGTGGTTTGTGTGAACTTTAGTCATATCTTGTTTGAATTGTGTACACAAATGTAGTCATTATCAACTATTAAATGAGAGAGAATGAACTATTAAAGAAATATTTAAACATAAAACATTGGAGTATTATATAAAAAAATGCAATGACTGTAAAACGTTTTACATTATCAATTAATGTTAATAGTGAGTGAATTAAAGTAGTGTTCTGTATATAAGAAAAACGAAAATTATGCGTCGATACGTGTGTATTAAACAAAGGTAAGTTTTCGTTTATTTTGATTTTGCCATTAATACCAAATTTAACAATTATAATATATAAAGTTTCTACAAAGTTTAAATATAGTAAAAAACCAAAACATTATCAATTACAGACAGCTTTAACAACAATGTAGCAATACAGGAATTGCAAGCATTTTTAAAATCACTAGTGGTCGCCGAATTGTCGAAATTCGGCCATAATTCATTTAAGTTAATTTTTCTGTTACACATTTTCTTTTAATTTTATTTATGTATAATTGTATATTGAGCAAGTTGTATTTCGCTAGTAATTAATATTAAAGTACAAATGACTATTAGATATTGTCATCAAAATTATGATTGTTTGACATTCAGTTCGACCAGAGATTTTAACCGTAAACAAAAGTGTATAAGCGTTGGTGTGTGTGTAGCGATTGCATGGTAGTGTGCGTAATGCCTCTTTTAATGAATTTAATGTATTTCTAATCCTATATGACATTTCAGTTTTATGCACTTCACCTCATTATAGACTTCAACTTTGCTAAATTTCATACTTGTTCATAATTTTCGTAAAAAGGGGTACAAAGTTTTTGCTTCACGTATTTATATATAGATACTATTTTTGCAGGTTTGGTTGCATTAGCATTGACTTCGTCATTACTTACTACTTCATAGATTATTTCCAAATATTAATTTTTAATTTATACATGTTGGTTATATGTAATTGGTAATATATACATGTTAGCCTATATACATAAATTATATTTTATGTGAATTTGTAATACTTTTGCTATGGATGATGCCTAATAAATAAATAAAGTAAATCATATGCGTATAATGTCGACGCATGAGAAAACTCGAAATAAAACCCTATAACAACCTTTCTTACCAGCGTGGCTTGAGCCTAGCAGTAGGGCGTACATGAGCCGAGATGATGATGTTCTTGTTTGTTAAGAATATAAAATCACAAAATATATAATAATGACGCAATAAGACCTTCTTTTTTTGTGCGTAAGTTACGGGATGAAACACACTAGCTTATTTAGATTGTTTCATGGTCATTACTAGAAATATTCTAGTAATGACCAAGAAATAAGACGGCATTCATAGTTTTGGAATAAGTGATTTAGTTAGATTTTAATTAAAAGAAAATTGTTACGCTAATATAAGAAGAAATTAAGAAAGTGCTGTGTGGTAGCGGTTTCGAATACTACCAACCCTTGCTTTGCTCGTGGGTGTCGTAAAAGACGACTAAGAGCCCTAGATTGACTCGGACCAACTCCATCTGGTACCATTTGGATCAACGATTACATTCCCAAGGAGGGTTGACGTCAGGCAGACGGCCGGTCATAAAAATCGTTGCCGAAACTTTTTGCAATATGTCAAAACAGATGACATATTGCGTCGACCCCAAGTAATTGGGATAAGAGCAAGATGATGATGATGATAAGAAGAAATTAAGATCTAGAATACATTTTAGGTATACTTTCTCCTCTACTCTTCTCTGTCTTTATTAATCTTTTAACCTCTGAACTTCAGTGCGCGTATCATTTATATGCCGATGATCTACACCTATACTCTCACGCCAAGCTGGATGATGTACAGTCAGCAATCGCTAGAATCAACTCCGATCTTTCAGCCATAAGCGTTTGGGCTGCAAGGTTTGGCTTGGGAGTGAATGTAGACAAGTGCCAATCCATTATACTCGGTAGTCCTCGAATAATCAGCAGATTTAATCCTCTTCCTCTACCATCCATTGTGTACAATGGAACAGTGATCCCTTATAGTCAACATGTCAAGAATCTCGGCCTATTTCTAGACTCGACGATGGAGTGGCAAACGCAGATTACTACCATATCAAATAAGGTCACAGGCACACTTCTTCGGAAGAACTTTCTTCCAATAAATACCAAGACAACGCTGGTTCAAACCTTAATCCTTCCTATCATCAATTATGCTGATGTGTGCTACCTCGACCTGAATGCAGATCTACGCAATAAACTGGACCGTCTTCTCAATAATTACATTCGATTCGTTTTTAACTTTCGTAAATTCGACCATGTCTCCACATTTCGCTCTCAGCTTAATTGGTTACCAATTAGGCATAGACGAAGCTTGCGAACTCTTTCTTTACTATACTCTATTTTAAACTCTCGTAATGCTCCCACCTACTTAAAACTTCACTTTCAATTTCTATGTAGGTACCACTCACGACCGTAATCTTCATTCCTCCATAAATCTTATTCTTCTCTATCCTTCTCATTCCTCTAATCTGGTACACTCTTCATTTTATATCCATGCTATTCTTCTCTGGAATGCGTTACCATTAAAGATCAGAATGGCCACTAGTCGTGATGGTTTTAAAGCTATGGTAAAACGTCTATACCTAGATTTTCTGACAGAGTCAACTCATCAATGATGGGCTCTCCTCTACTTTTAATAAAATTTATATGTATGTATATGTATGTATATATATATTTCTATGTGTATATATATGTATCTATATATGTGTATTGTTTGTGTGCATTGTGTATAAGAATATATTTGCTATACTTGGATAACCAAATTTTACAAATTACCACTTACAATGTATTGCACCTGCCTAAATTATTTCTCCTCCACCCGAGGTTGACTGGTAGAAAATGCCTAAGGCATTAAGTCCGCCTTGTACCTTATTTTTATGTGCTAAAGTTTAAATAAATAAATAAATATTACCTATATAATATATAAATAAATATATTATTATTATAATTAAATATTATATTTTTGTTACCAATTTAATAAATTAAAGATACACTTCCAAAATTAGTTAAATAATTAAAACCGACATACTTGTTTTACATGAATATTTGATTTTACTTTGATCGTGCTCATCATATTTTAAAAAGCAATCTCTCAGTGTGTGGTATCATAGCAACTATTCATACGCATAGTATTTTTTACGAGGTTCATAATAGCTGGATCTGGTTCTAGACCTATTTAATAGCGTTAAGTTTATTTATGGCTTTATTAGCTTGCCAATGAGGTGTTTTAGAGTACAAAGAAAACTAGCTATATTGAAATGGTGCTTTATTTGTTTTAGTTAGCTTCATGAAATATTCTTTAATATTTTGTTTATAAAAATATCTATTCAAAAAAATTTACAGCACAATTGCAGGTACATTGTTTTGTGAACGTTGAATTTAATATTATACCAGAACATTACTGAACTGTGTTCAGAAAAACTATGCATTGATAATTAATCAATAGTTTTCAATAATTCAGAATGGAGTTAACAAGCGTTATTGTATCAGCATTGACGAACTATTGGTATGTTATATGGTTTATGCTTATTGAATTCTTTTTTAGCTCATATAAGTTACACTCTTGGGGATAACGCTTTTCAGATGAAAGAAATCACTAGCTAGATAGAACTGTTGGCGTTTAGTAGAGCTTTGTTTCGAAATTTCTGTCTTTTGTTGATTTCATTTCTGATGTTTACGCGAGTATTACACATTTTAAATAAAACTATTTTTACAGATTTTATAGCGTTTGTATTTGATTTCTGATTATCCGACGTTTCGAATACTTTACAGCGTTCATGGTCACGGGTGGATTAGGATGTCTCACGTTCAACAAATTATCGTTATTACATAGATCTATTAGTCCGGGCACCCGCAGAGAGGTTAGCCTCGCGTCGGCCACGGACGATGATCCAACGACGAGGGCGACGTGTCGCGGGTGAGTTACGGGTGTGCGTGCTTACGGCCCTCTGTCGCCCCGGACGGAGTGGTGCGAGAAGTGCGGTGACCGTAACGCAACCCCAAAAAAATACATAGATTTATAACCCACTACAGAAATAGTTGTTAAATTTTGACCCACATCTTGATACAAATTTATTGCCAGCAAAATAAGAAAATGATTCTGTATGAAAAACCGTGACCACAAATGCTGTAAAGTGTTCGAAACGTCGGGGAATCAAAAATCAAATAAAAACGCAATAAAATCCATAAAATAGTTTTATTTATAAGATTTTTTTTTCATTTCCCCAGTATTCATTATCATTTAGACTCGGAACAATTTTTTGTAGAGTGTATAAAGAGTTTTACTGCATGGGAATCGAACCTATGACGATCTACACCATAGCACTTAAATTACGACGCCATTTCTGCATTCGATATTTTTTATTATTTGTAGGTAAGTACGTTCTTCCGTATGGTGACAGAATAAGGATACAATTCATCACTGCCTATCTTGCCCTTGAATGTCTTAAAAGACAAGTAAGGGATATTAATTTATATAACATATTTGCAAGAGAAGGTTAACTCGAAATAAAACTCTATACCAACCTGTCTGACCAGTATGGCCTAGTAAGGTCTATTTCCCTCCTATTGAGAAGGAGGCTTGAGTTCAGTAGTGGGACGTACCCGAGCTAAGATAATGTAGGTAAGTAAAACTTATATACACATTGTGTGCATGAAATTATCATACAGGTTCTTCAAATTTACATTTAAATAACTTGTATTTGTTTAAATATCATTTACCCTTTAAATTATTAAATAAAATTTGAGTCGGGCAATCTGAGCGCGGCCGCCGATCCCATATAATCCCTTTATCTTCATTACTCGTGCCACGCCCCGACTCCTTTTTTTTACTGGCACTCATTATGTTCTATTTATCATTATTAAATACGAAGTTCTAATTATTAAAAGAACATAAAGCAGTCATGATGATTGTCGATAGGGGTGAAAACTTAAAACTAAGAACATACAATTGTTATTTATGGATATTCAAATAAATACACTATTTCAAGAAATGTTCAATTACGTAGTCAGTATAAAAACCTGCAAAGTACTTTTAAATGCAAAACAACCTTAGCAAGCAAAAGTATCTTAGGTATGGATCCACGAGTTTATAACAAGTTACCAGAAGAAGAAGAAGAATCATGCATTTTAAAAAAAGACAAATTATTATTGAATTTTTTTATTTTTTGGTGATGGGTTGCGGTCGGCGCGCTCTTTGCACCACTCCGTCCGGGGCGACAGAGAGGCGTAAGCACGCACACCCACAACCCACTCACGATGCACGTCGCCTTCGTCGTTGGGCCGACCACCGGAGCAGAGTGACTTGACGTCAGTGGTCGGCCCGACGGAATACCCCCTATTTGGGGTATCCTCCCATCGACCGACGTCCCCCCCTCGGGGAGGACGTAAATATTTATAGACTAAATATTAACAAAATTTGTACGCCTATCAGCATGATATAGTAATATAATTGTATCACCTGAAATGTTAATAATATCACTTATACAAATTAATAAATGATTTGATTTGATAAATTGTTTGATTAATTATTAGCGGTAATACGTCACGTGACCATGTCGATGAAGACTTCCATGAGTTCATTCCGTAGAAGCTTTTACTTCCAAAATATTAATTATTTGTGTTATTTTTTCATAATAGAAGCATTATTTTAGGAATTTATATTCAGTTTTATAGTTTACGTTTATTCCCAAAGGGATGTTTAAGTTGTAATTTAGAAGTTCCTTTTCAATAATGCAGGCTCTATTAAATTACAACTATATAATCTGATAAATCGTAAGTTTTGATTAAATAATAATTACATTCTGAAACATTTTGTGTTTTCAGTTTATATGGTAAGTCTAAGATTTGGCACTACTTGAAGCTACTAACTACTAATACTATGCCGAGCCAATCACGGATCTCAAGAAGTGGCTACCAGATGTCGATTCGATGGGGAGGGAGCACAATAGATTATGAGGCCATTTGCCGCCCGTCCGTCGTCCCAGACAGATTAGGAGGGGTTTCTCCAGAGAATAGCTTACCATAAAAATAATTACTTGGAGCCATAAACATGTATTCATAGAGGACTATACAAACATCTTTTTAAAGAACAAACAATTAAATTCTGAGCAATCATTTTAGAAGCCCGCAAAATTAGTCCTGTGTGTGGGTTGAGAACAATGCACTTCCTACGCTTACTTTTTACGCTACTTAGATCACAGTCTGTCATCTTTTCAGTCTTATTTTTATTTTGTAAATCTATACTAGCAACCCGTCCTCGCTTCGCTTCGGTTTCAGTCGCCTTACCCGCGTACTTCCCTTTGCCTTAAATATATTCAACAGCATTAGCAACGACGTCAATCGTAATTCACAATAATTTAAATTGAAACAAAGGGATCACCAATATAAATATTTTATTAAATGTATTTTTTGTTAACACATTTCAACAAGAATCTCATACACTAAGCTTTAATATAAACGTATTTAATCTATAAGAAATTTTCATGTTTACGTAATTTGAATCTTTAGTAAATGGAAGCATTTTGTATTGGAAAATGCTATCGAGGCAATATTGCGAGTTTAGGGTACACGCATATGCGTATGAGGCATATACAACTTTCGTAAATAGGAGTATGAATTATTCCTGAATGCTACTAGATTATTTTTTTATCTATTTATCCACACTACCTAACAGTCTATCAACGTTGCATGGTGAACGTAAGCTTTTCCGTTAAATGACTGCACAAGGAGTCGAAAGTCGTACCATGTGGACTGTCCATTTTCTCTTTATACTTTAGTTCTTTGTATTACCATGTTACCATTTAGCCTAGTATTTTTTTTTTCATCACGGCAAAGGAGAATTTAGTCATGGGTAAAATCTAGTTTAATATAAAATACTCTTCAAAAGATTAATAAGCAAATAAATATTGTAAATTTCGTCTAATCTATACCAATAAATAAAATTAGAGTGTCTGTTTGTAATGTCAAAATAATAGGCTTTTTTCATGCTCACACGGTTATTTGCACGACACCTATGCCTAAAATAGCAATTAAAAAATTTTTGTCTGTCTGTCTGTCTGTTTGTTCCAGGTAATCTTCAAAACGGCTAGACCGATTTCAAAAATTCTTTCACCAATGGAAAGCTATAATATCAGGGCGTAAACTAGGCTATATTTTATCCCGGTATGCCTACGGGAACTACGCGGGTAAAACGACTATAACCTATAACCGAAGCGAAGCGAGGGCGGATTGCTAGTATATACATATAGAAAGACCATATTTATTTTATTTTTAAGACTACATTCCCTAGTTACTTGTTCTTGTATCATGGAGGATAAATATATGATTCATCATCCATCGTCCATATATATCCCATTGTTGGCTGCGGCCTCCTTCGTTATGGAAGGGAAATAATTAACCTACTATACAACGCTGCTCAGACGTATTGGTTTTATGACAAGTTTTCCTTGTCTTGCCTTTGACCTTGACCCTTGGCTTATTACCCCTTAATCAGCTTTTACGACATACACGAGTAAGAGAGGGATTGATGAACTGTATTCTTTTATCGGCACCACACGAAAATATATAATTACCTGAAATAAATTATCTGCACAGAGACACAAACTTTAACCCTGTAGTCAACAAAAAAAAAAACAAAATACGTAAAATACGTACAAAACCACAATACTAGCATAAAGAGTCGCAATATGCTATTAAATCATCTATGTTTGGAGTTAATATAATTAAAGCATCTTAAGCATTTCAGAAATGTATCCTCACCTTACCTTATTCATAATAGCATGTTGAAACAATCACCAGTAATGCTAGTAATGTATCCGTCTCACCCCTGAGCAATAAATTACGGTTGAAGTATGTATATCTATCTTCGCATTGGGATGTTACCGTAATGGGCTCTTATTAGTCTGAATTACACGCGCTTAAATACGGTATTTTATACTTGTCATGTAAAATAAAACATGTATTAAGGTTTTCAAATTGATTTTGGTTTGATTGAATCTTAAAACTCGCAATCAATATAGATGTTATGTAGACAATATAAATGTGATGTAGACTTTAAAGTCTTTGAAGGATATAAATAATTTTTTGTAGGGTTTTGTGGTAACACCGGGCTCTGTTTGATTTTTAACCCTTAGACTGTCGAACATTATTACAGAAACGAAATTATGCTAAATCGTGTTACGAGTTACTTACTCTTAAATTTAAAAATCATTAACGACTATAATGCTTTTGAAAAAAAAACAGAATATTAGTAGAGATGGCTGCTAAATAGAATTGACACTATTTAAAAACTACTGGGCTTAAATCTCTATTACAACAATCTTGTCACACGTGTTGGCTTAGAGTTTTATTTTGAGTTTACCTTTTCTTGTATGTGCTGTGTGGTAGCGGCTTCGAATACTACCAACCCTTGCTTTGCTCGTGGGTGTCGTAAAAGACGACTAAGAGCCCTAGATTGACCCGGACCAACTCCATCTGGTACCATTTGGGTCAACGATTACATTCCCAAGGAGGGTTGACGTCAGGCAGGCGGCCTGTCATAAAAATCATTGCCGAAACTTTTTGCAATATGTCAAAACAGATGACATATTGCGTCGACCCCAAGTAATTGGGATAAGAGCAAGATGATGATGATGATGACCTTTTCTCGTATATGTAGATATTATACGAATGTCATGTCCCTTATTCGTCTTTTATGACACTTACGGATGAGAAAAGAGGGCCATGAATTATATTTTTAACTAGCAACTCGCCCTCGCTTCGCTTTGGTTTTAGTCGTTTTACCCGCATAGTTCCCGTTCCCGTGGGAATACCGGGATAAAATATAGGTTAGTTTACGCCCTGACATTATAGCTTTCCATTGGTGAAAGAATTTTTGAAATCGGTCCAGCCGTTTTGAAGATTACCTGGAATAAACAGACAGACAGACAGACAAAAATTTTTTAATCTGTATTTTAGGCATAGGTGTCGTGCAAATAACCATGTGAGCATGAAAAAAGCCTATTATTTTGACATTACAAACAGACACTCCAATTTTATTTATTGGTATAGATCTGTCACCATACCAAAAATTCAAGAATATATTTAGATTATACTCAAATCTAAACAAATAATTTATTCTCGATAAACCACTTACATATTGTCAAATAAATACACTAAGTAATATTAAAAAGTGAATATATTACAAAATTACATCCGTTCATGAGGATTTGAAGTCGTAAGTCATTATTTGGCAAACTGCGACCCAGCAAAGCTGACGGGTAATTAATCAATTATTTCACTTCATTAGCCCATTTAAATTTGTCGTACCCTTTATTCCCTCGTGGGATAAAAACAGATTAACGTTTTCTATACGTTTGTCAGTGATGTAATACATTAAGTCATTACAGCTCATATACGTTGCACTGGGCTCAAGCCATAAGGGAAAGCAACAAAGAAATCTACTATACCACAATGACTTATGATCTACTATACCACATTGGCTAACGGGTTCATACAGGGTTTTATTTCGAGACTTTTCTTCTCTTGCATAAATGTTGTATGCATATTATAATCCCTCCATTGTCTTTTACTACATTCACGGACAAGGAAGGGGGGTGGCGCATTGCATTCGTGTGCGAAGCGTATCACACTGTTGCTAGTACTTATAAAAGACATGTTGTATTCAATTTTATATTCAGTAAAAAAAAACTAATAGAAAAGGACGCTGAGTTTCTGAGTAGCGCTCGCGTTCCAATCCGGTAGTAGTTTATCGCATTAATTTAATTTAATTGTGTTAAGATTGACAATATGTAAGTGCTCTCTCGAGGTTTCATAGTAAATGCTTTGAATTTGAACTCCGTCACCATACGAAATATTAATTAAGTCTAATATTAAAATATTTTACAATTCATTAAGGGTGTATGATTTGTCATTAAATTTGTTAAAGTTGTATAGCGCGCATTGATAGCCATGTTCATTGATCGGTAAACGTATAACTCAATCAAGCATCTTTAATGCGGTCAGGGTGTAGATGACCGAGTTTATGTTTACTTTATACAACTAATTTATTTAGTCCTCATCAACATAACTGCTCTTATTCTACTTACTTGGAGTCGATCAATATGTTTTTTTCATAATAAATATTGCAAAAGATATTGGCAATAGTTTTTTACCGCCTTTTTTATTAGGGTGGGTTATGGTCAGCGTATACGCTGTCCAACCCCATCAGGGGTGACGAAGGGGCGGCGCGGCCCCATAATCCACCGTACCTCCTCTCCTTTGCCATTGGACCGACCACCGGTACCGAGTTCCTTATTCTCCGTGGCCGGCCGGGTGGGACATCCTCCCCCTCCCCAGTTTTATGCCGCCTCTCTGACATCAATCCACATTGGCAATTTCCGACCAGACGGCATAAGATAAAATTGACCTAGGCGATGTAAAGTCATTCTGAATCATCGAGTCAAATCTGAATCATCTTTTACAATACCCACAAACAATTTAAGGGATAATATTATTGACGTGACAGAACCATAGTATAAAAAAACGACATGTGATTTACACGTAAAAATCTCACTACTCAGTACTGCTATTAACTACACATCCAAAACAGTGCATGTTTGCCTTCGGGATGGGCTGTAATTATATTAATGGATTAATTACTTAATGACCAGTTATTGGTGTGCGAATTAATTGAATGTGAAATGAAAATGAAGTTTATAATGAAGCACATTGTTATTATTTAAAATCAACATCGTATAATATTTAGGATCAGCGTTCAATTTATTTACAATACAAACATATTTGAGAATGCGAATAATTTTTTTTATTGCTGTTGTCGGTAAACGAGCAAATAGAACATTTGATGGAGAGTGATACTGTCGCTTCTTTGCTAGGCCGCTGCCTACCGTGAAGAAAGTAAAGGAAGTGTGAGTCCTTGCAATTAGGTTCGATCATATTAAACGCATCACCAAAATTCACCGCAACACCCTCATAACATTTCGCTGCTGACTCTCTCCCTCACCGAACGAAGTGCAGTAACATATTTCTACTACCTAGACATCGATTTTCTGTGAGTATGTAGCACTACCCCGGACGGACCGGCCTGTGGCTGTAAAGATTGTGGACCTACCATATAAAAAGCATAGTTACAATTTAATGTTCAGGTTACAGTTCATGATTGATAACATATAAATGTATCAATGAATTACTTTTAATCATCGTCATCATTCAGCCTTTCGCCCTTCTCTACTGGATGTAGGCCTGCCTCTTATTTCGCCATAAGTGCCGCCAGAATCCCATGTTACCCAGAAACTTTCACTAAGTCGTCAGTCAAACTGGTTGATATACTACATCACGTCATCCGAAACGTTGTAGCTACTCGAGAACCGTTCTTTCTCAGCGGTTGTCTGTTCGTCGAGTGATGTGGCTTACCCATTTTCACTTTAGCATGCTAATTCTTCGTGCTATATCGGTTATTCCGTATATATACGGATTTCCATAATTCGAATTATATCTTGCAGAGAAATTCCGAAAAATCTCATCCAAGCTGAACATAATGACCGAAAACTTCGAGAATTGTATTGTCAACTAGGACCGGTACTTGAATGATATGGGCATTTGATGACTTTCACCTGATCTATGTTCATTCGTAAACTAGTTGGGAGACCCTGCTGGAATCGTTGAGAATTGTTCTCAGGTCCTTCATGATGGATGGATTGATAGATTTTGCCATAACGACAACATCGTCTGCAAATTGAGTGTATATATTCACTGTTGATATCGAGCCCGGTCCAGTCTAAAAGCTTGCAGACATCTTCAAACACAGTTTCGGAATGATGACGTCTCCCTGTCTCAGACCTTTCTCATAAAACTCAATACTATGTTGATTGCATGGTCATAGTAGTTCAATTTCCTTCATATTGGGGAGGAAGCTGTGTATAAGCTGAGATAAAGGAACAGATTAAGTTAATTCTAATCATTTACTATGTATGAGCCTCGTAAGGCGCTTACCTGTTGAAGATTTTACATTAAATCTTAAGTTTTAATCTACCATCGAATCGTAGACATCAGACCGAGGAGTATAATCGGCCCCTGTGCTTAGCGTTTGTGGACTATGAGAAAGCCTTTGATTCAGTCGAAACTTGGGCGGTGCTGCAGTCCCTTCAGCGGTGCCAAATAGACTATCGCTATATCGAAGTGCTGAAGTGTTTGTATAAGAACGCCACAATGTCAGTCCGTATCCGGGATAAGAGTACGAAACCGATCCAGTTGCAGAAAGGCGTGAGACAGGGAGATGTCATCTCTCCGAAACTGTTCACCACTGCACTGGAAGATGTCTTCAAGCTCTTAGACTGAACTGGACTCGGCATCAACATTAACGGCGAATACATCACTCACCTTCGATTTGCGGACGATATAGTCGTTATGGCAGATACCATGGAGGACCTTGGCACAATGCTCAATGATCTCAGCAGGGTATCCCAACTAGTGGGTTTACGAATGAACATGGACAAGACGAAAGTCATGTCAAATGCCCATGTCATTCCTGTACCGGTCCTAGTTGGCAATGCGATTCTTGAAGTTGTCGATCACTATGTTTACCTAGGACAAACAGTCCAGTTAGGTAGATCCAATTTCGAGAAAGAGATTAGCCGACGAATCCAACTCGGTTGGGCAGCGTTCGGGAAACTTAAGAGGATCTTCTCGTCCAACATACCTCAGTGTCTGAAAACACAGGTCTTTGACCAGTGTGTGTTACCAGTGATGACTTACGGCACGGAAACGTGGTCCTTAAATGTAGGCCTCATAGCAAGGCTCAAAGTCGCTCAGCGTGCTATGGAGTGGGCTATGCTCGGGATTTCTCTGCGAGATAGAATCCAGAATACGGAAATCCGCAGAAGAACGGGTGTAACCGACATAGCACGAAGAATTAGCACGCTGAAGTGGCAATGGGCAGGCCACATCGCTCGACGAACCGACAACTGCTGGGGAAGAAAGGTTCTCGAGTGGCGACCACGTATCGGACGACGCAGTGTAGGACGCCCCCCCACTAGGTGGACCGATGACCTAGTGAAAGTAGCTGGGCGTCGTTGGATGCAGGCGGCACAGGACCGCTCATTGTGGCGCAACATGAGGGAGGCCTACGTCCAGCAGTGGACGGCGATAGGCTGAAATGATGATGAATGATGATGATCGAATCATAACGCAACCGGTATTAAAAAGCTTTATCAAGAGACAACGGGCTCATCTTATGTTTATAAGTAGACATCGGATTATATGCATTATCAAAATACCAAAATATGCATGCAAATATGCACGAAAAAAGGGCGAAATATGCATAAAATAAGCACAATAAAAAAACATTTACAATTAGAATTTGCGTTTATGTGTTAATAACACATAATTAAAAATTGTCCATATTTATTAGTTATTGTTATTAGTATACTGTATATATTATAAACTAAATTATTATAACGTAAATGATAAACTTTTGAAAGTAAACAATAATATATTTTCCAGGCCTTCTACAACAAACTTGTGACATTTGTCACTTAATATTAATTCATAGGCTGAAATTGACCTTTCAACATCAATTGACGTTACCGGACTGAACCTAAAATTTGGCGCCATTTCTGCAGTGACCTCTTCAGGCAGATTCTATCTGGTGCCATTGATAAACGCGTCAATTTTTTTATACCTTCAAAACCGGGGCTTTTTACACAAAATTGTAATAATTTACCACGAACTTTTGCCATAGTGAACTCGGAAGGACGTTACTCTGTCCAATAATTTTTTCTATTATTTTCAAGGACTGGCACAGAGGAAAGCTTTTAGTTTCTAATTTCTCAAATGCATCGGGTATATTGCTGAAATGTGTTGCAGTAATAGCATTTTTTTTTATTAAAGCCTCCTCAGATGGCAGGCGGATATGCCGACGGACGTATCGACTACATAAATATGCCTTACATGTATATATCTAACTATTGAAATAAGCACTCACTATCAGTGAAAATTTACCAAAATATGCAATAACGCTATAAAAGTAGAATTATAGGCATTTGCATAAGCAAACATGCAAATGCATATAATCCGATGTCTATTTATAAGTTATTTTCCCACAAAATTACAGTTTATGATGCCTATGGACGCGGGCCTTTTTTCAAAATATGCTGAAAATACTTCAAATGACGACGGATTTAGAATATAATTCACTGCCCCATTACTTGATCATATTATGTACAGATAACAATTAATACTCGAGAAGGAAACTCAAAATAAAATCCGATATTAAATCCGTCTGATAACTTGACTTATTAATGACAACTATGGGTTGCTAACAGATTATATCTATTAGCAAAAAATGGCCTAATAGATTGGCTTTGGATTTTATTTCAAGTCGTTCTTCTCTTGCAGTAATATTGTCTCTTTTCATTTCCTATTCGTTTTGCGCTACTCGTTGGAAAGGCAAGACACAGCACAGCAAGGCCAGCAGTAGGCCGCATATGAGCTGAAATGAATATGGTATTTTTTTCCCTCCGGAAAACCCTACGATATTTTGTCCGGTGCGGGCATTGAAGTCGGGGCCATATCTTAGGAGAGAGCAGATTTAAAATGCGAGGGCAAAGCCCGAACCGAACGCATCGAGGGCGGGTCGCTAGTTATTAATAAAAACCGGCTAAGTGCGAGTCGAAGTCGCGTATGAAGGGTTCCGTACCATTATCTATAAAAAAATTGCTTTTGTTGTATGGGAGCCCTACTTAATTTTTTTTATTATTATTGTTAGTATTTGTTGTTATAGTGGCAACAGAAATACATAATTTGTAAAAATTACAACTGTTTAGCTATCGCGGTTCTTGAGATACAGCCTGATGACTGACAGACAGACGGACAAATTGCAAAGTCTTAGTAATAAGGTCCCGCTTTTACCCTTTGGGTACGAAACCCTGAAAATAAAATTTTTAACCTAAATATTTATAACTTACGTGTAGTATCTATACGTATATATATATAATTTAATATATATAATGAAACGAAAATAAGCCCGCATTTTTGGTTAACGTAAATATATAATGTAAAGATGTACCAAATTTCAACTCCTTAATGCTTACAATTCACGGTAGAAGCAACCTACTGCTCATTTTATAACATTCCGTCTCGGCTCGGCTTTCGTAATCTTCACAAACCACCCCTCAAAAATCAGAAAAGCTGCCCGATATCCTTCCTTAATCTTTCATAGAGCTACATTTTCCTTTTATCACGGGTTGACGCTGTTTGTATTGCCTGTAACTCTAGTTTCGCGAGTAATTCATATTTCCCTTCATATTTTGTATTGAATATCTAATATTAACATTATCTATTTTACATTTATTTAATCGACTGCACAGATGGCGTAGTGGTTAAGATAGCGACCTACAGCGCCAGTGTCGGGGGTTCGAATCCCACGCGGGACAACACTTTGTGCGATCCACAACTTTTTGTTCTGAGTCTGGATGTAATTTGTGTCCGTTAATTGTATGTTTGTAAAGGCCCCGCAATACAAGGATTATTTCCTTAGTGCAGGGTGTTGTCTTAAATAAATAAATAAAATAAAAAAAAAAAAAATAAAAAAATTATTATCGTAAAAATATTTGCCCAGTATGGCGATCGAACGCAAGACAATTGGCATACTAGATCTTGAGAACTATTATGTAGCATTTACTATATTAATTGTGTAGACAAAAGTTTGTCTAGATGTTTGTTTTCTTACCAAATGAAAATAGAATTTCACAGACTTGAACTTTGGCAGGAATATTCCATTCGTCGAATAGAGGTCAGCTAAGAACGGACTTTACGAACTTTCACCTACAAGGGGTGCTGTGGGGTCGTTAACAATAATATACATATAAAGGAACAGCGTGAGCCGAAGCTACTGAAGCTAGAAAAATGAAATTTGAACCGTAGTTTCATTTCGTGACCGTAGGCACCCGTTAAAAAAGATTTTTTGTGTATCCACTCCTAACTGGGTAAAGAAAAAAAAGTGGTGGTAAAGAAAAAAATCTTTAGCTACTGTTTTCAAATTAAACACAAATACCCTTTAATCAAAATAAATAAACACGTGTTTCAGCATTTTTTAATTTTCACCTTCTTTTTTTTACGGTCGGCGCACTCCTCGCACCACTCCGTCTGGGGCGACAGAAGGACGTAAGCACGCACACCCGTAACCCACCCGTGACACGTTGCCTTCGTCGTTGGACCGACCACCGGAGCAAGTTGACTTGTCGTCAGTGGTCAATTTTCAGCCTCTAAGGATCTACATTAATAAAATCTACACTAATATTATAAAGAGGAAACGTTGTATGTTATTACGAATAAATTCATAAACTATTGGACTGATTTCGATAATTCTTTCACGATTAAAATGCTACAGTATCCCTGGGTAACATAGGCTATATTTTATCCTGGTATTCCCACAGGAACGGGAACTATGCGGGTAAGGCGACTGAAACTGAAGTGAAGCAAGGGCGGGTTGCTAGTATATGTATATATATATATTAAGCTGACTTTACGCAGCGAGAAAGCCCAAGCCTAATCGTAGGATACATATGGGCCCAGATAAAGAACGATATAAAGATATAATGCGTGTATTCGCATTGTTTATATAGCTTTTAATAGTTTTTTTATCATCCTTACTAATATTATAAATGCGAAAATAAGTTTGTTTGTGTGTTTATTTGTTTGTTTGTTACGCTTTCACGCTTAAACCACCGAACCGATTTCAAAAATTCTTCCACCATTGGAAAGCTATAATATCAGAGAGTCACATAGGCTATATTTTATCCCAGTATTCCTACGGGATTGGGAACTACGCGGGTAAGGCGACTGAAACCGAAGCGAAGCGAGGGCGGGTTGCAGTAACACCTATAAATTTTTATCATCATTATTCATCTTCAAATCTTATATATGTCCCACTGTTGGGCTTGAGCCTCCTCCACAATGGGACGGAAATTGACCTACTATACCACGCTGATTGGTACACATTTAATTTTTGAGATATCCTTCTCTTGCATAGATGTTGTATGCATATTATAATCACTTAGTCGTCTTTTAAGATATCCGCGCATAAGAAAGGGGGTGATAAATTATATGCTTGCTCCATCACCATAAGAAAAATATCTTATATCTGACTTAAAAATCCAAACCAGGGCACAAATCCACGTACTTACGATCCTTAGTCCTGTTGTACAAGTAAGCTACTCAGAACGATTCGTTATAATTATTTAGGTAAATACAAAGGTATGTTTTTCTCACGATATTCCTAATAGAATTACGTAAAGTGTTCTTGTTTGCTTACGGGATATGAAGAGTGTTCAGGTATGGGCTAGGTATAAACACGGGGTGGGGGACTTGACCTACATAGATACCTTTCATCCCCCGCTTACATATTAACGATTTCTGAAAATGACAACTCGTAATGTTATTAAATGATAAAGATTATTATGACAATTGAATTTTATTTTATATTTTCTAGAAGCCTGCTTGTACTCACGTTGTTATGAAATTAGGTTTTCTTTTATAGGTATTTACTCAGTTTATAATACTATGTAATTTATTGAACAAATTATAATTTAGGATAAGGGGTATCTTGTGCATACAACAACTTTGCAAGAAAAGTAAAATTCGTAATAAAACCATTTACTAACCCGCCTGACCAGCGTGGTATATTAGGTCAATTTCTCTCCCAATGTGGAGGAGTCTCGTGCCCAATAGTAGGACGTATGTATCGTATATCCGTATGCATCCTGTGATGATAATTAAGATTTGACAACATTTGTATTTTGTGTTATTTCTTTTATATAATTAAAGTGTATATTATTGCTTGATGGTCTGTTAGAATTTACGTTCTAAACTGAAATGTTTTATTTGGATATATTTTCTTATCTTTCATAATTGGAGGTGTAATAATAATTAAAAAATTTAATAATTAAAAAATTTTCTATTAAAAAAACCTAAAACACGTACTGTTATTGAAAACCAAACTAAAAAAATAGAAAAACGCAAAGATACCATCGGATATTAGATATTAAAAAATCGCTAATACCGAAAATCCTGCTGAGGTTATCGGGACTATATAAAATATTTAATTGCCATTGGTTCTCGATAAATATGCCAATTTTTGCGTCAATCCCATGTTTTGAAGGAGGTCAAAATCATGTTCAAAGTTTCAGTTACATAGGCACATGTTAGCTAAAAAAAGTGTGCTAAAATCACCAAAAATGCGTATCAAGTATTAATGTTGATTCAGTATTAAGCGAGAAAGTTTATTTATAAGTACCAAGAAAACTCTTTTCAAAAATAATGTATGGACATTTGCTTCACTTAAATTCCATCTTGGTTAAATAAACATGCTGCACTCTCTTGGGAAAGTTTTGATCCCAACCCTGTCAGGCATGGTGTTTAAATCGTCTTTTGTCCTAGTGTTCACGTTGACAAGCTGATGGATAGATGAATACATATATCATATTTTAAATTAATCAGTCATTATTGTCTTAAATTATTTAGTAACTAGCAAATTGTCACAGTTTCACCCGGGTAATTCCCGTTATCGTGGGAATACAGGGATAACATGTAGCCTACGTTATTCGTTGATTATATGGCTTTACATTAGAGATAGAATTTATAAAACTGGATTAATGATTTAAGTGTGAAAGCTTTACAAACAAACAAAATTACTTTCGCATTTATAATATTAGTTAGGATTAGCTGACCCTTGCAACTTAGTCTGCATCACATAAAGGTGAGAAAATTTTAAAGAGAGTCGTGCTTGCCTATAACGGGCAACGTATCTAGTATCTACGGTATAAAAGTTATCTGGAATAAAATTTTCTCCATTTTTAATTGATACTTGATTCGTAGCATGGTATTATATAGTCTTTTTCGATAAATGGGCTTTCCAACACTAAAAGAATTTTTCAATCCAAACCAAACTTCAAAATTCAACCAAACAAATTTCAGCTTTATAATATTGGCAAAGCCCATAAATTACGTAGTAAATAGTACTTATATAGTTGTATGCCTATGGTTTAGGTTGCGTTAATGCATTTGGAACTTGAGAGATTTCAATAAAATCTCTTATATGGAAACCATACATTTGCCAGTCTAAAATAGCCTATGAATTATTCCTTTTCTATTTATAGCAGCAATAAGAAAACAGTACCTGATGGTAATTGCTATTGCGGCACATGGACTTTTGCTAGGCCGCTACCGACCGTAAAAAAAATGAAGGGAGAGTAAATAAGGTTTAGTGATACTAAAGGCATCACTACACGCAAACACCTTCAAGTTGGGCTTCCGACTCTCTCACTCACGAATGAAGTGGAGTAATAAGTTGCTACTATTCAGACGTCGTTATTCTGTGAGAGTGTGGTAATACCACGAACTGACCGGTCCGTGGCTGTAGATAAAAGACTGTGATGTGCCCCCATAAATTTATTAAAGCACTTTAGCAAGATTGAAAGTTTGAATGGTTGTATGTTCATTACAAATATCCTTTTATGCAAACCTTCCAATTGATAATAAAAGTATGACGCATTTTCATAAAATAAATTAGCAAATAAAACACAATTTCTAATATAAATACCAGAGTCAGTGAACTAAATATAAACATGTAAATTTCGTACAAGACATCGTAATATAATTACGAAAAGAAATTTCGTTTAAGACTAAAAATCATTGTTTTAACAACTGACAAAGACACGCTTACTTAGAGAAATTAAAATCGTGTCCTTTGACCCGAAAGGAGTTTGGGCCAACAAATAACAGTTATGTCTTATCTAATTACAATGGTATTCATAATAACTAGGTTAGTATGGATTTTGAGGATTCATTGGTATAGGTTGGGGATTTATTTGGAATGTAAACAACGTAAACAAAAAAATTAAAACTTTTTCAGAAAATTTAATGAAATTTTAATCGTTACTCTTTTCCGTATGGTGACGGAGTAAGAATACAATTCACCAGTCCCCTATATTACCCGTGGGTGTGGTAAAAGCCGACTAAGGGATTAAATATGCATATAACATCTATACAAGAGAAGGAAAACTCGAAACAAAACCCTATACCAACCTGTGTGACCAGCATGGTATAGTGAGGTCAATTTACTTTCAATGTGGAAGAGGCTCGAGCCTAGCAGTGGGACGTATATGAGCTGAGATGAATGAAATCTGAATTTATTATCTCAATTTTAGTTCAGGGTTGAAAGACATGTAACAAGCAGAGTTTTTAATATGACCACAAGGTAATTACAATTTAATATGAAATTGTAATTACGGTTAAGGATTTTAAAAAGAATTAGCAAATCAATATTGATTTAAAAACGATACAGCATCTAAAACGTCCATTTTCAGCGAAATGTAAGACGACGCTTGAATCCAATCCAATCATAATAGCTCTAAGTGGTGGGAAGGCTTAACAACGTTTCAGTTAACGATGTCGAGGAGATAGATAACGACAAAATCTTATATCGATTATTGAAGTTATTGATTATTTCATTTAAGAATCGATTTCAAATCTAAGCAGTAAATTGATTTTTGTGGTGACGGAGTAAGAATGCAATGGTCACTAGCTTCTCCTTTACAGTGTGCATTATAAAAATTATTTATGGAATATAGACAGACAATATGTGATTTATATCGCTATGGGCCAACTCCATCTAATGCCGTGTGGTCAAAATTATATTTCGAAGGAGGCTTAACGTCAGGGAGGTGGCCAGTCATAAATTTATTGGCAAATCTTTTGCAATATGTATAGAGGAAGAAGACCGTGTTGACTCCAAGTAATTAGGATAAGGATGATGATGATGATGGAATTTAGTAGGTAGTAGGTTAATTTAGTAGATATTCAAATTTAAAGGAATCCTGTGTGCAAGAATTGAAGTGTGTGTATTGACAAGCAGTTTAATCCATTAAATAAACGTTAGTCTACCCATTTTATGTGTGATGACGGAACAAGAATACTTAATCATGATTTAAACTTATCATCGCCTAAGTTGATAGATTGATCTTCATTTATCCTTATCTGAGATGGAGACTCCTCCATAAAAGAGATATTGACCTATTATAGCATGCTAGCCAGCTGGATTGGCATAAGGCTTCATTTTGGCACCCTATGGGTTTAATTTTTATTCTTTTGCAAAGATGCATTCTGCAAATTATGTGCGTTATTCGACTCCTCACCACAAGGAAATTGAAGATATGATCTTATTTATTATTTTCCCTTTTTTGTAATATTTATAATCTTTCCGTGTGGTGACGGAATAAGGATACAATTCGTCACCCCTTCTCTTGCCCGTGGGTATAGTAAAAGACGACTAAGGGATATCATATGCAAGAGAAGAAAAACTCGAAAAAAGAACACTGTACCAACACGCCTGACCAGCGTGGTGTAGTAGATTAATTTCCATCCCATTGTGGAGAAAGCTCGAGTCCAGCAATGGCCGATGTTAATGATATTATATTCTGTATGATATGTGGCGTGTATTTTTGTATAATATACGTCCGTCCATTTATGTTCATTAGAATTTCAGAATACTACTAATCTAAAGCGGAGCAGCTGTGTAGAAGGAGTTCAGTTACATAGATTTCGATGGGAGGGTACTCCTCAGGGGGTATTACGTCGGGCCGACCACTGACGACAAGTAACCCTGCTCCGGTGGTCGGTCCAACGACGAAGGCGACGTGGTGTCACGGGTGGGTTGCGGGTGTGCGTGTTTGTGCCCCTTTGTCGCCCCGGACGGAGTGGTGCGAGGAGTGCGCCGACCGTAACCCACCCCAAAAAAAAAGTATAATAGATTTGTTAGATTTTTAAATTAATAAATTATCATAATAATTACTACAAATTTAATGTTTAATAATTCTAACCATAAACAAGATATTTTTTTCATAAAATCATTTTCTTCTTATACTGGCACTAAATTTGTACCAAAATGTGGGTCAAGATTTAATTTTTCTGTATCGGGTAGATAATTATAAATCTCTGTAATAACGATGACTTGTTGGACGTGAGACATCTTAGTCCGTTCGTGACAATGAACGCTGCAAAGTGTTCGAAACTTCGGACAATTATAAATCAAATACAAACGCGATAAAATCTGTAAAGTAGTTTTATTTTAAATGTTTAATACTCGCGTAAACATTAGTAATCATTACGTACAAAAGAATTATAAATACTTGTTAAAGATAAACAATAAGAAACAAGACATGATAGCCGACACGAAGAAGCCAGAATTTTCCTTAGAAACGATGACGAAACACCTTTCATATTTTCGACATAGCAACACGAAATCGTAGATTAACACACACATAAAGCAAAAGAGTATTGTAACTGAGGAAACTGGCTGCTAATAGATGTGTTCAACTAGCCAACGGGATAAGCGGACTTAATTACGGTGTGAGGGGTGCAGAGGGAGGGAAGCAAATGAAGAAATGGATGGCCTCCGGTCCTTGGCTCTTAAGTTCGGTAATTTCAGTTAGCGGTAAATGGGGAGAACTTGGACGTGCGTAATGTTGGATTGGGGACACTCAATTGTCGTACATTGATGGGAATGAATAAGATTTTTGTTTCAGTTATATTTGGCGGTTAGTTTGATTCTTCTTCTTTTTCTACAGCTACTACTATTATCAACTACAGGACCACCGGCAGTCCGCCCATGACCATGAACCCTGCAAAGTGTTCGAAACGTCGGGCAATCAAAAATCAAATACAAACGCGATAAAATCCGTAAAGTAGTTTTATTTAAGATACTTCAGTAAGTTGACAAACGGTACAGCACAGCAGTTTGTAAACATATGTTCGAAAAGCATGTATAGAAATTTCTTCCCAAATGATATACCAAGCGATAAAGAGGTACAATACGATAAGTTATGGGGTTCCACGCCCTCTTTTTCGCCACTCTGGGCAGTTTGACCGCACTATACTTTGCCAAAAAGAAAGTTTACATAATTTATTACTAACGGCTTTTTTTTCCATGCAGTTATAAAATTTAGGGAATATTAATGCAATTAATAATAAATAAAAAATAAAATATCTTACGAAAGAATATATAAAGAACGGCAAACATTCAAACAATTAACATGGAGGTAATTTATGAGTGAACCTGTACTTATTTTAAAAGAGCCGCATTTAAGGAATGCTTTAAGCCACAATTGCAGTTATTAAAATGAATTTAATTATTTCACGTAATTAGTTCACATTTCTTTTTGAGAGTGAGAACGAAATATTATATTGTTCTAATTTACGGTATATGCAAACCCTTCCGTGGTATTTTTAATAAATGTTTCGATGAATACTGCACTCCGTGTTGTAATTTTTTTTTTCTTATTTCATATATATCCCACTAATGGAAACAGGCTTACTTAAGATAAGACTGTGCCCATTACTGGGATATTTTAGACCGCTGCCAGCTATCGCTAGGATGATGCTTGACAGCATCAGGAAGGGACTTTGTACCCTCTTATGTAACCCTTATAGTGTGAATACGAAATTTCATGGTTAAGTAGTCAAGAAATGAGAACGTACCAACTACGACTACGAATACTACCAACCTTTACATTGCTCGTAAGTGTTGTAAAAGACGACTGAAATCTTTATTTTGCCCTGCACCAACTCTATGCCGTCTGGCTAGCAATCCCATTCCTAAGGAGAGTCGATATCAGGCAGGGCAGCCGGTTATAAAACTATTGCCAAAACTTTGTAATATGTGTGATGGAAGAGGAGTACATATTGCTTCGGCCCTAATTAGGATAAGAGCAGGATGATGATAATATAAGCTTATTATCTTTTTCATCATTTCAGCTCATATACGGAGACTCGACCCCCCCTTTACAGGAGTCTTGGATAGGAGTTAAATTAACCTACTACATCACGCTGATCAGACGAGTCAGAATAGTGATTTCTGATGTTTACGCGAGTATTACACATTTTAAATAAAACTACTTTACGGATTTAATCGCGGTTTTTAAAATGTGGGTCAATATTTAATAACTAATTTCTGTATCGGGTAGATAATTATAAATTTTCTGCAGTAACGATGACTTGTTAGACGTGAGAGATCTTAGTCTGCCCGTGACCATGAATGCTGCAAAGTGTTCGAAACGTCGGGTAATCAAAAATCAAATACAAACGCGATAAAATCCGTAGTTTTATTTAAAACTAGCAACCCGCCCTCGCTTCGCTTCGGTTTTAGTCGTTTTACCCGTGTAGTTACCGTTCCCGTGGGAATACCGGGATAAAATATAGCCTAGTTTACGCCCTGATATTATAGCTTTCCATTGGTGAAAGAATTTTTGAAATCGGTCCAGCCGTTTTGAAGATTACCCGGAACAAACAGCCAGACAGACAGACAAAAATTTTTTAATTGCTATTTTAGGCATAGGTGTCGTGCAAATAACTGTGTGAGCATGAAAAAGCCTATTATTTTGACATTACAAACAGACACTCCAATTTTATTTATTGGTATAGATGAGTCGGAATAGGAATTTATTTCGAGTTTGCCGTATCTTGCATAGATATTATATGCCTTAATTATCTTTTACGATATCCACGAGTATTATAAAAGGTGACGAATAGTATATTTACTCTGTCATCACACGAAAATATGAGCGTTATTGCTATTTTAACAAATTTGTGAAACTGGCAATGCATTCTACATAATTTAGTATTTATAGAACTAGTAAGATTTTATGAGGCAAGACATCGTCCAAACAAGAAATTGTCCCTGTTACAATACAGTTAAAGAGAGAACCTTACAGGCTGTAACTTATCGCAATAATGCGATGAAATACGAATCGTAAAACGAAAATGACTTTAAACACTTCGACGATAATATCGTAATATCCAGAACACGTCTCATTTATATTTTAAATTACGTGACTTGCTACTAATTGAAAATATATTTTTTACTTCAAAATTTATAGCCCTTGATCCTTTCATCTCATCATCATCATCTCAGCCCATCTACGTCCCACTGTTGGGCTAGGGCCTCCTCCATTATGGGAAGGCAAATTGACCTACTATACCACGCTCATCAGGCGTGCTGGCATAGGGTTTTGTTTCGAGTTTTCCTTCTCTTGCATCTATATTGTATGCATATTAAACCCCTTAGTCATCTTTTACGACACCCACGAGCAACAGAGGGGGTGATTAATTATATTCTTACTCCGTCACGACATGGCAAATTGATCTCTTGATCTTTTATTTACACTTAACTGTTAGCCCCTCCACACATGGAGCTACTGAAAAAGTACTAGTTACAAACTCAAATTACTAACGAGTTGCTTGAGCGTCACCGTCCATACATTCTCATTGAGGGTCGCACACGACGCGACTAGTTACCAACCGGTTAATAACGCATTAACAACTGATCACGCATGACGCGTCGTGCCGGTCGCCGCGCTACCGGTTACCCGAGTTTTCTGTTTTTGTTGTGAAAAATGAACGATCATTTGTGCAGGAGGTGGAAAAGTATCCATGTTTATATAATTATAAACTCAGATTACTCAAGGAAAGATGTTGTCAGATTACTCAACTGATAATCTGCAGTTTACATTATTTCTAATATACGGGTGAATCCAAAACCTACGAAGATTCCTTCGATGTCTATTAAAGATAGTGGTAAAATACATTATCGTCTTCATCCTCGCTTGACTCACTCTACATGTTTGATTTTCCCTAATATTTCCTCGTTAATCGTGTGCTTGTGAGAGCAGAAATAACATAAGTCACTGAAACCTTGCAATTTAAGTAACGTCATGTGCGAGGTACAGTGTCTAACTAATTTGTAATTGTAATTTACTGATCAGTTCCGTCATTTTTGAGTAGCTCCACGTGCGGAGGGCCTTAATTCACAGGCTGTGTCTTACGCGTATAGGTATTCTATGTAGTGACGGAGTAAGAATTCAATTCACCAGCCCTATTTTTTGACGACTCAGTGTCCTAAAAGATGATTAAGAGATAATCATAATCATTTCAGTTATTTTACATCCCAGTGTATGGCTCGAGCATCCTCCGCAATTGACTTATTATATCACGCTTTTTTTATGGGTGGGCTATGGTAAGCGCACACGCGGTCCATTCCGACCGGGGCGACCAAAGGACGGCGCGCGGGCCCATAACCCACCCGTACCCACGTCGCCTTCAACGTTGGGCCGACCGCTGTAGCAGAGTGAACTGTCGTCAGTAGTCGGCCCAATTATATCACGCGTTGGTATAGTTTTATTTCGAGTTTTTCTGCTCTTTCATAAATGTTATAGTTGTATATTATATTCTTTATTCATCTTATATGATACCCACGGACAATATAGAGCGTTGTATAAGAATACAAAAGTAAGAACTCTTTCATCAATTGGACCTGTTCCATGAGATGAAAAAGCAGACCAACCTTTTCCTCTTCCATAATAATATATAGCTAAAATCTATGCAAGAGACGCAATACTCAAAAGAAAACTTTATACGTTTGGACCAGGCGATATAGTAGGTCATGTTCTTTCCTATCAGGAAGGAGTCCGGTCATAAATATTGCTATAACTTAAAACTTCAAACTTTTATTTTTTTATTGAAATTTGGAATGCTTTTGTAAACTTTAATAATTTCTCATATTATCTATTTTACATATTTTTACCAAGGTAATATTAAATCACAGTAATGCAATGAGGGGTTAAATAAAACTGAATTGCAGTGATTGCTTTGCAGAGTGAGTGAGTGAGCATGAAGCCGTCGGTAATTTTCAAGATACTTGAATAGCCAGGTATCGGTCGATCTTACATCGTAGTATCGATAACTATATCGACATATCCGCTATGAGAGACCATAAAAGAACGGGGCGCGCGCGGCTGTTAGAACTAACAAGATTGTTAACAAGATGCTAAAGCCAGAATTCATTGAAATTTTATAAGGAAATAAAATTGTTATCGCCAGAAACGAAGATTGCCGCTAGATATATTTAGCGTATCATTAAATAAGGTCTGAAGATTTATCGTCAATATATTAGAGATGTCCTAAATGAATACTTACAGTTAAGACTGTAGCCCGATCAAATTGCTTGCAATACGCGGCTGAAAAGCACAGAAAATCCTCACACTGACGAAAAAAAAATCCAATTATTTATATAAAAATCACAATTAAAGAGCACTACATCAAGCAACATGACAAAACATACGCTCAAAAGTCCGAAGAAGCTTCACAACGATCGGCAAAGTGCAACGTCGTCATAATTCTGCGTCAGTCTTTCTTTGGCAGTTGGCATATCAAGGAGTTACAGAGCTTTATTTTTGTGACACAAAAAAAACAAACAAACATTTTTCGAGAGACTTTGTAGAGATAGGTTAAGAATCCAATCTGCCATCACCCTTTCAGTTCTCGTTGGAGACATAAAAACCAGCTAAGAGAATCTCAGAAGCATTGGCAGGAACATTCTCTTGGCAAAATTGTATCACTAACTACTATAGCATGTCCGCCCGTGACCATGAACGTTGCAAAGTATCCGAAACTTCAGGCAATTAAAAATCAAATACAAAGGCGATAAAATTCATAAAGTATTTTTTTTTAGAATGTGAAATACTCGCATAAACATCAAAAATCTATATTATAGCCAACCCACCATTTAAGCATGGTGATTATGTTATCATCCCCCTATATAAGAGTTTGTTATGAAATAGTGTACGTTGATACGCCGATAGATAGATAGATATAATATAAAACCAGTCAAATATACGCAGTAAATAGTTTACATAACAGGATCTGCTACACAATAGGATGGCCCAGGAAAATATACATAGCGAAAGTTTCCGTCGCTACTTAATTATGTCACAACTTACAACAATAAGTATTGTGTTTTAAGCTTCTCTTTGTTTATAAAATTATTACTGTATATTTCTTTCGAGTACATATTAAACTTTGAAGAGCATTTTTAGGTTTTATTGAATTTCATTATATTGAAATGTATAATTACATCCATACTAGTATTATAAATGAGAAAGTAAGGATGTTTGTTTGTTACGCTTTCACGCTTAAACCACCGAACCGATTTCAAAAATTCTTTCACCAATGGAAAGCTATAATATCAGGGAGTAACATAGGCTATATTTTATCCCGGTATTCCCACAGGAATAGGAACTACGCCGGTTTAAGCGACTGAAACCGAAGCGAAGCGAGGGCGGGTTGCTAGTACATTATAAATCAAACAATTTTTACGGATTTTATCACGTTTGCCTAACGTTTCAAATACTTTTCAGCGTTCATGGTCAGGAGATGGGTGTATAATTGATATATATTAACAATATATTGATTTTTTTGTATTGTACATGACAATTGGTGACGGTTCTTATACTGGTTAAACGACAATTTTATTATGGTTGGTTAATATAATCACGCAAGTGCAATATTTTCAATTCTGTGTGGTCGCGGTTAGGAATAAAACCAACTCTTATATTGCTCGTTGATGTCACAAAATAAAACTAAGAGCTATATATCTACCTGGGTCTACTCCATATGATGGCGTCTGATCAGCAATGATATTCCCAAGAAGAGTTAATGTCAGGGAGGTCATAAAACCATTCCTAATACATATTAGGAGGTATGGGAGGTAAGTGCATGTTTTGTGGACGCCAAATAATTGATACAAGAGCAAATGATGATGATAATGATGTGCTTTTTTTATACTTTTTAATTCAATTTCCTATTTATTCAAATATTTTTAACTAGCAACCTGACCTCGCTTCGCTTCGGTTTCAGTCGCCTTAGCCGCGCAATTCCCGTTCCCGTGGGAATATCGGGATAAAATATAGCCTATGTTACTCAAGGAGAATGTAGCTTTCCAAAGATGAAAGAATTTTTGAAATGGGCATAGTATTTTTGAGTTTATTACAAACATACACAAACACTCACAAATATACAAATTTTTCTCTTAATAATATTAGTGTAGAAGGACAGCAGAAATCAGTACTTATGTCGCGAGTGAAGGTTTCTAATATAAGAGATTTACTGTGAACAATATGGGTTAAACCTTATAACAACCTTATAACAATATCAAAATCACTTTTCATCGGTAAGTTTTGTTATTTAAATACATTCTTTCAAGATATCATGATTTTTTATTTCGATATTTTAAATTACTGGAATTGAACAGTGTTGCCAGTTTATTCTCGGGAGATTTGCCGCAATAATGGGAGATAAAGGAGAATCAGTACTGACCATAGATATGCCATATAAGAAGAAAAAATAAGATAAATTATAAGATCAAACACAATCAGTATGCAAACTGATTGTGTTTGATCTTATAATTTTGATATGCAAATCATGAATCTTGAGTTTTCTAAACCAAATAAAATTGATAAAGTTTTTGAAGTGAAACTTCTTCATCGGCGTTGTGAAAAATTTACCGTCGCTTTTTTCGGTAACGAGTCACATTTTTTCGTTACGCGTCACAGTTTTTCGTTACGCGCCATCTTTTTCTCGTCCTCACCATGGTCGATTCGAATAAAGAGTACTTTCTCCAGTGGAGTAGGGATAGCATGTCGTTTAAGCGGACTTAAAGGCATAAAGGTATAAATGGATAAAGGGATAAAGGCATAAAGGGATAAAGTGAAAAAATGTGACGCGTAACCGAAAATGTGACGCATAACCGAAAAATGTGACGGTAAATTTTTTTCCAACGCCGATAAAGAACTTTCACTTCAATAATTTGTCAATTTATCAGTGATAAATATTTTAAAAATTGTAGTCAACACCACGAAATGAGTCTTTTCAAACTTCTAATAGAAAAAAAAATGGTTGTCTATAAAGTCGGTTTACGGACGATAGTTTAACGTGACAACGTCATAACAAAACATTGATGAAATGACTGCATACTTTTATGAATAAAATTGAATCATTTTTATTGAATTATCATTATTCTGTATGGATACAAAAAAAGAGTGAAATGATGCCGATTCTTCCCGCCTTTCAAGCCATTACATAATTTGACCACTCTGGTCTGCCCAATCTACTGGCCTTAATCCCTGGGTCAATCCAGTAAATCTAGGGCACATCTTTTTCTCAGCTAGACTCCCTTATGCATCTTAGCTTTCATTTTCACTTTTTTCATCTAACCACGCTGGTCTGTCTAACCCACTGGCACTAACCTTCTGGTAAACCAGTGGATATGGACATTTCCTCTCTCTACGTGACTTACTTATCAACTTCTGAAAACTTCCACCACTTAACCACTCTGGTCTGACCAATCCACTAGCGACAACCCTCGGGTAAACTAGTGGACCGGAACATCCTTCCCATTTTGACTCCTCTTCGGCCTTAAACTTGGGCCTTTTCGTCCGATACCACGCTAGTCTTTCTATTCATAAAATTTCTCTTATTAACTTAGAATTTCATTTCCAATTATTCATTCACTTCACACAACATTTCTCCATACTCCTATCGCTTCCTACAATCAGCGTAACGGGACAATGAGCGTAACGGGACAATGAGTCATCCTTTTTCGTGCATGCAGCCAGCGTTCATTGATTTATTAGACGTTGTCACGTCAATATTTGCAAATAAGATGTCACCATATTTGTAAATTGGATAACCATAATCCATGCCATAAAATCTAAGAGGAAACTATTCCGAAAACGAACCCAAAGAGACGGGTTTTAATTTAAGGTATTTCCTTTGTTTTTGTATTTACAATATTTAAATGAAACACTATTCTATTAATTTTATCATTATTTTATTCAACCTCTATCTTATTAAATTTTGAAAAAGATTGGTAAAATAATTTAAAAGTGGGTATCCTTAAACACGCACACATTGACAGTTAAATTACAGTAAGAACACAAAGCGTACTCACACATAGCGAAAAACCGAGGACACTATTTGTGTATCGTTTGTTCTGCATTACTCCATCTAGACGTATATGTAATTAAAGACCCCATCTGTGCAGTCACAATTAAGATTATCATACCCGCAGAATGCGTTCCTATATATTTTC
This sequence comes from Lymantria dispar, assembly GCA_032191425.1. NCBI lineage: Eukaryota > Metazoa > Arthropoda > Insecta > Lepidoptera > Erebidae > Lymantria > Lymantria dispar. Next base: position 11,630,096 of record CM063455.1, read on the forward strand.
AAATTCATTACTTAAAGAAAAGTCAAGACCTGTTATGACATTACAATATTTGGTTGTAAATATAAAAGAGTAATCCCTGGCATCATTATTTCGAATGTCTTTCATTCTCCGTACGTTCACGCTCTATAAATTTATGCGGATAACACGCAATTTGTCCTAATTTTATATTGCTTATATTTCTTCTTCGCGGTTAATAGCGTCGAATGAATATAAAATGTATTCAAAAATCCTTTACTTGTTATGTTCTTATTCACGGGTGAAAACAATATACTTTGATATATCTACCCTTTTCTTTTGTCAATTTTATAAGATTATTATGGGGTACGTGTTTTTATTAGGTTGAATTTGGATTGTTATTTATATCTTTAACAACAATATAATCAGAACAAAATATGGTGTTTATCGTCTTGCCAAATATTTACGACAGGTGGTTTGTCCACTACAAGTTTTTTGGCAGTGTAACCTTTAATTACACTACATTAAATGAAATTGCGCAAGTTAGTTTAGAATCTCTATAGCAAAAATAACCGGCTATGTGCGAGGCGGAGTCGCACACGAAGGATTCCGTACCATCTATACCAATAAATAAAATTGGAGTGTCTGTTTGTAATGTCGAAATAATAGACTTTTTTCATGCTCACACCGTTATTTGCACGACACCTATGCCTAAAATAGCGATTAAAAAATTTTTGTCTGTCTGTCTGTCTGTTCCGGGTAATCTTCAAAACGGCTAGACCGATTTCAAAAATTCTTTCACCAATGGGCTATAATATCAGGGCGTAAACTAGGCTATATTTTATCCCGGTATTCCCACGGGAACGAGAACTACGCGGGTAAAACGACTAAAACCGAAGCGAAGCGAGGGCGGGTTGCTAGTTATCTATAAAATCGTGTTTGATGTATGGGGGCCCCCTTAAATATTTATTTTGTTTTTAGTATTTGTTGTTACAGCGTCAACAGAAATAAATAATTTGTAAAAATTTCAACTTTCTAGCTACCGCGGTTCTTGAGTAACAGCCTGGTGACAGACAGATGGACGGACAGACGGACGGATAGACAGTGAAGTCTTAGTAATAGGGTCCCGTTTTTACCCTTTGGGTATGGAATACTAAAAATAAATACCACGCAATACCTTAGTCGGTATCATAAACTAAAAGTTACTTTTTACGACGGCCTATATTACTATCGGACGGCATTTTATTACGATCGCCAGTAATCCTAGTAGCGAAAACAGAGTCTATAATTATTCTATATCAACATTATTTCAGCCTTTATACGTCCCACTGTTGCACGTGTACTCCATTTTAGGAGAAAGTTTGATCTACTCTACCACGCTGGTCAAATATATTGGCATAGGGTTTCATTTCGGGTTTGCCTTATCTTATATCTTAGTTATCTGCATATTATATCCCTTAGTCGTCTTCCATAACACCCACAGGTAAGAAAGAGGCACTGAATTGTATTCTTATACTGTCATCACACGCAAAATGTACCAACAATAAAATTTAATATATTATTGCTGAGAATATATTTATCTTTATTATAAATTAGAACTACATGCCCGTAACAGAATGCCATGGGGGTTTATAAAAAAATAAATTGATGATATACCGACAGCGATGTCAATGAATACTACACAATAAACCGCGTAAACGTGGCGCGTTTAATTACTGTGCCCAGTGATGTGGCTGACAAATGGCTGACATGTCAGCCCGCCATATTGTGTTGTTATGTGCTACGTCGATTTCTATTATAGCAATCATCGATTTACGGATATATTTATGGGGCAAATTGCTTCATTTGCTTCTGATGGTATTGGATTTATTTCATTGGTGCTTATTGTGCATTTGGTGTTATTTTTTTCTTCATTATGTATCAAGCTTTTATTGAAGTAAAACTTCTTTACACGCATGAGGGTAAATTTTTTACGGATGAAACGCAATTTAGTGACACGTAAATGTGGGATGTTTTTCTAAGAAAAGGAAGAGAGCGTTTGAGACCGATTGATAGAGAGTGAGAAAGGGCAAACTTAGCACGAAGCACATAGTCATGGAGCTAGAGTAGGGAGCAAGCAAGTGAGGAAAATCGAGAGAGTGTGTGAGTGTGCATTTTTTTTTTATATTGACCAGAAATACGTGGCACCAAAGAAGTTTCACTTATGCTATGCGTACTTTGTACGCACGCTCTTTTTTTGTTCAATAAGTTCACACTAACATCATTTTGGCTCATATATGTTCCACTGTTGAGCTCTATCCTCCTCCATAATGACGAGGAAAATCATCTACTATAGCTGGTTAAACGGTGACTGGTCTGCAACTAAACAAAATATCTACTACGTTGCCAGCTTCATAAATCCGTTTTATCAAAATATTTTTTTTTGCTGTACAAATAAAAATATAGTTCTGTTCGTTATTAATAAAATATAGTAATTGCTTTTATGTTAATAGTAAAAAAATGGACGAAAGACAAACGATAATGATTATGATAAACCTTAATGAAATGATACTGAGTTTAATTTAACAATTAAGTACTGTACGAAACGCTTTTCATTACAGTTAGGAATATTGTCTTTGTTACTTCAAATGGATACGATGGTTATATTGACCGTTCGCACTATTAAATTGCCATATATGTCGAATGTAATTACTTCAAAACACGATCCACAGCTCTTCATTCATCGACTGTGTATCATTCGAAATTGTGAACACAAGTGAAGTACACTTGTAAAATTTAACAGCTATAATTCTTAGTTTTAGAAGGTTCGATTTATAACAATTATTATTTTAATGATTTCTGATGTTTACTTATTATAAATAAAACTTTTTTTATGGATTTCATTGCGTTTGTATTTAATTTTTGATTGCCCGACGTTTCGAACACGTTTCAACGTTCATGGTCACGTGAGGACTAAGATATCTCACGTCAAACAATTCATCGTTATTACAGAGAATTATGCCTACCCGCCATTTACATCTATATGTTATTAAACTTTGATCTACATTTTGCTCCAAATTTATTGCTAGCACAAAAAGAAAATGATTCTATCCGTAAAAATATCTGTAAAATATTTTTGTTTATAATTACTATTTTTCATCTCCAGGACCGAATAGAAACTTTTCATTAATTTTTAGACTGTCTGTATTTAATAGCTCGCTCACACTTTACTATAATCATTTCTGTGGCCTTTTTGTCTTACAATAGTAAAACATCGAATAATATACAGATCTTACTAAATATGTGTTTATGTATAAAATTATCATTGTTGAAATGTTAAATCATTAAATACGCAGTATTTATTATACAAATAACATCATGCTTCCCTAATCCTTTAGTAAATACAAGATACGTTTTATCGAATATGTCTGTCATTGGGTAGCATAAATACAAATGTAAATAAGGTGGAATTGGATAGAATGAAAGAGAAAGAACGATTAATTTAATGATCGTGTGGATTCTGATTTAAGTTTTACGATGTTATTATCAATTCTCAAACGTAAAGATAGATTTCGAAAATTTTAATGGTAGTCATTCAGTTTAACTAAACTTTATTTTTAAACTTGTTTCATCATCATCTTGCTCTTATCCCAATTACTTGGGGTCAACGCAATATGTCATCTGTTTTGACATATTGCAAAAAGTTTCGGCAATGACTTTTATGACCGGCCGCCTGCCTGACGTCAACCCTCCTTGGGAATGTAGTCGTTGACCCAAATGGTACCAGACGGAGTTGGTCCGGGTCAATCTAGGGCTCTTAGTCGTCTTTTACGACACCCACGAGCAAAGCAAGGGTTGGTAGTATTCGAAGTCGCTACCACACAGCACTTTTTACACATTTTTAAACTTGTTTATATTCACGTAAATATTTGTATTGCATAAAATTATTATGCATAAAATAAATTCAACGAGAATGCTATATTTTCCAGGACTTAAAGTAGCCTATGTGCTATTTTATATCTTTATATATAAATTTCTTGTGTACGTGTGTATGTCACTGAACTCCTCCTAAACGGCTAGACCGATGTTGATGATTTTTTTTGTGTGCGTTCAAGGGGATTCGAGAATGGCTTAGATTCACAATTGGGCCCGGTAGATGGAGCTTATTTGAATAGAACAACGTCTGTTGGGTCAGCTAAACTTTATATCTTATATATAAATTTATTGTGCACGTGTGTATGTCAGTAAACTCCTACTAAACACCTGGACCGATGTTGGTGATTTTTTTTGTGTGTGTTTAAGGAGATTCGAGAATGGTTTAGATTCACAATTGGACCCAATTGATGGTGCTGCTGTCGATTTCAAGAAGAAATCAAGTATAGTAGTAAATCTTCTGTTCGTGTGTTTGTAATTGAACTCCTTCTAAACGGCTGCAGCGATTTTGATGATTTTTTGTGGCTGCTCCGATGGATATGAGAATGGTTTCTAATAATAATTGTAACCGGTGGGCGGTGCTGCGATCGATTTCAAGTAGAATTCCTTTTACTATTTTTTTAGATTTGAACAGAACAAGGTCTGTTGGGTCAGCTAGTTATAATATAATTCTTTGCCAAATTATATCTACATCCATTAAATTTTAACTTGATTAAGTGTCAAGCAGCTATTCCTTCACACTTCGTATTTGTAATAGGAGTAAGATGTGATATACTACTTATTGAAACGTTATATATCGAAATAATAAATTGTGCGATTATCCTTGTAGCCGACGTCAATTTATAGCTGCTGTAAGCTGTGCCCAAGGATCTATAAATAGTAGTAAAACTAAGCCAATTTAGTCCTTAGGTAGGTGAATATATTGTATTTGGTTTTTATCCTTCTTCAGCTCATATATTTTGTGCTTACAAGGTACGGGCATCATCGTAAGGCGTTTTTTACGATGCAAGTCAAACAGGATAGTAAAAGTTTTCTTTCGAATATTACCGTTGCTTATGTTGTCTGTTTATTTTCCCTTCGTAGTAAATTTTGATAGTTTTTTTAGCAGTCTATGCTCTGGACGCATGCCGTCTATTCCGTCCAGAGAGATGTAAGATGGGCGCGGAGTTCCATAACCCACTGCATTTCCTCCCCTTCCTCGTTGTGGTTATTTCAAGCGTAAAGAAAGCCTGACATTATTTTACATTTTAAAGGGATTTTATATTCTATATAGTATTATATATTCTGAATAATTCGTCTAGTACATTTAGCGTTGAACGTTATTTAACAATTTTTGCTATAAAATGCTACATAACTATTGTTCTGGATTTTATTGTGTTTATATTTATTTTTACTTTCACGTCGTAACGTTTTGAATACTTTTTTATATTAATGGCTATGAGAGAGTCCGACGAAGTCAATGCTAATGCGACCAAACCCGCAAAAATAGTATCTATATATTAATACGTGAAGCAAAAACTTTGTACCCCTTTTAACGAAAATTACGTGGATGGACAAGTATGAAATTTGGCACAGTTGAAGTATATAATGAGGAGAAGTGTATAAAACTGAAATTTCATATAATAATGAATTAGAAATACATTAAATTCATTAAAAAAGGCATTACGCACACTACAACGCAATCGCTACACGCAAACAAACACACACGTTTGTGCGAGTGTGTTGCGTAGCAACGCTTATATACTTTTTTTTACGGTTAAAATCTCTGGTCGAACTGAATGTCAAACGATCATAATTATGATGACAATGTCTAATAGAGATTTGTGCTTATATATTAGTTGTTGGCGCCGCGTTATTTGCTGTCATTCAAATGTGAACATTCTGTTTTTAAATGGTATCATTAACTTGACGAGTGGATGACGCATCCTTTTTCTCTCCTCCCTAAACCCGCGATTCGCACGACACCTAGCTGAAGGAGCTCGGTGACATTCGCCCTTGAACCGCCGCCGCTGCAAGACCTTAACTGCGCGTGACATGCGCCCGCGTCCTTGTGGCATAGGGTGAAACTACGTTATTGTACGAGTTATAATTACCGAACTAGTGAAGTATATAGGTGCACCTAAAATATAGCAAAACTCGACAGTGGTTATCACTTTGGACACTCACGACGGACGGTCTGTGGTATTGGAGACTCAAGGACGCTTTGGACGATCTAGGAGTGTATTGGAGTCAAGGTGCGTGGAATTCCTATACCCTAGACCTAAGCGTATGCTCATCGTAGTTGTGATACCAATTTTGTTACCAGCCGCCTAGCGAAAAATTATACAGTCCATTCTCTCATAAAATTACCGCCATAACGCCTTCGGGCGCATAGCGCATATTTGCATGACCAAAGTAATTTGGGCCATGCCATTAGTTATTAGTGAAATACAGCTTGCTCAATTTACAATTTTACATAACCACTAGTTATTTTAAATACATGTATGTAATACCCGCGTAAATATCTAAAAATCATTAAATAGTATATTCCTTGTGGTGACGGAGTAAGAATACAATTCACCACCCCCTCTTTTACCCGTGAATGTCGTAAAAGGCAACTAAGGGATATCTTGAGCATAAAACAATTATGCAAGAAAAGAAAAACTCGAAATAAAACCTTACACCAATCCGCCTGACCAGCGTGGTATATTTGGTCAATTTCCCTCCCGATATGGAGGAGACTTCAGCCTAGTAGTGGGACCGTATGTGTGAGCTGTGACGATGATAATGAATATAAATGAAATATTTTTTTCTTTTTATTCAACTATTAATGAATCTTAATATTAGAACCTTAGAAAAATAACGTATAGAAGGATAGTGTTCATACTTCGAATTTTCAAAATTTGAATCTAAAAATACTAATGGCGCGCAGACGATTACACACGTTCACACGCAAACCTCAATACAAATTATGAAATCAAATTTTGTTTTTATTAACATAAATCGTCGAAATACTTTTAAAAGTAATGTTAAAAACCTTTTTAAGTTTTCTAAATGTGTTGTGACACTATTTGAATGCACAAACCGTCATAATTACCTATTTATTTTTTAAGAGTTGCGTACGTTCGTGCAGTACAATGACTTGTACATTACGAAACGGTTCCGGCGTAAGCTCCATTAGGCTCCAATCGAAATGTCTCACTTTTTGTGCGTGAACTTACCTTCTATAGGTTATTATTCTAAGATTAGAACTTACGAAGTCTTAAGTTTCATAATAATAATTTATCTTAAAGTCCCCAAAAACATTCTTACGTAAATTATGGATACAGGATGTTTCAGTAAGTTATACTACGCATTTCCACGCCATACCATGCTCCAGTAAATTGTTTTTACGACGTCAACACCCTTATTACGTGACCACATCTTAGTCTGCCTAAACAATGTTATACCTTTGACCAACATGCAACAAATCTTGTGCGGTATTTCTACAGCTTATATATTTGGTTTTTGAAATAAATGGTTTAATTTTATAATAATATAATTTTATAATAAATGGTTTTTTGAAATAAATGGTTTAATTTAACAGAAGTAACATTTGTGATATAAAAAGCTACCTGTTTTTTGTTTCATCATCATTATTTTAGCTCAATACGTCCCACTATTAGGTTCCAGCCTTCTCCATAATAGGAGGGAAATTGACCTTACTAAACTTAGCTGATCAGATAAGTTGATATAGGGTTCTAGTTCGAGTTTCTCTTCTTTTGTATATATGTTATATGCGCTTTATATCCCTTAATTCTTACTCCGTCACCACACGGACGATTATATAAATGGCATTTTTTTTTTTTTTTTTTGTGAGTGGGTCGCGGTCGGCGCGCCTCCGCACCACTCCGTCCGGGGCGACAGAGGGGCTTAAGCACGCAACTCCCGCAACCCACCCGAAAACCACCTCGCCTTCGTTATTGGGCCGACCACCGGAGCAGGTTTACTTGTCGTCAGTGGTCGGCCCGACAGAATACTCCCTACGTGGGGTACCCTCCCATATATATGGCATAACATATTTTTATTCTCTGACATTGATTCTCATTGGTAATTCCACTTATGATAACTGCCATCTAGAATGGCGTTTAATCAGCATGTTCGGTCTTTTTTGTGTGGGCTATGGTCAGCATACATGACGTCCGCTCCATCCGGGGTAACGGACTAAATCAGGAATGGACCGGGGTCCAGTCACCCGCGGCTTATATAACCATCCCTTACATTTTCTTTGTCTAAGAAGACAACTAAGAGCTCTGTGTAAACTGGGATAATTCTATCTGATTTTACCTGGTCAACAATTATTTTCCCAAGGCCGGTTGACGTTAGGCTGGCAGCCGCTCATAAAACTTCCGTATGGTGACGGAGTAAGAATACAATTCACCACTCCCTATATTACCCGTGGATGTCGTAAAAGACGACTAAGGGATATAATATGCACATAACATCTATGCAAGAGAAAGAAAACTCGAAATGAAACCCGATACCAATATGTCTGACCAGCATGGTATAGTAGGTCAAATTCTCTCTCATTTTGAAGGAGGCCCAAGCCCAGCAGTGAGACGTATGTTGACTGCGATTATGATGAAACTTTTTCAATGTGTACTATAAAAAGAGTATACATTGAGTCGATCAAGTGATTCGAATAGGAGTTAAATGATGCTGACAATAAAGATAAAACCTTGTCATCCATATAGTACCTGGTATTGCGTTTCAGGCACAAGTAGCCACTCAGGCATCATTCATTCATAATTTCAGCTCATATACTTCTACTACTAAGCTCGAGCCTCCTCCACAATAGGAGGGACATTACCAACTATGTCACGCTGGTCAGACGTATTGATATAGGGTTCATTTCAAGTTTTCCATCTCTTACGTAGATCTTATCTATACCAATAAATAAAATTGGAGTCTATTTGTAATGTCAAAATAATAGTCCTTTTTCATGCTCACGTGGTTATTTACACTATACATATGCCTAAAAATCATTATATATTTTTCTTTTGTCTGTCTGTGTGTCTGTCTGTTTGTTCCGGTTAATCTTCAAAACGGCTGGACCGATTTAAAAAAATCTTTCACCAATGGAAAGCTATAAGATCAGGGAGTAAATTAGGCTATATTTTATCCCGGTATTCGCACGGGAACCGGAACTACGGGGATAAGGCGACAGAAACCGAAGCGAACCGAGGGCGGGTTGCTAGTATGCATATATAATCTCTTAGTCGTCTTTTACGATACACGCAGACAAGATAGGGGGTTGCAAATTGTGTTCGTACTCTGTTACTAAAAAGAAATGCCTAATATAGTTCTATGCCATGCGTAGAACTATATATACTACTACATATTCTACTAGCATATGCTAGTCACATATCAAATGTGAAAATGTGCTTAAGTAAAAGTTTTAATTATATCTATAAGTATATAGTACATCTATAACTAACTATCCCAAATACAGCAAACATTAATAAAATCGTGAAGAAACATCACCATTTTTCCAGAGCAAGCTAAGCCTTAATCTGCAAAATGGTAAAAGTTTTCCCTTCATTTTACCGCTTTATAGGGCTGTGAGCGAGACAAATTATCATTTACTCCTAGTATAGATGAAGAGTAACAAAGATAGGTATAAAGAGATAAATGTGAGTGAAGATGCAGTGGATTAAGATAAATATCTTAGGTTAGGGATGTAGGGAATTGTTTTCTCGTTACTAAAACTACCGCCATTTACAGTAGGATAGTGTGCTTACAATCAGATTGCTTCCTATTTGAATACTGTTTATACGTTTACTGAAAACATTGCCAGAGATTTAGATTTAAATTAAATATTTCTTGAAGATAAAAATTTGATAAATTGTAATCTTAAAGAAATATTAAACTTACTTATTTTTTTTATTTTAAGACTTTTATAAAAGTTTTATTCGCGAAAGTACAATGGACAAGTACTAGCTCTTGGTTTCGAGCGATAATGTCTCGCTCAGTGAACTGGCTGATTAGCATTACTAGTTCAATAAATAATATACTATTAAAAAGGTAGTCAATTTGTCACCCCGCACGATACAGGCGGGTGTGTCCAGACCAAGTTATAATTTTGGTACATCTACTCATTTACGTCATTACGTAATCATCCGATATGACTTACTTTTAAGTTCGTTATCGGTTCGACATTAATCGATTTATAAAAATAGTAGTACAATTTCGGGCATAGTACCACTTCAATAAAACTACATAATTACATTTTTTTTTTATTTTGAAACGCGGCATTTTACTGCATCATTATCATCAGATGACCAAGGGATATAACTTATGCAAGAGGAAAAAAAAACTCGAAATGAAACCCTGTACTAACCTGTCTGACCAGCATGGTATAGTCAGGTCAATTTCCCTCTTATTGTGGAGGATGCTCGAGCCCAACAGTGAGACGTATATGGGCTGAAATGATATCATCACAGTTTATAAACGTCCCACTGCTGGGCTCGAGTTTTCTCCACAACGGAAAGAAAATTTACTTACTATACCACAATGGTTAGACGGTATAGAGTTTTAAGTCAGGTTTTTCTTCTCTTGTAATGCTGTTTTCTGCATAGCATATCCCTTTTATGACGCCCACGGAAAGGGGTCAATTGTGTTCTTAGACTGAAAAATATAAATATACCATATAATATAAAATATACCAATACTAGCAACCCGCCCTCGCTTCGCTTCGGTTTCAGTCGCTTTACCCGCGGCATAGTTCCCGTTCCTGTGGGAATACCGGGATAAAATATAGCCTATGTTACTCCCTGATATTATAGCTTTCCATTGGTGAAAGAATTTTTGAAATTGGTTCGGTTGTTTAAGCGTGAAAGCGTTACAAACAAACAAACAAACAAACATCCTTACTTTCGCATTTATAATATACCAATAATATTATTATGAATTGATTGTATAATTAATAACGAGTGAGTTTTCGCGTATCAAATTATAATTATATAACTATTTATCTAAATATAAAACGTACAAAGTGGTCCGTAATTCTTTTAAATTGCCCGTATTATGACTCATAATGTTGTGTAGCATACCAGTGCGAACGCTCTACGGGGATTCTACGACCATTAATCAATGTCGACGAGCACTGAATACTTGATGTCTATGCCCACCTGCAACCTTTATTCTAAGTCGTCTAGATGTTAGATGGACCGCTTAATATTAGGAATACGGTTCTTTTTCAGGGATATACAACGTAATATATCAAATAAAATTATGTTATAGTGACATTTATAAATGTACTGTCTAAGTACTAAGTCTTGTATATACAGTACCTTGAACTTACAAAAATATTCTTCAGACTAACGTGAAATTTCTATTGGAAAATTCCTTCTCAAAGTGCAAAAATGACCTTACATTTTTAATCGACTTCAAAAATGCGGCGATCATTTTCTCTTTTTATTCTACACTAGCAACCCGCCCTCGCTTCGCTTCGGTTTCAGTTGCCTTACCCGCGTAGTTCCCGTTCTCATGGGAATACCAGGATAAAAATATAGCCTATATTACTTTCTGATATTAGAGTTTACGAATGGTAAAAGAATTTTTGAAATCGGCACAGTAGTTTTTGAGTTTAACCATTACAGACATACACACATACAAACTTTTCCTCTTTATAATATGAGTATAGATAGCAATACGCCCTCGCTTCGCTTCGGTTATAGGTTATAGTCGTTTTACCCGCGTAGTTCCCGTTCCCGTGGGAATACCGGGATAAAATATAGCCTAGTTTACGCCCTGATATTATAACTTTCCATTGGTGAAAGAATTTTTGAAATCGGTCCAGCCGTTTTGAAGATTACCCGGAACAAACAGACAGACAGACAAAAAATTTTTAAATGCTATTTTAGGCATAGGTGTCGTGCAAATAACCGTGTGAGCATGAAAAAAGCCTATTATTTTGACATTACAAACAGACACTCCAATTTTATTTATTGGTATATACTAGTTGGTTCATTACTATATTATGAGCGCAATAGTAAATTTGTTTACCGCCCAACATCTTTGTGCTCTTCGCATCTTGCTACGTTTGTGTAGCTTGATGTAGTAGGTAGTCCTGTTGGTCAACCTTTGCTGGTCAATACGGTCCACATAGCTCAGCCCATTACGACTTCAGGGGACCTGAAAAGGAATACAATGAGGGGTGGTATTTTAAGCCGTGACGTTTCTTCACCTAATGATGTTACGCAGGTACCAGTCAGTCGTTATGGTCTTTAACTGTAAGTCTCCAGCCATCATTTCGCCCACCTGCAGGTCCTGAATTACCTTCTGTTGTGTTTCCCGAGTGCTATGTCATGTCCTTTTTTAAATGAGGTTTAATAAGAGCACTTTCTTCACGGTAGGCAATGACCTAGTGCCAGTATCACTTGCCATCAAGTATGCTACTTGCTCGTTTGCCACAATCGACAATAAAAAAGTATTATTGTCGTACATTAGACCATGGGTAACTCCATTATGATTTTTTTTTAAGTTACGGTTATCTGAGGTTTTAGCAAGAGTGAAAAGGAACTACGGCCCGTAGATTAATATACTAATTGTATATATCTCTCTATAGTATACTAATTCTCTACTACGTGAGAGTCGAAATTTTAGGCAGGCCAATAAGTGGTCATTTCACACCGCTGTTTACAGTTTTTACGAATAGAATTAGTACTTCGATTCTCATAAAAGAATTGCATAGAAAATTTAAAAGGATATTAACGTAATTAGAAAACAAACACTCTATAAAAACCAAATTAACTTTCGTGTTTGCGATACTATAACCCGCCAGCGGTTAGTTTGAAATAAAATTACATAACAACAACTTTGGTTCGCATATTAATTTTAAATAAAACTACTTTACGGATTTTATCGCGTTTGTATTTGATTTTTGATTACCCGACGTTTCGAACACTTTACAGCGTTCATGATCACGGGTGGACTAAGATGTCTCACGTCCAACAAGTCATCGTTACTGCAGAAAATTTTAAAATCAAAAATCAAATACAAACGCGATAAAATCCGTAAAGTAGTTTTATTTAAAATGTATAATACTCGCGTAAACATAAGAAATCGCATATTAATATTAATTTTTACATGCAAATATTTAATAATGTTTATAAAACTTTCAATAGCCCATGTTAGTCGTGCCTTTTAAAATTGTTTTGAAATAACATGAAGGAATAGTAGAATTGTAAATTGCTGACGTATACTTCGTAAAATATTATACAACGTCTTTTTTATCATCTGCGGGCCTATGGAGTATTACTTCCTCTCTAGAGTATTCTTCTATCATTTTCCATAATTACATTGCATTTTACTATAAACATCATTTTTGTTTTATATTTTTGTTTTCTCTATAGTTGCTTGCGTCTGTCAATTGTAATATTTTATCCACAAATCTAGACGTTCACATTCATCATCATCATCATTTCAGCCTATTGCCGTCCACTGCTGGACGTAGGCCTCCCTCAGGTTGCGCCACAATGTGCGGTCCTGTGCCACCTGCATCCAACGACGCCCAGCAACTTTCACTAGGTCTTCGGTCCACCTACGTCCTACAATGCGTCGTCCGATACGTGGTCGCCACTCGAGAACCTTTCTTCCCCAGCAGTTGTCGGTTCGTCGAGCGATGTGGCCTGCCCATTGCCACTTCAGCGTGCTAATTCTTCGTGCTATGTCGGTTACACCCGTTTTTCTGCGGATTTCCGTATTCGGGATTCTATCTCGCAGACAAATCCCGAGCATAGCTCGCTTCATAGCACGCTGAGCGACTTTGAGCCTTGATATGAGGCCTACATTTAGGGACCACGTTTCCGTGCCATAAGTCATCACTGGTAACACACACTGGTCGTAGTCCTGTGTTTTCAGACACTGAGGTATGTTGGACGAGAAGATCCTCTTAAGTTTCCCAAACGCTGCCCAACCGAGTTGCATTCGTCGGCTGATCTCTTTCTCGAAATTGGATCTACCTAACTGGACTGTTTGTCCTAGGTAAACATAGTGATCGACAACTTCAAGAATCGCATTGCCAACTAGGACCGGTACAGGAATGACATGGGCATTTGACATGACTTTCGTCTTGTCCATGTTCATTCGTAAACCACTAGTTGGGATACCCTGCTTAGATCATTGAGCATGGTGCATTACTGCAGTAAAATTTATAAACGGATAAAAGCTTGGAGTTCTGTAATTTAGATCTCAACCTGGTATAGACTCCAGACTCTCACAGAGACTTTTTAAAACTTTTGTTAAATTAACACATAATTTGTTACAATATTCCTTGTGAGATGTAAATAAAATAAATTATTATTAATATTATGTTGTCACTAGGAAGTAAGTTCATTCTCTATTCCCCGCGTGGTAACGGGTAAATAATTCCATGGGTCACCGTACCTTAATTTCCCGTGGTAGTCGTAAACACCTGACGAGGAATCACCTCCTGACGATAAGAAGCAGCTAAGCGCTGCTATCATGGCATTAAAATATTTATAAATAATAAATTTGATTGTAATCATAAAGAAGAGGACAAATCTTTTTTAATCGAGAATGGGATTTCTGCATCTTAAATCATACAATCACACCAGGAAATTATATTTATTGCTATACAGTAAAGTCGATATGACCCCTAAATTTCAGCAAATATATTTTATACATGACAAAACATCCCAAATACCAAGCAAAGGCCAAGCCCCGCGTGGGAGTTGCCTTGACATCACTACAAATGGGTTAACCTTCTTTTACGCATTCAGAGCGTTAGCAAGAAGGAATATAATGAGACTATCGTTCGATCACTTTAACTTTGTTTTATTTAGAATTGCTCTTTTCGCTTTTTATTATAAATCTATATGTAAATATATTAAAAAAAAAATTTTTCTACCAACCTTTGAAACCACCTAAGCAAATCGCTTAGATATTATTGAAATTATCGTCAGATTGATACATATATACCAGCAGTGTACGCCGGGGCCTCGCAGATGCCGTTGAGCACTCGCCCTGAGCATCGGATATGCTTGAAACCCTGGTCGACGTAATCGATCTCAGTACGCGAGTGTTTTGCCGTTATAGATCTTATATCTTTAAACGAGCAATTCTTGTATATATGTATTCAGGATCTCGGAAACGGCTCCAACGATTTTGTTGAAACTTGGCATACTAAAGGATTCGGGTCCAAAAAATTGATCTAGCTAGTCTTATCTTATATCTTTAAACGAGCAATTCTTGTATATATATATATTCAGCATCTCGGAAACGGCTCCAACGATTTTGTTGAAACTTGGCATACTAGAGGATTCAGGTCCAAAAATCGATCTAGCTAGGTTTTATTTATAGAAAATGTTGTTATGTCCGTGTTTTTAGCTAATCAATACACTGACATAAAATATCAATAGAATATGGATTCAAATTTCACCGTCAACGTCATGAGTTACGATAGCTCAGTGGAGAACGCGACCGTTTTTCTTTTAGTAGGTATTGTTTTGATAATCAAACAGCGTCGGATCGAATCTCGGTGTTATTATTATTCTCTTTTTGTATTTTTTTAAATATTTTTCATTATTTTTTATTTTTTATTAATAAACTCATTTGCAAAAAAAACGGGCGGTTTTGATTTTCATTCATATTTAAAAAGATACAATACCAAAAAGGTTTCAATCGTTTGTACACGTTACTGGCCGGTTTTAAAAATGCTGTGGTATTTAAAAAAGTACGTTCTAAATTCAATTTTTCATTTGATGTTCATTTTTACAGAAAACCCCTTTTTATCCTACATTTTTGGCGCGAAGTTCCAGAAGTTAACATCGACTTTCATAACTTTTATTCAATTTTTATCGATTAATTTCATATCCTTGACTGTCAAAGCTTTATTTAATGCTGTTTGGCTGTATCAAAAATGGTAGATAAAGTGGTAAAAGCTACCAAAATTATCGCGCTGCTTGAAGAGGGTTGCAGCCAATGTTTCGTGGCTAGGAGGCTAAATGTTAGTCGCTCGACAGTCCAAAGGACCTGGCAGCGATATCAGGAGACTGGTTCCGTCGAGAGAAGGCCTGGTTCTGGAAGAAAACCATGTACCCAACCACGGGATGATCGTTTTCTTGTGAGTCGCGCATTGAGAAATCGCAAATCTTCGTATGTGGATCTTAAGAACAACCTCCAAGAAGTAAGAAATGTGCATATTAGTCTATGGACGGTCAGGAGGAGGCTTCTCGCTGCCAATATACGCAGTCACCGCCCGGCCCGCGGCCCCAAATTACTCCGTGAGCACAGAGTTCACAGGCTTAGGTTCGCTAGAAATTGTGAATCATGGACTCAAGACGATTGGAATAGGGCTTTGTTCTCTGATGAAGCCAGGATATCTCTGTTCGGTGAAGATCGACGTCGGCGAGTGCTAAGAAGACAAGGAGAACGCTTTGCAGAGGCATGTTTCGAAGAAATCACACCTTATGGTGGGGGCTCTGTTATGTTTTGGGCAGGAATAAATTCAATGGATCGTACAGAGTTAGTCTTCATTGAAAACGGCTCACTGACTGGGCATCGATACATAACGGAAGTTCTAATTTCTCATGCACAACCCGCATTGGCCGCTCTAGGTGAAGACTCGATTTTTATGGACGACAATGCTCGCGCCCACCGATCCCGCGATGTTAATGCGTATG
Organism: Lymantria dispar; assembly: GCA_032191425.1. Lineage (NCBI taxonomy): Eukaryota > Metazoa > Arthropoda > Insecta > Lepidoptera > Erebidae > Lymantria > Lymantria dispar. The sequence continues at coordinate 11,646,628 of CM063455.1, forward strand.
TGCAAGAGGTCGGCATTCGTCGTTTGGATTGGCCAGCTCGAAGTCCCGACCTCAATCCCATAGAGCATGTCTGGGACGTTCTGAAACGGCGTGTGAGAGCAGTACACCCGGCTCCGCAGACCATCAGAGAGCTGAAGAATGTGATTACTGCGGAGTGGGAACGTATTCCGCAAGCAAGTATCCGGGATATACTCGCTAGCATGCCCAGACGAATTCAAGCTGTGATTTTAGCTAGAGGGGGTCACACTCGATACTAAACATTTATCTGCTTTTACTTTATTAAAGAAAAACAAACAAAAAAACTTTTTTATTTTTACTTCATGAGCATATGCACTACTAGCGAATATACACTACTAGCGAGGTTTAGCATTATTTCCCATAAATTGTATCTAAATTTTATGAAATACTGATGAAAACGATTATTTTCTTATTAATTTAGCAAATTGTGTGGATAAAACTACCTATAATTATCAAACAAAGAAATATTAACATTTGAAATGGTTCATTGCTTAGGTGCCCGTTTTTTTTGCAAATGAGTGTATATATCTAAATAAATTCTACAAAAATATTCCGAGCGAAGCTCGGTCAACCTGATATTATTATAATATCACAGCGATGTCCCTAAAATCAATTTCATTCATCATTAACATTATCTCAGCACAAACATACCTTATAATGGTAGGACCACACTGTTGACAGTTGTCTGCCTACAGCCGCGAACCGGTCCGTCCGGATTAGTACCACACTCATACGGAAAATCGACGTCCGAGTAGTAAAAATTTATTACTGCACTTCGTTCTGTGAGCGAGAGAGCCGGCAGCCCAACTTTCTGAGGGTGTTTGCGTGTGATGGGTTTTAATGATGCTTTTAGTATCACCGAGCTTCATTGCACGCATTCACACTCCCTTCACTTTCTTCACGGTAGGCAGCGGCCTTGCAAAGGTCCATGAACGGCAGCAACACTTACCATCAGGTGTACTATTTGCTCGTTTGTCTCATTTTCAGTAAAAAAACCTCACCGCTGGGCTCGAACCTCCTCCGTAATAAGAAGATATTTGACCTATTATATCACGCTGGTTAAACAGGTTTGATCTTGGGTGTTCCTTTGCACAGATGGTTTGATTAAGGAGTGGTGTATTGTGTTCTTACTCCGTCACCAAACGAATAACATTAAAAAGACAATAATACCAAGATAATTTTAATTCTACTAAAACTATTAGCGCGAGATAGATACAATTTTTTTTATTTGTACATAACTGCATGTTAGGTCATTGAAATACATTGATGATTTCATCCATTGTTGATTTTATCATCATTATCAGCGTCATCGCAACGGAAAATGGCCTACCTATAACACGCTGATTAGACATGCTGTTACACTTTTTTTTTAAGTTTTCCTTGTCTTGCATCTTGTTGGGCACAGCTAAGCCGTGGCCTACCGTGAAAAAACTGGTCTCCTTAAACTTCGTTTAAAGGACTTCATAGCGCTCAGTAAACACAGCAGCAGGTAATTCATTCCAGCACTTGCACATGCGTGGAAGAAATGATCGCTGTAAATGTTATTCGCATATTTTATCTCTTACGATAAAGACTAAAGAGAGGAGTGGTGAATTTTATCCTTACGCCATCACCACACAGAAACAAATAATAATCAATATATTATTTATTATTAACTATGATTAAATTTAAAAATATACAACGAAGGAAACGGACATTTACGTGCTGTGTTCCGTTATTGCACAAAACAGCTGAGATTAAACTCATTTTCAATAATTTCATAATCTAATTCATATAATTTATCGACACAACCGATAATATTATAAAAATGTTTAATAATTAGCTGATAATCAATGTCTTATTAATGTATAAAATACACACTCGAACTAAGCACATTGGAGGGCCGCAATCATAAGGGGGTGGGTAATCGATCCGAGTGACTGAACAAATATTTGAAAACTATACGCTACGTTTGCTTGTCTCATGGGAGGCCAAACCATGAATATCGCGGTGTTATACAGAAAGTAAATGTGTTCTTGAATACTCATATATATATATATATACACTCATTTGCAAAAAAAACGGGCACCTAAGCAATGAACCATTTCAAATGTTAATATTTCTTTGTTTGATAATTATAGGTAGTTTTATCCACACAATTTGCTAAATTAATAAGAAAATAATCGTTTTCATCAGTATTTCATAAAGTTTAGATACAATTTATGGGAAATAATGCTAAACCTCGCTAGTAGTGTATATTCGCTAGTAGTGCATATGCTCATGAAGTAAAAATAAAAAAGTTTTTTTGTTTGTTTTTCTTTAATAAAGTAAAAGCAGATAAATGTTTAGTATCGAGTGTGACCCCCTCTAGCTAAAATCACAGCTTGAATTCGTCTGGGCATGCTAGCGAGTATATCCCGGATACTTGCTTGCGGAATACGTTCCCACTCCGCAGTAATCACATTCTTCAGCTCTCTGATGGTCTGCGGAGCCGGGTGTACTGATCTCACACGCCGTTTCAGAACGTCCCAGACATGCTCTATGGGATTGAGGTCGGGACTTCGAGCTGGCCAATCCAAACGACGAATGCCGACCTCTTGCACATACGCATTAACATCGCGGGATCGGTGGGCGCGAGCATTGTCGTCCATAAAAATTGAGTCTTCACCTAGAGCGGCCAATGCGGGTTGTGCATGAGAAATTAGAACTTCCGTTATGTATCGATGCCCAGTCAGTGAGCCGTTTTCAATGAAGACTAACTCTGTACGATCCATTGAATTTATTCCTGCCCAAAACATAACAGAGCCCCCACCATAAGGTGTGATTTCTTCGAAACATGCCTCTGCAAAGCGTTCTCCTTGTCTTCTTAGCACTCGCCGACGTCGATCTTCACCGAACAGAGATATCCTGGCTTCATCAGAGAACAAAACCCTATTCCAATCGTCTTGAGTCCATGATTCACAATTTCTAGCGAACCTAAGCCTGTGAACTCTGTGCTCACGGAGTAATTTGGGACCGCGGGCCGGGCGGTGACTGCGTATATTGGCAGCGAGAAGCCTCCTCCTGACCGTCCATAGACTAATATGCACATTTCTTACTTCTTGGAGGTTGTTCTTAAGATCCACATACGAAGATTTGCGATTTCTCAATGCGCGACTCACAAGAAAACGATCATCCCGTGGTTGGGTACATGGTTTTCTTCCAGAACCAGGCCTTCTCTCGACGGAACCAGTCTCCTGATATCGCTGCCAGGTCCTTTGGACTGTCGAGCGACTAACATTTAGCCTCCTAGCCACGAAACATTGGCTGCAACCCTCTTCAAGCAGCGCGATAATTTTGGTAGCTTTTACCACTTTATCTACCATTTTTGATACAGCCAAACAGCATTAAATAAAGCTTTGACAGTCAAGGATATGAAATTAATCGATAAAAATTGAATAAAAGTTATGAAAGTCGATGTTAACTTCTGGAACTTCGCGCCAAAAATGTAGGATAAAAAGGGGTTTTCTGTAAAAATGAACATCAAATGAAAAATTGAATTTAGAACGTACTTTTTTAAATACCACAGCATTTTTAAAACCGGCCAGTAACGTGTACAAACGATTGAAACCTTTTTGGTATTGTATCTTTTTAAATATGAATGAAAATCAAAACCGCCCGTTTTTTTTGCAAATGAGTTTTTATATATATATATATATATATATATATATATATATATATACGTCGACGTCCCTTCCTCGGGGAGGCCGTCGGTCTTTCCTCACGCGGTCGGCCTCTCAGCGGGTGACTGACGGACATACTTACCACCCTCACAGAAAATTGACGTCTTTTTATTTATTTATTTATTCATTATTACAATGTCATAAAATTGCATTAACAATAACAAAAGAAAGGTTCACAAGTTCACACTGTTTGCCGTACTAGTCAAGACTGTATCATGATGGTAAGACAGTATCCTCCAATACAATCACATATATTACATTTTTGTAATATTTTATACAACTCCACTTAACCACTTAAAAACATAACAACAATAATTAAATATGAATATGAGTGTCCGTACAATTTCATCATTTGCAGTGAGCAACGTTATGATACATATAATGTCGGTATCATGAAAAACACTTGCAGTATATCCAAGGATAGCACACAAAAATTATTAGCTTTGATCATTAGAATTTTATAGAGTATCTAATACTAAATTTAACTGTTAATTAAGATTAAATAAATGGGTTAATAGGTAATAATGTATGTTAGCAATACTTACGTTTTTTTTTATGTCAAATCTTATATCTTTAAACGAGCAATTCTTGTATATATATATATATATATATATATATTCAGGATCTCGGAAACGGCTCCAACGATTTTGTTGAAACTTGGCATACTAGAAGATTCGGGTCCACAAAATCGATCTAGATAGGTTTTATTTATAGAAAATGTTGTTATGTCCGTGTTTTTAGCTAATCAATACAATGACATAAAATATCAAAAGAATATGGATTCAAATTTAACCGTCAACGTCATGAGTTACGATAGCTCAGTGGGGAACTCGCCCGTTTTTCTTTTAGTAGGTATTGTTTTGTCATTCAAACAGCGTCGGATCGAATCTCGGTGTTATTATTATTCTCTTTTTGTAATTTTTTATATAATTTTCATTATTTATTATTTTTTATTAATATATATCTAAATAAATGCGAAAAAAATATTCCGAGCGAAGCTCAGTCAACCAGATATTTCATTTAATGACGGCTAGTAGCAATCAGTTACTACACTTCGTTCGATGAGTGAGAGAGCCGAAAATTCAACTTTACGAGGGTGTTTACGCGTCTGGTCAGTTTTGGTAATGCCAACCACAACCAAATCTCATTGGACATATTAACGCTTCCTACACTTTCACGATAGCCAACGTCTATCAAAGGTCATTGAGCGGCAGTATCACTTACCATCAGGTGTGCCGTTTGCTCGTTTACCACCAACAGCGATAAAAAAAAACTCATATAGAATACTTCCAAGTGTTTGTTTATGATCAATAATGTTCCTAAACATTATCTCATCAGTCATCGATTGTCATTTGCGTTGAGCGTTTATTCAAAGAAATGAAGGATAATACCCAATATCCACGTGTAATAAAGAAATTGCTTACATATTGCTAGCTTCAGGCGACGTAAAAGTAATTGCCCGTTTTTTTTCAATCATCCACTGATATTGAACTGAAACTTCTTTAGAAGCATTGTGATTTCAAACTCGATGTAACGAAAAAGCGAGTCCATAGAGACACAAATACGTAAATGTAGCTAAAGGCTTCTGCCGGCTAGAGAATGAGATAAAGGATAAAGGACGAAGGATGAAGGTCGAAGGACGAAGAATGAAGGATAAAAGATAAAGAAGTTTTACTTCTGACATGCGTACTTTATACGCATGTTCTTTTTTTCTGAATGTAATAGTAGAAATATCTTATCGAGCACCTACATAAAGAAGGAAAACTGGACATAAAACCCTATATCGCTCTGACTAGCGAATTGTAGTAGATCAATTGTAGAGGAGGCTCGATCAAGTGTATGAGCTGTGATGATGGTGGCGATGAGCACATAAGACTATGACAACTTCTATATTTCTTCAATTTTGATAATATTATTAATAACTATTGTTTTAGTGATGATACTCTGTGGTTAGAATGTGTTGCTAACTTTATAGGTCTTCTATTTATGACAATACCATTAGCATATTTAATAATCATTAAATTCTATATTGGTCTTTTCATAGGTTATTAGATTAGATCATACTACTACTTTTTCAATTTTGATGGTATTAATCCTTACTAATATTATAAATGCGAAAGTAAGTTTATTTGTTTGTTACGCTTTCATGCTTAAACCACCAAACCGATTTTAAAAAATCTTTCACCAATGGAACGCTGTAGTTATAATATCAGTAACAGTAACATAGGCTATATTTGATCCCGGTATTCCCACGGGAACGGGCACTACGCGGGTAAGGCGAATCAAACCGAAGAGAAACGAGGGCGGGTTGCTAGTAGTCAATGTTTTGTTTCTTTAACGTAGTGGTATTATTAGTATTTGGTATTTTATGCGTAGTCCATTACATTTACCGATAAAGAGGTTTCCGCCAAGATATTTTTAAATTAGACAAAATATTCATAGTCCAATAATTATTCTGTATGGTCCGGAGTTAGATTACAATACGCTACCCAGTCTCTTGCCCGTAGGTGTTGTAAAAACGACTAAGGGATATACTTTGCATAGGGCATCTATGTAAGAAAAGGAAAACTCGAAACAAAACCCTAACCTATTTAACCAGCGTAGTATAGTAGGTCAATTTTCCTCCCAGAAAGGAGGCCTGAGCCTAACAGTCCTACTATATGTCCCGGTTTGAGATGATGATAATAATGAATAATTAAATCACATAGTAGTTGAAATACGTTCTAAATCTATTAAATTGTACCCAAAACTTTTTTAACAATAATATCTGCTATAACTTCTAGACGAATGGCTTCTGTTGGCGGTTAACCGCAATATCTACTTAGTGTGAACTCTTTGACCACAGATGAAGTTTGATAATTAATATAATAATATCTGGTTGATTCAAATTCAAATCCTTTATTATGTATAAACCCCGCGGGGGCACTTACATATGGTCACTTTTTTTACATTTTATCTTAAATTACTACCGGATCGGAACGCGACCGCACTGAGAAGATCCGGCAAGAAACTCAGTGGGATTGTCTTCTTTTTTATTTATCTACCGTTGACCGAGCTTCGCTCGGAATATTTTTGTTGTGTTTTTGTCGAATTTATTTAGATATATATCAATAAAAAATAAAAGATTAATAATGAAAAATATATAAAAAAATACAAAAAGAGAATAATAATAACACCGAGATTCGATCCGACGCCGTTTGAATGCCAAAACAATACTAAAAGGAAACTGCACTACTTCCCAACTGAGCTATCGTAACTCATGACGTTGACGGCAAAATTTGAAATCATATTGTTTTAAAATTTAATGTCATTATATTGTTTTGCTAAAAACACTGACAAAACAACATTTTCTATAAATAAAACCTAGCTAGATCGATTTTTTGGCCTTGAAACCTCTAGCCAAGTTTCATCAATATCGTTGGTGCCGTTTCCGAGATCCTGAATATATATATATATATATATATATATATATATATATATATTATTTTGTTTTATTAGGAAGACCAACAGCTAATAAGAACATTGTAAATTGAACAAATAAAAACTAAAAGCTAATAATAGGTCTCCACGCTTATGCAGCAATACAAAAACAAGTGACCTGATTATAAAGATAATAGGCAAACAAAAGTTAACAAAAAATAAACAAAAATGAGAAAGTAACATTAAACATATTTTTTTTTTAAATTCCAAACTAAGCATCCGTCTTATCGGTTCAACCTTAGTTACAAATAGGTCAAAGTTTAATGTTTTAGTTTGATGATTCAAATAGTTGCCCGCTCTCCACAGAAATGCATTTTGACGATAATTGGTGGGCGCAGGTGGAAGATGGATTGGTGTATATTGTCTAACAGATTTTGTTGTGTTATTGTTTTGTTTGTTTTGTATATTAAATGCAATTTTAGAAAGAAGATTGGGACTGTCAATCTTACCTGAAATTATGTTTAACAAATATACAGTATCAGCTATCTGCCGACGTATGACCAATGGCAATAAATGAAATTTAGCACATGTTTCTAAATATTTCTCAGAATTATAACTAAGTTTGGCTTTGTAACATAAAAATTTTATGAATTTACGCTGAATATTTTCAATACGAGAAATATAAGTATTGTATCTCGGGCTCCAGACTTGACCATTGTATTCAAGTACAGGTCGCACGAACGTACAGTAGAGTATTTTTAAAGTTTTTATGTCGTTCATATCCGTTGATATTCGCATAACAAATCCCAACATTTGTGCAGCCTTTGCAATTATAGATAATTATATACAAGAATTGTTCGTTTAAAGAAGATTATCATAATAATTTTTTAATTCATATTTGGCGTATATGAATAATATACTTAACTTCCACCCGTGACGCTGAAAAGTGTTCAAAACGTCGGGCAGTCAAAAATCAAATACAAACGCAATAAAATCCGTAAAAATAGTTTTATTTATAATAACGTAAATTTTTTATGGAGATAATATTTGTGTCAAATTGATGATTCTTTTTGTTGACGTCGAGCGCTAGACTAATAAAAACGATTTCTAGTCCTTGCAATAGATTTATTGCTCACTAGCAACCCGCCCTCGCTTCGCTTCGGTTATAGGTTATAGTCGTTTTACCCGCGTAGTTCCCGTTCCTGTGGGAATACCGGGATAAGATATAGCCTAGTTTACGCCCTGATATTATAGCTTTCCATTGGTGAAAGAATTTTTGAAATCGGTCCAGCCGTTTTGAAGATTACCCGGAACAAACAGACAGACAGACAAAAATTTTTAAATTGCTATTTTAGGCATAGGTGTCGTGCAAATAACCGTGTGAGCATGAAAAAGCCTATTATTTTGACATTACAAACAGACACTCCAATTTTATTTATTGGTATAGATATCTTCTATTTATCTATACAAATAAAAATACCTACTGTCAAAATACTGGGCTTTTATCGTGCTCACACGATTATTTGCACGACAACTATGCCTAGAAACCAATTTAAAATTTTTTGTCTGTTTATTTGTTTGAGGTAATCTTCAAAAAGGCAATATCAATATTTTACTACTGGATAGCTGTAAATACAGCCTAAGTTATTCCTTATATGGACAGCCATATAAGAAGTAACTTAGGCTGTATTTTATCCCGGTATTCCCACGGGAACGGGAGTTATGCGGGTAATGCAACTGAAAGCGAAGCGAAGGCGGGTTGCTAGTTAATAGATATAAATTGATAAAAAATATGTATAAACTCAGAAGGAATAAATGCATAAACTCAAAATCAAATAAAAGCATATACCAACGTTTCTGTCCTGCGGTGGTAAGTCAATTTCCATCCCATTATGAAGAAGGTTCGAGGCCAACAGTTAGACGTATATGAACTCAGATGACGATAACGATATGTAAATAAAAATAATTTTATTTTATTCGATTTATTCTAAATTGAGAGAAATACAGAATCAAATGTCATCATCATCACAATTCATATACATCCCACTTCTGTGCTCGAGCTTCCTTCATAATAGGAGGGAAATTGACCGGTTTTTTTTTTTTTTGTGGGTGGGTCGCGGTCGGCGCGCCTCCGCACCACTCCGTCCGGGTCGACAGAGGGGCTTAAGCACGCAACTCCCGCGACCCACCCAAAAACCACGTCGCCTTCGTCGTTGGGCCGACCACTGGAGCAGCGTTAACTTGTCGTCAGTGGTCGGCCCGACGGAATACCCCCTATTGGGGTACCCTCCCATCGACCGACGTCCCCCCCTCGCGGAGGACGTCGGTCTTTCCTCACGCGGTCGGCCTCTCGGCGGGTGACGGACTAATCCCCGGTCACGTCACCCGCGGCCTCGGCTAGGGTGGCATGAGGCGCAGATAGTTGCGCCTACGCCGCCCCAGTCGCCAGCGGCGGATCTCCTCATCGAGGCTGCGCTCCACGCGCAGACGATCCGCCGCCTCCTTCCGCGAGATCACTGTCTCGCAGAAGGCTGCGACCGCGTCCCAGTTCCCGACGCTGTCGACCATCGCCCTAGCGATAGCCGGCAGCGTCAGGTCCGTACCGATGATTGCGACGAGTTCACAGCACTGCACTGCCCAAGCCCCGCAGGCCTCGAGCGTATGGCGCGCCGTGTCCTCGTCGCAATCGCAGTGGTGGCAGGACGGTGTACTCTCCCTCCTAACGACCTTGTGCAGGTATTTGGCGAAGCACCCATGCCCCGTCAAAACCTGCACCAGTCGGAAGGAGAGCACCCCGTGTCACCTTTCCAACCACTGCATCAGCACCGGCCGGAAGGCCTCCACGGTTCGCACCCCGAACCGAGGTCTCTCCAGCCGGACTGCCCAACGGGCGATGACGTCTCGGCGGGCGTCGACGCGCCAGGCGGTGAGATCCCTTAACGAGACCACACCGCCCTCCGCTCGCACTCCCGTCACCCGCCGATATAGTCCGGCGAGCATCTCCGCCTCCAGGTCCCACGGGGGAGTCCCGGCCAATAGGCACGCTGCCTCTGTCGCCACCGTGCGGTATCCGCGGATGGCCCTGACCGCCATGACCCTCTGTGGTCGCCACAGAAGGACCCTAAGTCGGACGGTCATGGACCCCGCCCACACTGGTGCGCCGTACAGGGCCATCGACCGGATGACCCCCGCGTACAGCCGTCGGCACGCAGCGCTCGGTCCGCCCACGTTTGGCATAAGCCACGATAGGGCGGACGCCGCGCCGACGAGCCGTGGAGCGAACCTGCGGAAATGCTCCCGGAACCACCATCATCCGTCGAGCACCAGGCCCAAGTACCTCATATAGGCCCGGATGCTGATGTCGACCGAGTGGACGGTGATCGAGACGCCGATGGGAGGGCTCATAGTGCACCCATGTAACAAGAGGGCCTCCGTCTTATCCACGGCGACCCTCAACCCCAGCGCCTCGATCCGCCTGACGACCTCCTCGGTACCAGAGTTCGCCAGGCTTACCGCCTCTTCTAGCGTCCCACCGCGGGCTGTGACGAGCGTGTTGTCGGCGTAACAAATCACGCCCAGCCGGGGCGGAAGGCTCCCCCTCAACGCCCAGTCGTAGCCGACGTTCCACAGGGTGGGTCCGAGGACCGACCCCTGTGGGACACCGCACGTCATGGGAGGGCAATTGACCGGTAGGCGTGCTGGAATACGGTTTTGTTTCGAGTGTTTCTTCTCTTGCTGTTATTTGCATATTAACTCCTTCCTTAGTCATCTTTTACAACATCCACTGGCAGGAAAGGGAGTGATAAATTGTATTCTTATTCAATAATTCATTGAATTAGGCGATACATAGCGGAAATCCATTTTTATTCTAAAATGAAAGGAAGGAAGGGAGACTCACCTCTTTCCCACGGTAATCAATATACCGCACACCACAACAAAAGGAACACGGGATAGGATTAAGGTGGAGTAGGAAATAAGGAAATCTTACTCTCACGTGATGAGCACCTTCCAGAAGATCAACTTGCAATATTTCGCAGAACTTCGAATATTCGTTCGACACGTGTTTCGCCTCTAAACGAGGCATCCTCAGGAGGGTTCGGCTTCAAATGCGTGTATGTGGGAAAGTGGTGAGTCTCCCTTCCTTCCTTCCATTTTAGAATATTCTTATTCCGTCACTTCACGGAAAAAATATAGCTGAAGTACATGTATTATACATTTTCTGTTGTACTTCTCCATATGAGTTCTGAGTATACCAAATGTTTGCTTATCCATACTCGTAACTGCGTCTAATGCCGCCCTAACCGAGGCCGCGGGTGATCGGACCGGGGAATTGTCCGTCACCCGCAGAGAGGCTGACTGTGCGACGGCGACCAACGTCCCAGGACGTCGAGAGGTGAGGTTACCCGAAAGGGTATTCCGTCGGGCCGACCACTGACGACAAGTCACATCTGCTCCGGTGGTCGGCCCAACAACGAGGTGACGTGGGTACGGGTGGGTTATGGGCCCGCGCGCCGTCCTTTCATCGCCCCGGACGGACTGGACCGCGCGTGCGCTTACCATAGCCCACCCATAAAAAAAAAATCCACACACGTAATGTTAAGCAAAAAGGTAAACAAAAGTTATCTTATACGTATTAAAACGGAGAAACGTACAATCTATATTCGATTCCAAATTCAAGAATATAATTATTTCTGTTTCTGAGAATTGGATCTAGTCAATTATCTTATTAATTCTAATTGAAGCTTTGGAGTCTCGCTTAGAATTTCCAGTCAGTAAATTATTCATTCAAGTTTAGTGAATTATGAAATTTTCCTTTCCCTATTTTATGCTGAATGATTTAAAGAGGAAAATATAAAAATGATTTAAAATGAAGCACTCGTTACTAGTTAAATAAAATAATTCGAGAAGTTGAAAAGTGAACATTGTTTTATTAAACAACATTTGTTTTTTTATTGTAAATTTTATTTTTTGGAAACATAATTAGATACTAAATTCTAGCTTCTACTAAATTCAGCTCTTTGCTGTCCACTGCTGAATATAAGCTTCCCTCATATTAAAACCACAAAATGCAGTTTGCTGCCGCCCGCATCTAATGATTCCCAGCAACTTTCACAAGGTTTTCGATTCGGATCAGGTATCGTGTAATGTCAATTACACGATCGTCTTTCTTCGTTTCCATATTCCGAATTATTATTCTATGTTGCAAAGAAATCCCAATCATATCCCGCTTCTTAGCATGCTGAGCAACTTCGAACTTAGGTGATAAGAGTTATGACATGTAGGAACCAAGTTTTCGTAACGTAATTCATTACTGTTAACATTGTGGTCATATAGGTGATTGTGATTTCAGACATTGAGATATATTGAATGAGAAGAAACCTTTTAAATTGCCTGAACGCTGTCCAGTCGATTTGGATTCTTCGGTTGACCTTTTTTTTGAATATGTATCGTTCCTATACAAACACTTAAGCACTTTGGTATAATGATAGTCCGATTTGGCGCCGCTGAAGAGACTGCAGCACCACCCAACTTTTGACAGAATCGATGGCTTTCTCATAATTACCGACGGGGCGTCGACGGAAGATGATATCCTAAAGGGCCAGCCGGTTACGGAAGTCAAGGATTCGCTACCAGTGGTCGGCCCAATGGCGATGGTCAGAGAATACAGTGGTTTATGGGGCCACATACCGCCCTTTTATCGCCTCGGATAAACCCGACGGAGTGCGATCAAACAATAAAAATCTGCCAAAAAAGATTTTTCATAGTCCAAAAACTCTATACATAAAAGCGGATTGTATTTCTTGGTCTTCTAGATAATCTGGTGAAGTGTATGGATGTTGTCTATGATACTATAACATTTTCGGAAACCAGCTTGTCCAGTCAGCCATAGAATTTGTACGTGAGTTGGATGATATTTCACTGCTACCGAGCCAGCTATCCAAATGAACCCGTGGATTAGCGGAGCTGCCGTGACTGAGCCGAATGGACCGTTCTCTTTGCGACGCATTTTAAGGGATAGTAATCTCCGTGCTTTGTAGGTGGGTTGGTGATCATAGTGAGAGGTTATATCTTTCTCTGAGGAGAGCTACTTCCTACTCTCCTGAAGAACACTAGTAAATTTTTATCAACGAGCAAAATTGTTTTCTTATTCCGCCGCCTTACGAAGTTGTTATAGAGTATATTTAGATACAAATTACATTCTAAATAAACAGTAATATTTTTATTTTCTGTTATATAATAAGTAATAATATTGTTAAATTAAATAAAAAAATGCAATATCCCTGTGGTGACGGAGTAAGAACATAATTCACCACCCATTCTTTGCCCGTAGTTCTCGTAAAAGATGACTAAGAAATTATAATATGCATACAATGTCTATGCAAGAAAATTAAACCCTGTATCAAGCCGTTTGACCGGTGTGTTATGGTAGATCAATTCTCCTCCCATCGTGAAGGAGGCTTGCTCCTGATAGAGAGGAATATGAGCTGCGTTGATAACATTGAAATAAATAAGTAATGAAAATAAATATAAAAGAGTGTATGTGTATAAACTCAAGAAGTTATATATCTTGGACGCAACAAAACAAACAACATAAATCATCATCATCATTTCAGCCAATCGCCGTCCACTGCTGGTCGTAGGCCTCACTCATGTTACGCCACAAAGTGCGGTCCTGTGCCGCCTGCATCCCACGACGCCCAGCAACTTTCACTAGGTCATCGGTCCACCTAGTAGGGGGGCGTACTACACTACGTTATCTGATACGTGGTCGCCACTCGAGAACCTTTCTTCCCCAGCGGTTGTCGGTTCGTCGAGCGATGTGGCCTGCCCATTGCCACTGTAACGTGCTAATTCTTCGTACTATGTCGGTTACACACGTTCTTCTGCGGCTTTCCGTATAAAACAAACAAATTCACAAAAAAAAAATGTGTCACAATTTGTAATATACAATTTGTATATATGACAACAAAAGCACAGCATTTGGCAAAACTATAACAATACAAAATATTAATACAGAACAAATACAACATCACACAAATGGTAAGAACATTTTAAATAAACACACAAATATTTATTTGTATGTATATAAACATAACCAAAAAACAAAGTAATAACAATGATATAAATAACAGTTGACGAATATAATGAAAAGCTTCATAAAATGATACATAGCGAATCGAAACAGTAATATATGATTGAACATTTGTAACCGAAATCTCGATAATACTAGACTTAAAACTAAATATATTTAAAAAAACCTTTTTCCTTTCCGTAAGGTCACGGAGTAACAATACAATTCACCACCCACTTTCTTATTTGTGAATGTCGCAAAAGATGACTAACGGTTGATTAAATGCAGCTAACATCTAGGCAAGAGATGGAAACCTCGAAATAAAACCCTATACCAAAACGTCTGACCAGCGCGGTATAGTAGGTCTATTACCCTCACATTGTGGAGGAGATTGAAGCCAAGCAGTGGAACATATATGAACTGTGATGATGATGATATTTTACCCGTGTAGTGACGTGTTAAACATACAACGTTTTTCCATGCCTTGCTTTCTCATGTGAATATCGTCTGAAGATCCAGAAGAATTGGTAGCAACACTTGCCCGAGGAACTTCAAACGCTGGCCCATAGGGCAAGCGATTATGCTATTATCGTCCATTCTGGACGCCTATATCCAATAGTGGGCATAGATGTAAGATTATTTTCTGATAATACGTATGAAGTACATATGGAATGAGAGAAGGAAAACTAAGAGAAGGAAAACTCGAAATGAAACCCTATACCAACGTGTCTGACCAGCATGGTATAGTAGGTTAAATTCTTTCCCATTGTAGAGGAGGCCCGAGCCCAACCGTGGGACGTATGTGGGCTGAGATGATGACATATGGAATAATGGAATAAAAGAATAATCTGTACACGACTCCCCTATACAAAATGTTTGCGTTTTCGCAGAGCAGGACTAATATAAAAAAGAACACAAAGCAGTAATAAGGACTGCTGACAGAAGTGAAATTTAAAACTATGGACATACAGTTGTTATCCTCAAAAACGATACGTATTAGTATAATTAGTTAATAGTCGATTAAAATAATTTATTTTCCGAAGAATTCATAGTAAATAATAATATAATAAATAATAACGAAACCTATGTTATATTTAATAACATAGGTTTCGTTATTAGTAAAATAAAATAGTGCGGTTGGTATAGTTATATATTCCTTCAAGAGTACATTATCTAGTAACAGATACTCGGCAACCATAATGGTCCAAAATAGGCCCCACTTATTTTGGAAGGTGATGTATGCTCTCCATAGACCCGGGCTGCGAATAAAGATATCATCATATTTTATTCATGACGGTTAAGCTATAAGATTATATTATCTATCATAATAGTTCCCTAAGAGACTGACTTAGATGAAAAAATACACGTACCTGAGCATTTAAGAATAAGAGCAAGACCGGCTTAAAAGATAACATTCAAATACAAACTATTAGTTGTAAACATGGTTTCATATGAACTCAATTGCCTATTAGCTTTTTCTGTCAGTATTCCATGTTCCATTTAATGTTCCATTCTTTTGTTTTTTTGTTTTACTGGACTTGGTGATATTCTTGTTTCATATTCTTCTCATGCTCATATAGATCTTCTATTAAGTATAGACGTTCTCTACAATACGAGTATGTCTACTCTTTAAATTTTGCTTATATTGCAGTTATATTAGCTTTTCCGTGTGGTAACGGATTAAGAATACCATTCACAACTATCTATCTTGCCCGTGGATGTAGTAAAAAACGACTAAGGGATATAATAGGCATATAACATCTGCGCAAAAGAAGGAAAAAATTTAAGTAAAACCCTATACCAACATTTCTGAGCAGCGTGGTCTTCACATGCCCTTTATGTATTACACAAATAACTTCAAGCCGAGTGTCTTATGTGACTATAAATTCTTAGGTTCTAAACTCCCATTGGACATAAAAAAAATATTCCTTAGAGCCAGTTATTCTTTCCTTCATCATCACACCATCCCAGCCCATATACATCCCACTATTAGCTTCGAGCCTCCTCCTTTGTGGGAAGGAATTTGACCTACTACATACCACGTTGGTCAGACGCTTTGACATTGGGTTTCATTGCGAGTTTTCCTTCTCCTAAATCGATATTATCTGCATTTTAATACCTTAGTCGACTTTTACGTTACCCACGGGCAAGAAATGAGGGTAGTGAATTATATTCTTAATCCGTCACAACAAGGGAAACTGTTCTTTTCTACAAAAAAAAGAATAGATAATTAGGACATATTGGGATAGACGTACAAAAAAGTTATCTAAAAACACTTCCATTTGCACACAAAACTAATCAGAGCAACGCTCAACATACGTACAAAATACCTGACGCCTAATGATTTAACGCAATCACCAGCCAATTGAAAACGGTTAGAACGGCATGTTCCCAATGTTAATGAAACCAATTTTGGTTACTGCGCAAAATAGGGCTACATGATTGGGTAGGGAATTTTTGCTTACTAGGTATTGCTGTGTTATTGTGTTATTAAATAATACATATTTATTAAAGTGTTGCTACCTCTATCATGTAAGAGGTCAATCAAGTCATATTTTAATATGCTTATTTTAAGATTGGTTTATATGTAACAGAATCTTTGAAAGATTTTCACCTACTTCTAACTATCGGATTAATTTGAAACTTTGCACGCTTATCAAGGAC
This sequence comes from Lymantria dispar, assembly GCA_032191425.1. Taxonomy (NCBI): domain Eukaryota; kingdom Metazoa; phylum Arthropoda; class Insecta; order Lepidoptera; family Erebidae; genus Lymantria; species Lymantria dispar. Next base: position 11,663,503 of record CM063455.1, read on the forward strand.
CGATGACGATGCAATTATCTAAATAGTTTATTTATCCTTTTAGAACTAGCATTTCTTCATATCCTTGGCTGAGATTTTATCATGCATTGCACTTTTTAGTTCGATAATCTACAAATGCATGTTTTTAGTTCTTTTTAAACTAGTCATTTTATTTCAGTCATTTTAGTTTACATTCAGTAAACCACGTACCAATTAATTATCCTTTGCTCTCCCTTTATCATCGGCTGATTGACTGTTGGACATAATCCTACTTATGCCATAATCGCCTTTCTTGACGGGCAGATTGCTTGGTGTTTAATTAGTAAGTTTATATGAATTCTACTAAAAAGTAAAAGGCGGCTACATGTAATATTAAACCTACACGGCGTGTTCACCTCATGTTTTTAAAAATATATTCCTTCAAAAGGCGTACGCGCGCCAGACATAACACTAACTTTATATAAAAAGATAATGAATATACCGGTGAGAGATAGTGCGTAAATACATTTCTACAGTGTGTTCAATAAAATTGAGGTAAATAAAAACATTTTTTAATAATTTAGCATTTGATATTTAGGTTCAAATCCTAAAAGCAACAATTTCTTCTTCAATTTTTAAATTATTTTTTCAAAAAGCCTACATTATTAAAGGTAAATATAATAAAAATAATGTCTTATACTCAAACGCGTAATCCTTTTTATTAACATTAAGTTCTAATCGTTGTTTTTTGTAAATAGTAACATGCCAGTAAGGGCAGGCGTTGTAAGCGTCACAGAACTTTTAAAAATAAAAAGGGGTCGTTAATGAGTTTCAAAATATATTCAAAGAAAATAACTGTGAATTGTAGCGTAACTGAATTTTTAAAACAACTGGCCTATAATAAACCTTCACATAAACAAACAGGACAAAATTAATCTATTTTCTTAACAGTAATATCTCTTCATAATACTCGCGGGAAATCATCGCGCGTAGAATATAATTGCACCATGAAAACGAATAAATGACCAACTGATTGCACATTACAAATTGTGTGGATTTTCCTTTTGTATACAATTCATCTTCTGCTTTCATATGCATTCCAATACTGGTTACGAGCTTCCTTCATAATGGATTCGAATGTCGTTTTGCTGACATATATTCTGTCATATATGAATGTATGACAGAATTTAATATTTTTATAAATGGTGATAGAGTGGAACAGATGGAAGAATTTGTATATTTGGGAGTACTGTTTACTAGAGATGGTAAAAATGATAAGGATGTTGAAAGAAGAGTAAATGCAATGGGGGACTGCACGCCTTTATGAGGAGCAAGAACGTATCTAAAAAGGCACGAAGTACATAGGGAAGTGTTAGTGCCCACCTTCATGTATGGTAGTGAAAGCTGAATATGGCAGGCAAGACATGAAAGTAGGACAAATGCTGTAGAGATGAGAGCTCTTCGTAGTATATGTGGTGTAAGGCTGAAAGATAAAATTAGGAATAGTATGATAAAAGAGCGCTTTTTTTTTTAGGGGTGGGTTGCGATCGGCGCGCTCCTCGCACCACTCCGTCTAGGGCGACAGAGGGGCGTAAGCACGCAACTCTCGCAACCCACCCCCGATGCACATCGCCTTCGTCGTTGGGCCGACCACCGAAGCAGGGTTACTTGTCATCAGTGGTCGGCCCGACGGAATACCCCCTACTTGGGGTACCCTCCCATCGACCGACGTCCTCCCCGAGGGGTCTTTCCTCACGCGGTCAGCCGCTCGGCGGGTGACGGACTAATCCCCGGTCACGTCACCCGATGATAAAAGAGCGCTGTGAGGTGAACGAAGAAGTAGTGACAAAGATTAAAAAAGGTATGTTGAGGTGGTTTGGACATGTAGAAAGAATGAGTGAAAAGGGGATAACGAAACAAGTATACAAAGCAAGTGTGAGTGGGACGGTTCCAAGAGGAAGATCACGCCTTACGTTTCAGAATTAAATTGGAGATTTGCTGGTAAAAGGTCATGTTAAGAGTACGCGTGACCGTAGAGAATGCACGAAGACTTTAATGTGTGTGAGTGAAGCAATGGAAGTACGTCAGGATCGTGGCTTGTGGCAATCCATAGTCTCTGCCTACCTCTCTGGGAAGCAGGTGTGAGGCTATATATGTATGTATGTAGATATATACATATTTATTTATATTTAATCACAGCTTTTATGCATACCATTGCTGAAAAAATCTAATTTCGAAAGAATAGTTTTCGCCAATCTCATCGCCGCTATCATTACAAAACATAAACATGGACTGGTATAGTGTAAAATAAAACGCTGCGAATAATCAATACATCGGTTACGCAAGGCAGGTGTTTAAAGACGTACATTAACCCTTCGGTACGAAAGGTACAATTCAAAAAACCCCAGCTGTGAGGTAATCAATGTATTTTGTTTTTTAGATTAATATTTAATATAATACTTATTGATATTAATATAAATTATTTGATGGAGTAATATTAGTCTTGAGAGGTGTGAGGACTCTAAAAATAATGATAATCTTTTCGATCGCCAAGCGTGGCGATTATAAATTTACTTCTCTTTAAGAAGGCCCATATCCAAAAGCTTGCTTAAATGAGACCTTTGTTTATGGGTTGGTTCAAAGTAAAATAGTGAATATTAAGCCGGCTTCAGATTACGTTATAATGTAATAGCATATAGTACATAGCTCATAGATCAACAATATCGTGCACCATACATTGTTAAGGACACGTTCACACTCTGCTGTACTATATTTTATGTATGGTGCGCGATATTGTTGTGCTAAGAGCTATATACTATATGCTATTATATTATAGCGTAGTTTGAAACCCGCTTTACGATATTTGTATTGCACTACGTATAAAATAACATAACATATTCGCCTCAAAATAGGCGAATATGTTATGTTATTTTATACATAGTGGATACAAAATACATCTATGAACTCAAGGTATACCTGATACTATGGTGTCAGACGAGAAAATATTGCTGGCATAAGAAAATAAATATCAGGTTGACCGAGCTTCGCTCGGAGTATTTTTGTAGCATTTATTCAGATATATATTAATAAAAAAAAAAAAATAATGAAAATTATGTAAAAAATTACAAAAAGAGAATAATAATAACACCGAGATTCAATCCGACGGCGTTTGTCGCCGATGTCAAAAATAAAATGAAACCTGACTACTTCACCACTGAGCTATCGTAAATTATGACATTGACGGCAAAATTTGAATTCATATTCTTTTGAAATTTAATGTCATTATATTGTCTGCCAAAAACACTGACAAAACAACATTTTCTATACATAAAACCTAGCTAGATCGATTTTTTGGGCCCGAATCCTCTAGTATGCCAAGTTTCAACAAAATCGTTGGACCCGTTTCCGAGATCCTGAAAATATATATATTTACAAGAATTGCTCGTTTAAAGATATAAGAATATCTACACCAACCCTTCTGGCCAGCATAATGTAGAAAGTCATTTCCTTACAATTGTGGAGTAAGACCAACAGTGGCATGTATACAAGCTGAGATGATAATCCACTCGGTGATCCCGTAATCTGCTTTTACGACTGCCATAGAAAAGTTAAGTGTGATGAAATACTATATTCTTAGTTCTTCTCCATGTGGAGAACATATAAGGCTCGTAAAATATAAGACAATTTTTTATATTCAGCAAATATCATTAATTTCTTTCTAGATAATTTTCGCATTCATCATCATCATCATTTCAGCCTATCGCCGTCCACTGCTGGACCTATGCCTCCCTTATGTTATGCCACAAATTGTGGTTCTGTGCCGCCTGCATCCAACGACGCCCAGCAACTTTCACCATGTCGTCGGTCCACCTAGTGGGGGGGGAGTCCTACACTGCGTCGTGCGATACGTGGTCGCCACTCGAGAAACTTTCTTCCCCAGCGGTTGTCGGTTCGTCGAGGTATGTAACCTGCCCATTGCCACTTCAGCGTGCATATTCTTCTTTCTATGTCGGTTACACCCGTTCTTCTGCGGATTTCCGTGTATCAGATTCCATCTTATAGAGAAATGTCGAACTTTTCGTATATCTGAATTACATTGTCCCTGTGGTGACGGAGTAAAAATACAATTCACTATCTCCTCTTTTGCCCATAGGTGTTGTATAGAAGACTAGGGGATATAATATGCATATAGCATCTAAGATGTGATAATATTATTTGAAAGAAAAGAAATAATTGAATTAAAACCCTATACCCACCCGTTTCGCGATGGCGATCGACGTCCCAGGACGTCGAGAGGTGAGGGTACCCGAAAGGGTATTCCGTCGGGCCGACCACTGACGACAAGTCACATCTGCTCCGGTGGTCGGCCCAACAACGAGGTGACGGGGGTACGGTTGGGTTTAGGGACCCGTGCGCCGTCCTTTCATTGCCCCGGACGGAACGGACCGCGCGTGCGCTTACCATAGCCCACCCATAAAAAAAAAAAAATACCATCCCGTTTGACTTTGATCAGCGTGGCAAGTAATTTTAACTGTTTTATCTATATGTGTAGACGTACTAAAAGTCTAACCTTGAATCGATTTCATAAAACTTTACTATTGTAGGACGTGGTAAGTCTGATTCTAGAAGTTTCAAAAGTTCTATTGTTTCTATATATAGCGAAGGTTTAAGTTTGAAAAGCTTTTAATTCTGTACAGTTAGACTTGTTTTTTAAAAACAAAAGGCATTGTTACAGAATACAATATGTGAAGAAACATGATTATTTCAAGATACAATAGATATGACAACTTATGAAGTAAACGATATATTTTAGTTTTTAGTTATGGCTATATTTTTTCATTTTTCATATTCACAGGAGTATATCTTTATCTTATTTTATATATAAATTTATAGCGTACGTGTGTATCAGGAGGAGGTCGAGACCCTATCCGACAACCGATACATCCGGATAGAGGTCTCCCGGACCCTCCTGCAGCCCAGCAGGGGTCACACGGCGGACGGAGCTCCCGCGTTTCCGCGGTGGGCTGTGGGTCGATTGGATCGGGACCTGTTGGCGGAGGCAGCCATCGTTCAGTCGTGGCTGTCCTCACCGCCCCAGGCGGACGGGGTGGATGCCAAGGCTGGCCGCATCCGCTGTGGGTTAACGCAGATCTGCGATGCGGCCATGCCCCGTGTGCGGCGTCTACCCCCGAAGAGTGCGGTGCCCTGGTGGTCCCGAGAATTGGCGGACCTTCGTGCCGCGTGCAAACGTGCTCGGAGGACCTACACCCGCAGCCGAGCGCGTCACCGCGACGCTGAGCGGGAGGGCCAGCTGTACGAGGCTTACCGCAGTGCGCGGTCTGCCTTCAGGCTGGCCGTCCATACCGCCAAGGACGTCAGTCGGCGGGAGATGGGGGTCGCCCCTACCTTGCGGCGCTAAAGAAGCTCCGCGGGCTCCCCCCCTCACCGAGACTCTCCAGCCCAGCCTCCTCACCAGAGTTGTCGAGGACCTCTTTCCACAGCGGGCGGAGCACACGCCCCCGGTCATGGCTTCGCTGGATAGCGACGGGGAGGCCGACAACGAGAGTGTTCCGCCCATCACGGAGCTGGAGATGGGGGTGGCGATGGCGCGTATGCGAGCCAAATCCACCGCCCCCGGGCCCATGGTATACCCAACCGTGTGCTGGCCCTGGTCCTCGAGCACCTGGGACCACGCCTCAGGGGACTGTTTGACACTTGTTTGGCGTCCGGGCAGTTCCCTAGGTGCTGGAAAGAGGGGAGGCTGGTTCTCCTGCCGAAGCCGGGACGGTCTCCCGAGTCGGTCTCGGCCTACAGGCCCATTGTGCTGCTCGATGATACGGGCAAGCTTCTGGAGAGGGTGTTGGCTGCCCGCATCGAGCGGCACCTCGTCGGGGTCGGGCCCGATCTGTCGGACGCCCAGTTTGGTTTTCGGAGAGGGCGTTCGACGATCGCGGCCCTGCTGCGCCTGAAGGCCGTGGTAGCGGAGGCCGTCACCGGCGGAGGAGTCCTGTTGGCGGTGTCCCTGGACATCGCCAACGCCTTCAACAGTCTGCCATTCAGCTGCATCAGGGAGGGGCTGAGGTATCACGGGGTGCCCGTGTACCTCAGGTGGCTGGTAGCAGACTACTTGGAGGGGCGCAGCGTCCTCTACGTTGACCGAGTAGGGGACGTTGTGCGAACGCCCATGACGTGCGGTGTCCCACAGGGGTCGGTTCTGGGTCCGACCCTGTGGAACGTCGGCTACGACTGGGCGTTGAGAGGAAGCCTTCCACCCGGGCTGGGCGTAATTTGCTACGCCGACGATACACTCGTCACAACCCGGGGTGGAACGCTAGAGGAGGCGGCACGCCTGGCAACTCTCGGCACCGAGGAGATTGTCAGGCGGATCGAAGCGCTGGGGTTGAGGGTAGCCCTGGAAAAGACGGAGGCCCTTTTGTTCCATGGCCTCCGTACCGCCGGGCCTCCCGCCGGCGCTTCGATCACCGTGAAGTCGGTCACTATCAGCATCCAGGCCCACATGAAGTACTGGGCCTGGTGCTCGACGGGCATTTTTGGTTCCGGGAGCATCTCCATCGACTTGTTCCCCGGCTTGTCGGCGCGGCGTTGGTTGATGCCGAATGTGGGCGGACCCAGTGCTACGTGCCGACAGCTGTATGCGGGGGTGATCTGGTCGATGGCCCTGTATGGCGCACCGGTGTGGGCCGGGGTCCCTGACCGTCCGTCTTAGGGCCCTCCTGTGGCGATCACAGAGGGTCATTGCGATCAGGTCCATACGGGGTTACCGCACGGTGGCAACGGAGGCAGCGTGCCTCCTGGCCGGAAGTCCCCCGTGGGACCTGGAGGCGGAGATGCTCGCCGACATTTATCGACGGGTGTCGGAGACGTGCGCCCGCGGCGGTATGGTCTCCATCAAAGAGATCACCGCCTGGCGGGTCGACGCCCACCGGGAAGTCATTGCCCGTTGGGCAGTCCGACTGGAGAGTCCTCGGTACGGTATCAGGACCGTCGAGGCCCTTCGGCCGGTGCTTATGGAGTGGTTGGAGCGGACGCACGGGGTGCTTTCCTTCCGACTGGTGCAGGTGCTGACGGGGCACGGTTGCTTCTCCAAGTACCTGCACAAGATTGTCAGGAGGGAGAGCACACCGTCCTGCCACCACTGCAGTTGCGACGAGGACACGGCGCAGCACACGCTCGAGGAGTGTGCTGCATGGGAGGGGGAGCGCCGTGAACTCGTCGCGATTATCGGTGCCGGTGCCGGTGATTATGGATCGTGTGCGAGTAGAGCTCCTGTTCGGCGACACGTTCCGCCGCCGGCGACTCGGGCGGCGCAGGCGCGAGTATCTGCGCCTAATGCCGCCCTAACCGAGGCCGCGGGTGATCGGACCGGGGAATTGTCCGTCACCCGCGGAGAGGAAGACCGCGCGATGGCGACCGACGTCCCAGTACGTCAAGAGGTGAGAGGTTACCTGAAAGGGTATTCCGTTGGGCCGACCACTGATGACAAGTCAGATCTGCTCCGGTGGTCGGCCCAACAACGAGGTGACGTGGGTACGGGTGGGTTATGGGCCCGCCGTCCTTTCATCGCCCCGGACGGACTGGACCGCGCGTGCGCTTACCATAGCCCACCCATAAAAAAAAATGTGAATGTCAAAATGTGAATGAAAAAGTGTGTATGTCACTGAACTCTTCCTAAACGGCTGGACCGATGTTGATGAAATTTTTTGTGTGTATTCAAGGGGATTCGAGGGTGGTTTAGATTAGCCTTTGATGATGGTTTAGATAGCCTGGATGATTTAGATTCATAAATCAGCCCGGCAGATAGCGCTGCAGTCTGTCAGCCCCTGTTACTGCTGTCGATTTCAAGGTGATTTCCTTTTATTTTATTTGAATAGAACAACGTCTGTTGGATCAGTTAGTATGTATGTATATATATATATATATATATATATATATATATTTCTTTTGTACGTGTATGTCACTGAACTCTCCCTAAATGGCTGTACCGATGTTGATGAATTTTTTCTTGTGTGTTCAAGGGGATTCGAGAATGGTATAGACTCACAATTGGACCCGGTAGGTGGCGCTGTGATCGATTTCAAGGAGAATTCCTTTTATTTTATTTGAACAGAACAACGTCTGTTGAGTCAGCTAGTTGCAGTATAAATTGCTACCCATTTATCTATATATATCCCCTATAAATTTAATTTTCGCCTAAAGGCTGTATGTTACTATTGGATATAAATATGTAGGTAGTGCTGTGTTTTTTTTTAACAGAAAATTCGTGTCTGAAACTTAGTCACTATTATTTTCAAAATGAAAATTTAATTGTTTAGCAATAGACTAAAATTGCCCTTATGGATGCCAACCAGATCAAGGAATAGGTATTAATGCTCAGTCTAATGATGATGGGGATGGAACCGATAGGTTATTGGGCCGCGTGTCACCCTGCCACCACTGCAGACAGATTGAGTGGAGCGTATCCAAAATACACTTTACAAAAAAAAATTGTGACGCTTTACGTTTCTGTGGGAGTCATAGAACTCTTGAACCGTTGGGCAAATAGGTGGCAGTACACTCCTAGGAAACTCATAATGTTAATCACCTTATCAGGATGGGTTGGTCCATTTGCCAGGCGTAGCGATTGACTTTGTTTCAATTTAGGAAGAACTTTCAGTCGACGTCGATAGGCTAATAGGTGGATATGAAAATCAAAGGAAAAATTACAAAATTCAATTTGAAATGTTTATTAAAAAATATTGTTATAATAATTTATTAATGATATAATAAATTTATAAAATATATAAAATATAGATATAAAATATATACTAAAAATAAAAAAATATATACATAAAAAAAAAATAAAAAAAAAAAAAAAAATATACATAAAATAATTTATAAAATTAATATTATAAGTAAAACTAATTTATTATCGCGTTGGTATTTGATTTTCGACTGAACATTGAAAAGTGTTTAAAACGTCGGGCAACCAAAAATCTGATATCTACAAACGCGATAAAATCCAAAAAATAGTTTTCTTTTATAAATATTATTAGTTACGTTTTATATTCTAATAAGTCGAATCGTTAATTATTATTAGCATTTTTCCTTTGACTATTAATTACCAGAAGGTTCACCACTATGATTTTTATGACTTCCACGGGCAAGTAAAGGGTGGTGGTAACCGTTACCACACAGGGAGAACTAATAAATAAAAAGACGAGAATTCATTTATGCTTCTTCTTCTTAGGCATTATGCATCCTATTGTTATGCATGGACTTTTTCTAATAAGGGAGAGCAGTCTATTATTATACCACGAATTCTAAAATTGAATTCCTGTCATTGCAGTGATGTTGTCAATCTACTTGATTAATCCCTTAATTTACCAATATCTGGTTAACCGAGCTTCGCTCGGTATATTTTTATTGTATTTTTGTGGAATTTATTTAGATGTATATTAATAAAAAATAAAAATTAAATAATGAAAAAAATATCAAAAATTACAAAAAGAGAATAATAATAACACCGAGATTCGATCCCACGCTGTTTGAATGCCAAAACAAAACAAAAAGAAAACTGGACAACTTCCCAACTGAGCTATTATTACTCTTAACAACGACGATGAAATTCGAATTCCTATTCAGAGAATGTCAATAACATTTTATGTCATTGTATTGATTAGGTAAGAACACCGACAAAGCAACATTTTCTATAAATAAAACCTAGCTAGATCGATTTTTTGGCCCCGAAACCTCTAGTATGCCAAATTTCATCAAAATCTTTGGAGCCGTGTCTTCTTCACTATATATATATATATATATATATATATATATATATACATTGCTCATTTAAAGATTAGTACTAATGGCGTTCTTAATCACACAGAAATTTTATAAATATATATTTTTTTTTTAACAAACAATAAACAACCCATATAAAAATAAAAGACCTTTTCTTTTCTCAACAAAAACATGTTTGAAATACTGTACATAACTTGGTGTGTGTTTTCTTACGTCTTTCGCAGATCCCGAGGGATAGCGTGTATTCTAGAATATATACGACAGCTCTCTGGGGTTAACAGTACAAAACCACGATTGAATTCTAACATGCTTGAGAATCATGTGAAACACAACAACAGAAAATCTCTTGTATTTTCTTGTGATTTCATCTTTATTTTTCCGTGTCGTAACGGAGTAACAATACAATTTACCACCATATTACCTGTAGGTATCGTAAAAGAAGACTAAGAGATATACTATCTAGATACCATATATGCAAGATAGCACAAACTGAAACTGTAACTCTAAATCAATATGTAAGACAGCTAGTCTTACAAGTCCATTTCCCTCCTATTATTACCTAATTTGCATTTTTCTAAGGTATGCCCAATACGAGGCTCTTTTTTAATACGACAGCAAGTGGTGGCAGGCGGGTTGACATTCACATTTGATTTTATACATTTCCTGTTTTTTTTTATAGGGTGGGTTACGGTCGGCGCACTCCTTGCACCACTCCGTCCGGGCTTAAGCACGCACACCCGTAACCCACCCGTGACACGTCGCCTTCGTCGTTGGACCGACCACCGGAGCAGTGTGACTTATCGTCAGTGGTCAGCCCGACGGAATACCCCCTGAGGAGTACCTTCCCATCGGTCCTCGACCTCGGTCAGCCTCCTTTTCCTCGCGCGGTCGGCCTCTCGGCGGGTGACGGACTAACTCCCCGGTCCAGTCACCCGCATTTTATATATTTTCTAAGAGAATCCTGCAGCCCAATGTACCAGTGTACTTTCAATCGATTTTTATGAATATTTAGAGAAAGAGGTACTTATTAACGCATTATATGCTACATGACACCACATGGAGAAATATGGTCCCAAATTATATTTGATAAATGACTCGATAGTTGAGAGATCAAAAAATTTCATACGTTTCGTTACATTAAGTGAAGAGTTAGTTAGATGAACAATGCGTTCCGAATATCTGTACGTGCGTGCAAATATTTGATTGAACATTCAGCTTTTCAACCAAGAACGCTACCAAATAATTAATCTTTAGCTAAATTACAATTGTTACAGCTTGAATATATATATTTTTTTTATATTATATTATAGCACTTACATTTCCGTGTGATGACGGAATTCAAATACTATTCACCGCTCCCTATCTTGCTTGTGGATGACGTAAAAGACGAATAAAGGATATAAAACACATATAACATCAAGAGATAGAAAACTCGAAACAAAACTCTATACCAACCTATCTGACCAACATGGTATATTAAGGTTAATTTACCTGCTATTGTGGAGAAGGCTCGAGCCCAGTAATGGGACGTATAGGGGCCAAGATGAGATGGTGATGATTTTTTTAAATTAAGTTTGCATTTGAATTGTTTGGGATATTTAAAAACTTGTTGTTATGGGCAGATTAATATATAAAACAACCAATGTCTCTTCGTTATTATCAAAGTTATAGATTCCGCTATAAAAATTTAGTTATTAATTTTACACGCAAGATTAATTTTACAAACGTATAAATCTTAATTGCAAACGTTTTTTAGCGAGCATTACAAAATATATTTGCAGCTAAATATGAATTTAAGACGCCTAAGCTGTAAAATAAAACGAATCCTTTATTTCTGACCTCAATAAAATTTTCCGTATAAAGATATTTAGGTTTAATCCAGGTGAGCTTACGGTTCATGTTGTAAATGAAATATTCCAGCGCATTGGCCTTTTTAATGAGGCTACAAGGCAACGTCATTAATCCACGCCAAGTATCGATGACTCTTCTAGCCGTTTCCTCCTTCATTATTCGTTGTATAAAGCCTCCACTAGTGAATCAAAAATCTTTTAGCTCGGAGTACGACAAAAAATAAATCTATTTTCAAATTCTATATTTGTGTTGGAATATTTTTAATTAAATTCAACTTTATAATGAAATTATGTTAGAGCTTAACTATTTTCTTGATTACAACCAATATATAACGATACAAAATACTAACAGTCCGTCCGCCGACTATGAAAGAATATAGGTAAAGTATTCGAAACATCCTACTATTAGAAATCAAATAGAAACGCGGTAAAATTAATAACATATTTTTTTTCGAAATGTGTAAAATACTCGAGTAAACATCAGAAATAATTAGACAAAATACTTTTATCCTAATTTAATTCATCAGATTTTATTCTTCATAAAATATGACTATCAGTTTATCGTCGACATGGGCCAATTTCATCTGATGCCATCAGGTCAACAATTACATTCCCAATAAGGGTTGACGTCAGGCACATCGCTAATCATAAATTTGTTGTCAAAACTTTTGCAATATGTGGTATAAAAGAGGAATACATATCGAGTCGACCTCAAGTAATTGGGACGATTACAGATTGACGATGATGGTGATAATGACTAGACATCACTATTTTTTTTTACCTTAGCCATGCTTTATGGTTTCCTTAGAACATTTTTCCTTAGAATAAAATAATAAAATTTGAGAAATTAATGAGACAGGTAGAAAACTAAAATAACACTCTTCAATAATAATATTCGCTTCTTATACAGATAAATATATTGTGGTTTAGCATTGTAGTAACTTCAGCTCATAAATTCCCAATTTTGGGCTCGAGCCTCCCCCACAATAGGAGGGAAAGTGATCTATTACATCTCGCTGCTCAGACGCACTATTGGTATAGGATTGCATTTCAAGTTATCCTTCTCTTGCATAGATGTTAAATGCATATTTAATCCTATAGTCGTCTTTTATGACACCCACGGACAAGAGAGGGGGAAGTGAATTGTATTCTTACTCCGTCACCAAACACAGATGTATTAAAAGTGTATAAAATCTGCCACAGAACACAATTCTATAAATAAAAAAGAAGTTTTATATTTCTATGTAAGCCTTTTAGGTTTAACTAGTAATATTTTAATCCAAACATAGTCGCGTTGAGGGATTAATAATAATGTGTCGTGGTTAATCTGTTCATTTTAGACGAAATGTTATTTCACCATTTTAAACTAAAATGTTAATTTTCTTTTTCAGGTAAGTCCTACTGTAGTTTCATCTAGAACAAATTATGTAAGTATATAATCACATAATTAAATATACTAAAAGGAACCTAAGGAATCGGCTTTACCATTTCATGTATCTTTTTTTTTACGGTTCATGTATATCACCACTATTGATCAAGGGCCTCCTATAGCTAAGCGAAATCAGTCACGCTGATTAGGTTGATTTGCTTAGGGATTTATACTAAGTTTTCTTCCCTTTGCAGATTAGTGTTAACGGCTTTCATCCCTTAATCGATTTTTAGAACACCATGAGCAAGCAAGGCGTGTTAATCATTATATTCTTACTGGGTTATCACACTTTAGGACATACACAAATAAATTTACATATTTTTGCATTTTCTTTTTTATTAATGTTTTTTTTATTGGTATTAAATAATTATCAATAACGTATATACCCAAGTAAATATATGTATTTGTTCATTTCGAATGATATACATTTGTGATAACACAAAACATTTACAATATAAATAATAAAAGCGTAGGAAGCAATGATGTAATAATTACAGATATAATAACGTAATAATAATGTAACCATCATCATCATCGCAGCCCACACACGTCCCACTGTTGGGCTCGGGCCTCTTCAACAATAGGAGGGAATTTGACCTATTATACCATGCTGGTCAGACATGTTGGTATAGAGTATCATTTTAAGTTTTCCTTCTCTTGTGTTATGTAGATGTAGATGTTATGTGCATATTAAATCCCATCCCCGTGGATGTCGTAAAGGACGGTTTTTCCGACATCCACGGGCAAGATAGGGAGTGGTGAATTGTATTCTTACTCCGTCACCACACGGATAATAATGTAATAATAATGTGAAAACAATAAAATAAGCATTTTTACTGAAGATTTCATCATTTCAACTCGTATATGTCTCGCTGTTAAAATCAAGTCTATTCTGCTATGGAATTGTCCTACTAGCACCCTGAACAGACGGGTCAGTTTAGTTTTATTTTGATTTTTCCTTCTTTTGCATATCTATGTTGCATATTATTTCTTATTCGTCTTTTACGATGCTCACGAGTAAAAAGAGGTGGTGAATTGTATTCTTACTTTCTCACTACACGGAATTTACAACATATAGCATTATTGAGTACCTTAATCCCCCTGTAACCACAAATGCAGAAAGGTAACCAAAATGCCAACATAAAAAAACGAATTAAAATTTAACAAAATACTGCACAAATATTTTCAGTTATAAGTACAATAAAACCAGAGAGCAAAATCGTTTTTTTTTTTTGCAAATTGCATACTGCGTCAACAAAATGAATTAACAATAACATTGTAAGCAAACCTTTCTTAAATTAAAACTAACAGTAATATTTTACAAGCTTGTTGCTACCTTTTACAGTAATAACTTTTTTATATACGACCGATATTTGTAATTTTTGATTAAACTTTTGATAGTGACCAGAGTATTTTATCTCTGTGTTATGACATACTTTCATTCACTCGTTCATTCATTTCGGCTCTAATGCGTCCCACTGCTGGGCTCAAGCCTCCTCCAAAATGGGAGGGAAACTGACACCTACTATACCACGCTGGTCAGACAGGTTGATATAGGGTTTTATTTCAAGTTTTTCTTCTCTGGCATAGATGTTATATGCGTATTATATACCTTAGTAGTCTTTTACGACATCCACGGGCAAGATAGGGAGTGGTGAATTGTATTCTTACTCCGTCACCACACGAACATATCTTACATTGTTCTATTTCTGTTAATACTCAGCATCCACCACCTTTTTTTTTTACTACTTTACTGCAGTATACATTGAGATAATTGTTATACACGCTCATTAAATAAATAGCCGAAGCTTCAGCAACGTCAATGTCAACGTCCATAGTGTTTCAGTGCACAATGAACACTGACAGCAGCAATTTTTTTTTTTTGTGTGACTTAGTTGTTAGCCTCCGATGGCTGTGACAACTTTACCCGGACTGGTGGGTGAGCGCTGAGGGCTCTCAACCCGTACAGCAGCCAACGCGTGGACAACTCTACAAATACTCGTCTACGTTGGCCACTCACATTGGCCTTCGACGAACTTGTCCAACGCGTGGACACTAGCACTTTCTTTGTACCTATTTGCCGACGTTCGCGTTGGCCTAGGCGCGGCCGACATGTGTAGGGGGCTTAAAAGATAGTGTTTCTCATGATTTTGTAACGAAATACAAGACACCCCGAATGGGACGGACGGCGTGCGTCCGCACAACCTACCAAAAAAAGCTTGGTTTGAATGACCTAATATTATTGTCACTAATTTTATTTATTTATTTACAAGCAATTATAATACCTTTACAGGACATTTGACCTAATGCGATATTATAAGTAAAATTAGAAAATTAATACAGTTATATATAGTAAGACAATAATATTATACAAATAATATTATACAAATAATAAAATATAATATCAAAATATTAATCATAAGTTAACATTATATTTTATCAAATAATATTTAACTAAATAATAAATTAAGACATGTAATACAATATGACAATAATATAAAACAATTAATAAAGAATAATATCAAAATATTAATTATAATTTAATATTATGTTTTACTAATTATAAGCCACGCACTTATATACAACGTCTGAGAATTCGCGCAAACTGTAGTTGTAAATGTCCGTGGAATAGTGGACTGTATTTATTAGTCTGACAGCACGTGTCAGTGGAGCGTAATGGAGCATATTAGTTCTGGCCGTTGGCAAGCTTAACGCAAGCGGTCGGCGCCGTATGCCCATGTGACCTGCGGATGCGCACAGGTGTAGCATTGCCAGTATAGCGGGGTGATGTAGTTGGCCGCGAAGTACGCGCCACACGTAGCGGGCCAGCGACACATCACGCCGCACGCTCAACTGGTCATAGCCAACCATACCCAACACAAACAAGCTTGGGTATATAAGTGGATAAAACGGATAAACTCCGTACTCTTTCATATATAATAATAATCTTCTTCGCTTGGGAAACTTAAGAGGATCTTCTCGTCCAATATTTCTCAGTGTCTGGAAACAAAGTTTTATAATCAGTGTGTGTTACCAGCGACGACATACGGCACTGAAACGTGGTCCCTAAATATAGGCCTTATAAAAAAGCTCTAAGTTGCTCAACGTGCTATGGAGAGGGCTATGCTCAGTATTTCTCTACGTGATAAAATCTGGAATACGGATATCCCTAGAAAAACGGATGTAACCGAAATAGTCCGTAGAATTAGCACGTTGAAATGAAATGGGGCAGGCCACATCACTCGTCGAACCGACAACCGTTGGAGAAGAAAGGTTCTCGAGTGGCAACCGGACGGCGCAGCGTAAGACGACCTCCTACTAGGTGGACTGACGACATCTTAAAACTCGCAGGGAACCGTTGGATGCAAGTGGCGTAGGACCGTTCCGAGTGGCATTTCCGTGGGGAGACCTACGTCCAGCAGTGGAAGTCTATAAGCTGATGGATAAAAACTTCTAAAACCGTACTCAAGGATCGCCAGGAGAACGGGTAGCTGCAATCTCCTGAGAAATATATACCAACTGGCTGATGGATGAAATAAAATAAAAACTTAAATGCATTTCAAAGCAGATACAAGAAATGAAATGGAAGTTTTCATGTTATTATAAAATCTTTAATACCAGGTACACTGTGGTGGTGACAGCCCTACTAGCAGCGTGTCCACTTGCATATTCAGTTATCGACAGCGTGTTCCTATTGGCTAGCTGCCAAATTGAACCTATACACATATTGGTATGGACTACATAATTGTTCTACAAACGTAAGCAGCTCGCCTAGTTATGTTAATTTTTTTTCCTACACAGTACACATTAGGCCGAGTATTTATTTTCCATGTCGAGTTATTATGCAGAGTCTATCGTATGGTGACAGAGTAATAATACAGTTTGTTACCCCCTATCTTATCTATTACCTACCTTATAGGAAATTCAATCGGCACGGGGCGACGGTTAGACGGCGTGGGGCCCCATAACGTACCGTTTTCCCTCCCCAACGTCATTAAGCCGCCCACTGGTACCGATTCTTTGACTTCCGTGGCCGGCCCGGCTGTAGGAGAGTAGGAAATCTCGAAATTAAACCCTATACCAACCCGTCTGAGCCGCTTGGTATAGTAGGTCAATTTTCCTCCTATTATGGATGAGGCTCGAACCCAGCGGTGGGACGTATATAAGCTGTAATGATAATAATGATGATTCAATATTTGTCTAGTGTAACTTTTGCGCATTATTTTTTTTCTGATTAACCCAAAATACAAATATTTAATCTTTCATTCAAAAGAATCTACAAAAATATAGATTAAAAATAAGCGCAATGAAGTGTCGAATAAAATAGGCCTTTTTTATTCCTGAAAATATTAATATTACTACCAAGTCACCGATGTTTCAGAGGATTTGAATGAAAAATATTTGTCGCTTTACTTATAGAAAGGGTTCTTAATATAGAAAGGGTTCTTTGAATGTATTTCCAAATTTTGGGTGTATATCCAATATTTGCATGTTTTTGGTGTATTCATTATTTCATCAAATTAGATCATATAAGGCCTACTATAGGGCTTGAGCCTCTTCCATAAGAGGAAAATTTACCTACTATATTAACCTGGTTATTGGATTAATTTTATTTGGTGTTTCCCTTCCATTGCATTGACGTTATATGCATATTTAATTAATTACTTGTATTTTACGCTCAATATAAAGGACAGCGAATTCTATTCTTACTCCACTACCATATGAAAACGGTTTAGTGTATTTACTTGAGGTATATTGCGTATCACAAAAAATGGTTGAATGTATTGCTCATCAAGAAGAGACGATGTTAAATTTCCTTAATAGGTAGATAAATAATTTCAGCAAAAAAAAAAGACTTTAAACTATTACCAAATTGAAATGAGATCACACGAGACCAGTTTTCAAAAAAAAAAAGAATCAAAATCAACCTAGTTGAAAATTCTGAGGTAAAAAACACAAAAAATACAGTTTGGACTGTATATTTTTACTGCCTCCGTTTTCAAAGTCTGTTAAAAAAATGTCGTTAAACACTAAACAAATTTTGCAGTGCTAATACTCAGCTCAAAAGTTAGAGAAAGATTGCCCGAGAGAAGTTAAGAGCTGTCGATAATAATTGTTGATACAATTCCTCCAGGAAACTGCTGCGAGTTTTTTTTTTTATTTCAAATGGTGACATGCGAGTAAACAGTATACCTGATGCTAAGTGTTGCTGCCGTTCATGGACCTTTGCTAGGCCGCTGCCTACCATGAAGGAAGTGAAGGGAGTGTGAATGCGTGTAAGTGAGGTTCAGCAAACTAAGGACATCACCAAAACCCACCACACGGAAACACCCTCAGAAAGTTGGGCTACCGGCTCTTTCGCTTACGGAACGAAGCGCAGTAAGAAATTGGTACTACTCAGACGTCGGTTTTCTGCGACAGTGTGGTACTACCCTGGACGGACCGGCGTGCAGTTGTAGACAGACAACTATCAGCAGTGTGGTCCTACTGCTAAAGTTTTTTTTAATTATCTCACTACCGATTTTTTGACGACCACCATTTCCAGAAATTAAATAACAAAGTTTAAGTCATATATTCTTGTTATTCCGTATCGTCATAAAAGAGAACATAATCGTTGTATTTTTCGTATAGTACCCGCCTACTAAGTTACTCATCCATCATCGTTAACCCATTAATGTTCCACTGCATGGTTATATTGCCTCACAAATGCCTGTATAAAAAATATTTACCTACGTTTTATAGGTGATATTTTTCGACTATCCACTCAAGAGTCTAAGATTAGTTAGGGCAAATTACCCTACTCGAAAGCCTTACCTTTCGATACCTTTCGATTTGGAAGTGTGACTTTAAAATAAATCAATTATAAAATAATCGATTAATTAAAAATAATTAAATCGATCGATCGATCGAGAATGGATTAATTAAATTGAAATTTTCCTGCCAACAGGATTATGATGAACTTTTTTTTCCTAGCAGTATCGTGATGACCTTTTTTTTTTAGGAAATCTGGCAGTGATTTTATTTTAAACATTTATTGTTTAATATTTTTTTGTTAAATAAATAAAATCGATTTTTTATTATTTAGATAATCGACTTTGAGCTCATTTATCAGTGGTCAGCCCAGTGGCGAAAGAGAGGGAATGTGGTTGGTTATGGGCCGTCTATCGTCACTTCGGATGGAGAAGACGGCGTGTATACTGAATTTTTTTTTTTTATATATTGGGCTATGGTAAGCGCGCACACGGTTCATTACGTCCGGGGCGACGAAAGGACGGCGCGCGGGCCCATAACCCACCAGTACCCACGTCACCTTCGTTGTTGGGCCGATCATCGGAGCAGAGTGACTTGTCGTCAGTGGTCGGCCCGACGGAATACCCCTTCGGGTACCCTCACCTCTCGACGTCCCCGTCCCGGGACGTCGGTCGCCGTCGCGCGGTTTGCCTCTCTGCGGGTGACGGACTATATTCCCCGGTCCGGTCACCCGCGGCCTTGGCTAGGGTGTGTGTATACTGACCATAGCCTGCCAAATGAAAGGGCAAATTACCAGTGGATGTGCTATTGATTCATGTATCGGTAGTCACTAAATATTTCATCATCATTATTTCAGCTCATATACGCCTCACTGCTGGGCTCGAGCCCACTTCTGGATAGGAGTGAAATTGGCCTATTATACCAGGTTGGTGATGGAGTAAGAATGTCGTATAGTAGGTCAATTTCCCTCTTATTGTGGAGGAGGGTTGAGCCCTCTGAGACGTATGTAAGCTGAAATGGATATTACGCTGGACGGACGGCTTCATTCCAGATTTCCTTCTCCTACATAGATAATATATTATTCATATTATATCCCTTAGTCGTTTTTTACGACATCCACAGGCAAGATAGGGAATGGTGAATAATATTCTTACTCCGTCATCACGCTAAGAGTTTAGGGGAATACATATATTACATGTGAAATAGTACAATTTTATGTCGTTTTCATTGGGTAGATAAAAACCTCTGTAATAACGATGACTTATAGGAGTGAAACACCATAACCTTGTTGTGACCATAAACATTAAGTAATGTTTTAATCATTTAAAAAGTATAAATCAAATAAAAACACCATAAAACTGTTAATTGTTAGTTTTATTTTACATAACTATAAGAATGTTAAAAAATAATAATAACATTAAATACTTGAATTTAATACTTTGATTATCATCTCAGCTATTATATGACCCAGTATTGGGAAAGGCGCCAATCTTTCGTTATGAGAGGGCAAATTGACCTAGTAAACCACGCTGGTCAAACAAATTGCCATAGGGTTTTGTTTCCACTGAAGTCAAGGAACTCTGCACCGGTGGTCGGCCTAACGACGAAGGCGACGTGCTATAGGGTGGGTTACGGAACCGCGGGCTGCCCTTGTGTCGCCCCGGATGGAGCCGGGCGGCAGGTGCGCTGACTGTAGCCCACCCTAAAAAAAAAGTGTTTCGTTTTAAGTTTTCTTCTCTTTAATAGATGTTCTCTACATATTATATCCCTTAGTCGTCTTTTACGACACCCATGGGCAAGAGAGAAGATGTGTGAATTGTATTCTTCTTGAAAAAAAAAGGGGGGACTTAATATTCACTACTTATTTCTTTCTCGTATGCACAAAAAGTGGCGCGAAAATCGAATCCATGACGTTTGGCATAGGATGTGAACCATTTTGTTAAATTATTTCAAAAAATTAAATTATTGTAGATAAAAGTCACTTCTCTTATAACTACTATGTGATAGGACTACACTGTCAACAGTCTTGTCTGCAGCCGCAGGCCGGTCCGTACGGGTTAGTACAGTGTATTTCGGTTATAACGACGGCGGAGGGACCACTCTAATGTTGTCGCTATTTCCGGACGTCTCTATAACCGAAATCAGTTTTTCTTTAACAGTAAATGTAAGTCTAGGAGCGATTTTTACCAGTTTAAGAAACACTGTTCACTCACTGGCAATAGCTACGTAACTGATTCATAATTTTAACATCGCGCACATGCTAAGTAATGCTACACACAAACAAAGCATTTGACCATCTGCAAATATAAACAAAGGATAAGAAAGCTTAATAGTTAAAGCTTATGAATGACACTTTGTGCCTTTGCCGACTTAGTCGCAACATCCGAAAGGAATTTCTAGGAATCTGTCCCAAATAGTTCATAAAAACAAGTCGGTGTACCCGAATTAGGCGTTATATTCGGAGTCGCTGTAACCGAATGAATTTCCTACGAAAGTATGCTTTAATTTCTAGGGACGCAAGTTCGACGTCGCTATAACCGATAAGTCGTCACAGCCGAGGTCGTTATTAATGAAATCCACTGTACTACATTCTCGCAGAAAATCTACGATTGACTAGTAGCAAATTGTTACCGCACTTGTGCGGTGAGCGAGAGGATCGAAAACTCATCTTTCTGAGGGTGTTTGCGTGTGGTGCATTTTGGTGATGGCCTTAATATTACCAAACTTTATTGCACGCATTCATACTGGCTTCACTTTCTTTACGGCAGGCAGTGGCCTAGCAAGGGTCCATGGCGGAGGTATTACTTACCAAGTTTGTTGTTCGCTCATATGCTACCTATGTAAAAATATTAAAGTATATGTGTCCTAATAAAATATAAAAATAAATAAAATAAAAAGCCTTTATTGTTGATAATAGTTTACAAAGTTAGAAAAGTGTGTTAAAATGCGAATAAAACTTAATCTTAAAAACATAATCTTAAAACCTAATCAATTGTTATTATCTAAACTGTTATACTGTTAACTAACTAAACTTGACTGTTATGATTAACTGTTCAACATTTTTTTATTATTCTTTAACTTGTCTTCCGATAAAGGCCTGCTCTAAAGATCTCCATTCTGTCTGTATTCTTTGCTATTCGAGTCCATGTAGGACCCGCTATTTTTCTCAGGTAATCCTCCCATCTCGTAGTCCACTTCTGTTTCTTTTACTATCCAATAAAACATAAACACTCACTAATAAGGATAAAACTAACAAGCAATTAGAACAAACGTACTAAAATACAACTATCCATATACGATTATTTAGTCCCCATTTCAAGTTGAACTAATGCACTTAGGAACAACCGAACAATACAATATAGAATAGATGGCTTAGTAGCCTAGTTCGAGCGAATGTCACCTGACTATTTCAATTAGGACGTGTGTATACTAAACTGAGGTCTTGATTTTCTAACTGGAGCAAACTTTATATACTAACTGTTATGGTGTATATGTTTGATTTTAATATGACATAGTTGTATGCAAAGTTGAATGAGATTGTTTGGGCGAGTTTTACTGATAAAACTAACTGATAGAAGACTTTTACAAGTTAAAAGTAGGGATAAATATAAATACATGATGACCAAAATAGAACCTTTATATACTAAACGTCAAGAGAGACGTCGAAAGATTCGAGTTATTGAGAATTTGGACTTAGTAGGATATGAATTCGACTTGTAGAGGTTAAAATTTATTGAGAAGGAGAGGTTTATTTTTCACATAGTTCAAATGATTTTATACGTATAGTGTTGTAAAAATTGATATTTCTTGCGAAATTAATGTGACAACATACAACTTACTTCGTTAAACCACGGATGATATCAATAATAATATGAATCCAAAATTAGACATATGATGTCATATAAGCAAGCACGTAATATCATCAATAATAAATAATTTTATAATTTCTTAGAATTATTATTAATAATAATAACTTTATTGAATATAGAATTACTGGCGCACAATCATTTTTTTTAACAGTAGTATACGTAGTACTGAAAAGGTATATTTATACAATACATGTGCTTTCCATCTGGCGATTTAGTAAGGTTACAATTCACCAATCCCCTCTTTTTCCCATGGATGTCGTAAAAAACGACTGAGGGATATGATATGCGAATAACATCTATGCAGAAGAAAAGGAAAACTCGACATAAAACCCTATGCCAACCAGTGGCGGCTGGTGGGTTATCAAAGTGGTGGTGCACTTTACTTGCTCACTAAGTATTAAGAATAGAAATTGCAATATAACAACTATTTACGTAAAAAATGAATTTTTTTTATTATTTTTGAACGCATTACATTTTGTAGGTGTATTTGCGAAGAAAAATATGTTTTTTTTTTGTTTTTCGCACTTCAAAAAATATTTATAAAAGAGGGTCTTTGCGGTCCCGCCAATTTATATCAACTTTATTTTGAAAAGTTTTGTTATTGTCTTTAATATAGTCTATATTTATGCTCATTTTCACTCACACCACACTGTATATGCAGTATAAAATAGAACTAACACCATAATAAAAAAAAAAACAATTACTTAATGTAAACAAACCATATTTAACGCGTCTCAGAAACATTGAAACTACATATTATACATATCTACTTGCTGTACTTAACGAGACGTCATCGATGAATTTCATCGAAAGTCGAGTTCTCTCGGCAATGTTCGGTTCGCCCGTACGGCGCATGGGAACGGACTCATTTTTCAGCATATTTCTATGAACTATCTTCTGTCTCACGCGCCAGGCGTTTTAACTCATATCTAATACAAGTTGTATTGGCAGTCCTCGTGCACTCGCCTAAGTGCACGCGATTTTTTTTTTATACAGGGTAAATAAGTTTTCATCCGTGTGGTGACGGAGTAAGAATACAATTCACCACCCCCTATCTTACCCGTGGGTGATCGTACGAGACGAACGACTAAGGGATATAAAATGCATATATCATCTATGTGAGAGAAGGAAAACTCAAAATAAAACCCTATACCAACACGTCTGACCAGCGTGGTATAGTAGGTCAAGTACCCTTCCATTATGGAGGAGGCCCGAGCCCAACAGTGGGACATATATGGGCTGAGATGATGATGATGATGAAATAAGTTTTAATAGTTTAGTAAAGCGCTTAAATTGTTTCGTCATAATTTGAAATTTTATTTGTTATATGTTTTTGTATGTTCAAAGAATAAATATTAATATGGTAATTTAAAAATAAAGATGAAGTAATATTTTGTAATTTTTAAATCGTTTGATTTGGTGGTTCAGCGCACGAGCGCACTTAAGGTACAGCCGCCACTGATGCCAACACGTCTGACCTGTGTTATAGTAAATTTATTTCCCTCTCATTGTGGTAAAGGTCCAAGCCGATGATAATGATGTTACTGTATTGTATAGTATTACAGCAAGAGTTATTCTATAACATAGGATGATATACTCTGTCCTTCTTACGTGTATTATACTGTTGTATGTAATTGATTCTCATTGATTATTTTCACTAAAAGAGGACTGAGATTTCGAGCAATGAAGAACTTTTCAATACCCTAAACAAAACTTTCTGTTGAGATTTTGCTTTTCCATTTATAATTAACTGGCATTTGCCTGCGGCGTTATCTTCGTAAAATTCATGTGTGACGTCTTGATTAAATATAATTTTCATTGAGTATTGTGAAGTATTTAAGCAACACTGACTCGCATCTTTTATATTCTTAGGATGTGCATGTATTTTCTGGCAGACAATTTTTTTTATTATTCATTCTTAGTTTGTTTCTATATCATAAAACTAAGTTGTTATCTAGTACTTTATGTACTCGTTTTTAATTCAATAGGAAATTACAAAGTTCATTTCCCTATTTCACACTTAGAGTAAATTAATTAAGTGTTAACTTAGGGGATAAAAATGATAACTTTTAAGCTTAATTTCAAGACTACTTTTTTTCTTTCTATACGAAATACATCATCGTTTCACGTCCTTTGGGGTTGATTTTATAAAATGATATTTTGTTTCATAATAACAGTCTCTATACCACAAAAATCAACTGCAATAAAAATTTCATACCTCTAGTCTCTACTTTGGGCTTGACGTTAATGAATTCGTCAACGAGTTTTTTTATGTTTCATCATTGGTCATACTACTCTTATCCAAATTACTTAGGATCGACTCGATGTGTACAAAAGTATGTACTCTTGTACTCATTGAGTCTCTGGAAATCTTCTTTCTTATTGTGTATGTACATGAGAGAAAGAAAACTAGGAATAAAACCCTATACCACCACAACTGACCAGGACGGTATAGTGGGTCAATTTCGCTCCTATTGGGAAGGAGGCTCGAGCCCAGCAGTAGGACGTATACAATGTGAGACGATATACAAGAAGTCTTTTATAGTATTTCTCACCCGCCGAGAGGCCGACGGCGCGACCACAACCGACGTTCCCGAACAGCCGGGGAACGTCGATCGAGGAGAGGGTATTCCTCAAGGGGTATTCCGTCGGGCCGACCACTGACGACAAGTCACCCTGCTCCGGTGGTCGGCCCAACGACGAAGGTAACGTGTCACTCAGGTGCTTACCGGACATGGGGTCTTCGGTAAGTACCTGCACAAAATTGGGAGAGAAGAGGCCCCAGGATGCCATGAGTGTGGCGCGCTAATCGACGATGCGCGCCACACACTAGAAGTATGCCCCGCCTGGGGGCCTCAGCGCCACGTCCTGTCAACGGACATGGGAACAGCGGACCTGTCGTTGTCGACCATCATCTCCAAAATGCTCGGCAGCGACAGCTGTTGGTCGTCGATGGCCTCCTTCTGTGAGGCTGTCATGACAAGGAAGGAGGCCGCGGAGCGGGCACGCGAGGCACTTGCGTCCGCAGACTCGCTCCGCCGACGGCGACCAGGGAGCAGAAGACGCCGTTATACGCTGCTCCATCCACCGCCCTGAATGATGACAGGACGTGGCCAGACAGCCAAGCGTTGGGGTGTCGGGGATAGAATGTCATCAGACGATCTTTCCGGCACCTCGTAAAAGCGCGGAAGGGGCCGCTGTGGTTTTAGTGGGTATTTCGGTCACTTCTGTGGTCGGCGAGTCCCACACACACACCCCCGTCTGTTTCAACCGACGGGGGATAGTGCGTCAATGCATTTCCACAGCGTGAAAAAAAAAAAAAAGGCAACGTGTCACAGGTGGATTACGGGGCTGCGCGCGCCACCCCTTTGTTACCCCGGACAGAGCCGGGCGACAGGTGCGCTGACCGTATCCCACCACAAACCAGCCTTCTGCCTGACATCAAGACTCCTTGGGAACGTAATTATCGATCAAGCGGCATCAGATGCAATTGGCCCAGGTCAATGTAAAGCTATTGTCTCTTACGACACCCACGACAAATGTAAGATTTAATAATATTCCGCCGCTACCACACAGCAAAATCTCCTTTAATAGATAAATATTGCATTACTTTCCATTAGCCTGTCCGATATCGATACATAATGTATATCAAATTGACGGGTGTCTACGTCATAACACTGCCACTCTATATGTCTATAGGGCATACATTAACATGCCAAAGATAACAATATCTGAACTAGACATAGATAATGAATGAAGGAACTGCAAATCAATAACGTAATTATATCAATTTGCAGTTCATTTCGGCTCTTATACGTCCGAGTGTTGGGCTCGAGCTCCTCCGTAATAGGAGGGATATTGACTTACTATACCACGCTGGTCAAACGGGTTGGTATAGAGTTTTACTTCGAATTTTGTTTCTCTTGTATATACGTTATATGCATATTATATCCCTTAGTCGTCTTTTACGACATCCACGGCTGAGAAAAGGAGTGGTGAATTGTATTCTTACTCCTTCACCACACGGAACAAAGTACAGTAAAGACAATATATCATCAAGATCATTACAGCTCATTTACGACCCACGGCTGGGTTCGAGCGTTCTTCACAATGTAAGGTAAATTAACCTACTGTGGCACACTGGTCAAAGGTGAAATTCAGTACAGTGCAATCGTTTTGTACCTACGGGCGTAAAAGGGGGTGATGAATTATATTCTTATTCCGTCACCCTTAGAATAATAACGTATAGAAGAATAGTGTCAGTACTTCGAACGTTCGAAACATGAATCTAAAAATATTAATGGCGCGCAGACGATTACACACGTACACACGCACACCACTATACAAATTATAAAATCATATTTTGTTTTTATTAACATAAATCATCGAAATACTTTTAAAAATAATGTTAAAAACCTTTTTAAGATTTTCAAATGTGTTATGACACCATTTGAATGCACAAACCGTCATAATTACCTATTTATTTTTTAAGAGTTGCGTATGTACGTGCAGTACAATGACTTGTACATTACGGAACGGTTCCGGCGTAAGCTCCATTAGGCTCCAATTGAAATGATTCGCTTTTTGTACGTGAACTTACCTTCTATACGTTATTATTCTAAGCCGTCACCACATGGAGTGAAGGTCTGCGTTAGTAAAAACGGGTATCATCCCATCATATATATGTAGGTAGGTACTCGTCTCTATAAATGCTCTAAGTGAATATCGGTAATGATTTTTTTTTAATACTTATAACATCCAGATTTGAACTTGGTTTTCATGAATCAAAAAATTCCATTACCTTTACTTTACCTTCTGCAATTTGCTCTCTAGTTTTAAAATCGGTTTAGAGGTTTAGGCGTTGAAACATAAACGTTCACGTTCTCGTTTATAATATTAGTTAAGTTAAACATATTTTGTCTCTTTACTATTTTGTTATGAGTATAGATAAGGTTTTCCGTGTGGTGACGGAGTAAGAATACAATTTATCACCATCTATTTTACCGTGGATATCGTAAAAGTCGACTAAGCGATATAATATCCCTGCATATAATATTTATGCAAGAGAAGGTAAACTCAAAATTAAACCCTATACCAACATGTTTGACCAGCATGGTTTAGTAGGTGAACTTCCCTCTCATATGAAGGAGGCTCGAGCCCAACGGTGGGACGTAAATGAGCCGAGACGAGGATACATAAAGTTAATAATTATTTTAATGTAAATTTAATGTATATAACTCTATATTCATATATAAAACATCCATGAAACCGCAGGTATACGTTATTAAAAACATAATACCCCGGTTTCACGCCAAAAATCTAGTAAGCACCGTACTCATAAACAATTCAATGGGGACGGTGAGCTTTATTGCCGATTATTTGAATTTCCAGTAATGAAGTTTTGCGAACTAGAGTAATACTAAAAGTAAGAGTTATCATAGTGGAGATTAGATTAGCGTCGTCTGGATTTCAAGGTTACAACAGCCTTACTTTCTTAGTGATTGCTTAGTTTATTACCTAATTTATACCTAGTGAAGATTGTAACTGTATTTGAATAAGAACTGTTTCTTAGAGAAATCAAAAATGAACATTTTGTATGTAAATTGTATCAGTTTTGGAATACTGCAAGCTATATTTTTACGTGTGGTGACGGAGTAGAATACAATTTACTACCTAACTTGCTCGTGGGTGTCGTAGCAGACGACTAAGGGATGTATTAGAGAGTGATACAGTAGCTCAATTTATCTCGTTTCGTGAAGAAAGCTCATGCCCAATTGTGGGACGTATCTGAAATTAGACGTATATGATGTTGATACATCGAAAGCTCCACGGTGGGATTCATAAAGACACCTTAACAACAGTGGGCAAGACAATTAAAACAGGTAATCAACTGATGTCTATTAAATTTGAATCTTTATGAGGGAATATGGTGACAGATTAAGAATACACTGCGTTACTTCCCTTCATGATTCTTACTTCTCCCACAGTAAACTTAATGATTCATAAGAACTGACAGGTAGAAAAGAAAGTTTACTGTAACGGCAGCCGGTATAATATGCTCTTGTCGCTTGTTCAACCGGCGGTTAGGATATAATAGGCAAGATAATGGAGCCCCACCCCGCCCTTCCATTCCACCTGATGGTTTGAACAGTATGTAGTCAGGTATAAAGTTTCAATCATATTATCAACTAAATTCAGTTCACTTCTTATAAACCCCACGAGGGCTCTTAGATATTGTCAATTTTAATACTTTGAATATTTTATTTAGCAACCAGCAATTCGAAACGAGACCGCTACAAAAATTTGCCACAAATTCACTGGGTTTTCTATTATTTTCACTCTTTTTTTACCAACAACTCATATATAAAATTGTATTTATATATAAATTATTAGCTCTAGTTTAATTTCCTTCAAACCATTATATAATTCTCAAATATACTGTAATATTTCATTGGACTAGCAGACGGCATCCGATCACTAGTTAACTACTAACAATAAGAAGGAAGGGGTTTTGTCTTAGAATAATAACATATCGAATGTAAGTCCGCGCACAAAAAATTAAGCATTTAAATAGGAGCTTAATGGACCGGAACCGCTCCGTAGTGTACAAGGTCACTGTACTGCATGTACGTACGCAACTTTTAAAAAATAAATAGGTAACTATGGCGGTTTGTGCTTTCAAATGGTGTAACAACACATTTGAAAAACATAAAGGGTGTATTGATATTACTTTTAAAAGTATTTCGACGATTTAAAAATTTGATTTTATAAATTGTATAGTGGTGTACTTGTGACGGGTCTGAACGCACTACACAATTATCTGTGATTGCCTCTGCCACACATGATTTCTGCGCGGACGAAGTCGCGGGCATAAGCTAGTAACATCATAAATCTCCTTCTCTTCTCTCTACAATTCTCCCATCACTATAACTTATATCACAGTAAATTATATTTGTCCAACGTGTTTACCTCCTAATATATTCCAAATAACATTGAATCGTGGCGACCTTCCAAAGTTGCAACACATGGTAAGATTAGTGTCTTCAACACACAGGCCGGTTGTGGTGTGAAGATAAATAACTTTAATATAGTCACTGAGAAGTAATTTAACCATTATCATGAATCACAAAATCTTAAATGATTACTTAAATGAAACCGGCTTTTTTTTGCGGTGGGCTGCGGTCGGCTCGCCTCCGCACCACTCCGTCCGGGGCGACAGAGGGGCTTAAGCACGCAACACCTGCAACCCACCCGAACACCACGTCGCCTTCGTCGTTGGGCCGATCACTGGAGCAGGGTTACTTGTCATCAGTGGTCGGCCTGACGGAATAACCCCTACCCGGGGTACCCTCCCATCAACCGACGTCCCCCTCTCGGGGAGGACGTCGGTCTTTCCTCACGCGGTCGGCCTCTCGGCGGGTGACGGACTAATCCCCGGTCACGTCACCCCCGGCCTCGGCTAGGGCGGCATGGCACGCAGGTAGTCGCGCCTGCGCCGCCCCAGTCGCCGGCAGTGAGTCGCATTGCCGAGGCTGTGCTCTTCATGCTCGCAACCCGCCCCCTCCTTCTGCGAGATAACTACCTCGCAGAAGGCTGCGACCGCGGCCCAATTCCTGATGCTGCCGAGCATCTCCCTAGCGATGGTCAGCAGCGTCAGGTCGGCACCGATGATTGCGACGAGTACACGACGCGGCTCTGCCCAAGCGGCACAGACCTCGAGCGTATGCTGAAATGAAACCGGCTGAGGAATCCCCAGGAAAATGGCCAATAGCGGAAACTTATTATACCAATTGCGATGGCCAACCCATTGGCCAAACGCGGTGATTGTGAAATTATCTCCCGCTTGAGGAACTCCATATCCAGTAGTGGCCGTAAAATGTATAACAGATTAATAGATGGATCTAATTACAAATCGATACATCTTTATATATTTCTTATGTACGTGTGTATGTCACTGAACTCCTCTTAAACGGATGGACGGATGTTGAAGAAATTTTTTGTGTGTATTCAAAGGGATTCGAGAATAGTTTAGATTTACAATTGAACCCGGTAGGTGACGCTGTGATCGATTTCAAGGAGAATTCCATTTACGATTTTTTTAGATTTGAACAAAACAACATCTCCTGGGTCCGCTAGTATTTTATAATATTTTAAATGGAAACTCAAGGTAATTATATTTTTGAATAACAAAATTCCGTAGTCATCTGTATAGTTCCTGTTTCCGTGGGAATACCAGGATGATACATAGCCTAGTTATCTATCTACTGGTTACTAAAATATTATCAATATCGGTCCAACCATTTTAAAGATTACTGTGTATTTGACACAGTTAGACAGACAGAGGATAACTATTTAAACTGGTTTTTAAGCGTAGATATCGTGTGCAGGAATAAAACCCATTATTTTAACATTACAAATCTTTCGAAACAAATTCAAACTTTATTTATTTGTATGGAGAAACTTAAAAAGTATCAATGCAAATTGAGAACTCAGATAAATACGTATTAATAAATTGCAGCATATTGAAACTTGATTGCTCATAAATACTGAAAACAACAATAAACTAAACACACTTTAAAATCATTAAAGCGCCATAACAAAACTACAAGGCACTAACTCAAATAACTCGTAAATTCAATAACGAGACGTAGAATCCAATCCGCTTTAGACAATTTATGTGAAATTGTGAACGAATAAAGTCGTTGCAAGAGTTTGTGTACATCCTCGATCATTTATACACATACTAGCAACCCGCCCTCGCTTCGCTTCGGTTTCAGTCGCCTTACCCGCGTAGTTCCCGTTCCCGTGGGAATACCGGGATAAAATATAGCCTATGTTACTCCCTGATATTATAGCTTTCCATTGGTGAAAGAATTTTTGAAATCGGTTTGGTGGTTTAAGCGTGAAAGCGTTACAAACAAACAAACAAACATCCTTACTTTCGCATTCATAATATTAGTATGGATAAGTGAAATCCAATGTTATGACTGGAAAATACTACTGACTGCACTGTCAGTATCAAATGTTACGGATTCAATTCCCGTGCGGGACAATACTTTTTGCTATCCACAAATTATTTTTCTGAGACCGAGTGTAATTTGTGTCCGCGGAAAGTCTGTTTGTAAGGCCCCCGCAATAGCCCACTTAGCTCAGAATATTGTCTAAAAAAAAAAGTGAGCCGTCGCTCAGGACGCCTGGCAGATATATAGATAGATTTTTGTTATAAATATCGATATTTTTAACCGATATATTTTGAGCTGATATATCGATATTAAATATCCAATATCGAACTCGAATCAAAAACGATTTTATTTTTGTTTCTGTAAATCAAGTCTAGAATCTAGAACCGTAAAAGATAGGAAATATAAAAGTATAGCATTAACTGTATACATACTCTGTGATTAGTATGTTTTGATTGCCATTACATTAGTATGTTTTGATTGCCATTTGATTGTCACTTTTTATTAAGAACAATTATTGTTATTGACACACATGATAATCGAATTATTCCAATACATATATCCAACTGTCGCTTAGAATTCAAATGATAAATCGTTAACCGAATAGTTTTATATCACTTATTTTTTTCTATACAATTGACTTGTTATTAAAACAAAATAGACACAATTCCCCGGCAATTAAAGTGATTTTGTTTTTAGTAATTTGATCTTAACTAAGTTACGTATGGTGTCGGGTTAAGAATATAATTGTCACCACCCCTTTCGAGTCGTAAAAATTGTATAAGAGTTTACCAGGAGAAATAAATAAATATAGAAATAAATATATAATATAGGTATAAATATATAATATGGGATATGAATAAATATGTAATATATAATAAGTTGAAAAATATTGGTTCGAAAATAGCTTTTTTGTTTTTGATATTTTTGTAATTATTGCTTAATAAAAAAGAATTTTGATTGAATTAAATACATTATTATTTTAAAAACACAAAATGTTATAAAAATTTGACCGATATATCGATATTTTTCCTTAATATATCGAAGTCGATATTGATATTTTGATAAATATAGATATATCTATATATTGATATGTTTTTTCATTGCCGACATCCCTACTAAATACTGTACTATTTAATAAACGCATTTTTTTAAAGACCGATATATCGATATTTCTTTTTCGATATATCGACGTCGATATTGATCTTTTTATAAATATCGATATTTTTTTCACTTCCGACATTCCTAGTATATATGAATAAAAGCATAGATTACGACAGGAACTAATATGTAAAGTATTGAATAGAATAATACGATTTCCACTATTATCTAAGATATTACAAAGAAATTATATTAATTCACCGCTCGGCCGCTTACGACCTAACATAGCGTCGCTACGTCTCCCTCACACACTTCTGCGTAGTTCAAATCAAAAGGATCGGTTAAGAAAGTGTGATTTAGCAAACAAAAATAACGACATCTGTCGAGCTAAGGCTAAATCTCAGCTACAAAATATGTTGTTTGTCCAGTTTTCGTACGTGAAAGTACTGTAAGTAGGTATGGTATACTTATATTGGCAAGTTAGAGAATTATACATTATTTTATAGATTAAGTATATATGCATAAAAGAACAGATTACAACAGGCACTAAAATAGCACATTAATAAAAATAATATTACGATTTTTTTTCCAAGAAAATGATGATTTTATTCAATAAACATTTATTTTCATTAGTTTCTATTATAGGTAACAATTTACTTTAAGCGCACTAGATGGCGTTGTACAAATTTTAAATCGCACTATGGTTTCGTTACAAAAACTAAGTAACGAAAGTTTAAGTCTAAACGAGTCTGAACGATTCGTGTCAGGAGTTGTTACGAGTCAAAGTGCTATAATATAAGTGTTACAGTTATAGTGCCTATACCCCGTACGGACCTACTTCGCGCCCGTCGCTCCGGTGTCCGCGGTATCCTGTCGCGAACACCGGGTGCAGGCGCCGTGCGTCACAGCTTACTCAAGTGAGTTTTTACAAACTTGTTTTGGTCGCGGCTGACTCGTCCGCTTACCGCAGCCATGAAAAAAACGCCGGACATCCCACCATCCATCCGCGGACCTAGTCCGCAGGCTATGGGTGCACGCACACGCACGCCCCCCTTTGGAGGACTTGCACACGTTACTGCTGACCCAGTTGTTAGTAGCCCCGCACTACTTCATTCTACACCACGACCGCCCCGGGAACGTACCTCATCCAGAGCTAGTCGTCTGGATGCGGCACTCGCCGCAGGACGCGGTAGATTTTCTACGTCATCAAATACAACGCCGGTAATTCACCCTATTGCTTCGCAAACCAGCGCACAGCAATCTTCACGCTCGAGCTCACGTCACCGTTCGCAGTCTAGCAATACCTCGTACACAGGGAGGGACGCGAGGGACTCACCGGCCCACCTTTCAATGATTACGCGCACTGAATCCAGAATGTCCCTGGAGGACTCGAGTCTCGATGAGCGTGACACTACTCGCCGAGCCCCGCTTATAGATACTGTTAGGGCATCCCGCCCCGCCCCGTCACGCAGGCCGCGTGAAAGCAGCTCAGAGGACAGCGAGCCAAACAAAAAGAGTCGTGCCTTCCGCTCTCCGCCGCGTTCTCCACCCAAGGACCTGCGCCTTATTAGGTCGAGACAGAGCGACACTAGCGCCACCTATGCTAGTGTTGCCGCCACAAGTGCGACTACAGCACCAATTGCTACCGCTACGCGAACTACTGCGTCAACGTCAACGTCTACTGCCGCTGCACCAGTGGCATCGACTTCTACCACCATACCACCACCCACGGAGAGAAGGGTAAGGTACCCCCCTCTCGTCGTCGAATTGCTACCAAACTGGGCGTCCCACCTTCGTGAGATAAAGCGTAGGTTGGGCCGCACTGCCAATGCCCGCCCCTATGGTAGGGGTATTCGCTTCTCACCAGAAGATGAAGAAGAGTACCGCCTGGTGCAGCGGTACTTAACTGAAATCAGCAAGACAGAATCCATTAGTTGGTTCTCCTACTCCCTTCCTGCGGAGAGGAGCTTAAAGGTAGCTATCCGCGGGCTACCTAGCAACACCACCCCAGAGGAGGTGGAGCAGGAATTAAGAGATTTAGGATATGACCCAGAATATGTCAGAAATATTAAGGCCAGAGCAGGGAGGCCAGGATGTATTCTTCTGGCTATTATCAAAAGAACCAAGGACACCACCCCAGGCATATATGAAGTAACGGAGTTACTCAACATACCTGGGGTCAAAATAGAGGCCTGGCGTGGGCGTAAGAAACCGGCGCAGTGCCATCGCTGCCAGAAGTTTCGGCACTCTAGCCATCACTGTCACCGGACTCTGGCATGCGTTCGCTGCGGAGAAGAACACGCCGCGCGCGACTGCCCACGCCCTCGCGAACAACCTGCAACATGCGCAAACTGCGGGGGGGAGCACCCCGCAAATCACATTAACTGTCCTGTCTTCAAAAAAGAGGCCAGGTACAGGAAGACGGGTACAGTTGCCTCCACAGGCGATGTCCGCCCGCAGAAGATATCAGCTCAACCCAACACAGAAGCCACGGGCCCGCAAACATTGATGGCAGCGGCCAATGAACCCACTCCTAGGGACGTACCCCTTAAGAAGAGTGGCAAAAAGAAAAAGAAGAAGAAGAAGAAGACTCCTTTATCAGAAACTGAGGCCACTACTAGTCGCCCAACTTCTGTCTCTCGTGCAGCCACCACCACCACTGCGACTACTACAACCGCTACTGCACCACATACTACATCATCTAGCACTATAGCATCCAAGAAAAAGGCCACTATTAAATCCTCTTCTGACTCAGCAATGCCAGCTGCCGATGACGCTATCCTGGACTCGACTATTCTCCTCTTGGGCAAAGTTCTCACAGCCCTGAGGAGTGGACAGGATAAGAAGACTATCATCGACCTGGTCCACACTGGGCTATTAGATTTACTCTCCCTCACTAATGGATAGTACACCTCTAAGAGTCATCCATTGGAACGCCCGCGGCATATTACGTAAGGTCACACTATTTAAGAATATCCTCCGGGAGCAGAATGTGGACGTGGCGCTGATCAACGAGACACATTTAGCACCAGAAGACAGAATTAAGTTTCCAGGATACTACACCTATAGGAGGGACGAAGTATCTGATGCGTCAAGGAGATACCGCGGTCTGGCAGTACTCGTCAAAAGGCGAGTCGTACACCAGCCCCTACAGATTCCTCCATTCATTTCTCTTTACTCTCTCGGTATTGAGCTGCACTGGGGCGGCGCCCAGTTGCAGCTCCACGCCGTCTATAAACCCCCTCATGCTTACCTAGAACTATCTGATCTCTCTACTCTCTTAGACGTCCCTTCCCCTGCAATCATTGCTGGGGATCTTAACGCCAAACACCCGGCCTGGAACTCAGCAACGAGAAACGACGCCGGTGTACGACTGCACAAGATCGCAGATGCCCGGGGGTATTCGGTGGTGGGTCCGGAGGTACCAACACACTACCCGGATCAAGTCGCCAATACCCCTGACGTGTTGGACATAGCAGTCCTAAACGACACCGGCTGCCAGATTACGCAGGTAGTCCTTGACGAAGAGGTACAATCAGACCATCAGCCAGTACTTCTAATCCTTCACCAAACACCAACCAGAGTCCCTCCTCCAGTGCCACGTCGCATTCATAATTGGATAAGCTTCCAGGAAGCGCTGGAGAACACCACCCCAACTCGGCCAGTCCAAACCGCAGCCGATGTAAACTCATTAACGGAAGCCCTAACAACAGCCATCACTGACGCCTTGGCAGTATCCTGCCTACCCACGCCGCCTTTAAGCAAACTTCCACCTTTACCACCACATATAAGGAGAATGATACTCGCCAAGCGTCGCCTCAGAAAGGAGTGGCAGATCTCTAGATGCCCTCGGCAGAAGGCCGAGTTAAACCGGCTCGCGGAGAAGGTGAAGGCCGAGTTGCGGGCCGGGGCCACCGAGAGTTGGGAGAACTTTATCAACTCAACAGACGGTGATTGGTCGGCACTGCACCGCCTATGTCGACGCCTATCAAATACCCCAGCTCCGGTGCGTCCCCTACTTCACAGCGACGGGACACCGAGATACAGAGCAGCAGACCGCGCGGAGATCTTCGCCGATCATTTAGAACGCCAGTTCTCGCCGAACCTGATTATGGATGATGACCATAATATAGCAGTCGAGCAACACCTTCGAGATTACCTTGCCGCGCCGATAACTCCCGAGGAAGAGGCCATTGTCTTTTCGCCGGGGAAGGTGCGAGCAATCGTACAAAAGTTGCATCTGAAAAAGGCCCCCGGTGTGGATAAAATTACTAATCTAGCGCTACGCCATCTGCCGCTCCGCACCGTGGCGGCTCTGGCACGCCTGTTTAATGGGATCCTTCGCACAGGGCAATTTCCCATTACCTGGAAAGAAGGCCGCATAATAATGCTCCCCAAACCCGGCAAACATGTGATGAAACCGGAAAGTTATCGGCCCATCACTCTCCTATCAAGCATCTCGAAGGTGTTTGAGAAACTCCTGTTACTTCGATTGACACCGCATATCCCGCCAAGGCCAGAGCAATTCGGGTTTCGGCGGGACCACAGTACGACGCTTCAGTTGTCGAGGGTACTGCACCGGATCACGGTGGCCCGCAACAAGCGCGAGCATGTCGTTGCAGTACTCCTCGACATGGAGAAGGCGTTTGATCGAGTATGGCATGCCGGTCTGCTGTACAAGTTATCACTAACACCAACACCCCGTCGTATAGTGAAGGTGGTGTTCTCCTTTTTAGAAGGCCGTACCTTCAGAGTTGTAGTAGAGGGGGTCTCTTCTTCCCCCCGCCCCATCTCTGCAGGTGTCCCACAGGGCAGCTGCCTGTCGCCCATTCTCTATGCCCACTTCACCGACGATATCCCTTCACACCCAGACGCTGAACTCTCTTTATACGCCGATGACACGGCTTACATATCATCTAGCATCACAGCCAATCACGCTGCAATAAAGATGCAAAGATCTTTAGACCTCCTCCCGCAGTGGCTCGCCAAGTGGCGACTGTCGGTGAATGTGGGCAAAACCCAGGCGATAGTATTTAATAACGCTATCACTAGACTTCTTCCTCCCCGTTTGAAGCTTAATGGCCAAGAGATCACCTGGATGAAAGTCGTCAAGTACCTAGGTGTATCTCTTGACCGCCGCCTTTCCATGAGACCTCATGCTCTTCGCACGGTCGCCCAAGCCAGGGTGACACGTGCCCTTCTAAAACCTGTCTTCTCTTCTCACCTATCACCCCGCGTTAAGCTGGGAGTGTACAAACTCTATGTGCGCTCTCGGCTGACGTACGCTGCCCCAGCATGGTACGGTCTCCTAGCCGACTATACCCGTGCTAAAATCCAAGCTCAACAGTCGTTGTCCCTAAGGACCATAGTGGCCGCCCCTCGGGTGGTCCTGAACTCTACACTTCACCGTGACCTCAACATCGAACTCGTAGAAGAGTTCGCCCGCCGCCTAGCCATCAATATGTTCGAGCGTGCAGATGCTTCTGAGTGGGACCACCTTCGTGGCCTCGCCCCTCTGCACGCTCGACCCCCAGATCAACCACCTTCTGGGAGATCTCTCCCACGCGACTTTGCTCGCGCAACGACAACCTCTTCATAGATGGCCTTCGGTGAGGCGCTTTTACAAACGCCAACACCACGAACCCGTTTCAAATTCCACATCCTCACTACTCCCCGCCTTATAAACCCTACCGACTCCTAGCCGAGCCTCCTAGCTCGGTTATACGGGCGGCTCATAACCGCACCTGATATTTGTTACCCCCACCTTGGGGCGATCCTTTAACACCAGCTCAAGCTTCGGCAAGTGTAGGAGTCCGAAGGACGTCCCATGGTGGTGCAAGTCAGAAGACTTTACCCAAGATGACATCACTGACCACCGGCGCACCCTCTCCGTCTGAGTCACCGCTGCGTCGCAGGTCGCTCGGAGCTGGACCTCCCCCGGGGCTACCGGGGGTCTCATCTGGCTCGGGTGGACCGCCGCGGCGGCGTGAAGAACGGAGGGGCTGCCGGACATCAACCCCATGACGAGACACTATTAAGTGCCTGAGTAGAACGCCACAAACAGAGGGCAACGCCCTGAATTTGTTTTACGCGCCCCTTACGGGACGCCGAGAAAGTACAACGAGATTCGTGTCAGAATAAAAATGTTCACAAAGAAAAGCTCGGGTTAATGTAGATTTTTATAAATCAATTATTATAACTTTGGGACTCCAAAAATTGGACTAAAATGACAATGCAAAATATGGGCATTATATGATGGATATATTATATCCCTTCCCTTTATTGGAAGGATGTTATATACAGACTACACTTATTGCCGACGGCAGGGCGCCGATCTCATGAGCCGCCGCACATGGTTTACGCTATTCGAGAGGACCAGCGCCGCTATTGTATCTTTGCTATCAACGCTATAATTCAACTTCCAACTATTGTGCGTTTTAAAAGTGAACTATCGGCGTCATAAGATTTGAGTTTCAGTGTACCGTTTTACGTGTTACCTTTTAGGTAGCTCTTTGGGTTAATTTTTCTCCCATCATTAAAGGTGATCGTTCAAAAAAAATTAACGTATGTTCAAATATGCATTCCGTGATATAAAAGTGTACCAACACAAAAAGGGCGGACGATAATTGTCTAGTATATTGTCGGTGTGTTAATAATTAAGGCAAGGGCGGAATGCACCCCGCACCTTGACACCCCTTGACACTGCGGGTGAGGTGAAACGCCGCCCACCGCCCCGCGGCTATTTCCATACGCCACTGCCAGGTGTTGAGATTTAACAGTAATTGACCAATTCGATTCCTTATAAAATTCTAGTAAGTGGATAAAAACAATTTTAAACGTTTCATAAAACTAATCATATCACGTTTCATCTGATTATTTATTATTTCAACATGTAAAAACTGCTAAACGACCTTCAATTACATTTTCTATCGCCCGAGCTTTTGTACGGATGAATTGTATAACGATAAATGGACTCATAGATTATTACCAAGATTGTATAAAATATATGTATCTGTGTGGCGACGGAGTAAGAATACAATTCACACGTCTGACCAGGTCCAATTCCCTTCCCGTAGGGGGCTCGATTACAACAGTGAGAGAGTCAAATACCGTGCCTTACTTAGATACTAAAGTCGTGTCATAAAGATTGGTGGTATGTAAAAATGCCAACGTTATCTTCAACAGCCAATATGATATTGGCAATGAAATCGGCCTACTAAGTTACTCTGACCAGACGATTTGACATAGGGTTTAATTTCAAGTCTACCTTCTCTTGACCTGAAGGAGCTAGATATGCATAGTGAATGATATTACTAAATAAATATATGTATAAACTCCCTGTCTTGTCCTTGGATGTCGTAAACGATTAAGAGATATAATACGCGTATAACCTCTATGCAAGAGAAGAAAAACTTGAAATAAAACTCTAATAAATAGATACCAACTTATCTATCCTGATGAATAAATTAATTAAATGTATTTTTAAATAGAATTATTTTATATTATTATAAGTAGAAACGTTGAACCCAAACTTAAATACACAATTCAATTTGCACCGCAAAATGAACAAGGGTACCTTATTAACATTTCAAAAGACCTGACGAGGACATGCTATTAACCGTTACGTATTGTACCTATGTACTTATCACTGAGTGCCATATACCTCTATAATTTTTCATTCCATCTAAATCCATCCACAGGTTTACCGGAAGAGATATTCTCACGCGATAGAACTGTTAATGATACATAATTTATAAGCAACACACCTCCTTTTTATTACATACTTTTATGTAACAAAACTTTTTAGTATTTAGTCAAATTTGAGATGAAGTTTTAGGAATTATTTTACCGTAATAATAATTTCTGAATGATTTCATATATCCATTTAGTTTTACAATTGTAGAATTTGATATAATTACCTTATCGATAGATAGGGGCAAATAGAGATATAATAGACTTACTTTTCAGCACGTTACTGTGCACCAAAGTGTCACTTAATAGCAGGACTACGGCATCATTCCGTTCTTATCCTTATTGCTTCAGATTTACACAATCTATACCCCTACGTCGTACATATTGCAAAAGTTATTATCAATAGTTTTAGGACCAGTCAACGGACTGACGTCAACTCTTTTTGGGAATATAATTTTTGATCAAACAGCATCAAGTGGAGACTGTCCCGGATGATGCAACGCTCTTAATCGTCGCTTACGACACTCATGAGTGATGTAAAACTCGCTACAAGATAGAACTTCATCTTTGCTTATTATAAATTTTTCAAAGACTAATAGCAAAGTTCGGTGTATCGTCGTCTCAACTCATACAC
Organism: Lymantria dispar; assembly: GCA_032191425.1. Lineage (NCBI taxonomy): Eukaryota > Metazoa > Arthropoda > Insecta > Lepidoptera > Erebidae > Lymantria > Lymantria dispar. The sequence continues at coordinate 11,704,545 of CM063455.1, forward strand.
ATCCTACTGCTGGGCTCGAGCCTCCTCCACAATAGGAGGATATTGACCTAGTCTAGTCCTAGGCTAGTCAAACAGGTTGGTATAGGGTTTTATTTCGAGTTTTCTTTCTCTTGCATAGATGTTATATTGGTATTATATAGTATCCCTTAGTCGTCTTTTACTACATCCACGGGTAAGATAGGGAGTGGTAAATATATTACATCCATCCACTTTTCTTTTTATCTCTAACATTAATTTACGCATAGTAATATATTCCTTAATGTTGTGCACGTCTGTAATTGATGTAAATACTAGTTTTAAACCACTGGAATGTTTTTAGTATATATTTGTGTTTATGTCGTAGATGAGCCTTATATAAATAAATAAATTACATCCTTATTTTGACCCTATATAGATATGTTTAAAATTGCTCTCTTCATAGTTAAAAGTCCGAGGTACGGGCCAAAACCTGCTTAATCAAACACTTTTGAAGACATAAACATATTTCTAGCTGTAGTTGTACAAAAACAATAATAAAATTAAGGTCAGAGGCATTAACAATAAATACGTATGTTACAGACATACATAGTACACAAACATAAGCTTACTTATCATGCATTTATGTATTACGAGTAGTAAAACCACAAACATTAACTACTTTTATTTTAATTGGTAACCATAAAAATTATTATTAATATTACTTTTTATTAGCATCCTTAACTGGACTTATTACGTCTAAAAGTTACGCAAATACCTCGAATTTGAAGCAGTATTCATTGTATTACTATTTTTATATAGACTTTATGTTACTTTGTTCCTGATATAATATTTATATTATAGCTACAGTGATGGCTAAATTTAAATTCCTCTTCTGTTGACATTTTAAGTCATTGTATTAATTAACTAAAAACCTCGGACAAAACAATGTTTTCTATAAATAAAACCTAGCTGGATCGATTTTTTGGCCTCGAAACCCACAGTGTGCTAATTTTCATGAAAATAGAGTGCCGAGATTCTGAGTATAATATATATATATATATATATATATATATATATATATAATATACGGTACTAGTGGTCTCCGAGACTACTAGTATCGTATATTCTTTGATGGCACGTCTCTTTAGTATGGTAGTTTACAGGATATAGATCACTCATATTCATCAGATGCATCAAGAATGTCCTCGAGGTAACACAGGATAAGCTTTTATTGAACTAGATTGATAAGACTAAATCACGTGTGTAACGTAACTAGGAAAAAGGATGACGTCAACAGCGCCATTCCCCTTCCTGGTCCGTATATTAACATGACATGAACATAATGATTTCTAATGTTTACGCGAGTATTGTAAATAAAACTATTTTTTTCGGATTTTACCGTGTTTTTATTTTAATTTTTTACTGCCCGTGCCCGACGTTACGAACATTTTACAGCTTGCATGGTCATGGGCAGCATGAGATGTCTCACGTCCAATAAGTCATTGTTATTACAGAAATGCATATGTACCCACTACAAAATTAATTATTAAACTTTGACCCACATTTTGATACTTTATTGGCAGTGCAAAAATATAATGATTGCATAAGAAAATATTATATTGTTTTTGGTTAGTAATTATTAAATATTAGATTTTACCCTCTCACAACGACGACCGCCCCCCGCACCGGGGCATCGCTCTCATGCAATCGGCCTTACTGCAGGTGACTGACTAGTCCCCGGTCCAGCCACCCACGGCTTTGGCTAAGGCGGCATCAGGCACAGGTAGGCACAAGGTGCTGGCGGCGGATAGTGTCGCCGTAGAGGAGTTCCTCTCGCGCACGATCCGTGGCCTCTTTTTGTGAGATAACTACATCACAGAAGACGGCGACCGCGTCCCAGTTTCTGACGATGTCTAGCATTTCCCTAGCGATGGACTGCAGCGTTAGGTTGGCACTGATGATTGAGACGAATTCACGGTGCTGCTCTGCCCACCTTCAGTGTATGCCGCGTCGTGTCTGTCGTTTGTCGCAATTGCAGTAGTGGCAGGACGGTATACTCTCTCTTTACGGCCTTGTGCAGGTGCTTGGCGAAGCACCCATGCCCCGTCATGGTGCATGTCTCCATAAATACGACAAATTCGAGTAATAATTTTATTGTCATACGCCAGTCTGCGCTGATCCAATTGTGACGATTTGCCAACAGACGTGGGTTTTAATTACACGTGTGGTATTCCTTTTTCTCTAGTATACAAATATTTATATGATCTATTAAAATTTACATCTATCCCTCAGTCTATTGACGTCAAATATTGAACGCAGGCTTTTGCAGGCAATGCCCCAATGGTGGTTGGCAGTTAATGATTAATAATAGTTTATTAATTTATTGACATAATAATTTCACGAAAATATATGGGAATCTATCGCTCCTACACTAGTTATAAACTGTGTGTGCTGTGTGGTAGCGGCTTCGAATACTACCAACCCTTGCTTTGCTCGTGGGTGTCGTAAAAGACGACTAAGAGCCCTAGATTGACCCGGACCAACTCCATCTGGTACCATTTGGGTCAACGATTACATTCCCAAGGAGGGTTGACGTCAGGCAGGCGGCCGGTCATAAAAGTCATTGCCGAAACTTTTTGCAATATGTCAAAACAGATGACATATTGCGTCGACCCCAAGTAATTGGGATAAGAGCAAGATGATGACTAGTTATAAACTGTGTTCCAGGATCCAGAAGCCAGAGGAGAGCGAGTTAAGTTGGCGATCGCAATAGATATTATAAGTTACCCAAAACAGCTGCTATCCAAGTAATCCTCCAGCGAAAAAGACTCCCACGGAAATGTAAGGGTTGCTGACATTTATAGTGAAACCATTATAGATTCATAATATATTAAATAGAATTTTCTTTTTACTGTAAACGTATGGAAAATAGATAAAAATTTTCCTATGAATATTGTCGATACGCGAGGGTCAAAAGAGCTTTGGAAACGGTTTAACACTTCAGATTTCGGAAGCACCTCTTACAAGTTAATAGTGTAGGATTATGGAAGTTGAGTGCTTTTGACTAAATAATAAGTTTCAAAAGGCCAGAAGTATACTATCAAAGACACGGTATTATTTAAAGAAGTTGGTTCGGAATATTGATTTTTCATAGTACATATTGATTTTAGTTTAATGACTGGCTGCCTACATTCACATCTCCTTCAGAATGTACTTACTAAGTGGAGGGCATCAGATGGGGGTAATACAGGTCTATGTAAAGTTCTTAGTCATCATTTACGATAACTGAAAGGATTGCTAGTATTCATTTTGTGGAGCGAGTCTATCCTAATGTGGTTGAGAAGATTGATGGCTGCTCTAACAGTGAACTCGTATTTGGGTGCCGACAATACCCCCTCTTTTGATTGAAGGTATCGTAAAAGACGACTAAATGGTATGATGTGCAGATAAGAACCCTACAAGAGAAGGAAAACTTGACATAAATGCCTATGCCAACAAGTCTAACCAGCACAATACACTATATCAATATCCCTCCTATTGTGGAGGAGACCCAGTCAGACTTGTGTGGGCTGAGATGATATGATATTTAGGCGTGCTATCCAGAAATGTAAGAAGACGACTAAGGGATGTAATACGCATATAACATCTATGCAAGAGAAGGAAAACTCGAACTAAAATACCAATCTGTCTGACCAGTGTCGCATAGTATGTTCAATTGCCCTCCTATAGTGAAGGAGCCTCGAGCCCGGGACTGGGACCGTGTATGCATGAGAAGGAAAACCCGATATATAACTCTATAGCAACATGTCAGACAAGTGTGGTATAGTCGTTCAGTTTTCCTCCCATTATGGAGGAGGCTGGAGCCCAACAGTGGGACATACATATATGAGTTATGTTCACTATTGTAAAACATCGATGTACCGATGTTATTTTATACGATGTTTTGACATTGATATTTTGCCTGCATAATTTAAAATGTATGGTACTTTTAGCAGAGCCTGCGTAACAGTTTAGGTACTCTGTTTCTAAATAACTAAAAGGAAAGGTCATTACATCACGCAAATATTAGTGTTTCATGTAAAAATATACTTGATTTAACCAAAAAAAGCTCATCGTATAGATTCCTACAAAATATCGAAGTTTCGACACATCGATGTATTCAGGGCGATGTCTTTTGTACATCGATGTTAGTTCTCAAACATCGATGTATCGATACATCGATGTTTTTGGTTTAAATATTTGCATCTCTAGTAGCGATAGCATAAAAATAAATCAACAGGACATTAGAAATTGTTATTAAGTTGGAATAAACAGAACTACAACAAATAAAGCGTTTCCTCAATGACGCGATACACTGTTATTGCTGTTGAACTATTGTAGTTCATGAGGCGATTAAAAGTAAACGATTTGTGAATAAAAGTTGGAAAAGTATTGCCTATTTTTACATGACAACGCTAAAAGTAAAATAGTTATTTCAATTTATATCTAACAAGCCTCTGCCAGCGGCTTCACTCGTGTTAACGGTAAATTTTCTCAGATGAAAGTCTATCCAAATTTTTTCAACGGATTAAGCTTAATAAAGGTAGTGATTGGGATGAGAGCGGGATGATAATGATACTCTTGAGTTCAGATCTCCTGCACAACAGAAGGACAATTGACTACTGTACCACGATTGTATAGGCATTTATGTCTAGTTTTACATCTCCCACGTAGATGTTATCTGCATAACTTACTCGTAGCTCTTTATCAACTTTTAAGATACGTGCAAGACAGTGATTGGTGAATTGTATTCATAACTAGTCACCGTACGGACATAGTAAAATAATATTATATACATGTGTACCTGAACATAGTATGAAAATATGTAATTAATAATATTACATGATGATATAATGAAATAAAGGTTTTAATAGAACCACGCTAGTGCCATTTTTGCATATACAGCCATAAATAGGCCGACAGGAATAGGTTCTCTCGTAGAAAATCGACGTTTAAAAGGTAGCAATTTTCTACTGCGCATTATTCAGAGAGCGAGAGAAACAGAAGTCCAAACCCCAGCTTTATATATTAGATTGCTTGATCATCTGCTACCAAAGACAATAAAATAATAAAAATTGTATGAACTAAATCTTTCTCTATCTGGCCATTTATTTCTTTTTTTGTTGTTTTTTTTTTGTTCACGCTGTATAAATACATTTACGCACTGTTCCCCGCCGGTGACAGACGGAGGAGTGTGTGGGACTTGCCGGCCACCGTGTGATCGGAATACCCACTAAAATCACAGCGGTCAATTTCGAGCTTTTACGGGGTGCCGGAGAGATCGTCTGATGACATTCAATCCCCGACACCCCAAGACATGGCCGTCTGGCCACGTCCTATCGTGATTCAAGACGGTGGAAGGAGTTGCGCATATTGGCGCCTCCTCTCCGCTCTCCCGGGTCGCCGCCGCCGTAACGAGCCTCCTTCCTTGAGATGACGGCTTCACAATTTGAGGCTATCGACAACCAGCACCTATCACTGTCGAGCATCTATGAGGTGATGGTCGGCAACGATAGGTCTATTCCAAATTCCATCGGTAGGACGTGGTGCTGGGGCCCCCAGGTTGGGCAAACTTCCAATGTATTCTCTATCTAGCCAAACAAAATATCTCACCTTACAGACTCTTTTGTTTATGCTATATGCATATATGTTTGTACTGTTAGTTCATTTAAAAATATAGGTCTACATTTATACATCTAAATTTGGATTAAAAATAAAAAATGACACAATCAGGCGGGCACAAAGAAAATGGAGGGCATAGCACCGCTATAGTAATTACTTGTACTTGACGGATAATGGCTAGGGGACAAAGACTTTTCGTTTTTAATTATCGTCGATATATTTTTTGTGTAAATTACATATTTCCTAAAAATGAAAGATAAGCTATGTAAATTTCTATTAAGGATAGAATTATTATTTTTGAATAAGTGTGGATCTGAGTGTTGGGCATTGATAAAGACGGGTGAGAAAAAGAGCGGTTAGATAAGACAAGAAATGGTATATATGGATATATATATATATATATATATATATATATATATATATATATATATATATATACGTATATGTATATATATAAATATATATTATACTAGGGCAAGTCATATGGACATATGATGAGGAGGGGGTGAAGGCATGTGACGAGGCGGGTTCTCGGTATGAATGATGGACGTAAGAAGCGTGAGAGGCCCAAAAATAGATGGATGGACTGTGTGAGGGTATGCGTTTGAAAAGAGTGAATGCATTTATGATATTTTTCTTATATACACTATTCTTAATTCATTTTTTTTTTAATTTATTTTCTATTTTTTAGTTGGATTTTCTTTAAAAGCGTATTTTTTAATTTTTTTTGAACTATTATTTATTTTTTTGCGTTTTATTTACTCTTAATGTATTATCGACGTATTTTCAGATTAAATGTGAAAAAGCTCATTCGTGAAAATAATTGACACTGAAGTTTTGAAGTATACACATATTTATTTTTTTTTTATTTATGAAACCCTTGGGGTTAAATGTGTGGTGATATTTTACGTCTGTTTCTATATGTATATCAAGTGTTATTTTTTTCGTCGTAAACGTTAAATAAGGTCTGTCCCTCGAGGCCTGTCTTACATTGGGGGCAACTGTAAATAATCCAGTAGTTGTACCATTAATTTCACTGTTGGGCAGCTGGCAATTGTTCTCTAGAGTATTCAACGCAATTGTAAGCAGACTATTTTGTTGGTTTTAACCTTTATTCCTTAGTGAATAGTAAAGAAACAAGATATATGGGTAACGTTTTACTTTTTTTATTGTATATGTTATTTGCAGTAGACGCACTAACGTAAGTCTTTCATGTGGTAACTAAGTAAAAATGCATTTCATTCCCTATGATGCTAATTGATCTAAAGAGAAGGAAAACTCGTAATAAAACACCATATCAATCCATCTGATCAGCCGTAAATAAGTCAATTGACTTGACTGCATATGTAGTGGTTAAGATAGCGACTTACAGCGCCAGTGTCAGGAGTTCGAATCCCACGCAGGACAACACTTAGTGCGATCTACAAATTATTATTCTGAACCTGGATGTAATTTATGTCCGTTAGTTATATGTTTGTAAAGTCCCCAATACAAGGATTATTTTCTTAGTGCGGGGTATTGTTTTTTATATATACAAAAAAGAAATTTCACTCTCATTGTGGAAGAGGCTCAAGCCCAGCAGTGGGGCGTATATCAGCGTATATAAGATAAGGATAATGAACACTAGTCTTCATTTCATGTATTATATTTCTAGTATTCTTATTTGCGTCTATCAGAAGACAGTTCTTCAAGAATAAATTTGAAATGTAATAATATGAATAAAACAAGCATAGAATCGTTGAATAAAAATTTAAGCTTGTCGCGTCGATGAGTATGATAACGACGTAAATACTAGTAAAAGGTGTATCAGTGTCACGCGAGGTGCTTCATGATGACCGACACGCGACCATACATAAATATACTTGTATCTATATATTAATACATGAAGCAAAAACTTTGTACTTACCACTTTTTACGAAAATTGCGATGATGAACAAGAATGAAATTTGGTACAGTTGAAGTATATAATAAGGAGAAGTGCATAAATGAAATTTCATATAATAATGAATTACAAATACATTAATTTCATTAAAAAAGGCATTACGCACACTACCATGCAATCGCTACACATACACACTCACACGCTTATACACTTTTGTTTACGGTTAAAATTTCTGGTCGAACTGATTGTCAAACAATCATAATTATGATGACATTTGCACTTATATATTACTTGTATATATACAAAAATAAAATTAAAAATTGTTTTAAATGAATTATGGTCGAATTTCGACCACTCGGCGACTAGTATTAGTAATTCTATAATAAATAAGTATAAAAGTAAATTTAAAAATACTTCAGCCAAACAAAGAGGTATAACAATTTTTACACTGTGGTGACGGAGTGATTCACCGCCCACTTTCTTGACCGTGGGTGTCGTAAAAGACGACTAAGGGATTATAATATGCATACAACATTTATGCAAGAGAAGGAAAACTCAAAAGAAAACCCTGTACCAACCCGTGTTACCAGCGTGGTATAGTAGGTCTATTTCCCTCCCACTGCGGAGGAGGCTCAAGCCCAACAGTGAGATGTATATGAGCTGCGATGATGGCGATGAAGACTTATTATTCTGACCGAGAAGGCTTCGGCTTGGTTAGTGTAAAAGAACTAAAATACACGCTTTTGTAGATAAACGAACTAAAAAGTGCAAATTAGAAAATGGGAATAGCGACATCTATCGTTAAGCCAAAACCTCAACCACGAATATAAAAAATCACTAATACTGCAAAGATAAATTGGACAAACTGTTTAAATTATTACATTGTCTTTGATCCTTGATAAATGTGCATAGTTTCAAATTAATCCGACGTCTAAAAGGGGGTGAAAATCACATTCAAAGATCATGTTATACACAAAACAAGTTACGAGTTATATAAACATGTTAATTAATTTAGGCTATATTCTATTAAAAATAATTGAGAATACAATAAAAATGGAAGTGTTATTACAAAAGTGTAACAATTTTGTTTTTTTTTTTAGAATAACTAATTAATTTATTTTGTTGCTGTGTGGTGTCAAACGAGCAAACAGCACTCCTGATAGTAAGTTATACTGCCGCTAATGGATCTATGCTAGGCCGCTGCCTACCGCGAAGAAAGTGAAGGGAGTATGAATGCGTGCAATGACCCACTATACGCAAACACCCTAGGAAAGTTGCGCTTCCCGCTCTCTTACTCACCAAACGAAGTGCAGTAACGAATTGCTAATGCTTAGCCGTCGATTTTCTGCCTCGATGAGGCGATCCGCCGCCGGCGACTGGGGCGGCGTAGGCGCGACTACCTGTGCCTCATGCCGCCCTAGCCGAGGCCGCGGGTGACGTGACCGGGGATTAGTCCGTCACCCGCCGAGAGGCCAACCGCGTGAGGAAAGACTGACGTCCTCCCCGAGGGGGGAACTTCGGTCGATGGGAGGGTATCCCACGTAGAGGGTATTCCGTCGGGCCGACCACTGATGACGAGTAACCCTGCTCCGGTGGTCGGCCCAACGATGAAGGCGACGTGGTTTTCGGGTGGGTTGCGGGTGTTGCGTGCTTACGCCCCTCTGTCGCCCCGGACGGAGTGGTGCGAGGAGCGCGCCGACCGCAGCCCGCCCCAAAAAAAAAACCGTCGATTTTCTGGGAGTGAGGTACTAACCCGGACGAATCGACCCGCGGCTGTAGATAAACGATTATCGACAGTATGGTCCTACCACTATAAAATATAAAATAGTTTGTGATTGCTATTATGATTCGAAAAATAAATCTAAATTACTCCGTCCTTTAAAAAAATATTTATATATAGTCATCTCAGCTTATATATATTTTCCTGTTGAACTCGAGCTTGTGTTATATACGTATTACATCGCTTAGCCGTCAATTATCACACCCAAGGACAAAATAATAAATTGTATTCTCGTCACCACACAGAAAACATATTTAAAAACATTCGTAACTCATAAAAGATATGAAAAGGTGATAGAGACAATAATGAATTTAATTTGTGTATATCGGTACCATTGTTAATAAGTTGGAAAAAGCAGTTTGTACGAACAATATCGCAAAAAAAACATTAACGAGTCTCAGTAAGCTTTGCAAGATCGCTTTAATTTAAAGTTTCTCTAAAACCACTTTGCTACGAAAGCTCAGACTAGTCGCTCACAAGAATAAATGTTTTTAGTTAGTACATTGAAAAAAATATCTTTTCATCTCAGTTTATTTACATCCTATTGTTAGGTTCGTGCCTGTGCCACCATTTTGTTTTTGGACAGATTACAGTCTGAACCCACGCCGTTCGTTCCGTTCCGGGTGACGAAAGGGCTGGTGTGCGACCCCCTTATAAACCACCCCATTTCCTTCCCTTCGATTTTGGACCTACCACTGGTACTAAGTTTCTTGACATCCGTGAACAACCCGGTGCGTTACCCTTTTCTAATACCATTCCTCCCCGACGTCCTCTCGCGCCAGCCCTTACGCGGTGAGCCTTCTACGGGTGACATACTACTACCTGGTCCAGGCACCCGTGACCTCAGCTAAGGAGGCATCAGGCGCAGGCACTTCCGGCTATGCTAACCCAGTCGTCTGCGACGGAACGGGTCGCCGTAGAGGAGGTTCTCCCGTGTAATATCCGCCGCCTCCTTCCGCCAGACTGCCTTACATAAGGCATCGACCGCGTCCCATTTCTTCCATCCTCCTAGCGAACATTTGGATCATATTATTAATATTCTGTGAATATTCACTACGTATAGTGACGCTGCTCAACCTTTGCACATTGAATCAGCAGTTCACACAGCTAATTGGCGGTCCATTTAAAATAGTGATTGACTTGTATTTTGTATATATAGGACACACATCCTTATACTTACTAATATTATAAATGCGAAAGTAAGTTTGTTTGTTACGCTTTCACGCTTAAGCCACAGATTTTAAAAGGTTATGTCACCAATGGAAAGCCATAATATCAGGGAGTAATAAAGGCTATATTTTATCCCGGTATTCCCAAGGAAACGGGCACTGCGCGGGTAAAGCGATTGAAACCGAAACGAAGCGAGGGCGGGTTATGGGAGCTTACCTCACTAGGGGGCATTCCGTCGGGCCGACCACTAACGACAAGTAACCCTGCTCCGGTGGTCCAACGACGAAGGCGACGTGGTGTTCGGGTGGGTTGCGGGTGTGCGTGCTTACGCCTCTCTGTCGCCCCGGACGGAGTGGTACGAGGAGTGCGACGACTGCGAACAACCGCAAAATAAAAAACAAGCGCGGGTGTGTTTAATAAGTCTGTAGTATTAAACTCTAACGTAAGGTAAATAAATTAGATTTACATTTTATATCCTTTTCTCATTTCCCCTCATTGTGACCTAGACATCTTTTATCATCTTCGATCAATCTCAGAATAGCAGAGATATATAAAACTAGCAATCCGCCCTCGCTTCGCTTCGATTATAGGTTATAGTCGTTTTACCCGCGTAGTTCCCGTTCCCGTGGGAATACCTAGATAAAATATAGCCTAGTTTACGCCCTGATATTATAGCTTTCCATTGGTGAAAGAATTTTTGAAATCGGTCCAGCCGTTTTGTAGATTACCCGGAACAAACAGACAGACAGACAGACAAAAATTTTTTAATTGCTATTTTAGGCATAGGTGTCGTGCAAATAACCGTGTGAGCATGGCAAAAGCCTATTATTTTGACATTACAAACAGACACTCCAATTTTATTTATTGGTATAGATGTAAACAGTCATATCGTCATCATTATCACAGCTCACATACGTCTCCCTGCTAAGCATGAGATTTTCCCACAACAGCAAGGCAATTGATCTTCATATACCATGCTGGTGAGACGGGTTGGTATTTTTTTTTTTTTTTTTTATGGGTGGGCTATGGTAAGCGCACGCGCGGTCCAGTCCGTCCGGGGCGATGAAAGGACGGCGCGCGGGCCCATAACCCACCCGCACCCACGTCACCTCGTTGTTGGGCCGACCACCGGAGCAGAGGTGACTTGTCGTCAGTGGTCGGCCTGACGGAACACCCTTTCGGGTAACCCCACCTCTCGACGTCTTGGGACGTCGGTCGCCGTCGCGCGGTCAGCCTCTCTGCGGGTGACGGACAATTTCCCGGTCCAATCACCCGCGGCCTCGGCTAGGGCGGCATTAGGCGCAGATACTCGCGCCTGCGCCGCCCGAGAGACGGGTTGGTATAGGATTTAATTTCGAGTTTGCCTTCGCGTGCATAGATGTTGTATTCAAATTCAAATCCTTTATTATGCACTAGCAACCCGCCCTCGCTTCGCTTCGGTTATAGGTTATAGTCGTTTTACCCGCGTAGTTCCCGTTCCCGTGGGAATACCGGGATAAAATATAGCCTAGTTTACGTCCTAATATTATAGCTTCCCATTGGTGAAAGAATTTTTGAAATCGGTCCAGCCGTTTTGAAGATTACCCGGAACAAACAGACAGACAGACAGACAAAAATTTTTTAATTGCTATTTTAGGCATAGGTGTCGTGCAAATAATCGTGTGAGCATGAAAAAAGCCTATTATTTTGACATTACAAACAGACACTCCAATTTTATTTATTGGTATAGATAAACCCCGCGGGGGCACTTACATATGGTCACTTTTTTACATTTTACCTTACATTACTACCGGATCGGAACGCGACCGCACTGAGAAGATCCGGCAAGAAACTCTAGGCTTGTCTTTTTTTTTATTCATTTACTATTTTTTTTAAATAAGATAATATACAACAACATGTCTTTTAATAGCTCCAGTGTGATGCCTTTCCAACCATCATACAATACAGTTATTAAATATAACGAAAAAGTACCATGGCTGGACCAAATCCCGCAAGCGGCACCCGATCACGAGTTAACCACTAGAGCAGTCATCACTCCCCTCAACCACAATGGAGGGAAGGGAGTGACCCGCTCCTCGTAGCTACCGCAAGCAGATCCTTCAGTGAGCATGACCAATACCATGGGCCACAAACATGAAACACAGATTAAATAACAAATTCGTTGGGAAAACACGCTACGCTTTACAATTATAGTAACAACAACAGAATAAACATGTATGTAACACCTTTTGAAATAATGAGAAAATGCCTGAATGAGGAGCTGCTCATAACCAGTCTGTATTATCATCAAGATAATCCGAGATTTTATAATAACCTTTTCTACAAAATCTACTCTTGATTGCTTTTTTGAACTTATTAACTGGCATATCTCGAATATTAATAGGAATTTGTTGTAGAAGCGTATACATTGCCCCATCTGTTAACTCGTTGAAGACGAGTACTATGTACAACTAATTTATCCATAAGCAAATTATAATCCTTTAGAGGTGTTTTACGACACCCACAGGCAAAATCGGGAGTGGTGAATTATATTCTTAGTCCGTCGCCATACAGGTAACTAAGCAATGTGAACATCCTTACTAATATTATAAATGCGAAAGAAAGTTTGTTTGTTACGCTTTTACGCTTAAACCACCGAACCGATTACAAAAATTCTTTCACCAATGGAGAGCTATAATATCGGGGAGTAACATAACTATATTTTATTCCGATATTCCCACGAGAACAGGCATTACGCGGGTAAGACGACTGAAACCATAACGAAGCGAGGGCTGGTCGCTAGTATAATATAAAGTCGAATTAAGAGAAGGAAAACTCGAAATGAAACCCAACACCAACATGTCTGACCAGCATGGTATAGTAGTTAAAATTTCCTCCAATTGTAGAGGAGGCCCGAGCCCAACAGTGGGACGTATGGGGGCTGCGATAACGATGATGAATATAAATGCAAAGCAAAGAAATCCTATACTAATTCAACTGACTAACCTGGTTAAATACCAGTTGCTATAGCGTTGTGCAGCAGACTTGTTCCCAATAATCAAAGAAGAATATACAATACTCGAAACAAATAATAGAATTACTCTTTATTCAAGCTAATTAATATTAGCTCGTAATGAAGAATTCACTACAGACGCTGTGATATCTTTAATTAATCCTGGTCATTATTTTAACTGTCAAGAGCAAAAGCGTTTTACTACTCTAATTGCTTTGTTAATATTGTAAATAAACAGGGCTAGTTTTTATTTAACTTATTATAGTTATTAAGAACTAATTACTAATTAAAGCACAAACAGTTTCATCCAATCTTTTAGTGAAATAAAATAGACAGTTTAAATACTTTAAAAAACAAGTCGAACTAAAAGGTGCGCTGCAGAAAATAGGGAGAGCATCAATCGAGTCACGCTAAAATCTCAGCCACAGATATTAAAAATACTCTAATCCTGTAAGGTCAATAGGTCAATTTGACTGCACAGATAGCGTAGTTGTTAAGATATCGACCTACCGTGCCCAGTGTCGTGGATTATAATTCCACGCAGGACAATACTTTGTGCGATCCACAAATTGTTCTTCTGTATCTGGATGTAATTTATGTCCGTTAATTATATGTTTGTGAAGAATACAAGGATTATTTTCCTAGTGCAGGACGTTGTCTTTTCTTCTTCTTCTTCTTCTTGAGTAATGGCAATAAGCTACAATTATGAGCCATTGGTGCCAGTGTCGAGTTATTATATATATTCTTCACGTCTTCAGTCTTCGTATTTTAGTTTTAGTCGTTACCATTGATTACGCTCTGACAACTAATCCATGGTTCATCTGGGAATTTTGAATGAATATAAAAATGTACGCAATTCACTATTATATCCTACTCACTATATTTCAACATTTTGTCCGCATTATATTACATAAAATATCAGCAAAGTTATTTAATATAACACAGTAAAATATTAAAATAATGAAAAAAATATAAAAGCACTACGTGTTATTTAAACAAAAATGAAATATTACATTATTGCATTGTCACTGGTCCTGTGTCCTAACTATGTAAATATTCGAATTAATTCAAGGACTCAAGTATTTTCTTACATAATCTGTTACATACAAACTAAGCCTTTCTTTACTTATATTAAGCGAAGAAAGGCTATAATAATCTCCGTAGATTAAATAAGCTTTCCATGTGGTGACGGATTAGGAATACAATTCACCACTCGACTTTCTTGGCCGTAGAAGTCGTAAAAGACGACTAAGGGATATAATATGCATGTAAGATTTGTGCAAAAGAAAAAAAATCCCGAAATGAAACCCTATACCAAACCAACATGTCTGACCAGCACGGTATAGTAGGTCAAATTCCCTCCCATTGTGGCGGAGGCCCGTGCCCAACAGTGTGACATGTGTGGGCTGCAATGATTTATATAAGCACATCTTCATACAATTATACCTAATAACAATTGAACCGTCTGCTAAGCATGACGGTTATAGCGTTACGTATACATAACAGTGAGCGTCGATAGATTAATGATTAGATGAAGGTTGCAATCATCATCATCACAGCTCATATATGTTGCGCTTGCTTTACGGCCTGGTCACGACTTTGGTCTTAGCGGCGAGCAGCGCGGCGTGCCGAGCGACGCACGCTGGTAAAGCCCCATACAAAGCCGTCTCAAAACCGTTTCATATGAAAGTCGTTGTAATGGAATAAAATTTATAAATTAATATATAATACATATATAAATAATTAATACAAACGCGATATAATCCGTAAAAGTAGTTTTATTTACAATTTTTTTTTTCAAGTTTGGTCTGCCATTTTTTGCCAACTTTATTTTGTATTTTTTTCTTATTTAATTCATGTATTTTTAATTTTATTTTTTTATATAATTTATAAACAGATTTTTTTAAATCAAAGCTGTTTCATTTAAACTTTAAATATTCAAATATATGTGTGCAAAATTACAGCTCATTTAGTATTGAAACAACTGAGATACAGAGTTTTGAGACGAAACATACGCGTCCCACTGTGCGGCGCTCTGCACTTAGCTGCCGCTCACAGCGGCAAGGTCGTGAACGGGCCGTTACAATGGGAGCGATATTGACCCTCTATATTTGTGTGTGAATTGTATTCTGAATCCGTCACCACACGGAACATAATTTTAAACTTTATAATAATGAATTTCATAATACTGGGTAAAATAAAGTTATAGAGTACATTTAGTAACTTTGTTTAAGCAACTGCGTGTACATATTAGCACTGAATAGGTAGTTAAACGTCATGAAAGTGGCAACACGAGTCAGTAAAGTTATACTACATTCATCCATGACAATACATGAACTATGGTAAAGTAGACAAACATAATTGTATACTTTCTATGTGTTTTTGTGAACTGTTTTCGTTCTGCACTTTATAAATGAATTAGCAGTTCATATTGCTGCAACCGAAAAGGTAATTGCGAAAGAAATTAGACTATTATTTAGAATTTTGGAATGGAGGTTGTCTATTTCGTATTCTAATTTGTGAATATTATAAAAAGATGTAATTATATATTATAAATAAAGCATTTTTTACGGATTTTATTGTGTTTGTATTTGATTCTTGATTGCCCGAGGTTTCAAACACTTTTCAGCAGTCATAGGCAGTCTGCCCTTTTTTATTTAGACTAAGAGATATAATACCCATATAACATCTATGCAAGAGAAGCAAAACTCGAAACAAAACTCTATATCAATCTAAGATAAGGTCCATTTCTCTCTTATTATG
Source organism: Lymantria dispar (assembly GCA_032191425.1). Classification (NCBI taxonomy): domain Eukaryota; kingdom Metazoa; phylum Arthropoda; class Insecta; order Lepidoptera; family Erebidae; genus Lymantria; species Lymantria dispar. The sequence continues at coordinate 11,720,751 of CM063455.1, forward strand.
GAGGAGGCTCGAGCCTAGCAGAGGGACGTATATGAGCCGAAATTAATGAAATGAAATTATGAAAATCATAATTTAAATGCATCGATATGCTCGTATAAATACATTTAGTATTTGCAATTCTATTCCAAAGTCTGACCAGGGAGGTCGGTGACCGGTAGGTCAATTTTCCTCTCAGTATGGAGAAGGCCTGAGCCCAAAAGTGGCAGTTATATAAGCTGAAATGATTTGAAATCCAAGGTGCTCATCAAATATATTTTATGCAAATAACAATATATTTAAGTTTTAATCAAACAAATTATTTAATGTCTTTTGTCTGATCTTTGCCTAGTCTCTGAGATAATGTGAGAGTAAAACGTGCATCTTTCTTTATGCTTCGTTACGTGGATTGCATCACCCTGCAAAGAAGCTTTTAACAATAATGACTATTCCTAATACACCTCTCAAGAATGAAGATTATTATTACCTGCTATATTAGTATTACCTGCCCTATGAACCATCGTTGTAGTAGAATATGACTAAATCATGATCATAGCACGAATAAACGATGCGACTATCACGCGGTCGCGGGATGAGAAAAAGAAGGAACACGAATTCGCAAGAAACGCGTAAATCGTTATTGGCGCAATCCTTTAAAGTAATTCAGTAATTAAATTATAGTCTTATATAATAAAGAATGTTATATTTATTGGATGCTTAATCAAATAATGAGTTTGTTATCGAGTTGCTTGAAAATATCTTCAAAAAAACAAGAAAATTTGCGAAAAATTCACCCGTCTTGCAGAAATTTTCCAACTCGGGGTATTATTATAGTCTCAGCATTTTTATTCATACTCATATTGATTACACATAACAAGTTAATATTTTATATTTTCACTGAAATATTATCTACCTTTACTGAAAAGATCGCTAAAACATTACGCGTCGATGAAAGAAAAATAGTGATTCGGGGTGTAAAAATATTACAATATTAAATAGATTGAAATAAAAAATATTCAATACGCATCATAAAATGGAGCGAAATCTCTCCATAATTGAAATAAATGCAATTTATTCATCCTATCCTACTACTATTATAAAGGCGAAAGTTTGTAAGTATGGATGTATGTATGGATGTTTGTTACTCTTTCACGTAAAAACTACTGAATGGATTTGAATGAAACTTTACCACAATATAGCTTATACATCAGAATAACACATAGGCTACAATTTTTGATTTATGCTGTTATTACAATTTATGCTGAAGGAAAAAGATCGTTAAATGTAGTTTATAGGAGCATACTGCAGTAGCTACCTATAGGCCTATGATTAGGGCTCTGCAGTGCTTAGTTACCGTATTTCTTACTTATTACTAGACTAGACGGGACGAACCTGAAGTCCACGCGAACGAAGTCGCGGGCAAAAGCTAGTATAAAATATTTTCTGAGGAAAATATTTCGCTCGCTTCGTTCACAATTACTTATTATGCTACAAAATTGGCTCTCCCGTATAAACCGATTGTTGGGTCAAAGGCGCTCGCTGAATATTGTTCGATAACTTTGATAAACCATATTTTATAAATAAAAAAAATTTAGTTTTTAAAATAAATTATTAATACGATCCGTTCGTGTCATTTTCGATTAAAATTATCTCTTAAGTTTATTCTATAGACAAAGACCTAAACTTTAGTCATAGGCTAATGATGAGAAGGAAATTTGGATCTCAGCAATAGCCATTCTATTCTAGATGAAGCTAAAAGTCACGCGAGAAAACCTTTTATGAATACCGTATATGGGATTATAGAGGACTACGGGTGCTAACCCCCATCAACCTGCTAAAATCCCACTATGTTTCTTCTATTTTATCATCATCATCATTTAGCCTATCGCCGTTCACTCTTGCAGGTAAGGCCTCCTTCATATTTCGCGTTCTTGTGCCGCTTGCATCCATCCATACCCAGCAACATTCACCAGGTTGTCGATTCATCTAGTGAGGGTGTGTCCTACACTGCGCCCTCTGATACTATTATCTATTTATTAATATATTAGGACGAATACTTGCCCACATATGTATATAAAAGTTTTCGTCGTCTCAGCTTATACATATCCTACCGCTGACCTCAAGCCTCCTTCCTAACAGGAAGAAAATTGACCTATTATACCATGCTGGTCAGACATGTTGGTATAGGGCTTTATTTCGTGTTTGCTTCTCTTACACAGATCTTATAAGCATATTTTATCTCTTAGTCGCCTTTTACGTCATCCACGGGCAAGATAGGGAGTGGTAAATTGTATTCTTACTCTGTCAAAGACAAAAATAAATGTTTTAAATATACATATATATATATATTTAATGTAAAAAGAACTTTACGTAATAGCTAAACTGATGTTGTGACGTTAATATTTATATCATCCGGAAATCTGCCGATGTCGATAAAATATGTGGCGGAACAAATGTTCAAGTTGACTGGAAGAAAATATATAATATTCTTACTATGTGTTATGATATTTTGCATGTTTTCGTTTATATTTTGTATAATATTTATTATTTAAACACGTTATTTATAAACAGATTTTGTTTTTATTGTCGGATAGGGTAAATAGAGCTGTTGGGTTTTAAATTAAATATTAAAGAAAACTATGTTAAATCAATTTATACGTTGTTTTTATTGTCGGATAGGGTAAATAATGCTATTGGATTTTAAGTTAAATAGTACAGAAAATTATATTGAATAAAAACCATTTTTTTTTAAATTAATATCCGTTATTTGATTCCCAAAGGAAAGGTTAATTAGATGTAATAAACTAAAATGTCGTAACATTAACTTTTTAATTCGACGTAAGAGGTAATTGCTGTTAAGAGAACTTGACCACAAAAATATCATAAATTGGTAATATTTATTAATAAAATCAATAACACCTATTTTTATACAATCCTAGGATTTGAATTCCCCACAGTACTAGTCAACGATCCAATCACATAGATTTTACCCTTTCTTACCCGTAGGTACTACGGGATTATAATACGCAGAAATTTATGAAAAAGAATCAAAATTTGGAATAATAATCTATACCAACCGTCTGACCAACGTGTTTTAGTAGATCTATTTCCCTCTCATTGTGAAGGCGGCTCGAGCCCAACAGTGGGACGTATAAGAGCCGAAATGATGATGACGATACACATTAACTAACATTTTTTTTATTATACCTGACAGTACAATATTACAATAATTTACAATTAATGAGTATTGTTTATGAACCATAATTTACTTTTCTTAATAATAATAATTTATTCTTCTTCTTTTTCTGTATGATGACGGAGTAAGAATACAATTCCTCATTCCCTATCTTGCCCGTGGATGTCGTAAAAGACGACTAAAGGATATAATATGCACATAACATCCGTGATAGATAAGGAAAACTCGAAATGAAACCCTGTACCAACATGTCTGACCAGCATGGTATAGTAGGACAAATTCTCTCCCACTGCGGAGGAGGCCCGAGCCCAACAGTGAGATGTGCGTGGGCTGCGATGATGATGATTCTTCTTCTTTCTTTTTCGCAGAGGTAATTCACTCATTTTGGCAAATGTAAACTTTCACTAAACTAGTTGCTGTAATGACCAAGAACATCTCACTACTTACAAACAGGTGGAATATAGAGTTAAACACCTTTTTATGAGCTGTGATGGTGATAATATTTTGGAGATATTAAACAGTAAGCTACTATAAATACATAATAAGGCTTTGTAATAAAATGTTCAATCTATATCTTTGCTTAAGCTATGTAACAAACTAAGAACAAGTTCCCGTCAGTCAAATATTGATCTGAAGAATATTACAAGTCTCCTTGTGAGTAGAAATAGGCCCTATGAATGATGAAAGTGTTTAGTTCGAGGTAGGGCTCCCATTAAACTAATGAAGCGGCTTTTATCTTCATGGTTTTTATTTATGGTATTGATAGTGGGGCTTGGCTACAAATGAGACTCAATTTCCGGTGTACACTTTTATAGAATAACTGCACAAGTAGTGTAGTGGTCTTAGTGGTATAGAGAATAGAGTGTTATGAATTCAAGTCTCAAGTAGGATTGGTTTAGCAAGTTATAAGTATGTAGTTTATGTAAAACATGTTTGTAATTTCCGTGTGGTGACGGACTAAGATTGGTTAAATAACGCTTTTGGATCTTAAATTAAATAGTAAACAAAAGTAGGTTGAATAAAAAGCATCCTTTAATACCCGATAAAAACCTTTATTATCCGTGTGGTGACGGAATAAGAATATAAATTGACCCCCTCTGTCTTGCCTGTGGGTATCGCAAAAGATAACTCAAGAATATAATACGCATTTAACATGTTTGTGTTTAAAGAGCTTTATTTCTCATACAAACTTATAGTTCACTTATAATGAGATACAATACTAATACTATGTACAATATAATTCACAATTCCGCCACCGGTTCATTTCTGAAATTACATGCTTTTATGCATACATGTTTTTATATATTCTTTTAATGTTTTCTTGTACATATACATATCATCATAGTCTTTGATTCTGTTAGGCAATTTGTTGTACAGCTGTGCTCCCTCGAATAGTAACGTCCTCACACCATAGTTAATTCGCGGGTGAACATCTATGCAAGAGAAAGAAAACTCAAAGTAAAACCCTATACTAACTCGTCTGATTAGCATGGTAGGTCGATTTACCTCCCTTTGTGGAGAAGGCTCAAACCCAACAGCGGGACGTATATGAGGTGTTATTATGAATGACAAGTATGTAAAATTAATTCAGCGCTGTTTCTCCTGCAGTTAAAAAAAACAACTTATGAATGTTTGCTGGTTGAAAAAAATAAGAACTAATGGTTTTTCATATAGCACTACAAGAAGGAAAGCTTGAGTAATCACTGCGCCTACTCGTCTGACTAGCGAGACTTAATTACTAGGCTAATTTCTCTTTAGCCCAGTCATATTAGGTAAAAAAGGGGTCAACCTCGGAATGAAAGATAATAAGCTGTGAATTGGTATAAACTTTTTTTTTGTCGTTCTAAATGTTGTCTCAAAAGTCACAAGTGCTATCGTGTCCGCGTCTTAAGATATTGAAGCTCAAAGGTCGTAAAAATCGGTTTTTCGTGAATATCTCGCTTTCTATTGCTTAAATGAGATTTGCACCTATTATAAAAGTTGTACTTCCGTGTGGTGACGGAGTAAGAATACAATTCACCACCCCCTATCTTACCCGTGGGTGATCGTACGAGACGACTAAGGGAGATAAAACGCATATAATATCTATGCGAGAGAAGGCAAACTCGAAATAAAACCCTATACCAACACGTCTGACCAGCGTGGTATAGTAGGTCAATTACCCTTCCATTATGGAGGAGGCCCGAGCCCAACAGTGGGACGTATATGGGCTGAAATGATGATGATGATGATGATAAAAGTTGTAGAGTATAAAATTCTCTACAACTTTTGTTTGAACTTTTTTTTCATACGATCAACCGTTTTTGCGGTACACCGCAAAGAGTGCGCCGCGTACAGGCATATATGGCCTAATGCAAGGTCAAGCGTGAGTTACGGTTATCAGTAAACTGTTAATATCACAACAAAACAAGCCAGAGATGATGCTGATGTTCTCATCATCGAGACAGCTATTGCATTATCAGAACATCAAAAGACTGCCGTCATCATAGGAGAAGATATTGATTTGCTCGTTATTTTAATTGGGCGTACTCGATCACATCAACAGGAATTTTTCTTTAAAAAAGTTGGCAAAGGCAATGTTAACACACAAATATACTCTTCTAAAAGTTTTGACCAATATCCTCGTACTAAAAAACACATTCTATTTTTACACGCATTTAGTGGCTGTGACATGACTTCTGCGGTATTTAAAAAAAGAAAAAGAAACTGTTACTAGTGCATTGGAGAAAATTCCCAATTTGGATAAACAGGTGGAAGTATTCCAACAAGAAAACTTCCCCGTACAAACATTATTTGAAAATGGAGTGCGTATCTTGTTGGCATTATATAATGCTCCAAAATCTGAGGACAACATTGATCATTGCCGCTACACGCAATTCATCAAATTAATTAAACTAAATAAACCTGTACAATTGTCTACACTTCCACCAACAAGCGTAGCAGCTCATCAACATATTAATCGTGTCTACTACCAGATTCAAACGTGGTTAGGAAAGGACTTAGACCCTCAAGAATAGGGCTGGATGCTTGAAAATGAAATCCTGGAGATAATAAGAACGTTATTGCCTGCAGCACCAGCCGAACTACTAAATATAATATTTTGCAATTGTAAAAATGGTTGTGGTACCCGCTGTGGATGGAGAAAATCAGATCTACTATGTTCTTTAGTTTGTGACCAGTGCAATGGACAAGCTTGTCTCAACACTTCACTATATCCAAGTAATCCCGATGAAGAAAGCGCATACGATCCTGAAATTCTGGAAGGTCTGACAATGAATTGAACATTTTCGAGCGACGACAAGAAGAAGACGACGAAGAATAAGAAGAAGATAACTAGCTTGCATTTACAATTTTATTATAATTAAAATCAACAAAAATCCTTTTAATATTTGATCTCACATTTCAATAAATGTATAATATGCTATATTTAATGATAAATAAATATATGTATAAAATATATTCCCTTACCGTCTTTTTAACTTAAAATATAATTAAAATATATAATCCAAAATTAATAATATACTATAGTTAAATATAAATAATTAATAATTAGTACATAAATAATGGGCATTGTTTAATAATTATAATTTTTAGTAAATAATTAACTTTATACAACGTACTGATAACCGTAATTCACGCTTGACCTTACATTAGTCCATATATGACTGTACGCGGCGCACTCTTCGCGGTCTACCGCAAAAACGGTTGATCGTATGAAAAAAAAGTTCAAACAAAAGTTGTAAAGAATCTTATACTCTACAACTTTTATAATAGGTGCAAATCTCATTTAAGCAATAGACAGCGAGATATTCGCGAAAAACCAATTTTTATGACCTTTGACCTTCAATATCTTAAGAGGCGGACACGATAACATTTGTGACTTTTGAGACAACATTTAGAACGACAAAACAAAGGTTTATACCAATTTACAACTTATTATCTTTCATTCCGAGGTGAAACCCTTAATATGACTGGGTTACTTCAGTTATAGAAGTCCGTATTTAACAGTGGCACTTATATTGGCTGAAAATGTGATATGATCATTCCAAAATGATATATCATACCATCGCTTTATTCATACCGAAGTTCTAACTTTTGAGTGTATATCATTATTAGTATATATGTGTCCATGCGAGCAATGAGTTTAAAGTGCATAAAAAACGTCCGCGGAGAAAAGGTACCAACATGTTAGAACTACCCCCCTGTAATAATTATTATGGTGAAAGAAATAGACAATATACCAAACATATTTAATAACTTGCCTCCATCGTTGTCAAATACGAGTAGTTCCAATACTAAAAGAGTAGTTAAAAACAAGATAAATACATTTTTATTGCAAACGTTTAGTGGTAATATTAAAATGTAATTGCAAGTGGTGGTTAGCCACAAGCTTGTAATGGATTTTATAGTATTTTATAATACAATTTATAGTTTGTTGTGTTGCATTAAATTTCAATTTGTGAAGGTTATATATAGCCTCTGATTTTCAAATCCAGGAATAAAATATCTGCAAGACTTTGTGCTTACATGAATCACAGTGCAAATAAATATGGTATGTACCCTGTGCATGTTTTGTATATGATAAATAGTAAGTTGTTGTTATTCACAGGTAATCGGATGAATTGTCAGTGTATATTATTATAATTATAGTTTATTTAATTTTAATTTAATTTTAGTAATATTAATATCATAATGGCACAGTAATGTCATAATATTATGAAAAAGTTCTGCTAAAACCCAGGGAGCTTCATCTGCCAACAAACTGTAATACAGTTTGGCAAAAGTAACTAATTAATTGTAAAGATATACATTTTTCCTTTAATAAATTTATTTCTATTCTATTCTATGTGATGTCGGAATAAGAATACAATTCATCGTCCCATTTCTTGCCCATTGGTGACGTAAAAGACTACTAAGGAATTTACTATGCATATAACATCCATGTAATGCAAGAGAATGAAATATCGTAACACTCTATACCAAAACCTCTGGCCAGCGTGGTATAGTAGGTCAATGATGATGATGATGATGTTTAAGCGACATCAGTCCAATTGATTTGAAGGCAATTGGGATTATAGAGAGTTTATATACCACTTTTCCGTACAATTGACTACTACATGTCTTGCCAATGGCTTATCGTAAAACACGATTAAGGGATGTGATATACAGATAAGAACTATACAAGAGAAGGAAAACCCGAAATAATCCCTATACCAACATGTCTATCGTGGAGGAGCCTCGAGTCTAACAGTGGGACGTATATAAGCTGTTATGATGATATTATGCTAAATGAAAATATACCACACAATAATTTTATATTTTCCTATATATATTCTGAGAGTTCATCGCTCGCAAACGTAATCCCCGTTTAATGGTCATCCGCTAGCAAATCCTTTATTGACAAATTGTTATTGTTATTTTAGCCATTTTTATATTCCATCTGGAAAGTTAAAACATATAACTGCCCATAAGGCCATTGTATTTAAATGATTAGTATCTACGTTTGTGGAAATATTTGACTAGGAAATATCTTTTTACAGCCTAAATATATACCACAATGAGGCACGAAACGCTACCTTAGTTCTGCAATGTAGCGGCTACGAATATCTGTATATTATATACATATTATATCCCTTAGACGTCTTGTACGAAACCTACGGTTAAGGGCAGGGTTGGTGAATTATATTCTCACTCCGTCACCACACAGCATAATACAATAAAGTATATTTTTTCCTTGTCCATTTTTGATCTCCAGAATTTTTTTTGGCGGACTATGGTCTGTACGCTCGCTGTACGTTTCGTCCGGAGTAAGAAAATGATTTACCGTATTTCCTCCTCCTGGTCATTGGGTCGCCCACTGACATCGAGTCCTTGACGTCCATGGCCAGCCTGGCGAGTTACCCTTTTGGATACCGGGTCGAGCATCGTTATAGCGGGATTGGCAGCATCAGATCAGTACTGATAATTACGACGATTTCATGGCACTACCCCGCCTACTTGGAATGTGTGCCTGCCCTTGAGTATGTGCTGCGCCGTATCCTCGTCGCAATCGCAGTAATAGCAGGACGGTACGCTCTTCCACCTTATGACTTTGTGCAGGTACTTGGAAAAGCAACCGTGCCCCGACAATACCTGCACCATTCGGAAGGAAAGAACCCTGTGCCACTGATACAACTACACCATCAGATCAGATAGAAGGCCTCGACGGTCCAAACACCGTACCGAAGCCTCTAGCTCTAGAAGCTCTCCAGCCAGACTGCCCAACGGCCAATGACGTTTTGGCGTCACTTTACCGTGAGGGCTGTGTCGCTCCCCACCCGCGTCACCGACACCCGTCGGTAAAGCCCGGCAAGCGTTTCCTCCTCCAGGCCCCACGGGGGAGTTCCAGCCAATAGATACGCAGCCACCGTCGCATGATAACACTGAGCGCTATGTCCCTCTATTTGAGTTTTCCATCGACCTGGGCCAATTCCATATGTTGGTATTTAGTCAACAATTACAATCCCAAGGAAAGTTGATGTCAAACAGAAGTCGGTCATAGAAATGTTCCAAAACTTTTTCAATATGAACTATGAAACAAGAATACATAGTCGATCTTAATTAGAATAAGATCAGGCAAGTGATAATGATGAATAACACGTTGGTAACAAGGCGTTGTGTAAATCATGAATAGAATTAATATTTACCGATTTTATCGCGTTTGTATTTGATTTTTGATGGCCGCGTTCCGATCCGGTGTCAGTATATTTAGATTTTTTATCATTTAAATTAATGAATTGCCATAATATAATAATAACTACAAATGTGATAGGTATATAGTAATTACTGACCGAAAACAGTATAATTTTTTTTTCATATCATTTTCTATTACAATCATTTTCTTTTTGTACTGGTAATAAATTTGTATTAAAATGTGTGTCAAAATTTAATAACTAATTTCTGTAGCGGATAGATATAAATCTCTGTAATAACGATGACTTGTTGGACGTGAGATATCTTAGTCTACCCGTGACCGTGAACGCTGAAATTGTTCGAAACCTCGGGCAATCAAAAATTAATTATTAACGAGATAAAAGCCGTAAAAATTATTTTATTTCTAATGTGTAATACTCGGGTAAACATCAGAAATCATTAAGACTGGAGTTTTTAAACAGAGTATTCAAACTCGAATATTATATAGAGACCTAATAATTAATAATAACATACTATGAGTATACTAGCTTGGCAGTAAACAATCACATATATTAGGCCTGTATACACACTATAAATGTTTAATCAACCTTTTTCTCTGAAAGAAAATAGAGTCCCACACAGAGTATTACCAAAGTTGTAATAAGATCCCGAGTGATACTTACATTATTTTTACGAGCAAGACATAATATGTTATTATACTAACAAGGATGAGAATCCGGTGACTTAGCAATATATTAATTAAGTGGAAACTTATTCCTTAAGGATTATATAGTATGAATCATAATTAATATCAAATTAATTTGAACTGTTCAGTTTTGCAAACAATTATAGAACTCTAACACTTAGGGGAGTAGAATTCGATTTTAAGATTTAACAAAATTAAGTGCACTGTCTTCAGTAAGCCTTTACTCCAATTTAAATAGATCGGTCACCACTCTATCTTATTTCTCTAATAGAAGAGTAAGAGAAGCAAATAATACTGTATAGAGTACGGCCTAATTTTTAGAACCAGCCTATCTGAGATCAACCCTTTTTTTTTATGGGTGGGCTATAGTAAGCGCACACGCGGTCCATTCCGTCCGGGGTGACGCAAGAACGGCGCGCGGGTCCAAAAGCCACACGTACCCACGTCGCCTTCGTCGTTGGGCCGACCACCAGTGCCGAGTTCCTTGTCCTCAGTGGTCGGCCCGACGGAATCTGAGATCAACCCTAGAGAATGTAATCGTTGCCTATAAGGCACTAGTTGGAATCAGCATCACCATCATTTCAGCTTATAATCATCCCATTGTTAGGCTCGAGCTTCCTTCGCAATAGGAGAGAAGTCGACCTACTATATCACGCTGTTCAGACAGGTTGGTATAGGGTTTTATGTCAAGTTTCCTTCTCCTGCATAGATTTAATATGCGTAAGCCCTTAGTCATCTTGTACGACACCCACGGGCAAGAGACGAGTTAATGAACTGTATTCTTTATCCGTCACCACACGGAAGATATAAGGAATTAGCATAGATATAGGTTATATTAAAACTTTCAGTATTATTATAAATAAAAAAAATCGGCCAAGTGCGAGTCGGACTCGCGCACGAAGGGTTCCGTACCATTGACTAGATAAACAAGTTTGTTGCATGGGAGGGGGGCCCCTTAAATATTTTATTTTTAGCTATTGTTATTATAGCAGCAATACATCATCTGTGAAAATTTCAACTGTCTAGCTATCACCGTTCTTGAGATACAGCCTGGTGACAGACGGACGGACGGACGGACAGCGAAGTCTCAGTAATAGGGTCCCATTTTTACCCTTTGGGTACGAAACCCTAAAAATTAACTGACAATTACATGACTAATTTCAAATGGTGTCTGTAACAATATGCGATAAGACCATCTAGTCAATCGTGTCAATCATCATCATCAGAGCTCATATGTATCCCACCGCTGGGTTCAAGCCTCCTCTGTAATGGGAGGGATAAACAAAATAAGGGTTTTATTTCTAGTTTTTTTTACATAGTAGTTATATGCGCATTATATCTCTTAGCCGTCTTTTACAATACCCACGAGCAGGATATGGGGTGTTAAATTGTATTCTCACTCCATCATACAAATTACCAATGCTTAAATATTTTTTCTTATTTACCTTAAATATTTTTTTCGTAAAAGCCGACTAAGGGATATAATATGCATATAATATCTATGCAAGAGAAGGAAAACTCGAAACAAAACCCTATACCAACACATCTGACCAGCGTGGTATAGTAGGTCAATTTCCCTCCCATAGCTGAGGAGATCCGAGCCCAACGGTAGGATATGTATAGGCTGAAATGATGAATGATGATGAAAATATTTTTTATTTCCATTAATATTTGCTGATGTGCAGGGTAAGTAGACAGGGGCAAGAGTTTGCTGTATTGTATTTATTGTACATGAAAAATCCAATAATGCTATTATTGTATTTTTCACGCAATTTTAATTATATGTCTCCCATATAGATTACCAGTCCTACGAGAAAAAGATTACTTAACCGATCTTATGAGATTTTCCAGCTTAAACCGACTTCACTTTATTCTACTTACAAAATTTTGTTACTTTGTAAAAAAACCCCTAACTTAGTCTAGATTTAATAGTTAATTTATTTAATTAGATGAAACACAACAGTAGTTTATTAATGTTTTTTTTTTTTAAGCGCATAACAAGACTGTTTTGCCTCTAATGATGGTTTTTTTAAAAACCTGGCAACAAAAACGTGGATAAATGAAACGTTGAATTTGTGAAATAAAAATATTATAAACATTTTCTTCATCATCTTCATGTACTTGCCATTTTTGGGCTCGAATCTCCCCCCACAATAAAATGGAAATTGACCTATTTACTATACCACGCTGATCAAATAGTTTGAAATGGGGTTTCATTTCAAGTTTTCTTTGTCTGGGATAGATATTACCTGCACATTATATCCCTTAGTCTTCTTTATCTATGGCAACATAGGCGGTGAAGAATTGTATTCTTATTGTCACCACAAGAAAAATATAAGGATTTTATAGTGGTTTAATTTTGTTTTGCTACATGGTTCGTTCAAATTATATCTGTGATACTTCATTAGTCAAACACTTACTGTCAACAGTTCATTACTATATGGTAATATCATATGAAGAAGCTGTCTATGAAATCAGAATCGTTTTTCGTGCGATGACGGAGTAAAAATACAATTCACCACCCTCTTACCATTGGGTGTCGTAAAAGACGACTAAGGGATATAAAATATACTTAACATTTATGCCAGAGAAGGCAAGCTCGAAATCAAACTCTGTATCAACCAGTCTGACCAGCTTAGTATGGTAGCTCAATTTCCCTATCGTTGGAGTGGAAGCTCGATGCCAGTTATGGGACGTATATAAGCTTTCAGGATGAGGAAAACAAAATAATAATTATTAGATAAAATAATTAGCATAGCCTAACCTCAACAATAGATTACCATTCAATTCGAAATCGGTGTTGGTCCCGGAGTAAATCTAAGGTAGAATTTGTATTAATCTCTCTCAATAATTAACCATATGGGTAGGAAGTTAGTGGTTGGGGCGGATATATTATTTATCAATTGTGTGTTGGCCACACCCGCAACCGGATGACAAGTTTGATTTCTATTGGAGGTATTTATTAAATTCTGCCTCTAAAGAGACTTACACCTACATAAAACGAGTTTTTAATAAAACTATTTTATGGATTTCATCGTTTTTGTATTAGATTTTTGATTGCCCGACGTTCCGAACACTTTACAGCGTTCATGATCACGGACGGACTATGTACAAATTTATTGCCAGTACAAGAACAGTACAGTACCAAATGTGGATCAAAATTTAATAACTAATTTCTGCAGCGGGTATATATTAATCTCTGTAATAATGATTACTTGTAGGACGTGAGACATTTTAGTCCGCCCGTGAGTATGAACGCTGTAAATTCTTCGAAACGTTAGGCAATCAAAAATCAAATACAAACGCGATAAAATCCGTAAAGTAGTTTTATTTAAAACCTATACCAACATGCCTGACCAGTATGGTAGATAGGTATGGTAGGTGGTATAGTAGGTCAAATTCCCTCCCACAGTGGAGGAGGCCCGAGCCCAACAGTGGGACGTATGTAGGCTGCGATGATGAATTATTGTTTTTACTCGGTTACCAAACGGAACTACCAATATGTAACCATAACTAATACAAAAACACATGAAAATCATATCTAAATTCCAACCAGTATTCGTCACATAAAAAGTATTTGTTTTCTGAGCGTGAATGTTAAACACAGAGAAGGTAGTCGGCTTGTCATCTCACTAATTAGACAGCGACCCTTGAGGAAAGGGTTGTCGCACTAAGAGAAAGTTTCTTTGCGAGACTATTCAATTTACTTGAGCATAGAAAAAAAATACAAAGCAACAAAAAGCTGATGAGTAGTAGGTCTAGTTGGCTTATTCGTTTACTTATTATTTATCATTCATTTCAGTTTCTATACTTTCCACTATTGAGCTTGAGCTTCTTCCACAATAGAAGGGAAATTTTACTTAAAAAAACTTTATTTTATTTAATTTTACTTAAAATTTATACATATTAGATTTTATAGATATTAATCTATAACGGCAAAACACTCACTCACTGGGATCGATTACGTCGAATCGGGTTTCGAGCATATCTGATGCTTATCATTAAGAGGCAAATTGACCGACTATATCATGCTGGTCAGACGTGTTGGTATAGGATTTAATTTCAAGTTTCCCTTCTATTGCATAGATGTTATATGTATACTTAATCCCTTAGTCGACACCCACAGGCAAGATATAGGATGGTGAATTGTATTCTTAACCCATTATCACAGGGAAGTTACTACTCTTACTTTACTAATAATACTTTTCAATTTTACATTAATATGTTATATTATTAAATTAATTGATCATAGAAATAAAGGTAAAAATAAATAATGCTGTATGATAGCTACAAATACTACTAAACCTCACGTTGATCGTGGGTGTCGTACAAGATGACCGAGAACTTTATATTGACCGGAACCAATTCTATCCGATATCGTCTGGTCAACGATTACATTCACAAGGACGGTTAACGTCAGGCAGCCGCTTATTAAACTATTACCAATAAGTTTTTCAATATGTACTTTAAAAGAAAAGTACAATTGGAGTCGCCCCAAGTAATTGGGACAAAGGTATGAGGATGATAATAAAAATAAAGTTAGCAAAAAGACGATCAGAGAGATCAAAGACAATTAATTCTAAATGGATTCTGGTACAAATAATTTTATCCCTAACACTGACAATCGTCATCGTAATTATCTAAGCTCATGTATATGGCACTGCTAGGCTCTAGTCTCCTCCATAATAGAAGGTAAATTAATACGCCACCTTGGTTAGACAGAATCTAAAGGCGCGGGCGTGAAGAATTTTTTTGAAGTTATACTCCTTTTAGTGTGTCCGGGTAAAATGATGAAAGTAATTTTTTAAATAAAACAATAAAACATCATCACGAAAAGTTGACACCCTTTTTTTTGGGTGGGTTACGATCGGCGCGCTTCTTGCACCACTCCGTCCGGGGCGACAGAGGGGCGTAAGCACACCGTACACCCGTGACACGTCGCCTTCCTCGTTGAGCCGACCACCGGAGCAGAGTGACTTGACGTCAGTGGTAAAAAAAAAAAATCGACACCCTTTTTTTTTTTTTGTGGGTGGGCCGCGGTCGGCGCGCCTCCGCACCACTCCGTCCGGGGCGACAGAGGGGCTTAAGCACGCAACTCCCGTGACCCACCCAAAAACCACGTCACCTTCGTCGTTGGGCCGACCACTGGAGCAGCGTTAACTTGTCGTCAGTGGTCGGCCCGACGGAATACCCCCTATTGGGGTACCCTCCCATCGACCGACGTCCCCCCCTCGGAAAGGACGTCGGTCTTTCCTCACGCGGTCGGCCTCTCAGCGGGTGACGGACTAATCCCCGGTCACGTCACCCGCGGCCTCGGCTAGGGTGGCATGAGGCGCAGATAGTTGCGCCTGCGCCGCCCCAGTTCCCGGTGGCGGATCTCCTCATCGAGGCTGCGCTCCTTGCGCAGGCGATCCGCCGCCTCTTTCCGCGAGATCACCGTCTCGCAGAAGGCTGCGACCGCGTCCCAATTCCCGACGCTGTCGACCATCGCCCTAGCGATAGCCGGCAGCGTCAGGTCCGTACCGATGATTGCGACGAGTTCACAGCACTGCACTGCCCAAGCCGCGCAGGCCTCGAGCGTATGGCGCGCCGTGTCCTCGTCGCAATCGCAGTGGTGGCAGGATGGTGTACTCTCCCTCCTAACGACCTTGTGCAGGTATTTGGCGAAGCACCCATGCCCCGTCTAAACCTGCACCAGTCGGAAGGAGAGCACCCCGTGCCGCCTTTCCAACCACTGCATCAGCACCGGCCGGAAGGCCTCCACGGTTCGCACCCCAAACCGAGGCCTCTCCAGCCGGACTGCCCAACGGGCAGACCCCTCCACCAGCCCATGGTCCCTCCAGCCATCCTGGCTATATGGACCGAATCACGGGAGATGCACGCCGTACTTGCGTGTGCTCTTTCGGGCGTGCACTTTCTTGACTCCCTACAAATTGTCTGCCCGAACCCTCTCCCCTTTCTGGGGCGGCTTATGTTGCGTGGGTGTCGCTATTGCGACGAACGACACGATGATAGCGACTGCGTCATCGACTCTGTCCTTTCTCCACCAGCTCGAGCCCGCTCCTGAAAAGTGTGCGAAAAGTCTCTCAACCGTCGAAAGTTGGCCTCGTAGTTAACAAGCTCGCAGTAGTGTATGGGTCCAGGATTGATCCGTTGAATCCCGTCCAACATCTTCATACGTATTTCATCATACAAGGGGCATCGCCACAATACATGATCCAGACATTCATCCTCTTCCCCGCAGTAACACAGGCTACTCTGGCACAGCTTCATTTCATACAGTCTCCTTTTAAAACAGCCATGACCTGTCAAAATTCGAAAGAAAGGATAAGGAAGAATCGATGGAGTTCCCTACCTTTCTCCTCACCAGCCCATCTTCGCTGCCACTCAGCAACGAGCTCCTCCGAAATTTGGCTTCTCTCTGTCTTAGGGCAGTCCGCCTCAGGTAGTACGGTGATTACCACCGCAGCCGTCTTCGGCGACTTGAGGCCCCTACGCGACCTTTTCCCTTTTCCGCCGGCTCCCACCTGAGGAGCGGCGACCACAGCGGTACTCTTGGCCGCCGCTCTCCGCTTTTAGCCGCGTGCCTTCCTGCTACGCTCAGCCACCTGCCAGCCCTGTTCGAGCCTGGCAGCAGCGCTGAGCGCAGCAGGCGCAGTCGCGGGTTCGCCGGCTGGTGCCTGCGGTGCAGTCGCTGGCGCCGGCCGCGGCCCGGCCTTGGCGGGAGCCGGCACCTTGCCGGCCTTCTTGGCCCCCTTGGGTCCCGCCGCGGCCGCAGCGTAGCTCACCCCGCGGTCACCCTGACAGGGCAGCGGGGTGGGAGCCGACGCTTGCGGCCGCCTCGTCTTGTCCGCGGCGAGCGGCGGTCGGAGGGGCGGCTCAGGCGGGAGCCTGGCCGCTACGGCCTCGATACGCGCATCCATCATTAGCCCTACTCGGGCTAGGATGACGCGTATCGCCGACTCCGACACGCCATGCACCTCGTCGGGCGGCGGCTCCTCCCCCTTCCGAGGTCTCCCGCGGCCACGAGCCGGCGGAGGGACCACGACGAGGGGAGGCAGCGGCGAAGCTGCGACGGGCGCAGACGATGGGCCCGCCCTCACTGGCGCGACCCGTTTCGGCGGCGGGGCCGGCGCCGGTGGCACAGCCGGCACCAGGCGCTCGAATTGAGACCGCAGGTCAGCCACGTCCTTGGCCAACCCGCGGTTCTCTCTCCGCGCCGCCGAAAGTTCCGTCTCCAGCCTGCGGTTTCGCTCCCGCAAGCCGGAGACCTCCTCGCTTAGGCGGGCGTTTGCAGCCTGAAGGGCCGCCACCTCGCCTCCCTGGTCAGCCCGACCCGGCGTCGCCGGTCTGGCCCCCACCGCACCTCCCCGACGCCTGCGTCCCCGGCGCGCGGTCGCAACCTTGGCGGGAGGCCTGATGGTATCGCTCCCTCCCGGGCCTCCTCCCTTCCCATCCTAGGACTTAGAGCCGCCGTTAGAGCGCCCCCCCTATCAATCATCTCCCTATCGGCATTCCTACCCGCAACACCTACCTCCCTATCCACCATCCCGGACGACCCACCAACCATCATCCCGGACGGCCCTGCTGCATGCTCACCATTCCTCTCCTTATCCTCCCCTCCATCTCCCTTCTTCTGGCCGGCCCGCGGCCTTTCGTCGTCAGACGGCTCTGCGGTCTCACCGCCCTCGTCCGTCGACATCCTCGACGCGGCCGTACGACGGCCGACGGCCCAACGGCACTGTCGTCCTCATCCGTCGACAGGTCGTACGCCACGTCGGTCTCCGACGTCGGCCCTGCGACTTTGCTGCCGCCCTCGCTCTGTGACGGCTCTGCGGTAAATCCGCCCTCATCACTCGACAGCTCTGTTTGGCTGCCACTCCTCCTCGCCTCCTTAGACGGTCCTGCGACATTGCCGGCCTCGTCCTGGGACACACTCTTATTGCCGTTCTCCTTCCGCGACGGCCCTGCGGTGCTACCATCCTCATGCGACGGCTCTGCGGCCACTGTGCCGCCCTCGTCGCTGGGAGCGCTGGTCGCGCGGGATTCCGCGGCCTCCTGCGCCTCCCGTTCTTTTTTGAGCCGGTTCGCGCGCCGTTTAGCACGCTCGCTGGCTGGAGTTATTGGTGGCCTCCTACGCCTTTTTTTTTTTTTTTGGGAGCCTCATGTTTCGCCGGAGTCACGGCTGGAGCAGAGATTGCCCCCCACCCATACGATTGGGAGCTGACTGTGCCGGAACTTGGGCGCGACTCCTCGTCGCGCGCAAGCATCGGCACAGCAAGGGACTCCCCGGCCTGGCCGGGACCCTCTGGTGAAGTCTTTACTGTATTGACCTCTGCCATCGTGTTTTTTTTTTCCTCCTTGACTACCACTCTAACGACTGGACGCTTTTTTTTTTCGCGCGCGCTTCTTAACCCACCAGCCATACATCTCCTCGCCGAGTAGCCAAACTTGAGATTGGGGTAATTTTTTATAGGGGTTTTCTTCCCCGCAGTCCGCAGACCCCGGTCCTGACCCCCCTACTCAGGATTACGGTTTGGGCCTTCCGGGTCTGGCCGCTCGCGAGCGACCGACCCGTCACGCCCCCGGGCCGTGACGCAACCGTCCCTGGTGACGGAGTGCCATGAGACACATCCGCCCCATTGGCCCCGGGCCAAATCCGCCGTGCGCTCTGCCTTCAGAGTCGGCACGCGGAGACCCCCCCTCCCGCCGGAATCTTGGCCGTCCAAATGGACGTTTCCAGGGTGCACCACGTGGAGGTGCCCCAGCCTCGCACCCCAAAAAGAAATCGACACCCTGAAGTTACATTAAGCTAGTCAACATGTTTTACGATACACGCGCACGTCGTCATTAATGACAACTAGACAACGTGTCATAATAAAATGTTCAATGTATTAAATACATTCCGTGTGGTGACGGAGTAAGAATACTATTCACCATCCCTTTTCTTGCCCATGGATGTCGTAAAGGACAACAAAGGGATTATTGCAGATGACATCTATGCAAGAGAAGAAAAACTCGATATAAAACCCTATACCAACCCGTCTAACCGGCGTGGTATAGGAAGGTCAATTTCCCGCCTATTGTATAGGAGGCTCGAGCCCAACAGTGGGATGTATATGAGCTGTGATGATGATGATGTATTAAATACCTTTTTTTTCTATTATTAGTGTCGTTTTCTACAAGCCTAGGATAACGTAACTAATAAAATTTTTAGAAAGATTTTTATCGTGTTATGTCAAAGAAATATAGCTTCTTAGGTGCGTATATAACTCAACACCTTAGAATAATAACGTATAGAAGGATAGTGTCAATACTTTGAACTTTCGAAATTTGAATCTAAAAATACTAATGGCGCGTAGACGATTACACACGTACACACGCACACCACTATACAAATTATGAAATCAAATTTTGTTTTTATTAACATAAATCGTGGAAATTCTTTTAAAAGTAATGTTGAAAACCTTTTTAAGTTTTTCAAATGTGTTGTGACACAATTTGAATGCACAAACCGTCATAATTACCTTTTTATTTTTTACGAGTTGCGTACGTTCATACAGTACAATGACTTGTATATTACGGGACTGTTCCGGCGTAAGCTCCATTAGGCTCCAATTGAAATGCCTCACTTTTTGTGCGTGAACTTACCTTCTATATGTTATTATTCTAAGCTCAACACTCATTTATTCATAAGTGTTTCTTACATGTCATTATTTGATATAGATGATCACATTTTAACAATACATATTATATTGTTAATTGAAAAGAAAATAAATAAATAAACGATGTCAAGGAATAATTATAAAAAACGTAAGCAATATTCGCGTTGTATCGGAATGTCGTTGTATCGTATCGTAATAATATCGTATCGTACATCAAAACACATACACTTTTTTTACTCAGTTTGCCATGTGAAGATATTGGCACACCAATATATTGCATTAAATTTAGTTGACCTTTAAAAACAATAAAAGAGCTAAGTCAAAAAATACTCCTAGTTGGATTTTGTTTGAAATACATTTTTAACCTATTTATTAGATACACAGTATCTAGCGTCCCAGATAAGTCAGACAAACAGTCGATTTACCTACTTATCTATCCTACAGATATTACTGAGTAAAACCTATCTGAATCAAACATTTTATGAAAAACAGGTCGAGGCTTCTTCTACTAAAACGACAACAAAGAAAATTCGAGTGATGTCATATTATATAATCATATATGTAGTAATATATACCACATACATGCCGTATGTAATATGACGACAATGGAAGGAAAATTAATCTACCACACCACGCTGGCCAGGCGGGTTAGTATTTTTTTTTATGGGTGGGCTATGGTAAGCGCGCACGCGGTCCATTCCGTCCGGGACGACGAAAGGACGGCGCGCGAATCCATAACCCACCCGTACCCACATCGCTTTGGTCATTAGGCCGACCACCGGAGTAGGGTGACTTGTCGTCAGTGGTCGGAGGCGGGTTAGTATAGGGTTTTATTTCGAGTTGTCCTTCTCTTACATATACATTATATGCATATTATATGCCTTATCTACGTAAATATTACTGAAGAATTGGTTTTTTGAATATGCTAGAAAAACTCAGAAACTATCCTTTTGATTTGGAAGTACTTATTGGCTATATTTATCGAGAAAGGTTAGCCTATAACAAAATGCGATGACCTATAAGAATAGAACAGTCATCATGATGTTATTACCCTTGAAACGTGACAAAATAAAACGTCGACATTGACACCTATAATAAAGTGACTGTGGGGCCGCTCGTAGAGTATAAAATGCTCCCAAGTACATCATGATGGCATTCACCATTCGAATTTTGTCGCTAATTATAATACAAATTGTAAAAAAACTACTTTTACGGATTTTATCGCGTTTGTATTTGATTTATGATTGCCCGACGTTTCGAACACTTTACAGCATTCATGGTCACGGGGGGAAAAGCCCGTTTTGCATAGAACTTGGCACTCATTTAGACCTCCATTCTTTTTGTGGCAAAGCCCACAGCCAAGCATAATTTTTGTATTGAACTTGACTCTCCTTTTTCACATTTATGTTTTTGGTGGGTTATCATTACTTTTTGTAAAGAAAACTAACTAAATCGATATTCGTAAGCGATGCCTATGTTTATGTGTTGCTCGGGAGTGCTTTTATGTAGATTCACTTCTGTTCTGTGTATAATTATGAGGTGCCGCGCGCCGCCGACGACACACCGTTGGCCGGTTGTTTAGCGCGTATTACAAGTTTTTTGTATGAAGGCACCACTTATTTTTTGACTTAACTGTATTTTTATATTTCTGATATGTAGCAAACATAATAATACATATATCGGAATAGTTTCAAATACCTGCTTGCAACGTTGTAACGGTTACAACGCTACAATTTAAAAAAAGAAATTTGTATGCGGACCTCCCTATTTTTTAATTTTTTTATTTTAGATTTTTTCCTACGCTTACACACAATTACCGAGCTGAGTTCCAAATTTCATCCTTCTAGGTCATCTGGAAGGAGGTTAGATTTAGGTACTATATGTCAGTCAGTCAGTCAGTGCTAATATTTACGACTTTTTGACCTTCATATCTTTATAACCTTTTGAGATAGCTTCATGAAATTTGGGCTTCTAGATGTTCTTATGGATATAATTAAACACATGTAGTTTTATGTGTTTACGTTAAAGAGGTTTTGAGTTATAGAAGGGTCAAAAGTGGCACCAAATGGTTCGTGTAATATTACACTCGGCGCTGGCTAGCCAGTTCCTTTGCTTGAACTTGGCTTGACACGCTACCGCGTGTCTAGATATCATTATATAACACAAATTCCACTCAGTTTCCGTACGTCCCACTGCTGGTCTCGAGCCTCCTCCACAACAGGAGAGAAATTCATGTACTATATACCATGCTAGTTAGATGGATTAGTATAAGATTTATTTCTAGTTTTCCTTCTGTTGCATAAATAGTGTTTGTATATATCTTACTTATCTTTTACAACACCCACTGGCGAGAAAGAGAGATAGTGAATTATATTCTTATTCTGTCACCACACGAAGTCCTTACTAACATAAATGCGAAAGTAAGTTTGTTTAGTTGTTCATTTGTTACGCTTTCACGCTTAAACGACTCAACCGATTTCAAAAATTCTTTCACCAATCGAAAGCTATAATATCAGGAAGTAACATAGGCTATATTTAATCCCGGTATTTCCACGGGAACGGGAACTACGCAGGTAAGGCGACTGAAACCGAAGCCAAGCGAGGGTGGGTTGCTCGTATATAATATACTATCAACCCGCCGTCAAGCCGTGGATCTATAACCCATCTATTTCTTGGGTCGCTACTTTCTCTATCGATGTCTTAGTGTTAGTTGTTACGCGAGATGTGGTAGGCGGACTAAATAACTAATATCGTTCTACAGCATGTTTACGACTGTGCATTTTGCCGAAGTAAATAAATAGCAACTGCACCAATAAAAATATCTCAAGACTCGAAGATGAAATAAATAGTCTTATCTGGTCCGTCCGAAGTAACTGATGTGACGTCGCGCAGTCTCATAACCTGCCTTATACGTACCTCTCTTACGCTATGTGGATGGACCACTAATGCCCGTACTTATCAAAAAGACTATGATGCAATCACATCAACTTCATTAGCCCCATCTATACCAATA
The DNA here is from genome assembly GCA_032191425.1 of Lymantria dispar. Taxonomy (NCBI): domain Eukaryota; kingdom Metazoa; phylum Arthropoda; class Insecta; order Lepidoptera; family Erebidae; genus Lymantria; species Lymantria dispar. The sequence goes on from CM063455.1 coordinate 11,743,979, forward strand.
AATAAAATTGGACTGTCTGTTTGTAATGTCAAAATAATAGGCTTTTTTCATGCTCACGCGGTTATTTGCACTATACATATGCCTAAAATACACTTTATATTTTTTTTGTCTGTCTGTTTGTTCTGGGTAATCTTCAAAACGGCTGGACCGATTTCAAAAATTCTTTCACCAATGGAAAACTATAATATCAGGGCGTAAACTGGGCTATATTTTATCGCGGTATTCACACGGGAACAGGAACTATTTAGGAAATACGACTTAAATCGAAGCGAAGGGAGAGCGGGTTGCTAGTCATAAATATTTCAGCTCACATACATCACATTGCTGGATATGAGTCTCCTGCACAATAGGAGAGAAATTGATCTTGATCTTGACTGCACAGATGGCGTAGTGGTTAAGATAGCGACCTACAGCGCCAGTGTCGGGGGTTCGAATCCCACGCGGGACAACACTTTGTGCGATCCACAAATTTTCGGTTATAGGTTATAGTCGTTTTAACCGCGTAGTTCCCGTTCCCGTGGGAATACCGGGATAAAATATAGTCTAGTTTACGCCCTGACATTATAGCTTTCCAGTGCTCGCGTAAATATTAGATATCATTCTCTTTTTATATATAGGTAAGGAAACTACATAAAAGTGTGTTTGTGTACTTTTGTACGCACGTAATAATTTATACCTACTTCTTTAAGGTAACAAGATAAAAAAGAAAAATTCTAAAATTTTATCCTTCGCGTTATCCTACGTTTGTAGAAAAAACGACACTAATAATCACCATTAACGCATTATCTAGTTGACATTTGTGACGGTATGCGCGCTTCGTAAAAAATAATGACTAGCTAACTTCAGGGTGTCGGCTTTGTGCCTGATGCTGCCCTAGCAGAAGCTGCGAGCGACCGGACCGGGGATTTAGTCCGGCACCCGCGGAGAGGTTAACCTCGCGACGGCGATCGGCCTCCCGCGGGGACGTCGATGGTAGAGGGTACGCCCTCGGGGTATTCCATCGGGTCGACCACTGAAGTCAAGGAACTGGGCACCGGTGGTCGGTCCAACGACGAAGGCGACATGCTATATGGGTGGGTCACGGAGCTGTGCGCCGCCCCTCTGTCGCCCCGGACGGAGCCGGGAACCGTAGCCCACCCGAAAAAATTTACTATCTTCATTTTTCCCTAACGCGCTAAAAGAAGTACAGCGTCAAATATAAATTCTAACATATCCTCGCCCTAATTAATTATATAAGGCAACATTTTAACAACATAATATCGCTATATGAAATTTAACGTTAGTGAAGTAACACGTACCGTATATTAATTCGGAAGTTAAAGTTCAGCGATGAGTCGCGAATGAGTTCCGTATTATATCCACTCTGTTTGATTAAATCTTAAGTGAAATATTTAAACATGATTAATTACTCGTTGAATATGAAGTTGACTGATTAATTTGGATAAAATACATCAATCAATTCCTTCCTAACTGAATGTAGTGGCAAATTGCTTGTCATTTTTATATGGACATCAATATTTTTTCTTGTATTTGAAATTTAATTAAAGTAAGAATATTCACCCCCTCTTTTGCCCGTGGTTGTTGTAAAAGATGACTAAGGGATACAATACGCATATAACATCTATGCAAGAGTAAGAAAACTCAAAATAAGAACCCAGTATCAACCCGTCGGAATAGCGTGGTATAGTAAGGTCATATTCTCTCTCATAATAGAGAAGGCCCGAGCCTAACAGTGGGACGTCTATGGGCTGAGATGATGATGAAGGATTAAACATATGTCTTTCATCATCCACTAGCAGATGCAGACCTCACGTTCGTAGAATGCCACATAACTTTGACTGTAGTTGGTAGTGTTATTGCCATAACCGCTACGCTTATAATTATCAAAGATCCACAAGTATTATATTTGAAGGCCCAAATTAAAATCTTCTTGAACACAGAAGAGAAACGATATTAAAGTTAAAAGAAATAAATACGAGTATAATTGTAATTTTTATTCCATAATGCAGGGTATTGTGACTACTAACCGAATCTAACCTAATCTAACCATTTTCGCGGGTGACTGGACCAGGGAGATAGTCTGTCACCCGCCGAGAGGCCGACTACGCGACAACGACCGACGTCCCCGAACAGCGAGGGGACGTTGGTCGAGGAGAGGGTACTCCTCAAAGAGTATTCCATCGGGCCAACCACTGACGACAAATCACCCTGCACCGGTGGTCGGCCCAACGACGAAGGCGACGTGTCGTGGGTGGGTTGCGGGGCCGCGCTCCGCCCCTCTGTCGCATCGAACGGAACTGGGCGACGGTTATGCTGACCATAGCCCACCCAAAAAAAAGAAATATCTAACCATTTTAATTTTATAAACTAATAGTTTCTATATTTATTGTATTGCTGTGTGGTGGCGGTTACGAATACGCAACCCGTACATTATCTGTGTAAATCATAAAGACAACTAAAAGTTTTACATTGACCTGAGCCGACCCCAAATGATGCCGTCTGGTTGGCAATTACATTCCTAAAATGTGTTGATGACCGGCTGATCATCAAAATAATGCCAAAACCTTTACAATAAGTACGTACGGATCCCAATCTTACGGACGGATTGGAGTCACAGGAGCGGTGCGCGATGGAGAGACTTTGGGTCACTCTGTGTACTCTACCGACTCTTTCACGGGGAGTGCTCCGAGGAACTGTTTGACTTGGTACCACCGTCACCATTTTACGAACGTACCACTCAACATCGTAGCAGGGTTCATCCATTTCATCCAAAATTATGTAAGACACTTCCGATATAAAATTGAATATTTTTTTCATTACTGAAAAGTGGGGGTAATTTTTAATCTTACTTATTTTGTAATAGATTCATAAGCTAGCTGTAAAATTAAAAAAATATGATTATATGGATATTCAATAATGTATTTCAATTAACACATAATTTGTTTCGCTGTTGATTTCAAATATTTGGACTCCGACTCCTTTGGATACAAATTGTCAGATGTACAGAAAAGGACATAAAGTAACTTCCACCCAAAAAAAAACTTCCTGTACCCACGGGATAAGAATACAACTTTAAGGCTTCATTCGTTGTAACAGCTCGGCTAACATCCATAATTAAATTGCGTCCATATAACGTTCTGTCGGAGTACTTTAATCTACAGAAAATACCCTCTGAAGATTTTCTTTAGTTATTTAGATTGTTTACGAAGGGCACAAAAATAAATTTAAGTAGTCTCAGTAGCATAACAACTCCAGTCTACTAGAGTACAGAAAAAGATAAAGAATTATCCCAAAATAAAATCTAATATTCTGAAAAAAAAACATCTGCAAACCGAAGCCGTGGTCAAACAGTAATTTTCTATAAAATTTCCCACCAAGTATGATTTGTGAAAGTACTCTAAAGTACACTCTAGTTTTTTAGGTAAACGCCATCAATTCGTTGGCTTCAAAACAATACCGCAAAAAGAGTTCGAACAGTTCTTAGATGAAATGATTGACGAGCGCAGGGCATGAGGTAAAGTAGAGGGAGAGGGGTCAAGAATATCAGATTACAACTCTTGTTGATATGTTACGGGTTAAATGGACATCGCTACACTTTTTATATACGATTTTTATAACAAATAACGCTGTAAGAATATAAAAAAAAAAATACAATTAAGCTCTCTTGGAATTTAAAATTTATGTTATTTACGAATATATATATATATATATATATATATATATATATATATATATATAGTATTAAACGATATTGGTATGCTGATGTCGGCTATGAATATTATCAATTATCGTAAAAGAGGACTAAGAAATATACATACATCGACTAGGGCCAAACCTATAATTTTTTTTTTTATTGCAACCAGTGGCAAACGAGCAAACAGTACACCTGATGGTAAGTGTTGCTGCCGCTCATGGACCTTTACAAGGCCGCTGCCTACCGCGAAGAAAGTGAAGGGAGTGTGAATGAGTGCATTGAGGCTCGGTGATACCAAAGGCACTACCATAACCCTCCAGATGCAAACACCCTCAGAAAGTTGGGCTTCCGGCTCTCTCGCTCACCGAACGAAGCGCAGTAACAAATTGATACTACTCAGACGTCGATTTTCTGCTCAGTGTGGTACTACCCCGGACGGACCAGCCCGCGGCTGTAGATAGATAACTGGCGACAGTGTGGTCCTACCACTAGGAGATGATGTCGTCTGGTCAACAATCACATCCCCAAGGTTAGCATCAGGCGGTCAGTCATAAAATATTGCCAAAGTTTTCACAATATATACTACAAGAGAAGAGTATATATTGAGTCGCCCCAAGTAATTGGAATAAAAGCATCATGACGATGATGATTTTGGGGTGAAAATCAGAAATTAAAAAAAAAATGTATTCATTTTAAATTGATTTCTATCTCCTAAAGATAAGCTTTTTTGGAAGGCTATGGTGCGGTCGTACGCCGTCCATCCCACCTGGAGTGACGAGAATGCGGCGCGCGACTTTAATACTCGCCATATTCCGTTCTCTTCGTCATTAGGCCGACCACTGGTACCGAATCCTTGAATTCCGTTGTCAGTCCAGCAGGCAAGAATGACACCAACCTATACATACATGATTCTGGCGTAACAAAATCAAGTTAAAATGAACTAAAATCTATAAAAATTGTTTAATTTTAAATAAACACATATCTTGTGATTAAAAAGGCATTACACTGAAGGTGGTACTTGCTAGACATGTTGATTACAAGTTAATATAAAACAAGTAAGTAAACAAAAAATATATTATAAAAATATTAGACAAGTACGCAAAAAAAAAAAGAAAATCCGCTAAGTTTCGTGCCGGATCTTTTCAGTAGCGGTTCGGTTCCAATCCAGTTGTATTTTATTGAGTTTATATTCCAGCATTATACATTATAAATTATTTGAATTTAAAATATTTCAGTGTTCTATGTTTTGCTGCGAATTCCATTCACAACGACTCGTAATTTTACTACATAATACCTACGTCTCTTTCATACCTCTCTACGTCCATATTGGCTATACAAGGAGAATAGAAGGATGAAATGTAATTTCAGATGTCCTACATGTGACTTACAAAACCTATTATAACTTTCATTTTCTTTTTGCTACTGTAAATGTAAAGTAGGCCACAAATTATTTACATTCGTATAACATTTTTTGCTTATTTACAGCTAAACTTCACTCTTATCAAGAAGTGTCTATAAAGGCATTAGTACATTATGACAGGTTATTAATTTAAACCTAATAAAATCTAATATGCCAACACGGAACGTAACGCGGTCATGCTGAGAAGGGACCGTCATGAAAACTCATAGGGCATAATAATTATTGACTTTTAAAAGGCTTACTTTATCTTACTAAAAAATATTTATGCTTTATTCTGGTTGAACATATTTAAAATAATGAAAGCCATCAATAAATTTTAATGTTAATAGATGTAATGGAAATAAATGGAATATCGTAGCCATTACTTTTCATCCCTGCCAAATTTTCGATTGCATATTGGCGAACTAACGATTACAGTTACTCTTTTTTAATACCATTAAATCTCCTGCCATAATTACTGGACGTAGAAAATTTCGGCATGTCATAACATCCCAAGAATTATTGTTATTATTATTTCTGCTCACGAATATCCCACTACTGAGGTCGAGCGTACTCTACCATAGGAAAGAAATTGACGTACTTACCACGCTAGTCAGATGGGTTGGTATTGATTTTTATTACGAATTTCCCTTCTCTTGTATGCTACCTGCATATTATATCCTTTAGTCGTTTTTTGAGACATCCACGGGCAAGATAGGGGTGTTGAATTGTATACTTACCTTGTCAACACATATTATATATTCAATAAATATGAGAATGGCTTATCTTATCGTCAGTTTCTCATATTCAACGTGCTATCGATCGGCAAGTTGTAATAAAGGCTATTATTAATCGCCCACTGTCGGCATGCGAGCCGGATAATAAGTGACATGTATATAGGCTATAGTTTTTTATAACTCCATATTAATATTTGTAATGTTGACCTCATAAGCAAGCTCAAAATCACAAAAAGTGCATTTGTGAAGGCCTGCTCGATAAATTTCATCGAAATAAAACCAATTAGATGAAGGACTTTAAAAGTTTCGGCTTATTCCTCCCAACGTCGAGGTGAGAATGATAACCTGAAACTTTGGCAGAGCACATGGCGCAATGTAGTCTCGACCGTTGAGGAAGGAGTTCCTGGAATTGTACATCGCGTGATGTACTATTTGATGTGCTATTTAATTTAAAACTGTCTCACATACTGGTAATATGACAAAAAAATCAACTAAGCCTTAGTTGTAGACGTTTGGCGTGTTCAAAATCTATGTCCAGCAATGGACACTGTTGGGCTAATGGATGGATGTAAATATCATAATTTTCCTACTAATAATCAGGTAAGTCAATGCCCCTAATTAATCGATAAAGAAATGACAATTCATAAAAAATATGATCGACAACCCTCTACTCCATTGTAGTATAAATAGTATAGTAGGCTACAGCGTAGTATAGCAGATCAATTTCTTTCCTATTGTAAAGGAGACTCGAACCCAGTTGTGGAACGTGTATGAGCTCAGATGATGTTCGAAAAAGTATTGTAATAAATAAAATGATTGAATATAAAGGATTTATTATTTATTTATTATTATTATTCCTCTCAATCTTATACAACATAATAATAGCGTTACAGTAGTCTACAAATACATAACATTTATGTTTATCATTCAATATGTCCCACTGCTGAGCTCGATCCTCTTCTAAAATGAGAGGGAAATTGCCGTATTACTATAGTAAGACTAGTTGATATAGAACGAATATGTAAACTACTGGTTATTTAGACTAGTCTAAGCAACATTGCTATCTAGATAATAAAGTGAATGTAGGAATGCAATTTGAAGTTCAAGCTAATTGTTTGCTACGATTTGGAATATATAACTATGCAAATGATAGTTATAACTACTAAAGCAGCTAATAAAGCATATTTATATTGCACATCAAATTGCACGCTTAAGTGGCAATGGGCAGGCCACTTGACTCCCTGCAAAGATGGGCTGTTGGAATCGTTGGGGATCCCAATCTTAAGGACAGATTGGAATCGCTGGAGCAGCGGAGAGACTTTGGGTTACTTTGTGTGCTCTGCCGACTCTTTCACGGGGAGTGCTCCGAGGAACTGTTTGACTTGGTACCACCGTCACCATTCTACCAACGTACCACTCGACATCATAGCAGGGTTCATCCATTTCACCTGGAAACGTTATGGTCTTCAACTGTACGTTTCCAGCGATCATTTCTCCCACGTACGTGTAAGCTCTGGAATGAACTACCTGCTGCTGTGTTTCCCGAGCGCTGTGACATGTCCTTCTTTAAACGAGGTTTAAGAAGAGTATTTTCTTCACGGTAGGCAACGGCCTGGTTGTGCCCCTGGTATTGCAAAGGTCCATGTGCGGTAGTATGACTTACCATCAGGTGTGCTGCTTGTTCGTTTACCACCGTTGGCAATAAAAAAAGGCCACATCGCTCGACAAACTAACAACCACTAGGGAAGAACGGTTCTTGAGTAGGCAACAGTTCTTGAGGTCTAACAGTTCTTAAAGTCTACGTCCAGTAGTGAGAAGTGACGGGCTGAATGATGATGATGATGATTAGAATGATGATGATATTGCACAACTTTATAATTTTCAACATGCTTTTTATTTTTAAAATAGCTGTTTTTAATATAATTTACATATAGATTTAATTTACGAACTTGATTCATTACTGTTTATAATCTTCAGAGTGACTTTAGAATCGCGACGATTTACGAAGTAATAGTATAATTTGTGAGATTATAGCCATTTTATAGGAATGTTGGTAATTTGACTAGTTACTTTTCAAATACATTAAAGGCAAGCATGTTCTAAAATTATAGAAATGTATCTGTAAAACTTTGCGACTTTAATGAAAATGGTGAATTAATAATAGTTTAGTAATTTACATAGTTAATAATAATAGTTGAAACTAATATACTCCTAATAAATATGTACCTTTAAACACAGTTCATTACAATAATTTAACAACTCAAGATTTCTAAATTTGTCTTGATAGTAGCGCCATCTGTTATCTAGTGGCTGATTAAAACGAGAAGCTTTACCGTCTAATATTAGTTCCATTGTTCTGCGTAGCACCGTAGCACGCGTAATACGCGCCGTTAGCTAAGTTTATATGCTTCGGCTATTGTCAAATATGAAATGTAAAAATGAAGATCACAAATAATATATTATAGACAAATTAAACTGTTAAAAACTTATTTAAATTTATATATTAAACTTCGTACAAATCAAAAATATAATCTTATTCTTCTTAGCTCGCTTACGTCTTACTGTTAAACATCGATTTCTTCCAAAAGTGAGAAAGTTGGAATGTGATGCTGGTAAGACAAGTCACGAACACAGTTTTCTTTTTATGGCAGTAATATTATCAGTTACCCCTCTTAATCTATATTATTACGACACCTATGAATATGAAATGACAAACAATTATATATATTCCCATTAACATATTAATCATAAATATAAATTTTTGAGGTAGCCTCAAATGCCTACTGCTTTAGTTACTATTATAATCCACTAGCCCTACCATAATAATGACGAATCCGATGTCGTTGACACAATAAATAGCTTGGTATAAAAGCTACAGAAGTGTTAGCTGCGTTCTACAAAGAAAACGTTTCTTTTGTCCCTATCGTATCACAAAGGGCAGTGTTCAAGGGCGAGTTTGTGTAGAGCCTGATATCGCAGATTACCCCCCTGACGACCCACATTCCACTCACCTGAAGTGACTGTGTTAACAACCGAACGAGTCAAACACATAACATTGTTCAAGTTCTTTTGTTCGCTCATAGATGGCAATACTAACATATATATATTTTTTTTATTTTTTTTATTTATTTACTTAAGACAACACCCTGCACTAAGGAAATAATCCTTGTATTGCGGGGGACTTTACAAACATATAATTAACGGATACAAATTACATCCAGACTCAGAACAACAATTTGTGGATCGCACAAAGTGTTGTCCCGCGTGGGATTCGAACCCCCGACACTGGCACTGTAGGTCGCTATCTTAATCACTACGCCATCTGTGCAGTCAATTAATAATTAAATTAATTATTAATTATTAAATTAATTAATTAAATTAATAATTAAGTCAATAATTAAAATAATGATAGTTGAAATGAGTTAAAATATAACGAAAATCGTACATCATTGCTATTGATTTATTTAATAAAAAAAGAACACAAATATTTATAGGTACTGCCGGCAGAAGTGAATATTTAAAACTATGAACGAACAGTTGTTATTTTGGATTTTCGAATCAATTGTTTGATCTTAAATTAAGAATTGTATATGCTGTTTATATTTATCTGGTTTTGACATCTATCGGAACGGATATAGGGGCATTAACATGGCTTCGGATATAATGTTAGTGTTGACATGTCACGTGACGATGTCGTTGACGATTTACATAAATTTACTGCCCAAATTACTAATTAATAGTCGTCCATCCGACGACGCAATAAATATCCTTTAAATTAATAAGAAAAAAATCCTTTGTATTTATCAACATTTTTTGCGGTAATAAGTCTCGGGTTCGATCATAACCAACAGTCAAGTCACGTTATCAAGCCAACAGTCCTAATTTAAAGAGTTATGTATCAATTCATTGCTTATTTTCAATTGATATAAAAGCGACCGAAACAGAGAAGAAAAATGTGATATTTTTTAAGATTTCCATTATTCAATTGCCATACATACTAAAAACCAACAAATTCAAAGCAGTGGGGATACTGAGACAAAATATGGCCTATGTTCCTCCTTATACAGACAGCTGCCCGGTAGGTACTGATCTATTATTAAAATCGGTCCAGGCGCTTTGGAGATTATCTGAAAAAAACAGACAGACAAAAAATATTTAATCTGGTTTTAACCAAAGGTATCGCAAAAATAACTGTGGGAGTATGTAAAAACCCATTACTTTGACATCACAAACAGACCCTACAATGTTATATACCTATTTGTGTATTTCTGTACATTTACCAAATTGTACAACAACAAGTACATTTAGAAGGGTTTTTTTTTTTTTTTTTGTGGGTGGGCTGCGATCGGCGCGCCTCCGCACCACTCCGTCCGGGGCGACAGAGGGGCATAAGCACGCAACTCCCGCAACCCACCCGAAAACCACCTCGCCTTCGTCATTGGGCCGACCACCGGAGCAGGTTTACTTGTCGTCAGTGGTCGGCCCGACGGAATGCCCCCTACGCGGGGTACCCTCCCATTGACCGACGTCCCCCCCTCGGGGAGGACGTCAGTCTATCCTCACGCGGTCGGCCTCTCGGCGGGTGATGGACTAATCCCCGGTCACGTCACCCGCGGCCTCGGCTAGGGCGGCATGAGGCGCAGATAGTTGCGCCTACGCCGCCCCAGTCGCCGGCGGCGGATCTCCTCATCGAGGCTGCGCTCCACGCGCAGACGATCCGCCGCCTCCTTCTGCGAGATCACTGTCTCGCAGAAGGCTGCGACCGCGTCCCAATTCCCGACGCTGTCGACCATCGCCCTAGCGATGGCCGGCAGCGTCAGGTCGGCACCGATGATTGCGACGAGTTCACGGCGCTGCACTGCCCAAGCCGCGCAGGCCTCAAGCGTGTGGCGCGCCGTGTCCTCGTCGCAATCGCAGTGGTGGCAGGACGGTGTACTCTCCCTCCTCACGACCCTGTGCAGGTATTTGGCGAAGCTCCCGTGCCCCGTCAACACCTGTACTAGTCGGAAGGAGAGCACCCCGTGCCGCCTTTCCAACCTCTGCATCAGCACCAGCCGGAAGGCCTCCACGGTTCGCACCCCGAACCGAGGCCTCTCCAGCCGGACTGCCCAACGGGCAATGACGTCTCGGCGGGACATTTAGAAGGGTAAAGATTTCTCACAAAAGGAAAAAAAAAATGTTTGCATAAAATTGATAGAAATACATATTAATTCATCATATCATAATTATCTATCTGTTACTTTTTTAAATGTTTACAAACAATTCAAATTAAATATACTCTCCTTGCCTTTTTTTTCGACTAACTGATTTATTAAATCATTTAAAATTACTTTTATTTACTTTGTCATTTCTGAAATAATAAAAAAAAAATTTGGGAAGTTTTTATTAATTTTTGCTTGCGCATGTCGGGGGCCCCCATGGCTCGGGGCCCTGTGTAATTGATACGGCAGATACGGCGGTAGCTACGCCCCTGATACAGAATGTCATATTATATTTAAAAATGTGGCGTAATCACCTTAGTAGGTATCGTCTCGTCGTCTCAGCTCACACACGTTCCACTATCTCGAGCCTTCTTCTCAATAGAGGGGAATTGATCTACTATACCATGCTGATCAGACATGTTAGTATAGGGTTTTATTTCAAGTATTCATTCTCTTGCACAAATGTTACATGCATATTATAACTAAGGTTGCCACCTTTTATTTGCGTAAATAAAGTACATTGCTTAATGAATGAAAAAACAAGTACTATCTGTCCAAATAGCGTACGATTTGCTATATGTTTTACTTTTAAAGATATTGTTGATTATATTTAGAGAATTTGAATAAATAAATAAATAATAAATAAATTTGAATAATAATAATGCTAAACAAAATCGTTGTACGTTATAAATATTTTAAAGTAAATAAATATATTATTTATTAGATTCAAAGACACTATGTTTAATTTGAAAATTAACCCTAGGCAAATTAACTCGGGGGAAATAAAGTATTTTCGCTTACTTTATTATTCACATAAAGTATAAAGTACAGTTACCCGAAATAACGTACAATACTTTATAATAAAGTACGGGTGGCAACCCTAATTATAACCCTTAGTCGTCTTTTACGACATCTATATGCAGAATAGTGAGTTGTGAATTGTATTGTTACTCCGTCACCACACGGAGAGTTGGTTAACATAGGCAAGTTGATAATTACAATCCAATTGTAAGTAATAAATTTAAGTAGATAATTGCCTACTACACTCTTATCGCATGCTTATTGCGGTTTCAGGTGAATGATATAGGGTCAAGGGTCAATTCCATCGGTCCATTTTATTCTCAGTTATAACACCACAGATGTTTACCCAAAGAATTTAGAGTAATCATTATTAGTGAACTCAGCTGGATAGGATCTGGGTATAAGCGGGTGTGAAAGAGGGATGCGCGGGTCATGAACGGGTGACGTTGAAAGCCGGTAGGCGCGGGGTACAAGGGGAAACGCAACGACCGCGCGGCTAGTGCTCGCCCGACCGCCTTCCTGTGCGCATGTCCTTCACGATAATCCATCCATAACAGTTTTTTCACACAGAACGCGACTCCGTTACATAATAATCCATATCTCTCAAAGGGCACATTAGAATCTCAAAGTGTTAAGGCTTATTTCTGTGATCAATACATTTATGCACATTTTTACGCATAGATTAGAGTTACGTAAGGCGCCGCCGTCCACGAAACTTTTGCTTGCCACCGCTTATTGTGATATTCGGTTGTGATGTACTTATATACGTTTAGAGTAGCTTTTGCTAGTAGATACATCGCATAATTACAATTGTTGTTAACTGCACTGTTAAATTTGACTTTGTAACGGAGTCGTAGACGTCTAAGCCGCCGTTTTGACGTATTTCTGTAACTTGTTGAGCGTTAAGTCTGTTTATTATCCTTACCTTGTTCCTGTACGTCCCGGTTGTATGGTGAGCACTGGGTTGGATTTAAAGTCAAGCGGTCGTTGTTCGCGGTAGACTTGTTGATCGCGGGGTGATAATGCGCGCGTAGCGCTCCCGAGAGTGGCTCGTCACGGATTCGCGCGGCTGGTGGCGGCCCGCCACGCCATCTGGCGGCTGCGGCGCTCCGGCTCGCAGCCGGCACACGACAACAATGACCATGAACAGACCAACCATCTGTACGTTTCTTCCTCTATCTTCAACACTCATTGTCTGTCTTGCAAAGCTTTTGTTACATCGCCTTCCATAACCCTTTACTCCTTCACCATGTTGTTACTTTTATTTTTAAAGCATTAACCATTTTTATTTTTTTCATTTTGAATCATGCTCAAGTTGGAGTAGTAATTAAGCTGGAAAAGCGCTACTCGCTTCAAAGACTTGAGTAAATATACAAAGCTTTCATGAATCCCGTCAAACGTATTTTCACGTTGACTTTTTTCACGTTAAGTTTGTTTAGTGTCGGCTGTCAGCTGTTCACTCGCTTTTTATTTCCAGTTTCTATGTTACACATTTCACGTTGGAGCTCCGGTCCCAGTACGATGTTTGCAACGTCGACCATACCGCGAATGCTTGCTTTAATAAATGTTAATCCCACGATAATTGTTGTTTTATTTTGAGTTTTCACCTAAAAAAGAAGTGTTTGTATAATCGTATGCTTATTGTAGTTAAATGTTGGTGCAATCGATGTTTAGATAATGTATTTAGTTGTTCGATATATTAGTCTGCAGTATATAACACAATTCATCGCATTCACTCATGCCTCTTGGACTTAATGGCACCCATCGAGGGACTGTTATTTTCTAATGATCGATTACTCTGTATGAGAAATTTATGTTGCTGTTTATATACGTATACATCATATATGTATTTCGTCAACATCATCTCGGCTCATATAAGTCCGCTGTTAGGTTCGAGCCTCCTCCACAATAAAAGGAAAATTGACCTACCATATCACGTTAGTCAAACGTATTGGCATATGACTTTATTTCAAGTTTTCTTCTCTAGCACAGATGTTATATGCATATTATAACCTTTAGTCGCCTTTTATGTCATCTACGGGTAGGATAGGGTATGGTAAGTTGTATTCCTATTCCGTCACCACACAGAAAAATGTCTTTAATTAATAACAGCAGTATCACTAAGATTTATAAGATGTTGACATTGATTCATATTTTATGCTGTTTAATTATTGCCCGGTGTCAAATGTTTTCTCTGATGTATTCAAAATACAATTGATTACATCTTATGTTTCCATAAGTATTATATAGATGATGATTACGAGATGGAAATAGCGAATTTCACTGCAAGAAAAATTTCAAAATAAAACCATGTGACATCCCGTCCGACCAGAATGGTTTAGTCGTTCTATTACTTTCTCATTGTGAAGAAGGCTCAAGACCGATAGTGAGACAGGCACCGAAGAAGTCGTCAGGCGGATCGAGGCGCTGGGGTTGAGGGTGGCCCTGGACAAGACGGAGGCCCTCTTGTTCCATGGGCCCCGTATGGACCCTCCCATCGGCGTCTCGATCACCGTCAATTCGGTTGGGATCAGCATCCAGGCCCATATGAAGTACTTGGGCCTGGTGCTCGACGGGCGATGGTGGTTTCAGGAGCATTTCCGCAGGCTCGTCCCGCGGCTCGTCGGCGTGGCGTCCGCCCTACAATGGCTGATGCCGAATGTGGGCGGACCGAGCGCGGCATGTCGACAGCTGTACGCGGGGGTCATCCGGTCGATGGCCCTCTACGGCGCACCGGTGTGGGCGGGATCCATGACCGCCCGACTTAGGGCCCTTCTGTGGCGTCCACAGAAGGTCATGGCGGTCAGGATCATCCGCGGGTACCGCACGGTGGCGACGGAGGCGGCGTGCCTGTTGGCCGGGACTCCCCCGTGGGACCTGGAGGCGGAAATGCTCGCCGACTTGTATCGGCGGGTGTCGGGGGTGCGCGGGGGGGGCGGTGTTGTTTCCCTGAGGGAGCTCACCGCCTGGCGCGTCGACGCCCACCGAGACGTCACCGCCCGTTGGGCAGACCGGCTGGAGAGGTCTCGATACGGTGTTTGGACCGTGGAGGCCTTCCAGCCGGTGCTGATGCAGTGGTTGGAAAGGCGGCACGGAGTGCTCTCCTTCCGACTCGTACAGGTCTTGACGGGGCATGGATGCTTCGGCAAGTACCTGTACAGGGTCGCTAGGAGGGAGAGAACTCCGTCCTGCCACCACTGCGATTGCGACGAGGACACGGCGCAGCATACGCTCGAGGTCTGTGCCGCTTGGGCAGAACCGCGTCGTGAACTCGTCGCAATCATCGGTGCCGACCTGACGCTACCGACCATCGCTAGGGAGATGCTCGGCAGCATCAGGAATTGGGACGCGGTCGCAGCCTTCTGCGAGGCAGTTATCTCGCAGAAGGAGGCGGCGGGTCGCGAGCGCGAGGAGCACAGCCTCGATGATGCGACCCGCCGCCGGCGACTGGGGCGGCGCAGGCGGGATTACCTGCGTGCCATGCCGCCCTAGCCGCGGCCGCGGGTGACGTGACCTGGGATTAGTCCGTCACCCGCCGAGAGGCCGACCGCGTGAGGAAAGACCGACGTCCTCCCCGAGGGGGGGACGTCGGTCGATGAGAGGGTGCCCCGGGTAGGGGGTATTCCGTCGGGCCGACCACTGATGACAAGTAACCCTGCTCCAGTGGTTGATCCAACGACGAAGGCGACGTGGTGTTGTGTGCTTAAGCCCCTCTGTCGCCCCGGACGGAGTGGTGCGGAGGCGCGCAGCCTACCCCAAAAAAAAAAAAAAAAAGGCCGATAGTGAGACATATATAAGTTGAGGAAAAGAAGTATTTAATTGCATTCCACCTGATTGTAAGTGGTGAGATATTTAGGCATTGCAGAAGCCAGTGTGGTAAAAATTTACATTTGCCAAAACAAGTGAATTTACCTATAAGTTTAAAAGGCAAATGAATTAATGTTTTAAAACAATACTGGTTCATTATTTATTCTTATTATAACGTTGTTATTACTATCAGGTATATGTAATAATAAAAATAACTACATACTTAGTTAACGATTAATAAAGATAATGTTTTACTTTTCGATACCTATACATACTTAAATTTTAATTGTTCTATGGTTAAGTGATCAGTCGATTAAATTGAGATTATTTTTATCTTATAGTTAGTACTATTTTAATTAAATTAAATCTATCGACATGTTCAAATTTTAAAACCATTATAAAAACATCTCGAAATATTTTTAAGAACCAGCTTATTCTGGTATAATGCATTCTTAGTAACTATTACATTCTTGGTAAGTTTAGAATTATTTAATTATTTATAAAGATTTTTAAATATCTATTTGGCATTTAAAAAATAAAACTGTTACGTGTAAAATATTACACGTTATCAAAAAAATTAAGCCTATCTATACCAATAAATAAAATTGGAGTGTCTGTTAGTAATGTCAAAATAATAGGCTTTTTTCATGCTCACAGGGTTATTTTCGCGACACATAGGTGTCGCGAAAATACAAATTAAAAACATTTTGTCTGTCTGTCTGTCTGTTTGTTCCGGGTTATCTTCAAAACGGCTGAACTGATTTCAAAAATTCTTTCAACAATGGAAAGCTATAATATCAGGGCGTAAACTAGGCTATATTTTATCCCGGTATTCCCACGGGAACGGCAACTATTCAGGAAAGACGACTGAAACCGAAACGAAGGGAGGGCAGGTTGCTAGTAAATAATATGTGTGGTGACATAGTAAGGATATAATTCTCGTACCCTTGCCCATGGCTGTCGTAAAAATATAAAATGATACGCATATAACATCTATGCAAGAGAAGGAAAACTCGTTATAGAACCACTAACTAACTTGATCAACCAAAGTACTATAGTAAGTCTCTTCTATTGTGAACAACGCACAAGCCTAGCTGTAGGACGTATGCATATAAGCTTAAGACGATGTTGAGTACGTATCACAAAGAGGATAATAATCGTTGTATTATTTTCAAATCTTTTGCTCATCAGAAAATCAGTTTCGGATACCAAATTCCTTAACGTACCTTTAGGAAAGCACGTTAATAAAATGCGGTGAAAATACAGTCCTTGACCTAACCTTGACCAGGATTTTGTCTGAACGATTTGGAATTAAGCTCGCTAGACTTTCGTGAGTTGCAAAACTCTACAGTGATAAATATTTCGAATTTCAATAAATCGTTCACAACTTTAATATTCCTATATATACTTCGATAGAATGTTTTACAGAAAGTAAAAGTTGATTAATTGATTTCCGTGCGGTGACGGAGTAAGAATACTATACATTACCCCCCTTTCTTTCCCATAGCTGTCGTAAAAGACGACAGGGATATAATATTCATAGAACATCTATGCAGAGAAAGAAAACTTGCAATAAAAACCTATCCAACCCGTCTGACTAACGTGGTTCAGCAGGTCAAATTTTCTTCCATTGTGGCTGTGAGGAGGCTCGAGTCCAACAGTGAAATGTATATGAGCTGTTCTAACATGCTGTTTACCCTGTTATACATGCAAAAGGTTTATTATTATAATTTCTGGCTCATGCATCTTCATCTGTGTCACACAAGAGGGATAGAGTGAGAGAAGATTAGAGAGAGTTAAAAGAAATAAATTCACCGTTTCTGCAACATTTTTAGTTAGTGCTCCTATTAGTTTTAGCGTGATTTTACATAGGTAACCTTTAGCTTCGATAAATGCGCTATCCATCATTTAAATATTTAATAATTTTCAACCAGTCGTTCTTGAGATTAAAGCGTTCAACCCAACTAATTCTTCAGTTTTATAATATGAGCATAGAAGTATAAATACAAAAATACCACTACAATACTGAGATTATAATATACCTTAACATCGTAAACAATACAATTGGGTCATTGACATTTGAAATCGATACTTTTTTATTGATTAAGGTGGGTTCAAAGAATTTTACTTTGCATAGTTTTACGGAACATGGTATAATATGACGGAATAACGATATTCCACATTGAATTAAAAGATGTGAATGACATTTGAAAGTACTAATAATATACTCAAATAAGCAACTTATACAGGTATGAACATCGAATCGATATTATATAAGATTTTATCTCGGTTAAGGAAAGATTAATAATTATGCGGGTCTCATAATAGCACAGTAGGAAATAAGTTTTTATAAAAACCTTTTATCTGGAAGGTAACTCTCGTGGGTAGAAGGACATTGATAAAAGGCTCACGTACCAGACGCCCACGAACTCAGACTATAGATGATACTATATCCAGATATTTATATCAACCAGTATTATATTAACAAACTGATGATTCGTCGGTTCTTGTGAATGTAAAGTCTAACCTCAATTGCTTAAGCTTTTATTCGCGATATGCGTCATATTTATTGTCACTGATTAAGAATAATGAGTCATTACTCATTCTTTTTCGTGAAAATTGAAAATAAGACTAACAGAATTAATCAAATATTGGATTATAATCAAAGCTATCTTTATTGCTATCAAAGTTGTATATCTGTCTCTATAGACAGACATATAACAATATGCATATTATATCCGGTAATCCTTTACTACACTTATAACAAGATAAATGGGGGATTGTATTCTAACTCATTCATTGTATTCTAATGGCATCATCACAGGGTAGTTGATTATTTATTTATTTATTGTATTCAAAGAAACAAACAGTATTATGAGCTAACAAACAGTATTATTTTAAGAGTGGTAGGACCACACTGTCGACAGTTATCTGTCTACAGCCGCGGGCCGGTCCGTCTGGGGCAGTACCACACTCGCAGAAAATCGACGTCTGAGTAGTAGCGATTTGTTACTGCGCTTCGTTCGGTGAGCGAGAGAGCCGGCAGCCCAACTTCCTGAGGGTGTTTGCGTGAGGAGGGTTTTGGTGGTGCCCTTGGTATCACCAAGTCTCAATGCACGCATTCACACTCCCTTCACTTTCTTCGCGGTAGGCAACGGCCTTGTAAAGGTCCATGAGCGGCAGCAACACTTACCATCAGGTGTACTGTTTGCTCGTTTGCCACCGTTTGCAATAAAAAAAAAATTACAAGGCAAATAAAATTAATAACGCTGTCACAAATTAAGTTTCTAGTAATTGTATTTTGTATTCTATTATATTCTTACTACCTAACTTGACTGCTTTAGTAGATTCTAATTTATGTTATATACCTTGGTTTCATTTGCAAAGCAAATAATCTTTTTATATTGCCGTATATATTTTCACCGTATTTTCTATGTGGTGACAGAAAAATATAATTCACCAGCCCTTCTCTTACCCATGAGTGTCGTAAAAGATGACTATGGAATAGGATATGCAGATAACATCTATGAAAGTGAAGAAAAACTCGACATAAAATCCTATACCAACACGACTGATCAGCAGGGTATCTAGATTTCTCTCCCATTGTGGAGGAGGTCCGAGCCCAACAGTGGGACTTATGTGGGCTCAGATGGTGATTATTGCCGTATTTCTTACTTTCCAGTGAACCTCGTAAAATATAACCAAGGCACCTAAATAACTAACATCACTGCATGATAAAGAAAACTTAAAATAAAATCTTATAGGAAACCATACAGACAACTTGAGATTTTAAACAAGGTTTCCTTTACTTTAGAGGAATTCTTAATAAAGCTTATTCTTAATAAGAAAAGTTAAGGAAAAAGATATAATATGAATAGAAACTAACGACAGTAAAGCAAATTAGGTGATGGATTCGAATCGTTACCTATCTATTCTTATATTATATTATTAATTGGAGAGGATGTAATATTTATTTCTCTTTTTGTACTTGACCTATTTCACAAAATCGAATGATCTATCTCGATTGTTGTTTAGCTATAATATAATAAAAATATAATGAGGCGGCGAGTAATGTTGTGTCTACAGCCAATAGCAGACATGCAATGACTTCAGGAGACGGTCTATGTAAAGCTCTTAGTTGTCTTTTACGACATCCACAAGCAATGTAAGGGTTGGTAATACTCGTAGCCCAGTATGGACATAGCATTTTTTTTTGACAGCTTTTCCATAGTATATGTTTATATCATTGCAAAAGAATTGTATATAAATAAGAATTATTTTAAAATGGAAGGAAGGAAGGAAGACCTACCACTCTCCCACGGTAATCAATATACCGCACACTACAATAGAATGAATACGGGATAGGATAAAGGTGGACTAGGAAATAAGAAAGTCTTACTCTCGCGTGATGAGCACCTTCTAGAACATCAACTTGCAATTGTCCCCAGAACTTAGAATATTCATTCGACACGTGTTTCGCCTCTAAATGAGGCAACCTCAAGACGGTTCAGCTACAAATGGGCAAATTCATTGCCGTGGGAAAGTGATGGGTGTCCCTTCCTTCCTTCCATTTTTTAAAATAAAAATGGATTACCACAATGTATCGCCTAAATCAATCAATTATCTTAAACAAGAATTGTTCATTTAAAGTTTTTAACAATAATAAGTTGGTTTTCTAATTTCAATTTAAAACAATAGAAGCCTTTTTTTTCTCATCAAATTCAGGCACACGATGAGTGATAACGTTATAGAAAATAAGTATTAGCACTCTTAAATTGTTAGAATCAATTAAGATAGAAATGAATATCATCACTGCAATAAACTCGAACTAAATATGTGTGCCAACTCGGCGGCCTATGATGTTAGCTCAGTGGAATAAACCCTTGCGTAACAGTAAGAAGAAGGGATTTGAAAATAAGAAGAGACTTAGAAAAAATGTCTAATTGTTTTACCTACCAAAACTAGATTATCAACGTAAATTGACCGAAAGGAAATTTTAAAAGAAAATAAATAATTTGGACGCATAAATTACGGAAATATATGGTTTAAATTTATTTACAGAAAATAATATTATATATTTCTTATTATTCCTTAAACGCATAATCATAGGTAAGAAAGAGCTTTACCTAGGCTTTTAGGCAACCGATGTAAGTAGTTCCTACAGAATTGAAATATGATTTGCCTACGTAATTTGCGTAGGCTAGTCACGTAGCAAGCATCTACGAGCTACGGAGCAGCGTAGCATTTCGAGAAGCGGAATTCGTTCAAATGGGTTTTATATGTATTTCATTTCAATTGAGGGTGCTACATAGCCTTACAAAGTGACTATGTGGCCATATTTTTTAAATTAATAAGTAATAACTTTATCTCTACATATTATTGTACACGTTTTCTTTATAATGACATCGAAATTAACCTACTATATAAATCACCAAGGCAGAACAGAGGCCTGATCGGTCGGTCATTTACTAACGTCCTATAGTTGTTTCTTCAGACGTAGGCAAACAAGGGTTGATGTCTTTATGTTTAATCTGTAGCTATAAATATAATATAACAACAACTTTTTGTTACAGCAATAACTGGGCCGCCTTTATTCATAATAGATTTGCCATAATTATAAGATCATTAATATATATATACCTATTTATGTATGTATACCTATGTATACCTATTTTATCTTCGTTTTGGTTTACTTACGACCCACTATTGAGCTTGAGCCTTCTTCAAAATAGGAGAGAAATTGACCTACTGTACCACGCTGTCAATAATAATATAAAATATCCCTTAATGGTCTTTTATGATACCCACAGGTAGGATAGGGGATGGCGAGATGTATTTTTTACTAATATTAGTAGACGAGAATGTTAGTATAAATCTATAGGGATTTTTTCGTAGCATGTCGAAACTAAACCTATATAGATTTTTGGGTGATCAGTTATTAGTTGAAGATAACACCTTCGCCTGTTAGGCGAGGGCTGAGAGGTCTCAACCCGATAGAGAAACCCTCTCGAACTTGCAGCTATTCTGTACCACTGCTGCATATCTCAACCATAAAATTCTTAGATAAGCTCAAATTAATAATCGAAATAATGAATGAAGTTATTTTTTTTTTGTGAAATTAAACATAACAGCTTAATCTTTGTTTAGCAGTCCAATGATCTTCCACCTACTATTACTGGTAACATTCCTATTAAAAAAAACCAAGTTCTCCTACTACAGTTTCTTAGATATCTCAAGGTCACGTCTCAAGGTGTCGTGTGCCGATATTGATTTTAGCGATTATACGGAGGTCGCACGCGATGAAAAGTGAAAACGAACGGCTGACTCGTATACCTGATCACTTTGTTACAAGTTTCTTTATAAGCCTACTCGTTTGTACGGCTGGCTCGATTATTTATAGCTACCTATTTATTTATAATATAATACTGGCCATACTTTTCTAAGTAATTTACGCGTTAAAACGTTAATTATAGTTCACCATAAAGGTTAAGAAACAGATTGCAAACATTTACAATACAGGGGTAAAATGAAATAATAATTTAGTATAAACGATTCATCGTCAATCATTCTGCTCTTTGACGTTTACTACTGAACGTAAGCTTCTCCGATATATAGGGATATTGCCGTAATAGCCCAACCCACTTTTTTGGTAAACCTGTAGCCGTCTTACGACTGCCACGGGCAAGCAAGCGGTGTTGATTGAATTATATTCTTAACCCGTCACCACATCTAATGAAAGGTTCTGGGACTCATTAGATGCAGGCGGCACAGGACCGCAGCCTGTAGCGATTACATGAGAAAGGCCTACGTTCAGCAGTGGACGGCAATAGGCTGAATGATGAGATGGTATTACACGTTTCTCGGCATCTATTTTGAATCCTCTATGATTAGGTCCTTCTTGTCTATTAATAAAGGAGGTTATGTTACAATTAAGTAACTTTGCAAACGGGCTGGCGATGACAGATAGCGTTATAAGTATACTAAAAAAAGTCTGCTGCCGTTTTTCTGATGATCCCTCACCGGTTATTACGAAACTCGCGTAAGAAAGGTCACGTAAGTAATGATATTAGTTATTCTGAACCCATTAATATACTGATACCAGGTCTACTAGCGTGATTACATTCTAATATGGACAAGGAGTCGTGGCTAATAGAACGTACATATATGAGCAAAAAAGAAATAAAACAAGAATAACTCATCCTGAAGGGAATCAATTAACTTACCCAATCGTGAAATAACACCATAAAGGTTACAATTTTGCTTATCAAATATTTATCATTAAAATGTCATGTACTCATCACCATCATCTCGGCTCATATACGTCCCACTGTTGGGCTCGAGCCTCCTCCATAATAGAAGGGAAATTCACCGTACTATACCACGCTGGTAAGACGTGTTGGTATAGGGTTTTATTTCGAATTTGCCTTCTCTTAAGTAGATGTTATATGCATATTATATCCTATAGTCGTCTTTTACGACATCCACGAGCAAGATAGAGAGTGATGAATCGTATTGTTATTCTGTCATCACACGGAATAATGTACAGTGAATTTGGAATAATACAAACACTGTTCTACTAAAAGTGAAGACTTGGCTTACAATAGACTATGATTAACATATGTAAAAAATCAACTTGAGGTACAACTCCTTCAATAGCAATGGCTCCTAATCCTATTTGATTCATTATCGGCACCACAGCTAATATACATCTCACTACTGGGCGAAAGCCTTTTTTTTATTAGAAGAGAAATCGACCTTATTTACTGCGCTAGTTAGAGGTGTTGATTAAGTTTAATTTCAAATTTTCCATTTCTTGTAAGAATGTTATCTACTTGCTTTCATTAAGTATCTTCTACAATCATCCACGGAAATAAAGGAGGTGGTCAATTGTATTCTATCCCCGTCACTGCACGGATTGGCATTTACACAATTTGGTTATTAAAATAAAAATAGAAAAAAAATCATACTTATATTATAAACGCAAAAATCATAATGATTTCTGATGTTTACGCGAGTATTATACATTTTAATCAAAAATCAAATACAAACGCGATAAAATCCGTAAAGCAGTTTTATTTAAAACGCAAAAATCATAAATATCCTGCTATATAATATTATAAACGCGAAAATTTGTGAGTATGTATGTGAGGTTGTTGCTCTCTCACGCAAAAACTACTGAATGGATTTTGTTGAAATTTCACAATAATATAGTTTACATATTAGAATAACACATAGGCTATAATTTATTTCGATATTCCCATGGGAAGAGGAACTATGCGGGTAAAACCACAGGGCGCTACTAGTAAGACTATAAAAACAACATATTACTAATGCATTTACTCCATTTCTTCAATAATAATCGATAAAAGAAATAGTTGCCTATTTATTCTACTATGTCATACATCAAATCTAACAAGCAATAAAGTCATTCAGTTCCATCAAGCATTCCCGATCGTAAATAAACAGGGTACGACTGCCGACGTAAATATACAATGGCAATCAGGGAGACAAGGCATCCACCCGCCCCTTTGTTAGACTTGTTAGTAGAAATTAGTGCTTTATTTGCGCTCTAGACATTGATGCATTCAATTCCGGTACTCATCGTAAATTATATGTTTTGTGTGGGTAAGATGAATGTTTAATATTGTTACTTCAATGTTTATCTATACTAATGTTATGAAGCCAAATTGTTTATTAGTTGTACGCACTAATCTTAGAAATTACTGTTTCGAATTAAATGATGCTATCCAATACAGATAGGACAATTATCAAAGAAGGCTATAGGTTATATAACATTACGCTACGGTCTATGGGAAGGGAGCAGAACAAAAAATTATGCGAAAACGAGGATACATTTGTTATTTTTGAAAACGCCCATTGCGTGGGCATTTTAAGGCCGTCTTCCCACTCCTTCTAACTCTTTCTATCTTATGAGGCAAAGAAGAAGTTCCTCGGGACGTGCATAGATAGAGAGCATCATCGCAAGAAAAAGAAATTTCAAAATAAAATCTTATGCCTAACGTATGGGATATTCAACTAAATATCTTACTGCAAAGGAAGACGCACTTACATGACGTTCAGAGATAAATAACCAAAAAAAAAAATGTATAACAGACGTAGTCTAATCAATTTACTATGATACTTCCTACTAATAATATAAACGCGAAAGTTTGTATGTAGGTGAGTATGTTTGTTGCTCTTTCACCCAAAAACTACTGAATGGATTTTAATGCAATTTTACAAAAATACAACTTACATATCAGAATAACACATAGGCTATAATTTATCCCGATATTCTTACGAGAAGGGGAACTATGCGGGTAAAACCGCAGGACTCTGCTAGTAGTATATAAAATGAACTACAACCAATTAAGTGTAATACATTAAGATTTGTTTTAATATATTAATTTTGGTTATTCTTTTGCATAATTAAATCCTTATATTTCAACAAACTTCAAAAATATAATATTCATCATCATCATCATCACTGCTCATGTAAATCCTACTGCGGGGCTCGAGTCTCCTCAACAATGGGAAGGAAATTTATCTATAATATCTATAAATTTATCTATAATATATATAAGTGTACCTACACTTAAACCATTCCGCCATATCAGAACTCTTTAACATACACTTTTGTTTATAAAGGATTTTTTGAATTATTTCATTTAAAAAAATATATAATGTTAATATTAATTGGTTCTGTTTTAAATATTTATTTATATTATCATTAAATTTCTTAAAATAAGCAAATAATTTGAGTTCCATAATGATTAGTTGAAACAAGCCCGTAAACGTGCAACCTTGTTCTACATTATACACTGCAGACAACTTAACCTTGTTTTGACGAAATTACCAGAATAGAATACCTTGTCATAAGGAGTTTTACGACGCATCTTGCTCTTCTCTGTAATATCTCTCTTACTAAAAGTGCTATAGTCATATGCGTAAAGTTTACTCAAGGGAAAATTTTTCTTTTTAATGTTAAAGACGTCGTACTTTGCTTGGTTTTATATGTCTAAGTAACTAAGATACACAAATTATAAATGTTCGTGTGGTGATGCAGTAAGAATACAATTTACCACTCCTTATCTTGCCTGTGAATGTCGTTAAGACGACTAAGGGATATAATATATATTAAATATCGGTGCAAGAGAAGGAAAACTCGAAATCAAACCCTATACGAACATGTCTGACCAGCATGGATAGGTCAATTTAGGCAGGAGGCTCGAGACCAGTGGGATGTTTATGAGCTGAGACGAATTATAGATGTTGGAATCATCATCAACACGATATTATTATTTTAAGAAAATTAGAGATTATTTGTGTGAGTAGCTAATAATTTTTAAGCTTGATATATTAAGCTTAGTCTCACGCTTTTATACCTGAAGGGATAATCCACGCTGAATACATCTTCCTAACCACTTTTGCCGTTGCAACTGCTTAACTCACTTCGCTTCGGTTTTAGTCTGCCGACCATGAGGCCTTTGGTTCAATTCACGGACAGGGCAAATTTGATAGGGTTTTTCTGACAAGAAAATAGCATAAGTTACTCTTTATATCACAGCTACCTTATTCATCATCATTATTATCATCATCATTTCAGCTCGTATACGTCCCACTGCTGGGCTCACGCCTATTCTATAATAAGAGAGAAATTGACCTTACTATACCATGCTGGTCAGACAGGTTGGTATAGGGTTTAATTTCGAGTTTTCTTTCTGTTGCGTAGATGCTATCTGCGTATTATATCCCTTAGTCGTCTTTTACAACATCCACGGGCAAGATAGGGAGTGGTAAATTGTATTCTTACTCCGTCACCACACGGAGGCCTTATAGTAAAATATTATTGAAATCGATGCAGCCTTGAAGATTATAAAGCGACTGCTACTTCCAACAAACAGACAGACAAACAAAAAAAATGTTTACATTTTTTTTTGATATCGTGCCCTTTTCATGCTTATATGGTTATTAAACCATATAAGCATGAAAAAGGCCTACTAGTTTGACATTACAAATGGACACTAATTGAAAATGAAATTGAATTGTTCTGTGAATAGTTAATTACATCTTCTGTCCCTCCCATTGCATAAAAGAGCGATCAGTCTTACTAATTCTTCTTTATCTTTTATAATTAAATGTATTCCTAATGCCAATGTAATTAATAGGAATTTATTCTATTTCTAGAATTTCCTCAAATTTAAATGTCAATGTCATCCATGAGAACCTTTAGTGATGAGAAGTTGAGATGAGAAGTAAGTTTAAAAAGAAAATGTTAAGTAATACAAAGCTTGACATAAAATAA
The DNA here is from genome assembly GCA_032191425.1 of Lymantria dispar. Taxonomy (NCBI): domain Eukaryota; kingdom Metazoa; phylum Arthropoda; class Insecta; order Lepidoptera; family Erebidae; genus Lymantria; species Lymantria dispar. The sequence continues at coordinate 11,770,923 of CM063455.1, forward strand.
AAATTAATATTCTAAATAATAAAAATATTATACAAACAATTTGTATGATAGGATCTCTAAGCTAGTATATATTAGTGATGTAACGAATGTTAGAATTGAGGCATCGCGAATGCGAATGTGAGTGCGAATATTCATCTTCAATATTCGCGAATGCGAATATGAATGTTGGCTTTCAAATAAAGCGCGTGCAAAATATCATACGGGTTTGACATTTCGCACCAGCCATGTTTAAGCCAAATATAGCCAACGTTAACCGTTGCAAGCTGAATGAATGAAACTAGTCAGGTTCACTCGAAAATACTCGTTGTAATTTGAGATTCATCATCGTTAACTCAGCCCATCGAGAGCCCCGTCCCACTCTTTTCTTGTCACACAGACCGGATCGTATACGCCTGGAATCGGCCGGAGCGGAGCCGCTAACTATTTCACATAGAACGGTTGGAAGAGGTCTGAAAGCGGATGGGCTCGGAGCTGGTCGGATATGCTTGGAGCTGGTCGGATGCGCTCGGAGCCGGTTGAATGCGCTTGAAGGCGGTCAGATGCGTTCGGAGCCGGGTGGATACACTACAAAGGCAGTACCAGTATTCCGTGCAGTCCAAGTTTTGTTTTCAGTGTGTTAACGTGTGTTTTTCGAAACATGAATTTAGATAGCTTCGATGAAAAATATATTTGTTAGTAAGATAACTTGAAGCAGAACAAGAAAAACGAAAGGGCAAGGTTCCGTTCAAATGTTGCTATCACAATGGCAGTCGGCGCGGCGCGCACGCAATTGGAGCTGATCGGCGGCGCGAGCGCAAATGAGCACGCATTCGGAGCCGATCGGCTGCGCGAGCGAGAAAGATCACGCAATCGGAGCCGGTCGGCTCCTCTTATTATTTCACGCGAAGCGCCTTCAAGGATTCTTAATGACAAAAGAAGTGCACATGCAAAAATAAACCTTACTACAATCACTCAAAACTCTGTTTCCAACGTGATAAAAATCTACTCTCCTCTCCGAGCCCGTCTGTGTGAACGGACCCTAAGTGTTCCATAATAATTTTTATTCAAATATTATAAGTAAATAAAAATAATAAATATTACAGTTATAAATATTATCATTCCATTCCATAATTACATATATAATTTCCTTTTAATTTGTCAAAAACATTCGCCAAACATTCGCATCGTTTCTTGCGAATGCGAATGCGATTGCGAATGCCAAAAACATATGCGAATATTCGCGAACGCGAATGCGAATGCGAATATTCGTTACATCACTAGTATATATTAACAATATATTAAATTTTATGTTATTGATGGTGTCATGCCTTTATTCTCCAAGGATTGAACAGACGTATAGCACACCCACGTTTCCCTATGTAATTGTTATTACCATTAGTAGCCAAGCCTATATTTTATTTGCTTAATGAGCAAAGAGACAGAAGGTTATTGCATTATGCACTCTAGTAAAGTCCAAACCGCTGCGTGAAGCATTTTATCTTTCGAGGACTATTTAAATTTATTCTTGATAAAGAGACCCGAGAAAGTCCTTGGAAATCATTGAAATCTGCAAAAAATGCAACACTATTATATTTTTCTGTTCACCTACTTTCTTCTTCATCTTCCTTATAAATCATGGTATTAATCATGAGAGTCCTCTTGAAAGATATGGCAATTAATCTGTTTTACCACGTTGCAAGAGCTTTAGAGGCTAAGTAAGGATAATAGTTTCATTATTCTCATCCTTTCAATGGTATATGTCTCACTATTGGGTTTGAGCCTCCTCCATAATAGAAGATAAATTATCCTACTATACCACTCTGATCAGACGTACCTATTGGTATGGGGTTTTTTTTTCGAGATTTAACCCATTAGTCGTATTTTACCATAAGAGAAGATGGTGAATTGTATTCTTATTCCATCACCACACGAAAAGAACATTTATAAGTTTTATTTAATAGTTTATATATATAATTATTAACAACAAAAGAAAAATATTATTTTCTATGACCATTTGTATGATGTCACTTGTTAGGTTTCTGCGAAATTGCATAATGTCACAGTTGGCATGCCATCTAACCTAATGATATACTATTATGTCGAGTGGGCAGTTTCAAGACAACTATTAATGACGTCACTGGACGGTCACATAAACCACATAATACTTTTCGAAATTATGTATATATATATATATACATATTATACATGTATGTATGTGTATATATATATATATATATATATACATGTATATATATATATATATATGTATGTATACATGTATATGTATATATATATGTATACATGTATATATATATATATATATATATATGTATATATACATGTATATATATATATATATAATGTATATGACTGCACAGATGGCGTAGTGGTTAAGAGTGGTTAAGCGACCTACAGCGCCAGTGTCGGGGGTTCGAATCCCACGCGGGACAACACTTTGTGCGATCCACAAATTGTTGTTTGTAATTTGTGTTCGTTAATTATATGTTTGTAAAGTCCCCCGCAATACAAGGATTATATCCTTAGTGCAGGGTGTTGTCTTAAATAAATATAAAAAAATATATAAATATATGTTTTAAAGAATAAAATTTATTATTTCTAGCTTAATGAATGTAATGAAGGCTTCGCCCATTCAACTCCTACATTTTGTATTAAAACATATTAATAATTACGTTGCTTTACTTTTTGTAGAAATTGTAGGTAATTTCTTCGTCTGAGGGATTATTATGATGTACTATTTCGAAAGAAAGAACACATCTAATCAGTAGGGTACTTACCTACCTACCGCCTCTCATAGATCTTTTTGATAGGCCGCTATCTACCGTGAAAAAGTGAATGAAATGTGAATACTTGCAATGAGGTTCGGTGATATTAAAGGCATCACCAAAATCCACCACACGCCTCCTCCTCCTCCGCCCTCAGAAAATTGTGCTGCCGGCTCTCTCGCTCACCGAACGATGTGCAGAACCAAATTGCTATTACTCAGACGTTGATTTTATGCGAGAGTATAGTACTACCCCCGATCGACCGACTCGCGGTTGTTGATAGAAGACTGTCGATAGTTTAGTCCTAACACATAAATTACTTATATTTAGTATGAATAATTGTATGTTAAATAAGAGATGGGGCTGTTGATCGCGAGTTGTTTATATGCTAATTCTGAAAAAAATATATTCTTGATATAAATGTATATAAATAAATGTTCTTGATTTTTCCTGCAGATTGTTTTCGATTTTTTTAGATAGTTTTCGTTCAAGCTCGACGAACTGTACTTAACTAACGGCAAAAGACCCACCCATCCTGTTCATGTTTCTCGGTAGTAATGAATTAAGAATATAATCTATTATAAGATAATGAAATGCAAATATAACCTTTTCTTTCTCGTAGATGTTATAAAAGACCACTAAGGAATGTAAGTAGTTACCATCTTTACAAGAAACATTAAAAATGATATATCATTAGCATCATCTTGGTCTTTATCAATTAATTAGAATCGGCGCAATATATAGTACTCTTCTTTCGTCGTCCATGTTGCAAAAGTTTTGGCAATAGTTTTACAATCGGCCGCCTGCCTGACACTAACAATTACATTCCCAAAGAAGGATCCTTGGCTTGTAATTGTCGATCAGACAGCATAATATGTTGTTTGTAAAGGGCAATATAAAGCTCGTAGTCGTTTTTTACAACATACGTGTAGGATTGGTAGACGCCACCACCCAGTTACAATAAACAAATAGACGATAATTTCGAAATAATCAGCATCTCGACTCATGTACGTCCCACTGCTAGGCATGAGCCTCCTTCACAATAGGAGGTAAATTGACCTACTATACCACGCTGATCAGACATGTTGGCATTTTTTTTTTTTTTTATGGGTGGGCTATGGTAAGCGCACGCGCGGTCCTGTCCGTCCGGGGCGATGAAAGGACGGCGCGCGGGCCCATAACCCACCCGTACTCACTTCACCTCGTTGTTGGGCCGACCACCGGAGCAGATGTGACTTGTCATCAGTGGTCGGCCCGACGGAATACCCTTTCGGGTAACCTCACCTTTCGACGTACTGGGACGTCGGTCGCATCGCGCGGTCAGCCTCTCTGCGGGTGACGGACAATTCCCCGGTCCGATCATCCGCGGCCTCGGCTAGGGCGGCATTAGGCGCAGATACTCGCGCCTACGCCGCCCGAGTCGCCGGCGGCGGAACGTATCGCCGAATAGGAGCTCTACTCGCACACGATCCGCCGCCTCCTTCCGTGAGATTACGGCCTCACAGAAGGCGGCGACCGCGTCCCAGTTCCTGACGCTGTCGAGCATCTCCCTCGCGATGGTCGGCAGCGCCAGGTCGGCACCGATAATCGCGACGAGTTCACGGCGCTCCCCCTCCCATGCAGCACACTCCTCGAGCGTGTGCTGCGCCGTGTCCTCGTCGCAACTGCAGTGGTGGCAGGACGGTGTGCTCTCCCTCCTGACAATCTTGTACAGGTACTTCCCAAAACACCCGTGCCCCGTAAGCACCTGCACCAGTCGGAAGGAAAGCATCCCGTGCGTCCGCTCCAACCACTCCATCAGCACCAGCCGGAAGGCCTCGACGGTCCTGACACCGTACCGAGGACTCTCCAGCCGTACTGCCCAACGGGCAATGACTCCTTGGCGGGCGTCGACCCGCCAGGCGGTGATCTCCTGCAGGGAGACCATGCCGCCACGGGCGCGCGTCTCCGACACCCGCCGATAAATGTCGGCGAGCATCTCCGCCTCCAGGTCCTACGGGGGAGTTCCGGCCAGGAGGCACGCTGCCTCCGTCGTCACCGTGCGGTAACCGCGTATGGCCCTGACCGCCATGACCCTCTGTGGTCGCCTCAAGAGGGCCCTCAGCCGGACGGTCAGGGACCCCGCCCACACCGGTGCGCCGTACAGAGCCATCGACCGGATAGACATGTTGGCATAGGGTTTTATTTCAAGTTTACCACCTTTTGCATCTATATTATACGCATATTTTATCTCTTAGACGTCTTTTATGACACCCATAAGCAAGAGAATGAATTATTTTATTACTTCCTCACTACATAAACATTAAATGTTATAAGTATAAAAATGTTATAATTCATTTATATTACATAACCCTTGTAAATAAAACTGCTTTTACAGTTTTTTTTTGCGTTTGTATTTGAGTTATAATTGCCCGACGACTTCACAGCATTCACGGTCACGGACGGACCATGGACACAAATGCGATAAAATCCGTAAAAGTATAGTTTTATTTACAATGTATAATACTCGCTTAAACATCAGAAATCATTACATAACCCTATAAATATAGGGCATACCAGAATACAATAACAAGTCTAGATTTTCTAAAAATAAACACAGACCTAAACTCGTATATGAGACTGTGTTACGACGGACTTGCTACGTAACAGTCATATTGTCTTTAATATTGACCCGTCTATATTTAGCCGGCTGAATATGACGATGAAGGTCTCTCTTGGCGCAGTATTTGCCGTATGGCGACACGCTGTCTCGTACGAATGGAAGTTTATATCACGGTTAATGACCTGTAGTAATTAAGCTTATATTTGCTTGGTATTACTTAAAATATAATGTATGATTGCACAGATGGCATAGTGGTTAATATACCGATCTACAATGCCAGTGTCATGGGTTCGAATCCCACACAGGACAAAATTCGCTCGGCGATTGTTGTTCTAAGTTTGGATGTATGCGTCTGTTAATTATATGGGCCGACACTGTCGGCCCGACAGCAGAGGACAAAGAACTCTGTACTGGTGGTCGGCCCAACGACGAAGGCGACGAGACACGGTAGATTACGGCACCGCGCGCCGCCCTATTGTCGCCCCGGTCGAAGCCAGGCGGCTAGTGCGCTGATCATAGACCAACCCAAAAAAAAAATCTGTTAATTATATGTTTATAACGTCCCCCGCAATACAAGGATTATTTCCTTAGTGAAGGGTGGTCTTTGTATGAAAAGACAAAAGTAAAAAAATGTATAATCCTTAAGTTTTCGTGAGTAATGTCTACTTATAAACGACTGAGTGACTTAAGTTATACTTAACAGTATTATCTTAGTTATCTTTATATATACATACTTATGTATGTACGTGTAAGTGCCAGAAATACTTCGAAGTAGCCTGAGTGCTATAACACGTCCTTCATAAAACAAAGTTTATGAAAATTACTTTTCATCATAGGTATAATAAAAATAAATAAGCCTAGGCTGTTACTAAAATCCTTATCTTGCCCTTGGATGTTGTAAAAGATGGGATATAATATACTCATAACATCTGTGCAAGAGAAGGAAAACTCGAAATGAAACCCTATATCAACATGTCTGACCAGTATGGTATAGTAGGTCAAATTCCTTTCCATTGTGGAAGAGGCCCGAGCCCAACAGTGGAAACGTATGTAGGCTGCAATGATGATGATGAATTTATTTCGCCACAAAGGAAATCAATAACCTACAAACATATATATATATATAATTATTAAGTTACATAATTATGGTTAGTAAAATGGTATATGGTATGGTATTAATCTATTTGGTGACTGGCACCATATAATAATCATCATCATCGTCCAGGCTATCACCGTCCACTGCTGACGTAGGCTAGTGCCGCCTACATCCAACGACGCCCAGCGACTTTCACCTGATTGTCGGTCCACCTAGTGTGGGTCCGTCTTACACTGCGTCGCCCGATACATAGTCGAGAACTACTATTATAAATTTCTTCCCTACCAGATTTGTCGGTTCGTCGACTGATATGGCCTGCCCATTGCCACTTCAGCGTGCTATCTCTTCATGCTATGTCGATTATACCCGTTCTTATGCGGATTCAAACTCTCAGACAAATCCAGAGAATAACTTGCTCCATTGCACGCCGAGCGACTTTGAGTTTGGTTATGAGGTCTACATTTAGAGACCACGTTTCTGTGCCGTAAGTTAACACTGATCGCAGACTGGCACTATAACTAAGCCGTTATTAACTAATCGCTTTGTATAATGAAGACAAATTACACATTATAAAAGCAATAATTCAAGATAGGAAAATTAAGTGGACGAAAATATTCTATTTAGAACTACTTTACGGCTTTTATCGCGTTTGTATTTGATTTTTGATTCTCCGAAGTTTCGAACACTTTACAGCGTTCATGGTCACGGGCCGACTAAGATCATGTGACCATGAACGCTGCAAAGTGTTCGAAACGTCGGGTAATCAAAAATCAAATACAAACGCGATAAAATCCGTAAAGTAGTTTTATAACAATGTGTAAATGCTCGAGTAAACATCAGAAATCATTATTCTATTTAGGTTAATTAATTTTAAAAGTCGCAGAGACCCGTGGGATGCAGGTGGCATGGAACCGTTTCGAGTGATATTATCATCGGGAGGTTTATGTACAGGAGTAGACGTCTACGCGCTGATGTATAGATGAATAATAATAACTGCCTCTTATTAAAGTTATGAATACATTTAAAATTATTTTTATACTTTTGCCGTGATTGAATTAATCGAACGATTGTTAAACTGTCTACTACTTACATGAAGTTATTATTGTTCTCAAAATATCATATCAAAATGCGTGTTGCTTCGTTTCATAATACTTATCGGCAATATTGAGAAACCAAGAAGAAAGATAATCGCAGTACAAATAAAAAGAATCAATACTGATTACGTTCGATGTAATTCTGAGGTATAGTATATCTATTGTTAAGTATACTACGCCAATGCTATTTCCGAAGACGGCAAACTAATTTCAAATTGTTGGAATAAATCCTATTATTTTACCAATGCCAAACTTTGTCAATTACGGTGAATCGACGAATAAAATGTTCTTACTTGATTAAATTACAATAATGTCGGTTGAAACAGGTGACTAGGTATTTAAATTTGATGTTACGAGATTTTACATAACAATATCTTAATCGCGAAAAATTTTATTATATTTTGTGTTACGTATGTCCTCTGTGTGGTGAGCGAGTAAGAATACAATTCACCACTCCATATCTTGCCTTTGAGGAAAATCTCGAAATAAAACCTTATACCAACATGTCTGACTGGCGCGGCGGGGCTTAATAGGTCAATTCCCTTCCCAGTATGGAAGAAGCTCAAAATCAGCAGAAGGGGGGTAGTATATAGTAGCATATGGTCTGTGGTGTTGATGATTATGTATGTTAATAATATCCATCCCTTGGCCTTCTCACAAGAATGCCACTCAAAGTGCTCATGTTAAAGAAGGGTTAAACGTTTTGATTTAACTATTATTACGGACGAAATCTTTGTATGCAAACACTTTTCAGCCTTCATAATCAAGGCTGCAAAGTGTTTGAAACGCCTGCAAATTAAAAATCAAATACAAACGCTATAAAATTCGTAGAAATAGTTTTATTTCACATGTATAATACTCGCTTAAACACCAGAATTGGTTGTATTTTTACTTGTACCTATAAAAAAGTAGGTATATTCTCTGAAAAAAATGGCAATCGATAACTTAATTACTTGTTACATAACCTGAGTATAATATGTTGTTATGCGTAGCTTACTATAATTTAATTTCTACGAATTGAATAAAGCCGTTATCCGTTTCACAACTTGTGTAATTACATTTCAGTAAAATATATAAGTTTTCTGTATGGTCACAGTGTAAGAACACAATTCATCACTCCCTATCTTGCCCGTGGATGTCGTAAAAGACGACTAAGTGATATAATATGCACGTAACATCTATGCAAGAGAAGTAAAACTGCAAATGAAACCCTATACCAACATGTCTGACCAGCATCATGCATAACAATCATGACGGCCTATATAACTCTCACTGTTGGACTGATACCTCGTCCACAATATGAGAGGAATTGGTTTACTATTCCACGCTGGTATGATGTGTTGCAATAAGGTTTTGTATCGAGTCTTCGTTCTCTTGCATCCATGCTATCTGCATACATCCCTTTCTCGTATTTTTCGATACCCACAGGCATAAAAGGGCATGGTTAATTGTATTCTTACTTCGTAACCACACGGATAATATATATATTGTCATAATACTATTTCTACAATCGTTTATCTATATATCCATCAGCCTATCGATTACCTATTGCTAAAAATAGGCCTCACTACGTGGGAACAATAACACATTCGTCATTCTTGGCATTGCGGATTGGCAATCACAGTTGGTATTATAACTTTACCAGGAGATTGCTACTGCCTATTCCACTGAAAATCCCTCAACGGATTTTAATAACTGCCATGAGTCACGTCCGACATAACATACAGGATAGTGACACATAGGGACATTTTACAATGGTAAAGTAAATATGCTTTCCGTGTAGTGACGTAATAAAAATACAATTGACCACCACTTTTCCTGTCCGCGAATGTCACAAAAGACGACTATAGGATACGATATGCAGATAGATCACTGCAAAAGAAAGAAAACTCGAAATAAAACCCTATATTGGTCTAAACAGCGTTAGGTAGGTCAAATTCCCTCGTTTTGTGAAAGAGGCTCGAGCCCAACAGTAATGTATATGATCTAAGAAGACGATGAGTATCTGGTGACAGACTTATACTACAATGTATTACTATTTCTTCCTTATTCTACACTCTTCCGTGTGGTGACGGAGTAAGAATACAATTCACCACCCCCTATCTTACCCGTGGGTGATAGTACGAGACGACTAAGGGATATAAAACGCATATAACATCTATGCGAGAGAAGGAAAACTCGAAATAAAACCCTATACCAACACGTCTGACCAGCGTGGTATAGTAGGTCAATTACCCTTCCATTATGGAGGAGGCCCGAGCCCAACAGTGGGACGTATATGGGCTGAGATGATGATTCTACACTAGCTTCAGCTCGCGACTTCATCCGCGAAGAACGAATCGTATACGAATAGATACTTTGGGCTAACGCTAACTTTAACCTTTGTTTACGTAGAAGGTGAAAATATTTTTTAATAATACGATTCATATAATATTTAAAGACACAATTTAAAAAAAACACAATTAAAATTAAATTAGACAGGCGTATAATCAATTTCTTTACGTGTGTAATTACAGAATGTAATTAGAATATATTAGCAATAAACAAGGTACGTATTTTGTGTACAAAATGTTAAAGTAGATATAAAAATTGTAGAATACTTTAGTTAGTTCCAAATTTCGCCATCAAATTCAGCGTAAGGTTTCGAAAACGATTATGTGTTTTCAATTTTATTTGCTTAGATTGCAATAATGCCGTTAGATAATAATTCCTGTGCAATGTTTTATCAAGAGATTTTTGATACTTTATCCAAAAACTCTTGCTTTGGAGCACTGCTTGACAATCCATGATCCATTTTCATGGATGATAACTTTTAAATTAAAATACATGTAGGTATAGGTCAAATAAAGTAGCACTGTTAACGTCGAAACTTGGAACTAACATTAAAATTCAATTATATCTTATATCATTGGTAAAACTAAATAATTATTACAAAAACGTATACACAATTCTACAGTGGCGCTAACTGACTTGTTTCAGCGTTTTAGTTTGACACATAGTTTCTATATGAAATACTAGAGGTCACTGTAAAACAACAGTATTTCACGACCTCGTATTCAGCTACTTGCCACTAGATGGCGCTTATCAATGTTTGTCATCTACATTATGCACAAATTTAAGTAACATTAAGCTACACAAATAAATTTAATATTTATACATTTATTACAACTTTTGATTAAATTAGGTAATGCAGTAGAGTCTGTAGTTTTTCACAAACGTGTTCGATATACATAGGTACACCTGGTACACCCTAATAAAGTGTTTTGCGACCCTGACCTCTTCACGCGAGGTCGCGTGCACCCCGGCCTACCTGAACATCCAGGGTTAAACTATCTAACAATAACATGTATAGAAACGGCTTTCAATTTTTATTGAATTAAGTCGCAACTTTCGCTAGTTAAATAATGCGGTACTTTACTAAAGACTTTATAATGCAATCAAATGCTACTATCAGGAAATAACACATACCTACAGCTTTAGCTGATTATCATTTATTATTTTTTCTTCCTTGCGGTGATGGAGTGAAAATACAATTTACCACCCCTTTTCTTGCCCGTGGGTATCGTAAAAGGCGACTAAGGGATTAAATATGCACATCACATCTATGCAAGAGGAGGAAAACTTAAATCCTATACCAACACGTTTTATCAGCATGGCATAGTAGGTCAATTTCCCTTCTATTGCAGAGGAGGCTCGAACTCAGCAGTGGGACGTGTATGAGCCGAAATGATGGTGAATGGTGTTTATTAATTTAGCTCATTAGTAATTAGAACCAGGGTCGGATTATCCATAAGGCAGTTTAGGCAACTGCCTAGGGGCCCCGCTTCGCTGCTTCGTCTAGGGACCCGAGCAAGAAAATAGTTCTGTTTTTAGGGTTCCGTACCCAAAAGGTAAAAACGGGACCCTATTACTGAGACTTCGCTGTCCGTCCGTCCATCTGTCACCAGGCTCTATCTCAAGAACGGTGATAGCTAGACAGTTGAAATTTTCACAGATGATGTATTTCTATTGCTGCTATAACAACAAATGCTAAAAATAAAATTAATATTTAAGGGGGGGCTCCCACACAACAAACTTGATGTTTTGCTCAATATCGATAATGGCAATAGGGAGGCACTTGTTTATCTAGTCAATTGTACGGAACCCTTCGTGCGTGAGTCCGACTCACACTTGGCCAATTTATCATTAATTCTATTTTATTGCATTTAACAAGATTAAATTTAAAATAACCGTATCACGTCTTATTTTTGCCTACTCCATCATGAGACCTGGATCATCACTTAACTACAACTATAACCTATTCATTAAGATAATTTCAATAAATATAACAAGACAGGAGTCAGGCATGTGAGGTGATGCTGTAGCATCAAGTCAAGGTAACCAGGAATATTTTTATAATAAGCAATTGAAGTAACAGAATACCAAAGGAAGTCAATCTAGTCGACTGGGCTTTTATAATAGAAAATATATATTATATAAAGTGAAAAAAAAAACGGTAAAGGAAAGGGGTCCTGAGAATTGCCATGCCTAGGGGCCCTGATAGGGATTGCCATTACCTAGGGGCCCTGATAGGGTTAATCCGGCCCTCATTAGAACTGACTACCATAGATACACAGCCTCCTTCTTAGTCCAGCGTAGTATTGTCAGTTGTCAGCCAGCTCAGTTTTGTCGGGCACCAGCCTCTTTCATAATAAGAGAAAATAGGCCTGTTATTATACATTGATCATTCGAAAAGCAATAAGTTTTTATTGGAACTCGGTTTCCTTTTATAATGATCGGCTTTCATCCTATAGTCGCATTTTACGATTTTTTCGAATGAAAGAGGGATATGGTGTTCGAGTATTAGCATAGAAAATATATAAACACTAAAATATATTCAACAGTAACACCTCGCTTTCGATAGAAATGATATATTGGACTTTAAACTGACCGCAAACTTTAACAAACGAACTTACCTAACCTATGTCTCCATCACTCATTGCTTACTGACTCTTTATTATCATCATCCTCACCCTCTATCTAACCGGCCCCTCTTTTTTTTGTGTATGGTGAGCGCACCCGCCGCCCGGCTCCGTCCGGGGCGGCAGAGGGGCGGCGCGCGGCCCCATAACCTACCCGTGGCTCGTCGCCTTCGTCGTTGAGCCGACCACTGGTTCCGAGTTCCTTGTCCTCCGTGTCGGATCTAACCGGTGCTCTGCCTGACGTTAACCATCTCTAGGAATGTAATTGTTGACCAGACGGTATTAGATGCAACTGCGTCTGTCCTATGTACAGCTCTTAGTCGCCCTTTACGACACCCTCGAGTAATTTAAGGGTAGTTAGTATTCGTAGTCGCCACCACACAACTTATATGCTCCACCTTATTGCTTGATAACTAATAATTTTGATAACTTTATTCATTCGTCTCAAAATATGTACAGTAAGATGTTACATAAATGTACGGCACCAACATGTTCTGACAATTAAGATATGGAAATTTATAACCTACCTACTATACCATGCTGATCAGACAGGTTTCTATAGGGTTTTATTTCGAGTTTTCTCTTATACATATTATATACTTATTATATCCTAGCCGAGGTCACGGGTGACGTGACCGGGGAATTAGTCCGTCACCCGCCGAGAGGCCGACCGCGTGCGGAAAGACCGACGTCCTCCCCGAGAGGGGGACGTCAGTCGATGAGAGGGTACCCCAAATAGGGGGTATTCCGTCGGATCGACCACTAACGTCAAGTCACCCTGCTCCGGTGGTCGGCCCAACGATGAAGGCGACGTGCATCGTGGGTGGGTTGTGGGTGTACGTGCTTACGCCCCTCTGTCGTCCCGGACGGAGTGGTGCGAGGAGCGTACCGACCGGAACCCACCCCCAAAAAAAAATATGCTTATTATATCCCTTAGTCATCTTTTAAGACATCCACGTACAAGATAGGGACATGAAAAAATATACACGTTCTGTAAACTAACACAATTACATATCTATGAATAATTATCATCATCATTATCATTACAGATCATATAGGTGCCCCTACTGGGCTCGGCTTTCCGTGTGGTGACGGAGTAAGAATAGAATTCCCCACTCCCTATCTTGCCCGTGAATGTCGTATAAGACGACTATGGGATATAATGTGCACATAACATCTGTGCAAGAGAAGGCAAACTCGAAATGAAACCCTATACCAATATGTCTGACCAGCATGGTATAATAGGTCAAATTCCCTCCCATTGTAGAGGAGGCCCGAGCCCAACAGTGGGACGTATGTGGGCTGCGATGATGATGATAATGATGACTGGGCTCAGGTCTCCACAATAGCGAGAAAATTGACCTACTATACCACGCTGCTCAGGCGGATTGGTATAGGGTTTTATTTCAAGTTTACCTTCTTTTTCATAGTTGTTATATACACAAGATATCCCTTAGTCGCCTTTTACGCCACCCACGGGCAAGAGAGAGGGGATGGTGAAGTGTATTCTTACTTCGTCACCACAGGGAACGTATCACGGAATGTATCTATGGATAGTAATAACGAAATAACATATACATAATACCTACTAAAGTTTCATAACTAACCGATTATTATCTAAGCATTTCCGATAATTATCCTTATGGGTATTGCGCAAAATGTGAAATATAATTTCTTAAAACTATGTTACCTAAAGTGTAAACGTAATACTTACGGAACTCGGGGATTTACAATTACGTTATCTTACATAGCTGATTCATTAAGAAACATTCTAATAATGAGTAACTAACGATAGTTTAGAACCTAAATATTAATGCAGTGTTAGGTTTTCCGTGTGGTGACGGAGTAAGAATACAATTCACCATTCCCTATCTTGCCCGTATTTTACGACTAAAATACGACTAAGGGATTATAATATATATATATATATATAACATGATTGTCTCAATTACTTGGTGTCGACGCAAAATAGCCTCTTCTTTCACACACCTCTATCAAATGTAATTTCGGTAATCACTTTCTGTCATCATGTCACATCATGCTTCACGCAGCCCATTCACCTTTCGGGCCGACCACGGAGGCCAAGGAACTCAGTACTGGTGGTCGCCCCAACGACGAAGGCGAGGAACTACGGTAGGTATGGGGCTGCGCGTCGCCGCTTCGTCACCTTGGACGAAGTCGCACGGCGGGTGCGATAACCATTGCCAACCCCAAAAAAAACATATAAATATTCTCAAAACATTATTTTATCATATACCCACATATATTCATATCACGTCATGCATTTGCTCCTTAAGTTTTTCGTCACTCGCGCAACTTACTAATCCGTCATTCCTTATTTTATCCATTCTCGTCATACCACATAACCATCTCAACATTCGCATGTTTGTGACACGCAGTCTCTCATCTATCACTCAGAAGGTTTTATTGGGCCGCGGGTGACGTGACCGGGGATTAGCCCGTCACCCGCCGAGAGGCCGACCGCGTGAGGAAAGACCGACGTCCTCCCCGAGGGGGGGACGTCTGTCGATGGGAGGGTACCCCAATAGGGGGTATTCCGTCGGGCCGACCACTGATGTCAAGTAACCCTGCGCCGGTGGTCGGCCCAACGACGAAGGCGACGTGGTTTTAGGGTGGGTTGCGGGAGTTGCGTGCTTAAGCCCCTCTGTCGCCCCGGACGGAGTGGTGCGGAGGCGCACCGACCGCAGCCCACACATAAAAAAAATAAAAGGTTTTATTGAGAATTCATAAATTATTGGCCTTTAATTTAAGGGTTATTTGAGAATCACATGTTGTACCCGTATAACGTATAAGAACGAGGCTTGTTAACAATCTCCTATGTCCGCAGCGTCACAGTCATTTAACATTGGTCATTTCATCCCTTTTCATTCTTATATTAACTGCATATTTTGATATCTTTCGTTAATTTTTATAAGTTTTTTGTTCTTATTAATTGAGAATTAATATGTTATAGCTTGTCATCATTCTTAAGAAACAGACTGAGTTAAAAAACATGTCTTTTTATAATATGTTATAATATTTTAAAAGAATTTTTTTTTTTCAAAATAAAACGGTAATAGTTCTAGAGACTAATCTACATAACTAAAAACTAATAGATATCAATTAATAGCATATCTTTCAAGAAATTTAATATTTACCAAATTATTTTGTACGAATTTGAATTCTGACGGGTTCGTCTTTTCCAATATTGTCTTTTATTATCACATTCTAACAAATTATATGTCGATCAAATACCAGCACTGAACTTGTATTTTTTACATTAAAATATATGCGACAAAACGGCAAAAGGATCTACATTAAAAAAGGATTGTGTCCGTATGATGACGGCGTAAGAATATAATTCACCTCCTCCAGTGTGTTGAAAAAGACGACTGAGAGATATAATATTAAGAAAACATCGATACAAGAATAGGAAAACTAGAAATAAAACCCTACGCCAACATTAGACCAACATATAGGTCAACGGCCCTCCTATAATGGAGGAGACCGAGCCCAGCAGTGGAACGCATAAGGGCTGAAATAAAATGATGATGAGATTTAAAAAAAAACTCCATATTCTAATGATCCTTTTAAAGATCTTCATATATAGAAGTGTCTTAACCTCAACAGCGACAATAATACGGAGCTAATAGCTAAAAGTCAAGAACTTTGACGTGTAACTGTACGAAGTGGCAATGTCTCTTTTCAGGCAAGATTTTTCAAGTTGTATTGCCATAATCTGCGAGATATTAGAATTCTACATTGTCTATTTTCTCAAATTATAAAAATATCGACCTAATTAATTTTAATTTCATTTTTTTTACATATCGTCAATAAAGTTGACATATCTATAGCACATATGGCGTTGTGGTTAAGATACCAATCTAGCATGCCAAGTATCGTGGGTTCCTTCCTATGCGGGACAGTAGTTTGTGTGATCCACAGATGGTTGTTCAAAGTCTAGGTGTAATTTGTGTCCGTTAAGTAATATCAAAAATCAAATACAAACGTGATAAAATCCGTAAAATATTTTTATTTACATTGTGTAATACTCGCGTAAACATCATAAATCAAATTGTGTTAAATATGTTTGTAAAGTTCCCCGCAATACAAGTACAAGACAACACCAGCACTGATTGCTTTTTTAAAGGTAACATCAGCTCTTAATGCTGGGGTGGTCTTTAAAAAAAAACACCAAATAGCGATGAAGAACATGTGCTTCATTTGTCCTTAGCAGGTACCTACGGTAGGTTGCTGTTGACCTCAGATTTACTGAAACAGATGACCGTGATGGATGACATTGCCTTTCCGTGCTACCCAAGGCACGATTTCTTATAATCAATCTACATAACTATATACCTGCATTTTTTAGTGTAGAACGTTTCACGATTTTGCGTGTTCTCCTTGAATAAAGGTTGTGTACTTTATCATCATTATCCTTGCTTTTATTATTCCCAATAATTTTGGGGTGGATTTTCTATGTGTGCCATAGATTTTTTTTCTATTGAGTCATTTATACTATTTTTATCTAAAACTGTTTTTTTTTAATCAAATATAAACGAACGATAAAATAGCGTTCATTTATATTTGATTTTTGATTTGAAATTGAATGTACCACACTGGTCAAATGTGTTGGTTATTAGGGTGTCATTTCGAATTTCGTAGATTTTTTATTTATACTCATATGTTATTCTATAGTCATCATTTGCGACATCCCCGGGTAGGAAAGGAGGTAAAGAGTTGTATTTCTGTATGCATATATAATTCTTTAGTCATTTTTACAACACCGACAGGTAAGAAAAGGGGTGGTGAATCGTATTCTTTCTCCGTCACCACACGGTTTAATCAATACTAGTGGTCGCCGAGTGGTTGAAATTCCGTTGCCATAATTCATTTAAATTAATTTTCCTGCTACACAATTTTCTTTTAATTTCATTTATGTATAATTGTATATTGAGCAAGCTGTATTTCACTAATAAATATGTACAAATGTCTATGAGACATTGTCCTCATAATTATGATTGTTTGACATTCAGTTCGACCAGAGATTTTAACCGTAAACAAAAGTGTATAAGCACGCGTGTGTGTGTGTGTGTGTGTGTGTGTGTGTGTGTGTGTGTGTGTGTAGCGATTGCATGGTATTGTGCGTAATGCATTTTTTAATAATTTTTTTGTATTTCTAATCCATTATTATATGAAATTCCAATTTTATGCACTTTTCTCATTATATACTTTAACTGTGCCAAATTTCATTCTTGTCCATCCGCGTAATTTTCGTAAAAAGGGGTACTAAGTTTTTGCTTCACGTATTAATATATAGATAACAATTATTCACACGAGGTATTTTGGTATTTATTTAGTTGAGGACCTCATGCTATCATTTCAAACTAAATAAATTATATCTATTACAAGTTTATATTTAATATACAATTTAATTGTAAACTTATGAAACCTTTGTAATTCATACAGATAATTCAACTAAATTAGAAAGACCGTCTTTAAACTGCTGACAAAATCTCGTCTCGCTTTTGGCATGGGTAGGCGTAGTTTATGTGACATTGTACAACATTCTACAATGTATTATATAACTTTGTGCATAATTAAGGTTTTGCTTAGCCCTAAATCACCTTACACTTTGTCCGGTCCTTCTTTATGAGATCTAGGGCTTCGTGGTTATGACGGTAACATTGTTATTACAATTAATTTTAGGTATTGAATTTGTTGCTTGATAAATGGTTTAACATTCATTGTAATTAATGGAAGTTTGTTAATTTTATTATTTTAATAATTAATGGATTTATTTTCATGGTTATATGATATGTTTATAATATCCATATTTCACGAAGAAAACATAATCACAGGTGGGACATGTAGGCATGTCCCACTACAGAACTTGAGCCTCCTCCAGATTTGGAGTGAAATTGAACCACGCTAATCAGGCTACCACGCTGATCAGGCGGCTAGTATAGTATTTTATTTCGAGTTTTCTTTCTGCTGTGTAGTTGTTATAGACACAAGATATTCTTTACTTACCTTTTATGATACCCACGGGCAAGACAGGGACTGCTGAATTGTATTCTCAATCCGTCCGATGAAAATAAAATCGTTTAAATTTTATGAAAGTGATTTTCTTTAAATATATTTTGTATCTAGTATGCAAAAATATTTTATCTTATTTAAATATACAATAATACACACTATACAATAACTATTTATATAAATTATGTTGATTCAGTTGAACGGCCATTTCGCATACTGCAATTTCTTTCAAACAAGTTTGGGATGCATTTTCATTTTTTTGTCAGGAAGGACACTTGAGGTGTACCAGACAAATCGAAGAAAAGTGAAGAAAAGAAAATTGAAGACATAAATGACTTTATAATACACAATGCATATGATAATACATATGTTTAATTTTAGTATTAAATTCAGCAAAAACGATACGTATAGTAAAATACTAATTTCCTCTGAGACCACTATTTGATCAGATATTTAAGAATATTTCAGATTATTTGTGGTGTAATTATATGTTTGTGGCAGAAAGATTAAAAGCTTATCGTATTACTTAGAACGTAGATTATAAACACATTCAAGACCAGTTTAGTAAAACTCACGAGTATTTAGGTTACTTCAAAATATGGCAATGAATTATCGCGATCAATTATCTTCTAAGTTTGTCACCATATGGAAATATTATTTTTATAATTCATACTTTTTTTCATACTGGCACTTACCACCATTAGATTAGCGGTGAATGCCTAATAGTTTATCGACTATCGAAATTTTGTATGAAAATTATATCTATGTAAAAGTGCCTAAAAGTTAGTATCAAATATATTAAGAATCAAAATTATTTAATTTTTGTATTAATTGCAAATATAGCATCGGTGTTTCATTGGTTCTCGAAACATTTTATCAACTCGACATGTAATACCCAAGAACTCTTAACGACAGTACGTGCAGCCTATTCCAGATAATAGATAAATAGTAAAAAATGTACAGAAGAAAAAGCCTTATTAAGCTTATTGATGAATAAGCCCACAGTCCTTCATACTAATTCAACAAAAGTTAGCATCCAATATTTCTGTTATTGACGAGAGTATTACACATTTGAAATAAGACTATTTATACAGAGTTTGTTGAAGTATTTGATTTTTAATATCCCAATATTTAGAATATTTTACAGTGATCACAATATGTAATTATCTCTAACATTAAAATTAAGCAGCTAAGAATAGTCTATATCTCTTGATACCTTGTTACTTTTATGTATCAAATATAGTCTTAGTGTTATATAGGAAGAAAACAGATAAAAGTTGTCTAAAAAATATTGATTAGAGAGGACCCCCGAGTACTTATATAAGCTACTGTCGACGAACAAACTCAAGTATTCAATGTCGAGAACAATGCTTCAAATTTCTCTTTGAACACTTCAGTATTGTGCGACGCGATCGTTTTTTGCTACTAAGTGACAGAAGTGAGTTTTTTTGATATATTATTTCTTTTTTTTTTTGTTTGACTATAGTATAACTTCACTAGACATCTGAGTAGATGCGCCCTGCATTTGCCAGTGGGAATATAACCCTCTGAATAACTACACCATTTCAGCAAAATACTGGTTACCTTTTTTACTTTATCGTGTAGTAATAGACCAAAAATAGAATTTACCGTGGGTATCGTAAAAGACGACTAAGGGATATAATATGCACATAACATCCATGATAGAGAAGGAAAGCTCGAAATAAATCTCTAGATCAACCCGTCTGATCGGCGTAATATAGTAGGTAAAATTGCCTCCCGTTATGAAGCAGGCTCAAGCCCAACAGTGGGATGTATATGAGCTGAGATAACGGCGATGATGATGATGATGATAACTGGTTGCTACGGAAACTATGTGCATTCAGTTTCTGTAAATTTCTCGTTTTATATATTTCAGGTCCTAATCTAAAATATGGTTAATATTTGAATATCTATTCAGATGACGTAATGATTTGTACCAAAGAAAAATCCAAACCGTAGCATCTTCTGTATCAATGAAATATTAATAACTAATTTCTGTAGCGGGTAGATAATTATAAATATTTGTAATAACGATGACTTGTTAGGACGTCAGATATCTTAGTCCGCCCGTGACCATGAATGCTATAAAGTATTCAAAACGTCGGGCAATCGAAAATTAAATACAAACGCGATAAAATCCGTAGTTTTATTTGCAATGTGTAATACTCGCATAAACATCAGAAGTCATCAAATATTAACCTTATATGTAACCATAATTTGAACTTATAATAAACTTTAAATAATAATATTATTTAATTACAATCCGTGTAGTGGCGGTGTAACAATATAGTTCACAACCCCCTATCTCTTTCTTTTCTTTCTTTTTTATGGGCGGGCTATGGTAATCGCACACGCGGTCCATTCCGTCCGGGGCGACGAAAAGCCTACCCTCACCTCTCGACGCCACTGTCCCGGGATGTCGGTCGCCGTCGCGCAGTGATCCTCTCTGTGGGTGCCGGACTAAAGTCCCCGGTCCAGTCACCCGTGTCCCCGGTCCGGTCACCCGTGTCCCCGGTCCGGTCACCCGCGTCCCCGGTCCGGTCACCCGCGTCCCCGGCTAGAGCGGCATCAGGCGCAGGTACTCGCGCCTATGCCGCTCGAGTCGCCAGCGGCGGAACGTGTCACCGAAGAGGAGTTCCTCTCGCGCACGATCCGCTGCCTCCTTCCGTGAGATGACGGCCTCACAGAAGGCGGCGACCGCGTCCCAGTTCCTGACGCTGCCCAGCATCTTCCTAGCGATGGTCGGCAGCGTCAGGTCGACACCGATAATTACGATGAGTTCTCGGCGCTTCCCCGCCCACGCGGCACACACCTCAAGTGTATGCTGCACCGCATCCTCGTCGCAATCGCAGTGGTGGCAGGACGGTGTGCCTCTGTGTCTCCCTCCTAACGATCTTGTGCAGGGACTTGGCGTAGCTACCGTGCCCCGTCAACACCTGCACCAGTTGGATGAAAAGCACCCCATGCGTCCGCTCCAACCACCCCATTAGCACCGTCAATCTCCTTGATGGAGACATGCCGCCTCCGGCTCGCGTCTCCGACACCCTCCGGTAAAGCTCGGCGAGCATCTCCGCCTCCAATTCCCACGGGGTTATGGTCCTGATCGCCATGACCCTCTGTGGCCGCCACAAGAGGGCCCTCAGACGGACGGTCAGGGACCCCACCCACACCGGTGCGCCGTACAGGGCCTTCGACCGGATACAATCCACTATCTTGCCTGTGGGTATCGTAAAAGACGAGACTTAGGAATATAATATGCACATAACAACTATGTAAGAGAAGAAAAACTCGAATTAAAACCCTATACTAACTCGTCTGACCAGTATGATATAATAGACCAATTTCTCTCCTATTATAGGGGAAGCTTAAAACCCAACAGTAGGACGCTTATGAGCTCAGATGACGATGATACAGATGAATAAAATTATTAACAAATAATCGAATATATAATATGAACTTTTTGTATTATCTCTTGTATATTAGTTTTTATAATTTATTATGCTTACCATTGTCGATGAGTTAGTCGGGCTGTTAGTGCTAAGTGGTAACTAGCGTTCATTAATTGAGCACTACAATATATCCAAGTCACCTTATTCAATTATGTACTAATGCACTCCTCAATGCAAATAACCATTTAATACCTTCTTCAGAATTAAAATATAGATATAGCTTTATTTTTTATCAATCCTTCTATAATACAGAATTATAATTCTCATCATCGCAGCCCATATACGTCCCACTGTTGGGCTCGAGCCACCTCCACAATGGGAGAGAATTTGACCTACTATACCATGCTGGTCAGACATGTTGGTACAGGGTTTTATTTCGAGTTTGTCTTCTTGAGCATAGATGTTATGTGCATATTATATCCCATAGTCGTCTTTTACGACATCCACGGGCAACATAGGGAATGGTGAATTGTATTTTTATTCCCTCACCACACGAAAGGGCAATATGGCTAGTAGCACAATATGGCTAGTAGCACAATCAATTCTTAAAAATCACATTGGATAGATACGAGTAGTTCTCACACAATTAACATAAATACAATCCGTCAACCACTAAAATTAGTTTGAGACTGTATTTGTATGATCATTGAGTCTCTAGTGTAAACAAAATATAGAATACCTTGCCATCGATGACAACATCATCTACCGCATCCTTTTTAGTGGTCTAAAATAACCTTCACACTATACGCTTATGAGTTGTATGGTTTCAAAGTCTATAACTATCATAGAATCATTTTTTTGTATACAACATGTAACATAATTAACGCACACCCTGAAAGTAATTTGTTCAGAATCGGTATCTGGATCGATTTTGATTGTTTTTTATGTAGCTAATTTTTTTTCTCAAATTTAGTTATAACTAAGTAAATTACAGTCATCCTAAACAGCTAGCTAAACAGTTCATAGAAACGAAAATGGAACGTAAATCAGTGTATTAAGACTTTTTAAAATGAAATATTAAATTAGTAAGCAAATTTCATCATTCAATTAAAGAAATCTGATACTTATTTCAAGGCTAATAGTCTTTTACAAATACCTACAGTGACAGCCGGCGCACAGCAACACTACAGTACCTACATAAAAGAAAGCCACGTACCTAATACAAAAATAATTACTTTCTCTTTCTTTCGGCGGCTATTACCTTACAATAGAGCGAGACGACTGCGCCGGCGCCGATCAAAAAAGCCTAAACAACGAAATCAACAAAATATGTTTGGGATAAGTCATCAGTCACGCCGTGTGCACCTTATCGATAAGAGGTCAATTGTAAAGTGCAAATAAAATTTCGTAATCCCGCATTTCGCTATGTCTTTTCGGTATACCAACGTTCAATACACGGAAATGGTGAGAACTTTGGCACGGTGTGATGATAATGTGGCACTAGCGTGTAGAACATTTAACGCGAGATACGGTACTAGTGTAGACCGCCGGACTATGTTATCAGCAACACAACGGCTTCGAGACCACGGAACTTTTCGTCCAAACACGGCTATCGACAGGGGAGACAATATGCGGACACACACTCGTCTTCAAAACGAAATTCTCGATTATTTCGACGAAAATCCGCATAGTAGTACCCGGGAAGTAGCGCCACGCTTTGGGTGTAGTCATATGCACATATGGCGCACGCTTCGTGGTGATGGCGAGCATCCATTCCACCTCAGGCGATGCCAGGAGTTGACGCCAAGTGACTACTTACCACGCTTAGAGTTCTGCCGCTGGTTGTTACAAAATTGGCAGCGAAACATTATTTGAACTGACGAAAGTACATTCACTCATGTGAGAATGTATAATCAACATAACATGCATTTATGGATGCATGAAAATCCACACGCATGCAGAGTAGACTCCTTCCAACATCGATTTTCAATCAATGTCTGGGCGGGTATGATCGGTACACACATACTGGGACCCGTATTTTTACAACGTCTAACAGGAGAATCATATTTACTGTTTTTGCGAGAAACTTTACCTTCTCTATTAGAGGACATACCTCTTGTTAATTTACAAGAGTTATTTTACCAACACGATGGTGCCCCCGCGCATTTCACCCGGAGTGTTCGCCAGCATCTTCATGCCGAGTACGGAGAACGCTGGATCGGTCGCGGGGGACCTATCCAGTGGCTTCCTAGATCAGCTGATTTGACGCCACTCGACTTTTTTTTTTGTGGGGGCGAATTAAATCACTAGTTTATAACACAGAGACAACAAGTGCCGAGGAACTAAAAAATAAGATAATAACCGCCTTTGAAAAAGTGAAAAGTGACACTGCAGTATTATCTAAAATAAAACAACAATTACGAAAACGGTCATTAAAGTGCATTGAACAAGGCGGTGGACATTTTGAAAATGTTTTAAAACGACAACGCCGTGTGAGTGCAAATTAAACTGTAAGTTTGTTTATGATATTTAAATTATTGTAAATATTTTGATTCACACCTTTTACACCGATTTTGTTTAACTTTGTCGTAGGTATTTTGGCGTCTAATAAAATCACACTTTATCAGCAGTTTAATCATTCTTATTTACAAATTTTTTAGTTTAACAAATCAGTAATTACGAAATATTGGCTTCACATTGAACAAAATTATTCAATGTCGACAATCCAAAGCCTGAAAAGTGTGATGGAAAGAAGAATCGTAAATATTTACTATCATAAAGCATAATGTAGTTATTTCGTGTACCTATTATTACCAAGTAGGTAATTATTGTCGGGCGGCACTCGGAGTTGCTCAGTCGGTGACCATTTTATTTCCACGAAATGGGAATAACTAATTTCACAAATAAACAATGTTAACGTACATATAAATAATATTTGGTGTATGCATTGCGTTTATATCATTATATTCTAATTGGGGTGTTTGAGGGTGTGCGTTAATTATGTTACATGTTGTATATGTATGTACACAGTTTTTTTTAAGACAACACACTGCACTTAGATAATAATCCTTGTGTTGCGGGGAACTTTACAGACATATAATTAACGGACACAAATTATATCTAGTCTCGGAACAACAATTTATGGTTCGCATAAAGTGTTGTCCTGCGTGTCCTGCGTTGGATTCGAACACACGACACTGACACGGTAGGTCGCCATCTTAACCATTACGCCATCTGTGCAGTCATGTCAGTTACATATATTAAACTTTTATAATTCCGCTAATTTCATCAGCGTAGTTCCCATTTCCATGGGAATACGTGAATAAAATATAGTCTATGTTTCTGCTGATAATATAGCTCTCCATTGGTGAAATAATTTTTAAAATTGGTTTAGTGGTCCTGCAGTTTCATCCTCATAGTTACCGTTCCCTTGGGAATACGGGTATACCCGCTTTAATGTAGGAATTTGCATATACTTGCTGATAACGTAACTTTCCAGTGATAAAAAATGTTTTAAATCAGTTTAGTGGTTTAGACATGAAAACAGGCAAACAAATTTTCGTGTTTATTATATTACTAGCTTTTGCCCGCGGCTTCGCCCGCGTAAAAGTTAACTTGCATATTTCTTAATTTAAAAAATAGTCTTTAAAAGTTAAAGTAACGTAAAAGTTATTTTTCTTAATTTAATAAATACCTAAATAAATATGTATCTATTTTCATCCAAATCTGCTCAACAGTTTACGCGTGATTGAGTAACAAACATCCGAATATCAAACATTGAATAATTGATTGAATAATTGATTGAATTAGGCGATACATAGTAGAAATCCATTTTTATTTTATTTTAAAATGGAAGGATGGGTGGGTCTACCACTCCCCCCCCCCTTCCTTCCTTCCTTTATTTGTTATTCACTGATAATATAGATTTTCATTCGTAAATTAATTTTTATATCCATTAAATTCCTGCGATTTCACCGACATTGTGGCCGGTCCCGTAGGAATATCGGGATAAAAAATAGCCTAAATATCTTACTCGCTTAAAAATAGCTTTCCATTATGAAATTTTTAAAATCGACTATATTCTCACAGTTGCTCCCAGCCACACCGGGATAAAATAATTATAGGCTAAGTTATTCCTTATGTAAGGTTGGTAGACCTAGTAGTAAAGTATTATCAGTATCGGTCCAGCCGTTTTGAAGATTATCCGTAACGAATAGACAGACAATAAAAAGAACCGTTTTTAGGGTTCCGTACCCAAAAACGACCCTATTACCAAAACTTCGCTGTCTGTCCGTCCGTCTGTCTATCACCAAGCTGTATCTCAACGACCGCGATAGCTAGACAGTTGTTTTTTTTTTTACAAATTATGTATATCTGTTGCCGCTATAACAATAAATATTAAAAACCAAATAAAATAAATATTTAAGGGGGGCTCCTAAACAACAAACGCAATTTTTCCCCCTATTTATAGATAATGGTACGGAACCCTTTGTGCGCGACCTCGACTCGCACTTGGCCGGTTTTTAGACATAGGTATCGTGCAAATAATTGTGTGAGCATAAATAAAACCTATTATTTAAACAGACAAATAGACGCTTCAAATTTGTTTATTTCTAGAGATAGAAAATTGGATTAATATCTTGATTTTAACTTACTGTCTGGTAGCGGCTAGGAATATTATCACGCTTTCATTGTTCGTGGGTGTTGAAAAATACTATTAAGACAAAGATTTACATCGACCTGGACCTATTGGTGATGCCGTCTAGTCAGCAATGTCGTCTGGCAGGCAGCTGGTCATAAAATATTGCTAGAAGAAACTTTGCAATATATCTACAATGGCAGAGGAGTTCCTACATATCGCATCGATCCAAAGTAATCTTGTTAAGTGAGCACTAAGAAAAAATATTGGGGTAACCCAAGAAAGCTGACCGTGAACTAAAATGATCGTTCCTATCGTTCAGCGGTAATATTGCAAAAATCTCTTTTTTAGTGAGCACTTTCCCCAAGAAAGACAACTTTATACAAAATTTCACGTTTCTACACACGGCCTAATGATTTCGGCTATACATTTTTGAATTTCAAAAACTAATTTCTTAGAGCTCATTTACAACAAAAGAAAGAGAATCGCATACACAGTTTCACGTTCCTAGCTCCAATAGTTTCGGCTATACGCTTTTCATCCCATTTTCCAAAATTCCTTTGTGCTTGTATACCCCAAAAAATACGACGGAATAAAAAAAAAATACGTTTCTAGGCCCAGTGGTTTCCGCTGTATGCTTTTTAGTCTTTTAGGGATTGAATTTCATCCCCATGATAGTGAAATTTTCAAAATGCTAGAACGAATATATATTTATTTATTATAAAATGCCTTAATACAAAGATTCATGGTTCTATCATCGAAAATGACGAATTTCCATACAAAATGTCATCCCGTATTTCAACCCTTTATACCAATTTTTTCGCGATAAAAAGTAGCCTATGTACTTTCTCAAGCTTTAGTTCATTCCTGTACCCGATTTCATCAAAATCGGTTCAGTGGTTTAGGCGTTAAAGGCTTATTACCCTTATCACCCCCTTAAGCGGGTGATTTTCCAAAAATCCTTTGCTAGTGCACGTGTACCCCAAGTAATACTACGGTGTAAAAAAAGATTACGTTTCTAGGCCCAGTGGTTTCGGCTGTATGCTTTTTTATCTTTTAGGGGTTGAATTTCATCCCCATATAAATGAAATTTCCAAAACGTTAGAACGAATATTTGCTTATTATCAAGTGTCTTAATACAGAGATTCATGGTTCTATCATCGAAAATGACGAATTTCCATACAAAATGTCATCCCTTATTTCAACCCCTTATGCCCATTTTTCACAATAAAAAGTAGCCCATGTCCTTTCTCAAGTTTTAATCCATCTCTGTACCAGATTTCATCAATATCGGTTCAGTGGTTTAGGTGTTAAAGGCTATACGCTTTTCACCCTCTTAAGGGGTTGATTTTCCAAAAATCCTTTGTAAGTGCTCGTATACCCCAAGAAATACTACAGTGTAAAAAAAAATACGTTTCTAGGCTCAGTAGTTTCGGCTGTATGCTTTTTTTATCTTTTAGGTGTTGATTTTCATGCCCATATAAATGAAATTTCCAAAACGCTAGAAGGAATATTTATTTTTTTATTATCAAGTACCTTAATACAAAGATTCATGGTTCTATCATCGAAAATGACGAATTTCCATACAAAATGTCATCCCCTATTTCAACCCCTTATACCCATTTTTTTGCGATAAAAAGTAGCCTATGTCCTTTCTCAAGCTTTAGTGCATCTCTGTACCAAATTTCATGAAAATCGGTTCAGTGGTTTAGACGTGAAAGCGTAACAGACAGACAGACAGACAGAGTTACTTTCGCATTTATAATATTAGTAAGGATTATTAGGTGCCTCAATACAAAGATTAGTGGTTCGATCATCGAAAATGACGAATTTCCATACAAAATGTCATCCCCTATTTCAACCCTTTATACACATTTTTTTGCGACAAAAAGTAGCCTATATCCTTTCTCAAGCTTTAGTCCATCTCTGTGCCAAATTTCATCAAAATCGGTTTAGACGTGAAAGACTATATGTTTTTCACCCCCTTAAGGGGGTGAATTTCCAAAAATCCTTTGCTAGTGCGCGTTCACCCCAAGAAATACGACGTTGTAAAAAAAAATACGTTTCTAGGCCCAGTGGTTTCGGCTGTATGCTTTTTGGTATTTTAGGGGTTGAATTTCATCCCC
The DNA here is from genome assembly GCA_032191425.1 of Lymantria dispar. Classification (NCBI taxonomy): domain Eukaryota; kingdom Metazoa; phylum Arthropoda; class Insecta; order Lepidoptera; family Erebidae; genus Lymantria; species Lymantria dispar. The sequence goes on from CM063455.1 coordinate 11,799,652, forward strand.
ATGTAAATGAAATTTCCAAAACGCTTGAACAAATATTTATTTATTTATTATTAGGTGTCTTAATACAAAGATTCGTGGTTCTATCATCGAAAATGACGAATTTCCATACAAAATGTCATCCCCTATTTCAACCCCTTATACCCATTTTGTCGCGATAAAAAGTAGCCTATGTCCTTTCTCAAGCTTTAGTCCATCTCTGTACCAAATTTCATCAAAATCGGTCCAGTGGTTTAGACGTGAAAGCGTAGCAGACAGACAGACAGACAGACAGACAGACAGACAGAGTTACTTTCGCATTTATAATATTAAGTAAGGATTATGCGTTGGTTTTAAAGCATAAAGCATAAGAACTCTTGAAGTAAGTAAATTGCAAACTGTACCAGTAACTCGACCGAAAATTCAGAGATACATCTTAATATATAATAATTTCATGAAATATTACAAATTTAAGCACTAAAGTAATATTCGCCGTCAAATAATTACTTTTGAAATGTACACTGAACGTAACAATAAAGGGATTACGTACTCATACACAAACGACGTTTTATTTTTAATAAAAATATTATACAATACGTGTAAACGTATATTTGTGCGATGTCCATTGAAAATTGGACGGTGACGGTTCATTATGCTTTATCTGCAAATGTATTTGTGACGTTGTTGTCGAGGTCAACTTATGTTGGTATATAGGATGGAATGTTCGCTATCAAGCGACCCTGCCTCGTTAGGGGGATGAACGAGGATCATACGTCATACACTCCGACGTTTAGTTATCCCACGAGACTGGAACGGAAACATATATTGATCTAACCAAAGTTATATTCTATCCTCATAGAACATTATTTGACTGCATGAATGACATAGTATTCTAAGTAGTGATTTCCCATGCCGAGCATCGTGAGTTCGATCTAAACGCAAGGTAGTTCTTTGCGCGGTCCTTAAATAATTGTTCTAAGTCTGGGTAATATTTGTAACTGTTAATTCTATGTTTGTACGATCCCTCATACAGTCCATTAGGCGTCATCACACGAAATACGTGTGATGACGGCTTAAAAATACAATTCTGCCTACTATCTTGTACGTGGATATCGTAAAAAACGACTAAAGGATATAATATACATATAAGATATATGTAAGGAAAATACAACTCGAAATAAAACCCTAACCTAACCTATACCAACTTAATATTTGCCTGATTTTACCCGTTGTTATAGAGTAAGACTACGGTCAATTAACAACCCAATACCAGGTTTTTTCCTAACACTGTTTTTGGTCGTCTTTTACGACACCCATGAGCAATGTAAGAATTGTTGTTATTCGTAGCAATCACCACGCAGTATTTCTTAGTAATAACAAAAATGATTTTGTAAAGATGATTTTACCGTGTGGTGACAGAATAAGAATAAAATTCACCACTCCCTATTTTGCCCGTGGATGTCGTAACAGACGACTAAGGAATATAATATGCACATAACATCTATGCAAGAGAAGGAAAATTCGAAATAAAACCCTATATCAACATGTCTGTTCAGCATGGTATAGTAGGTCAAACTCCCTCCCATTGTAGAGGAGACCCGAGCCGAACAGTGGGACGTATGTGGGCTGCGATGATGATGATGAAAATGAATGAAAATGATTGAGAAAATTATATTAACAAGTCAAACGGCAAATACATTTCTTTGAACTTTATCGCTATAAAGTTATCTTCATGTTATCGTCCATTAGATAAATGTAGTTATGCATATTAACCTATCAAGTAATCTAGTTGGAAGCGTGCTTGATTACCTCAAAAATAGCTTAAGCGTTTCCAAAGGTCAAATTATTAACAAAGTTCGTGATGGCAATGAAAATAAAATTTAAGTGGAAACTTTGCTTGGTAGGTAGAGTTTAGCAAAGTTCCTCGGAAGTTTTTAACCGTGCGAACTAGATCTTTAGTATGAATAATGTTCTGAACGACTTGACACGAATAATATTATTTGTAGATGTTTTAAGAAGAAATTTGCCCGATAGAGTTCCAGTTAGCGTGGGACGAACAATTTCCGGGAAAACTTGTACTAGGCGCTTACATTTCTTGGAATATATTAAATGGTTCTATTAAAATAGATATTCTTCAAAACGGTTTTGTTCTATACCTTTCGAGTAGAATCATGCCAGCTTTTCTTAATTAATCAGAAAATAATTAAATTTGTTACGTGGACCTAGTCTAATGATTTCTGATGTATACGCGAGTCAGTCTGTCCGTGAACACTTTAAAGTGCTCGAAACGTCGGGCAATCAAAAATCAAAAACAAATGCAATAAAATCCCTAATATAGTTTTATTTACTTATTATATTATTACTAGCAGACCCGGCCACGCGTTGCTGTGGCTAATGTTTTTGTTATATTACATTTTATTAAACTATTTAAGTGGAACTATAGGAGAACATTTGTCATGGAGGCCGTCATATATTTTAACAAATGGCATCTATGTAAAAAAGCAAGTTAAAATCGTATATAACACTTTTGTAGGTTAACATAGCAGCGCCATCTATTAATTAATTACTCAATCCAGTCAACAGATATCGCCATCTGGTAAAATCGTTTGGTAACTCCAAACGATTTGATAGATAATTGTGAATGTCAAATAATAGACAAATAATTTGCAATAAAATAATATTACAACTATAAATTAAGATGTAAGCTATCCTATCCTTCAAGTTGGATCAAACTGCACACGATGTGCAAATTTGATTAAAATTGGTTAAGTAGTTTAGGAGTCCGATGCGGACAAACAACGTGACACGTAATTTATATAAATTAAGATAAATTAGAATTTCCTTTAATATTTAAATTTGAGAATATTTTCTTAATCATCGCCTTAATTCATATACTTCACTATGGTGGCCTCTAGTTTCCTCCACAATAGAAGATACATTGACACACTATACCATGCTGGTGTAGGGTTTCTATTCCAGATTTCCTTTAATTGCATAAATGTTATCTCCGTATTGTATACCTTAGTTGTCCTTAACGATAACCATGAGCCTTAAAGGGAGTTGTAGACTGTATTCTTACACCCTAGTTGTGAACTGTATTCTTATACCATCACCACTCAAAAAAATAGTAGGTGGAGTAAGATAAGCTGTGTCAAAATTAATATGAAACTCAATATTTCAACAGTTTTTTTATTTTTGGGGTGGGTTGCGGTCGGTGCGCTCCTCGCACCACTGTGTCCGGGGCGACAGAGGGGCGTAAGCACGCACACCCGCAACCCACCCACGTGCACGTCGCCTTCGTCGTTGGGCCGACCACCGGAGCAGGGTTACTTGCCATCAGTGGTCGGCCCGACGGAATACCCCCTATTTGGGGTACCCTCCCATCAACCGACGTCCCCCCCTCGTGGAGGACGTCGGTCTTTCCTCACGCGGTCGGCCTCTCAGCGGGTGACGGACTAATCCCCGGTCACCTCACCCGCGGCCTCGGCTAGGAATATTTCAACAGTGACCTGCCCAGTCGGCCACTGACGCCAAGAATTCAGTGTCAGTGTTCGGGCTAATGGCCATGGGAAATAAAAACGGGTTATAGGGCCACGCCCCACTCTTTTATCACCCTGGATGGATGGCGTATGTTCAAACCATATCCTACCAAAAAATCTATTGTATTCTTAAAATTACTAATATTTCAAAACCTATTCATGCAGCAGCCCATCGATGGCCTTTGCTAAATATAAAATCATTATGAATGATTTTTGGTACTCGATTTTTTTCTATGTATAAAAATATCATCATCATCTCAGCTCATATATGCTCCCCCTCTGGGCTTCAGCCTCCTCTAAGAAATGAGGAAAGGTAGCCTATTATACTACGTTGGTCAGACAGGCTGATATAGGATTTTAGAGATTTACTTCTCTTGCATAAATATTATTTGCATATTATATCCCTTAGTCGATTTTTAAAACACCCACGGGTGAGATAGTGGTTGATGAATTGCATTCTAACTTCATTAAAAGACAGAAAATGTAAAAAATAGAAATAAAAAAAAATAGAACAGAAAGCATATTCAAAACTTCATAAGACTACAACGAAACACTCTACATTTTTAAAACTATGCCACGTACGTAATGACGAGTACGTCATGTGCGCTTGACGAATAGCAGTGCTTGTAATACTTGAACCATCTCAATTACTCAATGTGTAACTAGTGTACAAAGAAATACCTGACTAACAATCTTTAGTACAAGGATAATATTTGTATAAAGGGTATTTACACAATTTCAATGTATGAACTTTGTATTTGTTGGAGTACTGGCCTACTTAATAAATATTGACGGTTGTTATAGAAATAATAAATCTATATCTTAAATCACGTTATATACGTTCCACTGCCGGACTTGAGCCCAGAAATCGACATACTATGTTGATCAGACTAGTTGCTGTAGAATTTTACTTTGATTTTTCTTTCTCTTTCTTCAATGTTATATGCTTATTTAATCCCTTAGTCGTTTCTTTAACACCCACGGGCAAGATACGTGAATTGTATTCGTACTCCATCACTACAGGGTGACTTTCTTTCTCTTGTTTAGATGTTATATGCATAGATATTAACTGCCTTAGTCATCTTGATATCCACTGGCAAGATAAGGAAGTGGTGAATTATATTCTTATTTCGTCACCACACAGAAAAATCTATAACTACCCGAGGTTTCAAGTCAACATCAAAATCATCTCAGCTCATATATATCCCACTACTGGGCTTAAACCTCCTTCACAATAGGAGGGATATTGACTATACCACGCCGGTCAGTTGGGTTGATATAGGTCATTAATTTGAGCTTTCTATTCTTGTATATATATTATATGCTTATATATCCCTTAGTCATCTTTTACAACACCCACGTGATAAGCGGTGATGGATTATATTCCTACTCGGTAACCACACGATAAAACCAACATCTAACAAATAATATTTGAATGTTCACTCGCACAACTAAAGTTTCTCGCAATTGTGTTAAAAACAAATAAAGATTAATAAACATAAAGCTTAAACATACACGAGAGAAAAAAACCCACACATGATTAATTAATATTCATATATTAACCTTTTTTTCTTAACCGCCGTTGTTGCATGAGACGACGCCGAACTTAATAGCATTACTAAAATAGAAGTTCAAATCAGAACCCTATGTTACTTGTCTGTTCAATACAGTATAATATACACACCACGCATAGATCATGCACGTCCCAATGCTGGACTTAAGCCTCCTCCGTAATAGGAGGGTAATTGACCTACTATCACGCTGATCAAATGGATTGTTATAGGATTTTATTTTAAACTTTCTTTCTTTTGCACAGATTTGATATGCATAATGTATCCCTTAGTCATCTTTTATTATACCCACAGCCAAGAGAGGCGATTGTGAATTGTATTCTTACTCACCTACTTACTAACCTAACCCCACTCCGTAACTATATGCGCTGAAAATTTTTCGAAATGTCGAGCAATCAAAAATCCCATACTAACGCCATAAATATAATAATGTGTATACTCGCCTAAAGATCAGAAACCATTATTACTTAACCGTAAAACGTTTATAAAGCTTAAATATAAAACTAATCAAACGTTTCGCGAACAGTAACGAGGAAAAGCTTACACATCTCCGACCATTTAGTATAATAAGATACACTTATTACTCACTGTAAAGTACTTAATAAAACTAAAATAAATATTGTAAGTACTTCCCCTATTTTGAATCATGCTTGTATATAATCATATTGATCCTGTTCAGAAAACCAATTTAGTTTGGTCTGTGGTTTTAACCATTTTGCGGTATTTATCTACATAAGTATACGCATTTATAGGAACTCTGTTGGTATTTTGTTACAACCGCTACATTAACATGATGTGCATCTGGGAATCTGATCTGATACGTATAAGTTGTCTGCACAAATGACGTAATATTTAAAATATCGGCTTTCCGTCCCATGTATTGCGGGTTCGATTCCCATGCACTATAATACACAATACACATACAATTTTTGTTCTTAGTCTGGATGTAATTTGTGTTCATTAATTATAATGTCTGTAAACTCCACAGTAATACAAAGATTATTTCCTCAGTTCATAGTGTGGTCTTTTAAAAAAAATTATACATATATAACTGGGGCTAACGTGGATGAGTTTTCATTTAAAAAATTACTGGTAAATAATTACGGGATTGCTAATTAATTTACTTGGCCGAGTGTAATAATGGATTAGGATCAAAATGTCTCGGCACCCCTTACTTTTCTATGGGAGTCGTATAAACTGGCCAAAGGAGTACCTAGAGAGTATGCAGTAGAGCTCTTCTGAGAAAATCATAACAGCAACTGTGATCACCATCCCGCCTAGTAGACGTGGTTATTATGAAGCAATCCTTCTCCCTATAGTGAGGATTCCTTTGATCAAAAGTGAACGTTGATGAGCTGTAGGATGAAAATAGAGGTCAAAACCCGATAAAATCTTAATTTCACATGTTTCTGATACTTAGGTAAACCTTTTCGTATATCTGAATACGAGTACAATTATTCATAAGACTATTGAGTTATTAACTGGACAATGGCGGAGTGATGTAATCGACCTATCGTGACGAGTATCGTATTCGATTTTCACGCAAGACAATGTTTTATGCTATACACAAATAGTTGATCAAAGTCTGAATACTATTTATATCTATTAATTTATATGTTTATGAAGTTCTTTGCGATATAAGGCTTATTCCTTAATGCACCCGCATTTTGGTGAAAAGTTGTTGAGACGAACAACTGCCTAAATGTTCTTTTTATCTATCTATTTTTCTATCTATCGAGAACAATCCTTGTTCTGGATGTAAGGTACCCTATGTCCTTTCTGTACTTCTGACCAACAGAAATTTCATGATAATCGTCTAAGTAATTAAAGCGTGAATACCTAACAATGAATTGACTTTTCTTCGAGTTTAAGCCATATACACAAACTACAATGGAATGGTTAATTAAGGTCCCATTTTTACTACACTAGCCAAACAGGATGGTACAGAGTTCTGACGGTCACTTTTCATTCCTTGCCTTATCTCTTATGATATCTATAGGAAAAAAGGAATAGAGACATTTTTTTTTAATCTGACAGCCGATAATATTAAGCTAAATATTAATATAGTTTAGGTTATAAATAGACCCACCCTATAATTATTTATTCTTAGCTGTATTAATTTAGATAGGTTAGGCATTAAAAATATTTAATTATAACCATTATTTTCAAAATGCACGTTATTAATTATCCCCTGTATATTTTGTCAGCATGAACAGTTGTGCAAAATGAGTCTCATAATTCTCAGAAAATACGATCAAAACAAACTGGGCTGTATTTAAGCGTGTATCTGTCGGGTTTTGTACACATAATTAGTTTCATGACGAAAGCTTTTGTCTCGCTTTTGAATTTAAACGAACAATGTCTTAGCGTTGTCTATGCGTTGCTGTATTTCATTTAGCTATGGTAAATATTCTTAAAACAAAAGCCGAAAGAAAAATTAACCATATGTACTTGCTGAAATATTACGTTTAAATTTTAAGGTTGAAGATATTAGTTTTTCTTGTATCAATTCCCGATTAGTTTTCTGTTTATTTCATCCATTCATCAACCTGTAGACGTTCACTGACTTAGGCCTCTTCAAGAAAACGCTGCTCTGAACGGTCCTGTGTCACTTGCTTCCTGCTACCTTCAAGATTTTATCAATCCACCTAGTAGGGAGTCGTCACAGGAGTCGTCTTAATCCGGTTTATTGTGGACATTCGAGAACCTTTCTTCTCCAACGGCTGTCGGTTCGACGAGCGATGTGGCCTGCCCATTGCTATTTCAACGTGCTAATCCCTAGGCTACTTCTAGGAAATCTTCAGGCTATATCGGTTCAGGAAAGTTAAGGGCATCCTCTCATCTAACATACGTCAGTATCTGAAAACACAGATCTACGACCAGTGTATGTTACCAGTAATCACTCAAACATGCGCCCGTCAGCATGCAAATATGATCCCTAAATGTAAACCTCATAACCAAGCTCAAAGTCACTCAGTGTGCTACGGAGCGGGCTATGCTCGGGATTTCTCTGCGAGAGAGAAACTAAAATACAGAAACCCGCACAAGAAGGTTTGTAACCGACACAGCAAGAAAGAATTAGTAAGCTGATGTGGCAATGGGTAGGCTGCATCGTTCGACGAACCGACAACCGCTGGAACGTAGGACGCCCACCCACTAGGTGGACCGACGACCTAGTGAAAATTGCCGGGCGTCTAAGTAAATAAATGGACTGTGCAGATGGACGTCTTTTGATGCGGAGTGTAATGGGCTAAATCACTCGCAAAACAATTTTTCGTTTGTTCCATAAATATTATTTCTGATTATCCGTGTAATTTGTATCCGTTTATAATATGTTTATAAAACACCCTAAGACTCATTCATTCCTTGCCGCAAGGCAATATTATTAACAAAATAAATATACTTTTCTTGCATCATAAAAAAATGAAATAAAATAAGAAACACGCCATAATCATCATCATCATTATCTCAGCTCACATACACGTCACTATTGGACCCAAGTCTCCTCCAAAATAGAAGGGAAATGGACACACTATAACCGCACTGGTTAGACGTATTGGTATAGGGTTTTATTTCGAATTTTCCTCCTCTCGCATAGACGTTATATGCAAATTTGATGCCCTACTTGTCTTTTATAACATCCTTGGACAAGATAGGTGGCGGGGAATTATATTCTAACTCCGTCACTACACAATTTTATTGTCAATATACCTTAAAAAAAATAATTAAAAAAAAAAACACAAAGGCAACTAGGATTAAGTAAATATTACAGTAGTTACAACGGTAATATGTCCTCAACAAAATCAAACAATAACAATTAGAATAAGCAATCGAGATAGAAAGCTTCCCAAACTCTTAAACAACTAGTGCTTCTTAGTATAAGGCTATTATAGATGCACTATATACGATAATGGAAGATTTCTTTACAAATATGTTTCGCACGGTCTAGACGTCGCGTCTATCCACTTCATTTGGCGCTAGTTCTAACGTATATGCAATATATTTAGTATCGAATCCCTTATTTATATTAAAAGTACTCCATTAGTCTATATAGTTTTATTTCGAGTTTTTTTTTATAGCTGTCGGTGGCAAATGAGCAAACAGCACACGTTAGGGTAAGGGTTAGGTGCCGCTCATAGAACTTTGCTAGGCCGCTGCTTACCATAAAGAAAATGAAGGGAGTGTGAATACGTACAAGGAATTTCGGTGATACTAAAGGCATCATGAAAACCCACTACACTGAATTAAATATAACACATTGCTACTACTCAAGCGTCGACGTCTGCGAGAGTGTGGTACTACCCCAGACGGACCAGCTCACGGCTGTAAACAGACTACTATCGACAGTTGACTCGTACCACATAAAGCTAATTAACTTGGAAGTGTAATAAATACTCATATTTTTTTTTAAATAACTTCGTTGGTCAAATGTTTTAAGCATGAAATTATCGATTCATAGCCTGAAAAGAGAAGTGTCAGGTCAAGCTAAACAAGAATGATTTTGGCCTTTTTTGGCAGCTGCTTTTGATTTTAAAGCATTGCAAAATATTTCTCAACTATGAATAACAAGTTAGTTTTATAATTCGATAACGTCAATAGTTTTGATCCCTATTACACTAAAATTATATGTCGTCTTAAAGGTGTATCTTCGCTGACGCTTACTTTCTTCTATTCTTCTTTAATCATAACAAAATAATTACTAGCTCCGTATGGTACCAGGGCAAGAAAATAATTCACCACATCCTATCTTGGATATGTATAATCGTAAAAGACAACTACGGGATACAATATGCATACGGGTAACATCTATGTAAGAGAAGAAAAACTAGTAAAAAAATTCTATATCAATATTTTTGTCTAACAAGGTATAGCAGGTGAATTTCTCTCTTATTGGGGGAAGACTCGAGGCCAGCAGTGGGACGTAGCCAGGATGATGAAGTAAAAACATAGTAAGCGTTTAAATTTTCTCTTTCAAGATAATAAAATTACTATCGAAAATACTTTATTATTATTGCCGATAGGGCATACAAACAACTAAATTACAACTACTATAAAACTCGAACATTATCAGTATTTTTATTTCAGGATCACGTACGGAAACCATTGAAAAATCATTGACTAAAACCCTTGTGCTCCACATTCAGATCGAGGCCAAAAGCCTGTTTCGCTAAGCCCCACATTATTTATTTTCTTTTGTTCTTCGTAACAAAGTATTCACTTTCAAGGCTTCTTGGTTTCTTTGCGTTACCGTTTTTATGTAGGAAGATAGCTGCAAACATCTTAAATTTTAATTTGATAAATTTGGTTTTTAAATCCTCAAATAGAGACGTCAAATTTTAAAATAGCAACGTAATAATTATAATGCAAAACTAGTTTAAAATATAAAACTAATTATAGTTTAAAAAGTGTAAAATAGAACTCCTAACAAAGTACCTATAGGCAAGACTTATAATATGTGTTCGTAATTTCTATCTTGTTCTCAGCTCATACATGTCCTACTTCTGAGCTCGAGCCCCCTCCACCAACAAGAGAGAAATTGACCTCCTATATCACACTGGTCAGACATATTGGTATAGGGTTTTATCTCGAATTTATCTTCTCTTTCCGAGATGTTATAAGCATATCATATCGCTTAGTCGTCTTTTACAACATTCGCGGGTAAGTTAGAAGGTGGTAAATTATATTTTTACTCCGTCACCACACGGATAATCGTAATTTATTTAGAACTAATTAATCAGCCTCCTTCCATTCCTTCAATTCCTATAGATATTACAAAAGACTAATTACCTATCACATTACCTGCTTTTTCTCTTTTGGTTTTCAGATACGGACCAACCCTGATCCGTCCATTCCGACCTCAGCTAAACGCGTGCTTTGACCCCTATGATCACTTACCCACTTACAATCAGAAACTCATAAAGCATTGCCCTTATAGAATTTAAAAAAAATGTGAACAAATTTTTAAATTAAGAACGTAATAAATAGGTTAAAATGTCTTTCATATTGTTGTTTCAAAGTATACGTATATTAAGGTATTTTGTTAAATATGCAGTTACTTTTTGATAGCAATCACAATGCCCTGCCCATTACTTTAGTTTTGATTAGTAATTGGTGTTGTGTTTTCTCTCTACTGAAACACAATTTAATTGTTTAGAAAGTAATATATTATTTATGTGAATGAGTAGAAGTTATATAGAATAACCTTGCATTGAAACAAATTGAGTTAATAACATCTGAAGATTAATCAGTTTTAAAACTTTTTTGATTGAAGATCACCATCATTTTTCTATTTTTGAGAAGCTAATGATGTGGATTCATCCCCTCGAACCCTTTGGGTGATGGAAGGGTGCCGTGAGGCCTCATAACCTATCATTTTCCCATCGCTCCTGATTGCTTGATAGCAGTAGCCCAGCATGCTTCTTCAATCTTATGTTACTTATAAGTATATTAGATACCTTAGTCGTCTTTTACGACATCTACAGGCAAGATAGGGAAGGAGGTAAATTGTATTTTTACTACACTACACGAAAAATCCATAATAATTTGTGAATTATACAAATAATTGTCAGCATGAGAATCGAACACAAAAAAACTCGTACGGTAGTTCACAGCGTACACTATAACGTCGATGATAAATTTTATTGACTCTCATGCTTTAAAAAATCACCCTCAATTAAGGGCCCCTATTACAATTATTGGGGATTCATGCTATATATTCATAGGTTAAAGCCGAGTTCATAACCATTAAATGTCATTCAAATAATGCATTCAGATTTTGTTCGGCGTATTGCAATTTGCAATCATTACACATTCAAACGAATCGCTTTTTACTTTTTATTATACCTATACATTTTATAACTTTTTATACCTTTTTAAAAATATATTTATAAAGAACATTAAGATGAACATATATAGGTTAATATTGTTTACGCGACTATTACACATAAATAAAACTATTTTTACGTCAATCCGCCTGTGACCATGAACGCTGCAAAGTGTTCGAAACGTCGCGAAATCAAAAAAAAATCGGCCAAGTGGGAGTCAGACTCGCGCACGAAGGGTACCATTGAGCAAAAAAGGGTCAAAAATATTGCGTTTGTTGTATAGCCCCCCTTAAATATTTATTTTATTTTGTTTTTTAGTATTTGTTGTTTTAGCGACAACAGAAATTAAAGTAATTTATTTCTGATCTTTATCTAGCTCTTCTTTCAATTTATTTAAATCGTCATCATCATCATTATCATCATCATTATCATCATCATTTCAGTACACGTAAGTCCCACTTTGGCCCGGACTTCCTTCACAATGGGCAGAAAATGACCTACTATAAAGCGTTGGACAGACGTTCCAGTTAACTTTCTCTTGCATATATATTATCTGCTAATAACAACCCTTATCTGTCTTTTATGACACCTACGGACAAAAACAGGGTAATGGCTTGTATTCTTACTACGTCACCACATGGAGAGTTATATTTTAAACTAGCAACCCGCCCTCGCTTCGCTTCGGTTTCAGTCGCCGTGCCCGTATTGTTTGCAATCCCGTGGGAATACCGGTATAAAATATGACCTAAGTTACTCCTTATATAGACAGCTACCTGGTAGTAAAATATGTATTATCAAAATCGGATCAGCTGTTTTGAAGATTACCTCAAACAAACAGAAAGACAGACTTAGGTATAGATGTAGTATACACAATCGTGTGAGCATGAAAAAAGCCCAATATTTTAACATTACAAACTGATACTTCAATTTTATTTATTTGTATAGATAATATTTTAAAATAATGTTAGTAATTTAAGTTAAACTGTTTAAATAATATTTTAAAACATTAATTACAAAGAATATTCTCCATAACTAAGTTGGTTTAAATATGTGGGAGGGTCGAAATCGGTATTTAGCGGCAAACGATAACAGCCCCCATAACATATATCATTCGCAATGTAAAAAGAACAAAGGAAGTGTCAAATGACCAATTTACTCTCACATTTTTTTAATCAGAATATGTATTTTTACGCCGCAAATGAGCGTAATATTTTTATACCTTACATATTTAAATAAATTAAAAATAAAGGGAAGTTCTAAATATTAATTACTAGCAACCCGCCCTCGCTTTGCTTCGGTTTCAGTCGCCTTACCGGCGTAGTTCCCATGCCCGTGAGAATACCGGGATAATATATGGCCTATGTTACTCCCGGATATTATAACTTTCCTTTGGTAAAATAATTTTTGAAATCGGTTCAGTGGTTTAAGCGTGAAAGCGTAACAAACAAACAAATAAACAAACCAACAAACTTACTTTCACATTTATAATATTAATAAGAAGTAAGATGGTCTCAAAACTTAGGCCAATTAATATAGCACTCACTATGAAAAGTTCTATTTGTTAATTACTAATAATTAAATATATTCCGTATAATGACGGAGTAAGATTACAATTCGCAAACCTAGTTAATTATAAGTAATTACATTCATCATCATCAGTCAGAATTTCATAGCCCAGCCATACCTCCAACAGGTAGGTGTCCCCCACAAGTGTTATAGTGGTATGACCATATTGTTGGTAGTTGTATGTCTACGACCGCGGGCCGGTCCCTCCGGGGAAGTACCGCACTCTCGCAGAATATCGACGTCTGAGTAGTAGCAATTTGTCAATGCCCTTCTATCGGTGAGCGAGACAGCCGAAAGTCCAACTTCTTGAGGATATTTGCGTGTTTTGCGATACCTTTAGTATCACCGAACCTTATTGCACGCATTCACACTCCCTTCACGTTCTTCACAGTAAGCAGCGGCTTAGCAAAGGTCTATAAGCGGCAGCATGACTTATTATCAAGTGTACTGTTTGCTCGTTTGCCACCATTTGCAATAAAAAAAAAACAGTGATATAGAGCAGGCGGTTTGGTAGTTGCAATGAAGTGTAATGTAATTTCCAGAAAAGGGTTACCCACTCTTCTGATGAGACCTTTAGCCGCTACACGATTACGTTGAATATGTATATTATAATTGCGATTGAATTTGTATATAGATACTTAGGCACTATAATTTCGCCAAATGAAGTGAAAGTAAAAACTTATTCTTGACGATTCTATAAAAACAATAATAAAATTCATTAACGCTGGGTGAAACAAAGAATAAGTTCGACGAACTTGAAATTGCTCTAAGTTCCTACGTCTGCACACCACTTGAATCGGAACTCAATTACTATTTAGGGTGTAATGACCCTTATCGACGACATAACCTAATGTCCTGTAACAACAGACCTGAGTTAATATTCAAAGATATTAAGCACTATTTAACTGGCAATCTTAGCGATAATTGGTTAATTAAAGGAAAAGCTTTCAAAACATCAAAACTGCTAAATTAACGTCATTGACAAGAAATTCCTTAATTATATTTTCACGATCATATTTATGAAATTTCAAACATTGACTATTTATTATTGGCGCAAAGATCTAGATTTTTTTAGTCTGTAAACGTCCCACCATTAGGCCTATGAGTCCCAACCACATTGAAAGTAAATTAACATAACTTCCTATACCAAGCTGGTCAAATGCATTACCATAGGGTTTTATGTCAGACTTTTCCTCTCTTTCATTGATGTTATCAGTTTACAACCATTAGTCCTTCTTTCACGGTACTCGTATCAAAGAAAGAGTAAGCTAATTCTATTTTAACTCCATCACACGTATACATAAAAAAAACTGTATTATCTATACATTATTTTACATGAAAAAATTGGGATTTCACCACTAAATGAAAGGCGAACTGGTATCATAACTTTAAAAAAAGAAAGCTCAAAATAAAAACCTATGCCAATAAGTCTGGTCGTACTGTAATAGACTAACTTCATCTGAAGGAAATCCATGCATAACATTAGGATGTATATAGGCTGAGAAGAAATAATAGAATGGTATGTTAAATATTCCGTGTGGTGATGGAGTAAGAATACAATTCACAATCTCTTATATTGTCCGTGAGTATCGTAAAAGACGACTAAGGGGTCGGGGGGGATAATATGCATATAGCATCTATACAACAGAAGAAAAGCTCATAATAAAACCTATACCAAACCAATCCATCTGACCTGCGTGGCATAGTTGGTTTATCTGCCTCCTATTGTGGAGTCTCAAGCCCACTAGAGGGATGTAAATGAGCTGAGAAGAGACAAGTTAAATATGTTTATTTCTTTTGTCTCTAGTTGCGAAGATGGTGGAGGCGGCGCGGCGACAGGAACGGGCGGGCGGACGGCGTCATTGCGGCTCGCAAATGGGCGGGTGTCAGCGCAGTCAGCCGAGCAGTTACCCCACTCGCCCGCCGATTGCGCCTCTGTGCGCATATCCATGGACAACACCAACACCTGCTGCACAGACTCGCTCGTCACCGCCCTCGACGATGAGACCCTGCTGCTAGGTAACTACTGTAAGTACCCTTTCTATATTATCAATTAACTAGCAACCCGCTCTCGCTTCGATTCGGTTTCAGTCGCCTTACCCGTATAGTGCCCGTTCCCGTGAGAATACCGAACAGCCTGATAATAAAATATTATCCAAATCGGTCCAGCTGCTTTGAAGATAACCTCAAACAAACAAACAGAAAAAAAAATTAAGCTGTATTTTAGGCATAGGTGTCGTGCAAATAACCGTGTGAGAATGAAAATAGCCCAATATTTTGACATTACAAACAGACACTTCAATTTTATTTATTTTTATAGATGTATAGATGACGATGATGGCGTGGTGGTATTTATACAAAATGTTCATAAATCAAAAATTTCATCACCCTGTAATATCATAGAATAAGGTAATAAATAAAGTACGATGGGGCTAATATATTATACTATGTAATAAAAGTCCCTAAATAAATGCAGATTGAAAAAAAAAGAGAAAATAAAAAAATGACGTTGTCGTCTGAGAAGCAGCAGACCTCAATCTGAATCGTATGTTCAATCTCTCAAGTTTTTGTGTGATTCAGAAATGATGTTTCTGAATCTGAAAGTGATTTGCATCGATTAATTGTATGTTTGTAAAGTCGCATAGATGTATTAATTATTGTGGGATGTTGCTTTTTTTTAATAAAAAAAGAGTATAATGCGGTCATGATGATTACCTTCATGAGGAGTGAAAACTTCAAACTATGAACAAACAATTGTTATTTTTGAATATTAAAGTAATTTTTAATCATTGTCACCTTTTCGTTATCTGTGATATCATTGTTTATTTAAAAACAATAAAGAATATTTACTTATTTATAGGAATCACGTCTTTATAACCAGTTTAATAACCTATCCTAAATATTTACTACAATTTTTAAACATTATATTAGTCGTTGGCTAGTAAACGGGCGCCAAATATATGTATATAGAGAAAATTCACAACATTCCGAAAGTATATGGAGAAATACGGATAGGCAGCGTTACTTATTACTACAAGTTAAAACTGACAAGAATATTCTGGTCTTTCCTAAAACTTGTACATAGTATGACTCTTACGCAGTCAATAAGCTTAAGGAACACAAATGGACTATTGAATAAATATGTCGTGAGTTCATAGCAGGTTGAGTAGGAAACTACTTACCGAGTTCAATTGTCCCTTTTCTTGTTGAGCAAATAGATGAAATCGCACAATAGTTTTGACCTTTATACAAGTACTCGAAGGTCGAAGTGACTTAAATTCGTACGTGCTCTTATAGATTGGTCATTCTATGTTTAACTAAAACCAAAAAAAAAAACATTAAATAAAGAGAAATCAGTTAGGTAATTATTTATAATACGGGCTAACTGTTAACCATTATACTTAATTATTATGATTATAATCTAAGTTCTAGCGGTGTCTATTAAATAGTTACTTTAATTTACTTCAATGTTATTATAAACGTTATAACAAGATCAACTGACAGAGTAAAAATACAATTCACCAATCCCTATCTTGCCGGGGCATCGTAAAAAACGGCAGAGGGCAAAAATATATGTACGATATATATGCAAGAGAAGCAAAACAATATGTATTAGTCTTTGATTTAAATAATACTATGTTGCTCATTTTACATTTGGTTTTTAATTTGATTAATAATAAAAACAGTTTTTGTTCAAAAAATAAAAACGTTTTTAATTGCCCTGATTTTGAAATGTCACTATATTTGTTCCGATAGCATCTATCGGAATATATATATATATATATATATTTGTTATATATATATTATATATATATATATGTATATATATATTTTTTTATATATATATATATATATATATATATATATATATATATATATATATATTTGGGCCTAATCCCATCACACATTCCCACCATTATAACTCCTGTAAGCCAAGATCCACAATGGTCTCCATAGATCACCACAGTTAAACAGGAGGAGTTAAAAGAGATTGATTCCACTTCCCTCCTACGCAATGCGGGAGACATGAAGCAAAATTGACTAGTTAGTCAATAAATATGTAGACGTAGCCCAGTCGAATTGTTGATTGGACCCAGTAAAATTACAAGTATAATTTTTCCTTCGGAATTCGTTAGGGGGAGTCACTGGGAGTTTACATTTCGGTTTTCGAATTCGCAGTGGTCTTGCGTTTTCCGCCATCTTGATTTTAAGGGTGGTTAAATAACTCATTTATTTTCAATTTTACACGAAAAATAGTCATTACCAAAGTTGTTCAGAATTAAATTTCCTACAATTTTTGTTCTCATCATTTTTTCCGTAGGATCGATATTTTTCGATTCACACACGAAAAGAAAGTTCAAAACAAAAGAGTTATTCAATAAACTAAATATAATAAAGAAAATTGAATAAATAAATAATAAAAATTGAATAAATAAATAATAAATAATAAATTGAATAAATAAATAAATAATAAAGAAAATTGAAAACAAAAGTGTTATTCAATTAACAAAAAATCACCCTTTCTTTTATGTGATGAATTGTATTCTTATTCCGTCACCACGCGGACAGTTATTGACAATAATATTACCTGGATTTGTTTCGTTTATCTGTGCAATATTTTTTTCTATTAACAATATTTATGTAACGCTGTGTTACCTCATTTTGCTAGATATCTCAAATAACGAACGTCACTGTATTGTTGAAATGCTGACAAAAACAGTATCGGATGTCAAAACGCAGCGAAAACTTCAAAATTGCTTACTCATTGAGCGTAATATCTGTGTCAAGATCGATAATAATTGCAATATTTCTAAAGAAAATAATTATGATATTATAAATAGGCAATTTTCTATATCAATAGTTTAGAAGTAAACTTTGAATGTACGATATTTTGTTCATCTCTAAAAACCTGATCCTATGTTTTTTCACTATGAAGATGTCTGCTTAGTCCCTCAGCCGGTTTTTACCACTGTCACGGCAACGCGAGGGGTGGTGACACATCTTTTTTTACCCCATCACCACATTTGCAAATCTATTTAAGTATAAGCAGGGTCCATCCATTTCACCTGGCAACGTTATAATCTTCAACTGTACGTTTTCAGCGATCATTTCTTCCACGTACGTGCAGACTCTGGAATGAACTACTTGATCCTGTGTTGCCCGAACGCTATGACATGTTTGTCTTTAAACGAGGTTTAAAAAAACTTATTTCTCAGTATTGCAAAGATCTATGGGCGGCAGTAGGTATCACTTACCATCAAGTGTGCTGCTTGCTCGTTTGCTATCATCGGCAATAAATAATACAAATATATATTTTCATTTCCGTGTGGTGACGGAACTGGAATTCTATTCACCACCACTGATCGAGCCCGTATAAATAGTAAAAAATGACTAAGGGATATAATATGCATATAAAATCTACGTAGAAGGAAAACGTAGGACAAATTCTCTCCTATTTTAGAGGAGGTCCGAGCCCAGAAGTAAGATCTATGATATGATGCATATATTTCAATCAGGAGCTATGACTACATTATATTATTCTTTCAATGCCGATGTTACTAGTCCTACCAAAACCGATTTTAGTTGGTTAAAAGCGAGTGGAATCTCAATGGGCCCTTGCGTACATATCAGTTGTAACAACAACTAAATCATTCACTCATGTCCAATAAGTATGCCGACCATATTAAATAATCATTCATGTCCCTAATAAGTATAATATTTCTTCATCTTTTGTTTATTTTTATTAATAGTTCACGAAAAAAATTACATCCCTTTTTTTCTAAATTCGTATTTTTGAGCAACGATACTTATATCATAATCACAGCTCATATTTGTCCCCCTCTTTGGGTAATTAAAAGTATCGCTCCATAAGAAAAAGTGTAGACGACGAAAAAAAGAAAAGGTGTAGATGAAAGTTTTAAACAAGCATTTGTTAGTTACACCCATGACTTGCGGTTAAAAGTAACGAGTAATGGAAATCTTTTGACAAAATGAGGTAAATTTGTCAACGACAACGATTATATTATATATATGACTATCATTCTTGGCAGAAGATGTTAACTTTGCGTAGGCGAAATTAAGGACCGCCTGTGGAGCCGCTATTCTTAGAAAATTCACGACCCTCGATAATTTTAAAGGAACTATTTTGAAGGAAACTTATGAGAAATATTAAGCAACTACAACTCTAATCTGAGTTTTTAAACTTAGTTGTACTAAATTCTCTAATCTAAGTTATTAATAAGTTATATAATCCTTTAAAATATAATATGTTTATATATAATAATTCGCCATCATCATTTCAGCCCATATACGTCCTATTCCTGGGCTCTAACCTCCTCCACAATGAGCCTACCTTACTTATCTGGGGCCACGGTAGTGCCCCCGCCAAGTCGAGCAAAAAAAAATCGGGCAAAACGCAACACTGCCGTAACATACTTTTCTCGAAGCCATTCATGCCATTTTCGACCCCCTATACCTTCATTGTTAATAAAGCTAGAAACCTGAATTTTTAGTAACCTGGCAGGCATTGTATACACATTGTGTATTTCAAATTTCATTCAATTTGAACCAATAGTTTAAGAATTATAACTAGTCAAAATTTCGTAATTTTGTCACTCACTGACTGACTGCCCGATCATCAATATTAAAGTGGCACTTCTAGCAGACATAGAAGCTTCAAATTTAGAATGCAATTAGTGTTTAGTATATAAATGAAGGAAAAAATATGAAACATTATAATTTTCATCCAGTTTCCGAGATACACACGAAAATAAGAATACATTTGTCGCCATCATTGTTTCTCTATGGGAATCGTAACAACCGGCTTAAGACTGCGCAGATGACGTAGTGGTTAAGATGCCAACGTACCGTGCTAGTGTCGCGGGTTCGAATCCCATGCAAGACAACACCTTGTACAATCCACAAATTGTTGTTCTGAGTGTGAATGAATGTAATTTGTGTCGGTTAATTATATGTTCTTTCCGTATGGTGACGAAGTAAGAATACAATTCACCACTCTCTATCTTGCTCGTGGATATCGTATGAGACGACTATGGGATATAATATGCACATACCATCTGTGCAAGAGAAGGAAAACTCGAAATGAAACCCTATATCAACATGTCTGACCAGTATGGTATAGTGGGTTTAATTCCCTCCCATTGTGGAGGAGACCCGAGCCCAACAGTGGGACATATGAGGGCTGCGATGATGATGCGATGTTGAATTATATGTTTGTAAAGTCCCCCACAAAATAAGGATTATAATTCCCTTAGTGCAAGGCGTTGCCATTTAAAAAAAAGATTCAACAGGAAGGAGAGTGGGCAGCAGCTCTCGCTGGGGAAATGTGTGACATCTCACTGCGAAACTAACCCGCCTACCAAACGTGGCGACTACGTCACTATTCCTCATAAAGCGAGGTAAAATGAGCTCTAGTCATGGCAACTCTATTACCCGTCGTTAGATGCAGGTGCCACAGTACGGCACTTTATGGTGAAGCATGAGGGGGTCTATGTTCTACAGTGGACGACGATAGGCTGAATGATGATTGGCATAATAGGTGTAAACAGATACCTAGATATAATTATGTTTAAAGATAACTTGTAAAATGGTCAATCAACTTAATGAAAAAGCAAGAGTGGGACGTGTCTTATGAAATTATACCAAAATCTCCCAGAGTATTAAGCAAACTAAATTGCCCCAAATTTATCTGAGAGAAAGAACGCCATCATTAGGCTCGATTGCCATCAAAGCGGGAGGAGACTAGAGGAGATGTGTTTCGAAAAATCAATCAAATTTCTTTACTACCACATCTCTTCGCTTAGTTTAGGTAGTATTGACTCAAGCGGAAAGGAGAGATGTCTCTTTTTTCAACAAGTGTGCTCTAAGAAAATCCTTTGTTGGTATTCCAGAAGTAGAAGGTACCGAAAAGGATAATACGTAGGTCTATCTACAAAAAGAAATGAAATACCATCAAAAACAAGACTTGTAAAAAACAGCCAAGCCTCGCAACTGAGTTGTTCTACCATAAAAAATTGTGAGATCCATGTTATACCAAGTCGGTTAACTCATTCAGTCCCTGCTTAAGGAACCTTTCTTCTTAAGTTATTACGTAAATAGCTAACCTAACAACTTCTTATAGTGACTATATCAATATTAAAGATCTTTTATGTTTTCTATTTTTGATGGTATCTATATTGACCTACACTGATTAGACGGCTTGATATAGGGTTATATATCGACTCTTCCTTCTCTTGAACAGATATTATACGCACAGTGGTTGTCGTAAAAGACGACTAAGGTTTTAAAATCCTTAAAAAATCCGTAAAAGACGACTAAGAATTTAAAAAAATTTGTCGTCTTTTAAGAGATCCACTGGCAAGAAAGGGGTTGGTGATTTGTTTCCTAACTTCCACCATACGGAGAGAGTCCATCTTTCCCTGTCAAGCACCACACGAAAATACTTATATAGATAAAGTTAAACTACATTAATGACGAAGAAGAACGATGAAGTATTCTAAAAATATATATTAAGCGATCATCAATGCGCCTTTCTTATGACACTAACTTCCCTGGGGAGACATAATTATGTTAACACCTTTTGAAACTAAAAAATTTTTAGCCTTTAGTGACGTGTACCTACCAAGAAATATAATAATTTTTATCGTATAGACGATAAAATATTTTATCAGTCATTATGAACGCTTCACTCTAAGGAAAAGGTAAAAGATTTTTTTTTATTTTCGAGATGGAAAACCCATAACTAATTTATTTAATTACTCATATTTGTTAAAGTTGTCACTCAAAGCACTTATAGGTAAATGGGGAGTGGGGAGACTACCGAGGTCACAACTTTGTCACGTATTATTCATAATTATTTTACTCTATTAAAGGACTTTGAAGAGTTTTACTCCAAAAAGTTCTTGTATACAGAACCCAAAGCCAGTTCACCACATACTGTGGTATGTTTATATGTTTATTGAGAAGCAAACATCGTTATCATTATCAAGCAGCTCATACCCCAATCATTTGGAGACAACTCAATATGTACTTTTCCTTCATAATACATATCGCTAAAGTTTTGACAATAGTTTTATGACCTGCCTGACGTCAACCTCCCTTAGGAAGATAATCGTTGACTTGAGGGCATCAGATGAAGCTGGCCCTGGTCGATGAAAAACTCTTAGTCATCGTTTACCAAACCCCCGTAAGGGTAGGGTGGTAATATTTGTAGCCAATATTGGGATCATAGCGTTGATAATGACGTTAATATTATTCCTAATTTAATATGAATACTATATAATAATGACGGTTCAACGAATTATACAAGAAAGGGTACAAAAAGCATTTAACTAAATTCAAGTAAAAGGTCATTGGAGAGTTCAGTCTGCATTTGTGTTTTTTTGTTGAGATGAATAACAGAAATAACCGGCGGCACATCGTAATATCACGCTACGGAACAGAGTTGCAAATCTAAATTTCATTTTTCATTACACATAAACAGGAACTACAAAGCGAATGAACAAATATAAAATGAAGATTTGGCCCGCGATGATACTACACACGGATATAAAACCCATTTCCTGAAAGAATTAAGCCGCACCGACATTAAATTTGTAAACTTGACGCTGTTCTCCGTCCAAACGATTAAACATTCAACGATATTGCTAGTTTACTTGCGCAGACAGCATTCAAGTATTCTAAAAAATACTCATAGGAAATTCCAATTCGCTAATAAATTAATAAATATTACTCATAGAAGGCTCTTGGGAGAACTGTGAGAATGAGATCACGCCTCAACGATCACCATTAAGGCGTTCAATATGTAGGTATTTGAGAAAAATAACCTTGCCCTTACAAAATTGTATGCCTACCATTGGCTAATTCAGATCTCTATCAAGTTTAGAATTGTGCTATTATTGTAAACGCTGAACCTGAACTTCAAATTTATTTGTGTAATTTTCCAATCGCTAAAAAGCACTTCGTAATTGATACCAATTTAAAAATCGTATTGAAAATAGGTGGTAATGATAGAGATAATTTTGAAGGCACAGTTTAACAAGCAGTTAACATTGACCATGAATGCGTGGTATGTTTAGATGTGATGTGGTGGTTGACAGAAGAGAGTGGAAGCAAGGCGCGCATGGGTCGCTTTCGACGGTGCGGCAAGTCGCGCCGCGGCTCCATGCAGTCCTACGCCGCCCAGCCGTGCGCGATGACATGCCGCGCTCAAACACCTTCACCTAAAGCTCTGTACTCACGCGATAGAAGCTCTCGTTACACAAATAAAATAAGATAAAAAAAAAATAATTCGCGAATCGCGTGTGCAGTGTTTAATTAGCGGCGGAATTGTTTCTTCGTGTACCAAATTGTTAGCTGCAAGAAAAATGTCGCGAAGGGGATTTTATCACGTTCGTAGATAATTTGAATTTCAGTGTCAATGCTTATAAATGTTGTCCGTGTCTATATGTTGGGGTTAGTTTTACCCAGGTTGGGGTTTTGAAGGACTAACAAATAAATTGAATGCTTAATAGAAAATTATAAACTCATCGAAAGCAGTTGTTAGGTAACAGCGAAGATTAATTTGTAAATATTGTAGTGAAATAGCCGCTGTAAATTTCAAATAACTAAAAATTATAATGCTAATATTATTCCGAATTTAATTCAGAATATACATATATTAAAATGCACAATATAACACTTGAATACATAATTAATGCTTTCGCAATATATTGAGCTGACGTTATCACATTCATGTAACATAATTATAATCTTATCATACAAAAATTATTAATAATAATGTTATAGCTAGATATTATAAATATAACTAACCAATATGAATATAGAAATGGGTTAATACTGGTCATTCATGATGCCAACAATGATTGCAACAGCGTCCGTCTGGATTTTATTACAAGAATTCTCCAGATGAGATTTTATTTTGATCTAAACTAAAACTATAATAAATTCAGAGTTTTAGTTTAGTATATAAAGTTAATTTTATTTATATTATTGCATATATATCTCGCGTTTTTAACTTACAGCATCAATGACACCATAGTTATCGATTTACTTGTAATGCAAATTTTATTAATAATGTGTTATAATTCTTTGGTTGTTTTATAATGCGCCGTCGGATTATTACGAACTAAACTCTATTATATCCGTAAATGTAGTAATAATAATGCGTATTTGTTTGTGACAAAGTAGGTTTATGTATATTATTTTAACTAGCTCGCATTCTTTAACTACTCTTTATTATAATGATCCCTTACGCATACACGAGTACACAGTTTTTTTTAAAACAACACCCAGCACTAAGGAATTATTCTTGTATTGTGAGGGACAACATATAATGTAACGGATACAAATTACACCCAAACTCAGAACAACAGTTTGTGGATCGCACAAGTATTGTCCTGTGTGGGAATTGAAATCGCAACACTGGCATTTAATCTTATTTAAAGAAATTAGTAAATAAATAAAAAAAATAAACAAACCCGCTGAGTTTCTTGCCAGATCTTCTCAGTGCGGTCGCCTACTGATCCAGTTGTAAGGTAAAATGTAAAAATTAACAATATTTAAGTGCCCCCCTCGGGGTTTATGCGTAATTAAATATTTGAATTTAAATATGCATTACACCACTTGTGCAATTAAGTTACACATATGAAGTGAAATCATTAATGATTTTGAGAATTCCTGTAATAATAATTGGTGAAATTATTTGAAACGTCAGTATAAAAACAAAATTACAACCTAATAAAAGCCGCGAAATTATTTTTCCCTGTTATTTATTTATTTTTATTTATTATACACTTTATTATACACCAGTATTGATTACAAAAGAGCTTAATATATAAGATACAGTACAATGGGCGGCCTTATCGCTACAAGCAATTTCCTCCAGGCAACCTTTGGATGGAATTAGCACAGGAAAGAAAGAAAGGTGTTACTTTTTTTAAAGACCACAAGTTTGTCTCCACGGAATATTTTCTCTTGTTCTTATGATTATATAGTGTTTAGCTAAATAAGAACCATAAACCTAATTCTATATTAAAAGACTACTGAGAGCAATGAAAAATTTGTGAAAACCATGCTAAACACTCATCATAAATAATAGAAAGTTTATTATTTAATCAGTTACATAAATATAGTACATACGAGGACTTATTGCCATAGGCGTTTTCTTTGAATCCAATTGTGGGTGATGACGAAGTATTATAGTAGGTGCCATTTATATTTAAAACGGTTAAGATATGAGAATTATATGAGAGATATGAGAATATAAGAAGTACTGAAATTAAATTAAATTTATAGTCGATATTCAGCCTTAACTTAAAAAAATAAAAGGAATCCTTGAAATCGATTATTATAAACCATTCAACCATTCCAGAATCCATCTGAACACACGCAAAATAAATTTACCAAAATCGCTCCAACCGTTAAGAGGAGTTCTATGACATCATACATACATACATAATTACATACAGATGAATTATATTTATAAAGATAAGAAACACTTACAAGTGTATATATATATATATAGGTACAGTTGTTTAAGCTATAATACATAACAGAATGATAGAACGATGTAACTGTATACGAATTGTATACAGTTGCAAGACGATCCTAATCACCTTTGAGAATCATAAGAAGACGCACAATTACTTGATATCTTCTCACCCGATCCCTATATAATAGATATAATCCACGATTCCATTAAATAATCATCACATATAGCTTACAAACCACTTGATTCTTGACACTGCAGTCATATTAGTTACAAGCATTGATCACGTGGCGCGAACGTCGCAAGATGACGATTAATTCATGTTTATTAAACAAATTAACGATACTTGTGTGACATTAGATATGCGACGACTAATTACCGTTGGAACGAATTGGCGTAAGAAAAAAAATAACACAGTAAATATTCTGAAAGGTTGAAACCTTGGTACCGTAACGGTAACAACACGAGAATAATCGCAACGTTGATAAAAACATATTTCTATCATTCAGATATTAAACCAGGAATAAACGTTATTGCGAATCTATTTTTAAAATCTATGATGCTGAAAATTGTGATAAATAGTAAGGACTATTTTTTTTTTAATATCACTCTTTTATTTTCGTTAAAAGCATAATCATTTTGTAAATAAAACTAAGGATTTTATGGTGTTTTTATTTGATTCTTGATTGCCTGACGTTTGGAACACTTTACAGTGTTCATGATTATGGGCAGACTAAGATGTCTTACGTCCAATAAGTTATCGTTATTACAGAGATTTATAATTATCTCCCCACTACAAAAATTAGTTATTAAATTTTGACCCACATTTTGGTACAAATTTATTGTCAGTCTAAGAAGAAAATGATTCTATATGAAAAAATCATTATTATCATTTCAGATCATATACATACGTCCTACGTGTTATGCTCTCGGCTCCAAAAAAGAGAAGGGAAATTGACCTATTATACCACGAAAGTCAAACGGGTTGGTGTAGGGTTTTACTTCGAGTTTTCCTTTACTTGCATAGGCAAGTAAAGGAAAATATCTATATGTTATATACATACTATCCATGGGCAAGAATGGACACACACCTAATTAGGCATAATAAACTTTTAATGTTTTTATTTATTAAGCACCCACTTTATGTTACATGGCTCGTTCACGATCCAATGGTAAAATTAAAGACTATGTCTTTCAAGTTTCAAGTTCGAAGTCCCTTTCAAAAGTCAAAATTAAATTTATCGTTAATTTTCGAAAATGCGATCATATTTAATTGTAAATTGTCACCTGCTTGATATGCTTTGGAGGTCACGTAAAACCATCTGTACTTTGTCCGATTTAGCTTCAGTTAAGAGACAGCGTTTTCCGTGTGGTGACGGAGTAAGCATATTATTCAGCACTCTTACCCGTAGATGTCGTAAAAGACGACTAAGGAATATAATTAAAACTCAAATAAAAATAAAACTCGAAACAAAACCCTATACCAACCTGTGTGACCAGCACGATATTGTAAGCTCAATTTCCCTCCTATTGTAGAGGAGGCTCCAGCCCAACAGTGACAGTACAACATACGTCCGTATATGAGCTAAAATGACGAGACAGCGAAATTAAGAGAATGAGTGAATAGAGATTGCATCTATCTGTGCATAAATTTATGCGCTATAATATTTACGTTAAGTAGTATATATTACTATGACAGCTGTGTGGTAGCGGCTTCGAATACTACCAACCCTTGTTTTGCTCGTGGGTGTCGTAAAAGACAACTAAGAGCCCTAGATTGACCCGGACCAACTCCATCTGGTACCATTTGGGTCAACGATTACATTCCCAAGGAGGGTTGACGTTAGGCAGGCGGCCGGTCATAAAAGTCATTGCCGAAACTTTTTGCAATATGTCAAAACAGATGGGATAAGAGCAAGATGATGATGAGTGTATATTACTATGACCAAAATATAGTTTGTACGACATCATCTTTACTTCCCTAAGCATAATGGATGAAGTCCTTGCACTGTTTTTAATATCGACAATTTAATTTCTCTTTCGATTTTTTTTCACTATTAATATCTCTAATCTATTATAATTACAATATCTCAGCATGTTATTGAAGAATAGCAGTAGAACATCCTATAGTTTACATCAAATATTTGTATACATTTAGAAATATGCAGATTATTGTGGAACAGTGAAAGTAAAAATATTTCCACTAGCTCTTTGAGACTTCGTGCTAATTATAATGTCCTCCTAACCATAATTTAAGTCACGACAGTCAGTGTAAAAAGACACCAATCACGTGACATCCATATTATAGTCAACATCGTTCTCTAATACGATTTATAGTCCTTATTCCTTCAATCTCTTAATATGATCAAACTCGTAATATTGTAAAGAAATCAGTTGCAGGGCCAACAGTTTCATAACTAATCGTTCATGATAAATTCCTTTCAAATGAAAATAATAACATTTTCTTTTCATATCAGCTCATATACGACCCATTGCTGGGCTGTCAATTTCCTCCTCGAAATGAGTAAATTGACCTACTACACCATGCTGATCAGACGGGGTTGGTATAGGGTTTTACTTCGAGTTTTTCTCCTCAAAATGCTTGAAATTAAATGTATTTTAAAATATTAATTATTTTATTATTTTCCGTGTGGTGACGGAGTAAGTGGAGTAAGTAACATAGTCCCTAAATGTAGGCCTCATAACGCTCAAAGTCGCTCAGCGTGCTATGGAGCGGGCTATGCTTGGGATTTCTCTGCGAGATAGAATCCGGAATACGGAAATCCGCAGAAGAACGGGTGTAACCGACATAGCACGAAGAATTAGCACGCTGAAATTGCAATGGGCAGGTCACATCGCTCGACGAACCGACAGCCGCTGGGGAAGAAAGGTTCTCGAGTGGCGACCACCTATCGAACGATGCAGTGTAGGACGCCCCAGCGACGACCTGGTGAAAGTTGCTGGGTGTCGTTGGATGCAGGCGGCATAGGACGTAGGGACGTAACATGAGGGAGGCTTACATCCAGCAGTGAACGGCAATGGGCTCAAATGATGATGAATGATGACGGAGTAAGAATATACCACCCTCTATCTTGTCCGTTGGTATTGTAAAAGACGACTAAGGCATTTAATATGCACCTAATATCCATTTAAGATCGGTAATACTGGCAATGAAACCCTAGAACTACCCGTCTGACCAGCATGGTATAGTAGGTCGCTGGTCCTCCTATTGTGGAGATGGTTCGAGTCCAACAACGCAACGTATATGGGCTTAAATGATGATGATGACAATAACAATAATTTCAAAATGTATGGTTATGTATGTATGGTTATGTAAATTATTTTAAAAACTCAGAAAGCCTTAGTTGTAATTGCTTAATATTTCTTCTAAGTTTCCATTAAAATAGTTTCTCTAAAATGATTGAGGATCGTTTCTAAGAATAGTGCCAACACACGCGGATCTTAATTCCGTCTACGCCAAGTTAACATCTTTTGCCAAGAATGATAGTCATACATAATATAATCGTCACTGTTGATAAATTTTCCTATGTCAAAAGATTTATATTACTCATTACTTTTAGCCGCAAGTCGTCGGTATAACTAACAAATGCGTATTTACCTAACTTTGTTGCGTATTTAACTTTCGTCGACACCTTTTCTTTGGATTAATACTTTTAATTATTATTTAATCTACTTTCATTTACTTGTTTCAAACTAGACATCTGAGTGACGTCAAAAATTTTAACCGCATTAATATTCTAAGAAAATAATATGATATTTATTAATACATGACAAAAAATATAAAATTGTACTATGACTAGTCCATCCATCCATCCGCCTATAAATATAGACAAGACGGCGCCTATGATCCTAAGTCTAATAAACTACAAAATATCGAATAAAATGCCGATATAGAATTCAAATGACTCATGAGGCTATTGACATTATGAAATATCTAGACTACCAACAAGCTCACATTGCAATAAAATTTGTTTATAATTATTACTAAGCAGAACCCCAAGACAGACAAGCACCGTTAACGCTGATAATGTCTATAAAATCTACACCTATCAATACATTTTAAAATCAACAGTTTTTTATGTTACCCGCGTCACTTTACAGTAATAAATACATACATATGTATATACTCACGCCTCTTGCCCATAGGGGTAAGCAGAGACCACTTCCCTCCAGTCTTGAAATACCCTTTTCGCCTCCTCTATATTCATTAATCTCCTCATGCATCTTCTTCGGTTTAGAGTACTTATAACCTAGCCTTTTGTAAGGACATCCGATTTGGACGCGGAACGTCCGTCTTGGTCTTCCTTTTCCAACACTTTCACTATATATTATGCTTATTAGTCTCCTTTCATTCATTAATTACTCTACTTACAGTAATTCGTATATATATACAAGTACTTTTTAGTTAAATCGTGTTCAGATCTTTACGTAGAGCATTAAGCCTTAAATTTTCAAGTCTGAAATTAACCTTCTCTGTTGCCATGATAATTTGGAACTAATTTTGTCTATCGCGAACTAGGCGCTATAGCGTAAAATAAATTACTTGTGATAAAATTAGTTAAAAATGCTATAGGTATACTGTGTGT
Source organism: Lymantria dispar (assembly GCA_032191425.1). Lineage (NCBI taxonomy): Eukaryota > Metazoa > Arthropoda > Insecta > Lepidoptera > Erebidae > Lymantria > Lymantria dispar. The sequence goes on from CM063455.1 coordinate 11,830,243, forward strand.
CACGAAAATAAATAAATGCAGAATAATTCTATTTAGAGACATGATAATTTATTTTACATAGAATTGTATTAAGTTATAAGAAGAGCATTACAATTTCTACGACAAAATGTTTATATTGGTTGTCCAAAAAAGTGTTAAGTATATTGAGAATTCGCAACTGCCCTGTCCCAAATATATGTAGCCTTAACCTTCGCTACCGCTGCTTTTATGTATATAAATCGTTGTCTTTGATAAAATAAACAATTAATCATCATTTAATCATATACTAATACATTTTTACTACCTTTAATGTATAGCTTCAGTGTTTTATATTTTATCTAGTTATACGTCTTGTTTGAAAGGTATTCGAATCATAGCACTAGATCAGAAGCTGAAAATAAAAAACCACCTCTATTAATAGTCCAGAATATAAACTATGGTATGGATATGGTACCAAGGTTTCATACTAATTCCTTAAAACTTTTTGTTTAAAAATTTAAATAATTTCTAAATTCATACTTTCGACCCATCTCGAGAAGACTTATAATAATTTAAAATACTCTTAATCAGCAAGTAAGTGATTTTAAGTTACTTTTTGGCCGAAAATTAGGTAGATACACAAAAAAGAATCCATTATAAATCACATGCTATTCGTATCATTAGGTTGTAATGAGGAAATTCTCACGCAAGCGGAGCTGTGAGTAGCTAATATATAAAATAATAGCATAATGTAAAGCAGTTGTCTTAATTTTATTCTATTAAAATTCATTTGGGACTTTAACAAGTAATGCGTTATTATGAACAACATTTTACATTTGCTTACGACCGGGTTTTACAATGAGAAGGGTGTATGATAACACTCATTGTGGATATGACAAACATCCTCCTATCAAAAGCCGTGTACAACAACGCATAGTGTATTTTACCACAAATGCCGCAACCATTCATAGGAACAATAGAATTGTGTCTAGAGTGGTCTATTTGCCATACTCGTCCAAATAATACGCTACTATGCGACTTGTTGGTTTACGTAATTGTTGGTATAGTCCCAGGTTCGAATACGATAATAGAGTTTATTGTATGCGTCTGCGAGGGTTATCGAATATGAACTGTTTTTCCTACATTGCTTCGAATTTCACAGAGTAATGTCCCTGTACTTTCTGTTCTACATTATTCATTACTGGCAAAATTACCTCTACAGCACAATTAATATAAATATAGAAGTAAATAAACAGCAAAGTCGTCTCCGGGTTGAGAGCCCTCAGCGCTCACCCATAGTCCGCGTCAAGCTGTCAAGGCCATCTGCGGCCAACAGCTGTACACACACAAAAAAAAAAAAAAAAAAAACAGCAAAGTTTTTTGCAATCTTCGTTTATTTTATGTCAACAGACAGTGTGTGACTGACGTACTGTGTGACTAATATAACAGTTCACATATAATTCCAAAACATTACTATAGTTTGAAAAAAAAAAACCGTTTTACAGTGATTTTTCTTTGTTATAATGATAACTTATTAGACGTGAGATACTTTTATCTATCTTTAAAGAATTAAGGTGCTATTCCAACCTCGGCTGTAGGCTGTGGCTGCAAGCAGTACATGCAGCAGCTGCACGAAGCTGGCTGCGGCTGCATGACTGGTTTTCTATGTACATAGTAGTATGGATTTCTGTGACAAACATTCAGAACGCGGCTGCGGCTGCACGTACTGCCGAGCCTCGGCTGCAAGTGCTGCTGCGACTTGCAGCCGCAGCCAATCTCAGACCAGTAGTGCTGCGGCTGCAAGTCGATGCGCACGTAGTTCGGCACTCCAACCTGCTGAGACAAGTCCCAAGTAGTCGCTACTCGGAGTCAATTTCACCAAACTTAATTTGAAATCCAATTAGCGCTCATATTGAATAGAATCATAGAATTTTTATCGGCTCTCTGGTCGCCACTTACTGCCTGCCGCAGCACGTGCACCCAGCCTCAAAATCACTATCGGCTGCGAATGCGGGCAGCGGCTGCGTGTCATGCGTGTGCTACCTGCATCCGCAGCCTGCATCTGCAGCCTGCAGCCGAGGTTGGAATGACAGCTTTAGATAAACCAATAGATGCGGGACCACCTGGAGAATGGGTATCAGTAATATCCTGGGCCACATAATTGTAAATGCAATCGGAAAACCGCTTGCTAAACCTGGCGATTACGATATTAGCCCCTCTTCGAAGAGAGGATTATTTTTCACAAAATATAGCTTACTATGCGAGCACTACACATTTTAAATAAAACTACTTTTACGGATTATATGGCGTTTGTATTTGATTTATGATTGCCCGATGTTTCGAATACTTTACAGCATTCATGGTCACGGGTGAACTAAAAAAAAGAAAATTAGTTATTAATGTGGGTCATAACTTAATAACTAATTTAATGTAGCGGGTAGATAATTAAAAAAATCTGTAATGACGTTGAATTGTTTGAACGTCAGACATCTTAGTCCGTCCGTGACCATGAATGCTATAAAGTATTCGAAACGTCAGGCAATCATAAATCAAATACAAACGCGATATAATCCATAAAAGTAGTTTTATTTACAATGTATAGCTTACTATTCTACATTGGCTACTCGTAATACCTTGATGTTTTATTTCGAGTTTAATTTCTCTTTTAACGATATTTTCTGCTTCCATCCCTTAGCCGTATTTTTACAGCAAGAAAGAAATGGTATATATTCTTACTCCATCATCGTAAGGATAATTTTGTGACACATTTTTCATAGTAACGTATTAAATTTTTAATTACTAAGAAAAGAAAAATAGTTCTTTCAATTATAACTTTTATACTTTTTAGTGCCGATTCTTAAGTATTTTGTTGACATATTCCAATGTTTATACAGATTATATAAGATTAGTAATGGAATATACTATTTTGCAAATAAAATTTAACTTTTCAATAAGCTACGAGTATATGCCTAATTAAGATTGTTTGTATACGAGTTAATTTAAAAACACTAGCTTCACAATTATAACATAATACAAAAGCAAATTGAGACCGGTTCTACAGTTCAGTATTTTATTACATAAAATGTTTATAAAAAAACAAAATGAATAAAATTATGTAAATAAAGACTGCCAGTTTTATTTGAAGTGCACAAGAAGCATGTTGTGTTTTCTTGAAGTTGTATATTTTCGTGTAAAACTTGACAGATATGGGTCTTTTAAGCGCTTGGGTTCGTCCATGCGTAAAGCAACATTGAGCAAGATTTACAGCGGGAACTCAGTCCGGATATTACCAAAGTAAGATTTGTTTTATTTGCAGTTATAATCATTCATGACTACGTTACTATGAAAGATTAAATATAGATCTAAATGATTTTTTTGAGTTTGAAAAATTACTCATCATGTGTGTATTCTGTGTAAGCAGAGATAATGTGACAGTTCAAATTATGTATTTTATGAACATGATAATGACGAATCTGTTGCAATATCTTTATATTATTCTTCTTTAACTGTATAACCGTAACTTCTATAACCGACGAAATGGGAGTACAGATAGTTAAAATATAAAATATCTTCACTTCAAATTAGAAATTGGCGCTGCAGTCGTGTTCAGGTGATTATCAGTCATACGATTGAAGAAATTATATTTTCACTGCATTGCTTGCAATTATTATTTCGATCTTCAGTTCATGTATACGGCGCATATTTCTTTATCCTTCTATAGCCGAACGTCTTGACTGACCTGAAAGATTAAGTACTAATTATTTAGATGTGTCTAAAGGTAGTTTATAGTCTCTTATGATTTTGATGGGTCAACTAGAAATAGATTAAAATTCGGTAAAATATTCTAAGAAATATAATTAATAGAATATATATATTTTAGACACGAAATCTAATGCAGTGTTCTCAATAAAGAAATATAACAAAGCACATCACATCGTAAGTCAGATGGAAGTGGATAAAATTTTGAACAGGTTCCAATATGGTGTATGTGTGTATCATCGTCATCGATATCATCCTGCACTTATCCCAATTACTTAAGGTTGAGCTAATATTTTATAGTTCAGTCACCCGCCGATCGCGTTAGGGCGCGGCCTCTGAGGTGCACGTGTAGATGGGCCTAGATGGACCACTGATGACAATATCAAGCAATAGTGGCCCGCCGTCTTGGCGCTAGAGAGAGGAGAGAGGTACGCACCTGACGTGCTATGTACTCGTTCGCCACCCCTCCTGTTGCCCTAGACGAATCGAACTGTGTGTGACAGACCATAGTGTTAGTAAGAGACTAAGAACGTCAATAAAAGACTAAGAACCTAATATGATCCTAAGCCAACTTAATCTAATGATTATATGCACAAAGAGGATTGACGTCAAACAGGCAAGCTGTCATTAAACTATTCCCAAAACATTTGCAATATGTACAATGAAATAAGGATACATATTACGTCGACCCCAAGTAATTGAGATAAGTGCAGGACGATGATGAATATTCCTATTCATATCTAATTTTAGCTATTCTTTATAAACTCATTTGCAAAAAAAACGGGCACCTAAGCAATGAACCATTTCAAATGTTAATATTTCTTTGTTTGATAATTATAGGTAGTTTTATCCACACAATTTGCTAAATTAATAAGAAAATAATCGTTTTCATCAGTATTTCATAAAATTTAGATACAATTTATGGGAAATAATGCTAAACCTCGCTAGTAGTGTATATTCGCTAGTAGTGCATATGCTCATGAAGTAAAAATAAAAAAGTTTTTTTGTTTGTTTTTCTTTAATAAAGTAAAAGCAGATAAATGTTTAGTATCGAGTGTGACCCCCTCTAGCTAAAATCACAGCTTGAATTCGTCTGGGCATGCTAGCGAGTATATCCCGGATACTTGCTTGCGGAATACGTTCCCACTCCGCAGTAATCACATTCTTCAGCTCTCTGATGGTCTGCGGAGCCGGGTGTACTGATCTCACACGCCGTTTCAGAACGTCCCAGACATGCTCTATGGGATTGAGGTCGGGACTTCGAGCTGGCCAATCCAAACGACGAATGCCGACCTCTTGCACATACGCATTAACATCGCGGGATCGGTGGGCGCGAGCATTGTCGTCCATAAAAATCGAGTCTTCACCTAGAGCGGCTAATGCGGGTTGTGCATGAGAAATTAGAACTTCCGTTATGTATCGATGCCCAGTCAGTGAGCCGTTTTCAATGAAGACTAACTCTGTACGATCCATTGAATTTATTCCTGCCCAAAACATAACAGAGCCCCCACCATAAGGTGTGATTTCTTCGAAACATGCCTCTGCAAAGCGTTCTCCTTGTCTTCTTAGCACTCGCCGACGTCGATCTTCACCGAACAGAGATATCCTGGCTTCATCAGAGAACAAAACCCTATTCCAATCGTCTTGAGTCCATGATTCACAATTTCTAGCGAACCTAAGCCTGTGAACTCTGTGCTCACGGAGTAATTTGGGGCCGCGGGCCGGGCGGTGACTGCGTATATTGGCAGCGAGAAGCCTCCTCCTGACCGTCCATAGACTAATATGCACATTTCTTACTTCTTGGAGGTTGTTCTTAAGATCCACATACGAAGATTTGCGATTTCTCAATGCGCGACTCACAAGAAAACGATCATCCCGTGGTTGGGTACATGGTTTTCTTCCAGAACCAGGCCTTCTCTCGACGGAACCAGTCTCCTGATATCGCTGCCAGGTCCTTTGGACTGTCGAGCGACTAACATTTAGCCTCCTAGCCACGAAACATTGGCTGCAACCCTCTTCAAGCAGCGCGATAATTTTGGTAGCTTTTACCACTTTATCTACCATTTTTGATACAGCCAAACAGCATTAAATAAAGCTTTGACAGTCAAGGATATGAAATTAATCGATAAAAATTGAATAAAAGTTATGAAAGTCGATGTTAACTTCTGGAACTTCGCGCCAAAAATGTAGGATAAAAAGGGGTTTTCTGTAAAAATGAACATCAAATGAAAAATTGAATTTAGAACGTACTTTTTTAAATACCACAGCATTTTTAAAACCGGCCAGTAACGTGTACAAACGATTGAAACCTTTTTGGTATTGTATCTTTTTAAATATGAATGAAAATCAAAACCGCCCGTTTTTTTTGCAAATGAGTTTATTATAAACACATCCACAACATTCGAATCGCTTTTAATACAATATTGTAGCCTAACATGAGCGCACTAGATGACTTGTGCTGATGACGTTACGACTCCCACGAACAACTATAGGATATATGACAATAGACTTTGCATTCTTGCACACGGAGAGAAAATTATCAGTTAGTGGCAATTAATGATGGCGAACTATCGATAGTGAAACTTTGACTTCGAAAATCAGATATCGATGGGACTATCGATACTATTGATGGTATTGATAATATCGATAGTACAAAATGTATTAATGATATTGCTAAATTGCAAGTGTATTGATATTATTTTCATCCATCACCACTTTACTATGTATCGATAGTATTGGTACTATCGATAGACTATCGATAGTCTATCGGTAGTAGCCTATCAATCGGCATCACTAGTGGCAATTCAGATCCAAATAATAAATTATAAACCAGTGAGAGAAGATTACTAATAAGTATACAAAACTAGCGAAACAGGAAGTCCAAAAAAACAATTACGTTTCTCCAAAAACTATATTCCAAATCTATTTAAACAGCAATCGATATTTGCTTTTTTTTCTTTGTTATGCTGTCAGAAAATTCCAAAAGCTAACCATTCTGTTTACTATTTCACTAAATAATAAAGTTTTATATACTTAGAAACAAAAACTAGAAAGGATTAAGATACAGTATCTGTCAGTCAAACTTAAGCAGATTAATGTTTTTGTTGCTTATCTGTGCGTTATTTCTGAAATACAAATATACTTTTGACAATTTAGAACATCTACTTTAGTGGTGTATATAAATATATATTTTTTATGAATAGTGACGAATTAAGAATACAACTCGCCACCCCCTCTCTTACCCATGGGTGTCGTAAAACACGACTAAGGGATGTGATATGACTGATATGTACAAAATATCTATGCAAGAGAAGGAAAACTCGATGAAAAATCCAGTGTCAATACATCTGACCAGCGCAGCGCGGTATAGTAGGTTAATATCCCTTCCATTGTGGAGGAGACCTAAGCCCAACAGTGGGACTTATATAGGCTGAGATGCTGATGATAAATAATTACTTTATATTTCAAATGCCAGTCGTATCTTATGAAGAATATTAATTATAATCTTATTAGTTATAACTTCTAATTACCAATTTTTACTACTAATTTCATATAGTGGCGGAGTAAGAATGAAATAAAATCCTATGCCAACCCGTTGGACTAGAGTGATATAATAATGGGTCAATGATACATTCAATTATGGCGTCAATTTAAGCTCAGCAATGGGACGTTTAAAATCTGAGATGAAGATCTGAGAGAAGAGATATTTCTGTTGTATTATTAACTAAATGGATAATTTAGTTTTAACAAGCATAACCAAACTATTACATAAACCGTTCATATAAATATATAATTAAATTGTAAGCAATATTTTAGTAGCATAAATTGCCATTTACACTGACCAAACGTTCGAATTCGATAGCAATTAATCGATTCATTGGATACTAGAAACCCACAGGCAGTTAAGCATCAATACTGTACGAAACAAAGGCTTAATATGTAGGCAACAACATAGGCAGGTATAGCGAATCTATTGTGTAGCAAGTTTTCATAGGAAATGGGTTTCTAAAAGTCTTATCGTTGACCTTTTATCGCGAACATTTGTCACAGTTTTCCAATCTTAAATCAGCAATGTTAACAGTTTTGGATATTTTATAGATACACAGTATATTTAACAGTATAAAATCACCATCTTTCTTATACTATTCAGTACTAGTATTTCGTAATCATTAATCACATAGATGCAAATTTAACTTTGGGCAATGCTAATCTCTAAAAGCTAAGAGTTAGTACACTTTTTATTGAAAGGGCTCTATACTAAGGCAAAAATACTTATATTGCAAAAGACTTTACAAAAATTCTTTTATCATCTCATCATCATCTCGTCTCACGTTAGTTCCACTATAAGCCTCGGGCCTTTTTCACACTGGAAGGAAATTGCCGTGTGGCATAGATTACGATTACAATTCACCACTCCCTCTCTTGCCCGTGGATGTCGTAAAACACGACTAAGAGATATAACTGCTAGATAACATTTACGCAAGATTAGGAAGGGATATTAAATCCTATATCAACCTGTTTAACCAGGGTGGTATAGTAGGGCAATTTTCCTTCTTTATATAGGAGGTTTTAGCTTAACAGTGGTACATATATAAGCCAAGATGATAGCTAAACCTACAACTCTTTGCCAAATATTCCCAAATGACCAAAAATAAAAGAGAATATTATGCACTTATAGCAGATACTATTTTGCAAACTGAATACTTTAGCATCACGTGCCTTCCATTAAATGGGCAATCATTACGCTATCAACATTGTGTACGTTTTGGTATAGGTCACTAATTAACCGTATTCCTAGGGTTAATATGTGTACCATTGGAAATTTTAAGTTTTATCGTTTACTTTATTAATAAAAGGCCTCTTAAGCACATTAATAGGTAATTAATTGTCTACTTAGTGGCAGTTATGATAATGTTAGGTTTTAATCAAAACGAGCTAAGATATATATATTTTTTAAAAACAACACCCTGTACACAAATCAAATCATTTATTCTACATAGGCCCCTTAAGGGCACTTAAATATTGTCAAATTTATACATCGTTTGAACACAATACAATATGGTAGATATTCCACCACCGGATCGGAACGCGGACACAAGCTAAGATCCGGTAAGAAAGTCAGCGGGCTGTCATTTTTCCCATCTTTTGAATAAAATTACATGTATCCAACATATATATTAGCTCCAGTGTGATGCTCTTGGAGATAAGCAATTTTTTTTAATTTAGGTCAAATGAAAAAAGAAAGGCAAATATGGTTGGACCAAATCCCACAAGCAGCACCCGGTCACTAAGGAATTAATCTTTGTATTGCGGGGTACTTTACAAACATATAACTAACGGACACAAATTACATCCAAACTCAAAACAACAATTTGTGAATCGCACAAAGTGTTGTCCCGCATGGGAATCGAACCCCTGACACTGGCGCTGTTAACTACTACGCCATCTGCGCAGTCGATAATTATTATATTTATAAATAATAATTACACAAATTTTAAAATTTTGCCTGCCTAATCTTCAAACTTCTCTATTCTCAGATGAACGAGCTGTTTTGGCACTAGAGTGCATTGAAAAATAAGATTACTATTTTTTTTATTTCACTATACGTGTACTGATATAACGTAGATGTAGCGTAAAAGACAATGGGTGCACCCATTGCCGTGTGCCCAGTGCGATTAATTTTTCTCCTATTATGAAGGAGAGTCGAGCATAGCAGTGGGACGTATACCGTGCTAAGAACATGAAGATTCTGATAATGACTTTTCTTTCCATATGCATTGTACAAATAGACGACTGATCTATTTACCGATCTCTCGTCGAATCAATCTACGCTGGTCAATGATCCATAGATAATTGTTCTGAGACTGAGTGTAATTTGCGGCTATATGACTGTAATTTGTTATACGTTAGAACGCTGCTGGATTTTCTTGAAGAGAAAACTTCTAAAGACAGGTTTTGATGAGGAATATGCTCATGTAAGTAGTCATTGATATGACACGTGACGTATCAACGCTAACGTTATCTGTAGCTATTGCAAGTTTTCAGTTCTGTCAGCAGTTCTCATGACTGTTTTGTGATATTATTTTTTTATTTTTTTTTTAATTGACTTTCCCTCATAATGAGAAAGGAAATTATCAAAGCCGATGACGATTACAAATATTGATTAGTTAAAATAAGTGTTTGGTTGGAATTATCTTTCTCTTATAGTGACATTATCAGCGTACATCCCTTATCGTTTTTACGACACATAGGATAGGCAAGAGTAATGTAATTATATTCTTACGTCACCACACGTAAAAATATAGTTTTAAATTAAATACTAGCGGACCTAACAGATGCTGTTCTGTTCATATTAAAAAAAGGAATATTCTTTGAAAACGATCGCAGCGCCACTCACTTGAACACACACAAAATAAATCATCAATATCGCTCCAGCCGTTTAAAAGGAGCTCAATTACAAACACATGAACAGAAAATTTGTATATGTATATATAAATATTTACGACAAATTCATCAATGCAAAATATTCTTTATAGAATCATTTAGTAAAAAATTATTATACCTAATTTACGACCTTCAAACTCCATTTTTATTGCGACTATGAAAATACTAGAGTCATCTAGTATTTTCATAGTCGTTTCACCGTCTCATGCCTTGAGACGGGCCTCCCGTAATTTGTCAACGGCCATACCATGTTGATATTTATGATCGCTGCTATACTCCAATAGTTGACAACGTGTTGTGTCTATCATTTAATTTGTCGATTGCGGAATACAAAAATTAAATAATTTTCCTTAAGGAAGCGGAAGCAAAAGGTACACAAGTACAATTCATCTTGGAATATGATAAATTACATAATTGGCTTACATAGAATATATTTCTGATATCAATATTACTCTCATAACAAGTATGAAAAGGGACATGTACTTAGTTATATATTATTACTAGCTGACCCAACAGACGTTGTTCTGTTCAAATAAAATAAAAGGAATTGCCTTGAAATCGACAGCAGCGCCAACTACCGGGTCCAATTGTGAATCTAAACCATTTTCGAAGCCCCTTGAACGCACACACAAAATTTCATCAACATCGGTCCAGCCGTTTAGGCATTCAGTGACTTACATACGTACCCAAGAAATACATATATATATATATTAAGAATATATACAGGAAAAAAGACGATAAAGAGCTTTAGATCGACCTGAACCAACTCCATCTGATACCTTCTGGTGAACAATTACATTCTTAAAGAGCATTGATGTCAAGCAGGCGGCCGGCTAAAAAACTATTGCCGAAAATCTTTGCAATATGAACAGTGAAAGAAGAGGTCCTACATATTCATTCGACCCCAAGAAATGAGATAAGAGCAAGACGCTGATAATATTGAATAATATATTCCAAAATTAATAATATATTTTTTTTGGAGTGGGCTACGGTCAGTGTACCCGCCGCCCGGCTCCATCGAGGGCGAGAGAAGGCCGGCGCGCGGCCCCGTAACCCACCCATAAAGCACGTCGCCTTCTCGTTGGGCCGAACGACTCCTTCCTTGACTTCAGTGGTCGACCCGACAGAATACCCCGACGGAGTACCCTCTCCCATCGACGTCGCCCTGGGACGCCGATCGCCGTCGCGAAGCTAACCTCTCCGCGAGTGCCGGAATAAATCCCGGTCCCTTTAAAATTAATAACTATTAAGAGTAGGCGATATTACAAAACAAAATATAGCGGTAGTTATGAATTATTTATAATGTTTTATTATTCTATTCTCATAATGGTACCGCAAGGTGCATACTTTAGGGCTGACCACAGAGGACAAGGAACTCCGTACCGATGGTAGGCCCAACGACAAAGGCGACGACGGTGGGTTATAGGGCCGCGTGCCGCACCTTCGTCGCCCCTAACGGAGGCGAACGACAGGTGCGCTGACCATTGCCCACCGCAAAAAAAAGGCACATACTTAAATAAATAAATCAAACATGACAGAAAATCAAACGTAATATTAATCTAAGTTCTTATCTTTACGGTGACAGACCTAGAATAAAATATTTTCTACGCGACTCTCATCCGGATTTCATATAAAGCGACTACTGCTTTTGTCTAAAACTAATCTGATAGTATTTTTTTTTCGTAAAATATCAAATCCTCCTCCTACTTGATTTGTATGCTCCATTACTGGGGGTCGTGACCCCTGTCCGTCAGGATGCGATCTTGTATAATGGAGCGCCATTTGGACCTGTTGTTAGCAATCCGTAGTGCTTTCTATCTTTCCTGTTACCATCAGCTTTTCCAAATTTGCATCTTCCTTTCTTGCTATATGGCCAAAGTACACGAGTATCGTCTTAAGGCAAGTTATTGATAGCCTGAACTTGATTTTCATCTGTTCCAGAAAGTATCATAAATACATGCAAAAATATATCTCAATCGGTACTGATTAGGTGGCAAACATACCTACCTACAAATGAACTATATACACAGATATAAAGATAAGAGTATTCTAAAAGGTTTACTAACTCCCAGACCAATAATTCTGTACAATATCGAGCATTTGCAAAGTATTTCTTATGTTGCAAATTATTTGACAGTCGTGAAGAATTTGACTGATAGCTTTCGTTCCATGTGACAATACTTAAAACGCTGCTACCGACCGCTTATATTGTCATCACATCAGCACATCGAATGCTCACTTCACTGACAATACTCCAACATAATTATGTTTCGCCTTGATCTTAAACTGAGATAAAATTTGATTGTCTGACAAGCTTGTATATCGCGTTTAGGAACGGTAGCTCCAATGCTTTGTGACCCAAATTGTATTTGATTACCGTGAACTTTTCCTTTCAACATATTATATACATCTTACTTAATCTATCTTTATATACACAACTACAGCTTACTTAATCTATCTTTATATACACAGTTACAGAATTTTCTTTTTGTAACTTAGGTACATGTCTTACGTGTTGATCATGTGCTATTGTCAATTTTGGATGCCGTCTATATTTTTCCGCGTGGTGACGAATACAATTCACCACTACCTATCTTGTCTGCGGATGTCGTAAAGGACGACTAAGGGATTATAATGTGCAAATAAGATATATATAAGAGAAGGAAAACTCGAAATTAAATTCTAGACTAACCTATTCTAGACCATTTGACCAGCGTGACATAGTATGTCCGTGTGTATGTCTATTGTCCTCCCATTGTGCAGGAGGCTCGAGCCCGGCAACGATCCGAGAGCCGTAGCTCGTTATAGTAAAATGTCAGTCCAATCATGTGTAAAGCATAATGTCCAAGAATACAAAATGCGATAATTCTTTACTTTCTTTTATAAATGGCGAGATAACAACGGCGAAAATTTATGAAAATGTATAATATCACAGGCATAGGATCAAATTTTAAAAAGCACTTTTTGAGCAGCATATTATAGTAACCTTAGAATAATAACGTATAGAAGGATATTGTCGATACTTCGAACGTTCGAAACATGAATCTAAAAATTACAGCCGATTACACATGTACACACGCACACCACTATACAAATTATGAAATCAAATTTTGTTTTTATTAACATAAATCGTCGAAATACTTTTAAAAGTAATGTTAAAAACCTTTTTGCTTATAAGTGTTATGACACCATTTGGATGCACAAACCGTCATAATTACCTATTTGTTTTTTAAGAGTTGCGTACGTACGTGCAGTACAGTGTATATTACGGAACGGTTCCGGCGTAAGCTCCATTAGGCTCCAATTGAAATGCTTCACTTTTTGTCCGCGAACTTACCTTCTATACGTTATTATTCTAAGATCTTATTTCCATTTGCTGGTAAATATACAAAAACCAATAATAGAACAAAACGAAGAAAGAAAAATCTCATTTAAAATCTGCTAGATTAGTATTTGTTACGTAACAAATACTTTCAATTAGTTTTATTTAATATTTAATACCAAAGTATTATTTTGCCATCAAATCCTAATCGTTTTGCAGTAACTGAAAGTAACTTGACACACTGAATATAACTCTCGACAACTTATAATCTCCGCAACCCTAAAAAAACAACATTATTACAAGGTTACCACAGGTAAAAAATATTAGATAATTATACCTTTCATACTGCCATAAACTTTCATGGTCACCATCTATTGAAGTGCAAAAAGAAGAGCAGTGAAATAAAATAATGGTTTCTATCCAGTTAGATTCTATACATTCTGGTCTTGTGTGTTCCACCTCGTATGTGATACTTGATTAGGTATTTAGTTTTTGTTATTTTAAACTAGTTGCACAGCTCAACTTCACACGAGTACTAAGTACGAGAAAGTAGAGCAAAATTTACTCTTTAAATACACATATAGTAACGTCAATTCAACGATATGGTAACGTCAGACGTATATAATCCGAGACGGTATATATTAATATTTAAAATAGGATTAGTTGCTCTTTCCCGCCATTGAAAATAAACCCGCAGTAAGACCTAAAAATCTGTATTGATTGTTGCCCGACTCTGGACTTTAATCTGGGACTTCACAGTAGAAATAATTAAACGCTCGCAATTACTGGGCTAACGCCGCAATCGCTATTTATAACATAAAGGAATTTAGCTACAATTTAGATGATTATTCAATTTATCAATTGGCAACACTTTAACTTTTATATTGTTGACTAGTAACGTAATTTGAGTAATTATGTAATAGTATCGATAACTTATTCGTTGATTTAAGTCAATAAACAGGTAATACCTGACAGTTTAAAACAGCTGCTTTATACCTTATCTTTATGAAGGTCATCTCACAAATGGCTGGCCCTGTTTATATTTGTTATATATGTATACATTTATGACTATATATATGCATATATCTTGAAATCACTTCTAGAAAACGTTACGTTACGAGTAATGGAGGACGTATTCTAACGTCTTCTTACGTATCATTATTATTGATTTATTTGTATGATAACAAGTATTTTGCAACTAATCCATCAGAAGTTATTATATCCATATATTAATGAATTTGTATTAATGTTTTTATTTTTTAATATATATCAAATTTATTTTCCAATCGTATTTTGTTAATCTTTTTTAACTTTTAGTAAAGTAGTTCGATAAAAACAAATTATCAATTACGCAAATCGCAACCGTTCAAGTATGAACTATGTGGTTTTAAGTTCATGCAAAATGACGCAGAAAAATACTTTCAACTTACTGAATTATATAATTTATTAGATAACTACATAAACTTTATTCCGTAAGAGCCTTTTTTGCATATTTTAACACGTTTTGTTTAAACGGAACGGGCCTAGTCGTTCTCGAGTAATAGGAATACCTACAAATATGCAGATAACATCTATGCAAGACAAATAAATCTAGAAATAAATCTTGATACCAATTCGTCTGCCCAACGTGATATAGTAGATCAATTTCCCTTCTTTGGTGGAGGAGCCCAATCATTGGACGAATATGAGCTGAGATTTTATAAATATTAATTTACCCCTTCTGTTTTTTTACAACTTGTGTGTTGTTCTCTAGTAGTAAGAAGAGGAGTGAAGAACCTCCGTTTCGCTATATAAAGTTTAGTTCCTCGTGATACGATGTAAATAGTTTATTGGAAACAGTTCTAAACTTAAGGAAGATTAATTAAATGATATAAATTAATTGTAGTATAAAGGAACGAGAGCACAGGTGGCCGAGTATTCTAAATTGGATATTAGGTTCGAGCAACAATTTTGATGTTGTAATGAGTGATTTTGATCGCTTTTGTGACACAAATATGTTAATTTTTAATTTGATTATATAAGTTTCTCCATAGTAAATATAGTCCCATGTTAAAAGAAACGTTCCCAAATTTCTAGGCAAAAAAGAATTATTACTAATACCATAGTATTATTATTGCTGTGTGGTAGCGGCTTCGAATACTATCAACCCTTGCTTTGCTCGTGGGTGTCGCAAAAGACAACTAAGAGCCCTAGATTGACCCGGACCAACTCCATCTGGTACCATTTGGGTCAACGATTACATTCCCAAGGAGGGTTGCCGTCAGGCAGGCGGCCGGTCATAAAAGTCATTGCCGAAACTTTTTGCAATATGTCAAAACAGATGACATATTGCGTCGACCCCAAGTAATTGGGATAAGAGCAAGATGATGATGATGACCATAATATTATTATTAAATAGTTTTTTTAGCAAATTGAAACTTCGAATGGAGGGCACTTTAGTGATTGGCCAAATTTTTCAAAAGACAAATACCTAACCGTTTTTTCCTTGTGGTGACGGAGTAATAATACAATTCACCACGCCCTCTCATTCCCGTGGGTGTCGTAAAAGACGACTAAGGGACTTATTACGCATATGACATCTATGCAAGAGATGGTAAACTCGAAACAGAACCCTGTACCAACCTGTCTGACCAGCATGGTATAGTAAGGTCAATTTCCCACCTATTATGGAGGAAACCCGAGCCCAGTAGTGGGACGCATATGAGCCGAAATAATGATGAGGAATGATATAGCCATTTTTAAAACAAAAAAAAAACTACTTTGTCTTTCCTTGTGGCTAATGTAGAATAGTAGGTTAATCACCCACTAGGCCATTAGTAAGCAAACTCTGAGGTTTGACCGGAGGTCTAGGAATTATTCTTATTATATGTTATGTATACGAGCTAAAGTCATGTGTTGCGAAAAAAAAGAATAGCATCATATCTTTATATACGAATTTCTTGTGTACGTGTGTATGAACTGAACTCCTCCTAAACGGCTGGATCGATGTCGACGAAATTTTTTGTGTATGTTCAAAGGGATTCGAGAATGGTTTAGGTTCACAATTGGACCCCGTAGCTGGTGCTTATTTGAACAGAACAACGTCTGTTGTGTCAGCTAGAAATAGTGTAAGGTTATCAATATCAAATATTGCCTTTCTAAGAGACGTTGTCGTGAATCATACTAACTGATGTGAAATCTTAGTCGAAATAGTTGCTCTATTTTTACACTCCTTCCCTTATGAAAAAGTAAGATGTTGACGTATAAAAATAATATCTCGTATCTTAAGTAATGTGATAACACAGTGTATGTTAAAGTTCTTTAATCCATACTAATATTATAAATGCGAAAGTAAGGATGTTTGTTTGTTTGTTTGTTTGTAACGCTTTCACGCTTAAACCACCGAACCGATTTCAAAAATTCTTTCACCAATGGAAAGCTATAATATCAGGGAGTAACATAAGCTATATTTTATCCCGGCATTCCCACAGCAACGGGAACTATGCGGGTTTAAGCGACTGAAACCGAAGCGAAGCGAGGGCGGGTTGCTAGTTACTATATAAAACAACAACATACTGTACTTTGATAAAGGTGTACAGTAACTTACTTTGACATCAATGATAGCAGTTCATGCTTTCTTAACCCGCAAACTGATAACAAAGTTTAAAATGCATCATACATTTATTTATAGTATTATATAAGACTAGCTGACCCAACAGACGTTGTTCTGTTCAAATAAAATAAAAGCAGTGCCACCTACCGGGTCCGATTGGCAATCTAAACCCTCCTCGAATCCCCTTGAACACACACAAAAAATTTCGTCAACATCGGTCTAGCCGTTGTTGTCACCCAACTCCTTCTAGAGTTAAGTGACATACACCCGTACACAATAAATTTATATTTAAGATGTTATTACTTACATATGTCTTAATAACTTAAAGCGGTTCACTCATATATTTCAATGTAATATTGTAAATAAAACTGTTTTACGGATTTCATCGCGTTTGTATTTGATTATTGATTGCCCGACATTAAGAACACTTTCCAGCGTTCATAGTCACGGGCAGACGAAATATTCTTGAGTAAGGACCATGAAATACGGTATCGGATTACAAAATGTATTTCAACATACATACTTCCCACAATATACATATAAATAATAAAATAATAAATAATACATATTTTCCCTGTGGTGACGGATTAAGAATACCATTCACCACCCCCTCTCTTACAGGGAGATGTCGTGAAAGACGACTAAGAGATATGGGATAAAATATGCATATTCGATCTGTGCAAGAAACGGAAAACTCGAAATAAAACCCCACACCTACCGTTTAATCAGCATGGTATAGGTCATCATCATGATTATTTAAACTCATATACGTCCCCACTGCTGGGCTCGAGCCTTCTCCACAATGAGAGGGATACTGACTTACTGTACCATGCTGATTAGTGGGATTGGTGTGGATTATTTTATTTGAATTTTCCTTCTCTTGCATAGATATTATATGCATATTATATACTAGCAATCCGCCCTCGCTTCGCTTCTGTTATAGTTGTTTTACCCGCGTAGTTCCCGTTCCCGTGGGAATACCGGGATAAAATATAGCCTAGTTTACGCCCTGATATTATAGCTTTCCATTGGTGAAAGAATTTTTGAAATCGGTCCAGCCCTTTTGAAGATTACCCGGAACAAACAGACAGACAGACAGACAAAATTTTTTTAATTGCTATTTTAGGCATAGGTGTCGTGCAAATAACCGTGTGAGCATGAAAAAAGCCTATTATTTTGACATTACAAACAGACACTCCAATTTTATTTATTGGTATAGATAATATCTATGCAAGAGTTAACCCTTAGTCGTATTTTACTATACCCACGGGCAAGTTAGGGGTGAATAATATTTTTACTCCGTCACCGCACAGAAAGTAGTGGGTCAATTTCTCTCAGCAGCAGCTCAGCAGTGGGACGGATATGAGTTGTAATGAATGACAGTTATTAGATGGAATCAGCTGAGAACTGCGTAATGTATCATTCCTTTGGGCAATACTGTAACATGAAGACACAGGTTAACGTTTAATTTTAAAAAAGATGTAACCGGCCAAGTGCGAGTCGGAGTCCCGCTCGAAGGGTTCCGTATATTATCTACAAAAAGTGCAAATAATCGCGATTGTTGTATGGGAGCCCCCCTTAAATATTTATTTTATTTTGTTTTTAGTATTTGCTGTTATAGCAGCAATAAAAATACATAATTTGTAAAAATTGCCACTATCTAGCTATCGCGGTTCTTAAGGTACAGCCTGGTGACAGATAGACGGACGGACAGACAGCGAAGTCTTAGTAATAGGGGCCCGTTTTTACACTTTAGATACGAAACCCTAAAAACGAATGGTTAAATAGATGGATGAAACGTTTGCTTTAATATAGTTTTCGTTGTACCAAATATACTATTCTTTCTGACGAACCTATAAAATTCATCATCAAAACAATAAGAAGCGTAGTTTGGATAAATTCACCGTCGAAATGTTTGTTTTGGCATCTGCTCTACTGTTTCGTATAAATATTATTTTGATCAGAGCTCAATTGATATTTCTCTATATTTTTAAGTTTAATCCACTTGTGATTGCAAAATATACACGTGTAAATGACTAAAAGGTTAGGGTTTCTCTCTTCTTCATCCGTGTAGATATATTTAAAATGGTTATAGGAAATTACCATAACAAATACTGTACTACCTATCTAAATGCTTTGCTCTGAATAGCTAACTGACTAATGGTCAACGCACAGCCTAAACCGCTGATTGTGGAGATCTAAAATGCGAACTGTGTATTCTTTGTATGATGTAAGCATCTAATAAGAAAGGATTTTTCAAAATTCTATGCCTAAGGAGGTGAAACAGAGGAGCAAATTTTGTACGCGACAACTCTTTGGTGCAATCTACATCTAATTTTGCAATAATATTCTCTAATACAATTGATAGTAAACGTATTTTGTATTTTATTGAATTTTATTTGTAATTTTTATTTAGCATTTAAACCCCTGCACCTATAATAAAGATTGTTATCTACACTAATATTATAACGAGGAAAGATTTGTATTTTTGTATGTAACGAATAAACTCAAAAAATACTGGACCAATTTTAAAAATTATTTCACCATTGGAAAGCTATAATATCAGGGAGTATCATAGGCTATATTTTATCCCGGTATTCCCACCGGAACGTAAACTACGCGCGTAAGGCGACTGAATCCGAAGCGAAGCGAGGGCGGATTGCTAGTATTTTATAAGTATTTAAACATAATAATTTAAATGTGAGGACTAGAAACGTTGAATGCCGACTATACGGTTTGCTTTGTATTTATTTCTCAATAAAATGTATGAGTATATAGGAGGAATAAGAATGAATACGGTTCCTCATACTGTAATATTTGCTGGTTTTATCTGACCATCACGAGAAATTATCATATGACATCACACTTCACTTTCACCCTTGTCTAATAGCAAAAAAAAATCCATACCCAAGACTTTCTGTTTGACATGATTAAATTTGCTTAAACTCTATCACTTTAATGAACAATAACAATATTATAGCTCCATAACCCATTGTATTCCTTTCCAATTGTCATTGAACCGACCACTAACACCGAATCCTTGACGTACGTGGAGGAGTGGGTAGTAAACGAATCGTCACGGAAGTTTCCAAACATCCCCTAAACCGTGATCCGCTGGTCCAACTCATCATCATCATCATCGTTTCAGCCTATCGCCGTCCATTGCTGGATGTAGGCCTCCTTCATGTTACGCCACAAAGTGCGGTCCTGTGCCGCCTGCATCCAACGACACCCAGCAACCAGGTCATCGGTCCACCTGGTGGGGGGAGGGGCGTCCTACACTGCGTCGTTCGATACGTGGTCGCCACTCGAGAACCTTTGTTCCGATGGTGGTCCGACTAATTGACCGAATAGTCGGCATATCTCTAATTATAACATAATGTTATAACATAAACAAAATTAATATCTTAAAACCAATGAAAGTCCTATTAGAGCCACTTTCGACTTCTACGCGAATGAAGTCGCGTCCAAAAGCTAGTATAAAATAAAGGTAAATAAAATACTGTGTACTTCAAAAGACTTCTATTATGTACATTACATTGATATACACTACTATAGGTCTAAAAATTAGACAAGGCTCGACACAAATCACAGTAACATATAAGCAAATTTGAATTTACGTAATTATGTACTGTCTAGTCGGATATAGAAAACGCGTTGTTCAAAGGCAAAATATATTTTAACCTTCAACGAAAAGGTGCACTATCATATTTATGCTATGACCTTAGCCAGCAAAAGAGCATGAAATGAAACTTTCCCATGTTTGTTGTATAATCTGTTAATTTACAGCAAGATGAAAACAATTTCATAAAGTAGATTGGACTTGATTTATTTATAATCAGATTTTGTCCGCCATTCTGGTCATAATATTTTTCGTGTTATAAGATTTTCGGCTTGTCTGTGTGGTGACGGAGTAAGAATACAATTCACCACTCCCTATCTTGACCATGGATGTCGTAAAAGACGACTAAGGTATATAATATGCATATAACATCTATGCAAGTGAACCCTATACGAACCTGTCTAATCAGCATGGTATAGTAAGGTCAATTTCCCTCCTATTGTGGAGGAGGCTCGAGCCCAACAATGAGACGTATATGAGAAGAAATGATGAATGATGAAGATTTTCAGCTGGAATATCATAATTCGACTCACCCTTTTCCTGTTCTCTATGCATCATATCCTAATTAAATAATTCTATTTGACCCAAGTTGTTCAGAACGACTATGTAAAAGTTAATTTTCTGTGACTCAAGATGCATATTTTTCTTATGAAAGATATATAACTCTGACAAGATTATTTATTATTGAACATTTTAATTAAATTTGTACAATACTGTACTGTATATACAATATTCTGTTGCGTAATGTACCAAACTGCTTACAGTATAATTTTTCCGCAGAGCCGTATGATACCGTTGGCGGTAGCAAGCCTAAGTTTAGGAACAAGAAAATATTGATCTCAGTCGGTTCGAGATCACTGAACAACTAACGTAAATTATGGAACAAAAAGATTTTTCTTTTACTGAAATAAATCTTTAGTATCTATTAAGAAATAAAATCGAACTATTACAGACTGAAAATATCTTGTATTCCACATAAAACTATATTTAAAATATCAACATGTTCACATCATAAAGCTTTTGGTATCAATTTGTACAGATACTAACTAGTTTTGTTCTTCTAATTTAATCATAACACTTAATTTAAAACATTAGACCTGTTTCGCTAATTATAATTTTTCCTATTGCGACGCGCCTTTCTATTATTTTTCTTCTAAATACTTCTAAACATCTCATAGCTTACTTAAATATATCTAAATCATCGCTTTCTGAAATCATTTTAAACCATAAACTATACCGATTTTCATAAATACTCATCTCATATTCAGATGACGAATCTTTTATTCGTACAATAGAGAATAAAATTTTATATCAAATATCTTAACGTATCTCAGACGACCTAATAAGAATCAGTAGATTGATAAAAAGGGAACATCTCTTATTTAGTATTGCTATGTTGTTCCTAATAACCGCGTTCTGATAGCCGAATTTTGTTATGGCAACCGCAAACTTCGTTAAGACTTAAATATAGCGGCTATAAAGTGTTATAGGTTATAAATATTAGAAATTTCACAATGATGGCCGCTTCAGTAATACAAATCTGGAATATATACCTATATAACCTTTACTCGCAAATCTGCTCGTATCATCGAACCAAATGTTGTTTTTATCCAATAAAAGTCTAAGTCGCTCATTATGACACGGCGCAGCATACGCTCGAAGTCTGTGCCGCCTGGGCAGAACAGCGTCGTGAACTCGTTGCAATCATCGGTGCCGACCTGACGCTGCCGACCATCGCCAACCCGCCCTAGCCGAGGCCGCGGGTGGCGTGACCAGGGAATTAGTCCGTCACCCGCCGAGAGGCCGACCGCCTGAGAAAAGACCGACGTCCTCCCCGAGGGGTGGACGTCGGTCGATGAGAGGGTACTCCACTAGGGGGTATTCCGTCGAGCCGACCACTGATGACAAGTAACTCTACTCCGGTGGTCGGTCCAACGACGAAGGCGACATGGTGTTCGAGTGGATTGCGGGTGTGCGTGCTTACGCCCCTCTGTCGCCCCGGACGGAGTGGTGCGAGGAGTGCGCCGACCGCGACCCACCGCAAAAAAAAACATGTCGCTCATTATATAATATTTGACAGATCAGTTATTTTCGAGATTCAAGCTCTGCAGTGGAACGTATATGATCTGTGATAAAGTATCGCATTACCAAAAAAAAAACTGTTATTTTCACATTATAAAGATAAATTCGTTTACTATGAATAGATTTACCTAACTATTTATAATGACAATTTCTCGCTACTTGAATTGTTAATTATCCATCCCACAGCTAATTATTGTTCCAATTTTCTTGCTAATATAGCGGAGAATCATGCCCTTGAGTGTGATAAATAGAAGTTCAATAAAAATAATTAAGATCATTCGCCCGTTCGGGGTTCGCCCGTGACCATAAAGGCTGAGAAACGTGAAATAAAAAATCAAATACAAACGCGAAATCCGTGAAAATATCTTTATTTATTATTTTAATCTTAATTTTATAATTCACAAACCTTTTAGTGAGATAAAGCGAGTAAAAGAGATCTTTAAAAATTAATAATAATTTATCATCATGCCCTCTAAGTTTTCTCGCCAGATCTTACTCAGCGTGGCCGCGTTCCGATCCGGTAGTAGTATACCAGATTTGTTAGGTTTAAATTAATAAATTGTCATAATAATTACTACAATTTTAATTTTTAATCTATACCAATAAATAAAATTGGAGTGTCTGTTTGTAATGTCAAAATAATAGGCTTTTTTCATGCTCACACGGTTATTTGCACGACACCTATGCCTAAAATAGCAATTGAAAAATTTTTGTGTCTGTCTGTTTGTTCCGGGTAATCTTCAAAACGGCTGGACCGATTTCAAAAATTCTTTCACCAATGGAAAGCTATAATATCAGGGCTTAGGCTATATTTTATCCCGGTATTCCCACGGGAACGGGAACTACGCGGGTAAAACGACTATAACCGAAGCGAAGCGAGGGCGGATTGCTAGTAATTACTAAGCATAAACAATAATTTTTTTTCATATAGAATCATTTTCTTCTTGTAGGTACTGGCAATATTTTTTTACCAAAATGTGGGTCATAATTTAACAATTAATTTATGTAGCGAATAGATAATTATGAATCTCTATAATAACAGTGACTTGTTGGACGTAAGACATCTTAGTCTACTCGTGACCATGAACGCTGTAAAGTGTTCGAAACGTCAGGCAATCAAAAATTAAATACAAATGTGATAAAATCCGTAGTTTTATTTACATAATACTCGGGTAAATATCAGAAATCTTTATTTATAACTAGCAATCCGCCCTCTCTTCGCTTCGGTTATAGGTTATAGTCGTTTCACCCGCGTAGTTCCCGTTCCCGTGGGAATATCGGGATAAAATATAGCCTAGTTTACGCCCTGATATTATAGCTTTCCATTGGTGAAAGAATTTTTGAAATCGGTCCAGCCGTTTTGAAGATTACCCGGAACAGACAGACAGACAAAAATTTTTTAATTGCTATTTTAGGCATAGGTGTCGTGCAAATAACCGTGTGAGCATGAAAAAAGCCGATTATTTTGACATTACAAACAGACACTCCAATTTTATTTATTGGTATAGATGGTATAGATGTTTTTACTTGATTTTTTTTTTCATTATACAAATTAAAAAAAGATCACACATAAAAACTCGTATGCTATTAAATTTGATGTGATTGACACAGCAAATATGTCATTTATAGATACATTGTAATCCCGTGCTGATCATAAATATGACTTACTAATAGAATTATCCCGTGTACCTGACCCGATTCCTCCTCCTCCTGGTATTGAATAATTAAAGCAGCTGTTCACTGGCGTACATATTGTTCTGTATACTATGAATAAATAATATACAGCTATGTAGATATTTTAGCGAATAAAACGAACTGTTCTCTTGTTTTAAAAAATAACTTATGCACGTGGAAGACATTGCCAATATAATTATCATTTTTTTTAAGATTGTTTGACTGCTCGCAGATTAAGATACCAATCTATCCTGCCAATGTCGTGGGTACGTTTCACATGCAGTAAAAATACTTAGTGCGATCGACAATTTATTGTTCTGAATCCGAGTAAGTTGTGTCCGTTAAATTGTATGTTCGTAAAGTCCCTCACAATACAAGAATTATTTTCTATGTGCAGAGTGCTGTCGTTTAAAAAAATATAATAAATATAAATAGTTTAGGCTTTACTTGTGTTTATTTACAGTAATAAACCATAAATGTACTATGACCCCAATAGAAATAAAATATTTTTATAAAATTTCATTTTTAAGTACGAAAAAAATATAAGATATGCACGCACTAAATGACTTGACTAAACTGGATAACTTTCTTTCGACCATTCTCTCCACCCCGGCTGGAGTGGGAGTAACGGTTCCAGGGCATTATTTTGAAGTACATACTAATAAATGTTGTGTGACTGATCTCTATAAATAATCTCGATTTCAACTCATCTCCGTTCATATACGTCTCACTGCTTGATTCGAACCTCTTCCACAATAAGAAATACATTAACCTGCTATACGACGCTGGTCAAACAGGTTGACATAGAGTTTTGTTTCGAATGTTCCTTCTCTTGCATCAATAATATCTGCACATTATATCCCTTAATCGTCTTGTACCACACCTATAGGCAAAACTTGCATGGTAATGAGCTGTATTTTTACTCCGTTATTACACAGAATAGAATCTCTAGTTATTATCTTTTTTATCATTATCATATATCTTGCACAATGTATCATATATCTTGCACAATGTATCATATATCTTGCACAATGTTACATTAAAATTAATATTTGATAAGCCATTATATTATGAATATTGTTTTCTTTTCTAATGACGAAATTCATTAAATATTTTATAATTATTGTTTCTAATAAAAAAACATTCTTCAATAATGATATTCGTACGAGTATTATATTTGTACGATATTTATTTACGATTAAATAATAAAAATCAGTGATTCGACTTCTTTATTTGAACTAGCAAAAGAATATATTTGGAACTAACAGAATCAGCTAAAGTTTTTACAAAATATATTCTCAGTCCATCCAATTCATCTCATATACGTACGTACCCACTGCTGCGCTCGAGCCAAACAATTTATCTACTATACCACGCTGGCCAGACGTGTTGGTATTTTTTTTTATCGGTGGGCTATGGTAAGCGCACGCGCGGTCCAGTCCGTCCGGGGCGATGAAAGGACGGCGCGCAGGGTTTCATTTCGAATTTTCTTTCTCTTGCTTAGATGTATATTTAATCCTTCATTCGTCTTTTACGACACCCATGGGCATGAGAAGGGGTGGTGAATTCTCACTCCGTCACCACGTGGAAAATTTTCCTTTAAGGCCTGATTATTAATTATTGAAGTTAATTAACATACTCCTCATATAGATTGTTTGAATGTTAGTATCTTTATGCCTCATGCCACTGCTGAGCTCGAACCGATGTTAAATGCATCTTATATCCCTTAGACGTCTTTTACGATATCCAGGAAAGGTCGGTATTGGTAAATTGTATTCTTAATCCGTCACCACACGGACAATTTTATTTTTTTATATTTTATAACAGTTAAATATATTTAAGACCCGAATGTAGCTCTAAATTATGTCTCGGACTAATAAGATGTCATTCATTCACACATATTCGTACATACTCGGGCCTCTATCTAAAGTTTAGCCAACACCGCTTTACCCCTGAGGCCTTTTACCTGACCTCTACAGACTGCGCCATCGTAATAACACATTCTAAGTTATAGCCTGCTTGACTTATTTTCTTAGCTTTCTCGTAATTCTTTTGATATTTTCGTAGTAACACTGGTAATAATTCTATTTTAAAAACAACTAAGCTTAGTGTTGCTTATAAAGAAAATTTAAAATATGGTAATCCGTAGAAGAATGTACGTAATCCATAACACGCGAAGGGTAAGCAGTGACGTATCAATGGGCAGGTTATGTCGTTCAATAAACTGTTGGTGAAAAAAAAAGTTCTCAATTTCGGATCACCGTTTGGATTACCGCCGAGACGTCATTGCCCGTTGGGCAGTCCGGCTGGAGAGGCCTCGGTTCGGGGTGCGAATCGTGGAGACCTTCCGGCCGGTGCTGATGGAGTGGTTGGAAAGGCGGCATGGGATGCTCTCCTTCCGACTAGTGCAGGTGTTGACGGGGCATAGGTGCTTCGCCAAATATCTGCACAAGGTCGTTAGGAGGGAGAGTACACCGTCCTGCCACCACTGCGATTGCGACGAGGACACGGCGCAGCACACGCTCGAGGCCTGCGCCGCTTGAGCAGCGCAGCGCCGTGAACTCGTCGCAATCATCGGTGCCGACCTGACGCTGCCGACTATGTCGGCTTTACCGACTATGTCGGTAGCGTTGGGAATTGGGACACAGTCGCAGCCTTCTGCGAGGCAGTGATATCGCAGAAGGAGGCAGCTGATCGCCTGCGCGAGGAACGCAGCCTCGATGAGATGATCCGCCGCCGGCGACTGGGGCGGCGTAGGCGCGAATACTTGCGCCTCATGCCGTCCTAACCGAGGCCGCGGGTGACGTGACCGGGGATTAGTCCGTCACCCGCCGAGAGGCCGACCGCGTGAGGAAAGACCGACATTCTCCCCAAGGGGGGGACGTTGCTCGATGGGAGGGTACCCCAAATAGGGGGTGTTCCGTCGGGCCGACCACTGATGACAAGTAACCCTGCTCCGGTGGTCGGCCCAACGACGAAGGCGACGTGCATGTGGGGTGGGTTGGTGTGCGTGCTTACGCCCCTCTGTTGCCCCGGACGGAGTGGTGCGAGGAGCGCGGCGACCGCAACCTCCAAAAAAAAAACCGTTTGGATTATGCACTCTATTAAAAAGAGAAGTAGACGTAAATAACATCTTCTCACTTCTTCTCAAACTATATTCCTTCGTTGGACGCAAGCTTCCTCTACAATAAGAAGTTAGCTAGTTAACTATGGCGATGAATTTGACATAGGATTTTAGAGACGGTATGACATTTCGAAAATATAATGCAATGGCTGAACTAGGTCCCAAAGGTTGCACCCGCACACAAGTGCATTGCTAATTATAATTGGCAGAAGAAATGCTTGGCAATACTTTGATGATCGATGTCATGATCAGAAAGAGTAATGTCAAGTACTTTTTATTATATTAAGTCAGGTGTGGATGATTAGTTATAACCCTCCTTGGGCCTCCTTCATTAAAAGAAGGATATGAAGCTACTATATCACCTTAGAGAAACGGGTTAATAAAGGGTTATACTTTGAGTCATTCTTCTCATAAGTTGCAGAGCTATTATAAATTAATGAAGCATGGATCATTTGTTTGAGAATTGAACTTAAAACCTTAAAATTGGTATGCTAGAAATTGTCCAATCTCTAAAAATTTATTCAATTTTATCGTGAATGCTATTATTAATTTAATTCATTATCTTCCACTTTTATCCCGGTGGAAATAAACAGAGGAGATATAACACATTCATATTGGGATTTTTTTATTCTGCTTAAAAGATATATTGACCCTTTCTTTTTTTTTTGTGGGTGGGTCGCGGTCGGCGCGCCTCCGCACCACTCCGTCCGGGGCGACAGAGGGGCTTAAGCACGCAACTCCCGCGACCCACCCAAAGACCACGTCGCCTTCGTCGTTGGGCCGACCACTGGAGCAGCGTTAACTTGTCGTCAGTGGTCGGCCCGACGGAATACCCCTAATTGGGGTACCCTCCCATCGACCGACGTCCCCCCCTCGGGGAGGACGTCGGTCTTTCCTCACGCGGTCGGCCTTTCAGCGGGTGACGGACTAATCCCCGATCACGTCACCCGCAAGATATATTGACCCTGGTTATATTTTACCCTGGTATTTAAAAAATCCTCTAATAAAAGACCCTGAAAAATATTTTTTATCCCAAATGTCGAATCGCACTGGCATAAGTCAGTCGTATCCTTCAATCACTGGGCTAATAACAGAATGTTTATTTATTTATCCTATCTATATGAGACTTAGCAACAATATGGATAATAAAATAAGTCACCCAAATGGACAAGTAATGCATGTTATTTGTTGTGTATTTACTATTCTTACGGATACTGTTTATATTGTGTCAGCTATTTACTAAGCAAATAATAGTACTACGGTTAATATGGAAGTTTATATATATATAGGAAACTCCTCGAATACGTAACAGAGCTTAAGCTTTAACCTCCTGAGATCTCTGAATGCGATATGGCTTCGGGCCAAATGCTATCAATACTTGCTCTTATAACCTGCATATAAGCTTTTTTGACAGACTATGATGTGAACGCACGCCATCCATTCCTTCTGTCCGAGTCCATCAACCAGCTGTATTTTCTCCTCATCGCTCTCTGCGGGTGACAGTGGCTATGGCTTTCCGAGTTCTTTTTTTACCTTAGACTGTATAGATAGTGTAGTGGTTAAACCACGACACTTGACACACAAATATCACGGGTTCCATTCCAACATAGGACAATAATTTGTGTTATTCACAAATGTTCACAGATTGCATAGTGGTAAGGTTCCGTGCCGATCTCGCAGATATGAATCCCACCAGTACAACACTTTGTACGATCCACAAATTGGTTTTATTATGATGATGATTCTAAATTAATTTATGAATAATTTTCTATTATTTAGCCTGTTTAACAGGAAAGGTTCATCATCATCATCATCTTGCTCTTATCCCAATTACTTGGGGTCGACGCAATATGTCATCTGTTTTGACATATTGCAAAAAGTTTCGGCAAATACTTTTATGACCGGCCGCCTGTCTGACGTCAACCCTCCTTGGGAATGTAATCGTTGACCCAAATGGTACCAGATGGAGTTGGTCCGGGTCAATCTAGGGCTCTTAGTCGTCTTTTACGACACCCACGAGCAAAGCAAGGGTTGGTATTCGAAGCCGCTACCACACAGCATACAACAACTATTACTAACAACCGCTACCAACAGGAAAGGTTATAGGGGGAAAATTACCGTCCTCACACCAAAGAGTCGAGCTGTGTCAATAAATTTTAAGAAACCAATAAAAATAGCTACAACAGAATATTTTAATACGAAGTAAACATTGTTGTCATAAAAACCATCGGGACAATAAATTCGCATTTAACTTGTCATTAAAATATTATGTACTGATTTTATTATAAAATAATGTATTTAATTTCAAAAAAACACGTGCATGACTTTTTTTCTAGTAGGCTGTGTTCTGGATACACCCCACCGAAAACACGTATGCACGTGTTTTATGCTTAAATAATACTCCAAAAAAAAGAGCCAAAATGATCCTAACTAATATTAAAAAAAAAATGAGAATGTAAATTTGTTTCTTTTTTTTATTACGCTTTTGTGCCTAAACTACTATACCGGTTTTAAAAATTCTTTTACCAATAGAAAGCAACATTATCAGCCAGTAATATAGGCTATATTTTCTCCCATTTTTTCTCTTATAAACGGGAGCTATGCAGGGAAAACCGCGGAACTTTGAACGATTTTAAAATTTCTTTCACCAATGGTGACTGTTCCGTGTGTTGACTGAGTAAGAATACTGTTCACTAACCCTTCTCTTACCCATGGGTCTGAAAGAAGACAAAGGGATATGATACGGAGATAATATCTATGCAAGATAAGGAAAACTGGACACAAATGATACACTCATTTGCAAAAAAAACGGGCACCTAAGCAATGAACCATTTCAAATGTTAATATTTCTTTGTTTGATAATTATAGGTAGTTTTATCCACACAATTTGCTAAATTAATAAGAAAATAATCGTTTTCATCAGTATTTCATAAAATTTAGATACAATTTATGGGAAATAATGCTAAACCTCGCTAGTAGTGTATATTCGCTAGTAGTGCATATGCTCATGAAGTAAAAATAAAAAAGTTTTTTTGTTTGTTTTTCTTTAATAAAGTAAAAGCAGATAAATGTTTAGTATCGAGTGTGACCCCCTCTAGCTAAAATCACAGCTTGAATTCGTCTGGGCATGCTAGCGAGTATATCCCGGATACTTGCTTGCGGAATACGTTCCCACTCCGCAGTAATCACATTCTTCAGCTCTCTGATGGTCTGCGGAGCCGGGTGTACTGATCTCACACGCCGTTTCAGAACGTCCCAGACATGCTCTATGGGATTGAGGTCGGGACTTCGAGCTGGCCAATCCAAACGACGAATGCCGACCTCTTGCACATACGCATTAACATCGCGGGATCGGTGGGCGCGAGCATTGTCGTCCATAAAAATCGAGTCTTCACCTAGAGCGGCCAATGCGGGTTGTGCATGAGAAATTAGAACTTCCGTTATGTATCGATGCCCAGTCAGTGAGCCGTTTTCAATGAAGACTAACTCTGTACGATCCATTGAATTTATTCCTGCCCAAAACATAACAGAGCCCCCACCATAAGGTGTGATTTCCTCGAAACATGCCTCTGCAAAGCGTTCTCCTTGTCTTCTTAGCACTCGCCGACGTCGATCTTCACCGAACAGAGATATCCTGGCTTCATCAGAGAACAAAACCCTATTCCAATCGTCTTGAGTCCATGATTCACAATTTCTAGCGAACCTAAGCCTGTGAACTCTGTGCTCACGGAGTAATTTGGGGCCGCGGGCCGGGCGGTGACTGCGTATATTGGCAGCGAGAAGCCTCCTCCTGACCGTCCATAGACTAATATGCACATTTCTTACTTCTTGGAGGTTGTTCTTAAGATCCACATACGAAGATTTGCGATTTCTCAATGCGCGACTCACAAGAAAACGATCATCCCGTGGTTGGGTACATGGTTTTCTTCCAGAACCAGGCCTTCTCTCGACGGAACCAGTCTCCTGATATCGCTGCCAGGTCCTTTGGACTGTCGAGCGACTAACATTTAGCCTCCTAGCCACGAAACATTGGCTGCAACCCTCTTCAAGCAGCGCGATAATTTTGGTAGCTTTTACCACTTTATCTACCATTTTTGATACAGCCAAACAGCATTAAATAAAGCTTTGACAGTCAAGGATATGAAATTAATCGATAAAAATTGAATAAAAGTTATGAAAGTCGATGTTAACTTCTGGAACTTCGCGCCAAAAATGTAGGATAAAAAGGGGTTTTCTGTAAAAATGAACATCAAATGAAAAATTGAATTTAGAACGTACTTTTTTAAATACCACAGCATTTTTAAAACCGGCCAGTAACGTGTACAAACGATTGAAACCTTTTTGGTATTGTATCTTTTTAAATATGAATGAAAATCAAAACCGCCCGTTTTTTTTGCAAATGAGTTTATAATAGTTCAATTGCTCTCCCATTCTGAAAGAGGCCCCAGGCCAACAGTGGGTCTTATATGACTTGTTATGAAAATGGAAAGCTACATTATCAGCAAATAGTATAGCCTATATTCTATCACTTTATTCCGACAGGGACAAGAACTGCACGGATGAATCCACGGCAATTTGCTAATAATATGTAGGGAATGTATGTATATTAGTAAACTTGCGGCGACAGCTAATTGAACGAAATTAAATTTACATATCAATCATCGCACATTAATTTTGATTTACAACACACACTTTATAACTTGATACACATGTACAGAGGGCGGTAGTTCCCACGACTGTGAATTATACTACAAAAGGCCATGGTCGTGCGTGTATACACAAGGTTCCTTCCTTCCTGTACTGACTTTCGTAAAGCAACATGTATTATCGAAATCGACTCGTAAATATATTGCAAGCATTCATTAAGATTGGAACTTAATCTAATGTAATGTTAAGATTTGAATCTTTTCCGTGTAATCAAGATATTTGTCATTTATCTTGGCGCACTGCTGGGCTCAAGCCTCCTCCATGACCTACGAGCCCACGAACTATTTTTTTTTTTTTTAATAATCTTTTGAATTTGGAGCCAACAACTACCTAACAAGTAGTAGTTCACTGTACATTAAGTACTAATTCAACCAAAGTATCAAACAACTACTACAATCGTATCATACGAACTTCGGCCCAAGGCACCGACTACAACGGGTTATTACAAAATAAGAGAGGAATTGCAAAAATAAATTTGATTCATAGGTTTAGATAGGAAATGCGATAAATGGGTCTTGAAATACGGGTAGTTTTTTACGGGCAATTCACTTTGTCTCGACAAAGTGGTCCATTAATTCATACGTTTCTGAAGTTCCCCGCGACATGATGTTTTATTCTTTGATACGGGCATTTAAAAAAACATGTATTTTAATCTTAATCTGTTACCACGCGGAAATATAAAAAGTAAAATGTAAAATAGTATTAAATTGTAAATAAACATCTTTTACGTCTTTAAAAGAATTTATTCAAACATTCAAAGATTATAAAAGAGATTATATTCGTCAATAATACATTCTCGTGTAAACATTTTACAAAACGTTGTGTTGTAAATCGCATATGTTTCTTATAAAACAACGCTTGGTGTATATTTCAACGAAATAACTAGGTTTTTCGTTTAGTCAAAACTTTCTTATCATATTCTTGGATGAATTCATTTTATTTAATCATAATTCAGAAATGTGAAGGCCGTTATTTTAATTAGAATACTTGCTTAACTTGTATAAGATTATCTTTTGATATTTGAAAGATAAATGTTTTCATTCATAATTGTGCTATAATTTTAATGTGTAGGTAGAATAACATACCTACATAAAATATGTATATGATACATTAAATATTTAACAGCTCTTTCATCACCCACAGCGATTGGTAGAATTCCTACATGTCCTATGCGTGGTCCTTAATTTTAACCCATAGGAGTGAAAATATCCTAATATCCCGCGCTCTCCTTAAGATTTTTCTTTTATTGTAGAAAAAGTTCACATGTAACAGACCATGAAGAAGAACTACCTTTATACCTATTATTATTTCAATAATTACATTTACATTACAATTATCCTAGCCACTCAACTGCAAATAAGCAACTAAAATACTGCGATAAAGTAGCGTGGAATCATATCTATTTAATTCATACATCTATCTGCCAATTAAAGTCTACTCTTAGATATACGCACATCGGCGATAACAGTTAATATTATGCCTCCTAGGATAGTGCTGCTGCCTATTCTTCTGAGGATCCCTCAGACTGTTTCCACAGCCTGGACAGGTCACTGACGATAAAGTCGGGTACCAGTGGCCTGCCTACTAGGCGCTAGTGAGAGGTACGCACCCGGCGAACTATAGGCTCCATCGCCACCCCCTTCGGTACCCCAGACGGATCGGACAGTGTGTGACGCAATCTGACTGGCCACCAAAAAAAATAGGCGGCCGTGTCCACAACTCCTACTGGAAAGTAACTATTGGTTAGACAATGTCATCATCCGTCACCACACTGGTAAATCAACTCACTCATCAACATGTATAGACCCTTCTTTCTATCAGCATTACCATTTCCTTGTGCAAATTTTGCCGTCCTTAATAAATAATGATTGCAAAACTACTTGCAAACTAACATTTACGCTCGGAGATGTCCTATTTGCATGTAGGCTAATGACCGCTCCAAGCGACAATATAAATGAACCTTTACCGTCACTTGCGGACACATTGCGGAAGATTATATTTTCTACATCAAGGTTTTTATATTGCCAGTAATAAGTAGATAAGATTTGCAATTTTGCTTGAAATATACATATACACACATGACGTCATCATCATCCTGTTATTAACTGGATTACTTGAGTTCGACGCAATATGTACACTTCTTCCATCGATATACTATGGAAGAAAAGAGCATATGCGTTGACGATTGTGATAGTTTTGGAAATACATAGTTTTATGACTGACTGGCAGTCTAATGCCTACTATCTTTGGAGATGTAATTGTTAACCAAACAGCATTGTATTTAGAAGCAATCCGCCACACTTTGGATTTAAAAGAGCCACAGCCTACTTCATCCATTCAGGCCTCCTTGAAAGTGGCTAAACAATCATTTGAGACACGCCTATTCTCACGTTATATCTAAAGTTACACATATGGTACTTTTTTTTTGGGTGGGCTATAATCAGCACGGCCGCTATCCATTCATCTGGGATAACGAAAAGACCGCGCGTGGCCATATAACTCACTGTATTCTCTCCCCTTCACCATTGGGGCAGCCACTGGCACCGAGTTCCTTGACGTCCGTGGCCAGCCCGGAGAAATACCCATTTGGGTACCGTCCCTGCCCGACGTCCCTCTCAGCATTTATGAGGTACTAATAACACCCCCTCGCTTCGCTTCTGTTTCGGTCGTTTTACTTGCGTAGTTTCCGTGGGCATACTGGGATAAAATATGCCTGTTACTCCCTGATATTATAGCTTTCTATTGGTGAAAAAATTTTTTGAAATCGGTTC
Organism: Lymantria dispar; assembly: GCA_032191425.1. Lineage (NCBI taxonomy): Eukaryota > Metazoa > Arthropoda > Insecta > Lepidoptera > Erebidae > Lymantria > Lymantria dispar. Next base: position 11,865,298 of record CM063455.1, read on the forward strand.
GGTGGTTTAAGCGTGAAAGCGTAACAAACATACTTTCGCATCTTCTATACCAATAAATAAAATTGGAGTGTCTGTTTGTAATGTCAAAATAATAGCTTTTTTCACGCTCACACGGTTATTTGCACGACACCTATGCCTAAAATAGCAATTAAAAAATTTTTGTCTGTCTGTCTGTCTGCCTGTTTGTTCCAGGTAATCTTCAAAACGGCTGGACCGATTTCAAAAATTCTTTCACCAATGGAAAGCTATAATATCAGGGCGTAAACTAAGCTATATTTTATCCGGGTATTCCCACGGGAACGGGAACTACGCGGATAAAACGACTATAACCTATAACCGAAGCGAAGCGAGGGCGGGTTGCTAGTTTATAATATTAAGTAAGGATGTAGCATATACGCTGTACTTAAGTGAAACCCAAACTCGCATTACCGTTTACATTCTGAGCTTGTATTCTGTATGAGAGAAAAGTAGTAACCACTTTACGATATCAATTTGAAATCAATATGGAATGTATTCGCTATCAGAACATTGTCGTTTTTTTTACAATTTAGCTTTAACTTTTTATGACATCACACGGTATTGCTGTGTTATCTCCAGTAGCATAGCTAATCAGGACCTTGAAAGAATGTTGTCAAACAGTAATTTCATCAGATAAATGTAGACTATAATGGACTTTTACGATGACGACATTGTACAAATGTGCATTTTGTGTTACAATTACATACATAGAATCACTACATAATTATCACGAAACAACACGTATTTTAAACCTAAACGTGTTTTCGTTTCGTTTCTGCTTATTGTTGCGACAATCATAAAAAAAAACGCTATGTAACTTTTGAAAGATATCATTTAGCTTTTATGTCACACCAAATTCGTAATAAATATTATACGCGACTTAAAAAATATAGATAATTTTATGAATGAATTTGTTATCTATGGGCTTATACAGTTGGAATAAAGTTATCACTCAATATGCTTTAACGTGTTGTCTATACCAATAAATAAAATTGGAGTGTCTATTTGTAATGTCAAAATAATAGGCTTTTTCATGCTCACACGGTTATTTGCACTATACATATGCCTAAAAATCATTTTATATTTTTTTTGTCTGGCTGTCAGTTTGTTCCGGGTAATCTTCAAAACGGCTGGACCGATTTCAAAAATTCTTTCAATGGAAAGCTATGATATCAGGGAGTAACTTACGCTATATATTATCCCGGTATTCCCACGGGATTGAGAACCACGCGGGTAAGGCCACTGAAAGCGAAGCGAGGGCGGTTTGCTAGTATTAGATAATTGGTGGAATTTTATGGAATGTGATGCGCAGGAAGTACTAGAGAGTCATCATCATCATCTTGCTCTTATCCCAATTACTTGGGGTCGACGCAATATGTCATCTGTTTTGACATATTGCAAAAAGTTTCGGCAATGACTTTTATGACCGGCCGCCTGCCTGACGTCAACCCTCCTTGGGAATGTAATCGTTGACCCAAATGGTACCAGATGGAGTTGGTCCGGGTCAATCTAGGGCTCTTAGTCGTCTTTTACGACACCCACGAGCAAAGCAGCAAGTACTAGAGAGTAGTGAATATAATACAATAGTGTTTTCGTTTGCCACTGAAATTCTAAAAAGATATCGTTAATAGTGTAGCTATGGCGCTGTTGAAGGTGACGATTTGACATACTGACGGTCAATGACTTTAATTGAAGTACAATTTTGTAGATATGATTTTGCTTAAAGTTTTAAGTAACCGAGTCATAAACACCAAAAAAAAAATAAACATGGTTGTCTGTAAAGTCGGTTTACGGACGATAGTAAACTATCTATGACGTGACAACGTCATAACAAAACATTGATGAAATGACTGCATACTTTTATGAATAAAATTTAATCAGCGTAACGGGACAATGAGCGTAATGGGACAACGAGCGTAACGGGACCCTTTTTCGTGCATACAACCAGCGTTCATCGATTTATTAGACGTTGTCACGTCAAAAATAACATTAATTTTGGCGCGAGCGTGAAAGCATCGGGAAGTTTTTTTTTTTTTTTTTTTTTTTTTTTGTGTGTATTTAGCTGTTGGTCGCAGATGACCTTGACAGCTTAACGCGGGCAATGGGCGAGCTGAAGGCTCTCAACCCGGTAAGTAAGTTAAGCGAACATCGCCCGAGGGCTCCCCCTGTGGGGAACGGACCTCGGCTCGGGGCGTCGCTGAAATCAAAGTGGGCGTGGCCACGTTTAGATTAATGATTTTTACGCGGCGCGGTTTTCGACCTCGTCGGCGAGGCCGATACCGCGCAGTTTTATGTGTTATCGCTGCGCGAGCTGTGTAGGCCCTTTCTTGGGCGATCGTGATGGCATCATCCCCTTCTTCAAGGAGATGACGGGGTCGTCGGACCGCGGATATTTTTGATGGAACGTAGTTTACCGCCCCAACCACTAGTGGATTGGGGTGAGTCGTGGCAGAGTCAAAATAGCGCTGGGAGCAACGCTTCATATACTGCCTGATGGTCGGCAATTCGAGGTCGATGTGTAAATCGACATTACGAACGAACCACGGTGCTCCCGTTGCCCGTCGCATGAATCTATTTTGTAGTGTTTGTAACCTGTGGATCCTGTTTGGCCTAACGTGCGCGAACACTACACTGGCATACGTCATGATCGGCCGTATGCAGGTAGTGTATAATCGGACTTTATTTTTAAGTGATAGTTTTGATTTTGCGTTTAATAGGCAGTGAAGGCGTCCCATCACGAAGGCGGCGCGCGCGCGGACCCGCTTCAAGTGGGACAGGAAAGTGAGTCGGCTATCAAGGGTCACACCTAAGTACTTGGCCTCTCTGCTCCATGAGACAGGTCGGCCGAAGAGAGTGAGAGGAGGGATGCTGTCCGGAGAGCACAGACGGGCAGTTCGTTTAGTGAACATGACCGCTTGGCTCTTCTCGGGATTAATTTCTATTCTCCATTTCCTATACCAATTGGCAAGGGCGGTAACCGCTTTTTGGAGTGTATTGACTACGGTTGTCGGGGACATACCTGCACAATAGAGTGCGGTATCGTCGGCGTAAAGCGCCGTGTGCACACGAGTGAACTTGGGTAAATCACTTGTATACAGTGTAAACAAAAATGGGGCGAGGACCGAGCCCTGTGGAACACCGGCCTTGAGAGGATGGGAGGTCGACAACGTCCCTTCCACCCTATAGCGAAAGCTGCGATGACTCAGATAGTCATGTATTATTAGAATTAAATATTCGGGGATTTTTAATAAATATAATTTGTAAATTAAGCCCTCATGCCAAACTTTATCGAAAGCTTTCGCTACATCTAGAAATAATACACCAGTGTACCGTCCCCTGATGAACTGACTACTGGTGTATTCTACCAGTCTATGTACTTGCTGAACACAGCTGTGTTTAGCGCGAAAGCCAAATTGCGCGTCCGGTATGAGTTTGTTGAACTCTGCATATGATCGTAGCCTACTGAGTACTAATCGTTCGTATAATTTACCTAAACTTCTCAGTAGGCTAATAGGTCGATAACTGTTGGGTTCGGTACGTTTTTTGCCGGGTTTGTGGATTCCGATTACCACGGCCTCTTTCCACTGTGAAGGAAAGATGTTATATTTGAGGGCTGCATTAAATATACAACACAGTAATATTATTAAATGGGCTGGGAATAATTTAATTAGTCTATTTGTAATACCGTCCGAACCCGGGGCTTTCCTAGCGTGGAGACCCCTAATAAGCGACTCGACTTCGTCGGTGCTCACTGTTGGAATAGGCATATTGTTGTCGTTGTTTATATTCGACCGCGATAAAGTGGTACGACTAGCCACTTCCGAATTAATAGTGTTGTAGTGAGACGCTTCTTGTTCGTATAATGTACTCGGCGTACACTGAAGCTCTAGGCTCTCTGCCAGACATTCAGACTTTTCGTCATCCATGAATGCCGGCGGTTGATTTATTCTACTGAGGGGAGGGAGTGTGGACTCTACATCTTTTTTGAGTGAGCGGGAAAGCTGCCAGAAGGCTGTGTGCGTGGGCTTCAGCTCTTCTAAAGTGGCGTCCCATCTGCTCTGTCTCATATTATTAATTTCGGTTTTGACCTCCCTTTGGAGGGCCCGCAGGCGTTTGCGGTTCTCCTCCGTGGGGTATCGGTCGTACGCGCGGGTTGCGGCGTTCTTTCTTCTCAGTAGGTCGCGTACGTCACTCGGCAGTTGCCATCTACGATCGCTCGTATCCGGCACCCGCCGCGAGCAGTCGTCAATTACCGACTGCACGTGACCCGTGAGTAAATCGATCGCCAGGGAGGTTTCTTCCTCGGACTTTATGTCCTTGGGAATCTTATCAAGGTATGCCGATGAGGTGGCCTTGAGATTTCTCCCGAGCCGTGCCCAGTCGGTGGTCAACCTTGTTGTTGCGTTATTGTGGCCTGAGGGGCCAGGTAGGCGGGGGGCGAATTCCAGAGTCACCGGACGGTGATCTGAATCTAGTTCGTGTTGTACTTCGATTAAACATAAACGTAAGTTTATATTTTTGAGAAGTACAATATCTAATATGTCTGGCCTGTGGTCGACAATGTTAGGGTAGTGAGTCGGCTCTAATGGCGCTATGACGTCACAACCTAATCTGTCAGCGTATAACTCTAAGACTTTGCCCCTCTTGTTCGAACTATGACAGTTCCACGAGGTGTTCTTGGCGTTAAGGTCACCGCCTATGATGACGGCGCCGCCCAAGTCAAGCAATGCCTTGAGATCGCTCTCCACTAAGTGTTTACCGTCCCTTCTTTCGGGTGACAGGTAAGCCGAGACAAATGTAATTGGCTGATGGCCGGTGAGCGCTAGTCTGCATACTGACGCTTCAATGTACGCCAGAGGTGGCGGATCCACAGGCGTGCAGTGCAACGACCTCCTATAGTAGATGAGCGTTCCCTCTCCTTGCGAAGTGACCCTATCGTTGCGAACTATATTATAATTCGCAATTCTAGGGTCCTTGTTGAAAGGTTTGAGAAACGTCTCTTGTACCATAAGAATGTCGAGCTGTTGTTCCCTAAGAAATGTACCTAACTCGTCCCTCTGTGAGCAGAGGCTATTCGCGTTATATGTCCCTAACTTTAGGTGTCGTGGTTTGACTCTGCCGGGAGTGTGTATATCCATTTTATTTAAAACTAAGGGACCCCAGACGTTCGAGTAGGGGCGAAAATTTAATGGCAATGTTAAGGAGGGCGAGGTTATTACCCTCGTTCCTCCTTAGCTCTGCGGCGACCTCGCGGATTTCCGCGAAGTCGATAAGTGAGGCGAAATTTGCCACAAGGGCTAGATCCGGGTCTAGGCCTTGTGGGGTCTTAGGGAGCGCGTGTGAAGCTACCCTAACTGGTGCGGGTTTGGTGACGGGTGTGCCCATAAGAGGCTTAGGTTGGCCCCCGGCGGGCGTTTTATGCCCAACGGTTGGCGGTTGGGGTCTTGGTGGGTGCGTGAAGGGGGGTGGGGGGGGGCGCTTGTGTGCGCGGTAATGCGGGGAACGCCTCCCTACCTTGAGTGAGGGGGCGAGACCACGCATTGTGAGTCGGGAGGGGGGCGGGCACGAAGGCCTTATTATAGTAGCGGGCCGGACCCGTTGGACGAATTGTCCTTTTGGGCGCCCGTGGACAGCCGCGGAAGTTGGCCGGGTGGCCCATCTCCCCGCAAAGCACGCACGATGGCGGCTCTGTGCAGAGCGACAGGTCTTTGGGCCTCTCACACTCGCTGGTGTGGTGGTTTCCCAGGCACTTAACGCACCTTGGGTGGGCATAGCAGTTATTCGATGTATGGCCATACATCTGGCATTTGTGGCACTGCGCCATTATGCCGGTTTTGTAGGGGGGCTCGATTTTGACGCCCATAAGTCCGCACACATGTGTGATACGGAAAACCTGTTTACCCTCGGGGGTGTTGTCCAGGCATACCAGGACCATATTCATAGGTGCGCGTGCTTTGCCGCGCACCATACGGTGAACCTCCCTTACGGGAAGGTTTTGGGACTTAAGTGACTCGAGAATCTCCTCTTTGGCGAATTCCCGAGGGACATTTTTAATGACAGCCCGTAGGAGTTTGTCCTCGGGCATTGTATATGTATGGTAGGGGATGCGTTGCTCCCCTAACATTTTGGAGAGCGCCCTGTGGTCGTCGGTCGTACTGACCTCAACCTTGATCCCCTGTGCGGTGGATCTGGCGCTTTTGTAAGACACGCGGTGCGAGTTGCACCACGCGGAGATCGCGAACCACCTCTCCTTGTCGCGTATGTACAGAGGAGGGGGTGTGAGTTTCTTGGCGGCTGATGAAGACGCCGCCGTGGTTGTTCTGACCGTGGGGGCCTTATTGGCCGTGGCGGTCATGACCCCACTTGTGGAGGGGGTGGGGGCACCTTGCTCCTGAAGGGAAGCAGCGGGTGATGGTGTCGGGATGGGTGGGTTCGACTCCACTGCGGGAGCGACCTTTGGAGCCTTTGCGGCCTTATTTTTGCGCGCCTTGCGGCTGCGCTTGCGGGACTTGGCCTCGCTAAACCCCTCGTTGGGGGAGTCTTCCTCTTCAGAGGAGGTAGAAGTCGGAGCGGAGTCGTACTCCATCTCCGAGTTGGTGGTGGTGGTCCGCTCACTTTCATCCCCACTCTCTGGGGTGATCGTGGCGGTGGGCGACTGCGGGCGCGATGGTGTGCGCTCCGGTGCCCTGTCGCGGAATTTCCGGACGATAAGCGTCCAGATTTCCTCGTCTTGGAGTAGGTCCTCAAGCCCTACTCTTGACATTATTAACTAATAGTACTCGAAAAACTCGAAAAGAAAAACACTCGCTATAACGCGGTCTCCTAGCAACCTAACACCCCGGGGGAGAACCCGGGGGTGTGTGAGGTGTGTTCCCTCCCAACCGGGGTAGGTCGGGAGGATGTGCTTAACACTAGGGTGTGCCCTAAGCTGGTATCCACCGGCCGATCTTAATGTGCCTGCGTGGTTCCTAGCAGCTCGAGTGTAGGGGTGGTATGGGCCCTTGCGGGCAGTCACACCCAAACTGACACCCGAGAATGGGAGTAGGGAATAGGTAGGGTGGGTAGGAGATAACCGGGGTAGACTAGGGGTCACCCCCAAGGCCTACTGTTCCGGTCCCGTCCGAGTTTGCGCCTCGCCCTGAAGGGGGTCGGCAGGCGACTCGGGGCTTCGCCTCACCCGGCTTTGTTGACACCGTTAGGTTTCAACCGGGGACCAAGAAAAACTTGGTTTTTCCCTTAAGGGGCAACTACGACTTTTATGTCTACTAGACAGAAACGAATACTGCTACCTGACCTTGCTTTGAACGCAGGCAGTTAGCAGTATTCGTGAGCAGTCCAATAGATCGCCTCGAAAAAGGCGGTTTGAACTGCCACTTCTTCGTCCGTATGCAGCGACCGTTGGGAAGCGCGCGAAAACAACGACAGCGTACTGAGTGTACGGGTGACGTAATCGTCAGCGCGCGGGAGCGTACGAGTGTGTGACGCAATCGAGAGAGCGCGAAGCGGCACGCATGCGCACCGAGACACGGACAGGCGCTGAATGTTTTGCGTTGATCTTCCGCATCGGGAAGTAACTTTGATGTCATTTTATGTAAACTGATACGGAGGAAGCGCTGATATGTAGTATATATGACACAGCAGTGCTTCACATATGTTTTAATTTCTCACCAAAATTCAAAGTAGGTAATGTTAACAACATGACCTTAGCACTGTTGATGGGGACAATTTGGCTTACAGTCTGAAAATAAATTTATGTAACGTGATACTGAGGAAGTGCAGGGGTGTAGTGAATATGATATAACAGTGATTGACATGTGTTTTTGTTTCCCGCCAAAATTCCCAGAAGATATTAACAATGTGGTCGTGATACTATAGAAGGCGATGTTTTGACTTACTCTTGGTTAGCTTTAAATCAAGTGATAATTTATAAAAAAAATTAGCATAAACATGCCATAAAAATTCATAAAAAAAAAAAAAAAATTATTGAATGAAACCATGAAACGGATCTAATTTATTAAAACTATCCAAATTCGCAATACTATGTCTTAAAGAATAATATAAATGTTTCTATTTTTGTAGCAAATATATTATAATGTATTCATCACAATAACAACATTAAAATAATTTTACATAAGATCAAAATTTACACGTGCGACAAAAACGTTTTTTTTATTAATTATATAAAATAACATATTAAATCTGTATTTAAAATGACAATCTTAAATCTTTCTATAATGCTAATTAAGCAATGGTTATTAATATTTACTTATAATTAAATATTTGAGAACTTGGAGATTATTTTTTTAAATTAATTTAAAAAAAATATTTTACGTCGTTTCTTTTTAACATTGTGCTAATTTATGCATCACTAGCAACCCGCCTTCGCTTCGCTTCGGTTTTAGTCGTTTTACCCGCGTAGGTCCCGTTCCCATGGGAATACCGGGATAAAATATAGCTTAGGTTACTCCCTAATATTATAGCTTTCCATTGGTAAAAGAATTTTTGAAATCGGTCCAGCCGTTTTGAAGATTACCCGGAACAAACAGACAGACAGACAAAAAAAATTTAAAGTGATTTTTATGCATGTGTATAGTGCAAACTAGCAACCCGCCCTCGCTTCGCTTCGGTTATAGATTATAGTCGTTTTACCCGCGTAGTTCCCGTTCCCGTGGGAATACCGGGATAAAATATAGCCTAGTTTACGCCCTGATATTATAGCTTTCCATTGGTGAAAGAATTTTTGAAATCGGTCCAGCCGTTTTGAAGATTACCCGGAACAAACAGACAGACAGACAGACAAAAATTTTTTAATTGCTATTTTAGGCATAGGTGTCGTGCAAATAACCGTGTGAGCATGAAAAAAGCCTATTATTTTGACATTACAAACAGACACTCCAATTTTATTTATTGGCTATATAGATGTCAGCTTATAAACGTCCCACTATTGGCGTTGAGCCTACTTCACAATGGAAGGTACATTTACCTACTACACCATGCTGGTCAGAAAAATTAATATGTATAGAGCTTTTTGACGAGTTTTCGATATAAAACCCTATATCGATAAATAGATTACATGTTTTGTTTTCTACATGTTTTATCTCTTAGTTGTCTTTTACGGCGCCTCCGCCTAATTATTTTCTTACTCCGTCACCACACTGATTATTAATGAATCAATTAACAAACATAATTTACACATTTATCAAAATTATATAATGCAATCACTTGGAACTATCAAAACATACCTCGCTATAGACGTTACAACGGTTAACATAAATCTTCACAGTATTAACAAAAAAAAAAGAGATTGTCTACTCACAAATATTTTTATACAATACTAACGAGCCGTGTCGATCTAAATCATATGAATATAGGTACAATATAAATGTCTGACAACATTGGTCTACAATGCTGAACTGTATACTGTATAGATTAATAAATAAAAGGTCGGCTATACGACACCAAACGATTCTATTTTTGATGTTTCCGGTTGTGAGTTTATTGTGTCGGTAATATTGTAGTTAAAATCTTATATAAATAGATCTGGTATATTATTACAATGCTTAAAATGTATGTTCAATAATTGTAGTACCTATTAGATTTGTGTTTGATGTGTTTCCTTCGTCGAATTTGATCTCAAACTGTAAGATGAAAATTAGACTGACCACTGAAGTCCAGGAACTCTGCACCGGTGGTCGGCTCTACGACGAAGGCGACGTGTTATATGGATGCCCCTCTCTCCCCCGGACGGAGCCGGCGAGGATTGCGCCGACCGTAAGCCACCCCCAAATCTATTGGGGTTGGGTTATCTAGTTTAGTAATTCGTTTTTACTTTTATTATTTATGGGTTTTAAACCCATAAATCTCTTGTGATGCAAAATAAATATTACTTTCTTTTTATATTATACTAGCAACCCGCCCTCGCTTCGCTTTGGTTATAGGTTATAGTCGTTTCACCCGCGTAGTTCCCGTTCCCGTGGGAATACCGGGATAAAATATAGCCTAGTTTACGCCCTGATATTATAGCTTTCCATTGGTGAAAGAATTTTTGAAATCGGTCCAGCCGTTTTGAAGATTACCCGGAACAAACAGACAGACAGACAGACAAAAATTTTTTAATTGCTATTTTAGGCATAGGTGTCGTGCAAATAACCGTGTGAGCATGAAAAAAGCCTATTATTTTGACATTACAAACAGACACTCCAATTTTATTTATTGGTATAGATGATTGTATACAGTAAAATTAGTTTCGGACGTCATTTGTGTGTTTGAACTATTTCAAAAGCAGACATCGTTTTCGGTACGGCATAGTTAATAATATGTACATATACTACACGCTGTTAATGAGTTGTCAAATTTGTATACGCTTTTGTGTGTATGTTTGTTGAATTTCATTCGGCTGAGAATATTGGCGTGACAATAGCAACCTCCGACAGTAGAGTTACTTGATAATTTTACTTGAGAATAATATTAACTACAGCTAATTTGTTTTGTCTTAAATATTTAGTTTATATTATATGCCTAATACGGAATGCGTATTCGTTATGATTTAGAATTATAATTTATAACGATTGTAGCTCAGCGTTAAGTAGGTTACCTGCGCCTGGTGCTGCCCTAGCCGAGGCCGCGGGTGACTGGACCGAGGAGTTAGTCCGTCCCCCGCCGAGAGGCCGACCGCGTGAGGATAGACCGACGTCCTCTCCGAGGGGGGGACGTCGGTCGATGGGAAGATACTCCTCAAGGGGATATTCCATCGGGCCGACCACTAATGACAAGTAACCCTGCTCCGGTGGTCGGTCCAACGACGAAGGCGACGTGGTGTTCGGGTGGGTTGCAGGTGTGCGTGCTTACGCCCCTCTGTCGCCCCGGACGGAGTGACGGCGAGTAGTGCGCCGACCGTAACACACCACCAAAAAAAAAAAAAATAAAGCGTCAAGTAGGTACTCCTCGTGAGTAAGAATACAATTCACCACCTCCTTTTTTGCGTGTGGGTGTCGACTAACATGACTAAGATATGTTATGTAGATAGGAAAACGCAAAATAAAATCCTATACCAACCCGTCTCACAGCGTAGGCCAATTTCTCACCTATTGAGGAGATGACCCGGATCCACCAGTAAGTAACTTATAAGTCGATATAATAATAATAAATAAATAGTAATAGCAACATAACGCTAATAATTATTCCTCTAATTATGTTAAATAAGAACTATTAATAATTTGTCAGCTCTCTCTCTCTCTCTCTCTCTCTCTCTCTTTCTTAAATTTTTTGGTGTAGGAACATTACACATTTTAATGCAGAGCCTCTGGCTAGAATCCTAGAGCTGCTTGAGAGCCTAATCCACGATAAGAAGAAAATTGGCATACACTAAGTCAACATAGATTTTTTTTTACTTGCCTTTGTCTGTTTCGCAGTAATCTGCTAAAGTGATTGATCTAATACAGAATCTGCTGGAAGAAAAAAGCCGTAAGAGAAAGTTCATATTGATTTAATTAATTTTAAAATGAATACTGTGAAAAAAAATCACTGTAAATTATATTTAGACTGCACAGTTGTTGGAGTGATCTAAGTGTAAACCACTCTAAAGCGAGTATAGTTTGTTCAAAGTCCATGAAAATTCAGTCCCAGCCCCATATAAGTCCCACTGTTGGGCTCGGGCCTCCTCCACAATGGAGGCGAAATCTACTCAGCATACCACGCGGGTCAAACTTGTTGGTACAGAGTTTTATTTCGAGTTTTCTTCTGTTTCATAGATATATGGATATTATAATCCCTTAGTCGTCTTTTACGACACCCACGGGCAAGAATTCACCACCCCTTCGGTGGTGAATTCTTATTCCGCCACCACATAGAAAGATCCAAAATTGATTACTTTGAATCTGGATTTTGTCACTTAATAGTATGTTTGTGATGTCCCTCGTAACGCAAAGATTTGTTTCTAAATGTCATTAAATAAAAGGCATGAAAAAAAATGTATTTATTTATTTTCTGTCTAGATATGTGCAATCATTACTTATAATTAAATCCTAAGAAGTCTCTTTTGCCTAATCATTCAATTATAACTCAGGTGTACACCTATGCACGAACAATGGAAATTGATTATTAATAATCATCATTATATCGTCATCACCAAGGTTGAATCTACCTTTTTTTTGTAATTAATATCTCTATCAAACAAAGGTTCTAATGCTTTAAATGTATTATTATGTGAATAAACTTTAGACAGACATTTGGTAGACACAACCGCTGCTCAAAAAAACGCCTTCAAATTATTGCTTCACACTAGCAGTATTTTACGTGTGGTGCCTGAGTAAGAATACAATTCTGCACTCCTTGTCTTGACCATGGATGTCATAAAAAACGACTAAGGGATATAATATGCACATAAGATCTTTGCAAGAGAAGGGAAATTTGAAATGAAACCCTATCTATACCAACATGTCTGACCAGCATGGTATAGAAGGTCAAATTCCCTCCCATTGTAGAGGAGTCCCGAGGCCAACAGTGGGACGTATGTAAGCTGCGATGATGATGATGACAGCATTTCATTTAACCATCATCCCTCGACCTATGGAAGACCAATATTAGACATGATATTCCCCCATAAGGGTAATAATGCGATGATCACCACATTGGCGTGCGGATCGGCGACCGCGATAAGTAATCCGAGTTTCTCAAGAGAACATTATTTCTCTAGCATCGCTTTTGTAGATTTAGTGGTGATAACAAAAAAAATTTCGGAAATATATAACAACTTTAGGTGACAAAAATAGAATTGGTTCGATAACATTTTTCTATTATTTAAAATTTTTTCGAGGTTATTGGTTCAAGTCTAATATAAATAGCTCTACATTATGTATACTGCGCAGTTATCCTTTAATCATATATTTAGAGTAAATATGTCTGAATAGAAGGCGAAACCTAATCTGTAGGTATATTGCTCTTCAACAGTCCATTGAACGGAATCAATTCCATTGAATGCAACAGTTTTTTAAGAGACCGTTTTTCATGTGTAAAATCCCTGACAGCGCCAGTTGGTACATGATTCTTGATGTTAAAGTTGATTACAGTAGTAAATTTGTAACAAACAAACCACTCACAACATTACTATTCAGTGTTTATTTAGAATTTCATCAAAAATGAGAAATATTAGACCAAGTCACAATTTCTTTTTAATACTGATTATAAAATAAATATACGGTAAACTGAAAAAATAATTGACAGTAGTTTCCGCGTGCTTGGAGAATACGAATACAAAGTCACCACCTACTTTTTTGCAGGGTCATAAAAGATGATTAAGGAATATGATATGCAGATAACTTATATATAAGACGGGAAAAACTCGACATCAGACCCTACGCTAATTCATCTGACCAGCGCGGAATAGTAGGTCAATTTTCTCCTATTGTAGAGGAGAATTTGAGTCCAATAGTAGCGTACATAGGCTAACAAGAAATAGAAGAAGAAAAATAGTAAACTAACCTATAATTTTTTGTGTAATTAATTAAACTTTGCGTCTTAAAAATACATGTCTCCCTTCAGAAATTGATAACGTACTAGCCGTATACGAACTATGATATGCTAACATTAAAAGATGTAAAATTCTATACATACCCTCATTTGCACACATTATAACTCAATATCTCATAGCTATTAAAACAATACGATGTTCTATTGACCGGATTTCTGCTCACAGCAGACCTAAATCAATAGACATTCCGTATTATTAATGGTGATACAAGTACATTCTATCTACACTAGTTTAATATAACGCTATAAAACCATTACCTACTCTAAATACGTTTTAAATACCTTCCAAATACGTATATCATTACGAGTTGTACGTGCCTTGGAATGAAATGTAGGATTTAAAATTATTTTTACCGTACTCAACATCTTATTGTTCTGTGCTGTTGGCCTTATAACTAGTCAATAATTCTTACAAATGGTTTTCATCATCATCATTTTAGCTCATACAAATCCCACTGTTGGGCTATTATTATTAATAGGAGGGAAATTAACCTACTATAGCACGCTCGCATTGGCATAGAGTTTTGTTTTGAGTTTTTCTTCTCTTGCATAGATTTTATATGCATATTTAATCCCTTAGTCGATTTTTACGATATCCACCAGCAAGATAGGGGCTGGTGAATTGTATTCACTCTGTCACCATACGGAAAATGGCATTTATCAAAATAACTGCTCTATGGTGGCAGCTACGAATCTTACCAAGTCTTACATTAATCGTGGGTATCGTAAAATATGACTAAATAGCTTTACATCACTTTGGACTAAGTTTATCTGATGCTGTCTGATTAACAATTACTCAATGATCACTCAATTGCATAAGTTACCGGAAAATACATCATTCTTTTGATACTAATAACGCGTGCAAAAGTGAATCAAAAAATCTGGTTCATCATCATCATTTCAGCTCATATAAGTCCCACTATTGGGCTCGAGCCTCCTCCACAATAGAAGGGAAATTGACCTTATACCATGCTGATCAGACCGGTTGGTACAGGGTTTTATTTCGAGTTTTCTTCTCTTGCATTGATGTTATATGTGTATTATATCCCTTAGTCGTTTTACGACATCCACGGGTAAGATAGGGAGTGGTGAATGATATTCTTACTCCGTCACCACACGGAAACTCTGAATCTGGTTACATGTATATAAAAATATATTCGATAAGTTTAGTATCTAGCGTCTATAGTTATTTTTAAACTATTTAAAAGGTCAGTTTTACAAGTACATTGACCTTGCTACAAGGTCGTATAATGTCATTGTCATTTCGAGCATTAACGCGTTATATTAAGCAAAGTCAGTATTGTTACTTTTATTTTTATAATCCAACCAAGTATCGCCGTTATATGATAGTAAATAAAAAAACCTGTAAACTAACTTAAAAAAAGGTCATCATCATCATCTTGCTCTTATCCCAATTACTTAGGGTCGACGCAATATGTCAGTTTTTGACTTATTGCAGAAAGTTTCGGCAATAACTTTTATGACTGGCCGCCTGCCTGACGTCAACCCTCCTTGGGAATGTAATCGTTGACCCAAATGGTACCAGATGGAGTTGGTCCGGGTCAATCTAGAGCTCTTAGTCGTCTTTTATGACACCCACGAGCAAAGCAAAGGTTGGTAGTATTCGAAGCCGCTACCACACAGCATATACTTAAAAAAAAGGTACTAGAAAATAATTCTCAGAGTTGGGCTCACACACTAGCCGGCTGGTCCGTCCGGGGTAGTATCACGCTCATTTTTTTTTTTGGGGTGGGTTGCGGTCGGCGCGCTCCTCGCACCACTCCGTCCGGGGCGACAGAGGGGCGTAAGCACGCACACCCGCAACCCACCCGTACACCACGTCGCCTTCGTCGTTGGGCCCACCACCGGAGCAGGGTTACTTGCCATCAGTGGTCGGCCCGACGGAATACCCCGCATTTGGGGAACCCTCTCATCGATCGACGTTCCCCCCTTGGGGAGAACGTCGGTCTTTCCTCACGCGGTCGGCCTCTCGGCGGCTGACGCACTAACTCCCCGGTCACGTCACCCGCGGCCTCGGCTAGGCCGGCATGACGCGCAGGTAGTCGCGTCTGCGCCGCCCCAGTCGCCGGCGGCGGGTCGCTTCGTCGAGGCTGCGCTCCTCGCGCGCGTGACCCGCCGCCTCCTTCTGCAAGATCACTGCCTCACAGAAGGCTGCGACCGCGTCCCAGTTCCTGACGCTGTCGAGCATCTTCCTAGCGATGGTCGGCAGCGTCAGGTCGGAAGTACCACACTCTTGCAGAAAATCGACGTCTGAGTAATAGCAATCTATTACTGCACTTCGTTCGGTGAACGAGAGAGCCGGCAGCCCAACTTTTTGAGGGCTTTTGGGTGTGGTGGGTTTGTTTGGTGATGCATTTATTTTCACCGAACCTCATTTCACGCATTCACGCTCCTTTCACTTTCTTTACGATAGACAGCAGCCTAACAAGAACCATAAACGGCAGAAACACCATTAGGTGTGCTGTCTGCTCATTTGCCACCGTTTGCAATAAAAAAAAAGCCTTTATTATTCCCAATCATATTGACGATGACTTTCTAGTACAATCAGTTTTAACAACATATCATTTTTTAACGGAGCGACTGTCGTCTGACCACCATAACACGAAGATGAAGAAAGAACTTTAAAGAACTTTTTAGAACTCATAGCGAAGCAAATTACCTCAGTTCACCGATAATTAATAAACAATGAATGATTGAAAACATTATGTATGTCTTCGAAAAGTCATAGATATGTACCGTGAATTTGGAACTCCATGGCCTTTACATAGCAGTTTATTACTCTAATTAAGCAACCATAAAAAGTTGCTATAAAATATCCAAACCATAGGTGTCAACTCTATATTTCAAAATAGATACGTAGCTTGTATGTATTAAGAATTGTACACTTGAACTTCCATAGAATCTCCATAGGCTATAAAAGTATTAAATATTACAACGTTCACGCTGTAAAGTGTTCGAAACGTCGGGCAATCTAAATCAAATAAAAAACGATGAAATCCGTAAAAATAATTTTATTTATAACGTGTAATACTCACCTAAATATCAGAAATCACTATTAGGCTACACAATATTAAAAATGCAAGGTGATGCAAAGGCGAATTAGAAAGGCGTCCAAGCTTCACATATTACTAATACACATATCACTTTCATGTTATCCAAGAGTTCAATAACATTACATTAATACCCGCATACCGTATTGTAGTTATGACGGAATAAGAATTCAAAGTAACACCAATTCTTTATTTTCCTTCGATTTCGGTAAAGTAATCATATCTAAGTAACGTAAGCAAATTATATTACTGTGAAGAGAAAATTAATTTGAAAATGGCCCAGGCTAACGTAGTAGATGAATTTAACTGCAATATGTAGTGATAAGCTAAAAATACAAAATATCCCTTACATAGAAGTTATTAAAATCGGATAAAACTGCATTGACTGACTAAAGGAGTGGATAGCAGTTTTTTCCTAGAAAACTCGAAGCAATAACTATAATCACTAAGTCGCTTTTTTAGAGTAGGTTATGTTTTAGACACACCCCGCCCAAACTTGAAGAAGAGAAGAGCAACTTGCGCCTATATAACCTATCGTTTTCCTCTCGGTCATCATTGAGCCAACCACAGGTACCAATTGCTTGTCATTCGTGGCCAGCCCTGCGGATTACCCTTTCCGATACCTTCCCATTCTTTGCTCTGATAACAAAAACAGCATTGCCGAGGCGTTGCCCTCACACGGTTAGCCACTCTGCGGGTGGCAGAATACTGCCTGGGTTATCCGCTCGTGACCTTGGCTAGGGATCACTAACTTGCCTGTCAAATAAGCTGATTATGGAGTGCCACATCAGCATACCTGGCAGAGAAAAATAGTGATTTTTTCTCCGTGAGCAGGCCTATGACCTAATAGTTAATAGTCGATAGGTGAATGGATCAATAAATCACAAATTACACATTAGACTCGATCATAAGTGCTGTTTTTCTCTTAAACATCCATTGGCCGCTTTTCATCATTCGCATGATTGCAAGTTGCAAAGAAAGTAATAATAAATGTACGTCAATCAACAGCTGAAAAGTCAAAAGCCGGTGAAAACCTTGAAAATATTATGCGATAAATCTTTTATTCTAAAATAGCATTATTAACCCATTTACATATTAGTTGACAAAGAAAAAGTAAAAATGTCAATGAACTCAATTGCATATGCTTTTCATTCATTTGAGTCATTTTTCCTGCATTGGGAACAATATAATACGTTTTCGTTTTAGCATTGTTCTTAGTAGGGCAACTATTTATTTGGGCTATCAAACTTGACATTATTTAACTGATGATAGACTAATTTATCGTGTTGTAACGGGATAAGTATACAGTAATACAGTTCACCATCCATTCTCTTACCCATAGGTATATTTAAAGACGACTAAAGAATATGCAATAGGTAATTCGGTTAAACTCTAGTGGTATTTTACTGCAACTTTTTAGGGTACTTTTGTACTCCATGAGTGTTATAGTTTTGCTGTGTGTATTAGTTATTATATAAATTAGATTTTTAAAATAATCGGGTTGTTGCTTTTGACCTTGTATTGATAGTAAGGTATCTTGTAGAGAAGAATAATAAGATTCCTCTGGGATTTATCCCAAGTTATATTTTACTTATTTTACATCGTATTATCGGAATAAAAGGTCTATGTAAATACCTCAGAGCAAACAATATATCTCAGTCCAACATACCTCAGTATCTAAAAACACAGGTCTAGGACCAGTGATGACTTACGGCACACAAACATGGTCCCTAAATGTAGCCCTCATAACCCAGCTCAAAGTCGCTCAGTGTGTTATGTATCCGAAATCCTCAGAAGAACGGCTGTAACCGACATAGCACGAAGAATTAGCACGCTAAAGTGGCAAAGGGCAAGTCACATCGCTCGATAAAGCAACAACCGCTGGGGAAGAAAAGTTCTTGAGTGGTAACCAGGTATCGGACGATGCAGTGTAGAACGACCCCTACAAGGTGGACCGACGACCTGGTGAAAATTGCTGGACCTCGTTAGATGCAGGCGGCATATGACCGTACTTTGTGGCGTAACATGAAGGAGGCCCACGTCCAGCAGTGGACAGCGATAGGCTGAAATGATTACTAACTCTACATGAATTCGGACAATAATTATAATAAATACGTGATTAGTCATCACATCGACGATGACTGTATTATTTGAATATAAGGTAAATTAAATTTCGATAAAGACTCAAGCATTATTATACTCATTACTAAAACTAATAATATAATAATAGATACTTAATATTTATTACTTTATAACTTACATAAGTGAGAATAAGATTAAATTTATAACCGTTATACAATTATTAAGAATATTTTATGTACACAGGTGAAAAAAAATTATTTTATTCAAGACTGTTATTATATATTTACGAGAAATATGAGTCATAAAATAATAATAAGCACTCTTTGTCTCAAAGATTGTACGTACATATTTAATCTTTTTAATATTGAACCTTGTGTCGCAATTGTGAAGAACTCCAAATGTAAAGATATTTCGGTACTTTAAAAATTACTTTCAATTAGTTATAATCTTACGTAATACAGATAAAACATGGAAAATAATGTTTGTTATTAATTTATAATGAACATTAAGATTGACACAAGAGAAGGTGTAGAGACATTTTTTTTTGGCGGGCTATGGGCAGCACACATGCCGTCCGGTCCGGACGAAATATTCCCTCGTCTTCGCCATTGGGCCGACCACTGGTACATAATTCCATGACGTCTGTGGCCAGCTCGGGAAGGTGTAGCGACTGTGATTTCCTATAGTCGCTACATCTTAATAAGGATATAAAGAGAGTAAGCACAAGCTTAACAGATGTATGAGGAAGCTAACCTGTGACCACAATTACTTCTATTGTTACAATTACTGAAAATATATTAGCAGGAAAATGATCATGACAAAGTACTTATTAAAATTTTAATGCTTCCTTTAACAAAGTCAATATTTATATAAAACCAACAGACGTTGTTCTGTTCAAATAAAATTTAAAAAAATCAGCCAAGTGCGAGTTAGACTCGCGCACGAAGGATGCCGTACTATTGACTAGGTAAACAAGTGCCTCCCTATTGCCATTATCGATATTGAGCAAAAAAATCAAATTTGTTGTATGGGAGCTCCTCTTAAATATTTATTTTATTTAATTTTTAGTATTTATTGTTATAGCGGCAATAGAAATACATCATCTGTGAAATTTTCAACTGTCTAGCTATCACCGTTCTTGAGATACAGCCTGGTGACAGACGGACGGACAGCGAAGTCTCAGTAATAGAGTCCCGTTTTTACCTTTTGGGTACGGAACCCTAAAAATCCTTGAAATCGATGGCAGCGCACCTACCGGGTCCAATTGTGAATCTAAACCATTCTTGAATCCCCTTGAACACACAAAAAATTCATCAACATCGGTCCAGTCGTTTAGGAGAAGTTCAGTGACATACACACGTACACAAGAAATATATACATAAACATATTTCATCAGTGAAGTAAATAGTAAAAATAAATGTTAGCGAACCAGAATAAGTTCTGTAATATTGCTAACACTACAAAACTCTTTAATCAACAATCAAACACTTTCAAATACTTGAATCGATCCTAGTTTGTAGACTTGTGTTACACAAATATTTATTCAATAAGAAAGCAATAATATTATGTCAAGTAATAAGATCGGGAAGAATGATATTTTTTCTGGCTTCATAATCGGATTTTACATTTACTTTCTATTTTCTAATTTCAGAATTCTTAACGACTTAATATCAAATATTCTTTAATTTATAATTTACTTCCTAGCAAGTTCTCGCAGTTTCACACACGTAGTTGCCGTTCCCGTGGCAATATCGGGATGAAATATAACCTATGTTACTTGCTGATATTGTAACCTCCATCGGCGAAAAATGTTTAAAATGCGCTTTAAGCGTGAAGGCGTAATAAACAAACTTTATTTAACATTTATAAGATTAATTAGGGCGTAAGTAAATAATTTCAACACTTGTCAGTACTAAACAGGTATTTTCAAAAACAAAAGTAAGATGTCTCGAATATTTTGCCTTTTAGACAGACCTGTTTGTATATACCTAATGTTCGTTATATTTCTTTTATTCATAGAAAAAGTAAAAATAAAATAATTATGCCACCGGTAATGTATAAAATGATGGCCGAGTTAACGAAACCTGACTAGTAATTTAAGCACCACAGTCTAACAAACGTAAAAATAAATTCCCTAATATTTTTAAAAGAAACCTCTTACTTTCGGTTCTACGGTAATTTGATAAAAATACGGCAATAAATTCTTATACAAGGTACACAAAATAATATGATAATACATATTTAGTTAAACCCAGCGTTTATATGTATTTTTCCACAAAATTTACACATCAAATAATTATTACGACTTTATCCAAATTAAAAATCTGATGCGTCATGTTAAGAACGTAATGGATTTACCTCGAAAATCATCATCGTCACAGCTCATATACGCTCCACTGCTGCGTTCGAGGCTCCTCCACATCGAAAGGGAAATTGACCTACTATACCACGCTAGGCAGATGGATTGGTATACGGTTTTATAGGGAGATGCTCGACAGCGCCAGGAACTGGGACGCGATTGCCGCCTTCTGTGAGGCCGTTATCTCACGGAAGGAGGCGGCGGATCGTGTGCGAGTAGAGCTCCTATTCGGCGACACGTTCCGCTGCTGGCGACTTGGGCGGCGTAGGCGCGAGTATCTGCGCCTAATGCCGCCCTAGCCGAGGCCGCGAGTGATCGGACCGGGGAATTGTCCGTCACCCGCAGAGAGGCTGACCGCGCGACGGCGACCGACGTCCCAGGACGTCAAGAGGTGAGGTTACCCGAAAGGGTATTCCGTCGGGCCGACCACTGACGACAAGTCACATCTGCTCCGGTGGTCGGCCCAGCAGCGAGGAGACGTGGGTACGGGTGGGTTTAATGGGCCCGCGCGCCGTCCTTTCATCGCCCCGAACGGACTGGACCGCGCGTGCGCTTACCATAGCCCACCCATAAAGAAAAATAAAAAAAAAACGGTTTCATGTCGACTTTTTCTTCTCTTATATATGTTATCTGTATATTAAAATTTCATAGTCGTCTTTTACCACCCACAGTTAGGAGAAGGGTGGTGAAGTGTATTCTTACGCCGTTGCTATACGGTAATATCATTGTTTTATAATAATAATATTCCCGTAAATTATTTTATAACAATATCATTTATTATTTATGCATACAATACTATAGATACTTTAATTAACGTAGTGAGAATGCAAATTACGCATTGATAAAGTTAAAACTAGAGCACTTATTGTCTTTTATAATATAATTTAAAATATTATTTTAGGAACTACCAACCCGCCCTCGCTTCGCTTCGGTTATAGGTTATAGTCGTTTTACCCGCGTAGTTCCCGTGGGAATACCGGGATAAAATATAGCCTAGTTTATGCCCTGATATTATAGCTTATCATTGGTGAAAGAATTTTTTAAATCGGTCCAGCCGTTTTGAAGATTACCCGGAACAAACAGACAGACAGACAAAAATTTTTTAATTGCTATTTTAGGCATAGGTGTCGTGCAAATAACCGTGTGAGCATGAAAAAAGCCTATTATTTTGACATTACAAACAGACACTCCAATTTTATTTATTGGTTAGACTACCATTAGTTTTGGTCCTGTGACAGATAATTTGTGTCTGTGGAATAATGGATTGAGAATACAAAATATCAACTTTAGAAGATAACATTAGCCTAAAATCAGATTGACCGGGGATTAGTCCGTCACCCGCCGAGAGGCCGACCGCGTGAGGAAAGACCGACGTCCTCCCCGAGGGGGGGGACGTCGGTCGATGGGAGGGTACCCCGGGTAGGGGGTATTCCGTCGGGTCGACCACTGATGACAAGTAACCCTGCTCCAGTGGTCGGCCCAACTACGAAGGCGACGTGGTGTTCGGGGGGGTTGCGGGTGCTGCGTGGTTAAGCCCCTCTGTCGCCCCGGACGGAGTGGTGCGGAAGCGCGCCGACCGCAGCCCACCCCAAAAAAAAAAAGCGTCTGAAATCAGATAAAACACTAAGAATTTTAGCCTAATCACTATTATCTCGTCTCAACTCACATATGTGCCTCTGCTGGGTTAGTCTCTTCTCTTCCCCAATATGAGGAAATTTAACCTACTAAAATAATAATATATTATTATTATTATTAAACTGCTGGGCTCGAGCCTCCTCCGTAATAAGAGGGATATTGACCTACTATACCACTCTGATCAGACGGGTTAGTATAGGGTTTTATTTCGAGTTTTCCTTCTCTTGCATAGATGTTATATGCATATTATATCCCGTGGTCGTCTTTTACGACATCCACGGGTAAGAAAGGGAAGTGGTGAATTGCATTCTCATTCAGTCTCCACACAGAAACGATTATTTATTCATACAAAAACGATAAATCATGGATTTTATTTATGTAGTTAGTAAAATATAAAATACATTATATCTCAGAAAATTGATAGCAGCTATTGATGCAGGTTGAAAGTATTTTTTTTCCTAATTGAATATCTTAGTGGTGATGATTGTGTTATGTAGATGACGCTATAGATACGATAACAGACACCTATAACATTAAAGCGAAAGGTCGTTAAAGAAGACCACAGCTATAAACAGATATAATGTTTACGTGGGTGAAGCTGCGAGCGCAAGTAAAGTGCTTCAATGAATTTTAACATTTACTTTTTACTAGCTGTAACCGCAACTCTATTTATATGTATAAACTACGTTTCATACTTAAAGGGTACCACACTACTTCTACATATCTATTAAAAACTAGTGGTCGGCGTGTAGTCGAAATTCGACCATAATTCATTTTAATTAATTTTTCTGCTACACAATTTTCTATTAATTTTATTTATGTATAATTGTAAATTGAGCAAGCTGTATTTCACTAATAACTAATATATAAGCACAAATCTCTATTAGACATTGTCATCATAATTATGATTGCTTGACGTTCAGTTCGACCAGAGATTTTAACTATTATAGTAGGCAAACTTAATGTAACATCATAACTAGTCCTTAAAAATAAATATTTAATTAATTGTTTAGTTTGCTTCGTGCAATCGAACGCTTTAATCAATTTGAGAAATTAACTAATCTTATGAATCACTGGTTATTGATATACATGCCACGAAAATGTAGAAAACTTTGAAGACCAGCCTAGGCAGTGCTTAAAAATAGATGTTAAAATGTTTGATTTGCATGAATTGCTAATATTTACGAAAGTTTAAGACGCTTTAATATTTTATTACCAACACGTCTGACCAGAGTGAGTAGGTAAATTTCCCTATTATTGTGGAAGAGGTACGGAGGTTCGAGCCCAACAGTGGGATTTGTATGAGCTTAAATAATGATGATGATGAAATATTTTGTGACATCTTTATGGCTTCATATCTGACCATAGACGTTCCGCTACTAGGCTCGGGTCTCCTCCCTTATAAGAGAGAAATTGATCTACTATACCAAACTAGTCAATTGTATTGGCATTGGTGAAGGTGAAATATTTTAAGAATTTAATAAAAATCACTTGATAAATTTCTTACCAATTCCATTAAACTGCTTCAAATTTATAAAAGGATAAATCAATAGGAGTCATCAAAAATGGGTGAAGGAGGATGGGAGGAGCAATGGAACGTGAAGTTCCTTCTCCAACACAAAAGAAGTATATTTATGAAAGTGGTAGGACTATGCTGTGGTCTTAACTTTAATCGGGTTGAGAGCCCTCAGCGCTCACCCAACAGTCCGGGTAAAGTTGTCATAGCCATCTGAGGCTAACAACTAAGTCACACAGAAAAAAAAAAAGAAAAAAAAAAACCATGCTGTGGATAGTTGTCTGTCTACAGCGCGGCAAATTGACGTCTCAGTAGTAACAATTTGTTGCTGAGCTTCGTTCGGTGAGCAAGAGAGCCGGAAGCCCAACTTTCTGAGGGTGTCTGCGTGTGGTGGGTTTTGGTGATGCCTTTAGTATCACCGAACCTTATTGCACGTATTCACACTCCCTTCACTTTCTTCACCGTAGGCAACGGCTTAGCAAAGGTCCATGTGCGGCAGTATCACTTACTATCAGGTGTACTAGTTGCTCGTTTGCCAACGATAGCAATAAAAAAATTGTGTTGTTTTTGCAACAGCCCTGTATTAGACAAATATCAATTTACTATGTCAAATGAAAGCCATGATACAGTAGAGCCGCGATTCAGACTTGATTTTGGATGAATGAATTCTTTAAATTGGTACAGTAAGGTACATGCGTATTTCAGGGTCAACTTGTAAAATATTCTGAAACCTTGGGCACCTATTTATATAGGGTACTGTATAAAATATAGTTAACAAATAAGACAATTCTCTTTAACAATATACTACAGCTGTTTAGTTATAGCTTCTGGCTTCGTCGTTATTGGCATTAATTGGTCTCTATATCGCCAATAATATCAGTGCATGGTGGCTTGCTTCCGCGGACGGGTGTTCGGACAATTTGTTTATAATGTAATATTATTATACAGTACTTATTAAAATTTAAGTGTTTACTTTTCCGGCCGCTGTGGCATATCTCATCGCCAGCGAGCCCTACCACCAACCGGTCAACTGTCAATTGTATAGTGGGTATGTGCATCGATCAGTCGCGTTCGCCTCTCCGTACCTCGACGCCGCCCGCGCCGTTCGCCAACAAAATGACATTTTCAATACACTGACGTTAAATTATAAGAAAAACATTCAACATGTGTTGTGCCAGGTTCACCGACTACCTGTTTCGTAGTGTTGTGAAATACACATGTGGACTAGCGAGCCGCGAAAGTAAGTACGAGTACTTTACGTCAATCGTTTACAACACATGAGGCGTACTAAGCGTGTATTCCCGACGCTAAAATTAAACAAATTATCGCTATAACTGTACTACAACAATATAGAATTTATTATAAATATATATTACACACACACATACACACAATAGGTACTTAATTATCAACACATAATTATTATTGTCTCTACTAAATTCATTGTAATACGACAATGACAAATACCTAAACTGAAACATTGTCTTGTTTATGATGTTTTATGTTTGTTTTTATTTATGTATTTATTCAATTTACAATAAGGTAATTTTATTCAATTCAATAATGTATTTAAATACATCTTTATAAGCTCTTTTTAAATATTATAAGAGATAGTAATTACTTACATATACCAGTCCGTCACAGATCTGCAATACAACTTTCTAAATTACGAAAGCTAATTTGTATTGCAAATGATTAAGCTTTTAAATGTCAAGTTTATGTGTGGTTTAAAACAACTACAATTATATTATTATAGTAAATTATATTTCGCAAAATTTAAAATAGATATGCGTCGTACGTGGCATCCTGAAAACAATGACTAATAATAAATTATAAATATTAATATTTATGTAAAGACATGACGTGTTTTGTATTAAAATTACGTGGTTTCCTAGCGTTAAAATTAATAAAAGGTTGTTTATACTGTTATGTTGTATTAAACTCCAGCTTAATAAGGCTCCATTTCTACGTCCTCCATCCAGCTTTTGACATTAAAAAATTGTTTAGGTATTTGCCGGATAGAGCAGATCGGATAAATGTGTACTTGACATGGCTATAGTAAAAACATATATGTATATTATTTATGCATATCGGTAATCCACCAACCTACCGACGTCCCCTGTTGGACCTACTTAAAAGGGTGGATAATATCATAATCGCCACGTTTGACAAGGGCATTTACAACCGGTCTTTACAACTCCCAGCTAAATAATTAATGGTGACACATTGTATTTTTAAACCGTCATCGCACGGCAAGGGTATCGGTTATATCCCGACATTTAGTAACTTCCCTTGGTCCCATTGGGTAAATGTTATTATTATAAAATAGAAGTTTGATTGTTTTTTTTTCTTTGAGCTGTCATCATCATCATCGCAGCCCACATACGTCCCATTGTTGGGCTTGAGCCTCCTCCACAATGGGAAGGAATTTGACCTACTATACCATACCGGTTAGACATGTTAGTATAGGGTTTCATTTTGAGCTTTCCTTCTCTTGCACAGATGTTATGTGCATATTATGTACCATAGTCGTCTTTTAAGACATCCACGGGCAAGATAGATAGTGGTTTATTATATCCTTACTCCGTCACCACATGGAAAAAGCAAAAAAAAATAGTAATACTATATTATAAATAGTATTACTACAATGAAAGAAAAGTACATATTACGTCGCGTCGATCTCAAGTATAATTATTAGTCCATAACATATAGCTTGATCTCTGTAACAGTTGTCCCTAGTGCTGTCACGCTTACGATAAAATCCGTAGTTTTTTATCGACAAAACTCTTTGTTTTTATAATTGTGATTTTCTATTATAATTAAAATACAATTAATGAAAATCTTTTTGATTTTATTTTAAACAAAAAGTGTTTTTTTGACTGTTTTAATTATTCAAAAGGAGTACAATCAAGGTCTAGGTTGCTATTATCGTCATCACTGGAGCGTTCCTGCTAGAACATTTATAATTTTTTGCCAAATTAGGGACAGTCACTAGATCAATCGATCAATTACGACTGTTTTATAAATAAATATGTCTAGTTCATTGACAATAATGCGTACATAATATTATCATTTACTCTGAGACGAAAAGTAGTTTTTTAATGTTTAATTAAGTCAATTTTATAATGTAACTGTCTGTTTTAATTGTAAAAAATATCTTGAAAGTTTTATATAGGTACTGTATTAGGTTTATTTCTTTTATGAATAATGTAATAAAGATCGGTTATTGATTTACGTATATCGACTGTCCCATCTCTTTTTTATTTTCAGTCCAGTATGACTTTGTACGTGCGTAAGCGTCATTTATGTATAAAATGTTTACCAGGTATTTCAGTACTTACGAGGTACATTTTAGGCATGAATATTAATATTTTTATATTTATAATATATTGCAATTCATTTGCAATAAAACTGGCACGAAAAGAATGAAAATATGTTTGATATAAAATGAAATTGTAAACATATCGCTCGTTCAAACTTACTTCATTGGTTTCGTTGACATCTGTCACAGAGATCAAGCTATATTTTATGGACTATAGGATAAGAGCAGGAAGATGATTGGTGTTGGTGGACAAGCAACAGGAATTCTAACAGTAAAGTTTATTGAAATAAGGGATTGGACATAATTACTGGACTTTCTGACAGACAGCCTTTAGCGCTACGTTCAGCGACCTCTAGCGAAATTTCTTTTTGTAGAAAGTCCAGTAGTAAATAAAAATGAGTCTGTTGATTGTGTGATGACGACGTAGGAATTCGACGAAGTAGGAAACAGTTTATCCCTTCCTTCTTAAGTCCTTTTTTTTAATTCCGTTTTTATGTCGTAATTTTTTTCTTGTTAATCAATTTCGTGAATAATATCATGAAATCCGACAAGCAAGATGCAAGATTATGTAGAGTTTAATCAAAACAATTTTATATAATTCGCCCTCATTATAATAATTAGTCCACTCTATGCCAATAACTTGGGGTCGAAGCCCTCCATCTTATACACTGCAAAAAGATTCGGCAATAACTTTTAACCGGCCGCCTGTCTGACGTCAACCCTCCTTAGAAATTTAATTGTTGACCAGACGGTAGCTAATGGATTTGGCCCAGGTTAGCCAGCTCTTTGTTATCATTTACGACATCCACGAGTAATATAACGATTGCTAGCATTTGTAGTCACACAGTAAATAATTTTTTAATTATTTTGAATTGTAAATAAAACTACTTTACGGATTCAGCGGACTGGACATGGTTCGTCCGTGACCATGAATGCTGGCAAGTGTTCGAAAAGTCGGGTAATCATAAATCAAATACAAACACGATAAAATCCGTAAAGTAGTTTTATTTACAATATATAATACTCGCGTAAACATCAGAAATCATCATCATCATCATTTCAGCTCATATAATGAATATAGGTCATTACTGTGGTCGCTGCTACAAATACCATCAACCTTTGCATTGTGTGTGTCGTAAAAAAAGAGCTTTACACCGACTTTTACCAACTCCGTTTTATGCCGTACAACCAACAATTACATTCTCAAGAAAGATTGTCAGGCCGACGGCGGGTTCTAAATTTATTACCAATACCTTTACAATATGTACAATGAAAGCCGAAAAGCGTTGAACACAAATATTTATGATAAGAGCAAGATGATAAAAATGATGATCAATATAGGTTAAGAACATAAAATGATAATAAAACATTAACTGTCTACATCTGGCTGCGAAAAATCTATGATCAACCGCACAATCGAAATTTTCTCAATTTCTTTCGATATATCCATTCATCCATCAACCCCATCAACGTGTTGAACATAGGCCTCCACACAAGATTGACACTCGGAACGGTCCTATGCCACTTGCATCCAACGGTTCTTTGCGACTTTCGAGATTTCGTCAGTTCATCTTGTACGGGGTCGAACTACACTGCGTCGTCCGATTCGTGGTCGCCACTCGAGAACCTTTCTTCCCTAATAGTTGTCGCTTCGACGAACAATGTAGTCAGCACATTGCCATTTCAACGTGCTAATTCTTCGGGCTATGAAGGTTGCAGCCATACTTCTATGGATTGCCGTATTCATGATTTTACCACGTGGAATATATATTTATGAATATATACGAAGAAGTATATATTTATGTACCAACGTACCAAACCAATTATTACAAGTAATATATTTAAAAATAAGCGAATGATTATTTTTCGAAAATATCAAGTTATTTTAAAATGTGTGGTAGCGGCTTCGAATACTACCAACCCTTTCTTTGCTTGTGGGTGTCGTAAAAGACGACTAAGAGCACTAGATTGACCCGGACCAACTCCATCTGGTACCATTTGGGTCAACGATTACATTCCCAAGGAGGGTTGACGTCAGGCAGGCGGCCAATCATAAAAGTCATTGCCGAAACTTTTTGCAATTTGTCAAAACAGATGACATATTGCGTCGACCCCAAGTAATTGGGATAAAAGCAAGATGATGATAATCAAGTTATTTTAAACATTTTATTATACCACTGGAGCGGGTTCTTTGTTCATAGTAGGTACATTGAGTACTTTAAGCAGCTGAAAAGCGACAAACATTAACTCTATCGTCGCAAAATAATTAAATAGGTACTGCTAGATAAATCTGTAGCGAAAAAATGCTGGATTATATTAATGAAATATAGGATGTAGATAACTTATCATCAGGATTGCAGGCGACTGTTTATCTACACACAACTAGGTTCCTGTAGAATAAGCTAAACAAATGGTATCTCTAACGGAACAGAGGTTTATGATTGAGCTTTATGTAGATAACGGAGCATTTTAAAACCATAATCTCTATTAAATATTCTTCAGTCTGTATACGCACCAGTATCAGTCACATGGCTTCTCTATTGTGGGAATGTAAGTAGCCTATTATTCATATCTGGCTAAATAGGTTAAAGTATAGGCATACGGTTCTATTTTTGGTTTTCTGTCAGTGACATTATTTACCTTCCTTAGTAGTGTTTTAGGACCTTTACGTGAAAGTGAAACTAATGTGAGCAAATTGTATTTTTAGTTTGTCACCACACGCTAATAATTTTTTAAACTTTCATAGTCATCACCATTTCCACTGTACGTCTCAATGTTGGATTTGAGCCTCCTACATAATAGGAGCGAAATCGACCTTTTTTTTTTTGTTAACGCTGTGGAAATGCAATTTACACACTACCCCTCGCCGGTAACAGACGAGGGGAGTGTGTGGGACTCACCAGTCGCCTATGCAACCGGAATACCCAATAAAACCAACAGCGGTCCCTTCCGCGCTTTTACGGAGTGGCGGAGAGATCGTCTAATGACATTCGATCCCCGACACTCCTACAGGGAAATCGACCTACTATATCTATATCAAGCTGGTCAGACGAGTTGGTATAGGGTTTTATTTCGAATTATGATATTGTACATATTTCATCTCTTAGTTAACTTTTACGACACACACAGGGTGGTGAATTGTGTTTTTTATTCCGTTACACAGAAACTTTATAAAAAAATATAAATTAGAATTGATTTCATTTAAAAAATAACTGTACATGTATCATTACAAAGACTCGTAAATAGTTTGTTATTTGTGTACTTATTGTTATAATTAATTTATTCAAAGTTCAAAATACGAGTTTATATTTAATGAATAAATGTAGCGTGTCAATTTTTATCTTCAATTGAAGATATAAACAGTTAACCTTGACACGACGTCCAAACATTATCCTTTTGTCTCAATTGACCGGTAATTGTTGGGGACGTCTTCAGCTCCGGTCTATTCTCAGATACAATTTACACTTACCTACACTCAAATTGCACCTTAGCAGTGCTTTATATTAAAAATATTAGAACAACCAGGACAATGAATAAAACATTTAATAACCTAAGAATTAGTGGTGTTAAGTGCTTAAAAGAAATTTTAATAACGTAAGATTATTGTGATAACGTCAGATCAATTATTTATTAAAAAGATACATGCTCTATGTCCTTTTCTTTCAGCTAAAATCGAAAACCAAAACGATATTAGTCAATTATATATAGTCGCCTAATAAACGCCCAATTTCGAATATAGTATAAAACTAATAAATTAAAACTAAGTGTATCGCTTACTGTACTCCAATGTGTGATTTGTGTAATGTGCTTAAAGACTGCATGGATCGTCACGTGGATTATATTATAACTAACCGCTAACCACAAAGGGTCACGTGTCCTGGGAACTGTATTATTTCTGAAAATATCAAAAGGTAAGTGTTTACAGGGATTTACGACGTTAATCACAAATCTGTGTATCTGCACTGCAACGTACAGCGTGATAACTCCAATGCCTTTATTTGTTGTCACAACATTGAGCCATTTTGATGTATTTTGCTTTAAAATTTTCATGCATGTCGAAACAGTATAAATAATACAAAAAGAATACTTACATGACACCGAAAATTTAAATTTTATTTAAATTCCATTAATATCCATATTATGTGTTATTTATATTGCCTAACGTGTAATCTAAAGTTTACATGTCGGTGGTGAAAACGGGCATTGGACCCCTAACGCTTTACCTAATACTAAGATGTTAAAATATGTATACATATTCTCATTACTCGAGTGGTATATAGCAGGAAGTTTACAGCACTGAAATTGTACAGACACAATGACTATGGTCCGCAGAAACGCGGATGGCTATCACATGATTGGTTGGAGTACCTTATACCGAGTCTGATGTTATTCCAGGTGACCAAACTATAAAAATATCTGATATTTTCACTCAACTATAAAAATATCTGATATTTTCACTCAATCACTGATATTTTATATATTTTAACTGTGCCATTCTATAACATCAGCAGGGTGATAATGATGATACTAATATTATAAATCTGAAGCGTTTGTTTGGTTGACCCGCTAATCTCAGAAACTCCTGTATCGAATTGCAAAACTGTACTGTAAGATAGTCTGTTTATCGAAGAAGGCTATGTAACATCACGCTACGATCAATAGTAAGGAAGCATCAATCAAAAATGTCGCAAAAACGCAGAAAATGTATTCCTTTTGAGAGCACGCGTTGCGTTGGCTGCTCGTTATAGGTGCCAACTATCCACTATCTCCAACTTTCTATCTATATCTTATTATAATGTAGCTATGTATTTCAGCAATAGTATTCTATTATAAACGTATTTAATATTAAAGATAAATGTTGAGAGATAAAACCATATCTTACTAGTAATAGTAGAGCACCATCTCAACATGTACTGATTTCAACCATTTATAACAGTTTAGTCACTTCAGAAGATGTTATATATAAGACACAATCTCACACATTTATAACTTTTACCATCTTTTTCTTCCTCACATATTACCAACACAATATGTCGTACACCAATTGAATTAATTCATGTATCGGTCCTACATTTATTTAAACTTCAAACCGTTTTGCGAAGTGTAGTTAGTTACTTTACCATCAGTTTTCCTTATACCTTTTCAAACACTAGCCTATAGTGTATTCAAAACAATTAAGATATTGTATTTAACGGTGGTATCGCATCAAAAATGTCGTCAGCTCGTAAAAAATACAATGGATTAACACATAGCTCGTGCTTCCTTAAACGTAGTAAGTTTGTGCTTCGTGGAATGTTTACAATTTCCACTATTGAATCGCATTCACGTGACATCGCCTCATGACGTGAATATCACTAAAATAATTACCACATTCATCACAGCTCATATTCGTCCCACTACTGGGCTCGAGCCTCCTCTACATTGGGAGTGAAATTAATCTACTATATCACGCTGGTCAGGCGGGTTAGCATTTTTTTTTATGGGTGGGCTATGGTAAGTGCACGCGCGGTCCATACCATCCGGGGCGATGAAAGGACGGCGCGTGAACCCATAACCCACCCGTACCCACGTCACCTCGTTGTTGGGCCGACCACCGGAGCAGAGTGACTTGTTGTCAGTGGTCGGCCCGACGGAATACCCTTTCGGGTACTCTCACCTCTCGACGTCCTTGGACGTCGGTCGCCGTCACGCGGTCAGCCTCTCTGCGGGTGACGGACAATTCCCCGATCCGATCACCCGCGGCCACGGCTAGGGCGGCATTAGGCGCAGATACTCGCGCCTGCTCCGCCCGAGTCGCCGGCGGCGGAACGGGTCACCGAAGAGGAGCTCTACTCGCACACGATCCGCCGCCTCCTTCCGTGAGATTACGGCCTCACAGAAGGCGGCGACCGCGTCCCAATTCGGCACCGATAATCGCGACGAGTTCATGGCGGTCGCCCGCTCACGCGGCACACACCTCGAGCGTGTGCTGCGCCGTATCCTCGTCGCAATTGCAGTGGTAGCAGGACAATGTGCTCTTCCTCCTGACAATCTTGTGCAGGTACTTCGCGAAGCAACCGTGCCCCATCAGCACCTGCACCAGTCGGAAGGCAAGCACCCCGTGCGTCCGCTCCAACTACTCCATCAGCACCGGCCGGAAGGCCTCGACGGTCCTGACACCATACCGAGGCCTCTCCAGCCGGACTGCCCAACAGGCAATGACTTCTTGGCGGGCGTCGACCCGCCAGGCGGTGATCTCCTAAACTGAGACCATGCCGCCGCGGACGCGCGTCTCCGAGACCCGCCGGTAAATCCCAGCGAGCATCTCCGCCTCTAGTTCCCACGGGGAAGTTCCGGCCAGGAGGCACGCTGCCTCCGTCGCCATCGTGCGGTAGCCGCGTATGGCAGGCGGGTTAGTATAGGATTTTATTTCGAGTTTTACTTCTCCTGCATAGTTGTTATATGCAGAAGATGTCCCTTATTCACTTTTTACATCACCCACGGGCAAGAGAAGGTCTCTATAACAGATAGGAAATTGATCTACGCTGTTCACACGGGTTAGTGTGAGGTTGTATGTTACGTTTTCCTTCTCTAACTATTAAACTTAGATCTGTTACTAGTCTTACTAGTTATTTACGACAACTGCATGAAAGGAAGGATGATTAAATGTATTACTACCCATTGACATATCGCATCGCTTATATTTACATACGAGTACATTGTATCTTTTAGTGTCTCTTTCTCTTTCCATTTATGTTTTCCTCACTTGAGTTCTACTTATGTAGTTTATAAATTTTATCAATTCTTAGTATATTATTATTTTTAAGATATATGGTATATAATAAGATATGCTTTACGTGTGGTGACGGAATAAGAATTCTCCATCTTGCCTGTGGATGTCGTAAAAGACGACTGAGTGATGTAATAGGCATATAATATCTATGCAAGAAAAGGAATACTTGAAACAAAACCCTATACCAACCTCTCTGACCAGCATGGTATAAAGGTCAATTTCCCTCCTACTGTGAAGGAGACTCGAGCTCACCAGTGGGACATATATAAGCCGAGATGATGACGAGATGATTATATTGTAAAGTAAAAGAACTCTTGTGAGAGAAATAAATACCTATATACTTCAATGACATTGTCAATTTTACAATCTTACACCCTGACTTTAGAATTAATTGCATCTCGATAAATGTACGAAGACATGCTCTTGTAAAATTAAAAAGTGGTAGTATGAAGATTCATGCTTCAGTTCCTGCCCGTGCTTTTAGAGACTTTATGAATTGTGATGCAAAACTGGAGCAAACCGGATTATACTTTACCGGAAAAAGAACCGACATCAGTCTCCGTGTACAATACAAAAAAAATCAAGCAATGACCGATCAAGACGCCTAAGTGGGTCAACTGCGGTCATATACATATATATATCAGCTACGAAATATACAAATATTCGGGTTCTAAGTTCCTCGAGAGGACGAGGCGATGCGAGGAAATCGGTATATTATAAAACGCTTTTCCGATGATAGATCGTGAGGTTTTATTGCGAGTTTTTCTTTTTTCTATTGATTTTATTTACTTACGTCTTATAGTCGTCTCTGCCCGCAGAAAAAAAAAGTATATATTGTATTTTTGTTCCGTCATTACGAAAAAAAACATTATATAATTTGCCAAAATGTCATTGCTCTTGAATATATACAGTTCAGGGTAACGTTAGCTAAATCTAATTTCTAAGATTAGTAAATAATTATAAATATCATCAAACGCTAAATCCACTTAGTCAATAGTAATTTATTACTTATTATTATCAATGTGGTGACATAGTACAATTCCCTATTTCCCATATAGCCCGTGGATGTCGTAAAAGACGACTAATAGACTACAAGCCCATGCCAAAAATTAACCTGTGAAATGAACCAACGTGAATAACGCTTAGAAGGCTCTTACTATATCATAAAATATCTCTGAGTGCTATGCCGTCATTTCTGAACGGTACAGGTGAGTAGGTGAGTAAATGGAATTTCTCAGGTACAAAGTGAGGAATTACGACTAATCATTAATTTACGGCTTTTTATAGCTTATAGATGATTAAAAAAAATCGGTTGTCTGTAAAGTCGGTTTACTGACGATAGTTGAACGTGACAACGTCATAAGAAAATACTGATGGAATGGTTTCATTTTTCAAAATAAAATTTTAATTTTATTTGTTTGATAGATATTTTGTATGGATCAAACCTTAAATGGAACGCCTCGGAGCGGCTCCATCGAATTATAAGACGTTGTCACGTTAAAATAAATGTCGAAAAACCTAGTGCCGTACTAAAGTGGTGGTGGTGGTGATATAAGGGATATAACATCTATGCAAGAAAACGAAAACCTGAAACGAAACCATATAGCAACCTGTCTGACTAGTATAGTATAATAAAGTTAATTTCCCTCTTATTGTGGAAGAGGCTCGAGCCCAGCAGTGGGACGTATATGAGCTGTGATGATGATGATGAAGTCCATTTGCCATATTCTAAACGTTAAAATGAACCCTATGCCCACATAGGGTTTATTTTCATTCGGTTTAGTTCCTTAGCAATATCTGCGCCAAGGCCGCGGGTGGCTAGGCCGAGTGGTAGCCTGCCATCCGCAGGTAGGCCGACCATATGAAAATGACGCTGGGTACCTTGTTATTAAAATACAATTTCTTTAAACTAAATTATGAGTCATTAAATATGTACTAATTTTATCAAAAAATACAGTAGAATTCATATATAACGACTTCGCTTATAACGACTAACCGTTTTTAACGACGATAATGTTTATTCAAGTTAGGTTTCATAGTTAGGTACTGAGAAAATATAACCGTTTAGTGCGACTCCGGAAACGACCAACTGCTTATAGAGACCATTTTTATGATGATACGTCCGGTTAAAACGACGCGCAATGTTTTGTTTATACAACTTACGCACCAATACTTCGGCACCCCGACTTCATCCCGCCTCGCGCGCTTCACCTTTCCTTATTAGCGCGCGTAAATCACAGTTAGTGTTTGTCACTTGTTAAGAAAAGTTCTTAAAGCTCGACAAAATGAGTTCTGTGAAGCGAAAGTGTTTTACAATTGAAGAAAAAAGTGCAATATTACACCGATTAGAAGCCGGGGAATCAAATGCAACCAAATAAACTTTCTTAATTATAATACACGTGTACATATGTATTCGTAAGTTAAGTATGTACTTATGTACTTAGAAATTATCCTGCCGTTTTGTACGTCATCCGGTTAGTACGACATAGTATCGCCGGTCCCTTAAAGGTCGCTATATCCGGATTCTACCGTATTCCATTTAACAACGAAATTTAGTGGAACCCTTTCTTAGTAATTCAATGTAATAACAATAACTTAATTTAAATCCTTAAAATAAAATAAAAATTTCTTAAGTGATAATTTTCAACAAACACGATAATAAATTACCCACATAATGTTGTTATGATAAGCATGACGTAATCATTTATTTATTTATCGTATGAAAACACAATTCAGTCACCATTTTTCCTGGGAATAGCATAGAACACGACTGAAAAATGGAAGCCGATAATATCGCTTCAAGAGAAGCAAAACTCAAACCCTCAAACACACGGTCTTACTAGCTTGGTATTAGGTAATTTACCTAAAGAAATAATGAAAAAAGGTCCACGCTCAATACGTATACGATTTATATAGAATTAAAAAGAAAGAAAAAAAAGGAATTATTTATTATAGTCTCTACAGTATGATTTTCTAAAAATAACTTAATCCATCCATATATATAATATGTACTACTTATTATAATATTGTAGTAACACCACAACGCTGTTTTTCATTAGCGCCCTGTTGTCTAATCTCATTCTTTCACAAACAGTATATATATAGCCAATAAATAAAATTAGGCACAATATTCAAGAGCAATGAAATTAATCGCACTGTTTGTAAGGTAGACGCCAGTTATTTATTCTACATTTGGCATCTCATATCTGTTACTGCTAATTTATGATCCACTGCCCCGCTCTTATAGGTACGTCGCAGCTTTGGTATGTAGGCTTTAAAGCCTTTCAAAAGACAGACTATCTAGGGCAAGATTTCTCGAAACAGGGCAGAGGATTTGGGAGATTAGTGCGCTTCGGCAAACTTTTCATGTCTAAATATCCATCGTGCCCATTATTTATTTTGTATATTAATTTTATATGTATAAAGGTAGCCAATATCCTGCTGTTGTAATTTTGCCGCAGTTTTCAACTAATGGTCGCTACTCTACTTCCATAGTGCTGTGTCATGGCGGCTCCGAATATCACGAATACACAAGTTGCTTATGGATGTTATAAAAGACGAAGAGTATGAAAGAGA
Source organism: Lymantria dispar (assembly GCA_032191425.1). Taxonomy (NCBI): domain Eukaryota; kingdom Metazoa; phylum Arthropoda; class Insecta; order Lepidoptera; family Erebidae; genus Lymantria; species Lymantria dispar. The sequence goes on from CM063455.1 coordinate 11,903,176, forward strand.
GAGAGATGGAAAATGCATTTACGCATGATTGATGGTATCGGGGAGGTAGGTGGGACTCACCGGGCGGCTATCAACCTCCCGGAATACCCACTAAAAACCATCAGCTGCTCCACTCCCCCGTCATTCGTGGAGCGTCAGAGGATCGCCTTTCGGTATTCGACTCGGACGCCCCGACGGTAAGTCTGTTGGCCTCACCTCTGTATTATGCTACGAAGGAAGAAGGTGCGCATACTGTAGCCGCCGTCTGCCTGGCCGTCGTCTGCGCAGAGAGTCAGCAGTGGCATCTGCCTCACGTTGTCTCTGCGGCCTCCTTTTGCGACATCACGGTTTTGCAGAAGGGAGCCATGGTCGCCCAGTACGCGGGGTTATCGAGCATTATGAAGAGCTTTACATCAGTTGACCTAGGCCAACTGCATCTGATGCAGTTTGGTCAACAAGTACATTCCCAAGAAGGGTTGACGTCAGGCAGGCGGCCAGTCATAAAACCATCATATCATCATCTTGCTCTTATCCCAATTACTTGGGGTCGACGCAATATGTCATCTGTTTTGACATATTGCAAAAAGTTTCGGCAATGACTTTTATGCCAGTCATAAAACCATTGCTTATAAAAATTATACTTTGTAATACGTAAGATAGAGAAAGAATACCTACAGTACATATTGTGTCGAGTCCAAGTAATTGAGATAAGAGCAGATTGATTGATAATGACCCCGCTTCTAAAGTGCACATTAATTAATAAAAAGTATAAGTAATACATAGAAAAATCTTATTTTAGTCCGGCATTTTATTAAATTATCGGATTTATACAAACTGCTCATACTTTATATATATATACATTTTATCATACAAAATACTTATGGAATAAAATATGAGCTACTCGCAACAAAAGATACAAAAATTCATTTAAAAAAACAGAGCTATCGGTATATTTATGTACAGTATCATCATCTCAGTTTATACGTCCCACTATTGGGCTCAAATCTCTTCCATAATAAACGAGAAATTGACCGACTATATCGCGCTGACCAGACGGGTTGGTATAGGGTTTAGTGGGCTTAGTGGTTTCTTACGACATCCACGGGCATAATAGCGAGTTTTAATTGGATTCTTACTTCGTCACCACACGAAAAAAAACAATCTACAGATTTTTCGTCATCATCATCATTTCGGCTCATATACGTCCCAGTATTAGGCTTGAACTTGCTTCACAAAAGGAAGTAAATTGACACAGCACTGGTCAGACGTATTGATGTAGGATTTTATTTCGAATCTTCCTCCTTTGTTTATAACCTGATAATCTGTTAACCCCGTCGTAACTTAATCTACGATGAAGGAAGATAGTAGTCTGTAATCACACCTATTTTAAGAGTCTAGTAATATGCAAGCAGTATAACAATCCCGCTATTAAGACAACGTATACTGGCATCAAACGATCACGTCTTTGTTGATTGGTTGTCTCCAGTTACGATGTTTAACACCACTTGTATCAATGAAGTGCCATTAGCTCATTGTTTAATCGTCTTGTTTTATCAGCTGTAATGAACATACCCGTTGCTACTGCATATGGTGTGTTAATATTTCCGATCCAACACATTCGGTCTATACAATTATTATTAATGCTGTAAATTTATAAGAACCACACAGTGTAAATGAAATTATTTTACGGATTTTATCGCGTTAATATCCGTAAAAAGCGCGATAAAATCCGTAAAATAATTTTATTTACAATGTGTAATACTCGCGTAAACACCAGAAATCGTTATATAAATCATACAGTGCTTATTTCGATAACTAACATCATCCCAATTGTTTGAGAATGTAGTTGAGGTATGATGAATATCGTTTGTCGATACTCGAACGAACTCTCAGTCGTCTTTTACGACACTAAAATGCAATTCTGCCACTACACAGTATTTTAATAACTTTCCGTGTAGTGACGGAGTAAGAATACAATTCAACACCCACCTCTCTTGCACGTAGATGTTGCTAAGGTTGCTAAGGTATTAAATAAGCTTATAACATCTAGGCAAGAGAAGGAATACCTACCCGAAATAAAACCCTATGCTACACGTTTGACCAGCGTGGCGTAGTAGGTCAAATTGCCTCCCATTTTGGAAGAGCGAGCCCAACAGTGAGACGTACATATATGAAGATGAACTGAAATAATGATAATGATGATATATATTACTTAGTTTTCTGCTTTTAGTCTTTAATTCCTAATTATTTTGAAGTTGATGGTATAAACAAAATTGTATTCATACTTATACAAGTATAATAGAAATCTTATTTTTTACATAGGCCTTTACAAATACATAATGCTACAATTATTAGGCTTGGCAAGGTAAGTTGTCAATTGTAGTGTTGATACAAGTTTCTCAGGAGAAAAAAAAGAGAATGCTGCAATCCATGTTTCTAATTATTATTCAAACGGTTTATACGACTCCCTCGGAAACTTAAGGGGTAATTACAATCAGTAATCTTAATCTGTCACCATTGAAGATAGGATAAGCAGATTCAATAGAATATATTTTTCTGGCCATCTTAACTGAAATGTCTGAAATGTATGTGAAATTTATTTGATCGTATTAGACTTAATTCAAATTCTTGAATTTATTTGATTACAAAATAATATTCTTAATATAGTTTAGCTACCTATCATTTACATTTTTAGCTATTTCAGCATCTGGTTAAACAATATTTCGTTTAATTTAGTAGAAAACCACACGTAGCGTAATATCACTAGTCAGACTATATGCTGTGGTTTGACCTTTGAAATAGTCAAGGTTATTTTGTGAGTATATATAACTTCTCTTTGTTATTCATTTAATCCAGACACACGATGCCTCGGCCTCGAATCAAATCAGTCATCATTTCTCGTGGATTATCAACCCGATTCATATATGTTCATAAATGGAATGCAATATTAACGTTAGCGGATGAGGAAGGCATAATTAAATTATCTACTAGTTTTATTTAGAAAATATCAAGTCCAGTTTGGGAGTCATTCAGAGTACAACGCCAAATTGGAAAGCAAAAAATTGGGTGTCCTGAACAGAGCCAGGCAGTGCTTCACACCGAGACAGCGTCTTGCGCTATACATCTCTGGGCAGCTGCGCCCAAATATCAGCTAGACCCACTTGACTCCCTGCAAAGACGGGCTATTCGAATCGTCGGGGATCCCAATCTTACGGACAGATTGGAGTCCCTGGAGCAGCGGAGAGACTTTGGGTCACTCTGTGTACTCTACCGACTCTTTCACGGGGAGTGCTCCGAAGAACTGTTTGACTTGGTACCACCGTCACCTTTCTATCAACGTACCACTCGACATCGTAGCAGGGTTCATCCATTTCACTTGGAAACCTTATGGTCTTCAACTGTACATTTCCAGCGATCATTTCTCCCATGTACGTGCAAGCTCTGGAATGAACTACCTGCTGCTGTATTTCCCGAGCGCTATGACATGTCCTTCTTTAAACGAGGTGTAAGAAGAGTATTTTCTTCACGGTACGCAACGTCCTCGCTGTGCCCCTGGTTTTACAAAGGTCCATGTGCGGCAGCATCACTTACCATCAGGTGTGCTGCGTGTTCGTTTGCCACCGTTGGCAATAAAAAAAAATATATATATTTCCGTATGGTGACGAAATAAGAATACAGTTTACCACTCCCTATCCTGCCCGTGGATGTCGTAAAAGACGACTATGGGATATAATAGGTATATAAAATCTATCCAATCTGTCTGATCAGCATGGTATAGTAAGGTCAATTTCTCTCCAATTGTGGAAGAGGCTCAAGCCTAACCTCTTTATGTTTATTATTAATCCACTATTAATAATAAACATAAAGAGGTTTACATAGACTTGGATCAACTTTATCCGATGCCATCTGATCAATTGCATTCCCGGGGGTTGATATCATAAAAGTATCAACTTTAGCGATAAGTTCTATGAAAATAGAGTATTTATTGAGTCGACCCCAAGTAATAAATGCGGGATGATAATGAAGAATGACGTAATGTGGGACTATTATTGTGCGCCATTCTTATTACTCATAAAAGTGTATTAGTTTTGGAACAATATACATTTGAAAATATCACTAACCCTGGTGCATGAGCTAACTACAGCTGCATGAGAATTCAAAATAATGTTTTACAATTCAGAGTAGCCGTTGTATTCATCGCGTAAACGTTGAATAGAAACTGAATATAACAGTGAATATGATAGTGCAATATTATATTGATATTCATATTAACACCTACTCACTTAGATCGCAAAGAAAGCTTTTAAAAAAGAAGCATCACGAATTGTGAAATGAATCATGACTTAATTTAAAGTGCATTGAACTAAACATTTGTACGTTCTATTTGATAAATCATTTAAAAAGAAATTCACCTCGGCCCATATACGTCCTACTGTTGGGCTTGATAATAGAAGGGACATTGACATACTATACCACACTGGTCAGACCTATTGGTATAGGGCTTTATTTCGATTTTCTCTTGCATAGACGTTATATGAATATTAGTTTTAGGACATCCACGGGCAAGATAGGGAGTGGTGAAATGTATTCTTACTACGTCACCACGTATCGTCATTGAGATTGTAAGAGGGTTATTGTTATCTCGCTGAAGAATCCTTATCAGTGAGTAATATATAATATGTTGTGTATTTTAAAGCCAATGAATTCAATGTAATGGTTCCTAACGTTTACAAGAATATAATATTGTAAATAAAACTACTTTTACGGATTATATCGCGTTTGTATTTGATTTATGATTGCCCGACGTTTCGAACACTGCAGCATTCATGGTCACGGGCGGACTGACTGTCAGTCCGCCCGTGACCATGAATGCTGCAAACGCGATATAATCCGTAAAAGTAGTTTTATTTACAATGTGTAGTGCTCGCGTAAATATCAGATATCATTAAGAATATAATACACTAGCAACCCGCCCTCGCTTCGCTTCGGTTTTAGTCGTTTTACCCGCGTGGTTCCCGTTCCCGTGGGAATATCGGGATAATTATTATTCTCTTTTTGTAATTTTTTTACATAATTCTTAGTTTTTATTAATATATATCTAAATAAATTCTATAAAAATATTCAACCTGATATTATAATTCATATAATTCATATATTCTCTTGTACCTTTGAAATGTTCCAGTGTATTGACCATTCGGTATTATAATTTTTGTTGAGCATTTTTTTTTTTTTTTGTTTATACTACATTTGGCCAAGTCATGTGAGTGATACACATCCTCAACAACTCCACATGCATCACAGTCGGGTGTATAAAGTATAAAGATGATATAAAGTTAACATAAATTTGATATAAAGAGGACACAAAGATGATACGTACGTGCGTGGGTGTCCTTGGAGCGTTATGAACTGATCTTTGTTATTTTATTTTCTTCTTTTTTTTTTTTTTTTGTTTCTCTCGTAGACATCCTCCCGGCGAGGGTTCGTCATTATTTAGTCCTCATAAACATATTACGGATAGCTTCTGCCCGCGACTTCGTCCGCGGAAAATTTCTTGTTTTAACATAAGATTACACTCGATTGATATTACTGTATTTAATTTTATTAGTAAAATATTTTTTGGAATCAGATCAGTAACTTAAAAGATTACCGAAGTTCTATTTTCTGCTCAAGGTAACTTAACCCTTAGTTGCCTTTTACTTATTTTATTTATTTGTTTAAGTTAGGTATCTATTTAATTTAAAGCTTCTCTATATACAATGTTTGAGGTTGTTTTATTTTCCGGTAACAGAATAATCTGCCTTTCGGATGATCCCACTCTTGATAGACCAACATATAATTGCCCATGGGAAAAACATTCTTTTCGTAGGTCAATGCCAACCAAAGAGAATGTTTGTCCCTGGGACTTATTAATAGTCAGGGCAAATGATGTTTTTATTGGAAACTGGAGTCGTTTAAACGGTATGGGTAGGTCCGTCGGAATCATTGGAATTCTTGGGATGTGCGCCAACTGGCCAGCTCCTGGGCCGATGAGAATGGTCGCCACAATTAGGTTGTCTTTTAAATCTTTTATTAGTAGCCTTGTGCCATTGCACAGGTTAGGTGGGCTTAAATTTCTTAAAAGCATGATAGGTGTCCCGGATTTCAACAGCAGTTCGTGAGGTGGCAGACCAGATGGTTTAAGGGAATTTAAAAATTCCTGCGGATAGTGGACTGCATCCTCGATATTACACACTGTATCAATTGACTTGTAGATTTTACCATGGCCGGGAACTTTTTGTAAAATTAGATTATTGATTTCATTGACTGTATCGTTCCTTGGTGAGACGATAGCCCTTGAACAATGCCAATGAATGTCTCTATCTAGTAAATATTCGAGGTCAGGATATACTGCATCTATAAGATGCTGTAGACTGTGAACTATACGACCCAGAGTCTCATTTATAACGATTTCCGCAGAGTTAGAGTCCAAGGTTCGAGAAGAAAAAGACCCTTCTCCAATTTTGAGCAGCTGTTGTGGAAAATCGTTATCCATATTTCCAATAACGTGGACTCTCATGTTCGTACGTAAATTCAAAGTTTGGACTATACTCCATAGGGGCGATGATTTTAGACATGCCTTTATGATATCCGCACGTGTACCTCTTGTGACGACGGGAAGTGTCTGACGAAAGTCACCTGCAAACACAAAAGTGACACCACCCATGACAGCGACTGAGTTTCTCAAGTCCTTAAGTGTTCGATCCACTGCTTCAACATGAGCTCTATGACTCATGGTACATTCGTCCCACATTATCAACGACGTATTCTGTAACAATTGACCAATGGGCCCATTTTTGCGTATCGAACATACCGACTGTTGCTCCAATGAAACTGTCAATGGGAGTTTGAAGGTAGAGTGAGCAGTTTTACCGTCACTCAATAAAGTAGCCGCAATCCCAGAAGAAGCCACTGCCAAAGCTATTTTTCCGGATTGCCTAACATGTGCTAATATTAAATTAGCGAGGAATGTTTTCCCTGTGCCTCCTGGGGCGTCTAAAAAAAAAATTTTTCCTTTATTATTCGTTACGCTATCAATAATTTCATCAAAAGCCTGTTTTTGGTCTGTGACTAATTTAGGCAAATTTTCATTTACAAAAGTAGCTAATTCACTGATGTTGTGCGGATGTACCAACATTGTATCTATTGCATCATTTACAGGGCGAACTGGAGACGGTAATCCAAAGTCACTCAATGTTTTATCATTCAATGCTAAAAGTTTGTTTTCAATTTGTATTAAACCTTCATTGTACATAACATCATTAAAAGGCATGGTAAAGTCCTGATTTTGTTGTCGATTTCTATGTCTGATATCTTCACAAAAATTGTCCTTGAAGATATCCCATAGTTTTAACGGTTCAGATGGCTGACAAAATAGCAGTATCACCACAAATAACTCCCTAAGTTTCAATGAACATTCCGACATCGAAGCTTCTCTTAATGTCTTCTCCCAGTGATCATCATTTTCCAGCAAACCTCTGTCCCGGCAAGCCGCTTGATACGTCTCCTTGACCACTCCATTTATAGTTTTCAAATCTTTGAATGATGTGGGACCGCGTACGTGGTGCAATAAAATTCTTAGATAAAAGCATTCTGATTGTGACGGATGTACACCGTACACTCTTCCCAAAGCTTCATCTCTTTTTATTTCTGGATGCCCATCGACGTCTTGACCGCGCCTTCGTCTTGAAAATTTGTTATTAGCCCACGTATAATAGTGTGGAACTTCGTGGTACAACAGCGTTTTTGCAAATTCGTCGGTATTGCAGAGTTCAAAAAACGCTAATAGAGTGGTTTTGCGCGGATTTTGGGCAACTTGTCGCGCAGTTCCTGGTGTGAAAAACACCCTTTGCCCGTTTTCTAAGTGCACGGCCAAATGCACGACCGTGGGATGTCGGTCGTGGATCGGAAATTCGAGTATTCGCCAGACGGCTTCCGATGTACTTATATATCGCCCATTTAAATAATTTTCCACCTCATCATGCGGATTTCTAACGCTGAACGTGGCTTGATCGGAACCTTTATTTATATATTTACATATATATTTTATAGCCTGAACTGAATGGCAGTATTCGACGTTAATGTGGGCGTTAAATGACCTGCACAACATTGGAGAGTATGGTACAATCCATCTGTTATCTATTGTAATCGGCCTCCCTCTGATGTTTACAACTGCGACTTGACCACCATTTTCAGCATTACGACGACGATATACAGGATAACCATCCTCGCCTGTCTGAGTATCGGTGACGAATCGCCGAGGATATTTCTTTGAACATATACCGTTCTTCATACACGGTGATGATAAATTGTGCTCCCCACAAGGTCCATGGATCATGTTTTTGGTGATAATATCGAATAATATTGGGTCATCATCTTTGTTTGGTAGTTCAGCAACTATTATACTGTCTATTTCATCTGGTTGTATTTTTTGTGCAAACCAAAACAGCATATGACAGTGTGGTAGTCCGCGTTTTTGCCATTCAACACTAAGCATATGGCATTTGACTTTGCCGAATACCTCGTCTTTAGTGAACGACTTGATCATTTTCTTCATCTTTAAATGAAAAACCCTAGCAATAATGTCATGACGGTCGAAAGAACGTTGGCCAGCAAATAGCTCTTTCTTAATTTCTGGCCACTCCGGATTGCAAGTGAACGTCACAAATAAATCGGGTCTTCCATAGTTGCGTACATACGTCATTGCATCTTGGGTTTTTTCATGCATGTAACGCGGAGAGCCGGTGAAAGATGAAGGCAAGATGACATGTTGGCCAATATTTGCAGCGTTGACATTAGCATCCTGATTTATAGCGTCTCTTAAATGGATATAGTCATCAGCTCTCAGTTGTTGTTGATTGCGACTTATGTAACTTAGTCTCTCTGTTATCATTTTAGCCATCATGTCAACACAGTATTGACTAAACAAATCCCGATAATAATGAAGGGGATTAAAACTGTTGGCCCTGGTCATCAATCTATACATATAAAATTGCATACACGAAACTGTTTTATTTCGCGCTGAATTTTGTAGAGGGATAGTCAAATAATAACCATCTTCACCGTTAACAAACATCAAAGGGTATTGTAAGGGATCGTAAGCTCTGTGTAATTCAGAAACTCTTTTCAGTTGACCATCTTTGCAATGAAGGACTATATCTCTAGGTCCCTTATCTTCGTCCACCAATAATACTGCAACTTCGTTTGCTGTAGGTGAATTGTATCTTCCACGATGTTGATTTTGTGGAGTGCGGTCAGCGTGAATGATTAATTTTAAGTTTTCAGATGAAGAGTTATGTTCTAAATTGTATTTGAAACTGCGAATATAAATGTTATGACTATTTAACGACGTCTGTAAATCATTGATTAAATCGATATTTAGGTTAGGAGCAATATTAGACCGCAACGAAAGTTGGTCGGCATCAGAAATGAAATAAATTTGTAGAAACTGCGGGCTTTGCCCTGGCGAAGGGAGTAGACTACCAATTAAGTGATAAACTTGCCCTTCTACTTTAAATGTAGGCATAAAGTTTCCTTCGCGAATTTCTTTAGCACCGAATGACGTCATTTGGAAGAGTGTATTATACTTTCGTATGTTTTTTAAAAAATGCGCAGATAATAGATGATTGCCCAGTAATAGATCTTTTATTGGTTGTGGTGGTGCCTGGATATCAGGAAGAACCACTTTTCCTGCAGCACAACACATACCATTTGGTTCATCGCTCCATTTATTTGCAAAACACTTAGGACATGTTTTATTCATTTCGCCTATTTTCACAGTGTTTTGCTGAGCATAATCTATATTGGCATCGTAATTGAAGGCTGATCTATTTCCTTGGGCTATATTCCGATTACGCGCTCTGACTGTAGCTGCTCGCTGTCTTTCTGTTGCTAGGCGCTGCGAGCGCTCAGTGCTAGTCTCCCTATCCCTTGTCTCACAGACATGCTGCCTTAACTCAGATAGACGGTGCGCACGTTCAGCGCTAGTTTCTCGAGCACGGGCCCGCGTCGTCCTCACATTTTGGCTTGCGAGGCGCTGTGAGCGCTCGGAGCTAGATTCTCTAGCGCGTGCTTGCGAAATATATTCTCTATTTCTCGAGAGGCGTTGCTCATTTTCAGGGGCAGATTCTTCCGTACGGCGTACTCGATCGGCTCTTGTCTGTGATGTCTGCCGAGACAGTTGAGATTTCCTTTTAGGCATGCTCTCAACAAACCACGCACAGACTTGAAAACAATTATGAACAAAGGGAGAGCGACTCGAACACCGTCCGCCTTTACAAAACAAAACAATCGTAATATCGAATAACTCGTGTCGATTATTACGATAGAACGAAGTACGAAACTACGAACATACAAAACAAACGTACAACGAAATTACGATATTTTCGATTATGAGGTATCTATCAACAACAACAACCATGCGAACGAAACAACCGAAACCAATAACCAACTGACATGTAATTTTTAGAACTCCAACTAACGACAACGTGGGCATAATAATTCGAGAGGGTCATCAATCCACGGAAAGTCTTAACACCGCGATTCAGAAAAATGACGTCATTGCAGAACGCCATCTATGGGCAAATAGGTAAAACGTCTGCACAATGAAAGTTATGCTAGGGTCATTTTGCGTTTTAGTAATTTTATATTATCTCCGAAACTTTATGACCAATTGATATACTGTAAATGGCAAATCTTATCTGTATGATGTTCCTGTGATACTGAAATAATTTATTGTCATAAGAATTAATATTTTGTTGCTCAAATAATCAACCAAACGTAACAATGCCGAAAAAAAAATTTTTTAATGCAATAATAGAAGTATAAAAGATAAAATATAAAAGATAGAGATATGGTATCGCTGACTTTTTTGTAGAAATAATTAAGATGAACCAGGTAGCCATACATTCTTTTTAATTTTAAGCAACTGTTTAGGCAGCGCACGCAAATAATTCTGTTTTACGAGGTATTTTTTTCCGACTTGCCAGACAAAAGTTGTGATAGCTCGGTTAATATACATGTTATAGAAACAATTTATAGCCTATAGCACTCAGGAATAATGTAGCTTTCTGCCAGTTAAAATAAAATTAGAATTAGATTATGAGTTCCAGAGATTACCCCCTGCATACAAACTTACAAATTTTACCTCTTTATAATATTAGTATAGATATCCAACAAGCTATTTTTTTGAATTTTAATTTTGTTTTTGTTTTGCCAACATCTCGAATCCTCTTCAGTATTCATGGTCATATTTTTAATAATAATACTATCGGACCCCACAGACGTTCTTCTGTTCAAAGCTAAAAAAAATAGTAAAAGGAATTCTCCTTAAAATCGATGGCAGATCCACCTACCAGTTCCAATTATTGCCAATAGACGAAGAAAATTACCCATCTTATATAAAATAATCGTATTATTTTCGGTGAATTATTATTAATTATTAAATTCGGGCAATAATTATAGTAGCAGTTACTATAATAATTACAAATAATAATTGAAGTTGAAATAAATCTATTACAAGCGTGTCCGAACGCGGGCACATGACATTGATTCATGACTTACATTATACATTTAAAAAGTACTCATAAATATTTAACACGTTTTTATTATTATGCTACAGATCTTCATAGTAAGTGTTCACAACGTCTTGTCTTCTGAAAATTAATAGAAAAATAAACAATATTATCCCTATTAATAAGCTTACATCAAAATTCCATCTTCATGTTATAGTTGAGAAAACTTCTGTACTAAACTTGATATTTGTTAATTTATTCTGGTCTAATATTGATATTTTCCACCAGCCTTCTGACTTGCGTGATACAGCAGGCCAATATCCCTCTTATGGAGGAGACTCGACCCCAGCAGTAGGGCGTATATGAGCCGATATTAAAATAATGGTGATAATTACTATTAACGGACAAAAAGTACATTAAGACTCGTCATAAAGAAATAAAAATTGTCAACCCATACAAATGGTACTGTAAATTACTAAATAAGCACGCCGTAGCCCCCCGCTTTATACCTATTATAACAAGTTAAGTATAAACTACTATTTAATACGCACAAAACTTGAAAAGGATAGAAGTGTGTATCATTTATTCAAGAGCGTGCTACTGTATTGAACTCCTCACTACTTTTGCAAGTTATTATTGCTATAAAAAATATAAATAAATATATTCTTACCGCAATACAGTGCTAGAAAATTACCCTAATCTGATGTGATCCATTAAAAATACCTGGTTTGAAGGAAGTGGAAGCAACTAACGTGGTTTATATGGGATAAAAAAAGAGTTAACAGAAATTCTATTTGCTTACAGCCTTTATTTTACATATAACCATCGCTTTTAGATAGCAAGTTGGATGTCTTATAAGTTTTGACGTAATCAAATAACGGTTCTACTTATATTTTATGTAAAAACATGGAAATGGTAACACTACTAAGATAAATTTTTAATAACCGATAGATAAAACTCGCACAATGTGTATGCAACATATTTATTACTCTCCTTGTTTACAGGCGACGCCGATATGTCGCTGAAACAGGGCAGCGGCACCGGCAAAGTCCACTTCGGTGGTTTGGACGATGTGTCCCTGTACGGTACACCAGTGGAGCCAGCACCACCAGCGCCGGATGCCAAACAAGGCTTCCTGCGGAACCAACTCCAGGCACTCTTCCAACCCACCGACAACAAACTAGCCATGAAACTCTTCGGTTCTAAAAAAGCACTGATGAAGGAGCGCATTCGGCAGAAAGCGGCAGGCCATTGGGTTATACATCCTTGCAGTAGTTTCAGGTAAGTTATTCTGTTCCTTTCACTTTTTTATTACTTTAAGCACTACTTACGATATATGAAATGATAAATAAACTAAATATTCAGTAGAACTCATATAAAAGTTGGTACTAATGTGCAATATACTGCAGTTATAAACGATTTTTAAATATGAAATTGCAATCAAATTTATGCACATTTATAAAAAAAAACTCTTCAGTGTATTTTTGTTCTTCCGTAGCTTTATCTTAGATCATTATGAGAACAATGCGTGTGATTTTAAGAATTTGGGAGGATTACTACCATTCATTAAAAAGGTTCATTGTCTATAAAAAATACCATGTCTTAGCTAAATGTTGAAAGATAGCTCTCAGTGTAAATACCCTTTCAAACAAAAGAAAATCACTAAAATCGGTTCACAATCTTTCTTTCTTTTCATTATTTAAAAGACAACATTTTGCATTAAGGGAATAATCCTTGTATTGTAGGTGAATTTAGAAATATATAATTAACGGACAAAAATAACATACCTCTGTATGTTATTTTTGTCCGTTAATTATACAGAACAACAATTTGTGGATCACACAAAGTGTTATACTGCATGGAATTCGAACCTGCGAAACTCGCGCGGTAGGTATCTTAACCACTATGCCATCTACATAGTCAATCGGCAATAATCTTACTGATTATTCTTAAAAGATTAAAATGTGCTCAATTTCTAGTCATGTATATTTTATATTAAGAATATAGACAAGGGCCACCTATGCGACCTAGACAGTAGATTCATCAACTAGAGGAAACACTCATTATATGAGATATTATTGATAATGACGAAGCACCAAAATCTTTTTTGTGTATTTTTTATTTTAACGTGACGGAGGGCGATTGCCTATACCGGATACAATGCCAGATTTCATGTTATTACGAAAATTTTTAAGAAAATGTTACTTGTTTTCTGTAAGTTGTCGTTTTCAAAGTATACGTACGTAAACCCAAAACGCAGAACTTTGTATCAAAACAAAATTTCCCAAAAAGTACTTATTAAAATCTATATATATGTTTATAAGAATTACCCGATTAAAGTTCTTAGATTTATTTTTAGTTGGGCAACTTTGACGACCGCTTGTATTTTTGACGTAAACTGAGGCATATGCGTTTTGTCTGTATAGTTCAATGTCATTTTTTACCGGCGCGCTTTTTGTTGATATGTAATTTCAGGAATAATATTAGCGATGCATTTTAGTATTACGTTTGCCTTTGTGATTTCGTCCGTAGGTAATTCGCGTGGTAATTTTCCTCAATTTTTAAATAAACATTAGAAGTGTACCTATATATATTTCATTTCATTCTATATAAAAATTACGTAATATATCAGTTTTAGTGTCTTTTTATGTCTTTCGCGAGATAACCACATGTAAGATTTAAAAATGCTTTCATTTTAAAAGTAACACGGCCTTCGTTTATTATAATTACACAGACAAATAACACGCCCACGTTACAATTCCTGCGTTGAGTCAATGTGAAATTATATTCGCTATGAAAACATTTTTGACGAATTTCTTTTGATGATTTTTTAGTTACAAATGTAGTTATTGACGTGGAATCGCCGATGGTAACTAATATTAGCTACCTACGTAATAGCTGTTATAACCAACTTACTTCAGCTCATATAAATCCCACTACTGGGCTTGAACCCCCTCCACAATAGAGGGGAAATTCACCTATTATACCAAGCTGGTCAGACGTGTGCAGAAAACTCGAAATAAAACCCTATAGCAAAAGAGGTTGATTTCGAGTTTTCTTTCTCTTTTAATAACCTACGCATGACTATTATAGGTGTATATTCTTATAATTTGAGCTTACAAGGAGACCCTCAGACGTGTGGGTCGGGGATTTGCATGATTTTTGGTGGGGTGGTAGAGGGGGCCCGAGAGTATCACAAAGACCAGATATTAGGGTCAACTGGGCCCTCGTTAAAAAGATTTTAAACGTCAAAGTTGGATGGGTAATGCACTTGTATGTACTAGAGAAATTCGCATTTGACTCGCAAGCTAATGGTAGCCTCGTGATAACATCGTTCGCCTGCACAATCTATGGTCTCGGGTTCGAGACCCGACAGTTTGTTTTTTTTTAATTATCACAATATTGTGTATAATTAGTTTTTATTTTTCATAATTTTACGCAGAACGATACGCGTATACGATAAATGTAAATATTGATTTTTTCACAACTTTATAATTATTTATTTTCGTTCCGTAATAACTCAATTTTCATATTGAAGAGTTGATACATGGGAGAGAGCGAGAAAAGGAGAAGATTGTGAAAAAAAGCAAAATAATTTATAATTCTGCGTAAAATTAGGAAAAAAAACAAATTTTACACAATATTGTGATAATTTAAAAAACATAAGTTGCCGGGTCTCGAACCCGAGACTATAGATCTCGCAGTCGAGCGCGTTACCACGAGGCTACCATTAGCTTACGAAACGAGTGCGAATTTCTCTAGTACATAAATTACCCATCCAACTTTGACCCTTAATATCTTTTTAATGAGGGCCCAGTTGACCCTAATATCTGGTAGTTGCGATACCCTCAGGAAAAACTACCACCCCACCCAAAAATCGTGGCAATCCCCGACACACACGTCTGAGGGTCTCCTTGTTAGTGCTCGTGTTCGTGAGAAAATCCTGGGTCGAAAACATTTGCGGGAAATCCCAACAACACACTTTTTTAACTGCTCAGTAACTCACAGACGGCAGTTTTGTATTTGCGGCACTGGACCAACGTGATTAACTAACGAACTTTATGAATCTTAAAATAATCATTGTAATTAAATTTATGATATCCCAATTAATAAAACTAGTAAGTTAGCCCTTTTCTTATGTCAATGATGATCTAGACCTATTTTACATATAAAAAGCTTATCAATATATAATAAGCACAGCTATAGGGTCCTTGAAGATATATCTCACTAGCTTCTTACGAGATTGCCACGCCTAGAACTTGAATTCACATTTAATGAATTTTCCAAGAGAATATTAATAATACATAATTGTGTCTGTGCCATAATAAAGTTTTATGAAAAAATCCAGCATATCAAATGATAAATAAACTTTGAACTTTCCTTGTGATGATGGCGTAAAAATACAATTCAGCCCCAGTCTAACCCGTAGGCATCGTTAAAGACGACTAAGGAATGAAAAAAATATATATATTTAATTCTGGTAGGACCATACTGTTGACAGTTGTCTGTCTACAGTCGCGGGCTGTCCATCTGGTTGTACCACACTCTCACAGAAGATCTACATCCGAGTAGTAGCAATTTGTTACTACGTTTCGTTTGGTAAGCGAGAGAGCAGGAAGCCTAATTTTCTGAGAGTGTTTGTGTGTGGTGGGTTAGCAAACCCTCACCATCAGGTGTACTGTTTGCTCGTTTGCCACCGTTTGCAATAAAAAATATGTATATATAAAACCTCATCTGCAAGAGAAGAAGAACTTGGCATAAACTCCTATGCCAACACGTCTAACCAGATCAATTTCTCTGAGATAGAGCTAAGATAATGATAATAAATTTGACTTGCTTTTCATTTAGATTTAAACAGTGGATTAAGCATGGTAACATATAAAGACTTGCGTCGTTAAAAGGCATGACCCTAATACACTCTAGGTAGTATGTTTATAAGCAAGATAATACAAATTTGATCAAGATTGACGAAAGAATATTAATCTTTAAAAAAACCCTAATCTATTTATCATTAGAGGCTACAAAATGTAAGCGAAATTAAACATTCGCGATTGTATTTTTTGTAACTTTAAATAAACTCAACTAAGGGATGAGATTGAATTAATTATATAAATATTAAATTATAAAATGTTTTTGCTAAAGCCGGTTGAATATTCATCTAAAGATTTGTGTCCTTGAAGTAAATAGCGAAATTATAATATTTCGTAAATTAATTTACATTAAAAGGTATTCAATTAAGTACTTTACTTACGTAGTAAAGATGGTCGTAAATATTTAGTAAGCCGCAATTATGGACATAATACCAACCGTATAGTATTACAAGTACATATATACAAAATCAAATGACTGCTAAACTAAATATCTACTAGTGATATTTATTTATACTTAAATATTCTCACATAGATACATAAACACTACTTAAATATGTATTTGAACAATGAATATATTTTTTTTTATTAACATCGCTCCGTATAAAGAAATAAAATCTTCGTGTCCCAGGGTACTTCATAAAGACACAATGTATAAAACAGGGAGATGTCGTCTCTCCGAAATTATTCACCACTGTACTGAAAGAAGTCTTCGAACTCTTAGACTGAACCGGTCTTAGCATCAACATTAACGGCGAATACATCACTCACCTTCGCTTTGCTGATTATTTTGTAATTATGGCAGAATCCCTGGAGGAGCTTGGCTCCAAGTCGCTTAGCGTGGGCTATGCTCGGTTTTCTCTACGTAATAAAGTCCAGAATACAAAAATCCGTAGAAGTACTCGTGTAACCGACATAGACCTAAAAATTGTGAACATGTTAAAGCGACAATGGGCAAGCCATATCGCTCGGTGAACCCACAACCATTGACGAAGAAATGCCACCACGAATCAAACAACGCAGTATAGGACATACCCCCACTAGCTGGACGGACAGCATTTTTAAAAGTCACAGGGAACTATTGAAAGCAGGTTGCCCAGGATCATTCTATGTAGCATTCTAGTGAAGAGGCCAATGTCCAGCGGTAGAAGTCGACGGGCTGATGGATAACCTTCTCTTGCTGTCAAGTTATTAGATCTTTATTTCATATAACACATTAAAACACATATTTAATATAATACAAGCACACAACATGATGCATTTTGGCATTCCCACCCAAACTTACCCATAGTCATGTTTATGTGATTTAACGGTTGTGGGAAAAGAATGAATGATTCGACATTGCATTCTTACACTAAAAGGACACAAAAATAAGTTTAATTATAATAATTCCCCATATGGTAACGGTTTAATAATACAATATATATATAGTCATCCCTTAACTGCTCTTGTTATATATTTGAAAACAAGCGAAGCGATCTCCAAGAAATGAAATAACATTACACCTAAGAAAGTCATAATATCAACTAAAACATTATCCCCTATTTAGGAAACCTATATCCAACAGTTAAAGTCGTGGACGAATGGGTGGCTATTAAAACATTGTATAATATCACATAAAAGACTAATATATTCAGATATATTTTACAGTTATCAAGCGTTAGGCCAGCAAATGCTGCATGCAATTAGTCATTTGGCGATCATTTTGTTCAACGGAGCGTGCGTTACAAGTGTTGAATCAGTAATTACAGCTTGACTATCTCATTGTCAATTGTCAGCGATTTGCACACACCGCCTACAAAGGTAATTTGCATCCACGCGACATACACAAAATATTTTCCACTCGTTGTCGTTTAATTTTCAATATCAGGTTGACCGAGCTTCGCTCGGAATATTTTTCTAGAATTTATTTAGGGATATATTAATAAAAAATAAATAATGAAAAATATATAAAAAAATACAAAAAGAGAATAATAATAACACCGAGATTCGATCCGACACTGTTTGACACACAAAAACTAAAATTAAAACCGGTCAATGTCTCATCTGAGCTACCGTAACTCTTGACGTTGAGAACGAAATTTGAATTCATATTCTTTTAAAATCTAATGTCATTGTAACGTTTTGCTAAAAACACCAACAAAAGAACATTTTCTATACATAAAACCTAGCTAGATCGATTTTTTGGACCCGAATCCTCTATTATGCCAAGTTTCATCAAAATCGTTGGTGCCGTTTCCGAGATCCTGAAAATATATATATTTACAAGAATTGCTCGTTTAAAGATATAAGATATGTTTTTAATCGAACAAAATCTTCTAACTTAAATAATCATAATGATTTCTGATGTTTACGCGAGTATGACACATTGTAAATAAAACTATTTTACGGATTTTATCGCGATTTTGGATTGCCCGACGTTTCGAACACGCGTTCATAATCAGTTCAGTGTATTTTTAGGACGAATAAATAAAAAATAAATTTATCTCTACCTCCTATTTGCTCCAAAATTGGTCTCGAGCCTGAAAAGGAAATTAACGTGCTATATAACGCTGCTTAGACAAGTTGGGTTAGGCAAGTATATGATTTTATTTAAATTTTCCTTCTCTTCCATAAGTGCTATATGAACATTATGTCCGGGAAAAAAAAACAGAATAGTGAATTATATTCATACTACGTCACCACGCGTAAATAAATAAATATAAAATAGTTATTAAATTGAAAATAAAACTACTTTACGGATTTGATCGCGTTTGTATTTGGTTTTTGATTGCCCTTTGCTCGTGCACACTTTTCGAAACGTAGTGCAATCAAAAATCAAATACAAACGCGATCAAATCCGTAAAGTAGTTTTATTTACAATGTGTAATACTCGCGTATAGATCATAAATCATTAGTTAATAAATTTTTAAGCACAGACGCACAGCTGACTTAATGTTTAAGATGACCTACCACACCAAATGGCGGAATTTAGTGCCGGGACAATACTTATTGCTATCCACAAAATTTCTCAAATTGATCCACTCTGAATATGTCTAATTTATGTGCTTTATTAGTGTTTTCGTAAATTCTTCCGCAATACAAGTTTTAATTTCTTAACGCAAGATGTTATCTTTTAAAGAAGAAAGAAAAAGAAACGCGAAGGCCGCCAGTGTATGTGAACCATACACTTCCGTACTTCGCGTTATTTTTCAAATTGTTTAAATAGCAGTCAATTTCCACAGAAATCTCGTATTTGAACGAATAATGTGTACTGATTTTGTAAATATCGGACCGTAAATCTTTTTATTGCTTATTTTAACAGTGAAAGAAAACAACAGAAGGCAAACTGTATTACATAAAGTTCTGTTATAAGATGTGTGAAAATTACTTCGGAAAGTACCGAAGAGAACCGTCAATATATAGAATCCGACTGGGCATTACGAGTTAACAATCTATTCTCTTCATGGTTACGGGTTAAAAATACAATTATCACCACCGCCACTTTCTTAAACTTGGCTACTCGTCTGAGGGATTACCAGGAGAATGTATAACAACATAGATTGTATGAAGCATGGTGATTATGACAATAATCTCAACAAAGAATGACCGCACTATGGATATTGACTGCATAGATAGCGTAGTGATAAGATACTAACCGACCGTGCCAGTGTCGTGGGTTCGAATCCCATGCAGGATAATTCTTTGTATGATCCACGAATTGTTGTTCCGAGTTTATATGTAATTTGTGTCCGTTAAATATATATGTACTTGAAATGCTGAATCCAATTCCTCCCATATCATAGAAGTTCGTAACCAATAGTATAGTACAACGTGATTTAAGAAATATAAATATGGAATGATTTTGATTAAATTATCATACTAGAAAACTCAATGCATTTCAATTCAATTTATGTATATGATACGGTGGAATTTAAATTTAACTCTAGTATGACGCAGAGCTTATAGACTCACAAAAGCAAACATTGTAAACGTAATTCGGTTCAGGGATAGTAATTAGGCCGGCGGCATCGAAAATTCATATAGATACTAAAAGTTTTGTTAGCTATCCAACGGGAACTTTTCAATTTAATCCGTTAACAAGCTTTCGTTAAATAAAGTTTAAATGCCTCTATTTAAACAAGTTTACAAGAATTAACAATTGAATATATAATTTTGAAAGAATTAAAACGATAACAGGGTAGCATCATTAATATTATTGTGAAGTACCGCATTTCTTTAATAAATGAACTGATACGCTCAAACTGTAAAAATACAGTTTGGATAGATATGGCTGCGTATGGTGACGGGTTAAAAATATAGAGTATTCCACGCCTAAATTTCTCGTAGAGGTCTTAAAAACCAATTGAAGGATAAATAGAAGAATGAAAAGCACCATTAGCTCTGATCAGCAACTAGTTTTCCAAGCATGATGCTTACTTAAGACATTATCTTCTACATCCAGTGGTAAACTTTTATAAGTTGATATAAGCATATAGATGGTATAATAACTTAAATAATTAATATAACTTAGTACAATTGACTAATTAGGCTTGATTTGCGGGCAAAACATATATTTATACGAACCATAAATGTTTCTTAACTGTATTACGTACTTTACTTTTAGTAATTGTCTTTATAACATACGAAATAAAAGTTTATTCCTTATAAAATAAATACTGCTTTACCCGATACATTTGCTTGAAATAAAAAAGCTATTTCAAACAGAATTCAATCAATCCATTAATAATTTTAAGGATTAACCAAATATAAAAAATATATATAGTATACGCTTCATGAGCGATAGTGATATAACTAGCGCCACTTTTTATTCTTAACTCGTCAAGTCTTCAACCCCTGTTGTAACAGGGACGTGGTAGTATTATTTAATCATCATCATCATCCTGCTAATTCCAAGTACTTGGGGTCGACACTATATATACTCTTTTTCCCTCATACTTAATGCAAAAAGTTTTGCAGTAGTTTTATGACCAACCACCTGCCTAACGTCAACTCTCCGGCATCAGCTGGAAATTGCCCAGGTCTAGGTTAGAGAGTTTCTAAGTAGTTTTTAGTCTTCTTTCCGTGTGGTGACGGAGTAAGAATACAATTCACCACCCGCTCTCTTACACGTAGATATTGTATAAGACGACATCTATACCAATAAATAAAATTGGAGTGTCTGTTTGTAATGTCAAAATAATAGGTTTTTTTCATGCTCACACGGTTATTTGCACGACACCTATGCCTAAAATAGCAGTTAAAAAATTTTTGTCTGTCCGTCTGTTTGTTCCGGGTAATCTTCAAAACGGCTGGACCGATTTCAAAAATTCTTTCACCAATGGAAAGCTATAATATCAGGGCGTAAGCTAGGCTATATTTTATCCCGGTATTCCCACGAGAACGGGAACTACGCGGGTAAAACGACTATAACCTATAACCGAAGGGCAGCGAGGGCGGATTGCTAGTTTTATATAAATTAAGAATACAGCATTGCAAGAGAAGTAAAACTCGACATAAAATCCTATACTAACCCGTTTGATCAGCGTATTATATTAGGTCAATGTCGTTTCTTTTGCAAAGGAGGCTCGAATCCTGTAGTGGGACGTGTATGAGCTGTGATGATGATATGATGAAGTTGTTTTTTATGACAACCCACGAATAATGTAAGGATTGGTAGTAGTCATTGCTGCCAACCACACAACATCTATACCAATAAATAAAATTGGAGTGTCTGTTTGTAATGTTAAAATAATAGGCTTTTTTCATGCTCACACGGTTATTTGCACGACACCTATGCCTAAAATAGCAATTAAAAAATTTTTGTCAGTCCGTCTGTTTGTTCCGGGTAATCTTCAAAACGGCTGGACCGATTTCAAAAATTCTTTCACCAATGGAAAGCTATAATATCAGGGCGTAAACTAGGCTATATTTTATTTCGGTATTCCCACGGGAACGGGAACTACGCGGGTAAAACGACTATAACCTATAACCGAAGCGAAGCGAGGGCGGGTTGCTAGTTTAATATAAATTTAAAATAATTTCTTTGATAAGACTGTGCAATACAATGTATCAAAGCAAAAAAAATATTATGACGTCACTTTAAGCAGACATCCGGCGGGACTGATCGTTATAAGTGAAAGTGACGCATACAGCAAACATGAGAAAGTTCTCGATTAAATTAGATAATGTCATGATTTCATTGAACGAAAAGATGTGAACGATATCTGCTGTCGAACAAATCAGCTCGTGTTATAAGCATTACAATTACACACAGCTCATATTAAACCCATCCATCTACTTATCAACGTTCATTGTTGGCCATACGCCTCTCTACTTTGGTGATAAACGCTTGGCAGGCAAAAGTCGCTAACGGCTTGCGTTACTAATTCAATTCACAGACAACAGTTAAAATTACTAGTGACTGTCGCGTTGTAAAAGATGACCAAAAGCTTTTTATACAACGCTTCGCTTAGTGCCTAGAGGACTTCACAAATATATAATTAACGGACACAAATTACATCCAGACTCATAACAACATTTTGCGGATCGGACAAAGTGTTGTTCTGCGTAGTATTCGAACCCCTGACACTGGCACTGTAGGTCGGTATCTTAACACTTTTTTTTGTGTGTGACTTAGTTGTTAACCTCAGATGGCTGTGACAACTTTACCCGGATTGGTGGGTGAGCGCTGAGGGCTCTCAACCCGTTATCTTAACGCCATTTGTGCAGCTTTAAATAGACCTGGGTCAATTTCATCTGATGCCGTCTGGTCAATAATTGCATTAATAAGAAATCTTTTGCAATAAGATGAAATTAAATACAAAATTTCACCATTGGGAATAAGCCTCTTCCATAATAAGAGAGAAATTACTGATGTTTACACGAATATTACACATTGTAAATATAACCATTTTTATGGATTGTGTCGCGTTTGTAGTAAATTTTTGATCGCCCAACGTTTCGAACACTTTACAACGTTCATGGTCACGAGCGGACTGTCCGCCCATGACCACGAACGCGATAATATCCGTAAAAAAAGTGTTATTTACAAAGAGAAATTATACACTGGTCAAATGGGTTATTGTATATTTTTCCTCGAATTTACTCCTCAGTATGTCTTGTGTTTTTTTACTATATAACTGTTATCTACCATCGCGGAAATCCGAATTTTGTATAATTTTGAAAAAATAACACGTATTTTATTTTAAATAAAAGAGAAAGATTTTTCCTGTAATAACGATGTCTTGTTGGACGTGAGACATCTTAGTCCGACCGTGAACGTTGGAAAGTGTTCTAAAGGTCGGGCAATCAAAAATCAGATACAAACGCGATAAAATCCGTAAAGTAGTTTTATATAAAATATGTAATAATCGCGTAAACATCAGAAATCATTACGTATTTCATTCCAGAAATGTAGTAAGTAAAAATATTTATTTTGATAAGAATTCATTTAATTCCATAAAATATGGTTTGTAATTGTAGTGTTGAATTTAACTGTATTTTTAACACGCTTTTATTAGTGTCACCTATATGTAATACTTTTTTGTGATGGGCTATGGTCCCACTCGCCGCCCGGCTCCGTCCGGGGCGACAGAGGGACGGCGTGCGGCTCCATAACCCACCGTAGCACGTCGATTTCGTCGTTGAGCCGACCACCGGTACCGAGTTCTTTGTCCTCCGTAGTCGGCCCGAACTTACATATTACATATATGTAGGTTCGCGCCTACAAACACTATATTTTTTTCTACGTTAATCGGTTTACTCCTCCTTGATTCGTTTTCCCCATTACTGGGGGTCGTGACCCTTGTCCTTTAGGATGCGATCTTGTACGATGGAGCGCCATTTGGACCTGTTGGTAGCTATCCGTAAAGCCTCATGCATTGGAGTCTTAAGAGCGGTGCGGATCTGGTCTAACCAACGCATCGGGCTACGACCACGGGGCCTCTTTCCTTCTATCTTTCCTGTGACCATTAGCTTTTCCAGATTTGCATATTCTTTTCTTGCTATATGGCCAAAGTACTCGAGTATCCTCTTAAGGCAAGTTGTTGATAGCCTGAACTTGATTTTAATCTGTTCAAGAATTGATGCGTTGGTCCTATGTGCAGTCCAAGGTATACGCAACATTTTCCTCCAGCACCACATCTCAAAGGCGTCAATGCGGTTTCGGTCAGCTGCTCTCAGTGTCCATGTCTCAACGCCGTAGAGGAAAATCGAGAACACCAAGGAGCGGACAAGTTTCATTTTCGTCTTCAGTGTGATTTTCCGATTCCTCCAGATCTTATCGAGTTGAGACATAGCACTCTTAGCCATACCTATTCGCCTACGCACGTCCATTTCACATGAACCGTTGTTGCTGATGTTGGAACCCAGGTATATGAAGTTGTCAACTATATCCACGTCTAAAGTCCCGATGGGCTCCAACTTTTTCGCACGGTCCACAACCATGAGCTTTGTCTTGGATCTATTTATAGAGAGACCTAGTTCTTCGCTTATGGTCTCCATTCTCCTCAAGAAGGCGATCATCTCCTGTTCGTTTGCGGCTAAGAGAGTCGTGTCATCAGCGTATCGGAGATTAGTGACTTTCATCCCGCCGATGCTCACTCCTCCTTCCCATTCGTCGCACGTGCGCCTCATGATATATTCTCCTTAAGCGTTGAAGAGAATGGGCGACAAAATACACCCCTGACGAACCCCTTTCCCGAAATTGAAGGGATTCAAAAGTGTCTGGTCCACTCTAATCACACCTTTGCTGTTGCAATAAAGGTTTTCAATAAGCCCAACAAGATATTTGGGGACTCCCAATTCTTGCAGTACTTTCCAGAGGCATTTCCAATTGACACAGTCGAAAGCTTTGCTGTAGTCAATAAAACACATGATGATTGGAGTGTTGAATTCGTAGGCCTTCTCTACTAGCTGCCTTAGATTTAGGTTTTGTTCTCTCGTACCTTTACCCTTCACGAACTCAGCTTGTTCTTGCGGAATCTGCCAGTCCACATAGTATCGAATCCTACTGTTGAGGACTTGGAGCAGAATTTTGCTGGCGTGAGAGACAAGGGCTAGGGTACGGTAATTTCCACATACCTTCGTCGAACCTTTCTTGTGAAGAGGGACAATTATGGATTCCGTCCAATCTCTTGGCCATACGCCAGTAAACCAAACCAAATCGGTTTACTATGAAGATTTAAATAATAATTAAACCTTCATTCGGATAGATTTAGCAGATACATATATGGTGTCGCTGTTTCTTTTTGTAATTATTGTACAAACTAATCAAGAATCTATTATATAAATATGATGCCAATGATTTATGAAAGTAGCTCCTCGATAATAGGAATTATCATTCTAAAAATTACTTTCATGTCTAATACTCACGTAAACATCAGAAATATATATATTCCATACCTTTTTTAATTTAAAAATCATTATTAGGAAATAATCATAAAAATATTAAACTATGTTATCATCACCCGGTTCTTATCCCATTTACTTAATAGGGTAGACTCAATAAGTACTTACTCTTGTCTCATAGTAAATAATGATGTCAACCCGAATTCGTCAAAATAATAAACTACGTGTTATTTCTATTTACTTCTTTTTGGCGCAGAAAAAGAAATTACGTGTCAAACAAATAGCTAATTAGTTTACTGTATCAATTTTAGGTGATTCTATTACTCGGTTAAATATAAGTTGGTATTTTATATCTCAACAGGTAAATTAAATTCATAATACTACACATAGTAGTCATGCTCTACAATTTATCAACCACTGTGTCCTTCATTGCGCAATTAACGTTAAAAGTTATATCGGTCATTACGTTTACTAATAAATACTTATTGGCGTGGCACACCGACATTCTCGTCCACTGATTTCATCTTTTAAGAAGTACTGAGTAGTTTATTTTTTTTCTATAAGTACAAGCAAATTTAAATAGAGGCATACGTTTCTGTAAATTTGAGTATCGAGTATTCACGAAGAAAGCAAAACTATCACTACATTATTATGGGTAAAAGAAAGTTACTCACTTTTAATTAACATTTGTAGGTTAAGTCTGTGTGGTGATAGATTAAGAATTGACTTACCCCTTTCTTGCCCATAAGTATCGTAAAAGAGAAAGAAGGGTATATAGTATATAAATAACATCTATGCAAGAGAGGGAAAACTCGAAATAGAACCCCATACTAACCCACCTGAACAGTGTTCTCTAGTAGGCTAATTTCGCTCCAATTGTGAAAAAAGTTCGAGTTCAACCATACGATATATATATCAGATGTAACGATAATGATGAAATTGAATTATTTACGCGTAGTCTAAGAGAAGGAACACATGACATAAAACTATAGGATTTTATGTCTTGTTGCCAACACGTCTGACCAGCGCGCTATAGTCGGTCTATTGCCCTCCCATTGCGGAGGAGGCACGAGCCCAATAGTAGGACTTATGTGGGTTGAAATGACGAAACGTGCTAACTTTATAACGTAATCTGAAGTTACTCGTATTGCTATTAAATATATTCGCAATCTAAGTACATACCTCGAAATAACGTTATAAAATATATGTAGATACATAAGAATGGTATCCGTGTAGAGACGAATTAAGAATACAATGTAGTAAGAGGCGGTTGCTTATTCTTTGTGGAAGTGGAGAAGCAGGAGAATGGATTGCAGTACTTTTCTGGAAAAACATGAACCATGTGTGACTTACAACTAGGCTGCACAGCGTGACAGTTATGGCATTAAACTTCTTTTTCTTGTGACTTAACACTAGAAAGACCGGGTTTCATATTATACCTTCAAAGGCCGCAACGGTCAATTTGACGGTACTAGAGATTCAGTCAGAATACATATGAAATTACTAGCAACCCGCCCTCGCTTCGCTTCGGTTATAGGTTATAGTAGTTTTACCCGCGTAGTTCCCGTTTCCGTGGGAATACCGGTATAAAATATAGCCTAGTTTACGCCCTGATATTATAGCTTCCCATTGGTGAAAGAATTTTTGAAATCGGTCCAGCCGTTTTGAAGATTACCCGGAACAAACAGACAGACAAAAATTTTTTAATTGCTATTTTAGGCATAGGTGTCGTGCAAATAACCGTGTGAGCATGAAAAAAGCTTATTATTTTGACATTACAAACACACACTCCAATTTTATTTATTGGTATAGATTGCAAATATTGCATTAAAATAAAATAAAAATATTATCGATTTATTTTGTTATTAATAATAAACAATTATAAACTGAGTAACATTTGAAACTGAGTAATAGTTTTTTTTTTTAATCTTTTATACATTTACCACAAACAGTTTTTTTACAAATTGTGCAGTTTTCACACGTTTTTTTACATTTACGATTGACTTAACATTGCCGCCTATTATTATTGATTTTATTTTCACATAATCTGCACGTAGATGCTCACTAGTTGAAGGATAAAATTATGGCGAGAATTTTTTATTGTTGTGATTTTTCTGTATAGAATCCACAAGTTTATAGCTGCTAAATGAAGTATATTGTAAAAAAACATGAGCTGGCCATCTCCGACTTCCAACTCTTACGGTGTACTTGCGTGCCATTTGATTGATGATGTCTACCAAATTTTGTTTTATTATAAAATTCAATTGTCTCAGAGGGATTTTTTGATCAGTACCTATGCTCACGTTGGGGTGATAATATTTTTTATTGATTTTCCTGATAGACAGTAAATTACCACTGCTCACTAAACGAAACCAATGTCTACACTAAGTGTAATGTAAACAAGCTAGGCAGTAACAACTTACTCGGTATTCAACATAAATAAAAACAAAAATTCTCCGTGTGGTGAGGGAGCAAACATACAATTCACCACTCCCTATTTTGCCCGTGAATATTGTAAAAGACGACTAAAGGATATAATAAGCAGATAGCATATGTGCAAGAAAAGGAAAACTCGAAACAAAACCCTATTATCCCACCCCTGACCAAAGGCGTATAGTAGGTCAATTCCCTTCCTATTATCTAGGAGACCCGAGCCCAACAGTGGGACACATATGGTCTAAGCTTATAAAAAATAAAAGTATCTTCATTAGTTTGAAGGAATCGTTGTTTACTATATTTTTATAACTGTCTTTGTATGCCGTCACATTGACGGTGTGTGGTCTTAATAGGTATTTGTAAAGGAATCTCATATATAACATATAGTTTAATATTTTTTAATATAAATTTAGCTCAACAATAGGAAATTAGGAAAAGTCATAAAATATAGAAAGAAACAAAAATATAGTTTATAAAATATTTAAGAATGAAATCGCCGTGCGGTCAAATTGACGGCCTTGGTCTTTCTAGTGTTAATAATTTCTGATGCTTACGCGTATATTACACATTGTAAATAAAACTATTTTTACGGATTTTATCGCGTTTGTCTTTGATTTACATGACGCAATCCGCCCGTGACCATAGACGCTGTAAAGTGTTCGAAACGTCGGGCAATCAAAAATAAGAAACAAACACGATATAATCCGTAAAAATAGTTTTATTTTCTCATCATTATCTTAGCTGATATACGTCCCGCCGTGCACGCCTCCTCCACGATAGGAGAGATCCTCGCTATTCAGATGTATTAGGATAGGGTTTTTTTTCGAGTTTGCATTCTCTTGGATAAATATTACAATATCTATAACTAAATACTCACGTACTGAAATCGATTACGATGATCCGGGTTTCGAGAATATCCAATGCTCATCATCAAGGCGAGTGCGCAGCGGCGTCTGCTCTTGCATGAAGGTTATATGCCTATTATATCCCCTACGTGTTTTTTTGCGATACCCAAAAACAAGATAGAGATAATGAATTGTATTCTTTATCCGTCACCGCAAGGAATATCTTCTCAATGATATTCCAAAATGTTAGTATTACAAACGTTCAACATTTCAATTTCTGAACAATACAGTTTAGAAATCAAACAAGAATAGCCAGTACAATCAGTGTACATTGTCATTAATAGAATCAACAAAGTAACAATGTTCATCAAAAGCTATTGCGGCTTATTGGCGGAACAATGGCTGGCGTGCTCGCTTCGTGTACGTAATGACTGCAAGTACGACACAATAAGTACATACAGGATATGTGGACCATGAAAATATGAAGCATGGATGTACTTGCTACAATAATAACGTCCTTATTATGATTCCGGAACGATAAGTTTTAATAAACAGCAGATTTGTTTCTAGAACATATTAAAGTGTACACATTCATCATCATCATTTCAGCATACATCCCACTGTTGGGCTCGAGTCTCCTCCAATTTAGGGGGGAAATTGACGCCAAAAACCACGCTGGTCAGACGTCTTGGTATAGGGTTTCGTTTCGAGTTTTCCTACTCTTGCATAGATGTTGAATGCATATCATATCCCTTAGTCGTTTTTTTAAGACATCCACGGGCAAGATAGGGGGTTGAATTCTTACTCCGTCACCACACGTAAAAGTGCATTCGCTCATTGGAATATATGTTTTTTATATTCTCTAACTCATATGTTCATTATCATCCTGCTCTTATTCTAATTACTTGAAGTCGACTATTGAGTCGACCTTTCTTACTTTTCTTTCATAATACATATTTCTAAGGTCCGTCCATACCGACCGCCTGATATTAATCTTCCTAGAGAATACAATTATTAATCAGACGATATTATATGGAATTGGCTCAGGTCGATATAAAGTTCTTAGTCTTCTTTTAAGACATCCTCGAGCAATGTAAGGGTTGATAGTATTCGTAGTTACCAGCACAGAGCAATAACTCGTATATAAATTCATATCAGGTCAAATTCTATGACAGTAAATCCAGACCCAGCCAATTACTACACACCTTGGGATTCTTAAAACAAAGAGGTAGTTTTATAATTTAACTAGTTCTGTCTACATATTCCATTCCCTACATACTATTTTTGCTTAGTGCTATCCTTGAAGAACACAACAACAAAGTGTATTTTATTACGTCACGCGCACGTGAGGCTTCTATGAATACATCACCTCTATGTTCCTTTTTATTGATGCCTACAGATATATACGAAGTAAGAGGTATTATATTGGGACTCAGAACTCGCAGTGCTTCTGGTTGGGACAGAATTACAACTACAATATTGAAGCAAAACATTAATTCTCTTGTACCACCTATCACACACTTGTGTAATCTGAGTTTGGAAACCGGCAAATTCCCTGATATATTTAAAAGAGCTGTTGTATGTCCTGTCTATAAAACTGGAAATAAAAATGAGCCAACTAACTACCGTCCCATATCACTTCTTTCAAATTTATCTAAAATTTTAGAAAAAATAGTTAATAAGAGAATAGTGAAATATCTGCAAAATAACAATTTACTTAGTGATAGTCAATTCGGCTTTAGAGAAGGAAGGTCAACTGAGGATGCCGTACTGACATTGACAACTAAAATAGCGTCATATGTAGATAGAGGTGATAAATGTTTGGGAGTTTTTTTGGACCTCCAGAAGGCATTTGATACCGTATCTATTCAAATTCTAATAACACGCTTGGAAAGCGTTGGTTTTAGAGGTGTGGCCCTGAACTGGTTCATTGACTATCTGACTAACAGGCACCAACGCGTTAAGATAGATTGTATTGAAAGTTCCGACCTAAAATGTAAATATGGTTTGCCACAGGGCAGTACGCTGGGACCAATGTTATTCCTTATCTATATCAATGACCTTTCTAGGTTGGCAAACTCCACATACCTTGATCTGTATATGTTCGCTGATGATACAGTATTAATTTTTCATGGTCAAACATGGAACATGGTATTTAATTTGGCAGAAACCGGTTTAACTAAAGTGACTGCTTGGCTAGAAAACAGTCTACTATCGATAAACACAGGTAAAACAAAGTATGTTTGCTTCAGTAAATCGGCTGTAGGCAAACCTATTGCAACACATAGTCTTAAAATTCACACGTTTCCGTGTAATAGAATCACAACTCGAGAGAACTGTATATGTGCATCTCTTTGTCGAGTGGACTGTGTCAAGTATTTGGGTGTACTCTTAGATGATACACTTACCTGGGAAATGCACATAACGTCTACAATTGCGAGAGTCCGAAAGCTTGTATACATTTTCAAAAACCTACGTACAGTTGCCAATAGTATACTTCTTCTGCAAACGTATCGAGCACTGTGCGAATGCATAATTAGATACTGCATTTGTGCATGGGGAGGTGCAGCAAAAACATATATGTTGGGAATTGAGCGTGCACAGCGCATGGTGCTCAAGGTACTTTTATATTTACCGTATAGACACCCTACATTTTCTGTGTATAATATGTCAGGCGTTCTATCAGTGAGAAAAATGTTTGTATATGAAATGTTGCGCAGATACCACAAAAAAACTGTTCCTTACATTTGTTCATCACATAAACGTGTGGAACGATGCCTAGTGCCTCGCGTTAAATCAACATTTGCACGAAGGCATTATAATTTTTTAGCTCCCCATATTTACAACAAATGTAACAAAGTACATAAAATACGTAAATTAAGTACCCACAAATTTAAATTGGTTATAACTACTTGGCTAAAATCAATAGACTTTGACGCTGTAGAAAATCTCCTAAAAGTACCGTAGTATCGCAATTACATATGTACACACACACACACACACACATACACGCACACGCTTTTCACACGCGCGCGCGCATGCACGTTCACACACACAGAACCAAATGCACGCGCCCACATCCATGTGCACATACACCTAACACATACATAAACAAACAAACTTACTATTTTTTTTTTTATATTTTTCTATTTTTATATTGTTTGGATTTTGTACTCATTTTTTAAACCGAAATTGATGTTATTAAGGTCATATATATAAAAGGGAAAACACTAACACCTGCAACACAGTCCTTACTAGTGCAGGTGTTAGGGACTCCAATCAATGTAAATGTTCTTTTTACGTCAATAAAGATTTATTTATTATTTATTATTATTAGAGACTATAAGAAAAGGACCAATGGACACGTTCTTTACCTACTCTGTATGGCTTAGCAAATTAAGTTAAATTTAAATTACTTATTAGCCTTATGGCTAGATTGTAATTATTATGAGCTAACTGTTAAGTTATATCATAATCAGAAAAAAAAATCTATTTAAAATTTTACATGAAAGTCATAGCCACTACTAATAGATATATCAAGTTGATTTCTATTCAGAATCAAACCAGTATTTTCATAATTACTGTATTACCTATAGCATTAAATTGCGGTGTAGTTTAATGGAATAATCCATTAAACTCTGTCTGTATAATTATTCCACCATCGTAATATACTTCTGAAGGGAGATTTGTTACAATTGCCTATTAAATGTTTTGAACGAGCTGTAAAAAATATAGAACTCGAAAAATGTCTGCCTGTAGCCTAAATATCTACTTTTGTAAGATAAGAAATCACATATCGTAGGTAAAGCATCTCGTTTAAAGAAATTTTATGTATAAATATAACCATATTTTGTAAACAAATATAAATTGAATAGCTTAAATATATATGGAGTGGTAGGACCACACTGTCGACAGTTATCTGTCTACAGCCGCGGGCCGGTCCATCCGGCGCAGTATCACTCTCGCAGATAATCGACGTCTGAGTAGTAGCGATTTGTTACTGCGCTTCGTTCGGTGAGCGAGAGAGCAGGAAGCCCAATTTTCTGAGGGTGTTTGCGTGTGGAGGGTTTTGGTGGTGCTCTTGGTATCACCGAGCCTCAATGCGCGCATTCACACTCCCTTCAATTTCTTTGCGGTAGGCAGCGGCCTTGTAAAGGTCCATGAGCGGCAGCAACACTTACCATCAGGTGTACTGTTTGCTCGTTTGCCACCGTTTGCAATAAAACATCAAAAATAAATTCATCAAAGGAATTTTGTTAACTTTTAATGTAACATATTTCACTGAGAAATATATTCTTGTGTCGCAAAAGACTTTAAAAGCATAAAATTTACAGACACAGATAAAAAAACAAGCCAGACGTTTGTGAAACAAAAAAATAATACGTGGATGCATCATAAATAACTACTAAAATCATCCCGCTGTCAACAATCAATGTTATATATCAAAGAATTTTAGAAATTAATACCAAATTTGAATAATACATGTAGTATTATTCAAATTTGGTATTAAATTTAAAAAAAAGATGACTACATCACTTACTAAATGCGCAATTTCGTAGTTTGATGGCGAATTTTAACACTCTAATTGATAAAGTCAAAGGTATTTTCAGCCCTCCCGACCATAAATGCTGAAACATGTTAGAAGTGACGGGTAAAATCAGTATAAATACAATAACATACACATTTTTAAGTATAATACATTTTATCTATATCATATATGTATGCAAAATATTCTAAATTAATTACATTCATACACAGATCATAATCTCATCATCATCTCAGCCCATATACGTCCCAACGTTGGGCTCGGGCCTCCTCCACTAAGAGAGTGAAATCGACCTTCTATATCACGCTGGTCAGACGTGTCAGCATAGGGTTTTGTAACGAGTTTTCCTTCTCTTGCATTATATGCATATTTTACTCCTTAGTTGACTTTTACGACACCCACGAGCAAGAAAGGGTGGTGCAGTGTACTCTTACTCCGTCACCACGTAGGGACCTACGCAGATACATACATACAGACACACGCTCATACACATACTAGTTAAGTTTTAATAATTATGTTTAAGATGTTTATACCAGTTGTTGGCAGCAAAGAAATGGCGGTGGTATACCGCCATTTCTTTAAAGAGAAGTAGCATGAGCTGAGCCAATAGCTTTTTGTGTCTCGGTAAAATTAAATTATTTTATGTAAGTTATTTTCCTTAGTTAATTTGTGTTGTATTATAGTCCATTGAAATATTACATATTTGTAGGCAAAGCGATTTGCTACAAATTATGTCTTTATGAATTTTTTGTAGGACGCATAGTTTCCAAGATAGCCCGAAAAAGGTGTTTGCACCCTCTTTTCCAAGATGACGGCCGGGGGACAAGGGCGGCAACCCCACAATCTTGGGGTTAAGCTTCTATTAACCCCCCGCACATGTCCGAAAAATAAAATTGCGTCATCTAAAAATGCAATATTAGATCCTTAAATTGTAACATTTCAATGGACTATTAAGTTTAAAGAGAACAGAATAAATGTTTTTCTTTCTTTGTTTCATACTTTTCATTTTTCTTTCGATATTAAACCAAAAATATACATAACTAGTTTTCTAGCAATAGTTTGCTACTTCAATGTCACAAATCTATGGAACAATTGTCGATAACTTCTAATGAAAGGTCAACAGTGTTTATGATTTTATCTGTCGTATACAACTTTGCAATTGATGTTGTAACCGTCGCATATAGAGGTCATAACTTATTTGATTTATTGAAACATTATTATCTATACCTACTCTATACAAATAAATAAAATTGAAGTGTCTGTTTGTAATGACAAAATACTGACTGGGCTTTTTTCATGCTCACACGGTTATTTGCACGACACCTATGCCTAAAATACAGTTTAAATTTTTTGTCTATCTGTCTGCCTGTTTGTTTGAGGTGATCATCGAAATGGCTGGACCGATTTTGATAATATTTTACTACCAGGTAGCTAGGGAGTAAATTAGGCTATATTTTATCCCAGTATTCCCACGGAAATGAAAAATTCCCAATGAAAAATGTAATGTTAGTTTATCATGATACCTCGGCTCATGGACATCCTACTGCTGGGCTTGAGCCTCCTCCATAATTGAATTTGCCTACTATACTACGCTCGTCAGATAGGTTGGTTTTTTTTTAGAGTTTTCCTCCTCTTGAATAGTTATCTGCGTATTCTAGTACCTTAGTCGTCTTTGACGACCCCTGCCGGTATGAGAAGGGGTGTTGTATTAATAATGTTAGTTATCGTGAAATTGTTAATATCATTAAATTAACAAATAGATTTTTTTTCGGAACACGTAAGACAAAAATCCTTAACAAATAGTAAAATTTCACACAATTATAATATAAATAAAATAATAATAATAGGTATAATATCAATTAAATATACTTTATGTTATTTTATTTCAAAGAACAGGTCTAAGTCACGTATTTTTATGAAATTCTTCCAAGACAATTTAGTCAAAGTAAGTTGCATAACAATTAAAATTTAAAATTAATATTTTAACGACATATAATAAAAAATAATCATGCCTATTACATACCCTTTAAAATATTATAAAAAATATATTTTAAATTTATTAGGTGTTTTAATTTATAAATATTATAAAATTAATAACATAATTTACCTACAAGTTGGTGACCTAATGTGGTTTGAATAGATTTCCATGAAGAATTTATTTTTTTTCATAAAACAGATATATTTCTGTAGCTATTATTTGACTTATTTCTTTATCAGCTATTGTACATGTGCATTTATAGATTTTTTTCTTAATCTTTGAAGCTAGTAAAGAATTATAGAATGAGTAAAGTTAATCATCTCTCGTGCATAAACAGAATGCCGAAATCTAATAATTAATGAACTCATAGAGTCTGTAGCGTAGAAATTACTCCTATACCAACCTGTCTGACCAGCATGGTATAATAAGGTTAATTTCCCTCCTATCGTGGAAGAGGCTCGAGCCCACCAGTGGGACATACATGTGCTGAAATAATAGCGTAGAAATACCCGAATATTGATTTAAAGTTTCACTAGGAATTCTCATCCCAAATAAATTTTATTATAAAATAAATTCAAACTCATTGCATTATTAGAAAACTCATTTTCTTCATTAGAAACTGGTTAAAATAGTGTGAGTATTACTAATAGTAAAGAATTTAATTACCGGCTTATAATTAGAAACTGGTAGATAAAATGAATCTGAACAATGTCATATACCAACATTCCAACCAAATTTTAGAAAATGATACAATTTAATTTTGCTACACCTTTTTTTGTGCCTCGTTGTCCATGGAAGTCGTAAAAGACTATTAAGGGTTATAATATGCATATAACATTTGTGCAAAAGAAGGAACACTCGACATAAAAAAGCTCTATACCAACAGGTCTGACCAGCATGCAAGGAGGCTCGAGCCCAACAGTGGGACATGTATGAACCGAGATATTGATAATGATGAATAATTAATTTGTGGAACAATCATTATCATCGCAGTCCACTTACATCCCACTGTTGCGCTTAGGCCTCCTCCACAATGGGAGAGAATTTGACCTACTATACCATGCTGGTCAGACATGTTGGTATAGGGTTTCATTTCGAGTATTCCTTCTCTTGCACAGATCTTAGTCGTCTTCTACGACATGCACGGGCAAGATAGGGCGTGGTGAATTGTATTCTTACTCTGTCACCATACGGAAAAAATTGTAGCATACTTTAATATATTTTAGAGTAAATACTATAATAAAGTAACATTAAAAGCTCTCGCCTTTCCTTATTATACATTTATAATGTAGGTTATTATTAGTAATGATTTAGTAGTTTGTGCACGTATCCTGTCATAAAACCAGTTCGTAAAATTAATGTATGCATATGTCGCAACTTCAGAGATTAACTGGATTTAATTCAACTTTCCCCCGAGGTTCAGACGTATAGATTTATCTACCTATTAATTTAATAGAAAAAATGAGTGGCAAATATGACTCTGGAAAAAAAACCGCAATATTATAATGATTATATACAATTACGAATAAATGAATAGGAAAATAAGCCAATTTATAAAATTTTTTTCAAAGACAACACTAACGAAATGTTCTTAGTATTGCAACGGATTTTACAAACTTATAATTTAACACACACAAATTAAACCCAAACTTGTAAGAACAACTTGTAGATCGCATAGATTATTGTTCTGCATGGGTATCAAACCATCGAAACTGGTGGTAGAGCGATATCTTAACCACTACGTCATCTGTGCAGGCAAAAGTCAAACATTAGCATCTGTGCGGCTAAACACGTTTGTGCAATTTAGTTATTTTATAACATTTCTAGACAAGGAGCAATACCCCAAACATTGTTTTTTTTTTTAGATGGCGTTGGATTTTTTGTGTAGGTAATATCGCGAAATTTCAGGAAAACATATCTACAGGAAAAATATACATAAACTAAATACCAAAATTGAGATACATCCTACACCCAGTCTAAATGCCAAGGTCGCGGGTGACCGGACCGGGGATTTAGTCCGTCACCCGCGGAGAGGTTGACCGCACGTCGGCGACCGACGTCCCGGGAAAGGGACGTCGACCGGAGAGGGTATCCCCTCAGGGTATTCCATCGGGTCGATCACTGAAGATAAGGAACTCGGCACCCGTGGTCGGCCCAACGACGAAGGTGACGTGCAATGGGTGGGTTACGAGACCACGCGCCGCCCCTCTGTCGCTCCGGACGGAGACGGGCGGCAGGTGCGCTAACTGTAGAAAAAAAAACCAAGTCTATTTACAAAATTAAAGCCGTTTTATACAAAATATCTTTCTTTTTTTTATAATATCAAACAATCACTGATAAAATAAATATGGCAATACAAGTTCAATTCATTATTTTAGTTAAAAAGCAAGCGGCACACGGTAAATATTAAAACGGAAGTCCAATATGATATATTGATTTTTCATATAATTGTTTAACGAGGCAGAAAACACAGGCGATTTGCATAAAAATTGAAACTCATGTCTGTTTCGGATCAAAGTATAGCCCGTGGCGAGAGATCCTCCGTTTGTTATTTTGTTACTGACTGAATAAACTGACTTCGTTCATTAGAACGATAACATGCGAAATTGATGAAACTTTTAAAATGTTTTGAAATTAAAATCTCTAGGGAAATTTGAATGGTTTTGTCTGAACCAAAAAAAAATACAAATATAGACGAAATGAATAAAATATAAAACAAACGTTAGAGATTTTACTGTGTGCTTAGTGTTATTGACAGTTCTAGTTTTTTATTGTCATCATGTTCAAACGTATGGTGACGGAGTAAGAATACAATTCACCATTCCCTATCTTGCTCGTGGATGTCGTAAAAGACGATTATGGGATATATATTATATCCACACATCTGTGCAAGAGAAGGACAACTCGAAATGAAACCCTATAACAACATGTCTGACCATCATGATATAGTAGGTCAAATTCTCTCCTATTGTGGAGGAGGCCCGAGCCCAACAGTGGGACGCATGTTGGCTGCGATGATGATGATGATGTTTAAACGAAGATTAAATCAATTAACATCCATGTGAGATGCTTATTATTATTGAGGTATTGTTAATTTATTAATTTAAGCATTTTAATAACCAATCTTCGATGTGTTGATGGAGTAAGAATAAAATTCATCATCCGTTTCTTGTCCGTGGGTATCGTATAAGACGACTAAGGGATATAATATGCATGTAACGTCAATACAAGGGAAGGAAAACATCAAGTAAGACCCTATACCTGACCAGCGTGGAAGGCCAGTTCCCCACCTATTTTGGAAGAGGCTCAAGCTTAAAAGTGGGACGTATATGAGTTCAGACAAATAACCAATTATCTCAGAAATGTAATCGAACATCGATGTAATACATCTATTTCTTAAAAGTTATAGAAGTCCACTTATTATATTCTTAACGCTATGCTGGGGGTTCGTATAGGGTTCGTTTTCATTTATTTTTATCTGCTTTAACTCCTTAGTCAACCTAAATCTTTAATCTTATTGTTGTACATCTTATGTGTTCACTGGCTTAACAGCCATATAACTATGGCAACTTTACAGATTTGTCATCGC
Organism: Lymantria dispar; assembly: GCA_032191425.1. Lineage (NCBI taxonomy): Eukaryota > Metazoa > Arthropoda > Insecta > Lepidoptera > Erebidae > Lymantria > Lymantria dispar. The sequence goes on from CM063455.1 coordinate 11,942,296, forward strand.
TAATCCTTCTATGAACCTTTAAGAGTGGTCATAGTATCATGTTCCCTCATAGAAAACCTATGTCCAACTGCGGGCATTAAGATGCGAATGGAAGGTTGGCATTAATTAGAAATTATGCAACAAAATACCAAAAGATATATTCCTAATTGAAAAATTCATATTAAGAAGCAAATTAATTATTATTAATAACAAAAGTCACTAATTTTCAAAATAATTGTGGGTCTGATTTATATAATAAACTGCATTTTGAACTATCTCGTGGTTATTTTCTTAGGCACTTACTAATTTTAACTAAGATAAAACAAAATCCCCGTTTAAGCACCTCTAAATGCTTAAAATTAATTTCATTTTATATACATATGTGATTTGATGCTGGCATAAACTTCAAAAATATCATGTAAAGTACGTTAATGTTTGGAGAACAATGCTTTTAATTGCAAAAGTTTGAGTCTTTTATTAAAACTTATAAGGGTTCTCTTTACATGTACAACAAACTATTAAATTTTTATTAACATAAATGCAAAAGAAAATGCAAATGAAGTAGTGACATAAGAAAAACCACATCAAATGTTTTCATATGAATTTGGTAACGTTGTAAATGAGAGTACTTTAAACCGAATAATAAATATAAACCGAACAGTAGATATAATTTCCGTGTGGTGACGGAGCAAGAATACAGTTCTCTCTCTCTCTCTCTCTCGCGATGAGTAGATCTAAAGAAAATACGAGATAATTTCATGATTTCAATGATACTTTATTAAACAAAAACAAATTATTGTAAATAAAACTACTTTACGAACGGTCACGGGCGGATCATGAATGTTGTAGTGTTCGAAACATTGGGCAATCATAAATTAAATACAAACGCGATAAAATCCGTAAAGTAGTATTATTTACAATGGTATAATACTCGCGTAAACATCAGAAATCATTAAACAGTTTATTAGTTTTAACCTGATACCCTGTGCGCGCTCAATCATTATTATATTATATCGTAGGTTATTCTAATAATCTTGTAAATAAATTAAAGCCCAGCCTGTATAAGGTTGCGACAAAGCTTGGATATCAAGGGCAATATGCAATAACAAATGCATGTACTAGGAAACGAAGAAATTGCTTATCGATATTGTTTCCTATATTACTCATATCGGTTATATTTTATAAACATTAGTTGTATGAGAAGTTGGACAATGAACGCAGTAATTGAACAAGGCTTTGTGTATGCCTTGTATTGAGACAATCTCATGATGGTGTTCATTTATATCGTATTTAAAGACTGGCTTCTAAACTAATTCATACTTCATGTCAGCTCATATACGTTCCACTATTGGGCTCAAGACTATTCCATAGTAAGAGGGATATTGTCCTAATATACCACGCTCGCGCTGGTCAGACGTATTGGTATGGGGTTTTATTTCGAGTTTTCTTTGTCTTTTATAGATGTTATATGCATATTTTGGCCCTTTAGTTGTCATTTACGACAACCACAAGCAAGTTAGGTAGTGTTCTGACTTCGTCATCATACGAAATTATCCTTATTCTAAAGGCGCGCTAGAACAACTATTACGTACATGAGTAGAGTTGACGACGGTGACCGCTCATAAAAAAACTCTTGCCCAAATTATACAAATATGCATCATGTAAATAGAGTACATAATACATCGACTCTAAATAATCAGAATAAAAGTAGAATGATGATGAAGATGACGATTCTAAAGCTTGGCCATTTTTTTTTATATATTCTTTAATTGTGATAAATAATGCCATTAAGCCCTTACACAATTGAAAATTTATATTAAATCGAGTTTTTAGTCAAACCAGTTTCGGTAGAGTATCATTTTTTCATTTAACGATCGCCATCTGACCTCTATAACTCTAGAGGATATCGACATGTAATAATACTATTTTAACCAATTTTAATTTTTATGCCTTTTAATTTTGCTTTTACTTTGTCACAAAAAGATATCCTCCGTGAATCTGGTCTTGAATAGTTTTATATAATACTAGCAATCCGCCCTCGCTTCGCTTCGGATTCAGTCGCCTTACGCGCGTAGTTCCCGTTTCCGTGGGAATACCGGGATAAAATATAGCCTATGTTACTCCCTGATATTATAGCTTTCCAATGGTGAAAGAATTTTTAAAATCGGTCCAGTACTTTTTGAGTTTATTCGTTACATACAAAAATACAAATCTTTCCTTTTTATAATATTATAGAACGAAGTACGAAACTACGAACATACAAAACAAACGTACAACGAAATTACGATATTTTCGATTATGAGGTATCTATCAACAACAACAACCATGCGAACGAAACAACCGAAACCAATAACCAACTGACATGTAATTTTTAGAACTCCAACTAACGACAACGTGGGCATAATAATTCGAGAGGGTCATCAATCCACGGAAAGTCTTAACACCGCGATTCAGAAAAATGACGTCATTGCAGAACGCCATCTATGGGCAAATAGGTAAAACGTCTGCACAATGAAAGTTATGCTAGGGTCATTTTGCGTTTTAGTAATTTTATATTATCTCCGAAACTGTATGACCAATTGATATACTGTAAATGGCAAATCTTATCTGTATGATGTTCCTGTGATACTGAAATAATTTATTGTCATAAGAATTAATATTTTGTTGCTCAAATAATCAACCAAACGTAACAATGCCGAAAAAAAAATTTTTTAATGCAATAATAGAAGTATAAAAGATAAAATATAAAAGATAGAGATATGGTATCGCTGACTTTTTTGTAGAAATAATTAAGATGAACCAGGTAGCCATACATTCTTTTTAATTTTAAGCAACTGTTTAGGCAGCGCACGCAAATAATTCTGTTTTACGAGGTATTTTTTTCCGACTTGCCAGACAAAAGTTGTGATAGCTCGGTTAATATACATGTTATAGAAACAATTTATAGCCTATAGCACTCAGGAATAATGTAGCTTTCTGCCAGTTAAAATAAAATTAGAATTAGATTATGAGTTCCAGAGATTACCCCCTGCATACAAACTTACAAATTTTACCTCTTTATAATATTAGTATAGATATATTACACACGATATTTATAATAATAATTAAGCTAATTGAATGAGTTAGGCGGTACATGACGGAAATCAATTATTATTTTAAAGTGGACGGAAGGAAGGTAGACCCATTACTTTATCAATGTTAAACAATATACTGCCCATCACAATGGAATGGAAGGAATACGGAACAGGATAAAGATAGACAGACTGAGGATGGTCCTCAGGATACCTCATTCAGAAGCGAAATACGTGTCGAATGAAAATTCTAAGTTCTGTGAAACATTGCAAGTTGACGATATGGAGGTTACTCATCACGTAAGAGTGAGAAGACTGCCTTATCTCCTATTCCACCTGGATCCTATCCCATATTCCCTCCATTACATTACTTATTTTATTTATACGAACATATAATATACATACATTCAATGAAATAATATGGAAAACATATTAGATATCCGTAACCTGGATCAAACAAAAAATAATATTCGATTTTGCTGCCGAGAAATTCTCAATAAGAAAGCGCAAAATCTGGAACTGAGCTCAGTACACTGTAATACATAGCCTTTATTAAGAGTATAGGTGGCACTAAAAATTGCATTATTAAATTTGGATTCTCCGTATGATGACGGAGTAAGAATAACCCTCTTTCTTGCCCGCGCGTGTCGTAAAAGACAACTAAGGGCCAATATGCATTTAACTTTTATGCAAAAGAAGGAAAACTCGAAATAAAACTCTATACCAACACGTCTGATTAGCGTGGTGTAGTAGGTCCATTTCCCTCTCACTTTGGAGGAGGTTTGAGCTCAACAGTATGACGTATATGAGCTGTGATGATGATGATGATGGTGGTGAAATTTGGATTAATATAATTCTCTATATTTTTTTTAACATAAAGGAGCGTTAAAAGTTAAAAACAATTTAATCGTTTAACGATGTTAGTGCCTAATTAATGAGCACACATCGCCAACATTCTTGCTCACTTTACTCAGTAGTACAGTTCTGCAGACTACTTCAACTTCTCGTAACAGACCTAAAAAGGCCAAAGCACAAAGTTAGCAAGTCTATAAATGAATTATGTCGTGGTATCGCAAACTGTATAAAGTTGCTGTAGAGAACTGTTTAAAGTATTTGAACCTTTCTTTAAGTAACTAGGGTACAGTAAAACCCATCTGAACCGTCTGAGGTGACTACAGGACGCTGCGGGGACCTATAACCTGCGATATTACACCTCTCCTATTGAGAGGGCTATTGGAACCGATTCCTTGACTTCGTTATCTTATAAGCCTCAGAAATTTTCTTGATGGACGTGGTAAAGTCTACCATTGTTGAATAATAATCCAAATCTTAGAGTAATCATTTTAGAACATTACAATCAAAATTACTATATCACACTGTCGTTTTAAAAAAAAAACTATCGTCAAATAAATCAAGTGAATAAAATCTTATCTGATTTGATCCGTAATCAAATATTGGGTGTGCTATTGAAATGTTAATATCCGGTATTCGATTCTACTTCCGATCTCCCCTACGGCTCTAACGAACATGTAAATAACAGAGTAAATACATATTTGAAATCGTGGATGTTCTTGAGACTATTATAATAATGAATTAACACTTACATTAACACTTACATTTTCCGTGTGGTGACGGAGTAAGAATACAATTCACCACCCCCTATCTTATCCGTGGGTGATCGTACGAGACGACTAAGGGATATAAAACGCATATAACATCTATGCGAGAGAAGGAAAACTCGAAATAAAACCCTATACCAACACGTCTGACCAGCGTGGTATAGTAGGTCAATTACCCTTCCATTATAGAGGAGGCCCGAGCCCAGCAGTGGGACGTATGTGGGCGGAGATGATGATGATGATGATGACTTACATTAAAATCGTAATTATATTTAATAATTTAAGAATATTGTTTAAATATATTTATTTTTAAATTAACTAAACCGATTGCTGGCTTTCTTAACACGTGTCTTCTTGGTCGACGAGCTGCTGATCTACCTTCTGCGCATATGGTTTTCCTCAGCAAAGCTTTATGAATTCACTTCAAAAAAGCTGGATCTACCTACATTCACCATAAGCAGTGCCAGATACCACATCAATAAGCCGCAAATAAATACTTCTTGAAATATAAATTTAAAAAGGGCACATTTTAATGATTAGTCAGATGGACGGCTAACACTAGAACTTAAATAAACCTGGACTTAAATTTAAACTGGACTTATACACTTATTTACTCCAAATTATTGGGAAACGAATGTGCTGTGTTGTAGAATATAAAACAGGGCTACCACCGTTCAAGTTCATTCTGATGCTCCAAACCATCTTTATAACGACATAAAATATTCAACATTACGCTTGTAAGGACTTATATATTCGAATAAAATGGAAAATCTTAGATATTTCAAAAAAGATGTAATATTGAATACCATAATACGATACAGTATAAAACGCCTTTTTTCTAGAAGCTTTTCTACTAGTACTAGGTAGACTAACGACGTAGTCAGAGCAACAGAAGTTTGCAATATGTAGACCGCACTATCTGCTATTATCTGAAGCTGATGGATAGATAGATTATTCCTGCGTATGTTCACGGGTAGTTTGCCAAAAGTCTAACAGCATACCCAGGACAATAATGCTGATTTTCTATGCGAAGGCTAGCACGAAGCTATTACACAAAGTATTTATACAGCGTTTAAACATATAGGCTCTAAGACATTTAAGTCTAGGTTCAAAAATATAATAACTAAAACACGTAAACTTTTTACCGTAAAAACGCACGTTTTATAGCTGTATAGAGGCTCATAATACTGTAAAAACTTAAACAGATTTTGTATCTTACTGCCAGAGTTTCATAACAGACTTTTTCATTTACTTAATTAAATTTAAAAAGTAGCCTCTAAAATTCTAGCATTTGAGAACATAAATTTGTGTCTGAAACTTTGATATGAAGCAGTTTTGGCAACTGTCATAGGCAATTAAAATTAGATAATAATAAATTTCCTTCCGTGAGAAAGTATTAATATAATTACTACCATACACCATCCCTTCCATTTCTATAGGTGAATACAGAAAGGTACATTAACATAAGCTAACAGAAAATTGTCAGCATACGCTGCTCTCCCTCTCTTTACTACTGTAAAACTACCGTATAAACACTACTGTACATCTCCACGTCAAACCAGATCAGACGTTCACTCCTTAAATTATCCTGAGGCAACTTTCAAACTTTCTTTTACTACATTTCGTACTAGTACCATTCTTCCATTTATTCGTAAAAGTCACGTGCGTTTAGGAATTGCAATTACGATATAAATCAATTACAAAAGTAAATAGAGATCGACCATTAATAATGCGTCACGTGCCGTTTGCTGATTAAAGAACGGAATTGTGACGCCAGAAATATTGAATTAAAACGCCAGGCGCTTGCGCAACGGTATATTAAAATCTACATAGAAGCATATCTGATTCATTATGTCACTAAAACGTTAATTTTACGTGATAACATTATAAGAAAGCAGTGTTGAAAAATTGCATTCTTTTATAAATTGAATTATTATCACTGAAATATTATAAATTTAAAAAATAAACCGTAGGATTTAATTGAAAATTACAATATTTTCGATAAATGAACATTTATTTGCACTCGTTAATTTTTTTTTTTTAATTTAGAGTTCTATAGAGTTCTATCTCTGTATGACACATCTACATATGTGTCACAAGCCGAATGCTTAGGCTGATCGTGCCTCTCCATCGCTTGTGCTCTCGCTTCTACGCTCGGCTCAGGTGGAACGTGACAGTGAGTCCTGTTTTTCTATGCGTGCAGCCGGCATTCATCGATTTATAAGATGTTATCACGTTAAAAACACATTGTATGTTAAAAGTGTTTATAGTATTAATTGTTTAACAATGTTATTTATTATTCTTATCGCATAATTAGTGACCTGTTGCGAGAGTTCTTGAATTTAATCACAAGTCCAAAAGGTGATAATAATAAAACGGAGACGCCTAATGTTAATTAAAAAAACTATTATATAACTATTAAATATCTTTATTATTCGACTCATTCATTAATTCATACAATGAATCTGTGCTTAATTGATTATTTTGTTTTTGTAAATACATATTAATTTTATTTTATTGCTCAAAAACTTTGCCGTATGATGGCGGAGTGAGATTACAGTTCTGATGAATGAATGAACGGAGTGATCTCCGTTCCTTGCTCGTGGCTATCATAAAAGACGACTAAAGGATTAAATATATTTATAACGCCTATGTATGTGAAAGAAAATTTGAAATAAAACTCTATACCAACGCGTCTGACCAACGTCAATAAATATAAAATAAATAAATAAATCAAGTTCTCTCCTATTGCGGAGGAGGCTCGAGCCCAATAGTGAGACGTGTATGAGCTGAAAAGAACTTGAAAATGGAAAAAAATGGGATCCTACTTCTTTTTATGTTTTCTTATATTCTTTTACGCTTACGCTTGGCAGATATGTACAGAATCAGTCATTGGTGGTATATTATATAAGTGTCGCAGGAGAGCGCTAATACTCGCGCTGTTAGTGTATCGTTTTTTACTACATCCATAGAAAAGCAAGTCATGACGAACCTTGTATTCTGAACCCGTCACTATCTAGAAAGAATATCCAAATATATATCAATACAAATATGTAGATAAAATTTAAGTGGCTGTTTGTAATGTCCTAATAATTTGGTTTTTTCATGCGGTACGGTGTTTACACGATACCTAAAATCAGTTTAATTTTTTTTTGTTTGTCTGTCTTCTGGGTAAAGGTGGCTAGACCGAGTTTGATAAAATATTACTAGTAGATAATCGTCTGTATAAGGAATAACTTGGGCTATATTTTATACCGATATTCTCACGGTAACGGGAACTGCGCAGGTGAAATCGCGTGAATTTTCTAGTATACAAATTATAAAATAAGTAGAAATAAGCATACCAATTCGCCTATAAATCTAAACGTAATATGTTTTGAAACACAATAAACCCATTAGTTTTATGTATTGAACAGCCATTAGTAACATACCTATAAATATTTTATACCTAACTTTTGTGTTTTGTTTGTTATAAATTAACACATCATTATAATTTACACAAAACTTATGTAGACATCTTATTAATAAACATTTATATCTATACCAATAAATAAAATTGGAGTGTCTGTTTGTAATTTCAAAATAATAGGCTTTTCTTTCATGCTCACACGGTTATTTGCACGACACCTATGCCTAAAATAGCAATTTAAAAATTTTTGTCTGTCTGTCTGTCTGTCTGTTCCGGGTAATCTTCAAAAGCGGCTGGACCGATTTCAAAAATTCTTTCACCAATGGAAAGCTATAATATCAGGGCGTAAACTAGGCTATATTTTATCCCGGTATTCCCACGGAAACGGGCACTACGCGGGTAAAACGACTATAACCTATAACCGAAGCGAAGCGAGGGCGGGTTGCTAGTTAGTAAATAAATCACAACTATTATTATTCAATAACATATTTTACCAATAAATAAAATTGGAGTGTCTGTTTGTAATGTCAAAATAATAGACTTTTTTCATGTTCACATGGTTATTTGCACGACACCTATGCCTAAAATACAGTTTAAAAAATTTTTAGCCCGGTATTCCCACGGGAACGGGAACTACGCGGGTAAAACGACTTAAACCGAAGCGAAGCGAGGGCGGGTTGCTAGTTATTAATAAAATAGAAGTAGGCATTTGTGTGACAAGTTCAGAAATATAGTAAAATACTCGTATTTTAAACTATCTATTACGCAAACGAATTCAAAAACATGTTCCAGTTGCTTCCAATGATGACTTCGAAGACGAGGCCTCTACATGTAGGCCTCATAACTAAGCTCATAGTCGCTCAGCGTGCTATAGAGTAGGCTATGCTCGAGATTTCTTTGCAAGATAGAATCCGAAATACGGAAATCCACCGAAGACGGGCGTAACCGACATAGCACAAAGAATTAGCATGCCGAAGTGGCAATGGACAGGCCACTTCGCTCGACGAATCGACAACCGCTGGGGAAGAAATGTTCTCGATTGGCGATCACGTATTGGATGTGGACTTGGTGGACCGACAACCTGGTGAAAGTAGCTGGGCGTTGTTGGATGCAGGCGGCACAGGACCACACTCTGTGGCGTAACATGAAGGAGACCTACGTCCAGCAGTGGACGGCGAGAGGCTGAAATGATGATTGCGCAAATTATGAAGCTATTTATTTATTTAACAATTTAACGCTAAATTAAACTGCATCACGTTTAAATTCCATTCAAAATTCTTATTAGCAATTGAAATTATAGAATAAGAAGTGCATCTGAAAATAGGTCATATGTAGTCCTTACTGCAAGAAAATATATGCAACATTTTCTTTAGCTACAGTAGTGCAACTTTCCCTTGTGAATTCTCTATTTACATTCCTAATATTGAAATAATAAAATAGTCCATTATCCGTGTCCGTCCAGTATCTATTATCCATGTGGTGACGGAGTGAGAATACAATTCAGCACCCCCTCTCTTGCTTTTGAAAGAAAAGTCGAAATAAGACCCTATACCAACACGTCTGACTAGTGTGGTATGGTAGGTCAATTTCCCTCCTATTGTGGAGGCTCGAACCCAATAGTGGGACGAATACAAGCTGTGATGATGATGATATAAAACGCTATACCATCCTTCCTTACTAATATTATAAATGCGAAAGTAAGTTTGTTTGTTTATTTGTTTGTTACGCTATCACGCTTGAACCACCAAACCGATTTCAAAAATTCTTTCACCAATGGAAAGCTATAATATCAGGGAGTAACATAGGCTATATTTTATTCCGGTATTCCCACGGGAAGGGGAGCTATGCGAGTATGGCGACTGGAACCAAAGCAAAGCGAGATCGGGTTGCTAGTACTAATCTAAATGCGAAAGTAAGTTTGTTTGTTACGCTTTTACGCTTAAACCACGGAACCGAGTTCAAAAATTTTTCACCAATGTAAAGCTATAATATCAGGGAGTAACATAGGCTGTATTTTATCCCAGTATTCCCACGGGAATGGGAACTAGGCGGGTAAGGCGACTGAAAACGAAGCGAAGCGAGCGCGGGTTGCTAGTAAATAATATAAAGAAATGTAATAGAGAATTATAACAGCATATCTCAGATAATGTTTAGTTATTTCACGATGTAAATAAATATTTCATTTTAAGCGCAATTACTAAGCCGAATGAAGGACATAGCTGAAACACAAAGCCATTCGCATACCAACACATAATCTTATCCACAAAGCACACGTGTTTCTATTCAATAGCGCTCATGATTGAACTAGAGGCCAAGAGCCAAGTCCGTGACGTCACACAGTCCGTCCATATTTCTTTTATACAAATGGAATAACTGCATTTACCATGGCTTGCAGATGTCCTTCAAGAAAATCTCTTTGGAATATTTTTAATGACTAGTTTTTGTATCGCATATATTTATTTACCAGCAAATTCTCGCGGTTGCATCTGCCTAGTGCTCGTTCCCGTGGGAATATGAGTATAAAGTATAGCCCAAGTTACTCGCTAATAATGTAGCTTTCCCTTAGTGAAGAATTTGTACAAAAATGTTTAATGGTTTAGGCGTGAAAGCATAATAAACGAAAAAATATACTTTCGCATTTACGATATTACTTTTTTGCCGTAGACTATGGTGCGACTGTCGCGCTTTATCCGTGTGGTGATGGAGTAAGAATACATCTCACCACCCTCTGTCTTGCCCGTGAATGTCGTAAAAGACGATTAAGGGATATAATATTCATATAATAGCTATGCAAGAGACGGAAAACTCGAAACAACCCTATCCCAACAGGTCTAACCAGAGCGTAGTATAGTAGGTCAATTTACTCTCCCATAGTGGAGGAGGCCCGATCCCAACAGTAGGACAGGTATGGGCCGAAATTATGATAGTGAGAACACAACCTGTCCAATCCGTCCGGAACGACGGAGGGGCAACGTGCGGCACCATAACCTACAATATCCCCTCCCCATAGTCATCGGACTAACCTCTGGTACGGATTCTCTGCCTGCTAGGTTACCGTTTCGGGTACCGTCCTCATCGACACCTCGACAACAACAACAGTGTTGCCAGAGCCTTGTCTCGCTCTCACGCGGGCGAATCTCCGCTAAAATTTATTATGGCTTAAAGCATTTCTCCATTACATACACATACAACAAACAGTTCTGATATAATAAGATTGTTTGGAATTTAATGGGTAGTAACTGAGATTGGCATGTTTAAACAAACAAATTTTCAGCTTTATAATAGTGATTTAAACTTGAAACGTCGACTTTGTAAAATTATTTTCGTTTCATATTTGTACCAAATACTATTGTAGCGCTTTCGATTCCTGACGTTTAAGCGATTATTACACGTTTGAAATCTAGATACGCGGTAGCCAAGCCAAGTTCAAGCAAAGGAACTGGCTAGCCAGCGCCGAGTGTGGTTTTGGAGTTTTTATCAGAATTAAAAAATATATGATGTAATGAAAACTGGCCAAGTCAAATCTAACCTACTTCAAGACCTCACATTTTTTTAAATAACAGCAATTGTTATAGGTATCCAATAAAGCAAAGAAATAGAGTTTAACACTTGTTCATAATGTTAATTTGTTCCTATAAATACATATTTGGATTTTGCATAAAACTTGTTACTCATTTAGATCCCCATTATTTTTGCGGTGAAGCCCACACCCAAGCATAATTTTTGTATTGAACTTGGCTCTCCATTTTTACATTTATGTTTTTGGTGGGATAGTACTATACCTAATGATTTCTGATTATGATCTGACTACTCTTATATATTTTAAAACTATATAAAATTTGAATTTATTAATAAGAAGGATAAATCATGCTACCTTTAGTGCTTAAAATATCCAAGAACAAATTATAGCGTACCTAAACTCTTCTCGTTATTATGTATTTGTGTTTTACAGTAAAATAAACTATATTTACGATAAATATTAATACAATATAATAATTATTATTATTTCAACATAATAAGTTATTACGTATTCTAAGTAATTAATTAGTAAACATCATAAACATATTTATTAATTAGTAATTACTACGTTATACACAAGCTTCATTTTAACACGTATTTTAAATTAATTTTCCTATTAACAACTGGTTATTGTCCTCAAATTTGATGTATGATTAAACAAAATAAAATAGTTCAGTCAATTTCCTTCATTTAGCCTATTACTATAAAACTTAATACCTCAACTTCACCTTTATTTTTAAATATTCAATATGAACATGATATTTTAAATCTTACTCTAACGCTCAATCAAATCTTGCGATATACGTGTAAAAGGGGTGAGGTTCACGGTATCCTTACTTCTTTGCCCTACGGAAAGTAACTATATCATAATATAATATTGTTTGGTTAAAGAGAAGATAATGCTACCAAAATAATTACATATACCCTGAAAAACAGAACGCCCTTTTTGCCGACAATCTATCAATTATTAGTACAAAAAGTGCGTTGTTCTTGTTCTCTCTAATTACTATATAAAAACCGTTTCAGTCCTACACGTTCTCGATATTCACTAATAATAAATTATATTTAGCACTCTTGAATAAAAAGAAATGATTATCTGAATACGTAAATTCAAAAACCATTTGTTTTCTTCGCGCGAAGAGAAGACTTTATTTTTTGTTCGTATCAATTACGTTATCAGCTGCTAACAGCACTCCACTTTATTAAACAACTATTTGGTCATTTAACATTAAAAAAAATAATATATCTTGCCTGTTGATATGAATACAGACCAAAGAGATATAACACAAATTCGTATAAGTTTCAAGTTTTCTCCTTTTATTTTTCATATTTCATTAGAGAAAGAAATTTATCAGCTCCCTTTGATCTATTTATAATTTTATACCCTGTTTATCCGTAAAAATAATGTTTTCTCAATTAATTCAGATTTGTTTGATTCATCATCATTTTAGCTCATATAGCTCCTACTGTTGGGCTCGAGCCTCCTCCACAATAGGAGGGAAATTGACCTTACTATACCATACTGATCAGACAGGTTGGTATAGGGTTCACTTGCATAGATGTTATATGCGTATTATATCCCTTACTCGTCTTTTACGACACCCACGGGTAAGAAAGGGAGTGATGAATTGTATTCTTACTCCGTCACCACACGGAAAGTTTGATGTTTGATTGTTTGATTAATTTAATTTAAACCCAACAAGTAGAAGATAGATAAGATCATTATCCTTCTTGTCGTACCCCAATTTACAAGGAGATATAGTAATGATTTCTGGTGTGTACGTGAGGATTACACATTGTAAATAAAACTATTTCACCGATTAATTTTAATCTAAAAAATCTAATATACTACCAACGGATCGGAACGCGACCACTCTGAGAAAGATCCGGCAACAAAACTCAGAAGACATGATGCTAAATTATTGTTTTTTTTTAAAAAGCGGCTTACTTTATCTTACTTATAAATTATTGATTTATAAAACAGTCTTTAACTATTATTATTGTGGCCAAATCTATAAACTCATGAACTATGTAAAGTATTCGAAACATCGGGTAATCTTAAACCAAATACAAACGCGATAAAACTGTAAAATAGTTTTATTTACAAAGAGATATAGATTTTACAAAATGAATGAAGTTGGGTAATCATTATCATTGCAATCCACATACGTTCCACTGTTGGGCTCGGGCCTCCTCCAACAATGGGAGGGAACTTGACCTATTATACCATGCTGGTCAGATATGTGGGTATAGGGTTTCATTTCGAGTTTTCCTTCTATTGCACAGATGTTATGTGCATATTATATCCCATAGACGTCTTTCTTCCTTCGAAAAAAATTGGGTAATACCGTACAATAATCGCTGACAGGTAAATTGGAAATCTAATACGAAATGCACAATTAAAAGTAGTAAGTAAAAAAATTTAAAGTATATAATAAATAATTGATGAATAGGTAATAGGTACATCTTTATATAAACATTATGCGTATGAGCAGGTCACATAGAATGTCATTTTAATTGTGCCATTAGTCTAGACTGATAGGACGACATGAAATGTTGACTAAATTACTAGTCACAAATAAATTACTATTACTATTATATTTAACTCGTGACTAGATAAGAATATGTTACCCCTTAGTTTCACATGGGAATCGTTAAACTCACCATAGATCTCTCCACCGTATTTTATTTTATTTACCAGGAAAATGAAACAGCATTCTCCTGGTAAATAAATATATCTTTATATATCTTTATATATTCTTTATCACTGAACTCCTACTAAACGACTGGACCGATCTTGATGACATTTTTGTGTGTGATCAAGGGAATTCGAGAATGGTCTAGATTCACAATTGAACCCGGTAGGTGGCGATGCTGTTAATTTCAAAGGGAATTCCTTTTATTTTATTTGAACAGAACAACGTCTGTTGGGTCAACTAGTATATTAATTTTTTTCCGTAATAAACGTCCGTTCTTAGTATTAGTATTCGTTTAAGTTATTAAAGGATCTGTGCAAAATTGGAGGTAAATCAGACCTACGGTTTCTGAGATTAAGTGACGAGTCCGTCAGTGAGTGTATTTAGCTTTTGTATACCCATATAAGATGAGTTCTCAATGCGCTCATGGCGTTGTCATTCTAACCTTTTGTTTATTAGCTGAGAACGCGTAGAGCATTGTTTTTTTTTTCTATCAGTAAAATTATCTGTCATTTAATCTGCTTAGAATATGATATTGTATCTACCTTTCGACGTCAATTAACGTTTGTCATACGGATCAGAACACACTAAACTATCTTCGGATACACTAAAACTAATAACATAGGTTCAATAACCCAATCGAGTCACGGACGATTTACCAATAAATACGAACAAAAATACATAGAGTCGCACAACAATAACACTCAATGAACCTGACGCGACTCTATAACCCTCGCTGTTCCAACAAAGTTTTAATTAAATACGTGCACGTGACGACATCTTTCGATCTAATCTTTGGACTTGATCTTACAGGCTAAAACTTTTGAACTGAACCAAAGAAATAGCAATTTTCATTACTTAGCACTTTGTTTCTGTTTTAAACCATTCTATTATCTATTTTCGACTGTTTATGCCAATGTATGTAGCTAGTAAATCGATCGATATATATTTACATATACAC
The DNA here is from genome assembly GCA_032191425.1 of Lymantria dispar. Classification (NCBI taxonomy): domain Eukaryota; kingdom Metazoa; phylum Arthropoda; class Insecta; order Lepidoptera; family Erebidae; genus Lymantria; species Lymantria dispar. The sequence goes on from CM063455.1 coordinate 11,957,550, forward strand.
TAACTAACATTACGACGAATTACAAATATTTTTAAGGAAACTAATTAAGATTTTTATCTGAGAATCAAATCCAGGTCAAAAGGTTATGCTCGCCAGTTGTGTTGGCATAATATTTAGAATTCCAAGTTCATTTCATACATTGAAAAACTCACTAAATTAGAACAACTTTGTAATAAGCCTTTAGTCACTGTATTTCTTGTTATTTTGACATTCTTTTAACAAAAATTATTTATAGAAATTCTACGTCAATAATAATAATCCTGTGTGCCTGTGGCGACCGTTTGGGGGGGCCCATTCAGTGAGTTGGCGAGTCACCGTCTGCCAAAGTTCAAGACGATGAAGGTATTGAAGGCAGACGACAGTTTTTCAATCAATAGTTTTTAGTTTAGCCAGTCCATCAAACCTCCAACCCCATAAACAGTTATTAGATACCATCATCACACAATAGTTTTACACCTACCGTTGGCAGTCCACGTGTGTTATGTGCAGACGTGGAGTGTCATCGGTAGATGTCCCATCCCATTTTTACATTAAATTTCTCCAAAGGCCTCTGCGTGTTGGATCCATATCCCCATGTAAGCCTTTCAAAGGACCGGGTATCTTCCCTTGGAAGATATCCGTGAATCAGGGAGATACATAATAATAATATCTTTATTGAAATAGAAAAGTAATATACACTGACCTTAATCTAGTAGTACAATTTGTTGAAAATAATCCAAGATGAGCCCTAACGTCTAAACTAGGCCGAGCCTGTATCTTAGACATTAGTCTCCACACTTGTCCACGCATCACAAAAACAGATATGTACACTTAAAAACTAAAAAATTGCAATTACTAAATAACAGCTTTGCATTAATTTAATATTAACATTAGCTTCCATAGACATGATAACTTGTAGGCATTTAACAAGGTAGTTTGATTTTATCACTTCAATGCAGTGGCAGCGATTTATTGCGTACTACCCTCAAGTTAACTTGTCCATACAGTTTAACCACGATCTACTTGAACTTAGGCCTAATTTTTTAATTATATTATTTTGAATAAATATTGAGACACCTGCAATAAATGTTGAGACATGTGTATGAATGTGTGTGTGTGTTTGTGTTTATGCATATTTATGTACACGTGCAATCGCATGAAAGCACACCTCACAAGTAATACATATTATATTAAATTCTACTAAACATAGTGCGATTGCCAAGTCAATCTATTTATTTTAAACATAAAAGATCTTTAATATTTATATAGTCACTACAAGAAGTTGTTAGGTTAGCTATTTACGTAATAACTTATGAAGAAAGGTCCCTTAAACAGGGACTGAATGACTTAACCGACTTGGTATAACATGGATCTCACAATTTTTTGTGGTAAAAGAACTCAGTTGCGGGGCTTGGCTTTTTTACAAGTATTGTTTTTGATGGTATCTCATTTCTTTTTGTAGATAGACCTACTTATTTGCCTTGCCGGTACTTTCTACTTCTTGAACACCAACAAAGGATTTTCTTAGAGCACACTCTCTGAAAAATGAGACATCTCTCCTTTCCGCTTGAGTCAATTCTACCTAAACTAAGCGGGGAGATGTGGAAATAAAGAAATTTGATTGGTTTTTCGAAACACATCTCCTCTAGTCTCCTCTCCGCTTTGATGGCAACGGAGCCTAATAATGGCATTCTTACTTTCAGATAAATTTGAGGCAATTTAGTTTGCTTAATACTTTGGGAGATTTTGGTACAATTTCACGAGACACGTCCTACTCTTGCTTGTTCATTAAGTTGATTGACCATTTTACAAGTTATCTTTGAACATAATTATATCTAGGTATCTGTTTACACTTATTATGCCAATCATCATTCAACCTATCGCCGTCCACTGTAGAACATAGACCCCCCTCATACTTCACTATAAAGTGCGGTATTGTGGCACCTGCATCCAAAGACGCTCAAGGGTGACAGAGTTGCCATGATTAGAGCTCATGTTTCTTCGCCATATGAGGAATAATGACGTAAGCGCCACGTTTGGTAGGCGGGTTGGTTTCGCAGTGAGATATCATACATTTCCCCGGCGAGAGCTGCTGCCCACTCTCCTTCCTGTTGTATCTTTTTTTAAATGACATCGCCTTGCACTAAGGGAATAATAATCCTTATATTGTGGGAGACTTTACAAACATATAATTCAACATCGCATCATCATCGCATCCCTCATATGTCCCATTGTTGGCCTCGAGGCTTCTCCACAATGGGAGGGAATTTAACCCACTATACCATGCTGGTCAGACATGTTGATATAGGGTTTAATTTCGAGTTTTCCTTCTCTTGCACAGATGGTATGTGCACATTATATCCCGTAGTCGTCTTATACAATATCCATGGGCAAGATAGAGAGTGGTGAATTGTATTTTTACTTTGTCACCATACGGAAAGAATATGTAATTAACCGACACAAATGACATTCAGACTCGGAACAATAATTTGTGGATCGTACAAGGTGTTGTCTTGCATGGGATTCGAACCCGCGACACTAGCACGGTACGTTAGTATCTTAACCACTACGCCATCTGCACAGTCTTTAGCCGGTTGTTACGATTCCCATAGAGAAGCAATGATGCCGACAAATTTATTCTTATTTTTTACAAAGTTACATTTCATTAACTGCAAATGTAACTTTGTAATCCTATTTATTTATACGAGTTTACAAAATTATTTATGCAGTTAGTGTATCTCGGAAACTGGATGAAAATTATAATGTTTCATAATTTTTCCTTCATTTATACACTAAACACTAACTGCATTCTAAATTTGAAGCTTCTATGTTTGTTAGAAGTACCACTTTAATATTGATGATCGGTCAGTCAGTCAGTGAGTGACAAAATTGCAAAATTTTGACTAGTTATAATTCTTAAACTATTGGTTCAAATTGAATGAAATTTGAAATACACAATGTGTATACAAGGCCTGCTAGATTACTAAAAATTCAGGTTTCTAGTTTTATTAACAACGAAGTTATTGGAGGTCGAAAATGGCCTGAATGGCTTCGAGAAAAGTATGTTACGGCAGTTTTGCGTTTTGCCCGACTTGTTTTTTGCTCGACTTGGCGGGGGCACTGCCGTGCCCCCAGATACGAAATAGAAATCTATACCTGTCTGACCAGCATGGTAGGTATAAATAGTAGGTCAATTTCTCTCCCATTGTGAAGGAGGCTCCAGCCCAGCAAAGGGACGAATGATGATCAACTACATGTTATTTACAAGAGAACCGTTAAATTAAATAAAAATTAAACCATTTCAAATTTAGTAAGAAAGCGTAAAATTTAAAACGTTTGGCCTGATGTATTTCTTTAAAAGAATTGTTATTATTCTCTTTTATTCTGTTATGGTCTTGATAAAGATTAATAAATAATCGGATACTTTGTGGCCATATTTAGCCACATTTGCTATGCCGATATTTTCTTATTTTTACTTAGTTTTTTTTAAGTCAACCATATTTAAGTCAACCAAAAGTCACTATTTCACAAAACCATAAATATTCACGAAAAACTTTATGAAATCTATTACTTTATAGACAAAAAAAAATCATTATAAACGTAAACAATTTTTACGGATTGCGATATTATTTCTATGAAAAGCTAAAGTGTTTGAAACGTTTGGAAACCAAAAATGGGATACATGTAACAAAATCCCTAAGAATAATCTTATTTAAATACTAGCAACCCGCCCTTGCTTTGCTTCGGTTTCAGTCGTCTTTCCTGTGTAGTTCCCGTTCCCGTGGTAATACCGGGATAAAATAGCGTAGTTTACGCCCTGATATTATAGCTTTCCATTGGTGAAAGAATTTTTGAAATCGGTCCAGCCGTTTTGAAGATTACCCGGAACAAACAGACAGACAGACAAAAATTTTTTAATTGCTATTTTAGGCATAGGTGTCGTGCAAATAACCGTATGAGCATGAAAAAAGCCTATTATTTTGACATTACAAACAGACACTCCAATTTTATTTATTGGTATAGATTAACCTATAAAATGCGGTTATGTTTTTACGTAAGCTACAAATTTTTAACATGTTATTGAATAAATTAGTACATAACTGCCAGACACCGCAACCTATTCATTGGGATCGACATTATTTATCAAAATATTAGTGTTAAGGCTGCCGGAACAACGTGTTAATATCGCAATGATAAACAGACAAGTGGAAGGCTATTTTATACCCATGAGATCTTACGAACGTCAGACTTGGCAAAGCTTAAATATTGACACTGCAATCTGTCTTTGAAAGCGTAGCGTAGCAAGAAATTTTAAATTATATATTCTTTGTATATTGGTAGCATGTATTCTGTGTGGACAATTAAGGTGTGTAAATAGATCACTGCAAGGGTAGGAAAACTAGAATTAAAAATGAGATAGCAGGTATTTTGCTTTCCATTTTAAAAGAAGTCTTTTCTCTGCTTGAGTGAGAAGTAGACTTAAAGGCAACAAAGTTTCAGTGCTTTTTTTTTTATGGGTGGGCTATGGTAAGCGCACGCGCGGTCCAGTCCGTCCGGGGCGTTGAAAGGACGGTGCGTGGGCCCATAACCCACCCGTACCCACGTCACCTCGTTGTTGGGCCGACCACCGGACCAGATGTGACTTGTCGTCAGTGGTGAAAGTTTCAGTGCTTACCTTTTATTCTTGTCTTACACTATACTCACTGTCCCGCTGTAGAATATAGGACTTATTCTTTTATTATCAGGCTATAGAAAACTGGTATATACGAGGACAGCAGGGCAACGTTAAGACTCCGTAACCCTCCGTAACTACCACGCTAGCTATAAAGAGCTTATTAAGAATATCTTATAAATATACAAGTTCCGCCTATGATATTTGCTTTCATTTTTAGCAAATAATAATTTATTATCTACTTAATATATTTGTTATTTCGAAAATACCATAGACACTTTTGTTTCAATATCGATTTTGTTAACAAAATGGTAATGTATCAGGTACGGCCATGCGCGTGCATAGACGGTGACGGTGCATATTCTTTTATACAAATATTATCTCAATGATTCTATACAGCCTATCTATGGACTACTTATATCTTACTACTGTCTACATAATGGAAACTAGCCTACAACACTACGCTGTTCAGACGAATTCACATAGGCTTAAATTTTTTCCTACTGCTGGTTATATCCTTGGTTTGATTTTTAGGATAATCCCTGGAAAGGCTAACGACCATTGTTTTCATAATCCGTCGCCACATAGATATGTAATTGACCGGTTGATTTTTTATTTTTGTAGATTCTAATGCCTTGTTTCTTCTCAAGACACTTATAAGTCCACTACCCTTAGAGAGGTTGAACACGCTAGGGCGATGTGATATTAACATTTTCAATATATCGGTGGTCCGCTCGCATAGCAAGGCATAGGAAGGTTCAGTATGGGCGATTATAATTTAAACACCGACCTTATCCTGTTCAAAATAAAAACAAGGTAAATGTTACATCTACCTATACATTATGCGTAAATATATACTTTATTTAATAGAAATATTATCAGTCAACGGGCTGAATCAGTTCATTTATCATATTCAAACCGTTTAGCCTTACTTGTCCTACCATAATGATTGGTCGTGCTGTCACAGACCTCCATATTATGATTTTTTTGACCCAATGTTATTAATATTTTAAGTTCAAGTACACAACAAGATAATTAAGAAAGAAACATTCACTGCTATTGAATATAACAAAATTTACGACACAGAAGGCATAGTAGAATACTTTAAGCTACCATTCTTGACAAGTGCCTAGGGTTCGAAAATTCTGTCTGGCCGAACGCGGAGGAACTCGGTACCAGTGGTCGGCCCAACGACGAAGGTGACGTGCTACGGTGGGTTATGGGACCGCGCTGACCATAGTCCATCCCAAAAAAAAGCATTCGAAAATTCTGTATTTATAAAATCACCCGCTATCATTTATTTCTTACTAAATAGTGTTTTATTATTTAAAAAAACTTAGATATTTAAAAAATTTGACAATGTAAGTGTAAAATAAGAAAATAAATAATTTAAAATATATAGGGTTAAGCATGAAAGAAAAGGCTCTCCAGCAGACTATTGAATTTGTCTACTGAACAACACGGATGGTGACCCACTCAAAAGACGTAGAGTGGGCATGAACCGTCAAACCATCTTTTGCCAACAAACGAAAACCTGAAAAAGAGGCCGTTTCATTTGTCCTGCGAAATTAAAACCACAGCTTTTATGTTCCCTGTTTTGCGGTTCTACGATGCTATTGTAAAGTTTGTTCACGATTTACGGCAACCCACTTATTTGTTTTACCACTATAATGAGGCAAGGTATAAAAGATACTAATAAAACATTTATTTATATTACAAAAGCCTAAATATTCTAATAATGTTTAAAACTTTAACAAATTTCTAATAGTAAATCACTTTATTAGCACAAATATGATAAACTGTAACTTTTGTGCGAGTTTACCATAAAATTTAATCATAATTCCATTGCATTTATGTAACGGATTCGTCATAAATTCTAACTGCATGCTCGTTGAATTACATTTGACATGGACTTCAAAGAGGATTATACGCATGAATGATGAAATGTTTAGAACACAAACGTAGCATATTGATGAGATGATTTCGATACGTTTGTAAAATAATTAACACGTTGAACTCCATGGGAGACATGTTGGCGACATTTATATAATACTACCTGACCCAACAGACGTTGTTCTGTTCAAATCTAAAAAAAATACCAAAAGGATTTCTTCTTGAAATCAATCACCACGCCATCTACCGGTTCCTCTAGGTCAGCTCGTACCAATTCAGAAACCTTCGTGGGTTCATACACAACACTTTGCTGAAGATCATCACATGATCAAATGCATAGTTTACGATTCTATAAAGGACATACAGGCAAATATTCGTTTTTATAAATAGATTTTGATGCCCTCGGCGTTCAACGTGATAATATAATGGTATCTATAAAAATTTATCATTATTATTAAGGTGTCTATATTTATAAAACTATTTATATTTTTTATTTCTTGAAAATGTCACAGGTGTGCAACTATTGTGGCAATCGGAGATCATAAATTCTTTTTTTAATTCCTTTTGGTTCTTGATCAAATCTAAATTTTTTCAGTGAAACAACATGGAAAATGGGTTTCGTTTACATTATTTTGTCCTGTAATGGAGAAAATTTGTCATAAAATAAAATAATGAACTGTTTTTGCAAATAAATTTTGCACAAAAATGACCTATTGTCTTGCCTATGAACTTTTTCACTTTCAAAACTATAACAGCACATTTTTTGTTTAAATATCTAGTACTTTACACAGTATGTACTAGATCTATACAAATCTACTCTAAGCTGCCTTTTTGTAGTTATTACTTATATTTCTCCCTAAGATTTCTCCATAATTCTTACCAATTCGATTAGATATGCCATTACCTTTCAAAGGTATTAATAAAGTGAAATTGATCTATATAAATTATGCTGCCTGTGACCTGGATCTTTATCTGATTTGAACAACATGCCATGAAGTCAACATTACATTGAGAAATGATTGATATATTTTACTATAGGTATGAAAGTACTTCATATAGGTACTTCCAATAACAGCGTACAGTTTACTAGTTAGAATATCTTGATCGATTATAACACGTTTTAATAGTCTGCACATGCTTAAATAACCAATATTTATGACCAGAATTCAAATTATACGTTACTCATTGGATTACTATTGGAACACCTGGTTCATATTATGAATAATGGCATCACGACAAGAGGCTACGCGTACTGGCTATCCGGTCGATGGCCCTGTACGGCGCACCGGTGTGGGCGGGGTCCCTGACCGTTCGTCTTAGGGCCCTCCTGTGGCGACCACAGAGGGTCATGGCGATCAGGGCCATACGGGGTTACCGCACGGTGGCGACGGAGGCAGCGTGCCTCCTGGCCGGAACTCCCCCGTGGGACCTGGAGGCGGAGATGCTCGCCGAAATTTATCGGCGGGTGTCGGAGACGCGCGCCCGCGGCGGCATGGTCTCCATCAAAGAGATCACCGCCTGGCGGGTCGACGCCCGCCGAGAAGTCATTGCCCGTTGGGCAGTCCGGCTGGAGAGTCCTCGGTACGGTGTCAGGACCGTCGAGGCCTTCCGGCCGGTGCTGATGGAGTGGTTGGAGCGGACGCACGGGGTGCTTTCCTTCCGACTGGTGCAGGTGCTGACGGGGCACGGTTGCTTCGGGAAGTACCTGCACAAGATTGTCAGGAGGGAGAGCACACCGTCCTGCCACCACTGCAGTTGCGACGAGGACACGGCGCAGCACACGCTCGAGGAGTGTGCTGCATGGGAGGGGGATCGCCGTGAACTCGTCGCAATTATCGGTGCTGACCTGGCGCTGCCGACCATCGCCAGGGAGATGCTCGTCAGCGTCAGGAACTGGGACGCGGTCACCGCCTTCTGTGAGGCCGTAATCTCACGGAAGGAGGCGGCGGATCGTGTGCGAGTAGAGCTCCTATTCGGCGACACGTTCCGCCGCCGGCGACTCGGGCGGCGCAGGCGCGAGTATTTGCGCCTAATGCCGCCCTAGCCGAGGCCGCGGGTGATTGGACCGGGGAATTGTCCGTCACCCGCAGAGAGGCTGACCGCGCGACGGCGACTGACGTCCCAGGACGTCGAGAGGTGAGGGTACCCGAAAGGGTATTCCGTCGGCCGGCCACTGACGACAAGTCACATCTGCTCCGGTGGTCGGCCCAACAACGAGGTGACGTGGGTACGGGTGGGTTATGGGCCCGCGCGCCGTCCTTTCATCGCCCCGGACGGACAGGACCGCGCGTGCGCTTACCATAGCCCACCCATAAAAAAAAAAAAAAAAAAAAAAAAAAAAAAAAAAAAAAACGCGTACTGGCTATTGAAAGATGTTTAGAATTCAAAATTTATGTTAATTTGAAATCGGAATATTAAATAGAGTAATAAAATTTAGCAATAAATACCTACCGCAAAGTCTATTATTGTCTGTGCTTCTATTTTAAATTTCAAACACGATGTGGAATATACCATAAGCTACTGTATGGCTATTCTGGAAAATTATTCTTTGTTATAAATGTTACTACATATGTATAAATGTATTTATAACAAATACTGGTAACCTCTTTGATATTAAATATATGCTCATTGACTTAGTAACTTCTTAATAAATACATCACGATTTACGTGACAAAGAAATAGGTTACCATCTGAAAACAGAAAACCAAGACTAAGTTGACTAATTGTAAAAGTAAGTAATAAGCCGGTTTCTTTTTTTAAATTTTGATGCCAGTTATTTTCAAATTACATTTGTAGAAGAAATTGTTATAGTGTCAACCAACCTATGGAAGTATTGTGCTGCATTACAGAAAATGAAAAATGGGGACTTTATTTAAGAATAAATAGTGTACAAAAGAAAATCCACGAGCGAAACTAATAAATAATAGTGAAGTGAAACGAAGTACCATTCACTGACTGACTAATTACGAGATTACAGAAACTGTAGCCTCGATTTACTTCAAATTTTGCATAGGTACTTCTTTTGCGCGTACTAAGAAAGAACTTTACGAAAATCTTATACAAAATATTGTTTTTATCTATATAAATTATTAAAATGTTTCCATGCTTAAAATAGGCCTTTCCATTGTATTCATTCCATTGATTAACTCAAAGGTCGGGGCTATTTACACAAAAATTATTTAACCTATAAAAGTAAATAGAACGAATTCAAAAATAGAATGCTAACGCTTTTTAGTGATTTCTGAACAATGGCATGAAATTGGGTTGGGTGAGTAAAAGACGGCTGCGACACGTTGAGATGGTCGCTCCTAACACAAGTGACACTTGTCCACTCCCCTTCGTCGAGGCCCCTCGAAGTTCTCTGACAACGACTGCAAAATTTTCTTACTCAATACCTATTGCCAATATAAGATTGGCCTGTTAAAATAAATTATAAACAAATTTCATAATATGAAGACGCAACAACAATAGACTTTAACCTAATTTCTTGGTAATATTATAATAATATATGTACACATATCTACATATATTCGAGAGTTATTTGTAATGCTTATAATTGAAATAAATGTATAATGGAAATACCGAATGAAAGGGATTTACTCTTTTCCTTGACTTGGCACAGTTGTTCTTGAAGTCTCGATTTTTTGACACTGGACAAGGTTAAGCTTTTACATAAACACCTTTTTACAAAATAATTTATCAAAATATTATGCTATTTATGGTAATATTTTCTTCAACCTTTCAAATACCATATTTTTATACATTAAAATGTTCAAGGAATTCGTTTTTACAAAATATACAAATACAAAAGCATAAATTTTCGAAAGTTATGGCTGAAATAAAATAAGTTTTACTATAATATTATTTAGTATCAAACTTAGTATAAAAAATATTATTGTTGCCAACCTTTTGATCATGCCAATGCGACGCCAGCACTTTCTTGAAAAGCTCTCTAAAACATGATAAAGCTATTTCCACGTTTAACTTTATATTGTAAGAATATATTTCTACGTCAGTAATAAACAATTTGAATAAATTAAAGATTTGATTAATCAAACTACTGTTATTATAATATAATATCGGCTTATTGAACGTCCATATAGTTAAATGTATAAAATAAAGAAAACCTCAAAATAAAACCCTACCCAGACGGACAAGGTATAGGTAGGTAAATTATCTTCCTGCTGTGGTAGTTACGTTGCATACATCAGTGTAATATACCTATACAGACTGTGAAAATAAGATCTAAAATAATACAATATTCCTGACTGCATATCGAAGAAAGTTATTATCAATCAATGTCTGTCGTATGATTAGTACGTTCTCTGATTTACAGATACAATATTTTTTTCTAAAACTTATATGTACCTCGATTAAAGTAAAAAGTATTAGTTTCTCAAGAAACAAAATAAATTTTAATATCTAAAATATCCCTGTTTTATTCTTTACTTGCCGACCCGGCGCACTTCGTACTGCCATAATTTTTTTCGTAAATATATTTTCTACATTTCCGAAAATATAGTCTGTCTATAGCTGTCACTTGCGTTTTGTTATTACATGATAGATGCGTTTTTGTTATACCGCGTTTTATAGTGACTTGTATTCTCCTTGACGCTTTATGTCAAGTCGCACGGGAGCCCGGTCGAACGGCATGAAAATATCCTATGTCCGTCGCCTGATTCTAAACCCAATTCCCGCCAATTTTTAGGTAAATCGGTACAGCCGTTCTTGAGTTATAAATAGTGTAACTAACACGACTTTCTTTTATATATATATAGATGTGTTCATTTACAATATCTTAGCATACAAAAGTATAAATCACATTGTTATTAATTTCGAAACGAATATAAACAACAACTGCTTAACAAGATATATGATTTTTATTACCTACTTTATTATGTCTAGATAATACTACTACCAATTATATTACTTTTGCCATAGATATTTCAAAACGGAAATAACCATAGATCCATATAAGCTTTTTCGTCAACATATAACTCTTAATTGGAATGTCTTTTGGGAGACGTTAGCGTTTTTAATACTATTTATGGTGTCATTCAGCCTATCTTATAACGGATTATTTCTAAACATACTCCCTTAGCCGACGAGACCCGACTTTACTCGAATGAGCGTTACATCCTCATCATCATCATCTCAGCTTATATACGTCCCACTGTTGGGCTCAGGCCTCCTCCACTATGGTAGGGCCATTGACTTACTATACCACGCTAGTCAGATGTCTTTCTCTTGTATAAATGTTTTAGACATATTACATCCCTTAGTCGTGTTTTACGACACCCTAGACCAATAGCGGGGTTGGTGAATTGTATTCATACTCCGTCATCACGCGGAGAGCGTTACATACCCGAGTATAACTTAATCTCATAACTCATGCACAAAATAAAGTGTGCAGCGTGCCTGAAAAAGTTTTCACTTTGAAAATAAGATAATACATAGTCAGTTCCATGTGGTGACGGAGTAAGAATTCAATTCGCCATCCCCATTCTTGCCCGTGAGTGTCGTAAAAGACGGCTAAGGGATATAATATACATAAAGCATCTATGCAAGAGAAGGAAAACTCAAAATAGAATCCTATACCAACACGTCTAACCAGCATGATATAGTAAGCTAATTTCCCTCCCATTGGGGAGGAGGCTCGAGCCCAACTGTGGGACGTATATGAGCTGTGTTGATGATGACGATATTACTTACAACTATATAAATTTCTATATTCCATTATATTTTCTACGTAATAGGTGGTACCGTTTGTATATAATATGCCCAGTCTATAAGTATAAACAACAATATATCTAAATCTATATCAACATTACAATACATTTAAACATGTATATTAGCATCAATAGCAAATGTTATCTCAGTTATATTTCCCCGATCCAAGCGTGTGTTCACGCGAAATGTTGTTGAATAAAATAGTAAGGTCGTACTAAATAATCAAGGCGTATCGATTCGAGAACCAGACGCATTATCATACTTACATATAGCTGCGAATATTTTATTATAAAACAGTTGTAAATAAAACTACTTTAAGTAATAACGATGACTTGTTTGGACGTCAGACATCTTAGTCCGCCCGTGACTATGAATGCTGTAAATTGGCGTGGCAATCATAAATCAAAATCAAACGCGATAAAATCCGTAAATTAGTTTTATTTACAATGTATAATACTCGCGTTAACATCAGAAATCATTATATAAATCAGTTATTTATATTATAATCTTTAGATATAAACGTCCCTTGTTTAAACTATTTTTGATCCCTTTGAAGTACTTCTATAGATTACATACAAATTACAATATCTGTTTTTGATTGAATAGCTATGCAATGGATATATAGACAGAATTTATAGCAGTCGGTATCGTTTTTGGCTGATCTAACCTCACGCGATTGGCCATCTGGGATGACACATGGCAGCATGGGCTCCTAGAATAATCATATGACTACATTCCGCCTTTTGAGCAGAACACTCTAACATCGTACTTATTACAGTGACTAACACTACGTCTGAACTAGGCTTAGAACTGATTATGAGAATCTGATTTTAGGTTTTAATGATATATTTATAAAGCTTTGAACATACAAGTTCCCTTAGTACTTGGTCAATCAGTACACAGTTAAACGTTTATCAATAATTTTATTTACATTAATTCAATTGTGAATTTCTCATTTAATAAGCCTGTCAGGCAATTTTTCTCTAGTAAAATCGTTTCGTTTTATATGATTTTTAAAATGTTTTTTTCTCCATGTGGTGACGGAGTAAGAATACAATACACCACTTCCTATCTTTCCGATGGGTGGTGTAAAAAACGACTAAGGTATATAATAATCCATGCAAGAGATGGAAAACTGGAAATGAAACCCTATACCAACACGTCCGACCAGCGTGGTATAGTAGCTTAATTTCACCGCTATTGTGGAGTAGTCTCGAACCTAGTAGTAGGACCTTAATGAGCTATGATGATGATGACGATTAAAGCTTTTATATAACTTGGAATGTATGTTAAGAGCAAATCTTGCAACTTTACAACAAAATTTTAAAGTAACCGCCTTTAACCGAATAAGCGGAAATGTAGTATTCACGTTTAGCTTAAATGACAATGCTTCGTCTGCTAAGTGACGTCATTATAAATCTAATATGGCGGACGATCCAAGATGGTAGACAAGCTATACAAAAAAAATGTAATATAAAATACGAAAATTAAGAGTATTTGATAAAACGCTTGTTTTTAAAAAGGTTTTTACTTTTAAATTAACATTAATAAATTCTTTACTTCTAAGATTTATGAAAGTAGCAATATTCTAGATCAGAAGCTACTTCAGTTTTAAGACGACCGTGTACGTCTTAAATCTAGTCCAAAAATAAATATCAAGTTAAATTTACTCTCCACTTTTCATTATTATCCCTCCACTTTAATTACATGATTATGTTTTAAAAATAATAATATAAATGCCCAAAAATATTTAATTCTAGTTAAGATTAAATTTTAAAGTGACAAAAAAAAACCTTAGAATATTAATATAAAATTAGCTTTTTATGTTTAATTAAACATCGTACGTTGTATAAAAGAGGGAATGTTAAAGAAAGGGGGTTCTAAACACCTAAGTATTAACTGCAACGTATGGAACAGAAGTTCTTAAAAATAAGAAATGATTTGAATTGATTGATTTGAATGAAAATTTATCAACATTTTTCAGTGATGCTCAGTTCCTATTGGTCATAGTTAATGCTATTCAGCCTAGTTTTCTTCGATAAATGGGCTATCCAGCACTGAAAGAATTTCTCAAATGGAATCAGTAGTTCCTGAGATTAGCGCTGGAAACCATACTTTTCAGCTTTATAATATTCGTATTAGTATAGAAGTATAGATAAATGAAACAAGATTGCTTTATGTGTAAACTGTTAAATAGGAATAGACGTAGATATTTTTCTTTTTTAAAGAAAACATCCTGTGCTAATATCCTTGTATTGCGCAGCACTTATAAACATTTTAACCGACACTAATTACATTCCAACTCAGTACAACAATTTGTGGATCGTACAGTATTGTCCTGCATGGGATTCGAACCCACGACACGTCATAAGTCGGTATCTTAACCACTACGCTATCTATGCAATCGATATGATCCTATTATGTAAAACTATGGTAAGCGGGTTTACTTAGCATAACACAATTGTCGGGAATAGACTCTACATGATACAGTGCAGGCATTATACGATTATGCAGTATTTCTATCACTCTCTGTCAACGGATAAGCTGCATAAGAGATATTATGTAGGCAAAATTGTCAGTTGAACATTCAATGACTCTCAAGTTCGACGATGCGTTGCAAAATTCTGCTGTAATAGAGACAAATGCATGTATACAATGTTTGCACTATTTAATTTATTGAACACCTCTTGCTGTCCGATAAATAAAGTTTCGGTTTATTAAATTTCTTTCTAAAGCTAAATTTCTAGTAAAGTTAATTAACTTTCAACATCATCCATATACGTTCCACTGTTGGGCCTGAGGCTCCTCCACAATAGGAGGGAAATTGACCTTGCTATACCAAGGTGGTCAGACAGGTTGGTATAGGGTTTTATTTCGAGTTTTCCTTCTCTTGCATAGATGATATATGCCTATACCCCTTAGTCGTCTTTTACGACATCCACGGGCAAGATAGGAAGTCGTGAATTGTATTCGTACTCAACGGACTACGAATACAATTCGACGTACACAAGGAAAGAAAGAAAGAAATAAACTTACCTAAATTTATATTTTGCTGTTCCGTAGTAGTTTAAGAATACAATGGTAATCACCTTCTTCCTTCCCTATGCATATGGTTAAATCGGTTAAGACATGTAAGCAACTAACATCAGTACAAGAGAGTAATTTATAATATCTATGGAAGAGAAGGAAAACTCGTTATGAAATCCTATGCATCCTATGCAGTAGGTAAATATCCCTCCTAATATAGAGAAGGCTCTATCCCAGCCGTGCAACATATATAAGCCGCGATAATTATTTTAAAGACGATGCTCGATACCTTCCACTGACAAATAAATAGTTGTATTATTAGGGATTGTGCAAACACACAATTCACGGACACAAATAACGTCCAGACTCTCCAGAATAATCATTTATGATCGCATAGAAACTGTAGTACGTATATGAGCTGATGATGATGACTATTTATAGCATCTAATAAATTTTATACAAAATATCAATATTTTATCAACGTAATGGAATTAAATTATAATAATAAACCATTTATTATTATAAGAAGCAAAACATTCACCATAAATGTTTGTAAAGTGATAAATGACTCGGTTCAAATCTCAGAACAATATGGTATTGTTCAAGTCTCAAATAGATGACTAAAACATCCCATTTTGAACATTTATTATTACTTTTTCATTGAGAAATCGATATGTCAGCATTCAATCAAACACCATAAATGTTTATATAAATCATCTCATTTTGTATTTTTTGCATTAGCAATTTACGTGAACTGGAGTCACTTTACGTGAACTGGAGTGGCCTTAGGTAAAGGTCGGCGATGACATTTCCTTGACTTTCACCATTCAAATGTGAGGGACAAATATTTGATTTATATTTTTCGAGGAAATCCCTATAGGTTAAATTAGCTACTGTAAATTCAAATACTATGACTAGAGCAGACTACAAAGGCTACAAAATGCAATGGCATATGCATTATTAATTCATAAATAGATTTGACTGTAAAAGCTCCTGAAAAATAAGAAAAAATATATATGTAAGACATAAACAATAATAACATGTTCTATCAGCCTCTTGCTGCTAAACCTTACTTTCCCGTGGAAGTTATAAAAATTTGATGAAAACAATAGCAGCAATAAGAAAAATTATAGCAACTGCGATGTCTATGTCTGTTAAACGTGACGCCTTTTTTATATTGTACACATAATAAAATTATAAAATTAATTGAACTAGGTTTCAACTATGGAAAGTATTTTTATTAGTGTTTTCAGCCAATGAAATAATAAAATTAGAATATAAACGTGAATTTGGTCACTGACAGGTGTACTACTAATCGAGTAGGCTGATCCAGATAGTCCCGCTTCGATCCTAAATTTGCCGTTTTTTTTTTTTATATTTGTCGTTTTTTAAACGTGTTTCCTTACTCTATGGCACAAATTAATTCTATTACAGCGATTACTTGTAGTTGAATAACGTCTGCAGGGACTAACTGAGTCTCTTCATTAAACAACCAAACGACGTTGATTAATATCGACGTAACTGTTAACCAATGAATATGGATAATCTCTTCAAATTGCTAAGCCTATAGTTTAGTTAGGAATTTTCCACTGATATTCATTCATTTAGCTACATAAGCCAAAAGTAAGCAATAAATTATTGCAAGAAAAATAAAAACTTATACTTACACGGTCTTTAGGGTGAAACATTAACACGCAGATATATTATGTTTATTTACTCCTGTTTTGTAGGCGACCCGTATCCAGTACCTAATGGGGCAATCTGAAAAAGAAGAAGAAAATCATGATAACATCTTTCATATATTCTTTCTATGAAAAAAAAAACTAATTTTCATATATTACCTACAATAGAGCCTAAACTAACATATTTGTGACTTGAATTTTTGTCTTACAGCAAAAACCATTTTCGAAAATAATGTCCTCAAGAAGGTTTTCTATGTTCAGGAAAAGATTATCCATTATTGACTTTGTTTAGAAATGAACTAATATGGATTTCGTCTAAAATGGATGGTCATGCTCCATGGATGAAATATTCATTTTTTTTTAATTTTATCAAGTCTAATATTCCACCCGTACCCATGAACGCTGTAAAGTGTTCGGTGGGCAATCAAATACAAACGCGATAAAATACGTACAAAATAATTTTATTTACAATGTGTAATACTCGCGTAAACATCAGAAATCCTTTAATATTCATAGTGACAAGAAGGAAAGCAAAATAAAAACGTTAATATCCATAACATAAACTTAATAATATATGTATACCTATTAAACTTAAATTCCGTTGTGCTAAAAACAACGCTGAAGTTCTGTTAAAATAATCCTACTTATATAATATAACATGGACAAACCAGAAAATAAAAATATTCTCTTCAAAATTGTGCTTTACAAAGTGTAATTTAATCAAGAGACGTTTTATTCGGATACTTTCAGTGGCCTATTTACATGAGAATTTTATTTAACAAGGCTTCAGTACTTTGATAATATAAGCTGAAACAAAGGCCCACTTGCCGTAGCACTAATAAGCTGTCGACTTCGTATTAAGTGCTAGGTTTTAGTTATTTAAAAAGGCATTTTATTTGACCTCATTTTTAATGTAAACATTGAATAGAGCAATGTAATACACTCATTTGCAAAAAAAACGGGCACCTAAGCAATGAACCATTTCAAATGTTAATATTTCTTTGTTTGATAATTATAGGTAGTTTTATCCACACAATTTGCTAAATTAATAAGAAAATAATCGTTTTCATCAGTATTTCATAAAATTTAGATACAATTTATGGGAAATAATGCTAAACCTCGCTAGTAGTGTATATTCGCTAGTAGTGCATATGCTCATGAAGTAAAAATAAAAAAGGTTTTTTGTTTGTTTTTCTTTAATAAAGTAAAAGCAGATAAATGTTTAGTATCGAGTGTGACCCCCTCTAGCTAAAATCACAGCTTGAATTCGTCTGGGCATGCTAGCGAGTATATCCCGGATACTTGCTTGCGGAATACGTTCCCACTCCGCAGTAATCACATTCTTCAGCTCTCTGATGGTCTGCGGAGCCGGGTGTACTGATCTCACACGCCGTTTCAGAACGTCCCAGACATGCTCTATGGGATTGAGGTCGGGACTTCGAGCTGGCCAATCCAAACGACGAATGCCGACCTCTTGCACATACGCATTAACATCGCGGGATCGGTGGGCGCGAGCATTGTCGTCCATAAAAATCGAGTCTTCACCTAGAGCGGCCAATGCGGGTTGTGCATGAGAAATTAGAACTTCCGTTATGTATCGATGCCCAGTCAGTGAGCCGTTTTCAATGAAGACTAACTCTGTACGATCCATTGAATTTATTCCTGCCCAAAACATAACAGAGCCCCCACCATAAGGTGTGATTTCTTCGAAACATGCCTCTGCAAAGCGTTCTCCTTGTCTTCTTAGCACTCGCCGACGTCGATCTTCACCGAACAGAGATATCCTGGCTTCATCAGAGAACAAAACCCTATTCCAATCGTCTTGAGTCCATGATTCACAATTTCTAGCGAACCTAAGCCTGTGAACTCTGTGCTCACGGAGTAATTTGGGGCCGCGGGCCGGGCGGTGACTGCGTATATTGGCAGCGAGAAGCCTCCTCCTGACCGTCCATAGACTAATATGCACATTTCTTACTTCTTGGAGGTTGTTCTTAAGATCCACATACGAAGATTTGCGATTTCTCAATGCGCGACTCACAAGAAAACGATCATCCCGTGGTTGGGTACATGGTTTTCTTCCAGAACCAGGCCTTCTCTCGACGGAACCAGTCTCCTGATATCGCTGCCAGGTCCTTTGGACTGTCGAGCGACTAACATTTAGCCTCCTAGCCACGAAACATTGGCTGCAACCCTCTTCAAGCAGCGCGATAATTTTGGTAGCTTTTACCACTTTATCTACCATTTTTGATACAGCCAAACAGCATTAAATAAAGCTTTGACAGTCAAGGATATGAAATTAATCGATAAAAATTGAATAAAAGTTATGAAAGTCGATGTTAACTTCTGGAACTTCGCGCCAAAAATGTAGGATAAAAAGGGGTTTTCTGTAAAAATGAACATCAAATGAAAAATTGAATTTAGAACGTACTTTTTTAAATACCACAGCATTTTTAAAACCGGCCAGTAACGTGTACAAACGATTGAAACCTTTTTGGTATTGTATCTTTTTAAATATGAATGAAAATCAAAACCGCCCGTTTTTTTTGCAAATGAGTTTATTATATTTTTATGTATACAAATCATAAATATTTTGTATTATTACCTAATCTCAGACTTTTATTTATCTCAAAGGCTAAAAGGGAGTGTAAATGCTGTCTACTGGACAGCACTCTGCTAGACTTCAATTCATTGGAAGATGGCATTTCATCCGACTGTTGTTTGCAACCACACAAAATTGTTGCTCCAATCCAGTGGTAGATCAGTAAATTAACAACAAATTTTAAAATTGACAATAAGTAAGGTCTCTAGGAGGGTTTGTACATAATAAATTATTACATTTGATTAATCCCACTGACTACGAAAGAAGCGTGTTTGACTCCAAACTATTAGTGCCAATTGAACTATAATGGAAATGGTTTCTGTGTGAAGGAGTAAGAATACAAATCATCACCCCCTCTTTTACGCGTAGGTGTCGTAAAAGACAACTAAGGGATATAATATCGAGATAACGTCTTTGCAAAAGAAGGAGAAATTGACATAAAACTCTATACCAGCCCGTCTGACCAGCGTGCTATAGTAAGTCAAATTCCCTTCCGTTGTGGAGAAGGCTCGTGCTTAGCAGTGAGACGTATGAGCTATAACGATGATGATGAAATATAGTGGAAAAAGTCTTATTACTGATATGGAATTCAATCCCCAATGATATTATTTAAATCCAAGACACAATTATTCGAAACTTTGTGACACACAACTTTTCGAAACTTTGTGCGTATAATTTATCTTATATCTTTAAACGAGCAATTCTTGTATATACGAGTATATATCTACTAGCAACCCGCCCTCGCTTCGCTTCGGTTTCAGTCGCTTTACCCGTGTAGTTCATATTCCCATGGGAATGGCGGGATAAAATATAGCCTATGTTACTCCCTGACATTATAGCTTTCTATTGATGAAAGAATTTTTGAAATCGGTTCGGTGGTTTAAGCGTGAAAGCGTAACAAACAAACAAACTTACTTTCGCATTTATAATATTAGTAAGGATATATATATAGGAGAGGAGGGTTTTGCGAGCGATATAATGACTCATCTCTCTGGAACCTCTCTGGACATATATCTGGAACCATAAGGCGTACAGACTTGAAATTTGGCAGAAATTTTCTTTTCGTCGAGTAGAGGTCAGCTAAGAACGGATTTTACGAAATTCCACCTACAAGGGGTGTCGCGGGGGCGTTTACAATAATGTACATATAAAGGAACAGGGTGAGCCGAAGCTACTGAAGCTAGAAAAATATAATTTGAACCGTAGTTTCATTTTGTGACGTAGGCACCCACTACGAAAAAAAAATTTGAAATTCCACCCCTAAGAGGGTGAAACGCAACGGTAAAGTCTGTATGGAAAGAAAAAAAAATCTTTAGCAACTGTCTTCAAATTAAGCACAAATACTCTTTAATAAAAATAAATAAACACGTGTTTCAGCGTTTGTCCCTTTTCATCCTCTAAGGGTGTAAAATAGGTAGAAAGATGTCAGTTTACTGACTTATCACAGAGCCGAAACGACTAAAGCCAGAAACATGAACTTTTGACATTAGTTTATTTGCGTGACGTAGAAACTCACTGCGAAAGGATTTTTTGAAATTCAACCTCTAGGGGGTAAACCGCAGTAACAAAGTTTGTATAAGGAGAAAAAAAAATCTACATCGATTTTCTTCAAAGTCTCTAAAAATACTCTTTAGCAATAATAAATAACCACGTATTTCAGCATTTTTTTAATTTTCACCCTATAAGGACGTAAATAGGTATAAAAAAGTTGGTTGTTCGATTCATCAACGCCGAGCTATAACTACATGCAATTTGAAACGTAATTTTATTTTGTGACATATGGATCCACTAAGAAAGGATTTTAGCATTCAGCCCTTAAGGGGTGAACCGCAGTAGCAAAGTTTGTATGAGGAGAAAAATCTTCATAGATTTTCTTTACTTTAAATTTTGCATAAACACTCTTCAGTAAAAATGAATAAACAGCATTTGTCAATTTTTACCTTCTAAGGGTGTAATCTCTATTTACTATTATAAGGAGGCAGCGTTGTATTTATTATGTTTGTTACGAATAAACTCAAAAACTACTAGACGGATTTCGATAATTCTTTCACCATTAGAATGCTACATTATCCCTGAGTAGCATAGGCTATATTTTATCCCGACATTCACCCACAGGAACGGGAACTACGCGAGTAAGGCGACTGAAACCGAAGCGAAACGAGGTCGGGTGGCTACTATATATATAGCTGACCCAACAGACGTTGTACTGTTCAAATAAGCACCACCTACCGGGTGCAATTTTAAATCTAAACCATTCTCGAATCCCCTTGAACACACACAAAAAAAATTCATCAACATCGGTCCAGCCGTTTAACAGGAGTTCAGTGACATATACACACGTACACAAGAAATATATATAAAGATATATATGTATGTATACATTTAGCCTCTCCGTCAAGAGTGACAATAACTCATTATTTCGTCATTTTTAGTTTTTATTAATATATATACATATATTCTAAATATTTTCGTTAAAGATACCATTTACTTAGAAAAAATAAATTATGCCGTGCAAAGCTCGGTCAACCAGATATTCTATTTTTATTTGCTTACCATATGAAGAGTATTTAATACGAAGAGTTTCCAGCCTCTTGGACCCTTCTATTGGATTATGAGAACCAGGGAATGGAAAGTACACCTGTGTCTATTGTACACAATACAAAATATCTTACAAATTTATCTGGTATCTCCAACACTAGCCGTTGCTTGTATTAGGTTCATAATATAATTTTAGGTACTAAACTTCTAGCACTAATTAAGGCGAACTTAATACTGATCATTATCTGTGAAACAAGCACCCATTGTCATATAAAACAATTTTAAACTAGTATGAAATTTAACCTACCCTATGATACAAGGCGGTCATAAATGTAAAATTATACGGTGAAGTTAATATATGCGTCTCCCGAGATACCGTTGAAATAACCTCGTAAAACATAGTGCTGGGCAAACGGTTGATTTAACCCAGCCTATGTAACGTTGAGGTGAGATTGTATAATATGTTAGTTTATGATCTTACCTATGATAGAAAAATAAAAATATATTTTTATGAATTTTAACGCATTTGAATTTTGTTATTTGTTCATTCTTCAGTACCTATTCATGGTCGAGAATAATCTCGGTGGTCCTACATAAAATTTAAAGGCGATAAAATCAGTAAGAATAGTTTTATTTTACTATATATAATAATGCTCCGTGTGATGACCGAGTAAGAATACAATTCACCACTCCCTTTCTTACCCGTAGATGTCGTAAAAGCCGACTAAGGGATATAATATGCATATAACATCTATGCAAGAGAAGGAAAACTCGAAATGCAACCCTATACCAACTTATCTGACCAGCATGGTATAGTAAGGTCAATTTCCCTCCTATTGTAGAGGAGGCTCGAGGCCAGTAGTGGATGTATATGAGATCTGATGACGATGATGATGATAAAGTATACCACGCAAGTGAAATGGCCGGTACAACTAGTGTATAATAAAATAAAAAGTAAATATGAAACATCCCGTGTCATCATTTAAAATGACTCAGTAAACAGTTTGTTCACGGTCCGTGAATGCTTTTTCGTTCATTTATGGTTTAAATAAGTGGTTAAATAAGTATAATGATAATCAATTGCCCTCAGAATAAAAACTAATTACCTAGCTTTGAATAGTTAAATACCTGTCAGATAAACGCTTCTACTTTGATCATTGTTCGCCTCAATTTGACCTAGTACTTCTGATAATATGGAAGTAAATAATTTTGTCTACATCTGTCACATTTTTTCATAGCGTTCACCTATTCAAAGTGAACAGACACATTCTGGTATAAAACGGACTCAAAATCATTCGAAATTTTGTCTTCACCACTGAAATTTTTTTTACAATAAAGCCCACGCCTTTTACCGGATCTTTGACCACAATTTAAACCTATAACTTTAGAGACGGCAATTATAATAGTCTAAACTATTGAGAAATCTCGATAAGTAAACACACATAACTCCTTAAAATATATTAAGTCTATAAGATAGCGAAACATGCTTTTTTTACGTAGGTACATCTTCAACTTTGGAATGAAATTCTGTCCATGAGCCTGACTGCTAGATATAGGCCTTCGCAAGGGGGAATAGTGGTGTTATAATTTTCCCAAAAGAGGACATTTGGGACTAATCCCAGCACACATTCCCACCATCGTAGTTTCTATAAGACAAAATCTACTTTAGTCTCCATAACTGACATCAAAATTTGACCCTCTGGACGTCCCGAGAAATACTTTTAAATGCCTTGGAATCCATAATAAATTTCATTTGAAAAGAAAATAAAAATAGGAGTTTAAAAGAAACCAATTCCCTCCTATGGAAAGGGCAAGATATGAAGCAAAATTGACTAATAAGCCATTCTAATTAAGGGTATATATGGCTACGAGAAGCACAGCAGTTATGACATATCTTAAGGGGCTTATATTTGGACCGTAAGATTGATTGAAGAAACGTCTAAACAGCGAAAGTAAATTTGTATGAAATTAAATGAAAAAAAACCATGGAATAGCATTTCTAAAATATCATTACAACTCATATACGTCCCATTGTTAGTCTCATGCCTCCTCCACAATGAGAAAGAAATTGACCTACTATACCACGCTGGTCAGATGTGTTGGTGTGGGGTTTTATTACGAGTTTTCCTTCTCTTATTTTAAATTTATTAAATAATATATTTTTAATATCTAATTCATTTTATTTATTTCTAAAATGTAATATAGACTAAAAAATTACAATGCTAAAATTCTTACATAAAATTACATAAAATACTTCTTACATAAAATTCTTACATAAAATAATTACACAAAATTTATAGAGCTGAGGCTTATAAACAGTAGTTTCAGCGTTGTGTGGCATTTTGTATGGCCATCGATAAGGCTTTGGCTAGGCATTATTGAATCTGCACAATATTGACTAAGCGTACACGGACCTATGCACACTTGGAGCTTTCAGTAAACATCACAATTCTATCTGTCCGTTTATCTGTATTGAGAATTGAAAACGGATGTTAATTCTATAAAATAAAAAAAAAACTTGAAATTATCTTATCTTAATTAATCTTTAATATATTTCTTGTATTTGAGGCAACAATATAAATAATATTGTGTGATTCATTGTTAGAAAATTTAAAAATTTTCAAGGACTCCCTTTTTATGGACACTTCTCACTAAATATGTCGAATGCTTTAATATAAGTTTTTATTTCCAGGTGTATTCCTATTACAATAATATTATTTGTCCTTTACGGACAGATTGAAGTCACTCGAGCAGGGAAGAGACTTTGGGTCACACTGTGCACTCTACCGGCTCTTTCATGGGGAATGCTCTTAGGAACTATTTGACTTGGTCACCGTCACCGTTTTACCAACATACCACTCGACACCGCAGCAGGGTTCATCCATTTCACCTGAAAACGTTGTGGTCTTCAACTGTACGTTTCCAGCGTTCATTTCTCCTACGTACGTGCAGGCTCTGGAATGAACTACCTGCTGCTGCTGCGTTTCCTGAGCGTTATTAAATGTCCTTCTTTAAACGAGGTTTAAGAAGAACATTTTCTTCGCGGTAAGCAACGACCCAGCTGTGTCCCTGGTATTGCAAAGGTCCATGTGCAGGCAGTATCACTTACTATCAGGAATGCTGCTTGTTTGTTTGCCACCATCAATAATAAAAAAGAAGTTTTTTTTCGGTATCCACTCGTAATGAAGGAATCGTAAATTATGTTTTTAGTCTGTTACTACACGAAAACTGACTTTGAACTACAGTTTCGAAGAGGATAACTGAGATTAAAAAGGAAAATTTGTATTTAAACTAGATCCGATGGCCGTCATGACACGCTTCGCCCTTGACTATTGGGCCAATACGATTTAATTTAATTTACTAAGATTTAGCATTTGACATGATGTTTTAAATTACTAAAAATTACTAAAGTAATATAATTATCACGCACGATTGCTGTTACTGTTTTACATTTCCTCGTTAAAAAATTGCTGACCCTAACGTAGTTAATATTTAATAACGTTCCATATACATATGTAGGAATTTGACCGTAGGTTTACTTAATTCAATTGCAAGGTTAACATTTTTTTTTTTTAGCGGAGGGGACTTCGTTGTGCTCCCATACTGCTTTGGTGAATGCTGTGTAGTTTTAGTTATAAAGCCGTGCGTTGACGGCCACTTCTTTTATAGCCTTTGATACAACAATTTTCTTTGAATTGCTTGATAGTACAATAACCAAACATGCCAACGTTTATAAAATTTTGAAAATCTCCTTCATCGCGTAACCGCAGCGATATAGCGCCATAACCGCCACTCGAACCTTAGCATACTATCTTAAATAGACTGTTGCTAACTATTATAAATGTAAATTACATTAATATTTAATTAAAAATTCATGTAACAATGTTAGCTAATGTCAAATGAATAAGTACTTTTCGTCCATTATCAATGGGCAAACACATTCAGTTCAGAATCGAATTATATATTTTAATTATTCACGGTATTGGTTGTGCAAATCCAATCATGAAATTGTATAATGTATTAGGAGATTAGGCGTTATTACCTACAGATGTGTGTATATTTTGCGTTTGTGGTATTGCCACAAATAAATTTAATCGTGAATTAGATATTGCCAATTTAAACTAAACGGTTTATCCGTGTGGTGACGGAGTAAGAATACAATTCACCACCCCCTATCTTACCCGTGGGTGATCGTACGAGACGACTAATGGATATAAAACGCATATAACATCTATGCGAGAGAAGGAAAACTCGAAATAAAACCCTATACCAACACGTCTGACCAGCGTGGTATAGTAGGTCAATTACCCTTCCATTATAGAGGAGGCCCGAGCCCAACAGTGGGACGTATATGGGCTGAGATGATGATGATGAAACTAAACGGTGTGCCCACACTAGATTTGTCTAAATTCCATATTATAACACGTTTTGATAATTATTCTCCTTATGTGTGTATGTACGAGTAGATACATACACTATTACTGAAAATGAGGTCCAGGTATGACACCTGGGTCTATAGAAAGTATTATAGAAATTTACGGTCAAAAAATTAGACAAATTTTCCCTGTAAATTGTAATATCCTCAAGACCTGCCCTATACCACAGTACTGTCAACCCGAGCGGCCAGAGGACTTATGATCAGACTATAACCAAAAAAGATTATCATCATGTTACTTTTTTCATTCATCTTCATTTATCCTCATCTCCTATGATCCATCCCTACTTCTCCGAGCCTCCTTCATAATCGGAGGGAAATTGACCTAGTAGTAGAATTGACATACTGGTCAGACGGTTTCCATTCTGTCGGTATTCATTAAAGCTGTATAAGCGTTTTATTTCGCCGCCGACGACTGGGGCGGCGTAGGCGCAACTACCTGCGCCTCATGCCGTCGGGCCGACCACTGATGACAAGTTAACCCTGCTCCGGTGGTCGGCCCAACAACGAAGGCGACGTGGTTTTCGGGTGGGTTGCGGGTGTTGCGTGCTTACGCCCCTCTGTCGCCCCGGACGGAGTGATGTGAGGAGCGCGCCGACCGCAACCCACCCCAAAAAAAAAAAAAGCGTTTTATTTCGAATTTCTTCTTTTGCATTAATGTTATCTGCCTATCATATCCCTTAATCACTGTTGATGGTCTTTTACAATACCCACGGGTAAGAAATATAGTGATGAATTATATTGTTACTGCGTCACCATACAGAAAATGTGGTAATATTATCTGTGTGTTGACGGTTCAAGAATACAAAATATAATCAACCCCTACTTACTCATGTCCGTGTGGTTATGCGTGTGCCAAGCGTAGTGATCATAAAATTATCCTTCCTTGTGGGAAGTTCTTCGTTCAACAGTGTACGTCTAAATTATCCTGCCTTGTGGAAAGTTCTTCGTTCAACAGTGTACGTCTAAATTATCCTGCCATGTGGCAAGTTCTTCATTCAACAATGTACGTCTAAATTATCCTGCCTTGTGGAAAGTTCTTCGTTCAACAGTGTACGTCTAAATTATCCTTCCTTGTGGGAAGTTCTACGTTCAACAGTGTACGTCTAAATTATCCTGCTTTGTGGAAAGTTCTTCGTTCAACAGAGTACGTCTAAATTATCCTTCCTTGTGGGAAGTTCTACGTTCAACAGTGTACGTCTAAATTATCCTGCCTTGTGGAAAGTTCTTCGTTCAACAGAGTACGTCTAAATTATCCTTCCTTGTGGGAAGTTCTACGTTCAACAGTGTACGTCTAAATTATCCTGCCTTGTGGAAAGTTCTTCATTCAACAATGTACGTCCAAATTATCCTGCCTTGTGGAAAGTTCTTCGTTCAACAGTGTACGTCTAAATTATCCTTCCTTGTGGGAAGTTCTTCGTTCAACAGTGTACGTCTAAATTATCCTGCCTTGTGGAAAGTTCTTCGTTCAACAGTGTACGTCTAAATTATCCTGCCTTGTGGAAAGTTCTTCATTCAACAATGTACGTCTAAATTATCCTGCCTTGTGGAAAGTTCTTCGTTCAACAGTGTACGTCTAAATTATCCTTCCTTGTGGGAAGTTCTACGTTCAACAGTGTACGTCTAAATTATCCTGCTTTGTGGAAAGTTCTTCGTTCAACAGAGTACGTCTAAATTATCCTTCCTTGTGGGAAGTTCTACGTTCAACAGTGTACGTCTAAATTATCCTGCTTTGTGGAAAGTTCTTCGTTCAACAGAGTACGTCTAAATTATCCTTCCTTGTGGGAAGTTCTACGTTCAACAGTGTACGTCTAAATTATCCTGCCTTGTGGAAAGTTCTTCGTTCAACAGAGTACGTCTAAATTATCCTTCCTTGTGGGAAGTTCTACGTTCAACAGTGTACGTCTAAATTATCCTGCCTTGTGGAAAGTTCTTCATTCAACAATGTACGTCCAAATTATCCTGCCTTGTGGAAAGTTCTTCGTTCAACAGAGTACGTCTAAATTATCCTTCCTTGTGGGAAGTTCTTCGTTCAACAGTGTACGTCTAAATTATCCTTCCTTGTGGGAAGTTCTTCGTTCAACAGTGTACGTCTAAATTATCCTGCCTTGTGGAAAGTTCTTCGTTCAACAGTTCCACAAGGAAGAACAACCTCTAGTTGTTCTTCCTTGTGGGGAATTCTATGTCAAGAGTGTGCATCGTTGGGCTGATGGATTTACTAACATTAGCTGCTTATTAGATTTTGCAATGTCCTCCTGCGATAACTCATCATCATAGTTTCAGCTCATATATGTCCCATTACGTTTTATTTCTTAGTTTCCTTTCCTTACAAAGGTGTTACTTGCATATTATATGCCCCTTAGTCGGTTTACGGCAATATAAACAGTGAATTATATTATTATTCTACCATCACATGAAAAACTAACTGATACCGTTTATTAATTAAGTATACAATACATTATTGTGTATGATTACAATGTGTATAATTATCAACAGACTAACTTCAAAAGCTATTTCAATCACCGCCTTCGGCCGGATGGATTAACTTGTTTATAGCTTAATCTACACGATTTAAGCCGAGTTTAAACAACTTGTAACTTACTAAAGTTGGTATGATAGTTTGAAGAGATATTATTGTACAGTAAACTGTATACCGCTCCTATGATTGATTGCTTAAGTATCAGAATAAAACTTGTTATTGACTTATTGGTTCAATGACGTGAGCATCCTAGTTTCGGGAAACAAATTTCTAACAAAACATTTTATAGTCAAAGCAGTGTTTTTTAATGCCATTGATGATGAACGACTGAGTTACCCACATGATGGTAAGTGGTAACTGCCGCTCATGTTACTGCCTATAGTAAAGTATGGTTTGGGTCATCAGCTCTCTCGCTCATCGATCGAAGCGCAGTAGCAAATTGCTACCATTCAGATATCGATTTTCTGCGAGTGTTGAGCAGACGAGCCAAACCAGGCTGCAGACTAAAATCTGTAAATCTGAACTCGTCGCGATTATTGGTGCCGACCTGGCGCTGCCGACCATCGCCAGGGAGATGCTCGTCAGCGTCAGGAACTAGGACGCGGTCGCCGCCTTCTGTGAGGCCGTTATCTCACGGAAGGAGACGGCGGATCGTGTGCGAGTAGAGATCCTATTCGGCGACACGTTCCGCCGCCGGCGACTCGGGCGGTGCAGGCGCGAGTATCTGCGCCTAATGCCGCCCTTTTTTTTTTTTGTTCACGCTGTGGAAATGCATTTACGCACAGTCCCCCGCCAGTGGGCGGGGGTTGTGTGGGACTCACCGGCCACGTCCGCAGCCAGAATACCCACTAAAACCACAGCGGTCCCTTCCGCGCTTTTACGGGGTGCCGGAGAGATCGTCTGATGACATTCAATCCCCGGCACCCCAACGCATGGCCGTCTGGCCACGTCCTGTCGTCATTATTTAGGGCGGTGGGAGTAGGTGCGCATATTGTCGCCTCCTCCTCCCGGGTCGCCGGCGACGGAGCGAGTCAGCAAAGGCGCTTGCCTCGCGTTCCCGCTCCGCCGCTTCCTTCCTGGATATGACGGCCTCGCAAAATGAGGCCATCGACTACCAGCACCTGTCGCTGCCGAGCATCTTTGTGATAACGGTCGGCAGCGACAGCCTAATGCCGCCCTAGCCGAGGCCGCGGGTGATCGGACCGGGGAATTGTCCGTCACCCGCAGTGTGGCTAACCGCGCGACGGCGACCGACGTCCCAGGACGTCGAGAGGTGAGGGTACCCGTAAGGGTATTCCGTCGGGCCGACCACTGACGACAAGTGCCATCTGCTCCGGTGGTCGGCCCAACAACGAGCGGCCCATAACCCAACGGCCATAACCCACCCGTACCCACGTGACGTGGGACGTGGGGTTATGGGCCCGCGCGCCGTCCTTTCATCGCCCCGGATGGACTAGACCACGCGTGCGCTTACCATAGCCCACCCATAAAAAAAAAAAAAGACTAAAATCTGAAAATAGTATAGCCTTTTTTGGCAGGCTATGGGCTCTTCAGCTTCTTCAGCTCTGTCAGTCCGTCACTCTATTCAGATAGGCATCATTATTGGCCTCAGTTCTGCTCAGCAATGAGAACGACAATATCGTAAAATAGCACGCTGGTCAATGGTAGGCATAAGTTTTTATGTCGCGTAGAGTTCCTTCACAGCAATAAAAAGTAATTTTTGTGACATCCAGGAGTGAGGAAGACGCCGAACTATATATTTACTCTTGCTTGTCTTTTGTTGGCATAGGATTTTATGTCTATTTTACCTTCTCTTACATAGATTATCTGCATATCATATCCCTTAGTCGTCCTTTACGACACACGAGGAAAAGAGGCGGCTGATGAATTGTATTTTTATACCCCGCCACCACACGAATTGATTATTTTAGTAATATTATTCTAAATAAATTTTTACACATCTAATAAATTTATAACATAAATTCGCCATTTCACCCACACGTTTATGTACAAAACTCAACCAGATGTAATTATCCACGTTAGCAATTTGCGTGGGTCATCAAACACGCGTATCATTCCACGCTCCTCTGAATCTAATTTGAAGCAGTTATGAACTGAATTATCTTTTATCTGCCTGTAATTTATAGTCTATTTCGTAGTTTGGGGGTAATTACAAAATATTATTATTAATAGTAACAAATTTTTGTGATCATCAATTGCTAAATCGATATAGTTTCCATACATTTTCGATTACTACCTAGTGCTGAGCGTGTTTCGTCTCAAGTATCTAATGATTCGCTGCCGGCGACTTAGGCGGCGTAGGCGCGAGTACTTGCGCCTGATGACGGCCTAGCCGAGGTCATGGGTAACTGGACCGGGGAATAGTTCATGGCCTGCAGGGAGGCTGATCGCGTGAGGGCGACGCCTCGGAAGAAGTGTCCCCTGTCGGCGGCTTGGGCGAGCGGGATGAGCGCAGGTCATAGCCTACCAAGGAACCAGTAATCAATGTCAACACACACTGCATTGGGGCCGTTCATAAAATACGTTCACCTACAAGGCGGGGGGGGGGGGGGAGGAGGTTTGCTGGGTGTGACAAGATGTGACAAAGAGGGACGGGGGGGTCTACGGCAACGTGATGTTCGCCGTTCAGTGGTCTTAGTTTTTGTGATGAAATATTTACATGGGGGTCACAGAAAGTGTGACACAGCGTGACAATAGGGGGGAGGGGGTGAAAAAAAGTTGATTATAGCGTGACGTATTTTATGAACGGCCCCATTGAATTTAATAGTGCACAACCTTAATCCTAGATAAAGCTGCAACTTTCATTTTACTGTCTATTAATTTGATTCTGTTGTGATTGCTCATCCTCGCGACTCATAAACGTCCCACTGCTGGGCTCGAGCCTCCTGCGCAATAAGAGGGATATTGTCCTACTATACCACGCTGGTCGGACGAGGAATATAGTTTTATTTCTTTCTCTTGCAGATGTTATATGCATATTATATCCTTTAGTCGTCTTCTACGACATCCACGGTCAAGATAGGGAGTGGTGAATTGTATTCTTACTCAGTCACCACACGTATTTACAATAATATTATTTAATTATATTCTAATGCGTTATTATATATTTTAATACGTTCCTACAAAATAGGCATTAAAAAATATAAAATGTTCTTAAATCATCAATAATACAAAGGCCTCTTAATCTTATACCTACGAAAACACATCTAAACATATCGTTCATAAAGAACTATACGTTACGGCTACTAGTACGAAATAAGCCCATTATGTGCTGATGGTTCACGTTATAGCCCATTCGATTTAACGACCTCTTAAATACAACATGGACACTCTTTCTTGATGTGTTCAAAATTCCTCTCGTAATCACTATACGAATGGTGTGAATCTCCTAATGGTCCCCACCTTGTCATTACATAACTTTTAAACATTCAGCTAATAATCACTACGCTTAAGTACTTATTAACTTTGTCTCGAAATGCGATTCCTCCATGTTTTATAGTTATAGGAATAATCAAACATGCGCAAAAGCGTTGCTCGCATGAAACACGTGCTTTTTACATAACACAAGAACAGACAATATTCGCCATCATCATCATGACAATGATTTTTGATGTTTACGCGAGTATTACACATTATTTTACGGTTTTTTTTCGCGTTTGTATTTGTTTTGGATTGTTCGACGTTTGGAACACATTTCAACGTTCATTGTCGCGGGTGCACTAAGATGCCTCACGTCCAACACGTCATCGTTATTTCAAAGATTTATCTTTCCGCTACAGAATTGGGTATTCAATAGCCCAATAGGCTAATGATGATGATAATGATGATAAATATAGTGATTTGAGCTTTATTATGACCTTATGTATTCCAGTGTTAGATACTAGCCGTCTCTAACAATAATGGGATCATCACAGCATATACCGACAACCGCTGGGGAAGAAAGGTTCTCGAGTGGCGACCACGTATCGGACGACACAGTGTAGGACGCCCCCTACTAGGTGGACCGACGACTTGATGAAAGTTGCTGGGCGTCGTTGGATGCAGGCGGCACAGGACTGCACTTTGTGGCGTAACATGGGGGAGGCCTACGTCCAGCAGTGGACGGCAATGCTGATGCTGGCTGAACTGATTGGGCTGCAGTCACCTGACAATGAAAGGGAAATTAACCTACTATACCATATTGGTCAGACGTGTTGGAATTGGGTTCCATTTCTTGCATAAATGTTATATGCATCCTATAGTTGTCTTTTACGACACCCACAGACAATAAAATGGATGGTGTCTTCTATTGTTACTCTGTCACCACACGGAAGAGTAAAGGGAGGACTACTACGCAAGGCTATTTAGACCGATTATTTTCTTGCTGTGATGTTATTTTTTTGTCTACTAGTTTCATTTTTGCAATCGCAATTTTTCGCAATTTATTATTGCGCTTCGTTCGGTGAGCGAGAGAGCTGGAAGCCCAACTTTCTGAAGGTGTTTGCATGTGGTGGATTTTAGTGATGCCTTTAGTATCATCGAAACTCATTGCACGTATTCACACTCCTTTCACTTTCTTCGCGGTAGCCAGTGGCCCTACAAAGGTCCATGAGCGGCAGCAACACTTACCATCGGGTGTACCTAGGTACTGTTTGCTCGTTTGCCACCGTTTGTAATAAAAAAAAAATCAAACATCGCCTTGCTTAATATTTTGATTCACGAACATACAATCTAGATCCTGTGTTCCTAATATCCATACTAATATTATAAATGCGAAAGTAAGGGTGTTTGTTTGTTTGTTTGTAACGCTTCCACGCTTAAACCACCGAACCGATTTCAAAAATTCTTTCACCAATGGAAAGCTATAATATCATGGAGTAACATAGGCTATATTTTATCACGGTATTCCCACAGGAACGGGAACTTCGCCGCGGGTAAAGCGACTGAAACCGAAGCGAAGCGAGGGCGGGTTGCTAGTAGTTACATAAGTATGTATTACTATCCGCCTACGTCTCGTATGAAGCAATCGTTAATCTCCTTTGTTTAGCCACTTACTGAATAACTATACATAAAGGGTAAAGCGCCCCAATTAAGTAATACATGTGTTACAACGCTTTCATCCTTTGTTTAATGCCTAACTTGACAATGTATTATGTTGTTTGACAATATCTTACTGTATTTGTTCACTGCGCAAATCGGTAATTACATTTTGATTTTTTTTCTTTTTATTCTGTATTCTTTGTATTTATCCGTTTAATAATTTTCTTCATAATCATTATTATTACAGCTCATATCTTTTCCACTGTTAGCCACTAATACATTAAGAATGATATTGATCTACTATATTACGTTGCTTCGTCAAACCCTCTCTCTGATCAGCATGGTGTAGTAGGTCCTTTTCCCTTCCATAGTGGAGGAGGCACCAGTCCAGCAATGGAACGTGTATGAGCTGATATAATGATGGCGATTTTTTGATTATTATGATAATTTTTAGGGACTTCTTACACAGGATGTATCAGGTTATGGGGCAACTGGTCAAACGGGAGCTAGGCAATGGTGATAGGAACCCTTGAAAACAATTTGAAATAAAAATATCGGTTCGTTAATGAATTAAAGACATGTAAAGTTTTAAATTTTGTCATCGCTTGTTCGTATAAATTTGATTGAAATGTACAGAACCTATAAAGTCAATAATACTTAATCTGAAACATATTCGTACTTTGTTAAATTTTCATTAGAAATTGAATAAATCAATGATTACGTTCGCATAAACAAGACAAATTTCGCTTTAAATCAACTGATCGACCGATGTCCGTTGACGAGTCGCATTTGTACCTACGTATCATTGAAGCATTCGCGCAAATCATACCTATTTACACTGTCGAAGCTTTACATACTTACATGTATCCTGTCTGTACATGCCTACGTAATACGTAACATTTAAGGCATAGACTCTTAGACACACATTTTTGTAATTGTCTACTACTCACTCACTACTTTTATTGTTTGTTATTTATGTAATATACAATAACTGTTTCAAATAATTGTTTTTTGTGTAATATACATTTAATTATGATCTATGACCGTTGAACTATAACATACTCGAATAGTTGCCCCATAACCTGATACACTCTGTATACTAAAAAATATTCGAAACAAATACAAAACTCAATAAAATTTATGGAAATTGTTTTTTTTAATATTCCCGTAAACGTTGACAATGGTTTGATTTTGCTAAAAAATAGAAAGAGAATTAAAACCTAATAAATAGAAAGATAATGAAAAGTGACAGTTACCATGGAGAACAATTACCCAGAAAAAAATTAGTCCTTGTAGATCAGCTATAAAACTTTTTTGTAATATTCTGTACGATTTACGCGTATGATTAATTACTATGTATACAAAAGAAACTCTCACGTTAATGTAGTTCATTTGAATGTCATGTCCGTTGTTTTAGGTGCCTAATAATCTTTTGTAACGGTAACAAAGGCCACAGATTGAATGACGCGTTTTTGTGCGACGGGTATAGTGGTTAGTCTAGTTACTCATTAGTCTTAATGAATTAATTTCCTGTGGGATTAGCAAAATAAATACACAATATTCAGCGCACGATATAGAGGACTACGTGTTTTTAAATAATTCTTTTTATTTGATCATAGAAAATTTTCTTCCATAATATATTTTCGTGTAGTAACAGATTAAGAATATGATTCACCTCATCCTGTCATGCTCGTGTGTGTCGTAAAAGATGACTAAGGAAAAAAATGCATATAACGTCTATGTTAGAGAAAATTCGAAATGAAACCCTATGACTGCAAGTCGGACCAACGTGGAGTAGCAGGTCAATTTCACTCCCATAGTGGAGGAGGGACATCTATGGACTGATATGATAATGATGAATACACATTTGTTGGAGTATTTCCTATCTTTCTAATACATACAGAATTGTAAATATTTAATTCTTGTAAATAAAACTACTTTACGGATTTTATCGCGTTTGTATTTGATTTATCGACGTCGAACGTCCAAACATGTCATCGTTATTATAGTAATAACGATTACTTGTTTGGACATCAGACATCTTAGTCCACCCGTGACCATGAATGCTGTAAAGTGTTCGAAACGTCGGGCAATCATAAATCAAATATAAATGCGATAAAATCCGTAGTTTTACTTACAATGTGTAATACTCGCGTAAACATCAGAAGTCATTATATTTAATTCTATCAACAGAACTCGGAAAATGATAATTTTACTTATTTGTGGCTCACTTACTGATTAAAATATACATTTAATTTAAGAAATACTTATTTTAAAGTTATACGACAATTATTTGTCACACTGTAAGTTGTTAGGGATATGATAATGTAATCGTTAGAACTTAAAATATTATGCATTTAAATTTATACATTCCCGAACTAGTATATCTTTTATCACATTTACAAGTGTAATTACATTGCTTTGGGAACTGCTCTTAGTTTATTCGTTAGTTTATTTTCGTCTTGTTTAATAAGCAAAGGTCACGAGGCGAGAACACGGTCAGATTTATTATTATCTGTTTTTTCTTGCTCACTATCACAATTAATTTGCCAGATTCACTGAATTCCTATTATTGTTGTCGATTTAGGATGATTATACATAAATATTTTATATGTCTTTATATTTCATTTGAAAATCTCTCGTAGCACTTTTAAATTATACTCAATATTTTAGTGTTTATATAATATTATATTAAAGACTTGTGGGCATGTTATGTAAAGCTATGAACGTAATAAAGTGTAAAGAATATGATGTAACAGTGATTTACGTGTATTTTCCTTTCTATAAAACTTCCTAGAAAAACTTTCCTTAGAGTGACAAGCATTCGGTGTGGGCGGGGTCCCTGACGGTGTGGGCGGGGTCCCTGACGGTGTGGGCGGGGTCCCTGACCGTCCGTCTTAGGGCCCTCCTGTGGCGACCACAGAGGGTCATGGCGATCAGGGCCATACGGGGTTACCGCACGGTGGCGACGGAGGCAGCGTGCCTCCTGGCCGGAACTCCTCCGTGGGACCTGGAGGCGGAGATGCTTGCCGACATTTAACGGCGGGTGTCGTAGACGCGCGCCCGCGACGGCATGGTCTCCATCAAAGAGATCACCGCCTGGCGGGTCGACGCCCGTCGAGAAGTCATTGCCCGTTGGGCAGTCCGGCTGGAGAGTCCTCGGTACGGTGTCAGGACCGTCGAGGCCCTCCGGCCGGTGCTGATGGAGTGGTTGGAGCGGACGCACGGGGTGCTTTCCTTCCGACTGGTGCAGGTGCTGACGGGGCACGGTTGCTTCGGGAAGTACCTGCACAAGATTGTCATTAGGGAGAGCACACCGTCCTGCCACCACTGCAGTTGCGACGAGGACACGGCGCAGCACACGCTCGAGGAGTGTGATGCATGGGAGGGGGATCGCCGTGAACTCGTCGCAATTATCGGTGCCGACCTGGCGCTGGCGACCATCGCCAGGGAGATGCTCGTCAGCGTCAGGAACTGGGACGCGGTCGCCGCCTTCTGTGAAGCCGTAATCTCACGGAAGGAGGCGGCGGATCGTGTGCGAGTAGAGCTCCTATTCGGCGACACGTTCCGCCGCCGACGACTCGGGCGGCGCAGGCGCGAGTATCTGCGCCTAATACCGCCCTAGCCGAGGCCACAGGTGATCGGACCGGGGAATTGTCCGTCACCCGCAGAAAGGCTGACCGCGCGACGGCGACCGACGTCCCTGGACGTCGAGAGGTGAGGTTACCCGAAAGGGTATTCCGTCAGGCCGACCACTGAGGACAAGTCACATCTGCTCCGGTGGTCGGCCCAACAACGAGGTGACGTGGGTACGGGTGGGTTATGGGCCCGCGCGCCGTCCTTTCATCGCCCCGGACGGACTGGACCGCGCGTGCGCTTACCATAGCCCACCCATAAAAAAAAAAAAAGAGTGACAAGCATTCAATTAAAGACAGCGTCTTTTCTAATTCGAACCAAAAAAATAATCCTTCTTTTTAATACGCTTTTATTAGCTTCAGACGTATGTATGTTAGTATGTAACGGAATCTTTGAACATGATTTTGACCCTCTTCAAAACGTCGGATTAACTCGAAATTTGGTATACTTATTAAGGACCGATGACAATTCAATATTTTAAACAGTTTGACCCGTTATCCTTAATAGGATAATCAGGATTAGCGAAAATTCAACTAAAAAATGAAAAATAAATAATAGTTCAAAAAAAACTAAAAAAATACGCTTTCAAAGAAAATCCAACTAAAAAATAGAAAATAAATTTTTAAAAATTTGATTTATGAATAGTGTTAGTGAATTATGAGAAAAATATTTTTATTGTAAAAAAAGCGTGGGGTGCTTTTAAGATATTATCAAAATAATAATCCTTCTATTCATATCTGTCAATAAAATATTTATAACTATTGACATGTTGTCATTAGTTATAAATATTTTGCACCCCACGCTTTTTTTTTACAATAAAAAATATTTTTTCTTATATACACTATTCATAATTCAAATTTTAAATATTTATTTTCTATTTTTTAGTTATATTTTCTTTGAAAGTGTTTTTTAGTTTTTTTGAACTATTATTTATATTATTTACACAATGAAATTATTTACGGCTTTAAAAAAGTTAGGTAATCCTCTTTTTTCTCCGTAAGAGCCGCTTCTAAAATTTAGACAGAAAGTGTCGTTTAATATTAAAAGGCTATTCTAATATTTTAATACATTTATTCTCATATTTTAGGACAAAGAGAGGATAAGCACTTATTGCTCTATAATATCTACAAAACAATGTCAATACATAATTCCTCTAAGAGTTAATGAACATCTTATTAACGTATGATATCAATGCGCAGTCGTACCTCGTCTTAAGAAAAAATAAGTTTTGTCGTATAAATTATTGCATTCATATTTTTAAAATATGTTCTGATTCGATTGCATGGAAAGATTTCTCCATCAACGTGTACTGTTGAATTTAAACCTCCCCACCAGAACTCTGCGTGGATGCTCTTTTTTCATCTGCACCCAATGATTTTCTGTAATTTTTGAGATTTTTTCAGTCCTGTCGATGGATACCGTCCTCCAATCCGTGGTCACGACCTAGTTACGGATTTGAAGAGCGATGTTATCTGCTCATTGTCACTTTAACGAGTTAACTTTGGGCTATATTAACAAACCCGTTCTCATATGGATTCCCTATTCAGTATTTAACCTCGTCAAAATATCCGGAGCATTGCTATAGAGCAAATATGTAGGCCAAACACGCTGTTCAAATGTGAGTTTAGCTTCAATGTCACACAAGAGTCTGTTTAGCCACTAATTGTAAAACAATGCGAAATATCTAATTAAAAAATCATAATAAGTTTCCAAAACTCTTACAGCATTTTACATACGAGTACTTATAAGTACTCGTATGTAAAAAGCCATGCCAGTTGCTCTTACCGTACTGAAGCAACTGGCATGGCTGCAGTACGAGTTTCTCTTGTTCAAATTCTCTTGCAGCTATTTGTTTATCATCTTAAACAGAAGATTTTGGAGGAAAAGGGGAAATGATATATTGTATTCCATCACCATGGTGTACAAAGATTAAGAACACTAATCAAAAATTTGCTATAAATTCCAGTAAAATTTGTGAACGATTATATAAAATGATACTGCAGTTACTTGAGGAGTTTATTAAAGACTCGCATCGAATATCAGACTCGGTTGCGTATCGATCTATGCTATTAGAGTCATTGTTGGTGATTTGTCTGGCTTATTGTAAGCAATTGCTCCCATTTACCTCCTTACATTTCTCTTCGAAAAGCCTCATCACTTTCAGATTACAGCATTTTTAAAATAAAACCACTCGACTTAAAATATTTTTATAGTCTCGCGATATTATAAGCCGCTTTTATAAGGAGCATATTGTGTAGTTTCACGTTGTCAGTATTAAGATAATCTAGATAATTGATAGTATTACTTAGCAATAATAAATTGATCTAACATTCGTATGTAATAGTCACCCAATAGACCAAACACCGTCGACAATCGTAAGCTTATAGTACTCAATAATCTACATTTAACGTAAGCACACAACATCAATGCAACAGAAGCAAAACTTGAAATAAAATTGTATGCTTGCCCTGCTGACCAGCATTGTATAATAAAATAGAAAGAAAGATTTATTTTATTAAAGTAGATAGTGTTGAAGCTATTAAATAAAATAAAAGGAAGATCTTAGTTCAGTGGCATAAACAAGCGTTTGCCAATCGTGAGTTGCCGTATTTTTAATCATGGGTCTTGCATTAAGATTGATAATATTTTTAATAAACAATTTAATACTGATTTTAAAAAAAAGGAATGAAAGTGCGATTGACAATGCTTGTACTACTACTACTTCACTTTTAGGATCACTTAATACTAGACGAGTTTTACTTGATCACTCTTATAACAGTTATAATTTGAAACACCGAGTCGCTAGAGTAATTATGGAAATTAAAAATAAACTAATAAAAATCCAGGTTCTGAGACACGGTTACAATAAATTGCCATTAGGCCTAGGGCGCCTGCTCTTAATTTACTATTTCTGACCATCATGAACCACTTCATATATAATCTGGATGAACCGTTAACAACGGAACATCATAATAAAATTCTAAAGTTAACCAATACGAACTAGTCATAACTATCAAAACATAAATACACGACAAAGGGAAGTACAGGTGCAATCAGATTAGACGACAGATGAGATCATATCACAATTGCTGGCTCAATCGCCTCTCAATTAGATAATTGTGGCTGTGCGCACGCTACTCAACCCGCTCGTTTCGGACCAGCAACGATACTTACATGCGTATTCTATCTCGATGACTGGATTATCAAACATCAGATGTTCTAACACAATGTGGTTAAACATAAATCTTAAATACTTGAGTCTCTATATCGATAGTGTTCGAATTGCTAATGATAGACTTTTTATATTTTAACCAATGTTATTCCCAACTTGTACAATACGAATATCGCTAAGAGAAGGCCCTAATCAAAAACCAATAAGTATTCAACTAAGTTATTATATTATACAACTATATTATTCAACAAATTAAATTTAGTGTTCTCTTAAATAAGTTCTTTATCGAGAATTGAATTTGGGTGTCGTAAAAGACGACTAAGAGCCCTAGATTGACCCGGACCAACTCCATCTGGTACCATTTGGGTCAACGATTACATTCCCAAGGAGGGTTGACGTCAGGCAGGCGGCCGGTCATAAAAGTCATTGCCAAAACTTTTTGCAATATGTCAAAACAGATTTTTTTTTTTTTTTTCACGCTGTGGAAATGCATTTACGCACTATCCCCCGCCGGTTACAGACAGGGGAGTGTGTGTGGGACTCGCCGACCACAGAAGTGACCGAAATACCCACTAAAACCACAGCGGCCCCTTCCGCGCTTTTACGAGGTGCCAGAGAGATCGTCTGATGACATTCTATCCCCGACACCCCAACGCTTGGCCGTCTGGCCACGTCCTGTCATCATTCAGGGCGGTGGAAGGACGAGCGCATAACGGCGTCTCCTCCTCCCTGGTCGCCGCCGGCGGAGCGAGTCTGCGGACGCAAGTGCCTCACGTGCCCGCTCCGCGGCCTCCTTCCTTGTAATGACAGCCTCACAGAAGGAGGCCATCGACGACCAACAGCTGTCGCTGCCGAGCATCTTCGAGATGATGGTCGACAACGACAGGTCCGCTGTTCCCATGTCCGTTGACAGGACGTGGCGCTGAGGCCCCCAGGCAGGGCATACTTCTAGTGTGTGGCGCGCATCGTCGATTAGCGCGCCACACTCATGGCATCCTGGGGCCTCTTCTCTTCCAATTTTGTGCAGGTACTTACCGAAGACCCCATGTCCGGTAAGCACCTGCACCATCCTAAATGTAAGGCTGCCGTGCCTTCTCCTGAGCCAGCGGTGGAGATGCGGCGCAACCGCCTCCACAGTCCCCCGCCCTGCTACGGGGGACTCTAGATCCTCCCTCCACCGCCGGATGACTTCCCTTCGAGCCACTTCCTGAACTCTGCCCAATCCCCTTGTGGAGACTCGCTCGCCGTTGACTCGCGATGTGGCGCGGAACCGGTATATTTCTGCCAACGCTTCCGCCACCAGTGCCCAAGGGGGGTCGCCCGCCAGCAGTGTTGCCGCAGTCCAGGACACAGTACGGTAGCCCCTAATAGCCCTCACCGCGATGACCCTCTGCGGTCGACGCAGGAGGGCTCTGTTGCGGGCGGTGAGGGACTCCGACCAGATAGGGGCACCATACAGTGCCATGGACCGCAGGATGCCGACGTACAGACGCCGGCACGACGACCCAGGACCGCCAGTGTTCGGCAGAAGCCTTCCCAGCGCCGCGGCTGACTTGACGAGCCTCGGGACGAGCTGGGCAAAGTGTGGCCCGAAATTCCACTTTGAATCGAGGTGCAGACCCAAATATTTTATTTGGGCCTGCACCGGCACGGCAACCCCAGACACACTGATGTGTGCTCCTCGGGGGGGACCTCGACGTGGGCCATGAAAAAGGAGGGCCTCGGTTTTGTCAAGTGAGACCCTCAGACCCAACATCCCAATCCGGTCCACGACGAGCGCCACTCCTTCCTCTGCCAATCGGACAGCCCCCCGATGTCAAAACAGATGACATATTGCGTCGACCCCAAGTAATTGGGATAAGAGCAGGATGATGATGATGATCGAGAATTGAATTTAACGATCATTTTACTTGTTCGCAGATTCTACTGGGACCTGTGTATGTTACTACTGCTCGTCGCCAATCTTATTATCCTGCCAGTCGCCATCTCCTTTTTCAACGATGACCTCAGTACGCGCTGGATAGCCTTCAATTGCCTCTCTGACACCATATTTCTTATAGATATCGTTGTTAATTTTAGAACAGGTAACTAATTTCGTTATTACATGCTATTATTACTTAAAGCTTTTGTATATTGTAATTATACAAAGTTTTATTTTTTTCTTTACAGGAATAATGCAGCAAGATAATGCAGAACAAGTGATATTAGATCCCAAGTTAATAGCAAAGCACTATTTGAGGACTTGGTTCTTCCTTGACCTCATCTCTAGTATACCACTAGATTATATATTTTTGATCTTCAATCAGGTAAACGTACGTTGCAATTTGGTCGTGTTATTTTAATTAGGATAGTTTTAATCTATCTTTTATTTTATTGATATTCTGTTTCAGCTTGGGTGTTTATTTGTTTTCTAGACAATATATTGTTATTGTTTTCACTTTTATTTTGTTACTCATTGTGAATTTATACCCAACCACCACGAGTACCTGTGCGTCATCGTGTATTCAATTTAGTATCTCGTATTATCAGGCTCTATAAGAACATGCAAAGGTTTGATCAATCAAGCACATCAAATTCACTTCATCGGAGATTTTAAGTGTTACATTATAAATTAATCACCATACAATTTGCCATATGTATGTGTCATCATCAGTAACCCATATGATTTCTCAATGATATTTTATTGTCCGCTCTGATAGCGAATTTATTTCTTCTATTTTATGTGATCCTATGGGATGCTTTAGTCCTTTTCTATAACTGCCTATGTAGGTAGGTAAAAACACCTTCCAAATTATTGCACTGCCTACTTTTAAGCTTCCACTCAACCGCACTCTGTTTTTCTTAAAGGTTATTGATTGTTTACATCTATTCAATTTTATTGTTTATATAATGTCGCATTTCTCCTTAATCTCTAAATTGTTCATATGCACGTCGACTTCTTTGTATTTCATCTCTCCAAATTTGTTTATAGCATGATGTCAAAGCTTTGTTTTACCACTATTTCTTCGTATATTTATGCAATGTCTTTATTTTTGATACAAATATATATTTTATTTTACGTTTTAAATTTATACAACACGACCAAATTGTAATATTTAACAGCCCACACGAACAATTTGAAATGCTTCAGTTCAGGAGCTTAATATATTAAGCACAAATGAATTTTACAAGCCCATTTATTATACATATACAATACAGCTATCACTTATAAACTTTACTAAAATTGTCAGAACCCCACATAAACTTTATTAAAATTGTAAATTTGCAAAACATAATTATAACATGTTGATTGCGCTTCAGCACTTTTCTTTGGCTGAAATCTTTCGGATACTGCAATAATGCATGTCTTCAACACTTCGATTGTATAAAAGATTAGTTGCAACATTTGATGCCCAAAAGCTGATGCTCAAAAGTATAGACTTTTGAGCATCAGTTATTTAGTTATTTTATTTAAACAATATATATTTATAATTACAGGACTTTAGTGATAGCGTTCAAATTCTTCACGCTGGCCGTGCGCTAAGAATACTTCGGTTAGCTAAACTACTGTCGTTGGTGCGGTTGCTGCGACTTTCCAGACTCGTCCGATATGTATCACAATGGGAGGAAGTATATGTAAGCCATCATCTCCTTATAACCCAACACCTAATGGGTTAGCCAACTACTTACCAATAACACTGCCCTAACCACATTACGCTCACATTTACTAACATGAAATGACTAAAACCGCTATTAATCTAATCTATTGTAATATTGAATTGAATTATTTTTTTTTATTAAGGCTAGATGTTTAGTTTATATAAACAGAGTGTTCACGATATTGGCTTACAATGTGTGAATTTGACAAAATTGCAGAAATTTGTTAACAATGTGACGACAATATTAATTGTTTAGTATGTAGTGT
Source organism: Lymantria dispar (assembly GCA_032191425.1). Classification (NCBI taxonomy): domain Eukaryota; kingdom Metazoa; phylum Arthropoda; class Insecta; order Lepidoptera; family Erebidae; genus Lymantria; species Lymantria dispar. Next base: position 12,002,336 of record CM063455.1, read on the forward strand.
TCCTAATGACGTAATTATGGAATTTTGTTGTAATCCTGTATTATACCAATGATCCCGCCCCACTGTATGTCAGCCCCACGTCCCGCTCTGCACTTCTCTACTGCTTCTCTGCAAGCTTCTTTCTGCCTGAGCACGCTCTCACTGGTGACGTCTGAATCTATCTCTTCTTTCTGCGCCCGCGCCGCGAATCGCGCACGTCGAATCCGCCGACCCGAATCGTCCCACAACATGATATATTATTTGCCGGTTTATTCATATTTTGTTGCCGCTTTTACGAAGCCTTATAGTACTTGATGCGATAAAATCACCGATAAATATAATACAAAAATAATATTATAAGTCATATTAGTATATACTTATCATACGCGACACAAAAATAAAGAACAAATGCCACAAAATAATTCGTGCCTGTTTGATGAATGTGAGCATGTTTACTAATAAAGCCTATAGAAGAAAACAAACGTACCGAACCATAGGAACATTATCAAAAGTTAAGTTCATTGGAAAGTTAGACTGGGAGTAGACGTATAGATTAGGTTGCATTAAGGCGAGACATCATTACGGGTACGACGCGGAGAGTCAGTGAGAAGTGGGGCACGGGTTCGGTTGGTGGCAACAACATGGCGGCGGGTGGCAGTGACGGTGTTTGTGCAGATGAGCCCCGCCCCGCTGCCGCGAGACGAGCCGGCCGACGCGGACGGAGGATCGCGCGACCTCGCCTCGCAGGTGCCGCATGTGTCGCCTGCGCCACTAGCTCGTAGGGGCTTAGCCCACATTCCGTTCGTCTCGATGTTAGTGCATCCTGTGTGTGCCTGCACGCGCCCCAGCCCCGCCCCGCACACCTCGCGATTACCTATCGCCCGCCCGACCCATCCGCGCTTCGGGCGCGCCTGGCTCTCTTCCTACTATCTCGTGTTTCTCGCTTGTTTTCTAGATCTTGCAGAATCTTCAAAAAAAGCGCACGGAACGGAGGGGACGTCTCGGCTCCGACGTTGCCAAAAAGAAGGGTGACACCAAAAGCAATCTGATCTTCAAGGTAACCAGGGTCGGCACGAGCCGGCGCGCATGTGCTCGTTCGCCCGCTTAGCATGTTGCCGGCGGCGCCGCCCGGCGTCCCTTAGTCCGCTGCGTTCGCTTCGCTTTCTCTCTTTGTTTGGGGTTTCTGTTTCCGACCCTCGTCCCGCCGGCGGCCGCGCGGGCTGAGGCGCCTGGCGGGTGACGGTCGCGCGACCGCGCGGCGGCCGCGGCCACGCGACTCGTCATCACGCCGACCACCACGCATGCTCGCTCGACAACTCGTTTCACGCGATCATATTTTATTTCTCACTTCTTTACGACTCCATTGGTAGAGAATCATCGCGATGCTTGACCTCGAGCGTCCTTGTCGCGCGCAGTCCGCACGGCTTCCTTTAGAGGCGACAATGATTTACATACCGACTTTGTTAATATTTGTTCTTCTCTTTGCAGTTCCTCAACATGGCATCTGTATTCATGCGGATATTCAACCTGATCTGCATGATGTTGTTAATCGGTCACTGGTCTGGTTGTCTTCAGTTTCTCGTTCCCATGCTGCAAGGATTTCCACCAAACTCTTGGGTTGCAATAAATGAGCTACAGGTTGGTATAACTACTGGCTTAAGAAAATAACATAGGACCAAGATTTTAAAATAATTCGTGTGGTTACAGAGTGAGAATACAATTCACCACTCTGTATCATACCCCCGGGTGTCTATCAAATTTAGTGATGGATACATGGATCATTGGGCATTCAAATTTATACGATTTCTCATATTTACGCAAGTATGAAATAAAACTAAAAAACATCTAATACAAATGCGATAAAATCCTTAATATTTTCATCCTTAGTTCAATCCTTAATCCTTAAGGTAAGATTTAAAAATCTTTGCATATACATAATCCAAACATAAACGTTTGTTCCATCTAACTATTATCTAGGTGAGGGCTGAACTCGTCAGACCCACTACTGCTCCTCAGCACCGCGTTGGGGACCGAATTAACAATGATTAATGCGCTTATGGATGTATTGCTGCGTGGCTAATGTAACATCCAGGCTTCTGGCATATCTATTAGCCGAATCACTTCTTCGAGGCCACAGCCACAGCAAAGGCATGCTGCTATGTCAAAATTGACAGCAAAATATAGTTTCACTGTTTTATGACCTAATACAATTTATCAGTCTTTCCTTTAACATGGGTGTCATAAAAGACGGCTAAAAGATAACCTCAAAAAACAGAGAATAGATAACCTCAAAAAATAAAAATTGGAAACAATATCCAGCCAACATGGAATAGCATCCCAACTAGCTGAAGAAAAAAATACATCAATAAATTTTACGTGCTAGAGCATACGTATTTTAGTATTAACATAACTAAATGCATACTTAACAATTCTTTCCAGGAGGCATTTTGGCTGGAGCAGTATTCATGGGCTCTATTCAAAGCCATGTCCCACATGCTGTGCATCGGTTACGGTCGCTTCCCTCCTCAATCTCTCACCGACATGTGGCTGACTATGCTCTCCATGATATCGGGAGCTACCTGCTACGCACTATTCCTCGGTCACGCTACAAATCTCATTCAGAGTTTAGACTCCTCACGACGTCAATATCGTGAAAAGGTACAATTTGCTATCATTTATGCACATTTTATTAACAATATCCATTCATATCAATCATTTAACAACAATATTCGTCTTCTACTTATTATATAGAAGATAAATCGTTATGAACACCTGCTCCAAGATATATATATCTTAGAGGATATAAAATTGAACATTATTCTGGTAACTAAACATCTAGAATATGATTCTCAAGACTTATAACGTATACAACTACATTAAAATCGTATAATATATCCTGCATGTATTTAATTTAAACTCCTTACTTGTGTGCTCATCTAATAAATCAATCACTAAAGCCTTCATTGCCTGTTTCAGAGATTAGACGTGAGTATACAAAGCGAATGTTTGTTTAGTGTTTCACTGGTGTTATTTTACAGACTCAATCATCTGCACCAAACATCATGGTACCATTATAATAACAATTATCATTCGTTTCATATATTTCACAAATATATATATTAATGGGTGTTCATAACAGTTTATTTCCATGGGCGAACTAATCATTGCTCCGTTGTTCGATAAAGGATGTATAGTTGTGTTGTTGACGAGTCAATTGTTTGCAAGTGTGTAAATTGTGTATATCAATGTACAGTCGAATATTGTCTCTAACAATCAGTGGTATTGGAAGAAATGCATGTCATTATATTTGTTATAGGCGTGTGTTTGATTTGTGTAAGCATATTTCACAGCTTTTCGTGTACGTATTCTAGGTCAAGCAAGTTGAAGAGTACATGGCGTATCGTAAATTACCACGGGAGATGCGACAACGGATCACTGAATACTTCGAACACCGATACCAGGGCAAGTTCTTTGACGAAGAGCTGATCTTGGGCGAGTTGAGTGAGAAGTTACGTGAAGACGTCATCAACTACAACTGCCGCTCGCTCGTCGCATCTGTGCCATTCTTTGCTAATGCAGACTCCAATTTTGTGTCAGACGTCGTAACGAAACTACGCTACGAAGTCTTCCAACCTGGTAAGTTTTTATTTAATATCTAAACGATTCATCTACCTACTCTTATACCAATTACTTGAGGCCGTCTCAATATGCACTTCTTTTGTCCTTACTAATATTATAAATGCGAAGATAAGTTTGTTTGTTACGCTTTCACGCTTAAACCACAAAACCGATTTCAAAAATTCTTTCTCTAATGGAAAGCTATAATATCAGGGAGTAACATAGGCTATATTTTATCCCGGTATTCCCGGTAAGACGATTGAAAGCGAAGCGAGGGTGGGTTGCTAGTAATACATATTCCAAAAGTGTTTTATAACCGGCAATAGTTTTATAACCGGCCGCCTGTCTGACGTTAACCGAGAGTTGGTAGTAGTCGTAGCCGCTACAACACAGTTGTAATAACTAAACGATTGTGATAATAATATGCATAGACATTTCGAAATTCAATTGACAATTGCCTAATAGCGATCTGACGTCCTCAACATTTACGTGACGAGACTGACGATGACATTACACTCGCTCAGCTGAGGCCAAGATCCTCGCAGTATTAAATATTGTAAGTCATCAGCTGTACACACACAAAAAAAAAGTATATAATACTTTTGATCTTTGTACATTAGTATGGTTCGTAAATACCATCAATCTTTATAGCTGTTTCGTTAAAGCCAATTAAGAGCTCTGCATCGTCTTCAGTGTATATAAGTTTCGTTACTAGCTGCAGGTCAGCTACTAATCAGGCGAACTTGTTGCCGCAGAGTTTTACATTAAGTTTTCCTTCTCTTGCATTGATGTTATGTACTTACATTCCTTAGTCGAAAATTGACATACTCTAACCTGCTGGTCAGACGGGTTAAATAGGGTTTTATTTCGAGTTTCCCTTCTCTTGTATAACCCTATTACATACAGAGACGTCTTTTACGACACCCACGGGAAATAAAGGGTGTCGTGAATTGTATTCTCTCCGTCACCACACGGATGCTCGTTATTAACCTGTGCTAATTAGAATTTAAGCCTTGTAGTCAATAACGCTTTTGACAGGTCAAGCACATACCCGCTTTTAAAATATAGCCAAACCTATAAGTAGTAAGTTTTGCTTGTCTTTCACCTGTGTTAAACAAAAGAGTCATGTTAACACTGAGGTAATTGGGATAAGGATAGAAGGCAATGATAACGTTACAACTATCGAAGTTTTCTTCTGGTTCGATTGTATCCGAATTTAAAAAGATTTCTGATAAATCCTCTTCATTAAAGTTAAATTTTTATGGAGGAATTAAAAACACACGTTAATAAATGTTTAAATAAAATTTAATTTATCTTATTTCAGGTGATATAATCATTAAAGAGGGAACCATCGGCAGTAAAATGTATTTCATCCAAGAAGGCATTGTTGATATAGTCATGGCAAACGGGGAGGTAGCTACAAGCTTATCCGACGGCTCCTATTTTGGTGAAATTTGCCTTCTTACCAACGCTAGAAGAGTCGCCTCCGTCCGTGCCGAGACATACTGCAATTTATTCTCGCTATCAGTGGACCACTTTAACGCGGTGCTTGACCAATATCCGCTGATGCGGCGTACGATGGAAAGCGTGGCAGCGGAACGACTGAATAAGATAGGAAAGAATCCAAATCTAGTGGCGCATAGAGAGGACGACACGACGTCAGAAGGAAATACGATCAACGCGGTGGTGAACGCATTAGCAGCTGAAGCGGAGCACGTGAGCCTATCAGATGACAGCGTGGCGCGACTTTCGGAACGCTCTTTAGGGCTTGCGCTTCAGCCGCTGCAAGCCGCGTCGTGTCGCATGGCAGGCGTGGCATTGCCAGGGCTGGGAGTGGCGGCGGCAGCGCTGCCGAGACCCAAGTCAGAACATGATTTCAGCGCGGCGCAGGCCCTGTCGCCTGCGCCCGCCGCCTTCCACAAGTCGGATGCGGGTATCGCACCCTGACGCCGTACGCTGTGCTAGTGCGCCGACAGACGAGAGCAATACTAGGCTTAGAGCGAGCCGCCAGCCCGCAGCGACCGCGCGGCTCGATAGTTGTAGCGTAGACAAGAGTATTATAGCTGCGACTTCGCCGGGCGACCAAGCCGCCGCCCGTTGAATCTCATTTTGTGATCTTATACTTAATTCTCCTGTGTTATAATTTAGGTTAAATTTTATATCATTGACGCTGTGAGGAATCGAATACGTGACGTATTCCGATTGTATAGATATACCTGTTATATATTGAAGAATGATACTATTGAATCTTTATAGAGATACCTTGCCATTAAAGAGAAAAATAATTATTATAGACTAGACTGAAATATATCACTATTTTATGCTTTGTTGGCGTATGAAATAAACCTCTATTGTTGATGCGGAATATTCAATCGCGGTGTTATTGAAGTACGAAGTGTATAAACGTTCCTGATTATCACGATTCGGAGATTATTAAAGCTGTTTATAAATATATTTAAATATTGAATCGTGGGAGTGGATGTATGTACGTGGAGCGAATCGTGAGAGGGTGGGGGCACGTCGCGTGACGTAACAAGCCTGTAACGTCATGCGGCTAGCACTCGCAACGCGCGTCTCACGATTGCACAAACGATGCACAACTGAACGAGCCTCACGCGTACAATAGCACAAAGATGCTTTCTTCATTTTAATTATAAGTAGAAAACTACCGATAATAATCGGTATAATTAGTGCAAACAATTCTCTCAGTTTTTTAAGTAGAAGTGGATCAGTAGCGCTTCGAATCTTTTCAGAGTCGTTTCTTTATGTAAATATTGTAATATCGAGGTTTGCCTTAGCGCGATTCGTTCGAGCGGAGTGATAGCAAGAGCTCGATCGATCGTGCCAGTCAATTATTCTGTGCGCACGTTGCGTCACAGACGTCTCGGTTCTCGATGCACTATTACACTTCATACCTTGTTTTTAATTATAGGTGAAATAAATAATTTATTGTCGATAGTGATCATTTCGTAGAAGTAAGTAGGCCGAAACGTTAACAAATTCGGACGAATTACATAATGTGATAGAAGTAGCGACACGCGTCAGGCACTGAGCTCGGTGATCTGTAGAAGAAGTAGATAGTTCAAAGTTATGACTGCATGACTGTATTTATAATAACTTAACTTGGAAACTTTTGTATCGTTTGACCCTTTCTATAGTCACTTTAGTTAGGTAATCCTAGCAAAAATGGCTTATTGCAGACGCTTTTCAAATTTTGACTAACATTAGCCTAACTTAAATATATTTAAATGAGCAACATATCCTAGTAAGGCTCAGTGATTGATTAGAATAGATCCTTGAGCTGAGTGCCTCGTTGATGCCGCATGGGCATAAATCATCGTTGACTAATTCTTATAGTGTCGGGACAATTTGTAAAGATGGTTTTGCAAATGTTGACTTTTAGCCAAAATTAGATAATGAATAACGAACCAATACGCAGTAGCTTACTTGTAGATGAACGCAGCCTAGTTCTCAGTTTTGGCGACTAACACCAATAGATACTTTATATTCGTAAGATATTTATACAATAAATTGGTCCTAACAGAGTGGCTATCTGTCAATTGGTCTACAAATAAAATATATTACATATTGTGTTTCATTCCCAGAGCATTTATTTATTGTTGCTTTGTCAACCTAACATTACTGCTTTTGAAAATTATATAAATTTTATAGAAGAGATCTATTTTTATTGTGAAGTTGATCTAATTGATATAAGTAAAAGAACATATATCAAATTTGTTTCTTTTTAATCTGAAACTGTTATTTGTTACAATATTATAATAATTTCTGGTAACTATTGTCACCAAAAGTGCTCATCGCTGTCAAGAAAATTAGTGAAAAATGCATTAAAGAATGAAGAAAACTGTGTGATTGTTTTATTGCTACATTGAAATTTTTTCAAAATAAAAATGTCCACTATCACCTACGTTCGTTTCACTAATAATAAATTAATGGCGCCTACGATTTGGCACTATGCTCAATGACCTCAGCTGAGTTTCTCAACTAGTGGGACTACAAATGAAAATGGACAAGACGAAAGTCATGTCTAATGTCATTCCTGTACCGGTCCTAGTTGGGAGTGCGATTCTCGAAGTTATCGATCACTATGTTTACCTAGAACAAGCATTCCAGTTAGGTAGGTCCAATTTCGAGAAAGAAGTAGGCCGACGAATCCAACTCGGCTGGGCAGCGTTCGGATCTTCTCGCCCAATATTCCACAGTATCTGAAAACAAAGGTTTATAACCAGTGTGTGTTATCAGCTATGACTTACGACACTGAAACATGGTCTCTAAATGTCGGCCTCATAAAAAAGCTCAAAGTCTGAGCGACGTGCCATGGAGTGGGGTGTGCTCGGTATTTCTCTACGTGATAAAATCTGGTACACGGAAATCCGTAGAAGAACAGGTGTAACCGACATAGCCCGCAGAATTAGCACGTTGAAATGGCAATGACAGGCCACATCACTCGTCGAACCGACAACCGTGGAGGAAGAAAGGTTCTTGAGTGGCGACCACGAATTGGATGACGCAGCGTAGGACGACCCCCCACTAGGTGGACTGATGACATTTTTAAAGTCGCAGAAAACCGCTGGACGTAAGTGGCGCAGGACCGTTCCGAGTGGCATTCTTGTGGGGAGGCCTATGTCCAGCAGTGAACATCTGTAGGCTACAGATGTTTTGTTCATTGGAATCAGTGCCAGTCTTCCTGTGGACCTGAGGTACATGTAGCATATCCAAAAAAAACCTTTGGCTTATGAAATAAACATACTTCGACGGCAACTAACTTTTTGCTGGATTAAAAGATAACTAAGGACCTAGACGGAAAATATCATTACAATAGAAGAAAATTCAAAATCAAACCGTTATTTCGAATCGTAATTTGGCAAAAGAAGCGATTTTTTTTTTTAGGATTTTGATGTCATCTATGTCCTACAGTAAGAGCTAAGTAGAAGAAAGAGCAATCGTTATAGGCACCGCTTGACAAGTAATTCCAAATTGCTGAGAATGAAATTAGGAGCGTATAATCCGTAAACTCGTCCAAGAAACCTCAGTATCTGAAAACACAGGTTTACGATCAGTGTGTGTTGCCAGTGATAACTTACGGCACGGAAATGTGATCCCTAAATGTAGGCCTCATTACCAAGCTCAAAGTCACTCTGTGAGATAGGAGCCGAAATAGGGAAATCCGGATCTAACCGACATAGCACGAAGAATTAGCACACTGAAGTGGCTCTGGGCAGGGTACGTCGCTCGGCGAATCAACACCCACTGTGGAAGAAAGGTTCTCGAGTGGCGAGCACGCATCCGACGACGTAATGTAGCACGTCCCTTCCACTAGTTGGACCGATGACCTGGTGAAAGTTGCTGGGCGTCGATTGATGCAGGCGGCACAGGACAGCACTCTGATGACCATTCTCATGTTAGGTCACAAAGTGCGGTATCGTGCCGCCTGCATCCAACGACGCCCAGTAACTTTGTCCAGGTCGTCGGGCCACCCGGTGGGGGGGCGTCCCACACTGCGTCGTCCGATGTGTGGTCGCCACTCGAGAACTTTTCTTCCCCAGCGGTTGTCGGTTCGTCAAACGATGTGGCCTGCCCATTGCCACTTCAGCGTGCTAATTCTTCATGCTATGTTGGTTACACCCGTTCTTCTGCGGATTTCCGTATTCCGGATTCTATCTCGCAGAGAGCCCGAAGTATAGCCGAGAATCACGAGCATAGCCCGTTCCGCATGCTGAGCTACTTTGAGCCTTGTTATGAGGCCTACATTTAGGGAGCACGTTTCCGTGCCGTAAGTCATCACTGGTAACACACAATGGTCGTCGACCTGTGTTTTCAGACACTGAGATATGTTGGACGAGAAGATCCTCTTAAGTTTGCCGAACTCTGCCCAACCGAGTTGGATTTGTCGGCTGATCTCTTTCTCGAAATTGGATCTACCTAACTGGACTGTTTGTCCTAGGTAAACATAATGGCCTAGTGAATTATCTATGATAATGACCGACAACTTCGAGAATCGTATTGCCAACTAGTACTGGTACAGGAATGACATGAGGATTTGACATGACTTTCGTCTTGTCCATGTTCATTCGTAAACCCACTAGTTGGGATACCCTGCCGAGATCATTGAGCATGGTGCCAAGGTCCTGCATGGATTCTGCCATAACGACGATATCGTCTGCGAATCGAAGGATATGTATGTATAAATATGTGTGTATAAATATTTTAAATAAACAAATATATCTATGCAGTTATTTCTTTTTATTTTGAGTTAATGAGGTTGATGGTGGTTATTATTAAAAAGAATTTATCTTAATAATTGCGTGTCAATGACTAAGAATTATCATGCTTCGAATAACTTGATTGACACTATTGCACTATTCACATTTCCTATTCAGAACTCTCACCTCGCATATGTTTGAAAATGCCCAACTTAGGGCCCATATACACTGCAAAAAAGAACACCATTTATTGGTAACCATGCATTTAAAAAAAAATGGGTGCGTGTACTTATGTACGCGCGTGAGAAGTTATACTTCTTTGGCATCATTAAAAAATAGTTTTTAATTGCATGCAAATAATTAATTACAATAAAATAATAGAAGGATTGGAAAAGGATAATCAACAAAGTTCAGTTTAATAGTCATCAAATTTAAACTAAAAGAATCTTAGATTGATCTTAGATATCAATAATTAATATTAAAAATTGAAAATTAATATATTTATATAATAATATATTTAATATATATATTTCAAATATATATATTTAATATAAATTTATATAATATATAATTAATATATATATATATATATATATATATATATATATATATATAATTATTAAAAACAAAATTTAGAGAATAATAAATATATAAGACATAATTTGTACTAAATATTATAAGATTCTTAATTTTAAATGTTTATTATTGATTATTTAATATTTTAAAAATAAATTTAATAATAAATTCAAAAATTGAATTTAAGGTTAAGCAGACAGCTTCATACTGTTAATTTTGTGTCACAGATGTGCGCGCATCTTAAAATTTCACTCTCATCATTTTTTCATAACACGCCTAAAGAAGTATAACTTCAAAAGGTGAAATAATATTCCATTTTTTCTTTTAAAACATCTGTTAACCACTTGCTGTTACGCTTTTCGCACAGATAAACTCCATTCCGGCATTTTAACGTACCAATTTTTTTTTAATCTGTAAATGTAATGTTTCTGTGTCTATAGTGACCTTTGTCAAAATTTATGAAATATATCTCAACATTAGTTCTCTGTCCGTGTGGTGACGGAGTAAGAATACATTCACAGTATTATTCACTATTGTCACTTTTGGCTGTATTTCCTTTGCCAGCCCAAACAGATAATGGAATCAAAAAATCTCTATGATCTTTGCGTTACAATTAAAGATACGATATCGAACAGAAAGTATCGATACTGTACTTATGAGTAGAATCGAAGAAAAGTATCGTACTCAATAAAGTATCGAAACAAAAGTATCGATACTTAAAAGTATCGACTTAGTACTTTACCTAGAATCTACTTCGTGATGAGCTTTTCTTTTTAGAAATTTGACTGTCTGTGAATATTTCGAGTCACGTTTTAGAAGGCTCATTACGTTTGAACTAGATGGCGTTACCATAAATATGAGTCGTAAGGACAAGTTTAACATGAATAATTTCAACAATTAATTCGATACTATACCTGTCATAAAGTACTCATTGAGTAAAAATATCGAATCCAAAGTTTCGAGTATAAAAGTATCGGTATCGAAAGAAAAGTACTCGATACCTAAAAGTATCGATACTTTTTTCGTGTCCCTAGTTACAATAATCAAACTAAACGTCAAAGGAGGTTTTTGGCGGGAATCTGAAGTGTCATGTGGTGTTCTTGTATTATATTCAATATCTTAATGTTTTAACGTGTTATGTTAAATAATCTTAATGGCATTTTATGTAATATATAGCGACAGAACTGCTGAGGTGTAGTGAATATGATATAAAACTGCTATATATACCTTTGTATTTCCATCAAAATTCTCAGAAGATACCCTTAACAGTGGCCATTACACTGTTGAGGGCGACACTTTGACTTACTGACAGACCATTACTGACATGAAGAAACTGAGAACTTGAAAAGATAATTATAACTCGACACTGGCAAAAATGGCTCGTATTTGTAGCTGATTGCCAAGACAAAAAAGAAGAAGAAGTCAACGTCAAAGGCTAGAGGATTTTGGCGGGAGTCTGGAAGTGTCATGTGGTGTTCTTGTATTATGTTCAATATCTTAGTGTTTTAACGTGTTATATTAAATAATTTTGATGGTATTTTATGTAATATATAGTGGCAAACTGCTGAGGTGTAGTGAATATGATATAAAACTGCTATACATACCTTTTTGTTTCCACCAAAATTCTCAGAAGATACCCCTAACAGTGGCCATTACACTGTTGGAGGCGACACTTTGACTTACTGACGGACCATTACTGACATGAAGAAATTGATAATTTGAAAAGAAAATTATAACTCGACACTGGCAAAAATGGCTTGTATTAATAGCTGATTGCCAAGACAAAAAAAGAAGAAGAATAAACGTCAAAGTCATATGTCATTATTTTGATTGGCTTACAGGCTTATGCGTGGTCGGCTCGACTTCAAATATTAATCTGTTAAGTTATTATGGCTTTATAAAGAATATTTATAAGCTTTTTGAAACATCTTTAAATTGCTAGTGCCGTGAACAGATACTGTGGTTAAATCAAATTATATATATATATAAGAAAATGTCAACTAGGAGGGCTAGAATCAAAGCTGTAACTTCGCTGCCACAGCGGAGAAAAAATGATAATACAGACAAGAATAAATCAATAACTGCATCTAAAGAGGAAGTAGAAAAAATACTCAAAAGCCCTAAAACTCCAAAAGGATTATTAAAAAGCCAAGAGAGCTTAGGAAAACACTCGCCGAACACTAGAATAGAATCTCCATGGAAGTCACCACGAGGACGTGATAACGTTCTTGTTAGTCAGCCAGAACAATTTACATCGCCACTAACCAACAAAGACGCTACAACTGATGTAACAAATACTTCAAAATTGTTAGAAAAAAATTCAAATACAATTAAACCTTTATTTGTTTCTCCTAAGAGTATCAGGCGTAGTGTAAGTAGTAGCCCAATTAAAAAACCTGCTGCAGTGACACCAAATAGTTCCGCTAAAGACCCTGATATACAAGGAGTTAACAAACCAGAGATAATCAGTCATAGCCCTAATATTAAGCATAATGTCAGTAAATCTATAAATGTTGATAATAATAATACACCAACTGAAGTTATTAGTGATGTACCAAATGGTAAGTATGCACACAATCTTTCAATTAGATACCTTTTTAAATATTTCTCCTGGTTATCAACAATTATGCATTCTTATACAGGCTATATCAGGTTTTGGGATAACTGGTCAAATAAGAGCGAGGCAATGGTGGTAGGAACCCATGAAAAAAATTTGAAATAATAATATTGATTTGTTAATGAATACAAAATTGAAAAATTTACAGGTCTCTACTTGTAAATTTTCAATTTTGTTATTGCTTATTCGTGTAAATCTGACTGAAATGTATAAAGTCAGTTATACTTAATCTGCAATATATTCGTACTTTGTTAAATGTTCATTAGAAATTGAATAAATCAATGATTATGTTTGCATAAGCAAGACAAACTTCACTTTAAATCAGCTGATCGGTCGAGGACCGTTAACAAGGTGCCTTTGTACCTATGTTACAATTGAAGGAAGCGTTCACGCAATTAATACTGTTGAAACTTTATATGCCTACATGTATTGTAAATAAAACTACTTTTACGGATTATATCGCGTTTGTATTTGATTTATGATTGCCCGACGTTTCGAACACTTTGCAGCATTCATGGTCACGGGCGGACTAAGGTGTCTCACGTCCAACAAGTAATCGTTATTACAGACATTTACAATTATCTACCCGATACAGAAAATAGTTATAAATTTATTAAATTGTTACCCACATTTTAGTACAAATTTATTGCCAGTGTAAGAAGAAAATGAATCTATATGAAAAAATTATATTGTTTATGGTTAGTAATTATTAATTATTAAATTTGTAGCAATTATTATTACAATTTGTTGATTTAAAACTAACAAAACTAATATACTACCACCGGATCGGAACGCGGCCACACTGAGAAAGATCCGGCAAGAAAACTCAGGGGACGTGATGCTAAATTAATATTGATTTTTAATTTTAGATGCGGCTTACTAAAAGATTTTTGATTTATAAAATTATCTTTAACCATTATTATTGTGGGTCAAATCTATACAATAAGTGCTCACAGTATCATGCAGTCTTGTGGTGGTCTCTTTGGATTTATTTTTAATTATGTTTATAACAGGATCCCAGCTTGATGGTAATACCCAGCCATCCTCTCTATTGAAATTTTTGTGTTTTTTTATTTCAATAGCCTCGCGTACCATTCTAGGCAGGTATCGGTGTTCCTTTGCGAGGACTTGAGGTTTATCAAACCTAATGTTATGGCGGGAGCGGTCCTGACTATGTTCACAGACTGCAGACTTAGTGTGACGGCGGTGCTTCACATCAGCTATGTGTTCTTTGACCCGAGTTCTTATGGATCTCTTTGTTTGCCCAATATAAGAGAGACCACAGTCACAGTCAAGTTTATAAACTCCTGCATCTTGTAGAGGGATCTGGCACTTGACAGGTGGTAAGAACTCACTTATCCTTTTGTGTGGCTTAAAATAAGTTTTTATGGAAGCTCGTTTCAGGATATAGCCAATCTTGTCAGTGACTCCTTTCACATAAGGTAGTACTGCAGGGAGGCGCTCAACTGTGGGTGGTTTCACACGGTCTCTGCGACGGGGGCATGGAACTTGCAGCTTGTTTGCACGTAGAACCTGCTTGACATGCTGAAGCTCCCCAGCCAGGTGCTCCTCGTCACAGATTCCTCGTGCTCTCTGCAACAAAGATTTAGACACGGTAGCTAACTGTGAAGGGGGATGATGAGAATCTCCGTTCAGATATCTGTCAGTATGTGTTGCCTTACGATACACTGTATGACTCAAGGTGTTATTGGGTTTACGGATAACCAAAATATCTAAGAAGGCTAATGAGTTATTTGACTCCAGTTCCATAGTAAATTGAATTTTTGGATTGATGGAGTTAAGATGGTTTAGGAATATGGTTATTTTGTCTGTTGGTAGTATTGTGAAAGTGTCATCTACGTACCGCTTATAGAACCTTGGTGTGACAGGTGAGCTTGATAAGGCCAGCTCCTCGAAGTCCTCCATGAAAATGTCAGCGACAACAGGAGAGACAGGCGAGCCCATAGCCACTCCATCTACTTGCTTGTAGAATTCATCATTCCACAATAAATATCCAGTTGTTAGGCACTGACGTAATAGTTCAGCATATTCCGAATAAAAAAACACAAAAATTTCAATAAAGAGGATGGCTGGGTATTACCATCAAGCTGGGATCCTGTTATAAACATAATTAAAAATAAATCCAAAGAGACCACCACAAGACTGCATGATACTGTGAGCACTTATTGTATAGATTTGACCCACAATAATAATGGTTAAAGATAATTTTATAAATCAAAAATCTTTTAGTAAGCCGCATCTAAAATTAAAAATCAATATTAATTTAGCATCATGTCCCCTGAGTTTTCTTGCCGGATCTTTCTCAGTGTGGCCGCGTTCCGATCCGGTGGTAGTATATTAGTTTTGTTAGTTTTAAATCAACAAATTGTAATAATAATTGCTACAAATTTAATAATTAATAATTACTAACCATAAACAATATAATTTTTTCATATAGATTCATTTTCTTCTTACACTGGCAATAAATTTGTACTAAAATGTGGGTAACAATTTAATAAATTTATAACTATTTTCTGTATCGGGTAGATAATTGTAAATGTCTGTAATAACGATTACTTGTTGGACGTGAGACACCTTAGTCCGCCCGTGACCATGAATGCTGCAAAGTGTTCGAAACGTCGGGCAATCATAAATCAAATACAAACGCGATATAATCCGTAAAAGTAGTTTTATTTACAATGTGTAGTGCTCGCGTAAACATCAGATATCATTATGCCTACATGTATTCAGTCTGTACATGCCTACATAATACATAACATTTAAGGCATAGACTCTTAGACACACATTTTTTAAATCACTATAACTTTTATGTTATATTGTTTTTTCGTGTAATATAAATTCTAATTACGATCTATGACCGTTAATCTACCACATACTCGAACAGTTGCCCCATAACCTGATACACCTGTATAATATTATAGATTCTAATATCTGTGTGGTGAAGGAGGAAGATTACAATCAGCTCTGATTTCTAGCTCATGGGTGTCATAAAAGACGACTAAGGGATGTAATATGCAGATAACAAACCAAACTCAAAATAGAACTCTATGCCAACACGTCTGACCAAAGTGGTATAGTAGGTCAAATTCCCTCTTATAAAAGAGGAGGTCCAAGCCCAACAATGGGCCATATATGGGCTGAGATGCATTCCGTCCATTGGTAGATTAATTGCAAGCAGAACAACAAAATTGACAATATTTAAGTAGGGATATATATACTTTTTTCCATGTGGTGACGGAGTAAGAATACAACTCCACTCCCTATCTCGCTTGTAGATGTCATAAAAGATGACAAAGGGATAGATCCCTTACATATCCTTTTGTACTGTACTGTAATACAAAAGGTTATGTATATAAAGAGGACATATAAATGATTGGATAACATCATTTCCTGAAAGAATCACAACATGACTAAAAGGTAGATTATTTAACTGTGAGAAAAAAGGCAAAATATAATCCCACCTGCCAATTCAGTGTGATATTTCATTATTCTCCCATGCTTACTGAAAGAATCACAACATAACTAAAATACTTAGGTAGATAATTTAACTGTGAGAAAAAAGGCAAAATATAATCCTACCTGCCAATTCAGTGTGATATTTCATTATTCTCCCAACATGTTTACTGTGAGAAAAAAAAACATAATATAATCCTACCTTCCCAATGCAGTGTGATATTTCATTAATCTCCCAACTTGCTTACTGGAAGAATCATAACATGATTAAAAGACTTAAGTAGATAATTTAACTGTGAGAAAAAGTCAAAATGTAATCCTACCTGCCAATTCAGTGTTATATTTCATTATTCACCCAACATGCTTACTTAAATGAAGCAAGAAGAAAAAATAGTGTGGTATCTACTTCTTAGACAATGAAAAATCTATTGCTATCTATCACCTAAGGCCATAACTTTACTTACTCTAACAACGAATTTCACAAGAACACGTCAAAGTTATAGAATAAAATATACTTAAATTAATAAAACAACTTATATTCATAACTATACCTTCAGAATATGCGTTGGGTACCTTCTATAATTTATATCAACTCATACTCTAGGATAATATATACAGTAGAAAATGGAGTATCCAAAACTAAGTTCTACATATTTGCAATTATCCAAGTTCCATTGTAGTGGTCAATAATAACTTTAAACATTCATTTTGTTTGATATGTTCTATCTGTTTTAAACTTCTATTCAATTATCTAAATGCCTTACAAAAATTATTAATGCTATTAAGTATTTATAAAAATATCTACTGTGATAAAAATATTTATTCACTCAGATTACAATGTACCGAGTGTTCCTGAAAGTGTTACTGAAGATGAGATGGATGGTATTGTACCATTACAAACCATAGCCCGTGGACCTAAACCTATTGCATTGTTGAAAAATGAGATCATATCTGAAAATGCGGAAGTGTTATTTGATCCTATTGTACCTCTACCATCACCGAGTAAAGTAAGGCCTAAACTTAGACCTGTGCCAAGGCTGAATCCTATCAGGAGGAATAGTGTACAAGTAAGTAATTGTTATTCATTAAAAAGAGTATTTAATTTATTGATTGATAGTTAAAGATTGATTCTCCACGTAGTAACGGAATAACAATACAATTCATCACCCCTTATCTGTCACCCTATACAGATATATTATTCACCCTATGCAGATCTCATATGTATGTGTATCATATAAGCATAAAATTATTATGTCTTACATGGCAGCCTAAGGGAATAAATGAGGGAAGTCTGAATATTGCCTTCAATTTATAGAGCTTGGCTAAATTCTACTCTGTACTTCTCTCTGACTTTTACATGTTTTTTTGTCCATGCTGTGGAAATGCATTTACATACTACTCCCCTGCTGGTGACATACGGGGAGTGGGTACAACATACGGGGACTCATCGAATTTTCTTTATTTATCTGTATGTATATTGTATTATATTGTTATCCCGTGTGAAGATGGGATAAGAATACAATTGTTACCACTCTTTACCTGCCTGTGGGAGTCGCAAGAATCGGCTAATAGTTCACCAGCAGAGGGGGGAACAACTCTCTTCTGGGAATTGTATAACATCTTACTGTAATCACCAACCCAAGAGTCGTGGACCAGGAGTGTGGTGGTGCTGTTCTTCAAGAAGGGCGACAAAGCTCTTCTAAAGAACTACAGACGCATTTTACTTTTAAGCCATGTCTACAAGTTGTTTACGAGGGTTATTACAAATCGACTCACGCGCAAGCTCGATGACTTCCAGCCGGTCGAACAAACTGGCTGCCGAAAAGGCTATAGCACCACAGACCACATCCTCACGCTTCGGCAGATTGTCAAGAAGACCGAGGAGTACAATCGGCCTCTGTGTATTGTTCCTGACGTTGTCGAGAATTTCCCTAACGATGGTCAGCCCGTCAGGTCGACACCGATGATTGCGACGAGTTCACAGCGCTACGCTGCCCTCGCAGTCACTCTGCCACTCTAGCGTGTGCTGCGCCGTGTCTTCATCGCAGTGGCAGGATGGTGTGCTTGCCCTCCTCACATTCTATGTGTGTGCACTGCATACGGTCGTGAGGAGGGAGAACACACCATCCTACTTGGCAGGTATCATATCCCTTAGTTGTTGTTTACGATAACCACGGACAAGATGGAGGTGGTGAATTCAATTCTTATTCCATCACTATATAGAGTATTTACAAGTAATCATCATCATCATCATTTCCACTGCTGGACGTAGGCCTCCCTCATGTTGCGCCACAATGTGCCGCCTGCATCCAACGACGCCCAGCAACTTTCACTAGGTCATCGGTCCACCTAGTGGGGGGGCGTCCTACACTGCGTCGTCCGATACGTGGTCGCCACTCGAGAACCTTTCTTCCCCACCGGTTGTCGGTTCGTCGAGCGATGTGGCCTGCCCATTGCCACTTCAGCGTGCTAATTCTTCGTGCTATGTCGGTTACACCCGTTCTTCTGCAGATTTCCGTATTCCGGATTCTATCTCGCAGAGAAATCCCGAGCATAGCCCGCTCCATAGCACGCTGAGCGACTTTGAGCCTTGATATGAGGCCTACATTTAGGGACCACGTTTCCGTGCCGTACGTCATCACTGGTAACACACACTGGTCGTAGACCTGTGTTTTCAGACACTGAGGTATGTTGGACGAGAAGATCCTCTTAAGTTTCCCGAACGCTGCCCAACCGAGTTGGATTCGTCGGCTGATCTCTTTCTCGAAATTGGATCTACCTAACTGGACTGTTTGTCCTAGGTAAA
Organism: Lymantria dispar; assembly: GCA_032191425.1. Lineage (NCBI taxonomy): Eukaryota > Metazoa > Arthropoda > Insecta > Lepidoptera > Erebidae > Lymantria > Lymantria dispar. The sequence continues at coordinate 12,021,627 of CM063455.1, forward strand.
CATAATGATCGACAACTTCAAGAATCGCATTGCCAACTAGGACCGGTACAGGAATGACATGGGCGTTTGACATGACTTTCGTCTTGTCCATGTTCATTCGTAAACCCACTAGTTGGGATACCCTGCTGAGATCATTGAGCATTGTGCCAAGGTCCTCCATGGATTCTGCCATAATGACGATATCGTCTGCAAATCGAAGGTGAGTGATGTATTCGCCGTTAATGTACAAGTAATATTCTTAGTAAATTTACAGGGTAATAAGCTATTCCTATAGTTTACATTATAGATTGCCCGGTAAGAAACCATTGAAATTAAACACACGAAATGTCGTATGGTACGTTTTATCATTTTAGACTCTCTTTTTATTTACCATTTTAAACCCTTAACAAAAATGGAGCTGGGGAACCTAATAAAAACCGCACATTAAATACTCGAGAATACATAATCGAATAGACATTATTTCGCTTCAATACGCATTTGCATAGCGCACCTAGTCTGTGGTCGTAATGTTATAATATGAATGTACAGGGTAGTGCAAGCGAATCTGAAGATGAGAGTCGTCGAGCTTTATTGAATGCTGCATCCGGCACTCCGGCGCAGTCACGGCAGCGTACTGAATCACATACTTCAATTAGTACATTGCATTCTTTGCCTAACAGGTAACTAATTATTTTTAGTGCTCGAGATTCTTCAGCCCTTGCATTTTCTACTATTGGGCACTGGCTTCCTACGGTATACGCAGTAAAATTTACAAGGAGACCCTCAGACGTGTGGGTCGGGGATGTCCATGATTTTTGGTGGAGTGGTAGAAGGGCCCGAGGGTATCACAACTACCAGATATTAGGGTCAACTGGGCCTTCGTTAAAAAGATATTAAGGGTCATACCCACACGTCTGAGGGTCTCCTTTTTAGTCTATCCCACACTGTAATCTGCTTATTTCTTTTAGGATAAAAACGAGAGACTATAAAAAATATACACAATATTTCATCTTAATTAAATTCTCATGTACTTTGTTATGGTGCAGAAAATATTTTGAAAGGATTTAATCCACAAAGAAGTGGCCCTAGTGGTTATACCCTATCTCATAGGAAAGATAAATAACTTTTAGACCATTGTCTACGTAGGTAGAGCCGCAGGCTATTTTAAATTCCATTAAAAATGTGTGTTTTCGTAATTCGTTACCGATTATGGTTATTATGATACAGATTCGTATGAATTTGTTATCTAACGTCAACAAATGAAATCCTGTATGATTGAATGAACTAATTATTCGATTTAAATGAGGTTTTTAAAGTATTGTTGCTCAACGACAAAGCTCCGAGTAATTAAAAAATAAGGACTTTGTTATTGCCTACTTATTTTGTAGGGCAAGTCTGTATATTAGGATCTGATGAAGATCTTTGGAGACTATTCTACTCTTCAATAACTAAAGACAGACGAAGAACTGTAGTAATGGTACGTCTGTGTATTTCTTTCTGTGTGATGACGAAGTAAGAGTATAATTAATCATCCCCTATCTTACCGGTGAATGTCGAAAATGACGGCTAAGCGTTATGATAAACATCATGTATGTACGAATTTAAGGGTATATATATAGATTTTTTTTTTCAAGTTTACAACTCCAAACCTTCCTTTTTTAATTCACATACATTGACTTAAAGACTATATCCAAGCATCTTTGAAAAACATGCTATGTCTAATCGTTTTCAGAGATGTGACTCGCGTCAGGAATGACTCTGTATCTTCCAGTATTAGTCACATAACTGGACAGCCAGCAGTCACGGGGTCGCCGCTCAGAGAAAAATTTGTCACTAAGTAAGTGTATCAGGCAAATGCAAATATCTTTGTTTTGTATTTTTACTAACCCAAAACTAAGTAATATTAATAAAAAATAAATAATGTTTAAATCGTCAATAGTCCTAAACTAATATTATAAACGTGAAAGTTTGTATGTGAGGATGTTTGTTGCTCTTTCACGCAAAAACTACGGAATGGATTTTGATGAAACTTCACAATAATTTAGCTTACATATCAGAATAACACGTAGGCTATAATAATTTATCTCGATATTTCCACGGGCAGGGGAACTATGCAGGTTAAACCGCAGGGCGCTATTAGTATACAAAATTTAAGAAAAAATGTTTCACTGCAACAGTTACTTTCTTGTCTTCAAATGCTGACAATACGTTTTTGGTAGGTGTCGACGGCAGGAGACTTCGCGACGAATGGCAGCGATGCGTCGACGCCGTGAGACGGCCAAGTCCGGCGCTCTCACAATGTACGATCTTATCTTCTACAATCCGACAACCAATCCTATTGTGTAAGTAAATATAATTATGTTATCTAAACTGAAATTTTGCCGTTTGTTGACTTTGCAATAATAATAATTGATCACCAACTGTATCTTGTGGTGTCAAGATGGTGTCGCAATATACGACTACGGGATATGCAAAGGTGGGCACAGTTAATCCAAAACTAACTTCGTTAATCGTTAATTAAAATATTAACTTCGATAATCGTTGAAGCGTTAAATTTGCGAAAATTTAACGCAAGTTAAAGTTAACCGTTGGAGTTAACCATTTAAATTATACTGCTTTTAGGCAGAGAAATAGTTAAATTCTACAGCATGTAATTATGCTGCCATGCATCTGTCCACACTAGCTTGGGATACGCTACTGCCCGTAGCTGCGATACCAAAAGATTCACCAATACTTTACGGCGCTTTTTAAGTAGTAATCAGGTAGACGTGAGAACATCTCTCATCGACATCTCTTCTGCTACTATCATAATCTACAATAGAAAAATTCCTAGCAATTGAAGAAGGCTTGGGATCAGTTTTCTTTTCGTGGAGAGCGGCTTAGTCTCGTTTAATGAGACGGCCGCCTGGCGGGACGATGCCTGCCGTCACGTCATTGTCCGTTGAGCAATCTGGTTGGGCAGGTCTCGGTACGGTGTTTGGACGGTACTTTTCTTCCGACTGCTGCAGGTATTGACGGGGCTACACAGCAGTACTTGCACACGGTCATGGAAGGAAGGAGAGCACACTGTCCTGTCACCATTGCGATAGCGAGAAGGACACGTGCACATTACACGCTTGGGGTGTGTGCCGCATAGACAGAACAACGCCTTGAACTCGTCGCAATCATCGGTGCCGAGCTGAAGCTGCCGACTATCGCTAGGGCGATGCTCGACCGTATCAGGAACAGAGACGCACTCGCCGCCTTCCCTGTGGCAATAATGTCACGGCAAGAGGGGATGGATCGTGCGCGGGAGGAACTCCTCTACGACACGATCCGCCGCCGGCCACTTGGGCGGCGCAAGCGTCGTGGAACTTATGAGTTTGGCGTAGCGGGTAATTCAAACAAACAAAATGACAGCATGTCAACAAGCGAATGTAACGCAGTAAAATTAACGAAAGTTCAATTTAACGGCAGTTAATAAAAACGTTAACATTTTTCAAGTTAACTTAAAAGTGAATCCGTTAAGCAAACTGTTAACTTCGTTAATTAACGATTAATAATTAACGATTAACGGATTAACAAGTTAATGCCCACCTTTGGGGATATGTATAAAATAGATTGCACATTTTTATCTTTATATTCTTTATATAGTAGTAATAAAGTGGCTTCTGCTGTTTGTTCGCTTAGATCTTTTAAACAACCCAGCGGATTTAAATTCATCAATAAAGGAAGGTTTATATGCACAATACATTCATATTTTAGTAGACAAATGCTGAAAATTTCAAAATCAGATTTTTATGCGCTTACATCGCTAATGCTGGCTAAACCTTACGAGATAAATCAAAATATTTGTATATCTTACAAAGATTTACAATGTAGCCCGTGATGGTATATGCCTATCTCCTAAGGATAATTCAGAGTGACCGTTTTTATCTTTTACATATTACAAAAGTATTATTTACGAAACTATTTTCAAAATCGTCCTGTGCAGTATATCATTGAAATGAACATCTTGGGAGATATTATAGATTTACATTGTGGCGGCAGAGCGGCCGATACCGAAACGAAGCGAAGCAAAGTCACTTTATATTTCGATGTATAAGTAATTTTCCACCATATAACTAAAACTTAGTTTGCTTTGAGCAAATCATATATCGCACCACATATCTTTAAACATTATATATTATAGCAGACAAGGGCCACAACATTATGGTCCTTCGAGCCGGATATGAGCTAGCGACCTATCTAATTTATTTTGATATTAATATAATGTGAATATAATATCTGTGCAAGAGAAGGCAATCTCGAAATAAAACTGCACCTATGGTGTGGGTCAAATTTCCTTCAATACGGAGGAAGTTCGAGCCTAATACTGTGACGTATATGAGCTGAAATGATCTTATAGTGACGAAATAAGAATACTATTCATCACTCCTTCCTACTTTACGAGCGTTATAAAAGACGATTAAGGATTGTAAACACATAGTCCAAGACAAAACCTTATTTCAAATCGTCTAGTAGATTTGTAATAGTAAGGGGGCGTTCATAAAATACGTGAGATGTTTAAGGGGGGGAGGGGATCGAGACAAATCTCATCTAATCTTACGTTGGAGAGAGGGGGGTCTCGGGAAATATCACGCAATTTTTTTTCTGATTGAAACAAAAAAAAATGTCAAATTTTTATTACACTTATAATTAAACTCTCAGCAATATTGATTACTAGTCGTAAATAAAAGCACGAAGCAATTTATTTTTCTTTTTACAATAACAATCCAACGCGTTTACGTAAGAAACCCACATTTTGAAATATCTCACGTGAGATTGAGGGGTGGGGGAGGGGGTTGAATAAAATCTCACGACATCTCACCAGGGGGAGAGGGAGGGACAGAAAATTTAAAAAAACACCTCACGTAATTTATGGACGCCCCCTAAGTCATTTTCACTCCTATTATAAAGCAGACTCAATATATTGATTTTTCTGGCAAGTAGATAACATGAGAAAATGGAACTCTATGCCAGGTCGTGCAACCAGCGTATTTTAGCTTCCCCATCCTGATTAGACCAGTATTCAATAAAATTATATCCATTATAAACTATTGTACTAAACAATATTCTAATTTAGACAGTTATATTTTCCTTGTAAGTAAAACATCCATTTTTTTTCTTGCATTTAAAAGTTACCGTTATATTTCAGCCTAGATGAAGACGAATTAAATGCCAACGAGGCCAACGAGAAGGTGGAATCGATACAAAAAACCGCTCCGCAACCGGAGGATAACCCGGATGATCCTCCTGTTTCGGACGCAGCACCGGTGCCACAAATCAAACTGGGACCAAACGGGGAGATCATACTAGATGAACAAAGTTTGGTATGCTATTAAAAAAATATCAGAATATAATACTTAATCCTTTAGAATTTTCTATAGTTGGACCAACTTCGGTAAAGTTTTTTTGGAAACATACCGTTTTAGGATAACGCGCACATTTTTTTACGTCATAATCTGACGGTTGCATAACATGAGCATTACTCTTTTGTGTCACAACGAAACACTTGCAGAAATGGGTAAAATGTGAAATAGGTTTTAATCCAAAATAAAATAAGAACATGCTAAAAGTTATCGAACTTATCCGTATCGTAGCCAATGATAAAAAAATCTCGTACTGTGGAGATCCTTTGGCCTATTTGCAAAAATGGGACATTTTTGTTTAGGCTGGGGACAACAGACAGCTTGAAAACGGGACTATTCCGTCAAAAACGGGACGTGTGCTCGTGTTATTTTTAAATGCTTGGAATAAAAATTTACTTACTATTAACCTTAATTTTGGTTCTTCATCTCATGTCGGCTCGTATTCGTCCCACTTCTGGGGGACTGAGGTGAAATTGAACATACTACACCATGCTAGTCAGACAGGTTGGTATAAGGTTTTGTTTTGAGTTCTTCTTCTCTTGCATAGATGTTATACGCTTACTATATCCCTTAGTCGTCTTTTACGACATCCACGGGTAATATTGTAGAGGAAGCTCGAGCCCAGCAGTGTGGCATGTATGAGCTGGAACGATTATAAACTTAATAATAGTAGTTCTCCCACGTACGTGCAGGTTCTAGAATGAACCACCTGCTGCTGTGTTTCCCGAGCGCTATGATATGTCCTTCTTTGAACGAGGTTTAAGAAAAGCATTTTCTTCACGGTAAGCAGCGGCCTAGCTGTGCCCAAAGTGTGCAAAGGCCCATGTGCAAGCAGTATCACTTGCCATCAAGTGTAATGCTTGCTCGTTTGCCACAATCGGCAAAAACAAATCCTTATCTAATACTTCGTTATATTAATAGGTGATAAAACAATCTGCTGCTACTCGTAAAGTATCATCATCAGTAGTTGTAGAAGGTTCCTGGAGTGGCATTACCTCGGGCCGGTATAAGCGAGGTCCTCGTACTGCGGACTGGTCCGACGCGGAGACTGTTCGCTTCTACAGAGCTCTCGCCGCTCTCGGAACTGACTTCATGCTTATGGAGAGACTCTTTCCTGGCCGGACTAGGCGGGATTTGAAGCTTAAGGTAAGTAAATTTAATAGCTTATGTTGATAAAGTAATAGCACTTCGTCGTTCACTGCTGGTGCACTCTTAAGTATCGCCACAAAGTGCAGTCCTGCGCCGCCCCTATGCAATGACTCTGATCAACTTTCATGTAGTCGTTCATCCTCCAGGGGGCGTCCCACGCTGCGTAGTCCGATACGTGGTCGCCACTCGAGAACTCTTCTTCTCCAACGGTAGTCGTGTAATCTGCCCATTGCTACTTTAGCGTGCTAATACTTCGTGCTATGTCGAATATATCCGTTCTTCTGCGGATTGCTGTATTCCGGATTCTATAACGCACAGAAATCCTAAGCATAGCGTCAATAGCGCGCTGAGCAACTTTGAGTTATGTTTCCACGCCATAAGTCATCGCTGGTAACATACACTGATTGTAGACTTGCTCTTAGACCCTGATATAAATTGGATACGAATGTCTTCTTAATTTGCCCAAAGATCTGATCATGGAAGATACCATAATCACAACCCCTTCATTTCCTATTACATAAAAATGTAATTATGTGAATAAACAGGTAACATTCATCCCCTATCATGCCTGTGGATGTCGTAAGAAACGACTAAAGGAAATATCCCTATTATAATATGCACATGTAATCTACGCAAGAGAATGCAAACTCTAAATAAAACCCTATACCGACCCGTCTTATCGACGTATAGTATATCGAGTCCAGCAGTGGGACACATAAAAACCCAGATGATATGATTATAAATTAAAAATTATCTCTTAACATGCAGTTCAAAAAGGAAGAACGTGTGAACGCAGCGCAAGTAGACAAAGCGCTTCGAACTTCCTCCAAGTGGGATGCGACCAAACTGGAAGAAGAGTTCACCGCCGAGAGGGAGGCGGCCGAGCGCCGTGCTAAGGCCGACGCCGAGAGAGTGAGACAAAGGGCCAAAGAAGAGAGAGAAAGGAATAAGCTCGCGAAAGAACTGCGAGTTAGACAAAGTAAGTATTACGAAATATATTTTTAATCTTTCTTTATAATCATTTCTCATTTAGGGATGGATTAAAAAAAGTGAGCCGTCGCTCAGTACGCCTGGCAAATGTGAGACACCGAAATTATTTTGTACAAGTGTATATGCATAGAAGAACATTACGACAGGAACGAAGGATATTATAATATGCATGTAACATCTTGCATAGATGTTGTATGCCTATCATATTCCTTAGTTGTCTTTTAGGACTTCCCGGGGTAAGAGGGTGGTGACAGGTGGTGAATTCTATTCTTACTCCGTCACCTCAAGGTTGTCCTTGCAAGAGTAGTCATTGTGTAATGATACACAAACACTGATCTTCTTCAGGTAAAGCCGCGAAAGCGATGGAGACTTCAATGCTACCAGATTACGATCAGGGCAAGGGGCTTACCGCAGATGACTTTATCCGACGTCATCTCGAATCAAAAGCACAGCAAGCATCCAAAACCAGAAGAAAAAACCCAAAAAACGCACCTCGAGTCATCACACCCCAACTTCTACCAATCGCACCTGCTCCAACAAACAATTCACAATTCGCTCAATTAACGTTAATAAATACTACTCCAGAGGAATCTAGACTGTCATCCAATGATATGGCAACTCTAAAGAAAATAGACGCACCAAAAACTCAAGAGATGCCCTCAGTACCAGCGAATATTGAAGCAGGATCATTGGTTGTTCTAACCGTCAATGATCCCAATTCCCCATCAAAGAAAATGTTACAGACTTATATTGCCCATGGTGAGGGCAATTTAACTCCAGTTGCCTTGCCACCAATGTTATTGAATTCCGTTGTATCTTACATGAAGAAAGGTACACCTAAAAGTACTGTTTCGGGTGCATCGTCCCCTAGCAGTATGAGCCAGGATAGTAGAAGCACTACACCTGGTGTTATTATACCAAGTCCAGCGAAGAGGCAAAGACATAGTTCGTATTCTATAACTCAGTTGTAAAGTACAAACAGTAATAAAGAAAAAAAAAATAATAAAAACCGACTTCAAAACAATGTCAATATGAACCAAATGCTTATTAGGAATGCATTATTAAAGATAATTTAAAAACTACTGAACAGAACTTGACGAATTTGATATGTGACCACCTTTGAAGTATGATCTACCATACAAAGAAAAACTTCATAATTTTCGAAATGATCTCGAATATGTTAAGACATAGTCGAATTGAGAACCTCCTTTTTTAAGTCGGTCAAAAATACTACTGATGTCTTGTTGTTGCCATCTGTTGAACAATTACATTCCCAAAATCCATTCATAATTGGCGAAGTGATCGAAAAAACATACAGTCTAATTGAGAACCTCCTTTTTTGAAGTCGGTTAAAATATTACTGATGTCATTGTTGCGTGTTAAAGTTGGTATCTTTTGATATCTTATTAAGGCTTTGTTTAGAATTCAAAAAGTTGACTGATTTATATAATAAGGGTATTTACCAATGCTTCAATGTATATAGATATTGAGGTTATTTTTAAGGGTAGTTTCATATAAATGGCTTTAGTGGTATGTTCACTAATGAGGAAGATTGATCTGATAATTAAGTACAATACAATAAAATACATGCTCATTTTAGAAGAGTTGTGTAATTCTGGTTCATGTGTCGCAGTAATTGTTTACCAAATAAGTGAATAGTTGCTAATATATATGTTTTTAAATTAAAACTTCTTTAGGCCGGATTGGACAGGGAGATTCATGTAAATTATCATCGACATGGTCACATGATAACGCTAAATCTATCTGTAGCTATGTCAATGTCCAAGATGAATGTAAAAAGTTTTAATTTTTAATTCAAGATCAAACAATAAAAATATCACCTATTTGTTCATAGTTTTAAGTTTTCTTTCGGTGGTCCTCATGACTGCCTTGTGTTCTTTTTTTTATACAAAAAGGGAGCACCATGTACCACCATCCTTTTATTGAACGATACTTCTTTTATTGTGTCGACATACAATTAACAGCCAAAAATTACACCCTGGCTCGAAACAGCAATTTGTAGATCGCACAAAGTATTGTCCTGCATGGGAATCGAATCCATGACACTAGGTAAGTCGGTCACTTCGCCATCTGTGCAGTCAGATAGTGACGTCGGGATGTGTTAATTATTTTTATTTCGGGTTTTCCTTTTCTTGCAGTGGATGTTATTGTTTGGTTTAGTCATCATAGGTCTTTAACATACGTTTTAGAAAGCCTCGGCTTATTTATATTTGATTTGGCCTTTATTTGACAGCGCTTTATCTAATATCCATCAGAACATAATAAGTAATATATTTAATCATCATTATCTCAACGGCCCACTGCTGGGCTCGAGTCTTCTCCATATCAAGTTTATCTAGGGTTTTTTATCGAATTTTCCTTCTCTTGCACAGATGTTATATGCATATTTAATCCCTTAGTCACTATTTACGACACCGCCGGGTAAGATGAGGTGTAGTGAATTATATTTATATTCCGTAGCCATACGGCAAATATTATTTTTTATATCTAGTACAATTAGATAATTTAGGCTAAATTATTTTCTCCACTAAGGAAAAATATATATATAGGCACTAAATGTATGTATTTATGTATTATTTAACTTTTAATTGATCTCAAGCAAACTCTGGTACTATTTTGGCAAACAATTATTTTATTAGGCGTCTATATAAAAGCGAATACCATAAAGCATAAAAAAGGCATTTGGTATTTATGGTTCTAGTTACAGCAGAGTGCTGAACTAATTTTTAAATAATAATTAAATTTCAAACTTAATTTAAAATGTCTATTTATTTATCTCAGCTTATATACGTCCCACTGCTGGGCTCGAGCCTCCCTCAGTAGTAAAATTGACCTACTATACCACGCTGGTCCGACGCGTTAATATAAGGTTTTATTGCGAGTTTTCCTTCTCTTGCATAGATGTTATATGGATATCATATCCCTTAGTCGTCTTTTACGACGCCGAAGATAAAGGTGAATTGTACTCTTACTCCCTAACCAAACTGAGATTTTAAAATGTGCTGTTATAAATTATAATCTTATACAAACAACAACGTATTACAATTTGCATATCATTTTAAATCAATCAAAAGGTTGAGTTGAAAAAATATTATAATTTAAACTACTTAGAATATGCTTGATGCCAACTCTTAAAGCCTTGCAAATGTGTCTAATCATGTTTTAATCACATATGTTAACAATGATTCGGGCATGCTTTTATAATTGTAAACTTTGTAAATAAAACTATTAAAAACATTTTATAGCAAAAAGATTTTAAGGAAAGCAAGTTCCACACGATTGCTATAAGTAAATTATTAACATTAGCTACCATAATAGAATTTAATTATTGTCACAACTCATATAGGTCCCACTGCTGGACTCGAGCCTCCGCCACCAATAGGAGGGGAAACCTACTAACCACGCTGGTCATACATATGGGTTGGTATAGGGTTTTATTTCGAGCTTGTCTTCTCTTGCATAGATGTTATATGCATATTATATCTCTTAAAACACTTTTAACTATACCCCCGGGGAAGAAATGGGGGGTGGTGAACTGTATTCTTACTCCGTCACCACACGGCAAATTCAGCAATATTACAAGGCCTTTAATAAACAATACAGTTAATAAATGGAGTTTACGGATCAATCCAAATTAATTATGTATCATCTGTTCTGTCATCCAATCGTTTTTAAATTGTAATTTTCTATTTCTAAGGAACTTAGTTTGTACTTTGTAATATCAGACATCGAGTTGACAATGTTTTAAGTCGAAATATTTGTTATGAACAAAAACTGTGTGTACTATGTTAACTATGTACGAACGTAAGAAGTTATAATTCTTTGGCGTAAGAAAATATTTCTAAAAAATTTTATTAATTTTTATCCTTCGCCTTATCCTACGATTATAGATAAAACGACACTAATAATAGTAAAAAGATATTGAATAGATTGAAAAATTTATTATCACGCATTATCTAGTTGAGATTTGTGACGGTGTGCGCCCGCATCGTATAAAATGTTAACTAGCTAACTTAGGGGGTGTCGGTTTTTTGTGACGGTGTGCGCGTGCATCGTAAAAACTTACCCTTATCATTTTTCCTTAACGCGCCAAAAGAATAAACTTCAATAATGTTTACCTTTTTAAAGGCATTTCTTCTTAAAACTAATATAACAATATCCATACTAATCTAAAATGGTAGACTAATGTAAATAATTTTATGAATTAAAGGAGCATTGCTGAAAAGTAAGGTCTTTTTATTCCCTTGATCGCCTTGCCTTCTCGAAGGAATACACGAAATATTATTAAATAGTGGGTAAATAGAAATATAGCAAAATATATTATTTTAATTTTTCTATATAACCGAGTAACCAACACTCGCTGGGGTAGGGTTCGAATTGACTTATATACGCCTCTCTGCTGGGCTCAAGCCTCCTCCACAATATGAGGGTAATTAACCTTGCTATACTATGCTGGTCAGACAGGTTGGGATAAGGTTTCATTTCGAGTTTGCCTTCTCTTGCATAGATGTTATATGCATATTTTATCCATTATGGGCATTAACTCGTTAATTAACGAAATTAACAATTTGCTTAACGGATTAACCTTTAAGTTAACTTCAAAAAATGTTAACTGCCGTTAAATTGAACTTCCGTTAACCTTAGTCAGTTATATTAATTGTTTGTTGCTCTAATTTTGTGTGTTTTTATTAAGCGCCACGCTACGCTCGTAAGTTCCACGCGCTTGTGCCGCCCAAGTCACCGGCGGTGAATCGTGTTGTAGAGGAGTTCCTCCCGCGCATGATCCGCCCTCCTCCATCCCTGAGATAACTGTCACACGAAAGGCAGTGACGCCCTAATAGCGATAGTCGGCACCGATGATTGCGGCGAGTTCAAGGCGCTGCTCTGTCCATGCGGCACACACTTCGAACTAGTAGTGTCGTGCCCAACGGACAATGACGTCACGGCGGGCGTCGTTTCACCAGGCGGCCATGTCGCTAAACGAGACTAAACCGCTGCTCGCCCCGCCTCGCGGCAAAGAAAATTGATCCCGAGCCTTCTTTAATTGCAGTGAATTCTTCTATTGTAGATCATGCTAGTAGGATAGCAAGTAGCAGAAGTGATATGTTCACGCCTCCATCTGGTTATTAGGTCAAAAAGCGTCGTAAAGTATTGATGAATTTTTGGTATCATGGCTACCGGCAGTAGCGTATACCAAGCTAGTGTAAACAGATGCATGCCAATATAATTCCAATACATGCTGTAGAATTTATCTATATCTTTCAGCCTAAGAGCAGTAGGTATAAATTTTAAATGGTTAATTTTTAAAAATTAACTTTAACTTGCGTTAAATTTTGCACAGATACGTCAAACTTATAGTAGGTACAACCCTCTTATTGAGTCAAGACTTAATACCTAATGAAACGTGTCTCACAGCAATCTCATCCAGTGAGATATAGTATTATTGTGGTTCAAGTTGATGCAACCATCCGACTTACCGACATTTAGGATACTATTGGGGCATCGTAGCATAAAAGCAATTCGCTTGTGTATCCGCAAATATGCCTGTAGCGCTGCCGAAGCGGGTCAGTTTAGCTTAACTTTACGACTCAGTTGGCAGTTGTGGCAAATGGCATTGTGTCGTATCTAGTCTATAAAGATTGGCTTCCTAATAGAAGTCGCTTTCGTTCTACATGCTTCAGATTTAAAATGCTTACGCTACCACAAAAGTATTTCAATGATTTAACGCAAAAGAAAATCAATTAGAAAACAGCTTTACTATCATCATCATCATTTCAGCTCATATAGGTCCTACTGTTGGGCTCGAGCTTCCTCCACAATAGGAGGGAAATTGACCTTACTATACCATGCTGGTCAGATAGGTTGGTATAGGGTTTAATTTCGAGTTTGCCTTCTCTAGCATAGATGTTGTATGCATATTATATCCCTTAGTCGTCTTTTATGACATCCACGGGCAAGAGGTGAATTATATTCTTACTTCGTCACCACACGGGAATGCTTCACTATATTTTTATTAAAAAGGCTAATGCTCTAATTGATAAAACTTCGTCTCTACTAACCTATCAACATCCACTCTTGGATATCATCATAGTCGTCATCACAGCTCATGTAGGTCTCACTACTGGGCTCGAGCCTTTACAATGCATGGCAGGGACCTATACCACACTACTCAAGTTTTATTTCGAGATTTTCTTCTCTTGTATAGATGTTATCTATATATTATAATTTACTAACTGATCCAACTGTTCTGTTCGAATAATAATATTAAAGAAATATATATACAGTAGAACCTCGATAAGTTAAAGACCAAGGGAAACGTTAAATTATTGAAGTTATCGAGGTTTTTACTTACTGAGGGTTTAAGTTAAAGAGTTTTTATAGGTTTATATTTTTACTTACAGAGGTTCGTTTATAGGCTTTATTTAGTAGGCACTTATAGAGATAGACGAGCTAGGTTAAATGAAATGTTAATATGTATATATAATTATATACATACGTACTTTATTTTACATTTAAAGATACATTTATTCAGGTATTCTACATAAAAAAGTCGGTATTTCTTTTATTTCAAACTGTTCGCACTTTTTACATCAATTTTATTTAAAATTTTTAATAAAGGGGAGACAATATCCAAAAGCTACCGATACATAAAAATAAGTTACTGTACTTAGATCTTAGTGTATTGTTTACATGAGAAGTCATTTCGTAAACATGTGTAAGCAATAACAATGGTTTACAGGTAACATTTTTTGTTTGCACATTCATTTAAAATGACTTATTGATAGATTTTTGAAGTTACAGAGGTCGTCATCATTACAACTTTGAGTTACTGAGGTATGAAGCCCAAATTATTTGTTTAAGTTATAGAGGGTTCGTATTTTAAGTAAAAGAGGTTTTGGACTCTGAGGGGAAGGGAACACAACATTTTATGAAGTTATAGAGGTTTTTAAGTTGTCGAGGTTTAAGTTATCAAGGTTCTACTGTATAACAAACGTGATAATTATAGATTATATCCAAGAGTTGTTTTCCGTGTGGTAACCGAGTAAGACATTAAGAATACAATTCACCACCCCCTATCTTACCCGTGGGTGATCCTACGAGATGACTAAGGGATATAAAACGCATATAACATCTATGCGAGAGAAGAAGAACTCGAAATAAAACTATACCAACACGTCTGACCAGCGTGGTGTAGTAGGTCAATTACGCTTCCATTATGGAGGAGGCCCGAGCCCAACAGTGGAACGTATATGGGCTGAGATGATGATGATGATATATATATAAAAATTTCTGGTGTATGTGTAAGTCACCGAACTCCTCCTAAACGACTAGACCGATGTTGATGAAATTTTTATGTGTGTTCAAGGGAGTTCGAGAATGGTTTAGATTCACAATAATTGGACTCGGTTGGTGGTGCTTTCAAGGACAATTCCTTTTAATTTTATTTGCACAGAACAATGTCTGTTGGGTCGGCTAGTTTATGTATAAAGATTAGTGGTATTTTACAACACCCACCGACTAGAATAGCAGTGGTGAATTGTATTCTTACTCTGTCATCACGTGGCAAATAACTCTTGGATATAATCTATAATTATCACGTTTGGCAAGCCAATTGGGCTGTTGTTCATTCTCCTGACGATACCACAGCCGGATTTCACAACTTCCATAGGCATTTCAGGGGTAACTCATTGCGGGTAGACGGACCGGGGATTAGTCCGCCACCCGCAGAGAGGCCGACTGCATGAGGGTGACGCCCCGGCCGCCAATACTGCAAGGTTGCCGAGGTGTTCCGCTAGGCCGGCCACGGCTGTCAAGGAATCGGCACCAGTGGTAGGCCCAACAGCGATAGGGAGGAATACGGTAGGTTATGAGGTCGCACGCCGCTCATCCATCGCCCCGGATAGATTGGGCGGGATATGCCCAGACCATAGCCTACCAAAAAAAAGGGGTGACATCGTAGCACTCAGTGTGCTGGTAACATTGCATCCTAGTACGCCACCATGCGGACAAAAACATCCTTAAGTAGTATATTGTAGGTAATTAAAAGGCGTTATACTTATAAATGAATTACATATATTTACAGTCATGTTATTTAGATAAAATTATTGCGCTTCTACAACTTCATGTGGGAACCACTGTGACGCCTCCAAACTATCCCACAGAGACAGTTCCGGATCGAGAAATTCTTGGTTCATTTGGTCTATGTCGACAATTCGCTTATGTTCTGCGAAAATAAAAATTTTTTTTTTTTTTTTTTGCGGGACTAGAACATATAAATTAGGGGGACTATCAAGTCAGTCAAAGAATCATCTTTGCAACAATATCTCTTCGCCATCTTGTCGAAGAGCAAGAGCTCTTAGGTAACACAGAATACACCAAAATAAAACTCCACACAATTGAATTATATGACATCAATCCCCAGACTAGTTTAAGATTGATAATCTCTCGCGCTTTAAATGCTACTGTAGCGAAACACACAGACGCATGGTTTCGTACAAGAATATCAAACACTTTATTACATGTCCTAACAATCGCCTTTCGTTTACTTTAGGAAACTCGTACATTGGGTAATTAACGAGAATGACTGCTAAACCTTGCATACTTTGCAAGGCGGCAACATAAATACTAGAGACTAGCCAAACCACTGCAATCAGAAACTGAAGTCTAGCCTCAAGCTTCTTTGTCCCAATTTCTTCATTACATATTTGAGGGTTATAAAAGCAAAAAAAAAACCCGCTCATTGGATACTTTGCATTGATGCTTTGCAGTATCGGAGACATTATTTTGTCAGTATTTTAATGTTTCAAAAGGATATGAAGAATGGTTTTACAAAATAATATCTTCTATTTTTAAACCCGAAATATATTGCAAGACCTTTTTGTTGTTTGGTGCAACCAACAAGCCATCGAACCATATAAAAATGATAGTAAGAACTAGGGATGATCGATGAACATCGATGTTGAAAGAAAAAACATCGATGTTAACGGAATTCATCATCGATATTTTAACATCGATGTTGCTATAGGCAAAATATCGTAACATCGATGTTAACGGAACTGATCATCGATGATAATTCAATATCATAACATCGATGTTAATTTTCTAAAAAAAAAAGCTCTACAATTTTGCGCAGAGAAAAGTAAGTACTTTTCTCTGCGCAAAATTGTAGAGCTTTTTTTATATTTATTTAATACCAGTACTACTAAGTAGTAGTACTGGTATTTAATCCTATATTATAAGATCCAACTCCAGATGTTCCTAAAAAAAAGGTCATTAAAATTCTCGCCGGAGAATTTTAGCGATAATGGACAATGACATCGACGTTTTTGGGACATCAATGCCACAAGTCACCCTATCTATACCAATAAATAAAATTGTCGGTTTGTAATGTCAAAATAATAGGCCTTTTTCATGCTCACACGGTTATTTACACTATACATATGCCTAAAAATCACTTTATATTTTTTTGTCTGTCTGTTTGTTCTGGGTAATCTTCAAAACAGCTGGCCCCTATTTAAAAAATTCTTTCACCAATGGAAAGCTATAATATCAGGGAGTAAACTAGGCTAAAATTTATTTCGGTATTCCCACGGGAACGGGGATAAGGCGACAGAAACCGAAGCGAGGGCAGGTTGCTAGTACATTATAAGATCAGACTCAGACTTCCTAAAAAAAAAAGCTCATCAAAATTTGCCCGGAGAATTTTATTTCTTAGTCAGATATACATACATATAAGATCCGACTCAGATTTCCTAAAAAAAAAAGCTCATCAAAATTTGGCTGGAGAATTTTATTTCTTTAAATATTAAAACGTAACATCGATGTTATAGACTTTCGATAATAACATCGATGTTATAGAGTTTCGATAGTGACATCGATGTTTTTCTAACATCGATGTTCAGTTTTCGATAAATATCGAACATCGATGTTGGGCTTTCGATGTTTTTCTAACATCGATCATCCCTAGTAAGAACACAATAAATTATGTTCTTTTCTAAATATTAGGGTCGCCTCACACAAGTCACACGCGATAGCCACAAAAACCGCTATGAGAAGGTAGAGGCGGCCAGAAAAATAGCTGCAGTGCACGACAGCCACTTGAAACGGGTGGTCGACATTTGCGATTGGTAGCTTTAAACATGCGCGAAGTATCACAGAGTCCATCTCTGACGGAAAAGGTTTAATGGAGCTGCTTCTAATAGAAAAAACGCCGTCGTAGAAGACGAAACCGTAGCTTTTGTATGCATCCAATTAGGCAGCGTATTGTGTCTGCGTTTAGTGGCCGGTGCGGGCAACAAGAAGCGGGCAATAAGAAGCGAGCAGCGACGATTTATGGCGTGTGGCGGCCATCGCCATCTATTGTGTGCGGTGAGTCTTTATAAAATGTATGAAAACTACAGCAAATATGCCGGTGGCAGCGTTTAGTAGTTGTGGCTGGTGGCCCGTGTGCGGTAACCCTTATCAGTTGACATCGAATGGAAGGCTAAATAATAGGCCGTCATCATCAAAAATTCCTTACCAACTAGTGCCAAGTCATCTGACGGAGGCTTGGCCGCGGGAGTAGCTGTAGGCGGCGCGGGCTCCGGCGCCGCAGCTACCGGTGTCTGGCTGGTCTCGTTCTGTCCGTAGTACCCCGACCACGCCGAATAATTCTGCCAATATGCCGTCGGATCATAGTATTGGTTGTATTCCTACGAACAACATCCGCCTCAATACTTATCTGCCTCATTTTGTAGCTAAAAACTACACGTTTTCATCATAGCTACAGTAAGTACTTGAATAGCGGTAGTGAAGCAAGCAAAAGCTATTTTCAGATGCGATTTTGGGCAGTAAGTTCAGAAAATGAATATAGTGGATAGTTAACATGAGTATACGAAATATGGATGTCTTAGGCTTGCAAACTGTTCCTTAATTATTATTGCATTTATAGAATTCGCATAATGCTAAGCAAATTTATATGTTAATAATTTCATGGCGAGCTGAAAAATCAAAATAATAATTTTAAAAACTCAGTTTAATCAATAAAGGCCTCATTTAATATTATGGTATTAAAATTTCAAAATTTCTGGAACATCATTATTATTATAAGTAACCTCTTTAAGAAATATTTTGTTTTTCATGTACCCTCTTAATATCGAGCATACGTAAATTATAAGGTAAACCAGTATAACTAATAGTGGCCTTACTTAATATTTTGATGTTAAAATATCATAATTCTACAAGAATTTAACAATCGCTTTTTTTTTAATTTTAGATGTATAAAACATCTAAAATTTTTTTCATATACCCTCATAAATGTTTAAAGAAAGATTTTGAGCAATTCATTAAGGCCCTTTATTGTATTATTATTTGATTAACACAAGCCCATAACAGCTCAAGCTGATAAGCACTTTTTGTTGCCAAATCACATAATACAACATAAATGACAATTGCAGAAACATGTAACTTGGCAACAAAAAGTATACTTACTGTTCCGCTGTTATATGAAGAAGCGGTTGAACCGGTGGCAGACGATGGATTTTGAGATGGAGTAGCACCTTTAGGTTTAGGTACTGCAGTGCAAATCTTTAATGGTTTTGTGCCTAATCCTGTATATCCATTCATAGCATATAATGCATCTCTTTGCTCTTCTTCATTGCCAAACCTCACAAATCCATAGCCTTTCGTGTAACCAGAACTATCCAGTATTACTGTAAAGTAAATAGCAGTATTTTGAGTAACGGTTTTTCGGTATGGTGATGTAGTATGATACCATTCACCGTCCCCTATCTTGCTTGAGAGTGTCGTCAAAGATGACTAAGGGATACGAATATAATATCTATACAAGAAAAGAAAAGCTCCAAATAAAATTCTATACCAACTCAGTCTGACCAGAATAGTATCATCATCATTCATCATCATCACAGCCCACATACTTTCCACTGTTGGGCTCAGGCCTCCTCCACAATTTTTGGGAATTTGACCTATTATACCATGCGGGTTAGGCATGTTGGTACAGGGTTTCACTTCGAGTTTTCCTTCTCTTGTACAGATGTTATGTGCATATTAGATCCCTTAGTCGACTTTTACGACATCCACAGGCAAGATAGGGAGTGATGAATTGTATTCTTACTCCGTCACCACACAGAGTAGTATAGTAGGTCAGTTTCACTCCTATTGAGGAGGAGGCTGGAGCCCAATGGAACACATATGAGCTGAAACGATTGATGATGATTTTGAGTAATTGTAAATTAATGGCATCCATCCAACTTTCCCACTGTTGTATACAACTCAGCCAGTGTATACGACTTACCCGCTTTCTCTGGTTCAAATGGAAAAGTAAGGTGACATCACATTTATCCAATTACATATATCTTCTACTATTGGATGGGTTTTATTAAACTTTTTTTAACAATAATCTGCGACATCCCTAAACATAATCTATAAATTACCAAGTGTGGTAATTAAAACATAGTGATGTTTCATATAGTCCAGCCATAAACTACATGTTTTATGTATACAGCAACGGTGACAAAAAACTTTATAGAAAAACTAGCAACCCGCCTTCGCTTCGGTTTAAGTTACCTTACTCGAATAGTTCCCGTTTCCATGGTAATACCGGGATAAAATATAGTTATGTTACTGCCTAATATTATAGCTTTCCATTAGTGAATGAATTTTTGAAATCGGCACAGTAGTTTTTGAGTTTATTCGTTACAAACATACACACACACAATAATACAAAATTTTCTTCTTTATAATATTAGTGTAGATTTAACAGAATGTGAAGTGCTATAGATATTTTGTCCAATACCATACAAAATATTGAAGTGATTAAATGCCGAAAAATTAATTACTACTTTTTATTTATTACTTAGAGATAAGTACACACCTTTTGCAGTTTTTATTGAAGAATATTTAGCTGCAAAAACTCTATAAAGTGAGTAGTCATCAACCTCTGGACTAAGATCACCAACCCACACAGAGAATTCTCTTTCTTGTTGCATATTTGCACGTGCTTCTCTTGACGCTGTGTTTAGTCTAAATCTCACCACTGGAAATGTGCCTGGGATGGGTTTACCATTCAGTTTATGCATGGCGTCTATTGATTCCTCGTCAGTCTAGAATAGAAAATAAGTATGAGATAGTTAGAACGCGTATGCGTTTATAAATGTAATGTGTTATGACTGCTTTCCTAGAACTTGTCTTTTGAAACACTTAAGGGAAAGCTATGCTACCCATTTTTTACAATTTTCAACCCCCCTCATTCCCTTTGGTGGCTATTGGTAGCACAATCTAAGACCAAATTTAGACTACGAGTTGCATTTATTAAAGATTCTCTCAAAAGGTCATGTAGTATAGGTATGTCTTCTAAGCGATATCACCACTGTGGAAGAAAATCTTGGACAAAGTTACACATGTTTATAGATGCTTTAATGATATGTGCCAATATGAATTGGCAGCAATATCAGATCAGAGAAGCAAAAAAAATAGAAAGCCATAAGACTGGTGCAACAGTTTGATGAGAAGTTCAAGTTTCACTTAATATTAGCCCTGGGCAGATTGATCCCACTAATCTACCTCTGATTACTTCCATACTTTAGTAAAGACAGGTATCCTAAACCTAGTAGCAGGATTGCTTCTGCAACTAATAGCTTTTAAGTCATTATCATCATCATCATTTCAGCTCATATACGTCCCACTGTTGGGCTCGAGCCTCCTCTACAATAGGAGGGAAATTGACCTTACTTTACCACGCTGGTCAGACAGGTTGGTATAGGGTTTAATTTCAAGTTTTCCTACTCTTGGATAGATGTTATATGCATATTATATGTCGTCTTTTACAACATCCACGGCCAAGATAGGGAGTGGTGAATTGTATTCTTACTCCGTCACCACACGGAAAGCTTTCAAGTATTTACATATGAATAAATATTCTTTTTAATGTGGTGATGGAGTAAGAATACAATTCACCACCCCCTCTGTTGCCCGTGGGTATGTAAAAGATGACTAAGGAATATAATATGTATGTAATATCTGTGTAAGAGAAGGAACACTTGAAACAAAACCCTATACCAACATGTTGGACCAGCTTGGGTATAGAAGGTCAATTTTCCTCCCATAGTGGAGTAGGCCCAAGCCCAACAATGGCAGTGTATGGGCTGAGATGAAGTATTCTAATAAAAATAAGTATCCTAATTCTTTGCTGTCACTCATTCACAGAGCAGTACCATTGTTAAATAAAAGGATCACATAGTGGCATGAAGATTAATAAATAAATAAAAGTAGTAATACCTGAAAATGTACAAAAGCATATCCAGCTGGTTCACCCGTGAACTTGTTTCTCATAACTTTAACTGCCAGGGGGCGTTGACCCATACGGTTGAATGCAGCCATAATAAAACTTTCCGTCATATTGGGCTCCAACTGAAAAATTTTAAGAATTTTTCAGTATCATTTGTTAGAAATCTATAATAAGATATCAAAATGGGTTTGTTTTTAATTAAATTCAACAACATTAATCTATTATTTCATGTGATACAATCTTCTTCATTTGATGGCCTACACACTAGTCAATGTGACATTGGTGAAGTTATGGTCCACTGCCAATAAAGCCATTGATTAAGAAATTGAAACATGTTATTCCCTGACCAAATTTCATCTCCTCATAAAAGTTGCGACAGATGAAGCAATTTTTTCCTTTCATCAGGATCTTTCTGCTCTTGTCAGTTACCTACTTGAGATCGACGCAATATGTACTCTTCTTCCATTGTACATACAGTCCATATTCAATTCAATTAAGTGGTGACAATGATAAAACAGAGACCCACGCTACTGTAATATCGCCCTGCACAGTGCAGCAAGATACGGATAGAGGCCACCGCAAAAAAAAATGCATTTTTAACTAAGGGGTTATCAGTGGTCTAATTCACCCCATAGCTCTTAACCTCAGGCATAAAAGAATTGATGTTAACCAAGCTTCTGCGCTAGCTATTGACGATCTGCAATTTGATATTTCTTCATAAAGAGCCTGGAGATATATTAGAAAACGAATACTTACGCTGCCCATCCATAGTTGACACTGCATAGACATTATAAAAACTTCTATGTATTTAGTAATAGAAATACAATTTTATGGATGAATTTGTTTTGATAAATGCGATTAAACTTTCATTCTATTAATCCTATATAATAATATCTACGAAGTACAAAAACATAAACAGTTGGTGCGGTATATAAAACCACAGATTAAGTAGAGATGCTTACAAATAGACATGTGTAACACTGCGCTGCGCCGCGCAATTGCGCCAACTCAGTTCACTGCGCTGGAAGTATCAACTCACTTCTAGAAAATGTGTTAGCGCACGGCGCAATCGTCGCAGCGCCGGCGAATCTGAACAATTTTTTTATATATGCGCCTATAAGGCAGGCTATAGTCGACCTTACTGCCTTGTCTTACGTAGCTTACACATAATTTTCTTTACTTATAATTTATTATTAGCGTAAGAGATAAGTAACATCCGTCAGTAAGCCGTTACCATTAATTGGGTGCTGAAAACCAAATACACTATTATACATATTAACGTAAATCACTATTATATGATATTCACAACATTTCAACTGTATTACATATTAAACTAGCTGACTCAATACAGATGTTGTTCTGTTCAAATAAAATAAAGGAATGCTCTTTGAAATTGACAGCAGCGCCACCTACCGAGTCCAGTTGTGAATCTAAACCATTCTCGTATCCCTTTGAACATACACAAAACATTTCATCAACATCGGTCCAGCCGTTTAAGAGGAGTTTCAGTGACGTACACAACAAATATATATAATGTAAATAAAGATAAAATATCAGCAAAATTATTTAAAATATAAAACTAAAAACAATAATTCATTCAAGAGCGTAACATGACACTCCCATATTCCCGCCGAAAAACTCAAGGTCGAACAACTCTGTGAAGTGTAAATAACTCTTTTAAAAATTGAGTTATACCTAGGTGCGCATTTAGTTGCTCATTCGGTTGTTTCATGTGTTGCGCCATGACGCAATGAGTTAGAAATGGAGTTATACCTGCAGTGGCGCAGATGGCGCACATTTCATTCGTAGCTCAATCGGTCGTGTTTACATTTTATTGCGCCATGGCGCAATTTTGAGTTGGCGCAATTTTGAGTTAGCGCAATGAGCCGGCGCACTCTACTGCGCCTGAGTTACTGAGTTAACGCAAGGATTATCGTTGAGTTACCCATGCCTACTTACAAAGTTACAAAAACTATATAGATTTCTTTTTTTTTGTTCTGTTTATTCATTCAGACAGGCAAAAGGAGCAAAGCCCATACAGTCAGGTTATAAGAAAGCACTTAACGGAACTAAGCCCAACTTTCTGAGGCTGTTTGCGTGTGGAGGGTCTTGGTGGTGCCCTTGGTATCACCGAGCCTCAATGCACGCATTCACACTCCCTTCACTTTCTTCGCGGTAGGCAACGGCCTTGTAAAGGTCCATGAGCGGCAGCAACACTTACCATCAGGTGTACTGTTTGCTCGTTTGCCACCGTTTGCAAAAAAAAAAAACGGAAGCGACTGCTACATCACATATTCGTCACACACTTTTAGCTTTCATTTTAATTGGAATCAATCGAATTAAAATTACTATTGATTCGAATCGCAATTCGAATTGATCGTCACATCAGCATTATAGTCAAATTCGTACTCGTATGTCGAGTCATCCGCCTGTGAAGCCGAGTTGGCGAGTTATAACTCGTTTACATTATTATTCGAGCGAGAGTTTTTTTGGTGGTTACATTACGAATGAGTCGAGATTTCGAGTTAAAGCAGTATGCTCGGTATTTGGTTACGGCAAAGAGACTTGTAGGTATATACCTACAAGTCTCTTAAAAAGCAAATATTTGCTTTTAAACACGTAGGTAACAATACTCTTGTATTATTATGATTAAAATCAGCCTACTAAATAACAAAAAGTAATAATAAAACCATATACAAAAAAATGCATTTTTTTTAAATAAAGTCTGATTCTAATTAGTAATTACCCGATAAATCAACTTTAAAAAAAATGCGTTGTTATACGTTATTATTAGCCTTTATTTCTGATACTAAACAATGATTTTACATACAGTAGCAAATTGTTTTAACTTAAATCTAATACATCGGGTTGCCCGGTTCAGTGGTCAGCGTGTCCAGCGACACATAGGCCTCTTCCAGCTGCTTCCATTCTTCTCTATTGTTAGCTTTTCTAGACCAAGTTGTCCCTATGCTCATAATTAATAGCTATTATTATTAATTACGTAAACCAGCAGTCAACAAAAGCAAGAACACATTAAATCGCACGAGGGATGAATTACACATGTAATAAGTATCTACATCAAACGAATCGAATGCATCCAACCAACTCGTGATTCTTAGAACATTTCATGTAGTGTATTTTCGTATTTTCTCACTCGTGCAATTCATTCATACGATTCTTCGACTCCGTATTAGAGAGCGAATCAATGAATACAGAGCAAATCAACGAATAGAAAACGAATCAACGAATAGAGAGCGAATCAACGAATAGAAAGCGAATCAACGAATAGAGAACAAATCTACGAATGTCCAATCAATCACCACGCCGCCGCGGCCGCCCGCGCTTCGAGTACGACACGAGTTAACCAATTGATTCGGTTTCGGTCAACGGTGATTCAAATGAACGAGTCAATAGTCTTATTAGAGTTATTCGAATTAAATGATTCGAATTAAGCATCGCTATACAGTCACTTTGATGTAAAAATAGAGAGGAATACACGTAAGTGCGCGCCATAACAGTTGCTTATTTTATTGTGAACTTGAGGAGAATGAGACATATGCTCTGCGTTATATTTTTATGAAAATAAATTAATAATAAAAAATCTATGCAATTCATAAAAAAATAATAATTAATCACTTTTGTCGTGTGCTTTTACGACACACTTTCGACTGGTTCATATGAATAGACAATCGATTGTCTAGTAATGCAAAACTAATCGATACGTTTTTCGCATCCTATCCCTACCGAATTCGTAATTATGGAATTTTATTTTTGTATTCTTACAAATCATATTTTTAAACGCAAGTTATAAACTTTTCTACTACTTCGCTACTACGACTAAATCGCTTTGATATTATAAGAAGAATGTTGTGAATATCAAACAATGGACACTATCTCCATTCTATGACGTGTGCACACATACTTTACATGTCATCATGATCATATCTATACAGATAATTCATAGTATATTCATCTGCAAAAGCCATTGAGCAAGAATGATTAAGTTACGTGAAATCAAATACAATTAATCCTGCTAGAAGAAGAGCTGTGTTTGTAAAGAAAACGATTTGTCAAGATAACTGCTGTAACAAATATATACCATATATATATAAAGGTTTTTGTGAGATGTGGA
This sequence comes from Lymantria dispar, assembly GCA_032191425.1. Classification (NCBI taxonomy): domain Eukaryota; kingdom Metazoa; phylum Arthropoda; class Insecta; order Lepidoptera; family Erebidae; genus Lymantria; species Lymantria dispar. The sequence continues at coordinate 12,047,572 of CM063455.1, forward strand.
GACCTTTCTTTTTAATGTTATCTTCTGTATACGTGCAAAATATTCAAGGTAGCTAACATTCAAGTCAATTGATAAACGGATCTTTATTAGCACAATGTCTCGGCTTGATAACATTGACGCTTTAGAAAAGCAGTTAGCCGATTTACAAATGATTAGTGATACAAATAATTCGGGAAAAATAAAGAAGATACCACCAGCTGTGCCTCCTAAAAAGAAAGCTCAACCTCAAGTTCCTCACAGTGCTGTAGTAAGTACTTTAAGGGAACCATCATATTCTGCGCTGATAACACCTAACACTAGCCCACATAATAATAATTGTTACAATAATAATGCATTGGCACATAATGTCCATCAAATACATAAAGATTATGCAAATGTGAATCAGTTAAACTTGTCTTCATTCAGTCACAATTATAGACAAAATTTATCAGCACCGTCGAAGAGCTATAACACTCCATACAGTAACATAGCTCCCTTTAGAGGCAATGAAAGTTTGCCACCTGTACCACCTCCACCACCGCCTCCATTACCACCATCCATCTCAATTTCATCATCAAAACCATACAATATCAATCAAACAAGTGATGAGTTATTGCCACCCCCATCACCTGTAAGCTCAAACTATAGCGAACTGGTTAGAGCGACTGCAAATTTGAACTATAACCTGGAAAGGCCAGCTTACCCACCAATATATCAAAATGAGTTTCCAGACTATGGAGTTTCACAATCTTCCACATATGAACCACTTTATGAACCTATCAATCCACATCCACCAAGTAATATACCATCTCAAACTAATTCTGCTCAGAATTATGGCAATAACTTGGCTAACACAAGAAAATCACCACTACATAAGGAAGAAGAAGTTGATGCACTCACAAATCTTCTTGTTAAATCTATTTCCGACAGTCAAGATTTAGATATATTTGGTATCTGCATAAAATGCGATGGGAAAGTGATTGGTGAGAGTTCTGGTTGTACAGCTATGGGAAATATGTATCATGTAAGTTGCTTCTGCTGTCACCGTTGTAACATTAATTTACAAGGAAAACCATTTTATGCTGTCGAAGGCCAGCCATATTGTGAAATTGATTACTATGAAACTTTAGAGAAATGTTCGGTTTGTAATGAACCAATATTGGATAGAATATTACGAGCCACTGGTAAACCCTATCATCCAAATTGTTTCACTTGTGTTGTATGTGGTAAAAGCCTTGATGGTATACCATTTACTGTAGATGCTATGAATCAAATTCATTGCATTGAAGATTTTCATAAAAAGTTTGCACCTCGCTGTTGTGTTTGTGAGCTGCCTATTATGCCTGAAAGTGGTGAAGAGGAAACTGTTAGAGTTGTGGCATTAGATAGAAGCTTTCATGTAAGATGCTACAGATGTGAGGATTGTGGGCTTTTGCTCTCTTCCGAGGCAGAAGGCAGAGGCTGTTACCCACTTGATGATCATATACTATGTCGCAATTGCAATGCTCATCGAATTCGTCTTTTAACAAATGTTATGACAACTGACCTTTGAACTTGACCATTCATTTGATTGCCTAGATTTTGTTTAATGTAAAACCCTTAGAATAATAACTCATAGAAGGTAACTCCATGCACAACATTTTAAGCATGTAAATTGGAGCCAGATGACTCCCTACGCTGGATCATTGCATAGTGTACAAAGTCACTGCATACACGGCAACTCTATTGTATAGTGGTGTATGTGTGTAATCGCTTGCACGCTTGTATTATTTTTGGCTTCACGATTTTGAATGCTTAAGTACAGACACTATCCTTCTTATATGTTATTATTCTAAGGTAAAACCTATCTATTCTTATCTAGTTCCATGTTTTTTATATTTTGCTTTATGCTTGCTATATGTGTAACCAAGTAAAATATGTGTACCATGTGTACTATAAGTGTAAGGATTACAGTAATTTAGTTAAATTATTTTTTAATCAAGGTATTTTGTTTAGTATTACATATTATTATAATAGTTTCATATGAGCCATTGTATACTTTTAAAAGACTGTTAAAAGTAGTTAAAATATTGAGAAATTTTATAAATTCTAGTATTAAATGAACAATTGGTTAATGATTGCCATGTGATAAATGAGACATACAGCATTATGAATGCTATAAAATTATTTACAATACTAGTAGTTGGATATATGTATTTATTTTTGTAACACTATAGTGCATTGTTTATTAAATTATAGAATAAACATATATACTTATACAGTATCCTGATTTACTACTCCTACTTGTCCAGTAAGTTGGACGTGTGTCAAATTGTGCAGGTGCCAAGAATATCTATGTATCCCTAACATATAAAATGGACTCTGAATAGTCTTTTGAGCTACAACTATTTATAATAAAGGTTAAATGTTTATTATCCATATTGGCATTTTCTACCAGTTTATTAGATATGAACAAGCAAACTTATTTTTTACTGTTGTTTTGTTATGAGGAATAAGAATTCTTTTTACTACTCCCTTGATTTTATAAAAATCGTATCCTATCTAATCAAAAATTCTATACCGACACATATGACTAGTGTAGTATGCTGAGTTGCATCATCTCTTTTTTATGGTTTAGTGTCCAGCAAAAAGTTAGACAAGCTCTTTGTCCCGAGTCTTTGTATCATTAAATAACATGTTTGTGAAGTTCTCCATGATGCATGAACCTTTTTAATTCTCGTTTAAAGAGGGTAATGTCATAGGCTGTGGACGACGATCTAGCACATTTACCCTATATAGATCAGTCCTACCTGTGCGGGCTGCAATCATGAGCTCCCTACGGATACTGTCATCTTCTGTTAGGGGTCCAGTGGTGTCATAACCCACCCTAATGAAGATGATGATGCGTTGGCATTTATTCGGTAGTAAAGATATGATTATAAATTAGTGCAACCCAATGGGGCTTTGAAAATTATTGGCAAATTTGATTATTCCACGATAATATTTAAAATGCATTTTTTGATTTCTATACTTGAAATTTAAATAACCACATGGGTAATTACGTTCATCAGATTTGCGTGTTATGAAGAGACGTAAACAAAAAGCTGAATCTGATAACAAATTAATTACTTATGTCATCATGATCATCACGTACGACCCACTGTTGGGCTCGTGTCTCCTCAATAATAGGAGGGAAATTTATTTTTATTTATTTATTTAAGACAACACCCCGCACTAAGGAAATAATCCTTGTATTGCGGGGGACTTTACAAACATATAATTAACGGACACAAATTACATCCAGACTCAGAACAACAATTTGTGGATCGCACAGTGTTGTCCCGCGTGGTATTCGAACCGCCGACACTGGCGCTGTAGGTCGCTATCTTAACCTCTACGCCATCTGTGCACCTTATCCTATCCGTTAACCTACTACACGACGCTAGTCAGACAGACAGGTTGGTATAGGGTTTTATTTCGAGTTTTCCTTCTCTTGCATAGATGTTATATGCAAATTTAATCCCTAAGGCCTAAGTCGTTTTATACGACACCCACAGGAAAGATAAGGAGTAGCAAATGGTATTCTTATTCAGTCACCACACGGAAAATGACTGATTTAGTTTCACTTAAATGTATAGTGGAAAGTAGATGACGCAGATGTTTATTTGTGATAATTGTGTGATAAAAGTTGCTAAAATTAAGTTTTTGACCAAAATTATCAATTTTCCGTGTAATGATGCAGTAATAATACAATTCACTACTCCCTATCTTGACCGTGGTTGTCGTAATAGACTACTAAGGGATATAAATTATAATATGCACATAACATCTGTGCAAGAGAAGGAAATCTCGAAATGAAACATATAACAACACGCCTGACAGCATGGTATAGTAGGTCAAATTCCCTCCATTCCTTGTCGTCCGTGGCTACCAGCACAGGTGACCACAGTTAATCCAAAAGTTAACTTCGTTAATTAAAATGTTAACTTCGATAATCGTTAAAGCGTTAAATTTGCGAAAACTTAACGCAAGTTAAAGTTAACTATAATATTTAAAACTTATACTGCTTTTAGGCTGAGAGAAATAGATAAATTCTACAGCATGTATAGTATTTGCCAAATAGCATGGCAAAAGAGGTCATTTGGCGACCTTCACCACGATATAAGCTGCGTGGAGCGGGTCTCTCCCTTCCCTCCATAGTGGTTGAGGGGAGTGATGGCTGCTCTAGTAGTTAACTCGTGATCGGGTGCCGCTTGTGGGATCTGGTCCAGCCATAATCATTTGAATTATATTAAGTATCTTGCAGTTCGAAGGGCATCACACTGGAGCTAGGTCTTACAAAACATGTATACAAATTTATATCTAGTAAGAAGAAAAAAAAAAATAAAATAATAGACAAGCCCACTGAGTTTCTTGCCGGATCTTCTCAGTAGCGGTCGCGTTCCGATCCGGTGGTAGTTTATTTTTATTGGATAATTTAATTTTATTTTGTAAAATTGACAATATGTGGGTGCCCTCTCGGGGTCTATGCATAATAAATGATTTGAATTTGAATATCATCAAATCCAAGTAATTTATCGCTTTCCATACAAATCGTCTTATCGTTGTAATATCGTGGTGAAGGTGTCTAGACCGTACAGAGGTTACAAACAATTACGTCTGCGTGTAATTTGTTTAGAATTTTAATTAAGAAATTATTAAACACCTACACGTGCAATAATAAAGCATACGTACACGTTACCTACCTTACTACTTTTTGTTAAATACGTAAGGTGAGGTAAAATAATATACTAAAATAATTTATTTATGACTTTACAAAAATCTATAGTTCTGAACTGTCACTTCCACTACTATTACTATCACTGCTGTCTGATACATGAATTATGAATGCATCAATCTTTCGGTATATACTGTCATCGAGGCTCATCATTTTTTTTTTCAATATCTTTTACGTGCTCCACACGGAATGTCAAACAAAATGGCGACTGGGCCAGACGACGCCACTGATCTCGTACACCTGACGTTAAAATCACTGATGGCGTAGTGGTTAAGATAGCGACCTACAGCGCCAGGGTCGGGGGTTCGAATCCCACGCGAGACAACACTTTGTGAGATCCAAAAATTGTTGTTCTGAGTCTGGATGTAATTTGTGTCCGTTAATTATATGTTTGTAAAGTCCCCCGCAATACAAAGATTATTTCCTTAGTGCAGGGTGTTGTCTTAAAAAAAAAAAGAAAAATCAGTTAAGAAAAGATTTTATGTTTGATACACATAACTTAAAATCTTGCATCTACTTGTGCGATCCTTTAGGTTTATTACACCTGACGGTAAAATGAGTTGAAAGAAATGTGTCATAACTTAAAACTTGGCTTTTCTGGACGTTACATAATTTTTCGAAGCTAATTAAGTATTTAATTATAGGATCTATATTATATTGAATTTATATAAATATTCTCTTATTTTCAGACATTTGAAAGTAATTTGGCATTGTTATCAATGATATTATTTATAAAATAATTAAATGTCACCAGTTACAGGTTAATCTGGTATTTTAAAACAATGAAATACATGATTCTAAGATATTAAAAACATATACACTCATTTGCAAAAAAAACGGGCACCTAAGCAATGAACCATTTCAAATGTTAATATTTCTTTGTTTGATAATTATAGGTAGTTTTATCCACACAATTTGCTAAATTAATAAGAAAATAATCGTTTTCATCAGTATTTCATAAAATTTAGATACAATTTATGGGAAATAATGCTAAACCTCGCTAGTAGTGTATATTCGCTAGTAGTGCATATGCTCATGAAGTAAAAATAAAAAAGTTTTTTTGTTTGTTTTTCTTTAATAAAGTAAAAGCAGATAAATGTTTAGTATCGAGTGTGACCCCCTCTAGCTAAAATCACAGCTTGAATTCGTCTGGGCATGCTAGCGAGTATATCCCGGATACTTGCTTGCGGAATACGTTCCCACTCCGCAGTAATCACATTCTTCAGCTCTCTGATGGTCTGCGGAGCCGGGTGTACTGATCTCACACGCCGTTTCAGAACGTCCCAGACATGCTCTATGGGATTGAGGTCGGGACTTCGAGCTGGCCAATCCAAACGACGAATGCCGACCTCTTGTACATACGCATTAACATCGCGGGATCGGTGGGCGCGAGCATTGTCGTCCATAAAAATCGAGTCTTCACCTAGAGCGGCCAATGCGGGTTGTGCATGAGAAATTAGAACTTCCGTTATGTATCGATGCCCAGTCAGTGAGCCGTTTTCAATGAAGACTAACTCTGTACGATCCATTGAATTTATTCCTGCCCAAAACATAACAGAGCCCCCACCATAAGGTGTGATTTCTTCGAAACATGCCTCTGCAAAGCGTTCTCCTTGTCTTCTTAGCACTCGCCGACGTCGATCTTCACCGAACAGAGATATCCTGGCTTCATCAGAGAACAAAACCCTATTCCAATCGTCTTGAGTCCATGATTCACAATTTCTAGCGAACCTAAGCCTGTGAACTCTGTGCTCACGGAGTAATTTGGGGCCGCGGGCCGGGCGGTGACTGCGTATATTGGCAGCGAGAAGCCTCCTCCTGACCGTCCATAGACTAATATGCACATTTCTTACTTCTTGGAGGTTGTTCTTAAGATCCACATACGAAGATTTGCGATTTCTCAATGCGCGACTCACAAGAAAACGATCATCCCGTGGTTGGGTACATGGTTTTCTTCCAGAACCAGGCCTTCTCTCGACGGAACCAGTCTCCTGATATCGCTGCCAGGTCCTTTGGACTGTCGAGCGACTAACATTTAGCCTCCTAGCCACGAAACATTGGCTGCAACCCTCTTCAAGCAGCGCGATAATTTTGGTAGCTTTTACCACTTTATCTACCATTTTTGATACAGCCAAACAGCATTAAATAAAGCTTTGACAGTCAAGGATATGAAATTAATCGATAAAAATTGAATAAAAGTTATGAAAGTCGATGTTAACTTCTGGAACTTCGCGCCAAAAATGTAGGATAAAAAGGGGTTTTCTGTAAAAATGAACATCAAATGAAAAATTGAATTTAGAACGTACTTTTTTAAATACCACAGCATTTTTAAAACCGGCCAGTAACGTGTACAAACGATTGAAACCTTTTTGGTATTGTATCTTTTTAAATATGAATGAAAATCAAAACCGCCCGTTTTTTTTGCAAATGAGTTTATTTTCTTTTTCATTTTACAATAATATAGCTATCTCGGAACATGCACCTACCTTTTTTTCGTCTCTGCATCACCTATGGTTGACTGGTAGAGAATGCCTTTGGCATTAAGTCCGCCATTGCATTGTTGCATGAAGTTTAATAAATAAATATATTTCCTATGGTAATTTTACTAGATTTCGTAAAATTTTGAGTTGTGCTGTTTGTAATGTTGCTTCCTTGCAGGCCTCTACCAAGAGAATTTTGCGATACAACTTTTCGATATATTTGTATGGTAAGCGATAGATTTTTTTGCATTTTAAGATATCGTGGTGAAGGTAGGTGAAGGTCGTCTTTTGCTACGTTATCTGGCACTGAGTATAGTGGAATTATGTTGCATTATGTATGCATCTGTCCACACTAGCTTGCTACGCACTACTGCCGGTAGCCGTGATACCAAAAGATTCACCAATACTTAACGACACTTTCTGACGTAATAACTAGGTGGAGGTGAGAACATATCACTTCCGCTACTATCATAATCTACAATAGAAGAATTCACAGCAATTGAAGAAGGCTCGGCATCTGTTGCCTTTTTCGCGGAGCGGGACGGGGACAGACTTTGTCTAGTTTAGCCAGATGGCCTACCGGTGGGACGACGTCCGCTGTGACGTCATTTTCCGTTGGGCAGTCCGGTTGGAGAGGCTTCGGTATGATGTTCGGATCGTTGAGACTTTACGGCCGGTGCTGATGGAGTGATTAGGTCAGCGGCACGATGTACTTTCCTTTCGACTGATGCAGGTATTAACGGGGCCTGGTAGCTTGACCAAATACCTGCACACGGTCGTGAGGAAGGAGAGCACACCATCCTGCCACCATTGCATTTGCGACGAGGATACGCCACAGTACACACGAGGTGTGTGCCTCGTGGACAGAGCAGCGCCTTGAATTCGTCGTAATCAATGGTGCCGATCTGATTGCTAGGGCGATGCTCAACGGCGCCAAGAACTAGGACGCAGCCACCGCCGTCCGTGTGGTAGTTATGTCACGGAAGTAGCTGGTGGAACGTGCGCGGGGGGAACTCCTCTTCAAGCAAACAAAATGACAGCATATCAACATACGACTAATGTAACGGACTAAAGTTAACGGAAGTTAACAAGAGCGTTAACATTTTTTGAAGTTAATTTAAAAGTTAATCCGTTAACCAGATTGTTAACTTCGTTAATTAACGATTAACGGATTAACGAGTTAATGCTCACCTTTGGCTACCAGATAACCCCTTTCCGGTACCCTCCCTTTCTAACGCTCCTCCCGGGACATCGGTCGCCCTCGCGCGATCAGCCTCTTCGCAGGTGACGGACTATTTCCCGGTCCAGTCACCCGCGACCTCGACTAGGGCGGCGTCAGGCGCATGTACTCGCGCCTGTGCCGTCCAAGTCGCTGGCGGCGGCCCGTGGCCCCTTAGAGGAGTTCCTCTCGTGCACGCTTCGTCGCCTCCTTCCGTGAGACGACTGTCTCACAGAAGGCGGCGACTGCGTCCCAGTTATTGACTCCGTCGGCGTCAGTTCGCCAACGACGATTGTGACGAATTCAGCACGCTGCTCTGCCCATGCGGCACACACTTCGAGCGTGTGCTGCGCCGTCTCCTCGTCGAAATCGCAGTGGTGGCAAGACGATGTGCTCTCCCTCCTCACGACCGTGTGCAGGGCAGGTATTTGGCGAAGAATTCGTGCCCGGTCAATACCTGCACCTGTCGGAAGGAAACCGCCCCGTGCCGCCGACCCAACCACTCCATTAACACCGGCCGTAAGGCCTCGCCGGTCCGAACACCGTACCGAGGCCTCTCAAGCCGGATTGCCCAACGGGTAATGACGTTGCGGTGGGCGCTGTTCCGCTAGGCGGCTATCTCGCTGAGCGAAACTGAGCTGCCCTCTGTCCGTGACGCCGACACCCGCCGGTAAAGTTCGGCGAGCCTCTCCCCCGCCAGGTCCCACGGGGAAGTCCCGGCCACAGGCACGCTACCTACGTCGCTACCGTGCGGTATCCGCGTATAGTCCTGACCGCCATGGTTCTCTGTGGATGCCACAAGAGAGTTCTCATACGGACGGACATCGGTGCGCAGTATAGGGCCATCGACCGGATAACAAAGAACACTTAGGCTTTTACAGCTTCCTAAACAAAAATTAATTCATCTTATATCATCATATTTCAAAGCTCTGTTTGTACGCTTATCGTAAACATATATTGCGAATCGCCTCTTTATTGCTGTAAAAACCGGGATAGATAATTATTTAAATTAAATACATTTATTCAATTTAATAATAAAGTATAATTCTTAATATCATTACGTTTTGTGCAATACTAGCTGACCTAAAAATACTAAGGCAAGTTCTTGATATGTCTAACCTCCATAAAAACAACAAAGTTATCACAAATACACTTCAGAATATATCAAAGCTTTTCCTGGTGTTTACAATATCACATTATGGAAGACTAAAATATTTATCTTACATATTCTTCTTACATTAAACTACTACAATCTAATTAAAAATAAAGTAAATTATAGGAAGGCAGCTTACACCAATCACTTTTGCCAAAAATATCACTACGTTATTACATTCGAACTGTTTATAATAGTTACTTTATTGAGAATAAATTAGGCCAATAGAATATTTAAAATAAATATACCTACCACCAACTGTTACCTCAAATATCAATTTGATGAACCATGGACATGTACACATCTCTACAAACAGTACTCTGGGACGAATAATTGCTTAATTTTACACTGCGATTTTTATGGCAAAAGTGAGTAAGCTAACGCACTTTACTACCCCATATTTCATTGGCACTTATCATCACCTAAAATATATTCAAACACTAATATTCCTTTCTCGATGAACCGACATCCGCTGGGGAAAAAGGTTTTTGAATGGCGACCACGTATCGGACGTCAAAGTATAGGATGCCCGCCCATCAGGTGGACCGACGACGTGGTGAAAGTTGCTGGGCGTCGTTGTATACAGGCGGCACAGAACCGCACTTTGAGGCGAAACATGAGGAAAGACACATCCAGCAATAGACGGCAAAAGGGATGATGAAGATGAATATGTCATTAAAATATTTTCAAAAACAGTTAATAAAAAAATTGGTCCATTTATCGTGGATGTACTAAAATAATAAGATATATATGAACGTAACGAGCTTCTAATGCGTGAACTATTCCAATCAAATTCTTAGCCACTTCCCGCCTATGTTACCGATACTCTCTGAAATAGTCCGGTAGGCATCTTCGTCCTCAAATTCCAGGCGTGAATGCCGACTGTTAGGTACTCCGTATTGTTCGATACCGTCTGGATGCTACGTGTCGCTGTAATCACCGTGGTCTTCATATTTTAGATCCCAATAATGGACGATCAGACGCCGGTAGTATACCATATCTTCCTATTTAAATACATCAATGACTGGAACTTATTTGTCGTAAATTATGACTATGCTCATTATGAGATCCATGTTTATATTGACTTCATTCCTTCTGGTATTGTAGAAATGGGCAAAACGTCTAGGAACAATTTATCCACATAAAAGTAACATATAAATTTACACTTTATGCCTTAATTTTGTATTAAATTTAGGTGGGCTTAAAACTTGTTTCATAAATAAAGATCGCTTTTCTTTGATATTCTTTGACATAATCAAATCACAATCTGCAGTCGTTTTGAGCTTTTCATTACTGTCGAAAGCTGAATTATAATATTTAGACCGTCCTGGGATGGTAACATGTTCTTGATTACCGTTGAATTGATTATTTATATTGATTAAATTATTATCCGCCTGAGCTTGACTAATATCACAAGATCCATATAGTATTTCTTCATCAGAATTGAGATTAAGTCTAGGTTCAAATCGCTCCCTTAAAATAGAAAATTTACGTCTAGGTCTGCTTCGTGTTACTTTTTTTACATTAGACTGTTTCGACGCTGGTGCGCTTACTAATGCTAATGATGTTTCCTTTTGTATCAGTGATTGCAAGGATGAGGATATTTTATTTGAAGAGCAATCTTCAGTTAAATTAGTAGATGTAGAGTCTTCGGACACCAATTGCCACAGTAAGTCAATATTCTTGTTACCAATGTCCTCCTCGTTTTGACTATTTCTAATATTATTCTTTTTGTTTTGAAGTTTAGTATTATTCGAATTAGTTTTTTGGCGTCTTCTGCTATTGGTATTTTTATTATAAGCCGTTATGGCTCCGTCTTCGCTGTGAAGATCTGATGATGAAGAGGAAACATTTAACTCTTTCTTGTTCATCGCATATTTTGATGTATGCGATAAATTCATATTGGTCTCCTTTTCGGGCAATGACTCCATTATATTGCTTGAATCAAATTTTGAAGGTTCTTTCCAAAGAGCTTGCTTTAAACTTGGATCAATTTTATTAGTTGTATGGAATTGGGGTGAATCCCATAAATGTTCTCGTCTATGATATAAATTTCTTGGAGAATTTGTAACAGTTGATTTGCGTATTTCATCTATAGTCGCTACTAGAGAACTTTCGGAATTCAGTCTTTTCTTATTTGATTGTTCTATGTCGCCTAGATCATCAAGCTCTTCCATAATAGGTTCTAAATGATTAGGATCCTTAACATCGGCTACGCAAGGTTTGGCTAAGTAAGTATCGTCGTGCGAAACTAATGTATTAGCGTAATCATCTTGATTGGTTCTATCAAACTTCACAAATACATTTGAATAAGTATGTGGTTTTTTAGGGAATGGTGGGGCACTTAAAATGGCATTTTTAAGATCTTGTGAAACACAGCTACTTATTTCTGAACTACCTGAAGTTAGTGTATCTCTTCTTCTATCTCTTACAACACTGCCATCATGCAGCCAGTTTTCAATGTCAAAGTATCCATTCCAAGACCTTAAGCCCCATGCTTCTCGGGCTATATTTACGGCACATATATTTTCATAATCATGAACAGATAAGACTTCTGTAGGAGTATCTAACTCGCGTGGTTTAGAAGGAAATAAATCTGTTCCTATTCCATTTTTGTTCTTATCTTTCTTAGCATACATTTCTTTTAAGATATCTAAAGCTATTCTTTGAATATTTTCTATATCTGCATCCTGATTGCCAACTTTAATATTTTTAAGTGCGCTCAAACATAATTTTTGTACAATATTTTCATTAAAAGTATTTATATCAGAGCTATTAATATCACTGAAACTTAAATCTAAGTCCATATCAATTGAATCAGATGAAGTTTTTTTATTGGAACTATCAGTATCGTGACTAATTTCTGAACTATCCGTTTTAATGATTTTAGTAAATTCTTCATTAACCATGTGACATACATTTAGTTTTATATTTGTTAATTCTTCTTGCAAAGCATCCGAAGAACAAATTCCTCTACGTTTGTGTAAATTTAGATTGCTTGAAGTTATCTCATCAATGGAACTTTCTAGACTTTCCATTGCTGTTAATTTGAGCGCTAATTTTGTGGGAGAACAAAAAGTTTTCTTTTTATATTTCTGGTTATCATCATGCAAAATAGAGTGTGATGTATTTTCAATTGTGTAGAATTCGATACTGGATATATCCATACTGTTATTACCAATAGGAGCCGATGTAAATGTTGGTGTACCTGACCTAGCTATCCAGTGATCTAATAAAAATTTCTTATCCGCATTTTCGCTTTCTTGCTTCGGCGCTGGCTCACCTGTTATTACATTTCTGAAAACATTGACATAGTTTTAAAAAGTTGATAATTCTATCGTGTCAAAAATAAAATCTAATTAATATAATCATGGAGCAACAAAATCTGTAAAGCCCAAAATATAGAGCCAGCGAAGTACCTGGTAAAATTATATTAGTTATGAGTATCATATACTTCTAAATAGAAATTATACCCTTTCTACGATTCAATAGCCATATCATTCCGAAGAGTAAGAGGTTGCGAGAGATCCATGAGAACGCCGCTTTCGAACAGATTGGACATTTTTATATCCACGAAATGGTCTTATAGTATACATATATCATAAAAAATATGAAACAAAATGGAACGTTGAAAATATATTATTAAATGTCTTACCCAGAATTTGCATCATCAGTTTCATTTTTACGAGAACTTTTAAAAGAACGCACGTAGTTTAAACAGTGACCTTTTTTCTGATTAGACTCTTGTATAGGCATCTTGTTGTTTAATTCAATATCATCTGTGGCATTTTTCCATAAAATCGGTCCCGTCGAGTGAAAATATCTATAATATAGAATCATGGCAGAAATACCTGAAAAATATATTGAACACCTTTACATATTAATAACGACTTTTATGGGTAGAAGTGAACAGTATTAAATAAAAAAAAGGATATTTACCAAAAATGGTACCAGTCATAATACATATCATTGCTGCAATTGACCATGGTTTTTTCTGTCGATCCATATCAGAGATCAAAATATATACAAGTAAACTACTAAAATTTTGCGATATCATGAATGTGTAGAATACCATTAAACGATATCTAGTGTGTCCTTCTCGTAAGTTGATATAGCAGAAGCAATATACAAATCCCATCACTACGTTATAGAGGGTCTCTTCTATTTTATTAGGACAAAATGTTGTCTTCTGCATAACAATCCAAAAAGTCATGGCAGACCAATGTAAACCTAAAATGTAAATTTTAAAGAGTATTTAAAACAAACTACACAACTACTTATTTTTAAATAAGCCATCGATCGGGCTATCTACATCCAGTATTGGGCCTTCCCAAGAGAGATAAGATATTAGAGGGCCTCGACTCTCGAGTCGGACGGTCAGGGACTCGGACCACACGTGTGCGCGCTACAGGGCCATGGTCTGAACAATTCCCGCGTACAGCCATCGGCACGTAGCGCTGGGCCCGTCCACATCCGGTACGAGCAATGAAAGGGCGGAGCCGCGCCGACAAACTGCGGAGCAAGTTGGTGAAAATGCTCCCGGAACCACCATCGCCCGTCGAGTACCAGACCCAGATGCTGATGAGGACCGGATTGACGGTGATCGTAACGCCGGCAAGTGGACCCTTGCGGAGCCAATGAATTAACAGAGCCTTATTTAGGGCCACCCTAAACTCCAGCACCTCGATCCGCTTGACAATCACCTCGTTGCCGAGCGTCACCAGACATGCCGTCTCTTCTAGCGTCCCACCCCGGGCTGTAACGACTGTGTCGCCGGCATAGCAAATTACGCCCAGCCCAGGAGGCGACCTCGCATCGCCCAGCCATAGACCCCTGCGGAACATCCCACAATGGGCGTCTGCACGGCATCTCCTATTTGGTCCACGTAGAGGACGCTGCGCCTCTCTAAAGTCTGCCCAAACGCTAGATAAGCGTTGTACAATCCCCTGAGGTGAGGTCCCAGGTGTTCGAAGACCAGGGACGGCACCCGGTCGGGTACACCGTCAGACCAGGGAGCGGTGATCTTAACACGCATTCAGAACGCCGCCGCTTCCATCTTCGTGACGTGCGGAACACTGTCGTCGTCCTCCCCGTCATTGTCTGGTAAAGCCATGGCCGAGGGCGTGTATTCCGCCTAGAGAATGCAATCCCGATCTCGCGAGATGGCGTGTAATTTTTCGGGATCAATCACGAAGCATAATATGACGAGATCCCGTTCGAGACTGACGGGATAGGACGGCAATGGTCAGCGATGCTACACATATCCGCTCGGGACGCGAGCGGTGCTCTGACTGAACTAGTGGTGTTAATAAAATATCGATAGTTTGATATTAAAAAGTAAGTAGTTATCGAAGTTCGATATTTATTTGAATAAATTTATTGTTTTATAGTTTTTTGTAAAGTATCATCATCACCATTATTCCAGCCTATCGGCGTTCGCTGCTGGACGGCGTCCTACAATGCGCCGTCCGATACGTGGTCGCCACTCGAGAACCTTTCTTCTCCAGCGGTTGTCGAGCAACGTGGCCTACCCATTGCCACTTCAGCGTGCTATGTCGGTTACACCCGTTCTTATGCGGATTTCCGTATTGCGGATTCTATCTCGCAGAGAAATCCCGAGCATAGCCCGCTCCATAGCACACTGAGCGACTTTAAACCTTGTTGTGAGGCCTACATTGTAAAGTATATATTCTACAAAATCACCGTATACGTAATCTACTGTAAAAATACCGGCATGAAATTGATGATAAGTTATCACTTACGCCTTTTCAGTGTGGTGACGGAGTAAGAATACAATTCACCACCCCCTCTCTTACCCGTGGGTGTCGTAAGGGACGACTCAGGGATATATTACGCATATGACATCTATGCAAGAGATGGAAAACTCGAAACAAAACTCTATACCAACTTGTCTGACCAGCATAGTGTAGTAAGGTTAATTTACCTCCTATTATGGAGGAGGCTCGAGCCCAGCAGTGGGACGTATATAAGCCGAAATGATGAATAATATCACTTACGCTTAGAATTTAGCTATAAGAAATGCTTATCATGGAAACCTTGGAAAAAACGAAGATAAAAAGTGGCCATGCGAAAAAATATCGATATATCAAAAAGTATCGAAGTAATCCAGATCAAGCGTACGTGGAGTTTAGCAGTCGTTTACCGGCATGGAGATATTTCAATGAAGCAGTTAATAATTTAACTACTCAGTAAACTATGTAAATCTATTCTCAAAACCTTATCCGGGTCTACAAAAGGTTTACACGTCCATATGATGTCAATCCATAAAATCGACGACTCAACACTGGTTGGCACGCCGTTGTTGTTGTTGTCGGAGAGGGCATTCTCAGCAGCTGGGTATATTGCAACGGACATTAGATGGCGGTTACCAGATAGCACTCTTGATACACTTTGTTTATTAAGAAGTTACTTTCTGTTTTGATCATGTTCATGTTAGTAAAATTGTTAATTATTTAATTAGTACTATTAAAGGGTAAGGCTTTTATTTTCTTTCAAGTACTATTTTGTTTAACTTTAATTAACCTCACTGTCAGAAAAAAGCAGTTTTCATCGTATTAAGTCATGTGAAATTAATTTTAAAATGTTTTCGGGATCCTGCGGGATTAATATTTCTAATCCCGCGGGATCTTGAATTTACGATCTCGAGTCGGGATTGCATTCCCTAATTCCGCCCAACTTGAGAATAGATCCTTGACCACCTTGGTAAGGAGACCGGCCGGAAGTCTGGGTGAGAGGGGCCCTACACGCGGCGCTTACTCAGCACCGCACGACCCCGAGGGTCACATTCGAGACTGTCCAGCATTTCTTGCCCTCACGTCATTAGCGTGACAGATAACCAGCCTGAAGGGAGACAGCGCACTGCGGTAAGCCTCGTAATGGCCCTCCGAGCGCGTATACAATCTGTTCGCCCGCTCTTGGGGCCGCCAGTGAACACTCTTCTTCGGAGGTGGACGCTGTACATCGTCTATTGTTGTTTCAAAATCAAAATGATAATATTTTAAAAATAAAAGCTTACCTAATGGCACTAATGTCCAGACTCCAAAAACAATAGCAAATAATAATATTCCTGGTATTCTTCCGATAAGCATTCCAAAGTGCCAAACGAATTTTAATAGCAAGGCATACCAATTAAAATTCTCATTAGAAAAACTAGTTATACTGTAAATATACGTTGAGCACCCCCATATAACGGAGGCTATTGATGCTGTTAAGGCAAATACTGAAAAATAAAAATGGTTCATTTATTCATCATACTGAGATAACCCAGTCATATATATATATATATATATATATTAGGGATGTAACGGATGTGATTTTATCGGAACCGAAGTCGGAATCGGAGTTTTTAAATTTGACTTGTCGGAATCGGAGGCAGAGGCAGTTGAATGATGTTTTAAGGGTAGGTTAAAGGGTTAGGTCCAATAAAACAAAATATTATTACAAACATTATTCGATCTCGTTAATTTAAAGAGTCATAAAAACTTGTATAAGCAATCAAATGCGAACGCACAAAACAAAATACCCATTACCAAAATATTTCCAAAGAAACGAGTGAGAAATTAAGCGCAGAAAGTATGTGAAGGAGGGTACCCCGTACAACAAACGTAAAGCTGTTTAAACATGTTGGCCACAGTCCTCCGTCTGCCCGCCGCTGCCCGCAACCGTATGCTTATTGCCTTATCGGACCTCTGATTTAAAAAATGTCGGAATCGAAATCAGAGATGTAAAATGAATCGGAAGTTCCGACCCTTCGGATCCGGCTTCGAAGCTCCGTAACATCCCTAATATATATAAGGGAAAAAAATTTTCGGCTTGAATCGTAATGAAACCAATACATTCATATGACAATACAATACCATGTATCCCTTTCCCGCGAATATCGTATGATATGTATAAGAGCTAATAACACCATTACAAGAATAAGAAAACTGTCTTAAATCAGATTTGGTCAGCATGGTAAGATCTGGAGGCGGAAATGCTCGCCGACTTGTATCGGCGGGTGTCGGGGGTGCGCGGGGAGGGCGGTGTTGTTTCCTTGAGGGAGCTCACCGCCTGGCGCGTCGACGCCCGCCGAGACGTCATCGCCCGTTGGGCAGACCGGCTGGAGAGGACTCGATACGGTGTTTGGACCGTGGAGGCCTTCCGGCCGGTGTTGATGCAGTGGTTGGAAAGGCGGCACGGGGTGCTCTCCTTCCGACTCGTACAGGTCTTGACGGGGCATGGATGCTTCGGCAAGTACCTGTACAAGGTCGTTAGGACGGAGAGAACTCCGTCCTGCCACCACTGCGATTGCGACGAGGACACGGCGCAGCATACGCTTGAGGTCTGTGCCGCTTGGGCAGAGCCGCGTCGTGAACTCGTCGCAATCATCGGTGCCGACCTGACGCTGCCGACCATCGCTAGGGAGATGCTCGGCAGCATCAGGAATTGGGACGCGATCGCAGCCTTCTGCGAGGCAGTTATCTCGCAGAAGGAAGCGGCGGGTCGCGAGCGCGAGGAGCACAGCCTCGATGATGCAACCCGCTGCCGGCGACTGGGGCGGCGCAGGCGGGATTACCTGCGTGCAATGCCGCCCTAGCCGATGCCGCGGGTGATGTGACCGGGGATTAGTCCGTCACCCGCCGAGAGGCCGATCGCGTGAGGAAAGACCGACGTCCTCCTCGAGGGGGGGACGTCGGTCCATGGGAGGGTACCCCGGGTAGGGGGTATTCCGTCGGGCCGACCACTGATGACAAGTAACCCTGCTCCAGTGGTCGGCCCAACAACGAAGGCGACGTGGTGTTCGGGTGGGTTGCGGGTGTTGCATGCCCCTCTGTCGCCCCAGACGGAGTGGTGCGGAGGCGCGCCGATCGCAGCCCACCCCAAAAAAAAAAAGCATGGTAAGATAAGTAAGGTAATCTGAAACTTATTTTGGAATAGGCTCATGCCTTACAAGAGCCTATGTAAATGGGCTACTATGAAATAGGTATTTTTCTATTGCTAACGGTGGCAAACGACCAAATAGTACCCCTAATCGGAAGTGTTGCTGCTGCCACTCATGGACCTTTGCAAGGCCGCTGCCTATCGCGAAAGAAGTGAAGGGAGTGTGAATGAGGTTCGGTGATAGTAAAGGCATCAACAAAACCCACCACACAAGTATTTTCAGAAAATTGGGCTTCCAGCTCTTTCGCTCACTGGACAATGCGCAATAACAACTTGCTACTACTCAGATGTCGATTTTCTGAGAGAGCGTGGTGCTACCCCAAACGGACTAACCTACGGCTGTAGACAGACAACTGTCAACAGTGTGGTCCTACCATTATTAAAGTAAATTGTAATCGTACTATTATCCTGTGCACACTTACGTGCAAAGTCAAAGAATCTACACTTTAGCACCACATGAACAAACTGGCACAACTAACATTGGCTTATCCGTTTCACCACTGGTGGGGTAAGCCAATCAGCTATTAACGCAGCAGCCGCTCGCGTCTGACTTCCACATTTGATCGCGTGCGGCTGCGATGCACGGAAATGAACCAGAGAATGAAAAATATGTGGCGCAGCTTATGTCATCCGTCGCAGAATTCCAAAATTGGGGCATACATTTTCATATTTTGACTATTGACGCATGCTATGGATCGCTGCAATGTACGGAAATGAACCTTTAATTGTCTCTTACTCACGGGTAAGAAAGGGGATGGTTACCCAATTGTATTCTTACTTCATCACCATACAGATGCACAGATGGCGTAGTGGTTAAGATAGCGACCTACAGCGCCAGTGTCGGGGGTTCGAATACCACGCGGGACAACACTTTGTGCGATCCACAATTGTTGTTCTGAGTCTAGATGTAATTTGTGTCCGTTAATTATATGTTTGTAAAGTCCCCCGCAATACAAGGATTATTTCCTTAGTGCAGGGTGTTGTCTTAAATAATATAATAAACTAGCAATTCGCCCTCGCTTCGCTTCGGTTATAGGTTATAGTCGTTTTACCCGCGTAGTTCCCGTGGGAATACCGGGATAAAATATAGCCTAGTTTACGCCCTGATATTATAGCTTTCCATTGGTGAAAGAATTTTTGAAATCGGTCCAGCCGTTTTGAAGATTACCCGGAACAAACAGACAGACAGACAAAAATTTTTTAATTGCTATTTTAGGCATAGGTGTCGTGCAAATAACCGTGTGAGCATGAAAAAAGCCTATTATTTTGACATTACAAACAGACACTCCAATTTTATTTATTGGTATAGATAAATAAATGCAGTAAAAATTAAAATACCTATGTAAAAGCATCAGCCAACTATAAATAGTTGGTATCCCCTCAAACTGGTTTCTTTCGGATATAAACTTACCTTTTGTATAATAGTTATCATCTAAGGTAACAATTGCATAGGTTTGTAATATAATTTGTGGCACAGTACCAATAAAAATATACAAAAAATGTAATAAACTCAAATCATTTCTTTGTGAAATTATTTTGGCACTCTTTATGGATTCTAAGTTTTTGCAAATAAATACTTTCCGCAAAAATATAGTATATCTGAAACAAAAAAAAATGTGAACAGACACTACAGAAGTGAAAATTTCATCAGGGCGAGAATATGTATAATTATAATTGGGTATAAATTACTGGCCAATACATGTAGATATTTATATACAGAGTGTTAATAGTGTTGTGAAGTCAATAGGGAATATGCATGATTTTTTTTATTTTAGTAAACGTTTCTGCCGTGCCCGTGCGGCGACGGGTTGAGAATACATGTGTCACCACCCCTTACTTACCCGTGGGAGTCGTAAAAATCGGCTGAGGGTTCACCAGGAGAGTGGACAGCAGCTCTCTCCTGGGAAACGTAAAACATCTACACTGCGATCGCCAACCCGCCTGCCAAGCGTGGCGATTACGGCAATATCCCCTTTTAAAAATACAATACGTACAATAAAAAATAGCCCCCAGTCACGGCGGCTCCGGTACCTTACGGGCTCATTTTGGTGGCGGGCCCAGTAGTGGTGGAGCGGGGGGTGCGAGGAATCTCCGGCAGCGATCCGGCTACCAACAAAAACGACCCTTGGCCCTGGTAACACAACATTCGGACACTCAGGACTGACGAGAGGGTCATCGAGCTGGAAGAGGAATTGAACAAAATCCGCTGAGACATTGTAGGATTATCAGAAGTGCGAAGAAAGGGCGAGGGCACGATAATCCTCCAGTCTGGAAACTTGCTCTTCTACCGGGAGGGCGAACACCCGTCCCAAGGTGGTATAGGGTTTATCGTTCGTAAGTCTCTCGTAGACAACGCGGAGAGGATCGAGAGTGTGTCGTCAAAGGTAGCGTACCTTATACTCAGAATTACCAAGAGGTATTCGCTGAAGGTTATACAGGTATACGCACGGACCTCGACATACTCCGACGACGAGGTGGAGGCATTTTACGAGGACATCTCAAAAGCCATACACGCGACCAAAACCCACTTCACGGTTGTTATGGGAGACTTTAACGCGAAACTAGGCAAGGGGAGTGATAATGAGTTGAGAGTGGGGCAACATGGATATGGACGGAGAAACCAGAGGGGCCAGAAACTGGCTGATTTTTTGGAGAAGGAAAGCCTCTTTATGATGAATTCCTTCTTCAGGAAGCAGCCACAAAGGAAATGGACCTGGATTAGCCCCGATGGTTCAACAAAAAACGAGATAGACTTCATCTTGTCAGACTAACGACAGATATTCAATGATGTCTCAGTGATCAGCAGGATTAAAACTGGGAGCGATCACCGGATGGTACGAGGCACATTGAATATCCATACAAAATTCGAGCGGTCACGCTTGATGAAGTCTACACTCCGACCTACATCTGTCCAATATCAGAACCTCGAAAGCTTTCAACTCGAACTACACAATCGCTTCCAATGTCTGGACGAGTGCGAATCTCCGAACGATATGAACAACAGGTTCGTGGAAACTGTCCACGCGGTTGGGTCGAAATTTTTCAAGGCTCACCGCGTTAATAGAACTAAAAAAACTTTCTGACCAGACTCTCGAGCTCACGGGGCGGAGAAAAGAAATGACGATGCAGTCTTCATCGTCCACCGATTGGTCCAAACATAGGCAGCTAATATTCGCCGATTTAATACGCTCCGTATTAAAGAAGCGATAGAGCGGAATCGTGGCTCGAAAGTGTTCGCACAAGATCTGTCTATTGGGCAAAGCCAGCTGAAGACTGATGATGGCACTTTCATTTCATCCCAAAGTGAGATCTTGGGAGAGATTGAAAGGTTCTATGGACAGTTATACAAATCATCCCGAAATCCTGTTGTCGGCTTGGTCCAAGATCCTAGATCCAAGCTAACTCGGCACTATACCGAAGAAATCCCGGACATCAGCTTGTACGAGATCAGAATGGCTCTCAAACAACTACGTAACGGTAAGGCACCGGGAGATGACGGAATTACGCCGGTCTTAATAGCCCTTCAGAAGCTCGGGGGTAACGTTCCAGAGTCGTGGACCAGGAGTGTGGTGGTGCTGTTCTTCAAGAAGGGTGACAAAGCTCTTTTAAAGAACTACAGACCCATCTCGCTCCTGAGCCACGTTTATAAGTTGTTTTCGAGGGTCATTACCAATCGACTCATGCGCAAGCTCGATGACTTCCTGCCGCCCAAACAAGCCGACTTCCGAAAAGACTAAAGCACCATAGACCATATCCTCACGCTTCGGCAGATTATACAAAAGACCGTGGAGTATAATCGGCCCCTGTACTTAGCGTTTGTGGACTATGAGAAAGCCTTTGATTCAGTCGAAACTTGGGCGGTGCTGCAGTCCCTTCAGCGGTGCCAAATCGACCATCGCTATATCGAAGTGCTGAAGTGCTTGTATAGGAACGCCACAATGTCAGTCCGTATCCGGGATAAGAGTACGAAACCGATCCAGTTGCAGAAAGGCATGAGACAGGGAGATGTCATCTCTCCGAAACTGTTCACCACTGCACTGGAAGATGTCTTCAAGCTCTTAGACTGGACTGGACTCGGCATCAACATTAACGGCGAATACATCACACACCTTCGATTTGCAGACGATATCGTCGTTATGGCAGAATCCATGGAGGACCTTGGCACAATGCTCAATGATCTCAGCAGGGTATCCCAACTAGTGGGTTTACGAATGAACATGGACAAGACGAAAATCCTGTCAAATGCCCATGTCATTCCTGTACCGGTCCTAGTTGGCAATGCGATTCTCGAAGTTGACGATTACTATGTTTACCTAGGACAAACAGTCCAGTTAGTTAGATCCAATTTCGAGAAAAAGATCAGCCGACGAATCCAACTCGGTTGGGCAGCGTTCGGGAAACTTAAGAGGATCTTCTCGTCCAACATACCTCAGTGTCTGAAAACACAGGTCTACGACCAGTGTGTGTTACCAGTGATGACTTACGGCACGGAAACGTCCCTAAATGTAGGCCTCATAACAAGGCTCAAAGTCGCTCAGCGTGCTATGTAAGTGGCAGTAAGTAAGTAAGTGGCAATGGGCAGGCCACATCGCTCGACGAACCGACAACGGCTGGGGAAGAAAGGTTCTCGAGTGGCGACCACGTAGCGGACGACGCAGTGTAGGACGCCCCCCACTAGGTGGACCGATGACCTAGTGAAAGTTGCTGGGCGTCGTTGGATGCAGGCGACACAGGACCGCACATTGTGGCGCAACATGAGGGAGGCCTACGTCCAGCAGTGGACGGCAATAAGCAGAAATGAAACGTTTCTACTAGTTATTACATTACTAGAAATAAATATAACACATCCAAAATATAAACCATAAAGCTAAAAAAATTTTTTAAAAATCGCTAACATTTATGGGCGATGTAAACGCGACTACTTCAGCGCGCGTATTCTGTGACGTCAGAGTCCTCGACACTTGTACAAGTTGCTAGGGCTGTTGATATTTTTATAAATATCGTTTTTCGACATATCGATATTTTACAATGTATCAATATCAGGGTTCGCTATATCGGAAAAAATATCGATATTTTTATTATTATTACGATTATTAAATATATTATATCTTATTTACCTTGCAGCTTTTATTCCTCCGAGTTTAACATACATTAAATCTAAATTAGACGCGAAATACGTTGTCTTCATAGACACGTCCATTTTAGGAAGATTATCTGACTCTACTTTGACGAAACCGGTTTCAGTCATTGTAATAAGACTTTTATTCACAAAGATTAATACTTGAACACAGAAAACGAATAACTTATTATGAAATAACTGGGGTAACAATACAAAATAATCACTAGAAACATACAAACAATAACTTGATATCAGAAGGAGAAGGAGGGCTGTTGATAAAATATCGATATGTCAAAATATCGATATTATTATTTTAAAATATCGATACTTAATACTGAACTTTTTTTAGACGATATATCGATAGTAAAAAGTAAGTATCGAGGGTCGATATTTATTTGAATGAATTTGGTGTTTTATCTTTTCTTGTAAAGTATTTATTCTACAAAATCACCATAAACTTAATCTACTGTAAAAGCGCTGGCATGAAATTGATGATCAGTTATCACTTACTCCTAGAATTTGATAATAAAAAAAGGTCGACACGGCAACCCCGCAATGAACGAAGTTAAAGAGTGGTCATGGGAAAAATATCGAAATATCGATATTTTTTTTCGTTATATCGAACTCGTTATATCGATATATCGAAAAACTGATTTTTTTTAAATATCGAAAGCCCTAACTATACAAGTCTCGGGGGGGACGTTTTGAACAACCAATGCAGTGCGTTTCAGAAATTTTGCGCGCGAATCTCAAAAAAGGCACTTTTTGATAATTAAATTTAATTATTAAATATTGATAAAATTAAAAAATAATTGTATAGGTACGTTTTTTTGAGCACTAAAGATTACAAATAAAAATAATTTGTTAATTTTGGAGTTTCGTGCATATTCCCTATTGTTTTTTCAATCGTAATGCACTTAAAGAAGTTTTCACTTCAAAAATAGTATACTGACTGCATTGGTTGCATACTGATAGAAACTCATATTCACAATGGGTAAAGATAATTTGAAGGCAATAAATATAATGTGAATTAGAGTTATAAAAGGATATAATAACAGGCTTACAAGGTATCATGTACTTTTATGTGACCTGTGAAAGCTTTTGTACTTGGCACAAGCGCTATTTAAAAGGATGCATCACCACCTTTTTATTAATATCAGTGATTTAAAAACAAATGAATTTGAAGTGTGAGCTATACTAGATATATGTACTGTTACATCACATTTTTCTTATTTATCAGTGCTAAGCAGGTGTTTTGTAACATTCTATTTATTTTTTTTTTTCAATTGAAACTAACACTTTTCATGGGGCAGTGTATTAAAGTCTAAAATTACATACATTATCTTTTTTCAATTTTAATATTAAATTTCTTCTTTTGTTACATTTTCAAGCCCTGTAATCCGCTTCCAAACTATGGTCTAATTGACAAGCGAGTTTAAAATCAAATACATAATTCTACCCAAATAGACATACAAGAAACTGAGTAGCTAAAATTTGGGAAATTATTATTTTAACATGTCGATAGACCCTCTCACTGGTTGTGGGTGTTGTGACAGTACTTTTTTCATACATTCTTGGTGGGTCACAGGGGCGCAGTACTGCACAGTTTGTAATGAAATACGACGTCTATGAGCGTAGTGTGCGAAGAGGGGCCATCAAAATGTGTGTTTAGATACTTTTTATAAACAGATTTTTTAATATTATACAGCGTGTATCAGGTTATGGGGCAAATGTTTGCAAATCGTAATTAGAATGTATATTACACAAAAAACAATATAACACAAAAGTTATAGTGATTTCAAAAATGTGTGACGACGAGTCTTTACCTTAAATGTTAGGTATTATATAGGCATGTACAGACAGGATACATATAGACATGTAAAGCTTCGACAGTATAAATAGGTATGAATTGCGCAAACGTTTCAATAGTAACGTATGTATAAAGGCGCCTTGTCAACAGTCATAATCCGATTAGCTGATTTAAAGCGAACTTTGTCTTGCTTATGCGAACATAATCATGATTTATTCAATTTCTACTGAACATTTAACAATTTTATCTGCATTATACTTGTACTTTTTCATACTTAGTACTACTTTTGTACTTATTAGTACATATTCTGACAAAATTGAAAACTTTACATGTCTCATACAGACATGCATACATTCATTAACGAAACAATACATTTGTTTAAATTTTTTTCATGGCTTCTAATACCATTGCCTAACTCCCGTTTGACCAGTTGCCCCATAATCTTGTGTAGTGACAGTAATAAATCTAAATTAAATCTTTGGTGACAGTTCAACATGCTATACCATAACATATTATATAATTGCCTCAAAAATTGTACAGATTATAATATGAGTTAAAACTTGGACGTCCATGGGCATACTGTCATATTAATTTTGGCTATCTTGACAACCACAAGCAGTACTGTCGGTCAACATATTAACTGTTTTAGGCCTAATAATTATAATTATATTTATTACTATATTTTTACCAATTAATTTAGTATATATTTAGTATAATAGCTTTGATTTAGTATAATACATATCAAAATCTGCCAGTACAAGGCAGTACTTGGCACTACTGGTGTGTCTGTTTTATGAGTTGTATTCCACTACTATGGATTGTAATGTTATTGTGTCATTTAACCCTTTTCAATAAACATAAAATGCCTACTAAAATATAGATTTTTCTTGTTAGTTCCCAACATACAAAAAGGAATGATTATCATCATCATCCTAATTACTTGGGGTTGACTCAATATGTACTCTTCTTACAAATGTTATCGGCGATACTTTAACAACCCTGA
This sequence comes from Lymantria dispar, assembly GCA_032191425.1. Lineage (NCBI taxonomy): Eukaryota > Metazoa > Arthropoda > Insecta > Lepidoptera > Erebidae > Lymantria > Lymantria dispar. The sequence continues at coordinate 12,074,034 of CM063455.1, forward strand.
TTGCTTGATGTCGAACTTCCTTAGGAATCTAATTATTGACCAAAAGGCATCAGAGTTGGCTTAGATCAATGAAAAGCTCTTATTTGTCTTTTACAACACCCTCAACCAATGTAAACATTGCTAATATTTGCAGCCACCACCAAACAGCTTATAAAAATGAATAATCCCAGAAATATAAGATTTACCTTTCTAACAAGCCCACCAAGCATAAATGAGTTATCCAATGCCGTAAACTTGATTTTTGATCACTAATAATCCATCTCATAGAGAATATATTTATCAAAACATTGGGAGTTATTATGAAAATGAGTGTTGCTAATGCCCAGTAAAGATGACCATCTTTACTATACTCTGCAAAGACAATAATATCTGAAAGAAAAAATATTTATTTTATTTAGTTTAATATGTAAAGCATAAACACAAAAAAACTTTCTGCATAAATAAAAACAAAACGATAATCGCCGGGATTTAATCATAACAGAAAATAAATATAAGTGATAAGTTTTTATTAACTCACCCGTAGTCAAATCAGCTAGTATCGTGACAAGGGATATAAAAACACATAGAACATGGATTATACAAAAGTTTTCATCTTGACTGTTTGATTTACTTTCTATGTTATGGTTTCCAAATCTACAAGCCTCCGCCATTCTATGAAAATCTTTCGTTTAATACATATTGGAAACTTAACAATCTTATTTTCATTAATTCAGCATATGTATTAATTCAGAATATTTCGATATTCTTTTAAACTAAACCAGTTTTAATACAGTTTAGATCAAGATTTCGTTACTCTAATTAAAATCAAAACGTCAAATAGGAAATAACACTCGTTTTTCTACTTTTTTGGTTTGGCAACATAGATTAATTTGACAATTAAAATTACAATTTCTTAACAATGTACCTATCGAAACATCAAAATTTTTATTTCAAAATACCTACTTAATATTTTAAAAAAGAAACAAAGAAACTCATTTATTTCGATCTCAGAGTGATAAATCGATACAGAATCTATGTAAATTCCAAAAAGTTTACCAAAATATAACTTGATATCTATACTTAAAATTATACTAAAATAAGATAGAAAAATAAGGTAAAACTGTATAGAAGGCGAAGATATAATAGATTATATAATTAACAAATAGTAAACAAAGAGATCGAAAAAGGTCTTATATCAGCATAAGCTGCACCGAGACGTTGTAGCGCTGGTTTTCATATAGAACCATAGTGGTGAAATCACGGCAAGTCACATAAAAATATATAAAGTAAACCGTATTCTCAGTCTGACCGTATTGTTATAAATAATTATCGATTGATACTATGCCACCAGTTTTATAAAATGTTATATTATTTAATAGATTTTGTTTTCTCAAATTAATAATGTTTTTTTGGATGTTTCGATAGTTGGATATTGAAAAAAAAAATTCGAGTCGATATTAATTTTTAATATTTTTTTATTTGTTCTCGTAGATTATTTCATCTGCAAAAACTTTAAATCTACTAAACTTTATTTTCAATATATGATGATTTTTCACTTATCCTAGTTTATTGATATTGTAAGGTACTTATTATCATCTTCAATTAAGCTATGTACTAAAACTAGATGTAATTTTGTATAGATATATGTTATAGTTCGACGCTCCTAAATTTGACAAGTTAATCCTCAAGTTTGATTAAAAATCATAATTAAAGCAAATGAATATCTTTTTTCGTCAAACCTAGTCGAAATTCAATATCATGAGATCTGACCAAGCAAACTTTAATGAGGTGTTAGAATGTCTTGGTTTGCTAGATCAGGTATAATAAAATGTCATTTCTTTTTTAATTTTCGATGTTTGACTGTAATGTTAAAACCTGAGTTACACATTTATTTCAGGCTTTATCCGAAGGCTTAGGCTTAATTACTAAGAATTATGACCTATTTATGTACATTTTATTTACAAATTTAAATTCAACTCCTTTTCTTGTTCGTGGGTGTCGTAAATGACGAATACGAGAGATAATACGCAGATGACATTGATGGAAGAGGAGGAAAACTTGACATGAATTCTATGCCAAAACATCAGACTAACGTGATACAGTAGATTAATGTCTCTCCTACTGTGGAAGAGGCTTGAGCCCAAAAGTAAGACTTATGCGGGTTGAGATGATGATGGTAAATTGCATAAATTATTTCTAATCTTTTTATGCCACATAGTTCTTAGCCACAAATAGCTTGTACGGCTTTGCCTCGACTACAGTTGGGTGACGATGATGATGAGATCATCTCAACCATTTTTGAGATGGTCTCATCATCATCATCATCTCAGCCCACATACGTCCTACCGTTGGGCTTCGGCTTCCTCCACAATGGGAGGACCTACTGTATAATTAATAATGGATTTACTTCTCTTGCATAGATCTTATGTCCATATTATATCCCGTAGTCGTCTTTTACGACATCCACGGGCAAAGTAGGCAGTGGTAAATTGTATTCTTACTGTGTCACCACAAGAAAAAGATGGTTTACATTTTTTTAATATAAAGCTCATAAATGTAAATATCATATTTTTCAATATACGTACTCTGTATACGATATATTTGAAAATATCGATATATTGAAAATCATATTGTACGAAATTTGGACAGACCTAATATATAATGACGAGGGAAACGTACAGAGGTGAAGAGGGATAGAAAACAATTTATACGTCAAGTGATATATCGCACCGGACCATAGATAAAAAAAACGAGTTTTTTACGGTAGAAAAGAAATGTATGGTGATTCCTGGCCGTGGTGCTATATTTACAAATACGAGTGCGGAGTAGGGGTGCCACTTTGAGAAAACATCGATGTTTTTTTTTTGATTTGATACATCGCAACTATACATCGATGTCTTTCGACGTATCAGATGGAGTTTATGGCGGGAATCTGAAGTGTCATGTGGTGTTCTTGTATTATATTCAATATTTTAGTGTTTTAACGTGTTATATTGAATAATTTGGATGGCATTTTATGTAATATATAGTGGCAAAACTGCTGAGGTGTAGTGAATATGATATAAAATTGCTATACATACCTTTTTGTTTCCACTAAAATTCTCAGAAGATACCATTAACAGTGGCCATTACACTGTTGAGGGCGACACTTACACTTACACTTACTGACAGACCATTACTGACATGAAGAAACTGAGAACTTGAAAAGATAATTATAACTCGACACTGGCAAAAATGGCTCGTATTTGTAGCTGATTGCCAAGACAAAAAAGAAGAAGAAGATGACGTATCGGATGAAAACATCGATGTTTTTAAACATCGAGTACTTTTCTAAAATGTTAAGTATCGATACTTTAAAGTGTCGAGTACTTCCTAGAATATATGTCGTGATATGGGCTTTTTTTTAAGAATTTGTTGATATTTTCACAACGAGTAAGTGAAAGTAATTCCCAGTCAATTAATCACTACGTGTTCAAACTTGTCTATCGCTAATTCGATGTTTTTTTTTTAAAACATCGATGCATGGAGTATTTTGAAAGCATTTCAAAACATCGAATCAATTAGATGTTTTTCATTGCAAACATCGATGTTTTCGATGCATCGATCTATTTCGAATATCCCTAGTGCGGGTGCATAATTTAAAAAATATAATCAACTGTCTTACTTGTATTTGTTTAGAGTTTCGGCGCGAATTTGAAGATGTCATGTTAAGCTCTTGTATTATATTCATTTTTTTAGTGTTTTATAGTGTTATATTGAATAATTTTACTGATATTTTATGTAATATAATATAATGAAGGTGCTGAAATGTGGTGAATGTGATATAAGAGTGGTTTACGTGTATTTCCATATTCAACCGGAATTCCCAGAGAAATCATCTAATTAGGTTTTCAGTGCCTAATTAATGATAACGACTTGACTTACTGACGGACCATGACAATAAATAAGTTATACAATATGAAGAAGTAAATAATATGTAAAGAAGTAAGCTACGTAAGACAAGGCAGTATGGTCGAAAAGACTTTAGCCTGCCCGTAAGGGCGATCCAAACAAAAAAAAAAATATTGTATTTGTTTATTACATTATAGTGTATATACCTATTTAGTATCTTGTAATTTAAAATAAATAGTAAGTGGTTTATTTTCACTAGATATATAATGGTTTTACGTTAAATCGTAACATTTGCATAACATTCAATCTAAAGCTGTCGTCGACTCGTCGCGACAACGTAGTAGCGCACCCAGATTTATTTCGAGTGCTGTGAATTTATTATTGAGTAAAGAAACGAGGATTCCCACGTCAAAAGCTTGACAAAATAAAAATACGTAAATAATCAGTTTCTTTTAGCAATTTAATTCTTGTAATTGAGTTTAAAATTAAGTTTATAAATTAATGTTATCGATAGATATTTTGTTTTAAATAAAAATGTGCCTTTGTCATCTACTTAAGGTATAATTATATATAATAATATATATAATTATATGTTTATATTTATATTAAGACAACAATTTTAAAGCATCGCTTTTTCTTATTTATTTCACTTAACAACGGATGGCCGGCAGCAACACTTTTCCTTGTGTCACGCTCCTCTGGCCCCACCTCGCAACAAAACGTTGAGTTAATCACCTAAAATCCAGGTGTCTGGCTATGCTGACTATATAATGTTAAAAGTTAGTTTCCAGAAACCTGTTGACTTATAAAATGATACAAGACGCTTTATTAATGTTATGGGATTGTACACAAATTAATACCCTGAAACAGGTAAGTACATAAATTATACGACCAATTTAAATGTTTTTTAATATTAATTTTTAAAATAAAATGTGAATAACATTAAATTTTTGGCTTGTTTTTAGAATAACATAGTAGCTAATCAGGGTGATGGTGAAATATTTGGACGGATAAATGAAATAGCTCAAAGTCACCACAAAATTCAGCAGTTTATAACAAGCACTGGTTTCCGGGCTAGGAAATCTCAAACTGGTAAGATTTTCTCAGTGATATATACATATTAATTCAAGAAATAGACATGAAATGATATGAAAACTAGTGCTCAAACTCATATATTTTGTGGTCTATGTTTTAACAGTAATAATTAATATTCCATGTGGTCATGGAATAAGAATACACTGCAACATATAAAAATTACATATTGCCTCAAACAAATATTTGGGGCAAACCAATTATAAAAATTTAGGGGTTGATTTAGACCCACTACTCACCAGCCTGGTCTACGATTCCGTATTGGGGTATAATAGGAGAGGTATGCGACAAGTTTTCAGCTTGCCTCAAATACCTACCCAAAAATTGGTGCCAGCTCTTGGACCATGGGACGTATATGAGATATGATGATGCTGATTATTAATTTTTAATATCTTATTGTATGGCTTTTACAGCTCAATATCTATATTGTAAAAAATGTCCATATACAGGTTGAGTTAGTCCCTTAAGATGAATAATTCTTGTATTCATCTATTGTTAATGTTATCTATAACAGCAAATAAGTAAGTATATCTATAACAGCAAAAACACTCATGTGCTGGGATCGATAACGTCGACCCGGGTTTCGAGCATATCCGGTGCTCATCATGAGGGCGAGTGCGCAGTGGAGTCTGCGAGGCCCCGGCGTGCACTGAGCGACGTAATCGATCTCAGCACGTGTTTTTGCCGTTATAGATATTATAATATTTTATTTATTTATTTAAGACAACACCCTGCACTAAGGAAATAATCCTTGTATTGCGGGGGACTTTACAAACATATAATTAACGGACACAAATTACATCCAGACTCAGAACAACAATTTGTGGATCGCACACAAAGTGTTGTCCCGCGTGGGATTGGAACCCCCGACACTGGCGCTGTAGGTCGCTATCTTAACCACTACGCTATCTGTGCAGTCAATATGGATCAGTCTCACGATAATTTCAATACTAAAATTGTTAATGTTATAAATAGCAGTATATATCTAAGCTAGACAATATACTATAGAATATGTTTTACAAGACCAGTGTGCCTACTCTTGCATCTCGATTCCAATCCTAAATCCAATTACAGCTCGAATTTGAGCAAATTTGGTACTCTTGAAAGCGACACGATTGGAATCAAAGGTGGAATTTTTTTAAACTTAATGTATTTGATCATCATTGATTAAGTCAAATATTTGCTAGTCCCAACGTGATTTTGACGTAGTTTAAAATCATTAATGTTGCACAATTTCAAGAAAGCATCTTTGTGGTGATCGAGTTTGATAATGTTATTAATTTAAAGTGAGAAAATATGGCACATTTGGTGAAAATAACACAAAGAATTCATTCTCGATTTTGTTCAATAGTATCATATATAAGTTTGGTGAGATTGGAATTGAATCGGATTCGAAATTAGAATTGACTTCAAGAGTAGGCCCACAGACCAAGGCAAGACAAGTGTGACAAGATATTTCTCAATTCCCAAGCCAATTCTAAAATAACTGTACATGTAGCAATGCTTGATTTCACATCAATATAGAAACTGTATTAGAGTTTTTCCATGTGGTGATGGAGTAAGAATACCATTCACTACCCCCTCTCTTGCCTGTGGGTGTTGTAAGAGGCGACTAAGGGATTAAATATGTATATATTATGTATTGTGGAGGAGATGCCAGCCCAGCAGTGGGACGTATATGAGCTGCAATGATGATGATTAGAGGATATGGTGGTGGTAGCAAGGTGACCATCAGAAATTGACATGCCTATTACATTTAGCTTCTCAAAAAGTAGTTGCGTGATATTTATAGTTATAAGTGAAATGGAACCTGTTCATAAATAATGTGAAATAAAATTTTAATGTAGCGAGTTTTTTAGCATGTAATTTTTTAAAATCTTTTCTGCATTTTTTTCATTGTAGGATCAAAATTAAAAACATGCGGTCTATATTCTCAAGCCTTAAGTGAAGGGATAGCTGAAGTCCTACAAACTTATAAGAAAACACTTATGGAGGTAGAAAGCCTTGTGATTGCCAATCACAATTATACATTATCATTTGTATACAGCTATGTTGAATGTTATCGGGGACAATTTATCATTCTTAACCACATAATAAATACTATTGAACAGAGAAGACTAACTGGTTGTCAGATATTAGGCTTGTTATATCAACATATACTCACTGGTGATGAAAAAGTGCATGAAGCTATTGTGAGGCAAGTCCATGTTTTGTAATACATAGTTATAAGTTGTAGTCTTATTAAAATTTTAGATCCTACTAATATTATAAATGCGAAAGTTTGTATGTGAGGATGTTTGTTGCTCTTTCACGCAAAAACTACTGAATGGTTTTTGATGAAATATCACAGCTTACATATCAGAATAACACATGGGCACGGGAAGGGGAACTATGTGTTTAAAAACGCAGGGCGCTACTAGTATTATATTTATTTTAGATATTATATGACAATCCGTGTGGTGACGGAGTAAGAATACAATTCACCACTCTCTATCTTGCCCGTGGATGTTGTAAAAGACTACTAAGAGATATAATAAGCATACAACGTCTGTGCAAGAGAAGGCAATCTCGAAACAAAACCCTATTCCAACACATCTGACCAGCTTAGAATAGTAGGTTGATTCCCCTCCCATTATGGAGGAGGCCTGAGGCCAAGAGTGCCACATATATAGTCTGAGATGATGATGATGACAATGACAATTAAGAATTCTTGTTCAGTTATATCATCAACATTATCTCAGCTTTATCAGTTATATGATTATTCAAATTCAAATACTTTATTATGCATAAACCCCACGGGGGCACTTACATATGGTCACTTTTTTACATTTTACCTTACACTACTACCGGATCGGAATGCGACCGCATTGAGAAGATCCGGCAAGAAACTCAGTGGGCTTGTCTTCTTTTTTATTCATTTACTGTTTTTTTTTTATTCATTTACTGTTTTTTTTTTTTTTCAATAAGATAATATATAACAACATGTCTATTAATAGCTCCAGTGTGATGCCTTTCGAACCATCATATAATACAGTTATTAAATATAACGAAAAAGTACCATGGCTGGACCAGATCCCGCAAGCGGCACCCGCTCACGAGTTAACCACTAGAGCAGCCATCACTCCCCTCAACCACAATGGAGGGAAGGGAGTGACCCGCTCCCCGTAGCTACCGCAAGCAGACCCTTTAGTGAGCATGACCAATACCATGTGCCACAAACATAAAACACAGGTTAAATAACAAATTCGTTTGGCAAAACACGCTACGCTTTACAATTATATTAAAAGCAACAGAATAAACATGTATGTAACACCTTTTGAAATAATGAGAAAATGCCTGAATGAGTAGCTGCTCATAACCAGTCTGTATTATCATCAAGATAATCCGAGTTTTTATAATAACCTTCTCTACAAAATCTACTCTTGATTGCTTTTTTGAACTTATTAACTGGCATATCTCGAATATTAATAGGTAATTTGTTGTAGAAGCGTATACACTGCCCCATGAAGGATCTGTTAACTCATTTACAACTAATTTATCCTTATTATTATTATATCATCCAATACATCCAATAGAATGCTGGACTTGAGCCAGGAGGCGAGTGCTAGTGTAGGTCAATTTTCCTCCTATTGAGAAGGATCTCAATAGGAGGAAAATTGACCTACACTAGCATGCTGGTCAGACAACTTGATATAGGATTCTATTTAGTTTTCCTTCTCTTGCATAGATGTCACCTATATTCACATTATATCCATTCCCTAGTGGTGAATTTTATTCTTACTCTGTCACCACATGGGAACAGGTGTTTAGTTATATGATTAGTACATAATTAACTTTTAGGAAATGCACTTAAATACTTAACTAAAATCTAGATAGGATCAATCAAGTTAAGATGAATATTTGTCAGACCAGTCTTCTTATTGTGTAAGGAATGAATTCCAGAGTAACGTGACAACTTAACTGTAAAACGTGCTTTTAAAAAAATAAAACACAGACTGTATTTTGTTTAATGTTTTCTTCCACAGATGATAATAATAATACTCTAAGTAATACCCTGCTTTACGAGAGGAATACGTACCGTTAAAAATCGCGTTAAGTGAAATTCGCGTATATCAGAGATTAGGATTTAATACAAAAAACCTATGAATATGTACATAACGCAGTCATGGGCTGAATTTGCGTGATTCAAGGCATTTTAATGCAAAATTTGAGATTCGCGTAAACACAAAACCGCGCATAACGGGGTCGCGTAAAGCGGTGTATTACTGTTAGACATGTGTAACACTGCGCTGCGCCGCGCAAATGCGCCAACTCAGTTCACTGCGCTGGAAGTATCAACTCACTTCTAGAAAATGTGTTAGCGCACGGCGCAATTGTCGCAGCGCCGGCGAATCTGAACAATTTTTTTATTTATGCGCCTATAAGGCAGGCTATAGTCGACCTTACTGCCTTGTCTTACGTAGCTTACACATAATTTTCTTTACATATAATTTATTATTAGCGCAAGAGATAAGTAACATCCGTTAGTAATTCGTTACCATTAATTGGGTGCTGAAAACCAAATACACTATTATACATATTAACGTAAATCACTATTATATGATATTCACAACACTTCAACTGTATTACACATTAAACTAGCTGACTCAATACAGATGTTGTTATGTTCAAATAAAATAAAGGAATGCTCTTTGAAATCGATAGCAGCGCCACCTACCGAGTCCAGTTGTGAATCTAAACCATTCTCGTATCCCTTTGAACATACACAAAACATTTCATCAAAATCAGTCCAGCCGTTTAAGAGAAGTTTCAGAGACGTACACAACAAATATATATAATGTAAATAAAGATAAAATATCAGCAAAATTATTTAAAATATAAAACTAAAAACAATAATTCATTCAAGAGCGTAACATGACACCCATATTCCCGCCGAAAAACTCAAAGTCGAACAACTCTGTGAAGTGTAAATAACTCTTTTAAAAATTGAGTTATACCTAGGTGCGCATTTAGTTGCTCATTCGGTTGTTTCATGTGTTGCGCCATGACGCAATGAGTTAGAAATGGAGTTATACCTGCAGTGGCGCAGATGGCGCACATTTCATTCGTAGCTCACTCGTTCGTGTTTACATTTTATTGCGCCATGGCGCAATGTTGAGTTAGCGCAATGAGCCGGCGCAATCTACTGCGCCTGAGTTAACGCAAGGATTATCGTTGAGTTACCCATGCCTAATTACTGTATATAGGAGTCTAAACTATTATTGATGTGAAACATCTATAGGCGAGGGTGACCGTGATTGTCGCGTGGCGTTTAACGCCACGCCTCGTGGTCCCCTATTACTTAAATATTAGATAATTATTTGGATGCATATACTTACATTTTTGTAACGAAACCATGGTGCGATTTAAAATTTTGTACAACGCCATCTAGTGAACTCAAAGTAAATTGTTACTTATAATGTATATTAATGAAAATAAATGTTTATTATATAAAATCATCATTTTTTGGAAAAAGATCGCGATATTTTATTAATACTTTATGCCTTAATTTTATCGTATTAGTTCCTGTCGTAATCTAATGTTCTTTTATGCATATATACTTGTTTTATAAATTAATATAAAATTCTCTAACTTAGTAATATAAATATACCAGTAGGTATGGTGTTTAGTTTACTTTCAGCTACGAAAACTGGGGAACCGTTTTTTATAGGCTTTAATTAGTTTCGGGTGTATAATTATATATTTATTTCTTTGTATATTACCGACTTCATAGGAATTGGATTTTGACTCACTTTAAACAGTCAAATTTCATTTAAAAGTTGAAAATTTAAGGAGGACCAATGACGTTAAAATTATTTAGATAGCTTGTCTTATTATCATTACAGGATTAAATTTTTTTTTATTAAATATATTGAAGCTGAGAGTTGGTCGTTAGCTCGATAAATGCCGCCATTTCTGTTTCCTAAATCACACTCTTCGTGCGGAAAGAATGTCTGTGAACGGATGAAAGCATTTCATTTTTTATAGGCTTTTATTAGTTTCAGCTGTGTATTTATTTGTTTGTATGTCACCAACTCCTTAAGAATTGGATTTTGACTCACTTTAAACAGCTTGTCTTATTATCATTACAGGATTAGAGAGTTCTTTATAAAATATATTGTAGCTTAGAGTTGGTCGTTTGCTCGATAGATGGCGCTATTTCTGGTTTATAAATTGCAAATTATTTCAAGCTATGTTTTAGAAGGTTCATTTCGTTTGTACTAAATGACGTTACCATAAATATGAGTCGTAAAGTCAATTTTAAAATGGGATAATTTATTCGATACGATACCTACCAAAAAGTACTTATTGACTAAAATATCGAATACAAAAGTATCGGTATCGAAAGAAAAGTACTCGATACCTAAAGATAAAGTAAATAAAAGTACTCGATACTTTAAACAGTATGTTACTTATCTTTTGATACTATTCATGAGTTCAGTATCGATACTTTATATTCGATACCGTGTCTCTACTCGTACAAAATAGTTTCAATATTTCACATCTGTCAGGCGTCCTGAGCGACGGCTCACTTTTTTATAAGTTTTACACTATTTTATGTAGATGACTATTTGTAGTAATATAATAAATTATTAACAGAGGTGTAACAACTATATTATGTTAATTTAAATAAAGTAATATGTAGTCACACAATCAAATTTATTGTGACCTCATATTTAGATGAATCTTATTGTTTACTTCTAGGTTTACTCAATCTATACCAATAAATAAAATTGGAGTGTCTGTTTGTAATGTCAAAATAATAGGCTTTTTTCATGCTCACACGGTTATTTGCACGACACCTATGCCTAAAATAGCAATTAAAAAATTTTTGTCTGTCTGTCTGTCTGTTTGTTCCGGGTAATCTTCAAAACGGCTGGACCGATTTCAAAAATTCTTTCACCAATGGAAAGCTATAATAACAGAGCGTAAACTAGGCTATATTTTATCCCGGTATTCCCACGGGAACGGGAACTACGCGGGTAAAATGACTATAACCTATAACCGAAGCGAAGCGAGGGCGGATTGCTAGTCCCTAATATAAATGCTGGAGTATTCTTTCAGGATATTTGCCTGCATCAACAAAGTATTTATAAATCAACTTTGCACATGGGTTTTGTATGGTGAACTGAAGGATCCATATCAGGAATTCTTTATAGTGAGCCAAGGTGCTGAAAATTCAGAAACTATCTTGTCCTCACCATCAACAACTGCTTGCGATAAGTCCCTAGTGTCTACAGTAAGTATCTTATGCAGCTAGATTTAGTTTAAGGAAGTCCAAAGGACCAGAAAATGAGCTTAAGAATTGAAATTTGCATGAATTTATTTGCCTACAAAATTACAAACAAAAGTAAACTATAGTTCCTATCATCATTATCATGATGATAGTCTTCTAAAGAGTGTTTACCTCAGGCTGATAGTGGCATAAAACTTTGCAAGGACAAACATGTTTGGAAGGCGATCTTATTTTCAGTCAGCTGTTTTTATGACACACTGTATTCTAACCTGTTATATGTAGATATTCTTTTTGTCTTATTATGACATTCTTTTTAAACCTCTCCAAAAGAGAATGGAGGATATGTTACGGAACCACATTTGGTAATGTCTACAAAGTTGATAACGCTTTGCTCGAACCGGGAAATAATATCGATCGATGTCATGTCTATAGCCCCTTCCATATAGTTGAATGATAGATTAGAATATATTTTTTATATACGATTTTTATTTTTTATTTAAAATGTAGATCTATTAAATACCACCCTGCTCTTATGGAATAATTTTTAATTGTTGGACTTTACAATCATAGAATTAACAGATACAAATTACACATAGACTTGGAATAAAATATTAATTAAAATTAAAAAAAAAGCTTTTATTTAAATGCTGCTTGTCAAGACTATTCAAACAACTATTCAAACTCGACGGTTTTATCTCGTTTAATTTAGGAGTTCCTATGGCCATCTTCCGACGCCATCTTGAGACCAGCTTCATGGTATCATATTATTGCATTGTCATTGAAGTTACGTAGGTAAATGAAATTTCAACCTAATCTAACGGCAGGAAGTGGTTCTAATTTGACTCGCAAGATTTGTCCCATACTAACAAGTTAAGTAAAAGCTTTTAAAAATAAATTGTGGGTAAGGTATTGTCTTGCGTGGAATCCAAGCGGCGAGTATTGGCACGATAGGTCGGTATCTTAACCACTACACCACCTATACAGGTGGTGCCTATGCCTATACAGACATAGGAGTGGTTGAATCGCGAATATCTATCTAAAATACAGTTTTATATTTCAGTTGCAAGACACATCACTAGAATGCGGTTACGTTCTCAACGCTAACATGATACCATACTTCGTACCTCTCTCGCTTGCCCAAGAGATTTTATTTATAGGCAGAACGGTTATTCTCTTTGGCTTTGATCCTAAGAAGGTGAAAAAGAATAGCTGTTTTATTGCCAACAGAACTTTGACGCCATTACAGAACTGTGGTGTTGAATCAAGTAGGTAATTATCTCAAATTCAAATTCAAATTATTTTATTATGCATAAACCCCGAGAGGACACTTACATATTGTCAGGTTTACAATTTCCAAAAAAAATATACTACCAACGGATCGGAACGCGACCGCTACTGAGAAGATCCGGCAAGAAACTCAGCGGGCTTGTCATTATTTTTAATTTTTTTTTTCTTCTTACTAGTTATACAATTGTGTACATGTTTTGTAAGAACTAGCTCCAGTGATGCCCTTCGAACCGCAAGACAATATAATTTAAACGATTATGGCTGGACCAGATCCCACAAGCGGCACCCAATCACGAGTTAACTACTAGAGCAGCGATCACTCCCCTCAACCACTATGGAGGGAAGGGAGAGACCCGCTCCACGCAGCTACCGCAAGTAGTACCTTATGTGAGCATGACCAACACCACAATATGTTACAAACGCTGAAAATACAAAAATTCGTTAGGCAAAACACGCTACACTTTACAATAAAAGTTAAAAGTACATTTACAAACAGTATATTTAAAATAACAAGGAAATTGCTGAATGAGGAGCTGCTCACAACCAATCTGTATTATCATCTACATAATCCGAGATTTTATAATAAGCTTTTTTACAAAGTCTATTCTTGATGGCTTTTTTAAACTTTTTCATAGGCAGGTCTCGGATATCTTTAGGTAATCTATTGTAAAAGCGTATACATTGCCCCATGAATGATTTGTTAACTTTTTGGAGACGAGTAGTGTGTATCTATTCCCCACAATCTATTCTAAACAAGAACTTATTATTTCATTAATCTTTGTTTCTCTTTATATATTACCTAACTTATAGCCATTTATAGGTTCACGATTTGGGAAGACAAAGAAGCTGAATTCCATGAGAAATTGCAAAAATTGAAGGAGCCTGAAATTTTTGAAGTTTGCAATTTACGAGGTGTTATCAGAGAAATAAAGGAATGCGTTACCAAGGTATGTCAACATTGATATACCTATATTATAATGAAAAATTTTAAATAAGAGTCTTCTATATGGTATAGTTAATGTGTCCATACGTCCCATTCTCAACGAGACCATTCCGTTTTCAATATGCCTGTCCCGTCGTCCCCAGAGCCGTAACAAAATGTCCCGAACAGAAATGTCGTTGCATTTTTTAGGTTTTAAGTGCCTATTTTCAACTCTTAATCTGCAGTTGGAGAGGACACTTTCGTTGAATTTCATCACTCCAAATAGTACACAATTTACACAAGGGCTGGTCCGTCCGGGGTAGTACCTCACCCGTAGAAAATCGACGTGCGAGCCAAGTTTGATGACAAAAAGCAAATATCAAAAAATGATATTTTTTTATTACAGCATCTATGGATGGTAGCTGTTGAAGAGGCACAGCTGATACATGAATTAAAACTTATGAAAGACTTTTATTTGCTTGGTCGAGGGGAACTATTCCTAGAACTTTTGAGATTAACAGCACACATGTTGGATACGCCTACTGCACGAACTTCCACTCGAGGTAATTTTGATTTTGAAATCTTTATAATTTCGTTGGTTTTATCTGAACTGGAACCACTATATACTCAATAAAGTGGTTTTTATATTAAAGCAAAGCAAATATAAGGATTTTGGTCTAGTAATTTTTCGTGTGACGGAGTAAAAATACAATTCAATATTCCTCGTACTCGTAGGTGTCGTAAAAGACGGCTTAAGGATTAAATATGCATACAACATCTATGCAAGAAAAGGCAATCTCGAAATGAAACACTCTGACCAGCGTGGTATAGTAGGTAAATTCCCTTCTACTGTGGAGGAGATTTGTGCCTAACAGTGGTACGTAAGTGAGCTGTAATGATGACGATGAATATAATAATTTTATTATAATAATTTTTTGGGGTCATACATATGTGAATTTTCTTTCTATGTTGAATCAAGTGCCTAAATGTAAACATTTTTTCACAATTCTGAAAGGTCTTAAGATGTGCGCTGCAGAATTGGAACTAAAGGCGCGGGCCGGTCCGTCTGGGGTAGTACCACATGTAGGGTGGCTAATCTCCACACGCCATCCTACACACATTCTCGCAGAAAGACGACGCACCTGGCGTTCACAGCTGGCGCTCACGCCTGACAGATGTGCGACGCAGCTGGCGTTCACACTTGACACCTGCGTTGACATCTGTTCGCACACGTGCACATTCGGACCACACGCAGACTGAATGCACTAGCATATATACTAATATATACCGCCTTTAGCTGCCTATTGATTGTCCATCCGACGTCCTCGTCACGTCCTCGACGAAGAGGACGACAACATCACACTCGTTCAACGTAGAGCCTACACGGCCCGCGAGGCCTTAACACATAAATATCCGCGGTTCCGCTCTCGCCGTCGAGGTGTGAAACCGCGCCGCGCAAAAATCATTAATCAAAACGTGGGCACGCCCACTTTGCCTCCAGCGATGCCCCAAGCCGAGGTCCGTTCCCCACAGGGGGAGCCCTTGGGCGATGTCGCTTAGCATACTTTTCATCGGGTTGAGAGCCCTCAGCGCTCACCCATAGTCCGCGTCAAGCTGTCAAGGCCATCTGCGGCCAACAGCTGTACACATACCACAAAAAAAATGCCTATTGATTCAGTCGACATACGATATCAGCTCGCACACTTGTACGGTCGTCACTAGTTCTTTTATCAATTTATTGTACATAATTTATGAAATGTAAATAAATCGTCAGTCTTACAAATAACTCTCTTTGTTCTTCTTCGCCTTCTTCTCACATCTACCTGCGACGACTACAACACAATTGTAGGGTGGCTAATCTCCACACGCCATCCTACACACACTCTCGCAGAAAATCGACGTCTGAATAGTAGCAATTTGTTACTGCGCTTCGTTCGGTGAGCGAGAGAGCCGGCAGCCCAACTTGCTGAGGGTGTTTGCGTGTGATGGGTTTTAGTTATTCCTTTAGTATCACCGAACCTCATTGCACGCATTCACACCCCAGTGGCCTAGCTGTTCCCCTGGTGTTGCAAAGGTCCACGAGCGGCAGCCACACTTACTATCTGGTGTACTGTTTGCTCGCCTGCCGTCGTTTGCAAAAAAATACCCCACTGAAGTCTAACTCGAATATATATACATGTATTTTTTTTTTACATGTTTACATTTATGATATTATATATTTTCAGACATGAATCACGCATTTCAATTGGCAGCGCGAGCAGTATTATTAAGTAATAATACAGACATAGAGAAATTCATGTTTGAGTTACCCTATGTGAAACCAAATACTTCAACTACCATATCCTCTGTCAACGATGATAGTAGCACTGGTAATGTATAATATATTTTTTTCAAAGAACAATAGGGAATTGATTTCTATCTTTAGAGAACAATAAGAAATTGATTTAGATTCTTTACAAATATATAGCTAACGGATACAAGTTACAATCAGATTCAGGACAACAATTTGTGGATTTTGCAAAATATCGTCTCTATCGAACCCGCGATACATGGCACGGTTGTTATCTTAACAGCTACGCCATATGTGCAATATTATAACGTCATTATGGCTATGAATCAAGTGACTGAGTATCCACAAGCTTTGTGGTGGCGACTCTTACGATACTCATGTGTGTTTTAAAAGACGATTTTTTTTTCACTAAGAAATCCTTGCATTGCGAGGGAATTATAAACATTAAATTAACGGATACAAATTCCATCCATACTCGGAACAAGAATTTGTGGATCGCACAATGTTGTCCTGCGTGGGATTCGAACCCATGACACTGGCGCGGTAAGTCTTCATCTTAACCACTACGCCATCTGTGCAGTCAGAGCATAACTTAGACCCGAGCCAACTACATCTGATGCCGCCTGATCAACCGTTAGATTCACAAAGACGGTTTTCACCAGGAAATACTGTTGCAAAAACCTATGCAATATAAAATTGAACAAATTACTTCGAGCCAAAGTAATTGAAAAAGAACAATAGGATGGCATCATTATCTATTGCCTTCGCGCAGTAATAAACGCTAGGCTAAGTTCGATGGGTGAAGTGATGTGGTAGGCTAATTTTCCTCCGTTTATTGAGTACAGAAACAGAATTAGAAAGAACCGCTATTCTTAAGAAAAGGTCTGCAGTATAAAATCTATTTATTTATTTATCATGTTTCTAAATAAAATTATTTTTACAAATTTTATCGTTTTTGTATATGGTTTTTGATTGCCCGTGACCATGAATGCTGAAAAGTATTCGAAACGTCGGGCAATCAAAAACTAAAATTAAAAATAGTTTTTAACCCTCGACGCCCAAAAAGGAGTGCTAGTCTGACGTCGATATCTGTAGCATCGTAGCTCTCAAACGGATGGACCGATTTCGATGCGGTTTTTTTTTCATTTGACAGCCAGCTTCCTTGCGGTGGACTTTGGTTAATATTGGTTCAGCAGTGTAAGAGTATCAGCTCTTTTCCAAAATGATGTAATGGCGTATGACTACTCGATTTATTGCTTCACGCGTGCCAGTATAATAGTTTAGATAACAATTAATTGATAATTCCTGTTGAACAGAAGGATTTTTTTTTACAAAAAAATATTTATCTATAAAATAAACTATTTTGTGTCGGGAGTTTTTTTAATTTTTTTCTTTAATTTATATTGTAATACTCGCGTAAACATCAAAAGTCATTATGTAAAGTCAGGTTTCTTTTCACTTTCAGTATCTGATGGTTGGTCCAGTATAATTCTGAAGTATGATTTTAAATGGCCGTTACATTTATTATTTACGCCTGAAGTGTTGGCACGATATAACGATATGTTCCGACTATTGCTTAGGATTAAGAAAACTCAACACGATTTGCATTCATTGTGGAAAGCATATAAACAGTCGACGAGGTAAGTATTGCGTACATATGAATTAGTTACTTTTGTTTTCATCTCAGATCATATATGCCCACTGCTGGGCTCGAGCTTCTCCACAGTAGGAAGGAAAATGATCTATTACACCACGCTGGTAAGACGGGTGCGTTAGTGTTAGAGCGTTAATCGGTTACTACTATGCCAGGGGAAAATAAGGGGTAATAAGTAGTGATATTATTAATCTTCGTAACCGAAACTATTGGATATCTGAAATGAATATATATCTGAAACCGAAATAAAGTCCGGTATAGGATTATTATTATTATTATTTATTATTGGTGGTAGGACCACACTGTAGACAGTCTTTTGTCTGCAGTCGCGGGCCGGTCCGTCCGGGGCAGTACCACACTCTCGCAGAAGATCGACGTTTGAGTAGTAGCAATTTGCTGCTGCACTTCGTTCGGTGAGCGAGAGAGCCGGGAGCCCAACTTTCTGGGTGTGTTTGTGTGTGGCGGGTTTTGGTGATGCCTGAAACCTGCGGTGGTGAGGTCTTGGTCGGGGTATTGAGCGTGAGGGGCTGACATGGTGTACAGGGAGACCCGATGGGAATGGTCACCGCCGGCCACCTGCCAGTCAGCAGGGGACCCGAACCCAGGATCATCCTCCCTGGGAGGCTGTCCCACCAACCGGCGAAAATCCCGTTGGGTAGTCGTCGTGCCGATGTGGGAAACCGGAGTGGACCTCGGCGGCTACGCACGGGGGGACATCGGGGGCCCTTCCGTGCTTCGTGTCAGCTCCTCACAAAACTCACTCCTCGACCATGCACTATGCCCCGCCTTTTTTTTTTTTGGTATCACCGAACTCCGTTGTACACATTCACACTCCCTTCCTCCTCTTCTTAAATTAAAAAAACATGGCCAAGAAAGTTAAAAAGAGACGATTTTCTACGGCGGTCCCCTTATCCACATTTGATGTGGATTTTTGCAATATCAGGGGTTTACATAGCAATCTCGACGCCGTCCACCATCACCTCGAGACGGCGCGGCCTGCCTTACTCTTTTTAACGGAGACGCAGATAGGTGCTCCGGATGACATTTCGTACCTAAATTACCCCGGCTACGAGTTGGAGCATACCTTCCGTCGTAAAGCCGGGGTGTGCGTATTCATCCGAGGTGATATCTGCTGTCGCCGCCTTCGGGCCCTCGAACATGGTGACTTGTCAATCCTGTGGCTACGCGTAGACTATGGAGGCCTTACCCGCATCTACGCATGCCTTTACAGGTCCCATGGCAGTGATCCGGGGTCAATTCAATTATTTGAGAACGTCCAATGGGGGATTGACGAAATATTGGAGCAGTGTCCATCAGCGGAGGTGGTGGTTCTTGGAGACTTCAACGCTCATCATAAAGAGTGGCTGGGGTCCCGAACCACTGACCTCCCCCTGGGACGCGGCGCGGGACCCTGGCGTCTGTGCGGACTGCGTTACCGAAACGGTTATTACGGGGATGGAATTATTCATCCCCAACACCAAAATACCCGTCGGTGGCCGCAGCCGACCCTGGTTTAACAAAACCTGCAGGACGGCTGCATGCCAGAAACAGTCCGCATATCAGGCCTGGAATAGGGCCAAAAAATGCCAGGACCCGATCGCCAAAGAGGTGAAGCGGAAATTTAACGCCGCTTCCAGATCTAGTAAGAAAGCTATTGCCAGAGCCAAGGCGGAACATGTTGCCAGAATTGGCGAGCGATTGCAACTTCTGCCAGCCCAATCTCCCACCACTGCAGAAACATGATGGTAGTCTGGCCCACAGCGCAAAGGAGAAGGCCGATCTTCTAAGTCAATTCTTTGCCTGTAACTCGACTTTGGATGCTGGAGCTGCCACACCACCTACCATCCCACGGTGTGAAAGCTCACTGCCCGAAATCCGCATCACGCAGCGAGTGGTTGGGCAGGAGCTGCGGCTTTTAGACGTCCATAAGTCGAGTGGGCCGGATGGCATCCCTGCAGTGGTACTAAAGACGTGCGCCCCTGAATTGACTCCCATCCTCACGCGCCTATACCGACTTTCCTACGCTACTAATAGGGTTCCGTTTTCATGGAAGGTAGCCCATGTCCACCCGATCCCTAAAAAGGGAGACCGGTCTGACCCATCGAATTACAGGCCAATTGCGATAACATCCTTGCTCTCCAAGATAATGGAGAAGGTTATAAACCGCCAGCTTCTGCAGTACCTTGAGGATCGCCAGCTTATCAGTGATCGCCAATACGGCTTTCGTCATGGTCGGTCGGCTGGTGATCTTCTTGTGTACCTCACACACCGTTGGGCAGAGGCCTTGGAGGGCAAGGGTGAGGCGCTGGCGTTCAGCCTAGATATCGCAAAGGCGTTCGATAGGGTCTGGCACAGGGCACTTCTATCGAAGCTACCATCTTACGGAATCCCCGAGGGACTCTATAATTGGATCGCCAGCTTTTTGGATGGTCGGAGTATAAAAGTCGTCGTAGATGGCTCCTGCTCCGATACCATGACCATTAATGCTGGTGTACCACAAGGCTCGGTGCTCTCCCCGACGTTGTTTATCCTGCATATCAATGATATGCTCTCTATCGAGAGTATGCGTTGCTATGCAGATGACAGTACGGGTGATGAGCGGTACACTGAGCAACGGAATATCCCTCGGAGTACTCAGGAAAGAAGGGTTCAACTTGTGTCTGAAGTCGAGCGCTCTCTGGGGCGGGCCTCGGAATGGGGTGAACGGAACCTAGTCCAGTTCAACCCCACAAAGACACAAGTTTGCGCGTTCACTGCAAAGAAGGACCCGTTTGTCATGGCGCCACAGTTCCAAGGAGTAACTCTCCCAATTTCTAAGAGTATTGAGATTCTTGGCGTCAAAATATCGAGCAAAGTCCAGTTTGGGAGTCATTTGGAGGACAAAGCCAAATTGGCAAGCAAAAAGTTGGGCGTACTGAACAGAGCCAGGCGGTACTTCACACCGAGACAGCGTCTTGTGCTATACAAAGCACAAGTTCGTCCTCCTGTAGAGTACTGCTCACATCTCTGGGCAGGTGCGCCCAAATATCAGCTAGACCCACTTGACTCCCTGCAAAGACGGGCTGTTCGAATCGTCGGGGATCCCAATCTTACGGACAGATTGGAGTCGCTGGAGCAGCGGAGAGACTTTGGGTCACTCTGTGTACTCTACCGACTCTTTCACGGGGAGTACTCCGAGGAACTGTTTGACTTGGTACCACCGTCACCATTCTACCAACGTACCACTCGACATCGTAGCAAGGTTCATCCATTTCACCTGGTAACGTTATGGTCTTCAACTGTACGTTTCCAGCGATCATTTCTCCCACGTACGTGCAAGCTCTGGAATGAACTACCTGCTGCTGTGTTTCCCGAGCGCTATGACATGTCCTTCTTTAAACGAGGTTTAAGAAGAGTATTTCCTTCACGGTAGGCAGCGGCCTTGCTGTGCCCCTGGTATTGCAAAGGTCCATGTGCAGCAGTTTCACTTACCATCAGGTGTGCTGCTTGCTCGATTGCCACCGTTGGCAATAAAAAAAAAAAATAATAAAAGTTTCGGATAATTTCGAATTTACGTAATTAATGAATGACGTGTTGTTAGCAATCGCAGATCGCCCACAAGGGGTGGTAATGCCATAATCCCAGGCCTAGCGGGTTAAATAGCGTTCGCAGAGAACACCCAGATTCAAAAAAATCATGTGTGCACCGCTATTTCAATTGCGTGAATTAACCTATTTTAATGTTATTATTTTGTTTAAATATCCACGTGGTATTATCGTAATCGTATCAACATCAATAACACCCGTAATTCATCAATCACCAATTTTATCTCATCAGTTGCTATTACAACTACGATGCCGCGAAACCCTTTGAGTGATGTTTTATTTTTATAATTTTTTCTCGATTTGTTAAGATTTATAAACACTGCTCTTTCTCGCAGTGTGTATTATATCTATTTAGATAAACTTGAAAGTTTATTTTTTAAATTCAAGTAGTAGTTCTAAGATTTGCGCGGTTAAACAAAATTTTCAGCCATATAATTGCAATAAATATATAATAATAATTGCAATAAGCCCAGGAGGAGGAGCACTATGATTATGACATCTTAAAAGTCGTAAGGGCACAGGATCGTTCCGATTGGAATTCTCGAGTTTGCCTATTTTCAACAGTGGGCTGACTTCTGCGTGCTGGTCGAACAGTAATATATTTGTTTTTATTTCATCATCATTTTGGTCCACAGAAGTCCTACTGTTAAGTTCGGGCCTCCTCTATTGTAGAGAGAAAATTGACCTACTATACCCCGCTGGTCAGACGTATATTAGCACAGGATTTTATGTCGAGTTTTCTCTTCCGTAGATATTATCTGTATATCAAATCCCTTACGCGTCTTATACGACACCCACGAGAAAGAGCGATGAACAGTATTCTTACTCCATCATCACAAGGGATTTGTTTTTATTTACAGTTTCTCAATGTGTCAACTTCACAATAAATTGATGTTCCTTATGGATAATCTGCAACATTACATGCAAGCCGACGTATTGGAGACCAATTTCTCTCGGCTAATGGATGCGGTTGATAAAACGAATGACTTTGAAAAACTCAAGAAGGCACACGCTAACTTCTTAGCCGATATACTCAGCCAGTCATTCTTAACTGTTACTACGGTGAGTTTGAATTTAACTTTAACATCTATCTGTGTCATCACCATCATTACGTCCATCTCGCATTATGCAGGGCATTTATTTTTTTTGGATGTGCTACGGCCAACGCACCTGCCGCCAGGCTCCGTCCGGGGCGACTGAGGGGCGGCGCGAGACCCCGTAACCCACCCATAGCACGTCGTCTTCGGCGTTGGGCTGACCACCGGTGAGTGTCTTGTCTTCAGTGGTCGACCCGACGGAATACCCTGAGGTGCCCTCTCCTCTCGACGTCCGTTTCCCGGGACGTCGGTCGCCGTCGCGCAATATTATAGCGGCGAAAGTGATGGTGACTGTGTTTTGACTATATCAAACAATTAAAAATAGCGTTGGGTATTATGAACTTGTGGGTTAACTGAAGGTGTTTGGCAGGAAATTAAGCAAGACGAGATGCAAAAAAAGTTTATTACATAAGCACAATAGTTTATAGTAACACACAACAAGCAAGCACTTAGAATAAGGACTTAAAAGTGACAGTTTATAGCATAGAAAAATAGCTGATAAATAGATAAACGCGATTTCACTACTGCAAGCGTATAATAACAAGCGACACTAGCAAAAGCTCTGTACCAACTGGTGTCTGTCTGTGGCCGCGCAGATCCTTGGATTGTAAAAATGATACCGTTATTCTGCTTGTATCCATTGCTATATTTTAATGTTAAATATTATGATTAAAATATGATTATCTATTTATATTGTACTAGCTGACCCAACAGACGTTCTGTCCAAATAAAATAAAAGGAATTCTCCTTGAAATCGACAGCAATGCCGCCTACCTGGTCCAATTGTGAATCTAAACCATTCTGCAATCCCCTTGAACACACACAAAAAAATTCATCAACATTGATCCAGCCGTTTAGGAGGAGTTCAGTGACACACACACGTACACAAGAAATATATATACATATACATAAAGATGTTGTATTTATAATATTTTTAAATCTTCAATAATTATTATCATTACATAAAATTTTAAACAACAGCATTACATAAAATTTTTGAAAAGAATTTTCCGTACTCCCCAAATTTGTCGCCATAGGCTTTAGCCTACTCAGCCTGGTGGTAAATCCGCCACAGTTCGAGTATAAAGTTGTCGATGACCTGACAACTAAACTGTTCGTAATTATCGAGTCATAAAATCTTTTTCAGTCAGCAGAAAGTGAATGCTCAGCAGACAGCGGGGAATCACTTAATAATCCAGTATTTTGCAATATAATGGACCTATTGAAACTGTGTCACTCATTTTGTACTATGAATGATACTGTGGCCGATAAAGAAGCGGAAGATTATTACATCAAAGGATATTCAGATAGGTCAGTTTTATATAAATTCATTTTAGAAAAATAGTGATATTTTTTAAGATTACGGAAATGATCCTTGTACTGAGTGGGTTAGAAACATAATAAACGGACACAAGAGCCCAGACTCATAACAATAGTTGGTATATCGCGCAAAATGTAGTCCTTTTTGTTTTTTGTGGGTGAGTTACAGTCTGCGCACTCATCGCTCCGCTCCATCCGGGGCGATAGACGGCCGTAAGCATGCACACCCGTAACCCACCCGTGACACGTCGCTTACGTCATTAGGCCGACCACCGGTGCAGGGTGAATTGTCGTCAATAGTCGGCCCGACGGCATAGCCTCTCCTCGACGTCGGTCAAAGTAGGTATCGTAACCACTACGCCTTCTATGCTCTCCTTGACGTCGGTCAAAGTAGGTATCGTATCCATTACGCCTTCTATGCAGAGACACATTAAACTATTGAGAGAGATTAAGAAAACAAAGAAGTATCTCTAAACCCTATATATATCAGCTCGTCGGTCTGACCAGTGTGGCAAAAAGTAAGTCATTTGTCTCCTATTATACGCATGCGAGCTGAGACTATGACAAGCAGATTAGCACTTTTCACTGATTTAATTTTTTTTTGTTATTGCTCTTGGTGGCAAGCGGGCAAACAGTGCACCTGAATGTGATACTGCCCTGCCGCTCAAGCACCTTTGCTGAGCGGTTCAATGAGGATCGGTGATACTAAATGCTTTACCAAAACCCACCACACGCAAATACCTTCAGAATGTTGGGCTTCCAGTTTTCTCGGTCACCGAACGAAGCACAGTAACAAATTGCTACTACTTGGACGTCGATTTTCTGCAAGAGTGTGGTACTACCCCGCACATATACGTATCGGCCCGCGGCTGTATATAGACAACTGTCGACAGTCCTACCACTATCAAATTGATGGCAATCCACCATCCCAACCCACATACGTCCCACTTTTGGGCTCGGGCCTCCTCTACAATGAGAGGGAAATTAACCTACTATACCATACTGGTCAGACATGTTGGGTATAGGGCTTCATTTCGATTTTGCTTCTCTTGCACAGATCTTATGTGCATATTACATCCCTTAGTCGTCTTTTACGACACCCACGCACAAGATAGGGAGTGGTGAATTGTATTCTTAATCCGTCACATCATGATGGTGATATCAACTCATATTTATAACCTGGATTGTATTTTTTTTATTACAGGTTTAACAAACTGGTGAAGCAGCTAATGCATCTTTTAGTATCACTCCGTGATCGCCCTTGTGGCGTATATCTAGCACGATTGCTCATGAGACTGGATTATAATCGCTGGCTCAGTGGCGAGGCTCAACTTACGCAGTCCGTTACGAACATGTTAAGATATTAAAATAATTTGTATGCCATTTCATTTATAAATTTAAGCTTCTCATTTCTGAAGTAAATGTATGCCCATAAATTTTATTATTTGGAGAACAAAGTTAAATTGGCAAATAACTGTGCGTCCTGAACAGAACCAAAGTGATACTTTACGGCGCGATAAGGTCTTCTCTAATATGTGGTTACCGATGACAAGATGTTATGGCAGAATTAAATCCTATAAGCGTTAGGTTTACTATAACGCGGGTTACAGCACGATTAGTGGGCACGAATACTAGTTTCAATACATCTTTAATGTATCAAATCATTTATTCCGCATAAGCTCCTTAAGGATATTTACATATTGTCAAATTTACACATTTTAAATAAAACTACTTTACGGATTTTATCGCGTTTGTATTTGATTTTTGATTACCCGACGTTTCGAACACTTTACAGCGTTCATGATCACGGGTGGACTAAGATGTCTCACGTCCAACAAGTCATCGTTACTGCAGAAAATTTTATAATTATCTACCCGATACAGAAATTAGTTATTAAATATTGACCCACATTTTGATACAAAATTTATTGCCAGTGTAAGAAGAAAATGATTCTATATGAAAAAATTATATTGTTTATGGTTAGTAATAATTAAACATTAAAATTAATAGTAATTATATTTAAAAACTAACTAATAATCTAGTATACTACCACCGGATCGGAACACGGTTACACTGAGAAAGATCCGGCAAGAAAACTCAGGTAACATGATGCTAAATTAAAGTTAATTTTGAAGGCGGCTTACTTTATGTTACTAAAAAGGTTTTAATTTATAAAATTATCTTTAGTTATTATTATTGTGGGTCAAATCTATACAATATGAGCTCACGGTGTCTTGCAGTCTTGTGGTGGCCTTTTTGGATTTCTTTTTAATAATGTTTATAACAGGATCCCAGCTTGATGGTAACACCCAGCCATCCTCTCTATTGAAATTTTTGTGTTTTTTAATCTCAATAGCCTCGCGTACCATTCTAGGCAGGTATCGGTGTTCTTTTGCGAGGATTTGTGGTTTATCAAACCTGATGTTATGGTGGGCGCGGTCCTGACTATGTTCACAGACTGCAGACCTAGTGTCCCGGCGGTGCTTCACATCGGCTATGTGTTCTTTGATCCGAGTTCTTATGGATCTCTTTGTTTGTCCAATGTAAGAGAGACCACAGTCACAGTCAAGTTTATATACTCCTGCATCTTGTAAAGGGATCTGGCACTTGACAGGTGGTAAGAATTGGCTAATCCTCTTCAGTGGCTTAAAATAAGTTTTAATGGAAGAGCGTTTCAGGATGTAGCCAATCTTGTCAGTGACTCCTTTGACATAAGGTAGTATTGCAGGAAGGCGCTCGACTGTGGGTGGTTTCACTTGGTCTCTGCGACGGGGGCGAGGAACTGGCAGCTTGTTTGCACGTAGCACCTGCTTGACATGCTGCAGCTCCCCAGCCAGGTGTTCATCGTCACAGATTCCTCGTGCTCTCTGCAACAAAGATTTACACACGGTAGCTAACTGTGAAGGGGGATCCCCCTTCGCAGAGACCGAGTGAAACCACCCACAGTTGAGCGCCTTCCTGCAATACTACCTTATGTCAAAGGAGTCACTGACAAGATTGGCTACATCCTGAAACGCTCTTCCATTAAAACTTATTTTAAGCCACTGAAGAGGATTAGCCAATTCTTACCACCTGTCAAGTGCCAGATCCCTTTACAAGATGCAGGAGTATATAAACTTGACTGTGACTGTGGTCTCTCTTACATTGGACAAACAAAGAGATCCATAAGAACTCGGATCAAAGAACACATAGCCGATGTGAAGCACCGCCGGGACACTAGGTCTGCAGTCTGTGAACATAGTCAGGACCGCGCCCACCATAACATCAGGTTTGATAAACCACAAATCCTCGCAAAAGAACACCGATACCTGCCTAGAATGGTACGCGAGGCTATTGAGATTAAAAAACACAAAAATTTCAATAGAGAGGATGGCTGGGTGTTACCATCAAGCTGGGATCCTGTTATAAACATTATTAAAAAGAAATCCAAAAAGACCACCACAAGACTGCAAGACACCGTGAGCTCATATTGTATAGATTTGACCCACAATAATAATAACTAAAGATAATTTTATAAATTAAAACCTTTTTAGTAACATAAAGTAAGCCGCCTTCAAAATTAACTTTAATTTAGCATCATGTTACCTGAGTTTTCTTGCCGGATCTTTCTCAGTGTAACCGTGTTCCGATCCGGTGGTAGTATACTAGATTATTAGTTAGTTTTTTTAAATATAATTACTATTAATTTTAATGTTTTAATTATTACTAACCATAAACAATATAATTTTTTCATATAGAATCATTTTCTTCTTACACTGGCAATAAATTTTGTATCAAAATGTGGGTCAATATTTAATAACTAATTTCTGTATCGGGTAGATAATTATAAAATTTTCTGCAGTAACGATGACTTGTTGGACGTGAGACATCTTAGTCCACCCGTGATCATGAACGCTGTAAAGTGTTCGAAACGTCGGGTAATCAAAAATCAAATACAAACGCGATAAAATCCGTAAAGTAGTTTTATTTAAAATGTATAATACTCGCGTAAACATCAGTAATCATTAAATTTACACATTTGAAAATATCCAATAATCTACCACCAGATCAGTACGCGGCCCTAATGCCAACATGTCTGATCGGCGTAATATAGTAGGTCAAATGCCCTCCTATTGTTGAGCCCAAGAATAGGACTTATGTGGGCTGCGATGATGACAATAATGAATTGTATGTTTATAAAGTCCCCAATAAGCAATACAAAGATGTATGCTTATTGTGGGTTGTTTGTAAATGAAAAACATGTAAGAAAGACTACGGGGTGGTTTCAATACGCAAATATTTGCAATTTATCATTAGCTATGCGACGGAAGAAGTAGATATCGTCAACACAGAGGACATACCTCTGTGTAGACGGTGACGGCTTACGTGACAGCGTGTTTCAAGCTGAGCGTTAGCCCCAAAATGATCAGAATAATAAATAAATATCAGATATGTTCCTAAAGTGAATGGATTACAGGTCAATAAGGTTTCTAAGGACTTGCACTATTTTTTCCTACGGGATTCCTGACAGTTATTCTAAAAGATATATGTATTGGGAAAACACGGTAACTATTATATTATATAGGCAATATTTTTGATACGCGACCCTTTATATTCTAAAAAAATTCTAGCGACATCTAAGGCTAGGAATATCCATGCTACATTTCGATCCCACGATGAAAAACCACGAAGAATAACTGTGGATTTCAAATATTTGCAATTCATTCCATCATCCATTAAGTTACCATGGGATATGCGATGGGACAATTGATGTCAACACAAAGGATTTTGCTCTATACGCGGAGTCGCTCACCGTCCGCAACAGAGCCTTTCTGCGACGACCGCAGAGGGCCATGGCGGTGAAGGCTATTAGGGGCTACCGTACTGTGCCCTAGACTGCGGTGACACTGCTGGCAGGCGACTGGCCTTGCCCACTGGTGATGGAGGCGTTGCCGGAAGCGTGTCGGCATTGCGCCACATCACGAGTCAACGGCGAGCAAGTCTATAGAAGAGGACTGAGCAGAGCTCAGGAAATGGCTCGAAGGGAAGTCACCCAGCGGTGGAGTGAAGATCTAGAGTTCCCCGTTGCAGGGCGGGCACTTAGGAAGCGCTTGCGCCGCATCTCTACCACTAGTTCAGGAGAAGGCGCGGCAAGCTTACATTTAGGTTAATGTAGGTGCTTACCGAGCATGCCGTCTTCGGTGTAAGTACCTGCACATAATTGGAAGAAAAATTACCCCAGGATGTTATTGAGTATGGCACGCCGATCAACGATACGCGCCACGCACTAAAAGTATGCCTTGCCTAGGGGCCCCAGCGCCAGTTCTTGTCAGCGGAAATTGGAATGGACCAGTCGTTGTCGACCATCATCTCCAAGATGCTCGGCAACGACAGGTGCTGCTCGCCGATGACCTCCTTTTGTGAGACGCCGCTATGCGCTCCTTTTCCCATCGCCCTGAATGATGACAGAACGTGGCAAGGCGGCCAAGCGTTGGGGTGTCAGGGATAAAATGTCATCACACGATCTCTCTGACACCCTGTAAAAGCGTGAAAGGGGCCACTGTGGTTTTAATGAGTATTTCGGTCGCCTATGTGGCCGGCGGGACCTACATGCACTCCCCCGTCTGTCACCGGCAGGGGGATAGTGTGTAAATGTATGTCCATAGCGTGAACAAAAAAAAAAAGGTATTTGCTCGCGTGAAAGTGTGTTTAAAAAATTCGGAATCGATGTAGCCCGATGAGATATTTTCTGACATTGACCAAATTGCTAAGACTCCATGTGAGGGCGTATTCGAGAAGTATGGGTTTTGAACCCTGAACATTTTTTCGAAATAATCCGAAAAGTGAATCAAAAATCGGATAGATGTTGTGAGATGAGTATGGATTATAGGTCACTAAAGTACTTTCTAAGAACTTTCACTATTTTTCATACTGACTGCCTGACAGTTACAAGATGTATTTGGAAAACACTTCAATATATTGGCCAATTTTTATTTAATACGCGACACGACCCTTTATCTACTAAACAATTCTAACGACTATCTAAGTACAGAAATATCAATTCAACAGTTCAATCCCACGATGAAAGCCGTGGATTGCAACACACAAATATTAGCAATTCATTCCATCATCCACTCAGTTATCATTAGGCATGGGTAACTCAACGATAATCCTTGCGTTAACTCAGTAACTCAGGCGCAGTAGACTGCGCCGGCTCATTGCGCTAACTCAAAATTGCGCCATTTTTTTTTTTTTTTTGTGGGTGGGCCGCGGTCGGCGCGCCTCCGCACCACTCCGTCCGGGGCGACAGAGGGGCTTAAGCACGCAACTCCCGCGACCCACCCGAAAACCACGTCGCCTTCGTCGTTGGGCCGATCACTGGAGCAGCGTTAACTTGTCGTCAGTGGTCGGCCCGACGGAATACCCCCTATTGGGTTACCCTCCCATCGACCGACGTCCCTCCCTCGGGGAGGACGTCGGTCTTTCCTCACGCGGTCGGCCTCTCGGCGGGTGACGGACTAATCCCCGGTCACATCACCCGCGGCCTCGGCTAGGGCGGCATGAGGTGGCGCAACAAAATGTAAACACGACCGAGTGAGCTACGAATGAAATGTGCGCCATCTGCGCCACTGCAGGTATAACTCCATTTCTAACTCATTGCGTCATGGCGCAACACATGAAACAACCGAATGAGCAACTTAATGCGCACCTAGGTATAACTCAATTTTTAAAAGAGTTAATTACACTTCACAGAGTTGTTCGACCTTGAGTTTTTCGGCGGGAATATGGGAGTGTCATGTTACGCTCTTGAATGAATTATTGTTTTTAGTTTTATATTTTAAATAATTTTGCTGATATTTTATCTTTATTTACATTATATATATTTGTTGTGTACGTCACTGAAACTCCTCTTAAACGGCTGGACCGATGTTGATGAAATGTTTTGTGTTGTTGAAAGGACGAGAATGGTTTAGATTCACAACTGGACTCGGTAGGTGGCGCTGCTGTCAATTTCAAAGAGCATTCCTTTATTTTATTTGAACAGAACAACATCTGTATTGAGTCAGCTAGTTTAATATGTAATACAGTTGAAATGTTGTGAATATCATATAATAGTGATTTACGTTAATATGTATAATAGTGTTTTTGGTTTTCAGCACCCAATTAATGGTAACGGCTTACTGACGGATGTTACTTATCTCTTACGCTAATAATAAATTATATGTAAAGAAAATTATGTGTAAGCTACGTAAGACAAGGCAGTAAGGTCGACTATAGCCTGCCTTATAGGCGCATAAATAAAAAAATTGTTCAGATTCGCCGGCGCTGCGACGATTGCGCCGTGCACTAACACATATTCTAGAAGTGAGTTGATACTTCCAGCGCAGTGAACTGAGTTGGCGCAATTGCGCGGCGCAGCGCAGTGTTACACATATCTAGTTATCATGGGATATGCGATGGGACAAGTATCATTAACACAGAGAAGTTTACTTTAAAGTACTATCAGAGTATGGATATATATTTTCTGACATTGAGCAAATTGCTAAATGTTTGTGTGAAAGCGTATTTGAGAAGTAGGTATGATTTCAAACTGAGTATTATTTCCAAAATGATCCGAAAAGTGAATCAAACATCGGATGAATGTTCCCATAAAGAATGATGGTTTATAGGTCAACAACAAAACTTGCCAAATTTTTGCCTACAGGTTTCCTGACAGTTATGCTTGCAAGATATGTTTGGAAAACACTGCAACTACCTATCATATAGGCCATTTCTTTTCATACGCGACCCTTTACAAACTGAAAAATCTAGAGACTAAGGAC
Source organism: Lymantria dispar (assembly GCA_032191425.1). Classification (NCBI taxonomy): domain Eukaryota; kingdom Metazoa; phylum Arthropoda; class Insecta; order Lepidoptera; family Erebidae; genus Lymantria; species Lymantria dispar. Next base: position 12,106,228 of record CM063455.1, read on the forward strand.
AAAAATATTAATTCAACATTTCTTGCCCACGATGATAAGCCACAATTATTCGCACAGATACACACAAATATTCGCAATTCATTCAATCATACATTAAATTATAGAGTATGGACGTACCCCGATCCTGATAAGAAATCTTTTGACATTGATCAAACTGATAATTGCCTATGTAAAAGCGTGCGTATTTGAGAAATATAGTTTTAAACTGAGCATTTCTCGTGAAAATGATCCGAAAAGTGAATCAATAAACGGAGAGATGTTATAGTGAATGGATTATAGGTCAATAAGGAACTCCTCACCATTTTTTCTTCCTGAAAGTTATGCTACAAAGTATATATTTCGCAGATGTATTAGGAAAACACTGCAACTATCATTAAGGCCAATTTTATTTTTTATCTACTAAAAATCTTAGCGACATCTAAGGCCAGAAAAATCAATTCAACATTTCAATCTCACGATGAAAGACAAATATTCGCAATTCATTCAATCATACACTATCTCACGATGGGATAGCAATGGGACAAGTATCGTCAACACAGAGGAGTTTTCTCTAAGTGATATTAGAGTAAGGACCTAGCTCAATAAGATATCCTCTAACATCGACAAAACTGCTAATTACCCATATGGAGGCGTATTTGGGAAATATGGTTTCAAACTGAGCCTTTTTCACCTCTCGCTTCGCATACGCGACCCCTTATATACTAAACAATTCTAGCAACTATCTAAGGCCAGAAATATCAATTCAACATTTCAATCTCACGATGATAGACCACAGGTGTGGATTTCAACACAAATATCTGCAATTCATTCCATCATAGGTCAATAAGAACTGACCTTTTTTCCTGCCACTGCTTGATATCGGTTGCACGATAACTACCTATCATTACCTATTAGGTAAATTTTATTAATTCCTCTTTTTGGCTTTTGAAACGAAGAACATGCATGAGGAGATTAATGACTGTGGAGGAGGCGATAGTGGCATGTCGTTGCAAGCGGAGGAAAGTGGTCTCCACCTACCTATATGGAAAAGAGGCGTGAATCTATGTACAGTAAAACCCGTTTAAGACGGATTTCGCAGGGACCCAACCAAAAACGCGTCCTACGGCCTGGCCACGACTTTGAACTTAGCGGCGAGTGGCGCGGCGTGCCGAGCGGCGCACGCTGGTAAGCCCATAAAAAGCCGTCTCAAAACCGTTTCATGTGAAAGTCGTTGTAATGGAATAAAATGTATAAATTAATATACAGGATGTATCAGGTTATGGGGGTAACTGGTCAAAAGGGAGCTAGGCAATGGTGGTAGGAACCCATGGAAAAAATTTTACCGAAAAATATCAATTCGTTAAGAAATTAGAGACATGTAAAGTTTTCAATTTTGTGATCGCTTTTTCGTGTAAATCCGATTGAAATGTATAAAGTCAATGATACTTAATACGCAACATATCCATACTTTGTTAAATGTTCAATAGAAAATGAATAATTGATTTATTCATTATATGTGATAAGATATATATAAGATACATTATATATGATTAAATTCGCATAAGCAAGACAAACTTCGCTTTAAAACAGCTGATCGGCCGATGACCGTTGACTGCTCACCGTTATTACCTACGCTCATTGAAGCGTCTGCGCAGTTCTAGGTATGAATGAATGAAATTATACTGTCGAAGCTTTACATATCTACATGTATTCTGTCTGTACATGCCTACATAATACGTAACATTTAAGGCATAGACTCTTAGACACATTTTTTTGAAATCACCATAACTTTTATGTTATATTGTTTTTTGTGTAATGTACATTCTAATTAAGATCTATGACCGTTAATCTACAACATACTCGAACAGTTGTCCCATAACCTAATACACATGTATAATACATATATAAATAATTAATACAAACGCGATATAATCCGTAAAAGTAGTTTTATTTACAATTTTTTTTTCTAGTTTGGTCTGCCATTTTAGTATATATAGTATGTAGTAGTAGTGTAGTATATGTTTATAATATGTTATTACTATGTTCTACCATTTTATGTAAATTAAACAAGCATATTTTGTATTTTTTTCTTATATAATTCATGTAGGTATTTTTAATTAATTTATAAACAGATTTTTTAAAATCAATGTTGTTTCATTTAAACTTTAAACATTCAAGTATATGTGTGCAAAATTACAGCTCATTTAGTTTTGAAACAACTGAGATACGGAGTTTTGAGACGAAACATACGCGATTTTCCCACTGTGCGCCGCTCCGCGCTTAGCCGCCGCTCACAGCGGCAAGGTCGTGAACGGGCCGTTAGGCGGGAAAGCGTATTATGCGGGAAAGGGCTAAAATGTGCCATTATTATTTATTATATTATTGTTTTGAATACCTACGTAATGAATTTACCATTTAAAAAATTACCTAAATAAAATGTTTATTTTCTTTATTTAATATAGATACTACTAGATACATTTTTAAATATTTAAAAATATAAAAAAAGTTGTTTATTATTATTACATTACTTAAAGTAATCACTTAATTTAGTTTGACAAAAAGATTTTGAGGCATTAGCAATTACAAGATTTTCAACGTAATTTAATTTTCGCAGTGCGTCTTCGCTTTGATTCAAAGAAGTTACATAACGTCTTAAATCATTAACTGCTGATAATGCCTGGGCATGTGATGAAATCAGAGTTGACTCGTCTTCTTCTTGGTCATTATCACTTACGGCCTGGTCACGACTTTGGTCTTAGCGGCGAGCGGCGCGGCGTGCCGAGCGGCGCACGCTGTTAAAGCCCCAGACAAAGCCTTCTCAAATCCGTTTCATATGAAAGTCGTTGTAATGGAATACAATTTATAAATTAATATATAAAACATATATAAATAATTAATACAAAGGCGATATAGTCCGTAAAAGTAGTTATATTTACAATTTTTTTTCTAGTTTGGTATGCCATTTTAGTATATATAGTATGTAGTAGTAGTGTAGTATACGTTTATAATACGTTAGTACTATGTTCTACCATTTTATGTAAATTAAACATGCATATTTTGTATTTTTCTTATATAATTTATGTATTTTAAATTTTATTTTTTTAATTAATTTATAAACAGATTTTTAAAATCAAAGTTGCTTCATTTCAACTTTAAACATTCAAGTATATGTGTGCAAAATTACAGTTTTGAAACAACTGACATACAGAGTTTTGAAACGAAACATACGCGATTTTCCCACTGTGCGCTTAGCTGCCGCTCACAGCGGCAAGGTCGTGAACGGGCCGTTAGGGTCGCTCGACAGTCGCTGCCGCAAGGGGGTAATATGTGTATTTGAGTGGCGCGTGTTTGGCGTATTAAACGGGATGAACATCGTGTTAAGCGTTAAGAAATGTATGAAAACATGACAAGTTGCTGGGACCGACGCAAAATGGCGTATTATGCGGGAAATCATATTAAACGTGATCGTATTAAACAGGTTCTACTGTATGTTTTTCTTCCTTAATGAAACTATATTTATTATTTATAATATAGTATTTAGAAACATTGCAATTTTTTTTGTTGAAGACCCATCGAATGTGCCTTGACTATCCCTTCAGGAGTCGCAGCTAGGGTTGCCACCCATATTTTATTAATAAAGTATTTTACGTTATTTCCATTAATTGTACTTTATGTAAGCAATAAAATACGGGAAAATACTTTATTTCGCAAGAACTGATTTCTCAAGATGAAGGCTAAAGATAGTTTTCAAATACGTATAAATTAATTACATATTTAATGGCGATTCCTGTCACAGCAACATTCATAGGGGAAGATTTGCGTTTAATACAAATTAATTACTTATTTAGTTTCACTTAATAGGGCAAAGATGCTGTACAGATATTTATATTTGTGATAACTATGCGATAAAGGCTGTATATACCTACTGCTATGTTGCAATGGTACGTTTGCGATATTTTTCTAATCTATAATTATATAAAGCTGGAAGTGTTTGTTTGGTTGAACTCGCTAGTTTCAGAAACTATTGGTTCTAATTGAAAAAATATCTTAGTGGTGAATAGCCCATTTATCAAAGCAGCCTATATAACATTAATGCAAAATGTTTTCAAAACCAGCATTAATGAAAAAAGTTGCCAAGAAATGGGTAAAAACTTTTGTTGGGTGAGCTACACATTATAACATTTTCTCTCTCTCTCTTATCTGGCGCGATCGAAGTTGTACGAGTCAGCTGGTTATATATAATTATTACTATTACTACTAAAACAATTACTAAAGTATATCATTTTATTAACCATCACTGTCATTGTCAATAGGCTCATCATGTAATACATTTGCTTCCTTATCAACAATTTGACTCAAAACATGATCAGCCTGTTGTTTTAAAAATGTTTTGACCAATATGCACTTTGTCATGTGACAAGAGCATGGTTGTGGATGTTCAACAGTTTCCGGATCCAACATTGTCATTTGTAGATTGTATCTGCAAAACAAGAAAATAGATTTAGGAAGATGTACAAGACAATATAAGATGTAATATACAATTTATCTATTAGCCTATCAACATCCACTCCTGGACATTGCCACATCTATGAGAAATAGATATTTTAAATGGGAAAGGGTATTCCTCCATGCGATTTTAAGATATTACGCTATAATTTTAGATTTCTTTTTGTCTATCAAAAAAACTTTAGATAAAAAAATATTTACGAGTTAATACTCAAAAAAACTGAGACTGTCTAATACCCGATCTATAATTACATTTCCATGAAAAGATATCTCGGAATGGTAACAGGAAAATAATAAAATATTATTTCATCTTAGCCCATCTCACCCACTGCTGTCCTCTGGCCTCTTCCACAATGAAGGGACATCAACTAACTAAACCGCACTGAACATACGCGTTGGTATAGGGTTTTATGTCGAGTTTTTTCACTCTTGCATAGATATTTTTCATCATATACCTTAGTCGTCTTTTATGACACCCACGGATAAGAGAGAGGGAGGTCAACTGTACTCTCACTCTGTCACTACATGGAAGAATATTTATAAAATAATAAATATATAACTGCAACTATCAAAGAATGAACTTAAAGATAGTATTACAGTTACATAATATTACCTTCTACTATTCAATGGATCCCTGTTGATATCGAGCTTAAAAGCTATAGGTTCCCCTTCTTCCACTTCTTGTTCTTGGGGGAAGACTACAACAGTTTGTTTCCAATGTGTAGGTGGACTTTTAGGGCTTGTATCAAGAACCACACAATCATTTCCTTTTCCATCCAAAGAGTGTGGAAAGTTGCATTCAAACCAGATACAGAGACCTTGATATTTACCACTTTTGCTTGCACCTAAACATAATTTTGTTATTAATGTATATATTGGTATTTGTTAACATTTAAAAGTGCAGAGGCTAATCTATTTTTTCTAATAATCTATCTAACCTAATCTATTTATTATCCATGTGGTGACGGTGTATGAATACAATTCACCACTTCCTATCTTGCCCGTGGATGTCGTAAAAGACGATTAAGGGATATAATACGCATTTAATATCCATTCATGAGAGGGAAAACTCGAAACAACACCATACCAACACGTCTCACCAAGGTGCAAGGGAATAAAAACTATACCGACCTGTCCGACCAGCATGGTTATAGTAAGGTCAATTTCCCTCTTATTGTGGAGGAGGCTCAGGGCCCAATAGTGGGACGTACATGAGCTGAAATCAATCTATTTTTATATGAATAACCCACAAGTTAATAAATTACTTCTAAATTAAGGTAATTTTTACTGTTTTGTTGCATCCTTGGATGATATATATTTACAATTTAACCCATTTAAAGGCACTGTAATAATTTCAGGAATATAATTTAATGATTTTTAAAATAAATTATATATATCGAGGGGTGAAAGGCTATATAGTTTAAGCAACATTTTTGTAACTTTACAGGAGAACCATTTAAAGTTTAAAATTTTAGAAGAAAAATTACAACAAAAAACTTCTTAAGCTATTTGAATGAGGTAAATTTAATTATAATTCAATTAAAAACATCGAATTCTTGATGCTAATACTAAATAAAACATACCTTTAGTTACAAAGATAAATGTTGCTTAATACAAATTGCCTTAATCACTCGTTTTTTAGCGTATGGAAAACTAACTTTTTAATTGCCCATATTGAAACAAGCAAGCACCTGGTAATAGCCTCATTAATACCAGGGCCACACCCAGGCTGTTACTGGGATGAATCTGCTTAAATATCATTATTGATCAATTGATCATCAAAGCTTAAGAAATACATAACTTTTTAATTTATAGCAGGCAGTACTATGCCTATCTGATTTCCTAGTGCAGTAAAGTAAATTATGGCATACTATAAAAGCTTGAAACAATGTTTTGCTTTGATTGTTTGTAGTAGCTGATGTTTATGTCAAACTAACCAACAACATGCTGTATGTTAAATGACGCCAATTCATCAAGGGTTGTCTCTTTCATATCTAGCCAACATAATATAACTTCAGTTCCCAACAAATCTTCATTTTGTAAGCCTAGAATTTCTGGTTTATTTCCTTTGCAAGCTCTTAGTTCCTTAGCAAATGATGACATTTTAACTCCATATATATCATTCCATTTTTGGTACAATGATGGTACACTAGAAACATGAAGAACAGTGTTTAATAGTTACATTCACACAAAATCAAATTAAAAGATAGTATATTAGGAATGTAAAATTAAAGGTACTACTGGATGTATTACATCTTATATTAGCTGTATATACCCGGTGATGTAGATTATTAAATAAGTACTATAGTTTTTGGTTGCAGATGATCAGTTTCCTTGTGGTATTTGTGACAAGGCTCACTTCATCCTAATATTAAATAACTATAACTGTAAATAATTAACAACAACAAAAGTATATTTGAGTATGTTACAACTCTTAATCCACAACTCAGTTTAAATTCAAAATAAAGTTTTAACTTTATTGTATTTACAAATTTACATCTCATTCAAGTACCCTTAAGAAGAGAAATTTGCAAATATGTAAGAGCCCTTAATGCAGAGTACCTATATGATTTGATTTGACTAATAATAACATAGTGCTTACCTACATGGGGCAATATACAAAGCAGCACTTTCAGGGAACATGTAGCCATCATCTTTCAGAAATTTGTCTCTGGCTACTAGTACAGATTCAAGCATGCCTTCATGTAAGAGATAGAAGCCCATCCATTCCGATACTAATACATCCACCTTGGAGTCATTAGGTAGCTTAACATCTTCTACTTTACTATGAATTACCTAAAATATTTTAAATAAGTATGGAGGGTAATTATACTGTTTTGTGACACATATGATGGAAAAAAAATAATTTCACCATCTCTCACTTGCCTGTGGCTGTCGTAAAAGATGACTAAGGGATATGTTATACATATAACAACTATGGAAGAGAAGGAAAACTCGAAATAAAACTTTATGTCAATCCGGCTGACCAGTGTGGTATAGTAACTCAATATCCCTCCTAATGCGGAGGAGGCTCCAACCCAGCAGTGGTGTGAGTTGTGATGAAATATATAAATAGAAAAAGATTATCATTAAAAAAGTATTTTATATGGTAAATAGTGTAGAACATGTTTACCTCAATAATATTATCAAAATTATTTTCCTTAACAATTTTTTCAGCCAGAAGGGCTAAGTTACTGGCTTCAACAGCATAAACTTTCCGGGCACCTGCTTGGGCACAGAATAATGATAGTATTCCAGTGCCACAACCAACATCCATTACAGTTTTGTTCAAGAAATACGAGCTATTATTTAGTATAGCATTCTTGTATGCTAGAGTTCTTGGTGCATCTTCAAGCATTAATTTATGTATCTAAAAACGTTGTTCAATAGCATATTATTTTCATCTAAACTTGTTTTCAAAATTAATGATAAAACATGCCACCGTTAAAAACATACCTCTAAGTCTTCGTAACTAGAAAAGTAATCAGTCTGCATTGTTTCTGTTTCCATTTTCTAATATGTGAATGACAGGAAACAAGTATGTAATTGAAATTAAGAATTTTTTTTTAATTCTCTTAGGGTATCAAGTATTGATGCCAATTTTTAGGTTATATACACAGACTAATAAGAGGCTGTTATATAGATTGTCAATAAACTAAATACTCTATTCTATCTTCTTTTTTTTTCATCTTGGCAATCAACTACTAATCGAGTCATTTTGCCCGTATGAATTATACTTTGCTTTACAAATTCAGTTTCATCAATTTAGTCATTGTCCGACAGTAAGTCAAATTGTCGCCTTCAACAGTGTTTGGTCACTGTTAACGGTATCTGCCGAGATTTTTGTTGGAACGTATGTAAAGCACTTTTACATCGTATTCCTAAGACCTCTAGCAGTTTCTCCGCTACATATTACCTAAAATGTCATTAGAATTATTTAATATAACACGTTAAACCATTAGATTAATGAATAAAATACGAGACCACCACATGATATTTCCACATTCCCAACGAAAAAACCATCTTTTTTTCTGCAGCAGCCTTCTTGAGGAAATACACTAAGGTTTTGCGAGTAAAAGCACCAATAAAAGTCAAAAAGTATTTGTATTCGCAGAGCGAATTTTCATTAATGGATCCACAAATATCCGAGTTAATCAATCCGATAATTTCTATAGCCCTATTTGCGCACCATTTAACAAACAGTTATTTTATTTGTTTTTCTAATTGATATACTGTACACTCTAAATTAATTGCAGTGTTAGGAAAACTTACGGTAGTGTTTAATTTGTCTCTCAATAATGTAAGATAACGTACGCCAAGTTGACTCATACGCAAAGAGTTTATTAACTGAGATACGCCTGTGCCAGAACTTTATAGTTCCATTGATATTTGAAGCTAAGACGGTTTCCTGTGAACAGATTTTTTAGCTTATAAACACCATTCGCCTGTATGTGTGACATCACCCGTTATCTTACATACATCCTCTCGCAACAAGTGATACCCTTTCCTGAAAAAAACTTCCATCCTAACTTATTATAGTTCCTAACCCTTCACCATATATCTTGCCTCCATTCGCACACCCAATCTCTACCTTTCTGATATACCTACCACTTAACACCTTTCAACCACTCTATTATTAGTCATGCGATTTCATGTTCCTGAATCGAGAATCCAGTCTTAGCCGTGGCCTGAAATTGCGACTCCAGTGCTATTAAGAGTTTCTTCTTGACTTTATGATTTTTGGGATAAGTTCTTCATCACAGGTAAAGCATTTAAGCAAATATTATGTGCTTTTCTTGGCATGGATTGCTTCTCTTTCCTATGTTTGTCGGTTAGAAGTGCAATATCGGTGCTAGTGTTTAGAACCGAACTAAACGAATCCTCCATCTGTAGAAGTTTAATTTTTTACATAGTGTTTAGTCAGTTCTAAAATAGAATTTGATTGCTAGAGTCTGGCCATCGGTTCTTTGCACAAGAAAAGAGCGGTAAATTCAAAAAAAACAAGGGGTGACAACACCGACTATAGACTGAAAAAATGCGTTTGATACTTTTAATTTTTATATTCAATTAAAGTTATTTTATACATTTTTATTTATTATGTGTTATCATACCTGTACATATATAACAAACTGAGTTGGATAAGCTGCACAAACTTTAAAATTAGCTTAGATATCATCATCATAGCGTTTAGTCCCGTTTGTGGCCCAAACTTGCACTCCGGTATTTATGAATTAACGGTGACTGTAGCCTAATAGTTATGGCGTTGGACATACAATGTCGAGGTTGCAGTTTCGATCCCCAGTCATTGTACACTACCGGCATGAACCCAAACCCACACACCACACAAGCAGTTTTATACTAGTAATTTCAGTTGCTAGTATGCTGTTATTAAAAAAGAAATATCCCACTTACACATAAAGTTAACATAGGTACATGGTTTCTCGTCATGCAAAATAATGATCATGTCCAGGATACAAGAAAAAAATAATTACAAGTCATTAATATTTATAATTTTGTTATGATTCATAATCAAAGTCTGATTCTATAAATTCAACACCTGAAAATGAACTGTCACTGTCGTCATCATCATCACGTACATTTATTATAAATCGTTCCAGTGCTGTTTCTGTGATTCCATCTCTTAATTTGTATTCATTTTCGACGTTAATGACGTGATCTGTGCATTTCTTCCAATCATCAGCTGTTATACTAAGAAATGACTCTTTAATTAAATTTTCCATTTCTGCCCCTGGTACTCCTATATTTTTGCTAGCCACTTTTCGTTTAGCTAAACTCCATATGAGCTCAATAGCATTTAAATCACAGTGGTATGGAGGTAGTTTAAGCACTTCGTGGCCATGTTGTTTTAGAAGTTCTTCTGCTTTATACAAGGGTTCAGGCTTATTCTCTTTAACGAGGCACATTAATTCATCTTTAGTATAAATTTCTTCAAACGGAATGTCATTTTCCCTAAGCCATTTCTGTATGTCACTTTTTAAGTTCTGCATTGTTGGTGGTTTATTTATTTGTGTAACATGATAACTAGCATTGTCCATCACAATCACACTAGGCTCTGTCAAATTTGGAATCAATTTCTCACCTAACCACTTCATAAAATTTTGTGTGTTCATGTCATCATGATAGTCAGCTGTTTTTGATTTGGTACTAAATACTAACAGTGCATTGGGCACAAAACCCTTATCCGATCCAGCATGTACTAAAATATGTCTCTTGCCAGACGACATTTTGTCTATCACTCCACTAGTGGAAGGACCTTGCCATGATTTTTTTACCTTATAATTTTGGTGAACATAGGTTTCATCAAGATAAATTATTGGTTTCCCTTGTTGTCGTTTTTCAGCAATTGTTCGAAGATATCTGTGTCTCCAAGCTGCTAGTTCAAAGTTCTCTATGAGCAAAGACCTTTCATTCTGGTTTTTCTTAAACTCGAAACCAATTCTTTTCAATACCTGCCGTAATGTTTCACGACAGCCAGTGAAGCCAATTGACTCTCTGAGTTCAACAAGTAAATTCCGTAGAGTAGGAACCTGTTTTTTTACACAGTAAAATTCATTAATCTTATTCCTGATAGCCGTTAAATCAAAATCATCCAGATTTGACACCGTTCCCGGACGAGGGCGTTTCTTGCCGGGTGTATTCCATTCTCCTTGGTTTATAGAACCCTCCTTCTTGATCATTTTAATAGTTCTAACAGATATTTCTGCAAAGGAAAAATATTAAAATGTAATTGAATGTAAAAAATATAAAAGCCTAACAATAATTTAACTGTTCCACTACACTATGAAGAAAGATAAACTTGTAAGCAAACATTGAAAATAATCGTACAAAGATTTTAAGATATTTTACAATGCTATAATTAATTTACCTGTCATAATAGAAATTGTATCCAAATATTTCGTTTCAGAGTTCAACGCTTCCTTTTCCTCAAAACATTTTAACTCTTTCACTAACGTCTTGACTCTCGCCATGTCACCTTCTAAAACACATACAAGAAAAAAAATTGTAAATAGTATTCACATAATACCCGGACATAAATATCAAGCCAACTATCAAGACTACTTACCAGCAGCTATAAGGATTTCGTCTAAGCGATGTATTTTTTCGTTCCGGATTCGTTCATTATCAAGTTTTATGTCTTGATACTTGCCGATCATGGTAAATATCAACTTTCTAACTACGCCTTTGATAGCTTTCGGCATTATTTTTCAATAATTTCAAAAGAATAATGATTGAAAAACACTAAACACAAAAACGGGACAATCCGTTTGACAGTGACATGACAATTCAAAAATATTGCCATGTATAGATTTAAAAAAACAGTTCAGTGCAGAGAACCGATAGCCAGACTCTAGTCTCATTGGTTGAAAGTTTTGTATCAACCCTTGCGACACCAGAGCAGTTAATAATTCATCATCAAAACACGTTCTCCGGCTCTGTAACTTTTTATAGATGTAAACTGTCCAAGCTTTAAACTGACCAGTCTTGACAATAGCCTGCACCTGTTATTCAAATCCTTGCTCTGAACCGTAGACCTTAATGTGCATTGCTGTTCTGAAATTTAACACCCGTATCCCTTGCTGGAGGTAGAGTTTCTGTACCAATATGTTCGAACTTCCATTACTCCAGTTTCCTAAAATGATTGTGACCTAGACCGTGCTGTAAAGTACAGAATTGATGCGTGATAGATGAAATGACGGTAGGTTAAAGATACAACATGTGACGCCCGCGCACCCCTTTAATTAAAGGGCAAATTTTAAAAAACAGTAATAAATCCTTTCTTTGGCTTAAATGACTATACTATAATGAGTTTAGTTTAACAGGCGTATAGCCTGATATAGTTATAATTAAAACTATGTTAAGTTCTATAAATACTATAATAAGCCAGTATATTACTAAACAAGATAATAAATTTTAGTTAACAAGCTAGAGAATTTTTTGCGACAAGATTACATCATAATTGAACTATATCACAGACTAATATATACTACGCATATACTATATCGACCACACTCTAAGACAAAGGAATAAGTGATGACCATTTATGTACAAAATATATTAAGAACATATGAGATTACAAAATTGTTTTTTTCAACAGAATATTATTATATTCTGTTGAAAAAAACAATTTAGTTATATCTGATATTTCACAATATTTTGTGTTAGTGATGCAGTGTGGCATCTCATGTGTGGATAACTGACTATTTTATTATTAGTCAGGATATTATTTATTGTCAGACAATTATTTAAAACAGAAACGGGCAAATAATATTTTGCATAAACGTTTTCGTAACTGTTACGAAAGGTCTTAAATAACATAGTTACAATCTGTTAGCCTGTGCATAGTTATCCATATAGTTTTTTTAATTACTCTATGTTTCCTCGTCAAATAAAATAAATGCATTTCCTCGTAATTTTGTCAAATTGTTTGCGTTTCAACTATTTGTAATTGATTTAAAAATCGTAGTGATAGTTATCTCACTGCGAAATGGCAAAAGAAGGAGACATGTCTTTGTATAATGACGTTTTGGAACCATTTCGGCGAGCGATAAACACCGATCCACCGAAAGACAAACTCTCGGCTGCTTCTAAATTGAATTTTTCTGATAGTAATCAATCCTTGAAAGAAGGTAAGGGTTTGCCATCAAAACTAACATTAGAGAAACGTAATTTAAGGTAAATATAATTTTAATATATCTGTTTTCAGGATTGTCTAACCTGTTATCGGTGGGAAAAAGAAAGTCTAGTTTTGGCATTGCTGATAGATCTACACCAGAAAAAAGACTACGAACCGAGTCTACGCCGACATCGACTTCAGTGCCTCCATCGCCATGGGAAGCAAAGAGATTAAAGATTGATTTAATCGCTGCTAAAGCACAGGTATAACAGTAATATTTTATTTATAATTTTATTTGGGATTTCATCACCATACAAAATATTATTATTAGAAATTTAATTTTATAAATAAGACCTTTTTCAATTACTTTATAACTCTAATGTATATCTTCATAACACATTTTAAAGCAAGTAATTACTATTATTATAAAATAGTTAAAACAAATTGTCTTAATTTAATTTGCCTTTATAGTTTTATTGCTGTGTAGTAGTTAGGAATACTATCTAATCTTACATTGTAGGTCTTAAAAAATACTAAAAGCTCTATCACAACCTGGGCTAATTCCATCTGATGCCGCCTACCCAACAATCAATTCTTGAAGAGGTTTAAATCAAGCAGGTAGCTAGTCTTAAAGCCTGATGACTCTTCATAGTTTTCATACACTGTTTTCAATCTGGGGAAATTGTGTCCCAAAGCAACCCACATGAACATTTTTAAACCTGCCCAAGTGACCTTCTCAATGTAGGCAAATTGTTATATACTTCTGAAGATCTGATTTTATTCAGGCAGGCATACAATTTTCAGTTTGTTAAACCATTATATATGATGCTTATTATCTGAGATTAATTTCGAATTTTAAAATAAATACATATTACTACATATAATAAAGATTTGAAGAATATATGGTTCCTGTATTTTTAATAAGCAAAACATTTTAAATACCGTTTTAAAAATTGTTTATAACCTAGGAGTAATATTAAATAAAATTAAATATTATCTATATTGATAGATTATACAATATTACTATAAATATACAGAGTGTAGTAATGATGACATAAACCCCTGGCAGTTTATGTGGTACACAATTATTATATTCATTTCATTATTTAATAAGGGTTGGGAAATAAAATAAATAAAATATTGAATTAATTACACCAGGGGATACAAAATAATAGGTTGGAACTGTGTGAAGATTGTGTAAATAATAATATTTTTTTAATAATAATATAATTTATTTCAGATTACGAAACTAGAATCTCGTATCAACCACCAGCACACTATTCGTAAAGAAATGCAGATACTGTTTGAGGAGGAGAAAGCTTCACTCACAGAACAACATAAAAGGGATGAGCGTTCGTTATCTGATATGGAAGACAGATTACAAGTTGTTAGAAGAAGGGAACAGGAGCTCAAAGATGAATTTAACGAGGTACTATTTTTACCCATTTGTTGTTAATTCTTACGCAAGGGAAATTATCTACTTTATATATAGCAAGGGTCCCTAATTTTTAAAGATAACGGAACACCAACCGAATATCTTTTATTTAATGGAACCCCATATTAAATGGAAGGAAGACCGCCATGCAACATTTATTTAGATGGATACAAGAATGGTTTAGATCGATATCTGGAACCGGTAGGTGGCGCTGCAATCGATTTCAAGGAAAATTTCTTTTACAATTTTTTTTTAGATTTGAACAGAACAACATTTGTTGGGTCAGCTAGTTTTGTATAATTAACCGCCTCCTTTGGTGTCCATCAATCCAATTTTGTTCCAGCTTAGTATTTTTAAGACCAATAGTTTTTGTTATTTGTTTAGGTCCAGAAGGAGCATAAAGTACAAAAAGCTAACTGGGACAAAGAAAAAGGAGAGTTGCTAAAACAAATAGCTGATTTAAAGGACAAACTGCTGGAAGCCAATGTTAGCAGCAAGGATCAGCTTTCTGAGACGAAAAAAGATATGGATGAACTGTTACAGGTGATTATATTTTATATCATTACACCTGCATTCTGATTTCGAACTTCGTAAAGGTATAGTGGTAATGTATATTGTAATGTTGGACTTTCGGTCACATCACACTATGCATTATGCTGTATGCGTGTTCCCTGTGCCTATAGCGGCAGGTGATAAAAAAATCAAAAATGGCTGACATTTGACACTTGTCAAAGAGTCTGATTTTTCGATCCAGCCTCACCGATGTTGGAAACGTAATTTTTTTAAAACTGCATTATCACAGTGCAATCTTCGTTCCTTATACAACAGATTGTTACTTATTTATGGACGGGCTTATACACCATAAGGTGAACCCATATTTTTTAAGAAACCGGTAAGATTTTCGGTTAAATGTGATAATGTCGTGGCTTGCTTTTTGCCCCATACTAAAACTTGGTTTTTACAGCTTGGTTTTTACAGCTATAGAAAGCGGTTTCTTTTTCTTACTTTGGATATTCCTTCTTTTCTCGTATTATTCCATGGATTAGTGGCTTATAAATTCTTCTTTCGCCTTTATGTCAACCAACATTCATGGAACTGCCATTTGCGATGCCGAATTTTAAAGCGTTAAATGCTTGCTGAAATAGCTTATGTGGAAACCGTAGTTGACGCCACATGGTATTGGTGAATTTAAATTGGTTTTACAGCATAAAAGGTATTCAATTATTTTTTTTTTTATTTTCTCTCATATTGCAGACATGACCCATAGGAGTTATTTAAACTTTTATAAATAAGTATGTTTTAGATTACTTTATTAAATTTTAAGTGTATCATAATTGCTCTCACAAGGAAAATAAAGTTATGGAAGGCTCATGTTGCATTTTCTTTAACTGTCCCTTTTGGACCCTTCCGAGAAGCTAAAGTTCAATGATTCTTGTCCGGCCCTTTAGAGTTTCACCTGGCGCCCGAAAAACTTACTTTTAGTCTACTTTATTTGGTGAAGCACTGACCTCTTGGTATGTATAATAATTTTTTAAATTTTTAAACATCTCACAAATATACCACTTCTCTTTTTTATATATTTATTTCTTAGGAACTTAAATACACAAGTAATAAATGGTCTAAAAACTCAAAATAGGAGACAAATACTTATTCAAATAAACCGCTGCCAGTAGGTAACGTGCTCAGAATGCTGGCAGCATTGCCACGTTGGATGGCAATGCTTAACCTCTGTGCCAAGTAAAGCCCAGCATTCCGGTCACGTGTCGCTTCATTAAGGCGTTTACTTAAATCTTTAAATATATTATGGGCGCCAGGCCCCACGGTCCCAAAGTTTCTACCCCAAAAGGCTCAAATATGTATACACTGTCTAGAGTACAGTATTTGCGCCTTTTGAGGTTCTCTGCTGATTCAGCCGCCGCTCCAGCCTCAATTTCAGTTCCGGGAATGTGACGGCGCTAAGGTATCAACACAAGTTGCATCCCATACCAAAGGTCGACCCATCTTCCACGGAATTAATGTCATACCATCGGGCCTCTTACCATCAACGCGAACTAGGCCGCAAGGTTCTAAAACAGCGGCACAGTTCGCGCTGGTAAAAGCCCGACGGAGGATATCATTGAGACTGGCATGGCGAGGAATTCTTACCTGCACTCTTTAAGCAGGAGAGGCCGTGGTGTCCGAGCTGGTCGACGACAAAACCACACTGGCAACGGTGCAGTGCACAACAAGATGCACCCAAGCGTAGACAAGCTGTAATACGGAAAGTAGAAGTGCCCATTAATGTTCCAATACGTAGTGAAGGGAGAGCTTGTAACCATAGACCCGATTCCCACTCACCAACAGCTAATAGACGGGCGCGATCCGCAGAGCTTGAGCACGTATTGAAAAGTTGCTTTCGTACAAGCTTGCATAGCGGCCCATCCCACAGCCGCTGAGATGACGGGTCCGTGGGGAGATTTTTATTAAAATTGCGAGTCAACCACGCATTTCTGGCCTCATTAAAAGAAGGAATTTCTATATTTTTTAAAGAGGGTCCTAGAATTTTGTAGATTAAATTTTGAGTGCTATAAACTGAGGACAGAAATGCGGGCAACGCCACACCAGAAATTGAGCGAATGCCCAAACCTCCAAAACGTACTGGAAGTGATGCCTGAAGCCACTCGTTCTTTTAAATTTATATTCAAAATTGATTCCAAAGTGTCTCTAACTATTTTGTCTAAGCTTTGGAGAATTTCTTTATGCTTCCAAAGTTGACAACAACGAATAGTATATATGAATTTAGGCATAAAAAGGCAATGTCGAAAAATAGTAAAGGCCATATGGGTATTGATTTTAAATAAACGTTCTGAACATTCTAAAAAATTTTGAATTTTTCTTCGAAAAATGAGGGAAAGATTCGTCATAAATAGGGGCACCCAATAAATGAAGGGAACGTTTGTCAATGATTTTTATATTAGGAGCCAATGTATTGAATTTTTCTATTATTTGATCTTTTTGTAAATTATCTAATATAAAAAGTTCACACTTTGAAAAATTTAGTTCAAGGCCAATCCGGTGGAACTCATTTATTAATATAGTAAGGTCATTAAACACGTCATTTAAGTCACCACCTAAAGTTCCATCGTCCAAGTACCAAAGGTTCAATTTTGATTGGAGCTTTTGGATGACAGGATTAATGGCGAGACTGAAAATAGCAGGACCAAGAGGATCACCTTGTTGGCAACCAACAGCAGATAAAATTTCATTACCATTATATGTTAATTTGGTGCAAGAACCATAACATTGCCAAAGAAAGTTGTACAAACTAGGAATTTTATCTTTCACCTCCTTTAAAAGGGTACCCCTATCGACAGCATTAAATGCATTTTTTACATCCACCTTCAGCAACACTTCGGCACAATCGTTGAATAAAAAAGTGCGAGCAGAATGGACGGCAGCTTCACAACCGCCTTTTAAGCCAAAACCTAATTTAATTGGTTGAAAAATATTACCAAACTGCGGTGCTGGTTTTTTGCAGCAAATTTTAGCTGCTAACCGACGATACGTCATACTAACTGCTATGGGTCTAATGCCGCCGTTCTTCTTTTTTAAAGCGCAAAGGTTGGCACCGTAGAGCACGTCAATGATGTCACTATTGACTTGTCCAGACAGCATCAAGTTAATAAGAGCCGTCAACTCTCTTAATAGCACCTCACCACTTTAACACTTTCCACTCCAATGTCGAGTGTCACTCGACACTGATTTTGTTCCACTAGCTCCACTGTCGAGTGATACTCGACATGGTGTAATACCTCTTTTTGCGGAAAATTTTAAAACAGGAGGGATTTTTGTTACTAAAATGTTTGAATGACGAATGAATGAAACATATTCTAGAATCGTAAGATACTATAATTCAATTAAATTTTATCGATGCTACATAATAAAATTAGTTGTTATCGCACCGTTATATGTTCGCGTCGTAAACAACTTATCTCTGTGCATCATCGTGTTTGTTTTCATGCAAAGACCTGTAATGTCATGTATGGTGTGAATTTTCCTGGCGGATACAACTGTGACTGAATCAATTCACTGTGGCGCACGGACACGGATTGATGGTGCAACAAGTAACGCGTTTTGAAAGTAGTGATGAAAAATTCGTTTTTTTTTACAAAATACACAAAAAGCTGGTGGAATAAAAACAAAAACAGCCTTGGAGTGGAAAGGGTTAACCACAGCCATTGCTCGTGAGGTCTTTTAAATGTTGTGGTGTCAAGCCATCCAAACCACCAGCTGAGCCAGTCTGAAAGGACATAACCGCTGCGTATACGTCTGGACAGGAAACTTCAATAGCGTTTGTAGAATTTATTGGAGCTTCAGGAATTTCGATATCTGTAGCTGAAGATGGATGCTTGCCCTTTAATATCGAGAGGGTTTCAGATGTGACTGGTGCAATAGCATCACCAGAAAAAAGAATTCGAGCAGCGCCTTTAATATCTCCGTCATTGAGCTTATTTTCAGCTAACTTATAGGGGGCAGACACGGTGAATTGTCTTAAATTTTTTGAATTTAAATTTGCTGCCGAAAGGTTATCAAAAATTAAAGGATTCTCTCGTGTGCTGTAGCCCGTAGTTCTCTTTAACTCTTGCCGTTAAAGATTTTTTTTTCTTCTCTTTTTTTAATATTACAATTAGCTCCCGAGTAAGGGACGGTTTAAAATTACTTTTTTTAATATTATACACAAACTAACTCACTTTTAAATTTTTTTAATATTACAATATAATACAAATATAACATGTCCATTGGCATGTGATTCTAATTAAACACATTGTGTTCATTTGAACATTAACCAAATTTTCTTTTTAAGCTTAATAAGTGATGTATATATGATATGTTAAGAAACTCATAAATATCTTATTTGTTCTATCCTACTCTCCAATGTAGTATGTATCTGTCTCCTTCTTTATATAAGATGTATATCATTACTGGGCCCAATTCTCTTCTATAAATGCAATGAAATTGGCCTAATATTTTGCATTGTCCAAATGGGTTAATTAACTGAAATAATTGGAAATAAAAGCCTGTACCCCGCTTTTATTTTCAATTATTTCGTCTTTAACATTGAAACCTATAACATCCATGGCAAAGGATAGAACTGTATCAAGTCCATTCAAATTTGTGTTCTATGGCTTAAAATTCTTTAAAAATTGTAGGCTTTAGAAGGTGTGCAATCAGAAGTAGAAATGTTAAAGAAAGAGATAACAAAACAAACGAGTCGAGCAGAACAATGCACAACATTGAGGACTCAACTTGAGAAGCAGACCTTTGAACTGCAACAAGTCACAAATAAACTTAAGGAGTTGGAGTATGAGAAAGATTCGATTAAAGACTGGCAGCAACAAGCTAAGGTAGGAAGTTATAACAATGATATTTTCAAGTTAGTTAGTAGATTAACCCAGAAACACTTTTTTTTTTAACTCTACAGGACTGATTACATGACTAATGTAGTCATGTGTTAGCTATAGCAAAATATAACTAAAAATGTTGACATGCCTCTAATGATAGTATTGGTATTATATAATAATAATTTAAGACAACACCATGCACTAAGGAAATAATCCTTGTATTGCTGGGAACTTTACAAACATATAATTAACGGACACAAATTACATCCAGACTCAGAACAACAAGTTGTGGATCACACAAAGTGTTGTCCCGCGTGGGATTCGAACCCCCGACACTGGCGTTGTAAGTCGCTATCTTAACCACTACGCCATCTGTGCAGTCGCAGTATATAATACCTCATTATATAATACTCATTACGGCTATTAGTATCAGTATAACTCACAACGGCTATCAGCTATCTAGGTATAAACAACTGACGATGACACGACGTTGTCAACTAACAATATCACAACTATAATTTGTTTCACGTGATTCTCGTTTCGTTATGTTAGTAACGGAACGATCACTAATGAGTAATAACCAAAGTAAGTATGCCATCTCTCTCTTTCTACGTGATTCTTAATAACAAGCATCATTTGCCGAATATTGATATAAGCGAAAGACGCTCTTATTTGGTAAGTCAAACTCTAATGAAAAGTGGATTTGTTTCTCGTTGCTAAAAAAAACTGATCATTACAGTTTGACCTATGAAACATTTTAATGGTTTAGCCATACATTTATAGAAATAAAGTGGCGATTACTTTACGCGTATTTGTTAGCTTAAAACCTTTTTTTGATACCGATATTCGGCAACGGTTATCGAAATCGGTATTGAAATAAACTGTTAGTAGCCGTTTTCAGAAATAACCAGTAACGGCTATGACTAGGCTGATCTAATCGGAAACTCATTGCAATTGCCTACAGACAGCACAAAAGCGCTTATCCAATATGGCAGAGTTAGAGAAGGAGGTGGGCCGCCTACGCGCAACTGAGAGGTCACTCAGAGATGCAGTGTGCAATAAACTCTTATTAGAAGAACAGGTACATCAGCTACAGTCCAGGGTCGATGTCTTACTGCCGGTGCAACAAGAACTGCATGAAGCTAAGGTAAAAACATTGCAAACTTTTCAATTAATTTACCACCAAAAATTATTCTTCTATCCTTTAAAACTTAACTTTTTGTCGATAAATCTACGACTTAAATGTGTATCAAATAGGCAAAATCGTATTTATAATATTAATAATGATTAGTGAGAAAGTTTATTGCTACTATTTATTCAACCCTGTAGGGTTGCAATTATCGTTATCTGAGCCCATACATGTCTGACTGTTGGGTTCCTGACTAATACGCCACGATGATCAGCCTTGTTGGCATAGGTTTTTGTTTCGAATTTCCTTTTCTTGCAAAGATGTTATATGCATATTATATCCCGTAGTAGTCTTTTACGACACCCATGGGCAAGGGCGGGGTCGTGAACTGCATTCTTAGTTCGTCTTCCGGAATTCTTACTCCGTCACTACAAGGATTGCAATGGAAGTAACTTAATTTCTAAATTCTGGTAGTATGTGGTGTGTGTAAAATTTTTAGGGAGTAAATAGGCAAATTCTTATCTCCGTATGTCTACGGAGAATGGAATTATGTGGGTAATACCATAGGAATTTGCTAGTATAGTAATAAATAACTATATATTTACTACACATGTGATCATCATTACAGCTCACATACGTCCCACTGTTGGGCTCAGGCCTCCTCCAAAATGGGAGGGAATTTGACCTACTATACCATGCTGGTCAGACATATTGGTATAGGGCAGCTATACTCTAAGTGTGTTCCGCGGAACCCTAGGGTTCCGTGATACCTCTGTCGGGGTTCCGCAAGAATTTAGAAATAAAAAAATCAAAACACCTCTCTCTGGTCGCTCCGCGGCTGTGCGTACTCCGCGGCCGCGCGGAGACAAAACGCTATGAATGTTATTTATTTATTTATTTGTATTTGTATAAGCTTGTGTTACATTAGCTGGTACAATATCTCATAAGTTTGGTCTCAACAATTTTATACTTGTACAACGCGTTCGCTCTAAGTTTGCCGGTCTGTGGAATGCGCGTACCCTCCCCCACGTGACAACAAAACTTATAATGTGTCATAGTTTTACCCAAATATCTAACGTACACAATTTTTATTGTTACAATTAAATAAAAAATTTCGAACGTCATACACTCATACCTATCGCCAGCGGCAAACTTAAAACGAGCGGGTAGTATACTTGTAAGCGCTCAGTCTCTTTGATAAAAGCCGCCTCTGAATTAGACGCTATAGTTGTCAACTAGCGACTTTCGTCTCTAACTTCAAAGGATAAAGTCGATATTGTTTACAACGCTATTTTTAAATTTCTGTTTTTATTTTTGCTTTTTGTTTATCAAAGGTGCCGACTCGAGTATTTTCGAGAATATTTGAGATCGAGTCTAGGACTAAGTATAAAAGCGGCGATCGCGCGTTGGCGTCGTCACCCCCCCGATAGCTTCACTCCAGTCCGCATTTTTGACAAGCCCATCCCCTGGGCGTCAAATGCCAAGTACCTAGGCGTCACCCTTGACAATCGTCTCAGCTTCGCTCGACACATAACCACTGTGCGCTCGCGTGTAGCGTTCGTTATGGGTCGTTTACACAACTTACTCAACCCAAAGAGTAAGCTGTCGCTCAAATGCAAAATCCGTCTTTACACTGCCTGCATACGCCCCATCATGTTGTATGCCAGTGTAGTATTCGCTCACGTTAGGCCACACAGGATCCATAGGCTACAAACACTTCAGAATAGGTTCATGCGTAAGGCTACGGGCGCACCGTGGTTCATACGCAATGCCGATCTCCACATCGACTTGAACTTGCCGACCATCAGGCAATGTATGAAACAGTGTGCCCGTAGATATTTTGATTCTGCCACAACACACCCCAACCCCTTAGTGGTCGCTGCGACCAACTATATCCCGTCCCGCATCTCGAAGGTCACTCGACCGAGACTTGCTCTCGACGAGCCCGACGACGAGATCACGATAGCTCAGAATACAGCATACACGGCCCGCGAAGCCGCAACAAAGAAAAGACCACGGTTCCGTCCTCGCCGTCGAGGTGCGAAACCGTGCCGCGCAAAAATAAATAAATCTAAAGTGGGACCTCCCACATTGCCCTCAGCAACGCCCCGAGCCGAGGTTCGTACCCCACAGGGGGTGCCCTTGGGCCACGTTGCTTAAATTTTTTGGGTTGAGAGCCCTCAGCGCTCACCACTAGTCCGCGTAAGGGTGTAACAGCCATCTGAGGCTAACACTCCTTGTCAGAACAAAAAAAAAAAAAAAAAAAAAATTGGCGTCGTCAGTTGATGATTAGCGTTCGGAGCGATAAGTTACTACCTACTTACAAGCTCGCTAGCGAGAAACTAGTGTTCATTGTTTTACTGCCTGCTGTATTCTGTTGTCTCAGTTTTATACATTTCTTCCCTGTAGGTTCTAAATTTAGTCTCTTATACGCAGTAACGATTGTGCATTATTTAAACCCCACTATCCTGACTTGTAACATTATAAATAAAGAAGAATGGAACGTTGGCTTAAAGGTGTTAAACGTGTTCCAACAACATCTTCTAATGACGCTGAATGTTCAAAAGCAATGCGCGCGGAGAATTTAGCAATCACCGATCCAGAAGATGATGCCACGAGTGCCACGACGTCAAGCTCGACGGTTTCAAAGACGAAAAAAAGGAAGTATGATGAATCTTATATCAGTTTCGGATTTGTTGATTCCAACGGCTCACCTCTCTGCATGCTCTGTAGTAAACTGCTTCCTAATAGTTCCATGGCACCTGCCAAATTGCGTCGACATTTAGAAACCGTACACCCCGAGACTAAAGACAAGAATAAAGAATTTTTTGTTCGCAAATAGATCAGTTATTAGAAAGTCAAAAAAATATGATGCATGTAACACAAACTACCAACGAAAAGGCCACGGAGGCATCATACTTAGTTAGCTATCGCATTGCACAAGCAGGTGAAGCGCACACTATCGCTGAGAAATTAATAAAACCATGTGTATTAGACATAACAAAATGTATGCTTGATGAAAAATCTGCAAAGCATCTTTCTACTGTTCCGCTATCAAACGATACTGTTTCACGACGAATCCATGATCTGGCAAGCTACGTCAAACAAGAACTAGTTACACGTCTACAAAATACACGATTCGCTTTGCAAATGGACGAGTCGACTGATGTCGCTGGTTTGGCTATCCTGCTGGTTATTGTGAGATATCCATATAAAAGTTCTTTTGAAGAAGACATGCTTATGTGTTCATCGCTGCTTATAAACACTACCGGGGAAGAAATTTTTAATAAAATAAATATATTTTTTGAAGAACATAATCTCAGTTGGAACAATTGCATTGACATTTGTACAGATGGGGCCAAGGCGATGACAGGTAAAACAGCAGGAGCAGTGTCACGAATGAAAAATAAAGCGCCTAATTGTAGTTCCAGTCATTGTATTCTGCATAGACAAGCACTTGCGATGAAGCAAATGCCGTCTAATCTAAAATTAGTTATGGATGAAGCGGTAAAAATAATTAATTTTATCAAATCACGACCACTACAATCCCGATTGTTCTCATTATTGTGTGAAGATTATGGCAGCAAACATAAAACACTGCTGCTCCATACAGAAGTGCGATGGCTGTCTCGGGGAAAAACTTTAACAAGGCTATTTGAACTTAGAGCCGAGTTACAAATGTTTCTTTCAGCAGATACTTCTTTTAATTTGAAGGACCGTTTGTATGATAAAACTTGGTTGTTCCGATTGTCTTTTATGGCGGATATCTTTCAAAAACTTAACGAATTAAATTTATCGTTGCAAGGTAAACAGACAACAGTGTTTCAGGCCTATAATAAAATAACTGCTTTTAAAAGAAAATTAGATTTTTGGATCATTTGCATTGGTAAGAAAGAAATAGAAAGTTTTACGTTACTCAGTGAGTTTGTTAGCGAAAACGACTCAGAAATGTTTGAAGATAATGTGTTTGAAGAATTGGTCCAATATCTCAGTTCGATGCGCGCATCTTTTGAAAAGTATTTTCCCGAAGAACACAATACAAAAATTAAAGTGAACTCCTGGATTCATAATCCTTTTTTACACAACTTGGAAAAGCCTGAAAACATGTCAAATGAGATATATGAATCTCTTTTAGAAATGTCATCAGACACAAGTATGGAGTCATTGTTCAAAACGACGCCTCTTAATGATTTTTGGTGCAGAATCCAAGATGAATATGCAATGCTTGGCCAAATGGCTCTGGATATTCTTCTCCCGTTCCCAACTACATATTTGTGCGAAACAGGATTCTCTACCTACGCAGCCACGAAAACAAAATATCGCAATAGACTGGACGCCGAAGCTGATATGAGACTCCAACTTTCTTCCATCAAACCTGATATCAAGCAATTGATGAAAAATAAAAAACAGTTTCATACCTCCCACTAGTTAGATTTTTTCTTTTTTAATGTTTTCTATTATTGTCCTTACCAAGTGGTGAAGTAAATAATAATTAGTAACTGATACATTGTACTTTTATTATGCTGATTAATATAGAATACACTTATAAAAATAATTGTTTTATTGTAGGGTTCCATCAAGTATTTTGCTTCCCAAAAGGGTTCCGTCATTTAAAAAGTTTGAGAACCACTGGTATAGGGTTTCATTTCGAGTTTTCGCCTTCTCTTGCACAGATGTTATGTGCATATTATATCCCATAGTCGTCTTTTACGACATCTACGTCCAAGATAGGGAGCGGTGAATTGTATTCTTACTCCATCACCACATGGAAGATATATAATACATACAAGTATACATATACAAGCTTTAAATAAAACTAGCTGACTTAACTTTTGTAATAGTGATACTATTTTGTATCAGTTAATAAAACATCCTGGAAAACGTTGGCAGCGCCACTTAACGAGTCTTAATGTATTGCAATTATTAGCTTTTTAATGAAACTGGTTTGGAGTAGACGTGAGCGTTATTTAACGTAATCTGTTTGAGTAACTAGTTACGAGGTTAATAATCGTGTACGTAGTTTCGCAGACACAAATATAACGATTATTTTACGTACGCAGTTGACACTCACACAATGACCGCCGCACGCGTAAGCGTTTCGTTCAACAGATTATTATTAAAACGATTATAGGTTACACATATGCGTTAGACGACTCGCACAACGAGAGTAAAAGATAGGTATGGCTTACACGTAAGATAAAAAGAGAACGCAATATAATAATCGTTGCGCCTTTTTTTAAATTTCTAATGTCCATGCTAATTTATGTGCAATTGGAAAGAGTTTAAGTTCATTATGGTACTATTATATATTTTGAAGAAATTGCGATCTTGTACGTTTTTCTATTCATAAATAGAATTTTATAACAAGTGCAAAGGATGATTGATGTGGACGATGTGATGAAGGACAAAGGTTATTTGTCTCGAGTTTATGAACTGTGTTCCTAAACTATTTGCGTTGCTTTTAATATTATATTACTTTTTATCATCATCGTCATCATCGCAGCCCACATACGTCCCACTGTTGGGCTCGGGCCTCCTCCACAATGGGAGGGAATTT
Source organism: Lymantria dispar (assembly GCA_032191425.1). Taxonomy (NCBI): domain Eukaryota; kingdom Metazoa; phylum Arthropoda; class Insecta; order Lepidoptera; family Erebidae; genus Lymantria; species Lymantria dispar. The sequence goes on from CM063455.1 coordinate 12,132,850, forward strand.
GACCTACTATACCATGCTGGTCAGACATGTTGGTATAGGGTTTCATTTCGAGTTTTCCTTCTCTTGCACAGATGTTATGTGCACATTATATCCCATAGTCGTCTTATACGACATCCACGGGCAAGATAGAGAGTGGTGAATTGTATTCTTACTCCGTCACCACACGGACAATTACTTTTTATATTTAGATATTATTTTGATTTTTAATATAAATTAAGTAGGTAGTTTAAATATATATTAAGCGTACATAAATAGACATTTCAGTAGTGGAAATAAATAAATGATGAGATTAGGTTGATTTTTTGTGGATTATAAAATTAATTATGGCAATAATACTTAGGTACTTACATATTTTGTGACTGTAAAATTATGTACTATATTGACAATATCGCACGCTAATTCATGTGTTTTGTGGAAGCTTTATTAATAGTGTAAATAAACATTAAGTGTACATAAATATGTAGGCATTGCAGTAGGGTAAATAAATAATTTGATAAAGTATAGATTAGTAGGCATTTCATACATATTATAATACTATAGGTATTAACTATTACGAGGGGTGATCCAAAAGTAATGATAATCAGTTATTTCTAGTGCACACAAAAATACAAAAAAATTTCAGTCACTTGCTCAGTTACCCACTAGTTCAGGAAAAAAAAATCATATAAATAGGCCACAATTCCCGGGAGCTACATTCATTTGAATACGGACTGTCAAGGAGTGAACATCAAAATGGAAAAACACGAAATCAGAGCTGTCATTAAATACCTCTGCTTGAAAAAAATGTCTACCAAAGACATACACAGCGACTTGGTGGAAACATTAGGGGACTCTTCTCCTCCATATTCCACAGTTGCACGCTGGGCTAAGGAGTTTAAGCTGGGAAGAACATCGACGGAAGACGAACACCGCGAAGGACGCCCATCGACGTCCCTCACTGAAGAAAATGTGAAAAAAGTTGAAGAAGTTGTATTGGAAGATCGAAGAGTGACTATCAGGCATGTAGCTGAGGTCACAGGGATCTCATATGGCAGCATTCAAAGAATCCTTGCGAACGAATTGCATATGAGAAAGGTCTCCGCGCGTTGGGTACCGAAAATGTTAAACGACGAGCAAAAGAAGAAACGAGTCGACATGTCAAGAGCAAATCTCGAAAAGTTCCAGGCAGACAAGGACAATTTTTTGTCACGTTTTGTGACCATGGACGAGACCTGGATCCACCATTTTGATCCTGAAACAAAACAACAATCGATGACATGGAAACGATCCGATGAACCGACGCCGAAGAAATTCAAAGTGTCAAGCTCAGCAGGGAAGGTTATGGCGTCTGTTTTTTGGGACGCTGAAGGAATAATCATGGTGGACTACTTGGAAAAGGGGGCCACTATTACAGGCTCCTACTATGCAGAACAAATAAGAAGATTGCGGGAGGCTATTAAGGAGAAAAGGCGAGGCAAACTGCGGGCTGGAGTGTTGTTCCATCAAGACAACGCACCTGTTCACAAAGCTGCAATTGCCATGGCTGGCATTCAGGAAGCGGGCTTTGAGTTGGTGGAACACCCCCCCTATTCACCAGATCTAGCCCCCAGTGACTTCTATCTCTTTCCACGACTCAAGGAACACCTCCGAGGCAAGAAATTTGATGATGATAGCGACGTGATGGCCGCGGTTGAGGACTTTTTTGAGAGTCAAGATAAAGATTTTTTTTGTAAGGGAATTTTAGGTTTAGAAAAGAGATGGACTAAATGTATAGACTTGCTAGGAGACTATGTTGAGAAATAAATATATTTTTTTATTTTATTCATTGTGTTTATTATTGATTATCATTACTTTTGGATCACCCCTCGTACATATTCGTAATCATAACACAAAAGTAAAACTAATATTGTAATACACATATAACCTGTAACATTTTCGTAATCATAACATATTACAAACGCAAAACTAACCAACACTCTACTGAGATACAGATTACAGAAGTAACTAGTTACAAAAATAAGCGTTTTTGAAACTAGTTACGCATGTCTACGAAACTACGTATAACCGATTACGCCCAAAAGACGTTACGACTCATGACTAGTTTGGAGCATTTCGGTTGAATGGTTTCAAAGTCTAAATAGGATATATAAGCATTTTCTGTTCATATATATTTCAAGAATAAAACGACAGTATTCCTTTCTAAATCTTTTTATTTAACAGAAAGTGTTGTCTATAGGTGAAAATCGCATCGCTGGAGTCTGCTCTAGAAAAGTATGCAGCGGTGGCTCGCGCAGCTGGTGTAGAGGGCGCGAGTGCTTTAGCTAGTGCACTGGACAGTGCTCTCAACACGCAACTATCTGCCACCGCTGCGACGTCTCATGCACATTCACAACTTGCTCTACTCACTGAGGTACGTTAAAATTTCACAACTGCTAATCCATTTAATACCATAACATTAGGAGCCCATTATGATGAATCCATATACCACCTCAATGGTTGGATATGAAAAGAATCGCCCGTTGTGGTGATGGAGTAAGAATACAATAGGCATGATGACTAATTTTGAAAACTGTTTTATAGTATTTTTAAATAACAACTATTATCAAAAAATATATTATTTTTGCAATAAGTAAGGTTTCAATTGAAATCAATGCTATTTTAATTAAATGCATATAAATTAGCGCCAAAACGGTGCCTAGTCTCATGGTGTGTGCTTGTGACGTCACGTCTGGTGTAAACGTAAGGGAGTTAAAGCAAAAAATCCGATATATTTTATTTAGACATGAATTCGAAAGTCTATAAGTGGTGTGCGGTTCCTCAATGTGTTAATACATCAATAAAAACCCTTAACAAACTGTTTGTTTATGTGCCACACAATAAAACAATATGGTATAAGATCATCTTATAAAAGAAAATAAATATTTATTTCATGATATATTCTTTGTGTTACAGTAGATAAACACATCATTTTAGTGATTTTTGATAACTGTCATCATGTCTATTCACCATCCCCACTATTGCCCGTAGGTGTCATAAGGGACGATTAAGGGATTACAATATGCATAGGTACAACATGTATACAAGAGAAGAAAAGCTCGAAACAAAACTCGTGTGATTAGCGTGAATGATGATGACAGAGGCGTGTCTGACAAATGTGATACTTAGGGATGTAATTTTTTTTTTAGAATTTTTATATTTTTTTGTCAAGAAGTTTCTTATTATATGAGTTTCGCGAGTGAAATTTTGACTAATATTAATGTGCTCGATAGGTAATTTTTGAAGTGAAAACTTCTTTAGGCGTACCGCACACAGATTTTTTTCGTGGGTAGTAAGTTAGGCTGATGCTCTGAGGTGAAACGCTCGATCGGGTGAACTCGGGACCGCCGCCGAGTGTAACCGAGCGAGAAAGATACAGTCAGCTGCTTTTTGCAGTTGTATCGCTGTATTTCGTATGATCAATTCTTACGTCTTAATTGTCTTTATTAAATTTATAGTTATAATTGATACGTAATGATAATTATTATTTTAACAACTATCTGTTTTACATTGTGAAGTTAGTGTGTGTATTTAGCGGTTTGGTAATATTGAAAAATAATACATTTTGAAAAAATAATATATATTGAAAATAATTTGATTTATATAGAATTTAATAAATATTAACTTTAATTTCTGACTTGTTTCTCATTCAATCTACGAACACGATCCCTAATAATACTACATAATACATAATATTATTTACTATATACATATATATATATAAATTGATTGGGATTGGCCAATGAAGTTTTCACTTTTGCCGAAGCGCACACTCTTTTTTTATTGGAGCCATCTGAACAATTTATTATCAGAGTAATGATGCCAAGATAGTTTGTAATATCCATAGTAATTTTTATAAATTTTTCAATTGTTTTGAAATATTTTTGTCCGTTCCATTCATTCACTGATCTAAGGAAACGGTGATTTTAATTGCAAGTATTTAAATTCCTTTTTTATTTTAGGAAGTGGCAACCTTGAAATTTGAGCGCGACAAGGCGACGGGCAAGTTAAATGACCTACTAACCGTTCGCAAGAATCAAGAAAGCCTCATACATAGACTGAATAAACGTCTGCAACTTGTTACCAGGGAAAGGGATAGTTATAGGTAAGCTCATGGAATATTTTTAGCATTATTGTTACCCACACGGGAATCGGCAACGTAATGTGGGTATTGGATGTGGGTATCTTACCCACACGGGAACGCCCACATTTAAAAATAAAACTGATTTCATTTATTTGATTTTAAAACCTCAATATCGCGCTCAAAAGCGCGTTAAGGATTTGATCTTGTTCATTTGTTATACTAAATTGCCATTATATTACTTTAGTGTCATTATATTAGCCTTTTTCATTTATCGCCTTTAGTGATAGTCGAGCAAACAATTCACCTGATGGCAAATCCTAACTGATGCTCAGGGATTAAAGCAAGACCAGTGTACTCGCTCATTGAACAAATTACTACTACTCTTATATTGATTTGCTACTGGAGAGTGTTAGAATCCTAGATTAATCCGCCTGTTTATAACTGTAGCCAGAAATTTGTCTGTAGCATGGCCTATATAATTAATTGTACACCCTGGCCTTAGCGTGACTCATTAAAAATAAAAGATGTTAAGTATCATATGAAGTAACTATTTTTTTAAATAAAATGTTAATTGTTTGCAGGCAGCAACTAGATTGTTACGAGAAGGAGTTGACAGTCACTCTGAGTGGTGAGGCGGGAGCGGGCAACGCTTCTCTATTATCAGCGCGCGTTGAACAGTTGGAAAAAGCGCTGCAGGGTTATCGTGATCTTGTCGCTACTCACGATAACGCAGCGCACGCTAAAAGTAAGCATACTATTTATTATACTTGCTTCATTATCATCTCGACTCATACCTCCCTACTATTAGGCTCTAGATATATGTGTGGAGGACAATTGACCCACTTATGCCACGTTGGTCAAACGATATAGGGTTTATGGCTAAGGGAATAATGTGCATAACATTAACTCCCTAAACTACCAAGGGTAAATTAAGTTACCCTTACCCCAAGGCTAAGTTACCCTTAGTAGTTTTTTACGACATCTATGGGCAATATCTCACTTATGTATATATAATATAATTTACCCCACCATTTTTTGTTTCTCATAGGAGACCTAAGAATCAATTAAGGTCTATAAGCACAGAATAGCAAGAGAAAAAAATCTCCAAATAAACACTGTGCCAATCTGTCTGGCTAATATGATTTAATTGGACATTTTTTTTCCTGTGGTGATGGAGTAAGAATACAATTTATACCCTCTCTTGCCCGTGGGTGTCGGCAACGGAATATAATATGCATATAATATCTTTGCAAGAGAAGGAAAACTTGAAACAAAACCGTCAGCCATCAACACGTCTGACCAGCGAAGTATAGTAGGTCAGTTTCCCGTTCATAGTGGAGGCGGCCCAAGCCCAACAGTGGGACGTGCGTGGGCTGAGATGATAATGATGATGGACAATTTTAATATCTGCGGGAGATCTGTGTCTAACAGTGGTATATACAGGCTGTCTCAGATTATGGAACAACTGTTCGAGTATGTTGTAGTTTAATGGTCATGGATCGTATATTATATATATTCTAATTACGATCCTGATTTTCTGATTTTCTGGAGAAGGAAAGCCTCTTTATGATGAATTCCTTCTTCCGGAAGCAGCCACAAAGGAAATGGACCTGGATTAGCCCCGATGGTTCAACAAAAAACGAGATAGACTTCATCTTGTCAGACAAACGACAGATATTCAATGATGTCTCAGTGATCAGCAGGATTAAAACTGGGAGCGATCACCGGATGGTACGAGACACATTGAATATCCATACAAAAGTCGAGCGGTCACGCTTGATGAAGTCTACACTCCGACCTACATCTGTCCAATACCAGAACCTCGAAAGCTTTCAACTCGAACTACACTATCGCTTCCAATGTATGGACAAGTGTGAATCTCCGAACGATATGAACAACAGGTTCGTGGAAACTGTCCACGCGGTTGGGTCGAAATTTTTCAAGGCTCACCGCGTTAATAGACCTAAAAAAACTTTCTGACCAGACTCTCGAGCTCATGGAGCGGAGAAAAGAAATGACGATGCAGTCTTCAGCCTATTGGTCCAAACATAGGCAGCTAAATAGGCAGATCTCCAGGTCTGTGTGTCGCGATATTCGCCGATTTAATACGCTCTGTATTAAGGAAGCGATAGAGCGGAATCATGGTTCGAAAGTGTTCGCACAAGATCTGTCTATTGGGCAAAGCCAAATGACTAAGCTGAAGACCGATTATGGCACTGTCATTTCATCCCAAAGTGAGATCTTGGGAGAGGTCGAAAGGTTCTATGGAGAGTTGTACAAATCATCCCGAAATCCTGTTGTCGGCTTGGTCCAAGATCCCAGATCCAAGCTAACTCGGCACTATACCGAAGAAATCCCGGACATCAGCTTGTACGAGATCAGAATGGCTCTCAAACAACTACGTAACGGTAAGGCACCGGGAGATGACAGAATTACGGCAGAGCTTCTGAAGGCGGGCGGCAAGCCGGTCTTAATAGCCCTTCAGAAGCTATTTAATTCCGTTATCCTCGGGGGCGACGTTCCAGAGTCGTGGACCAGGAGTGTGGTGGTGTTGTTCTTTAAGAAGGGCGACAAAGCTCTTTTAAAGAACTACAGACCCATCTCACTCCTGAGCCACGTTTATAAGTTGTTTTCGAGGGTCATTACCAATCGACTCATGCACAAGCTCGATGACTTCCAGCCGCCCGAACAAGCCGGCTTCCGAAAAAGCTATAGCACCATAGACCATATCCTCACGCTTCGGCAGATTATACAAAAGACCGAGGAGTATAATCGGCCCCTGTGCTTAGCGTTTGTGGACTATGAGAAAGCCTTTGATTCAGTCGAAACTTGGGCGGTGCCAGTCCCTTCAGCGGTGCCAAATCGACCATCGCTATATCGAAGTGCTGAAGTGTTTGTATAGGAACGCCACAATGTCAGTCCGTATCCGGGATAAGAGTACAAAACCGATCCAGTTGCAGAAAGGCGTGAGACAGGGAGATGTCATCTCTCCGAAATTATTCACCACTGCACTGGAAGATGTCTTCAAGCTTTTAGACTGGACTCGGCATCAACATTAACGGCGAATACATCACTCACCTTCGATTCGCAGACGATATCGTCGTTATGGCAGAGTCCATGGAGGACCTTGGCACAATGCTCAATGATCTCAGCAGGGTATCCCAACTAGTGGGTTTACGAATGAACATGGACAAGACGAAAGTCATGTCAAATGCTCATGTCATTCCTGTACCGGTCCTAGTTGGCAATGCGATTCTCGAAGTTGTCGATCACTATGTTTACGTAGAACAAACAGTCCAGTTAGGTAGATCCAATTTCGAGAAAGAGATCAGCCGACGAATCCAACTCGGTTGGGCAGCGTTCGGGAAACTTAAGAGGATCTTCTCGTCCAACATACCTCAGTGTCTGAAAACACAGGTCTACGACCAGTGTGTGTTACCAGTGATGACTTACGGCACGGTAACGTGGTCCCTAAATGTAGGCCTCATATCAAGGCTCAAAGTCGCTCAGCGTGCTATGGAATGGGCTGTGCTCGGGATTTCTCTGCGAGATAGAATCCGGAATACGGAAATCCGCAGAAGAACGGGTGTAACCGACATAGCACGAAGAATTAGCACGCTGAAGTGGCAATGGGCAGGCCACATCGCTCGACGAACCGACAACCGCTGGGGAAGAAAGGTTCTCGAGCGGCGACCACGTATCGGACGACGCAGTGTAGGACGCCCCCCCACTAGGTGGACCGACGAACTAGTGAAAGTTGCTGGGCGTCGTTGGATGCAGGCGGCCCAGGACCACACATTGTGGCGCAACATGAGGGAGGCCTACGTCCATCAGTGGACGGCAATGGGCTGAAATGATGATGATATGTATACATATTACACAACAAACAATAAAACATAACAGTTATAGTGATTTCAAAAACGTGTGTTTAAGAGTCTGCCTTAATTGTTACATGTTGTGAATAGGATACATGTAGGCATTGTAGGACGTGTCGACCGTAAAAATAGTTACGGAACGGTGGTGACTAACGGTCCATGACCTATCAGCTGATATTAAAGCGAAGTTTGTCTTGCTTATGCGAACGTAATCATTGATTTATTCAATTTCTAATTAACATTTAGCAAAGTACAAAAATGTTACAGATTAACTATCACTTACTTTATACATTTCAATCAGATTTACACGAAAAAACGATGATAAAATTGAAAATTTTTACATGTCTCTAATTCATTAACGAATCTATATTTTAACTTAATTTTTTTTCATGGGTTCCTATCACCATGGCCTATTTACCGTTCGATCCTATGTATGAGAAAAAGATAATATGGTAATTTTTGTTTGCTAGTGGTGGAGAATCTTCGAGCAGAGTGTACTAAATGGCGCGAAGAGGCCGAGACATTGCGACGTGATGTTGGCAAGCTGCGCGCTCAACGGGACGCTCTACATACACACCTAGAGAAAATAGGCGCACAGTCTCAAACCAAGGTACGCATATAAATGTGAACGATAAAATGATACAAGATTTGCGTAATTAGTTATTTCTGTGTGGTGAGGGAGTAATCTATGCAAGAGAAGGCAAACTTGAAATGAAACCCTGTAGAAACACTACTGACCAGCACGGTGTAGAAGACCAATTTTCAATCAAGAAAATAATTTGAGCTATACACAATTGCGACTTCTAATGTCCTATGATTACCATTTTTGTGGTTACACTTCCGTATCTGAAGAGATAGTTCTTCATAGATAAAAGTAAGACATTATAAAAACTATTTTCAGGTACTTCACTTAGCTGATAACCCTGCTGCAGCTGCTCATAAACAAATGCAGCAAGACTTAACTGCGGCTCAAGAAGAGGTAAGTAAACAGTTCAGATTAACTAACTATTCTTAGCAGTTGATTGGATTATTTTGTAAATTTGCTTGGCTTTGCCAGATAAAAGATTTAACAAGCTGCCAATGCTGTAAATATTTTCCATAGGGTGATGGAGTAATAATACAATTCACCACTCCCTGTGCCCGTGGATGTCGTAAAAAACGACTGATGGTTGTAATATGTACATAACATCTATGCTAAAGGAGGCAAACTCGAAACAAAACACTATACCAACACGTCTGACCAGCCCGGTATAGTAGGTCAATTTCCCTCTCATAGTGGGGAAGGCCTGAGCCCAACAGTGGTACGTGTATGGGCTGAAACAAGACGGCGAGATCTACACTAAGCTTTGCTTCGGACACAATCTCTAATGACATAGTGGACGTTTTCAAGGGTATATGCCTTAGAATAATAACGTATAGAAGGTAAGTTCGCGCACAAAAAGTGAAGCATTTCAATTGGAGCCTAATGGAGCTTACGCCGGAACCGTTCCGTAATGTACAAGTCATTGTACTGCACGTAGGTACGCAACTCTTAAAAAATAAATAGGTAATTATGACGGTTTGTGCATTCAACTGGTGTCATAACACATTTAAAAACTTAAAAAGGTTTTTAACATTACTTTTAAAAGTATTTCGACGATTTATGTTAATGAAAACAAAATTTGATTTCATAATTTGTATAGTGGTGTGCGTGTGTACGTGTGTAATTGTCTGCGCGCCATTAGTATTTTAGATTCAAGTTTCGAAGGTTCGAAGTACTGAAACTATTCTTCTATACGTTATTATTCTAAGGGTATATGCACATTGAAATTCGACGATGCAATTTTTTGAATCGTGTAAGTAAAATTATTGTGGGGAAAATAACTGTAGCGAAGCCTTAAAGCTGTGACTATGGTATGACAAGTTTATTTGCAATGTTAAATGCAACCATCCAAGTCATTTACTGCGTCTAACTTAAGATGCTATTCTAATGCCGTGGCTCTGTCTTCAAGTGTGGTGACTTCGTGCGAATTTACCGCTTAGTTTCTTGTGGGAATCGTAAAAACCGGCCGAAGGATTACGAGGCGAGTGAACACCAGCATTCTCAGAAAGAGAAAATGAACAAAATGTTGCCTTTCCAACAAATGTATTAAAGGAATTGAAATTAAAAATAATTTCAAGAATAGATATGACTTTTAGATGAAAAGGAAAAGAGCATTCCGGCACTGGTTTTCAGAAAAACTTCTTCGTAAAATTAAAACTAACGGCGATCGTCATTCAAATTGTCATGATTATAATATTGTTCCCTCATTGGTCTCCGTTTAACAATGGACAGGCCGATGATGATTTATGTGGTTTTTGATTGGTATTCGTTAGAATCACCATATATTAAACTAGCCACCCACCCTCGCTTCGCTTCGGTTTCAGTCGCCTACCCGCATAGTGCTCGTTCCCGTGGGAATACCAGGCTAACATATAGCCTAAGTTACTCCTTATTTGGACAGCTACCTGGTAGTAAAATATCAAAATCGGTCCAAACGTTTTGAAGATTATCTCAAACAAACAGACAGACAAACACAAACAAAATTTAAACTGGTTTTTAGGCATAGGTGTCGTGCAAATAACCGTGTGAGCATGAAAAGAGTCCAGTATTTTGACATTACAAACAGACATTTCAATTTTATTTGTATAGAGCATAGATAAGTAGTTACAGCTACTCGTGGATCTCGAGAATAGGGGTACAACTAAGCCATTGTTATCCCAATCGCTTAGGGTCGACGTAATAGGTACTTTTCTCCTATTTTACATATTATACATTTTGAAAATGATTGACCGGTCGGCCTACCTACCATCCTTGTGTATTTAATTGTTGACCGCACCAGATGGAATTGGCTCAAGTTGATGTAAAACTTTTAGTCGCCTTTTACGACACCCACGAACCATCTAAGGGCTGGTAGTATTCGTAGCCGGCATCATACAGCAATGGAGTGTATACCGTTGTCTATAAACAGCTGTTTAATACTGAATAATTTAAAATTGTAATGTCTGTTGTTGTACCAGGTAAAAAGACTGAAGTCTGAACTTGAGAAGAGCATAACACCGGCTATGAAGAATACACTAAGCTCTGAAGAATTACAAAAACTGAAGGCGCAGCTGGAAAGTAGCCGTATTAAGCTTAGAAGGTATATCTTATCTTACTGTTATTATAAATACGAAAGCTTGAATGGATGTTTGTTGCTCAATCACATCAGAACGCCTTAACGAATCTGAACGAAATTTTGCATGGAGATAAGTTTATAGAATGGAATAGCATATAGGTTACTTCTTATCCTGAAAAAAGTAGTATAGATTAAATTGGCAATTTACATGAACGCGAAGGAGAGGTAGTTTTATAGAAGATTATGAAGCTTTTGAGGTTTATGTCAATAGGTTGATGGATGATGAATAGATGAATGTACACACTCCCCTCCACCCCTCTTTTCTTGCAGCAAGATTGTCTACGTTTTCAAGGGTATGTAATTATTCTTCGCGCCAGGAGAATGTGCGATGGCTTGACAGACTTTTAATGTAGCAAACACCGTCAGTATATGAACAGTATTGTAATCAACCTTCGATTTGGCCTAAAATGAAGTTGGTCAATCGTAGCTAACTCACCAATAGTGACAGCCACTAAATAGGCGCAGAGAGTTTATACTGCAGATTATGAAGCCTCACCTCGTCGTTCTAACTTTCGTCTTTGGGTGACTGGAAAGGGTGAGGCTTGTATATAGCCGGTCTGGAGCGTATCTCTCTCTTCCGTCCTATGACAACATAGGAGAGATTTAACCATAAAGAGAGTGATGGCTTTTCTAACTCGTGATTGAGTGCTACTTGTGGGATCTGGCCCAGGCCGTTGTTTTTGCTTACTTTACTCGTTACTCATAAACTATATTACATTGTGGATTGCATGGCATCACACTGGAGCTAGTCCTTATGGTTTCATAATGTGTTTACATTGTATCAATGTTGTATAAAAGAAGTTAGTTGGAAAAAAAATATACAAACCCGCCGAATTTCTCGTCGATCCTCTCACGTTCCATTCTAGTTTATTGGATTACATTAAGATTGACATTATATAATGTCGCGGATTTATAAATGTTTAATAAATTATTTATAAATAGAACTTTGAATTTGAAAAAATCTGATGACCAAAAGTTATATGTGCTTATTTTGATATTCCAGAATGAAGGAAGAGTTTACGACTGCATCACAAGAGTATAGAGATGTCGTTTACATGTTGTTAGGTTATAAAATTGATAGAACTGGACATAACAATTACAAGTAAGTGATATATGTTAAGCCGATTTAAAACTAAATAGTAAAACCGTTTTAAAACATTTTCATGTTGAAATTGGTTTATAACTGTTTTTTTTTATTTATATCAAGATTTTCTTGATAGTACAGGGAATACATAGAATATATACTGTGCTAAGATTTTTTAATCATGCAAAGGTACCAGCTCACTTCCATACACACACTCACACATCATAACTGCCAAACCCCGTCGCGGTAGTGTTGCGAAGATAGCAACATTATCGCTAGAAATAATGTCTCCTTTAAGCGGCAAATCTGTCGTTAACAAAATGTTTAGTGACTCATTCGGTGACTTTTGAAATACAATATGAGTACAAAAGATTTATTCAATGATCAACATATATACCTATTCAAACGCTAGCTCAGTGCATAGGCACATCCTATGAAGTAATGAGTCTACTTTCGTGCGTAAGTTTAATCACGGCGCTATGTCTAATCGTATCTATGTGTTGTATACTTAATTAAGATACTTATCTATTGCATTTCTGAGCATTGCAAGATCATGTTTGAAGTGTCTTAAAGTAATGAAGCTAAACATGACTTCACGTGCCCAAAATAAACTGTAAACCACACCTCTTTCATTTATTGTAGTCGAGTTTTCAACTCTTTAAAACTGTTGTTTTGGAGTGTTATACAACAGCTGTTTGTTTAAAACGGTTTAATAACCGATTTATCTTTTGGTTTAAAAGGGTTTAAATCGGTCACATCTATATTCAACAGAATATCTCTCGAGTTCACAAGTAACGCATAATTTATCACTTACAGATTATCCAGTATGTATGCTGATTCACCAGACGAGTATTTAACATTCACTCTAGTAGATGAGGGCATTGAGATGGTGCACACGGACTATTCCACTACTTTAGGCGAATTAGTTGATCTACATTTACATGAGAACAAATCAATACCAATGTTTCTGAGCGCACTCACACAAGAACTGTTTAAGAGAACAACAATGCAACAAGAAAATTAGTTATTATTATTAATAAGGCAATTTTGATAATAATTTAATAAAAACATCACTTATAAAACATACATGATTATATAATGAATTCTGATGTTTACACGAGAATTATGTATTGGTAAATAAAACTACTTTACGCATTAAAATCCGTAGAGTAGTTTGTATTTGACTTTTGATTGCCCGACGTTTCGAACACTTTACAGCGTTCATGGTCATGGGCATTCGTGACCGCGCGAAACAAACGCGATAAAATCCGTAAAGTACTTTTATTTACAATGCATGATTATACATTGTAAAATATCGTTTAGGGGATTACTCAGCCACCTGCAGGGAGACCGGATGACCGTCTTGATATCGGCATATTGACGGGGATGCTCGAAAGGAGATATAACATTCTGGGCGGGTCACCATTTTATAGGCAGTGAGGAGAGCCGCTGTGAGCGAAAAGATATTTTATAAAATTCGAAAATTTTATTTTCGTCATCCCGAACGGTTAGACAACTCGATAAAAAAGTTATTTTTGTAATTCAAATATGGCTTTTATTTATTTCATGTTTGGGCTAGGTGTGTTAGCCTCAGATGGCCGTTACACTCTTAGGCCGACCAGTGGTGCCAGTGGTGCCAGTGGTGAACGCAGAGGGCTCTTATTCCAAAACATTTTACCAACGGGGCCCAAGGACATCCCCTGTGGGATACGAACCTCGGTTTGGAACGTTACTAAGGGCATTGTAGGATGACTTTAGATGCAAATAAATATTGCTGCGCAATATTAAAGTAGTATGTAGTGTCTGTAGTTTGTTTTGCCGTGTGATGACGGAGTAAGAATACAGTTTATCATCCCCTATCTAGGTGTTACAAAAGACGACTAAGGAATATAGTATGCCTAAAACATCTGTGCAAGAGAAGATAAACTCGAAATAATAGCCTATACTAACCCGCCTGACGAGCGTGATGTAGCAGATCAATTTTTCTTCTATTGTTGAGGAGGCTCGAGCCCAGTAGAGGAACGAATATGGGCTGAGATGATGTTCGGTACCTGTTATAGTCGTCTTCTACGACATCCACAGGCAAAATAGGAGGTGGTGAATTGTAGCCTTACTCTGTCACCACGCGGATGGAGCTATACAATACTGTAACACAAGTGGCTGAAGCTTATGAGCTGAACGTATGCTATTTTAGTTTGTATATGACAAAGCTATGGGGATGATGTGTCAAATGTTTAAAGAATTTGCTTAATGAGTGACGATATGTGGAAAGATTAATTTTGAATTATATTTAATGTGTAATAAGGCTAGTTTTTAAATGTACCGTTATAATTATATCATTAATAACAACTACCTTTCGTTGTTTTAGTTTGTATAGGATAGATAGTAATAATGTAATAAACCGGCTTGTCCGGAGCCGTGCAGTAGAGGGAATTTCGATAGCAGGAATGTCAACAGAAATGTGAAAAATCATGTTAATAACATTTCGATTAACACGCAGTTGGATATACAGATATAATACAAAGGATTTCATTGTTAAAATTTTAGCTTGGAACGGGGGGATTTTATTTTTCTTGGACGTTAAAAATCGCGCCTAACAATAAGTTATAATACTACGGTACAATTTTTTCAATATTCTTTCTATCCTCATTCCATTTCCTCCTAATTCTGCGACTTTATTATTAATATTGCTGAATTCTGTGAGCGCTATTTATCCACTATATTATCATCAAGTGCTCGTCTGCCATCAAAGGCAATTTAAAAAGTCGTATTGAGGGTATACATGTTCTTGACAAGATTGTTTAAAGCTGTTTTTGTTGTGAAAAAGCTAATAGTTTAATAAAAGCTCGTCTTACAATCACATTAGATGGTAACACTACATCTGACAAATCTAGAGTATCCAGTATCTCTTCCTTTCTTAATCATCTTTCAATATAATGTAGTATGATATGATAATGAATGATGACTATTAATGATTTATCGCGGTCCGCTGTTGGATATAGGCCTCTCCTCGCCATGCTTGGTAGATATTCAGCCTGCCTGTATGAGGGTTAAAATTAGAGGTTTACTTATGCATACTAATTAAATAGAAAAAATTACGTCCGAACTTGGCTTATGGTATGATTTCCTGACCACTGAAATTAAGGAATTCTGCACCGGTGGTTGGCCCAACGACGAAGGCGACGTGCTATACGGGTGGGTTACGGGTGTGCGTGCTTACGCCCCTCTGGCGCCCCGGACGGAGTGGAGGTAGGAGTGCGGCGACCGTAACTCGCTTGGACTCTATCCCCACCCATCTAAAAACCTTTGATAGGCAGGTTTGGATGGGGAGTGAGTCGTAATTAGGGATGTGACTTGGAGGGAAAATAATCGTTTTTTCAAATGATCGATCTTTTGTCCTTTAAAATAAATCGATTATAAAATAATCGATTAATTAAAAATAAATAATCGATTATAAAATTATCGATTTTTGCTCTTAACAGGATTATGATGACCTTTTTTTTTAAGAAATGTGAGCTTTATTTTCTAATATAGTATGGAACAATCGTGATGACCTTTTAATTTCGATCGAATTTCGAATAATAAAAAAATGATTAATAATCGATTTTTATTACTTTGATAATCGATTATTAATCGATTAATTTTTTGTAATAATCGATTATTATAAAAATCGATAATTTTTCACATCCCTAGTCGTAATCGACATGATTAGTGACGTATTAAAGCTAACACAAGCTGTAGCTATGCAGTGTCACTGTATCTGTGCCGATAGATGTCAAAACCAATTATTAATTAAAAAATTGGCTCGAGCCTCTTCTACAATGGGAGGGAAATTCATCTACTAAACGGTGAGGTTTTATTTCGAGATTTTCTTCTCTTGCATGGATGTTGTATGCGTATTATGATCCTTTAGTTATCTTTTACACCCACGGGCAAGAAAGGGGGTGAATTATATTTTTACTCCGTCATCGCACGGAAATATGGGAATTATACGTCCACAATTGTAATGATACCAACATGTCTAAACAGCATGGTATAGTAGGTCAAATTCCTTTCCATTGTAGAGGAGGTCCGAGCACAACAATAGAACGTATGTGGGCTGCGATGATGATGATTATGAATTGTAATGATATACGAAAGAATTAAAAAAAAATAATTATATACTCAGCTGTAAACTTTCTAAGAGTAAAAATCCAGATGTAACGTAATATCTTTGAATCAAATCAGTAGATCTATGATGCAATGATTTTTTTTTCATTTATTTATTATTATTTATGAAGCGACATCAGATGATCTATGATTTGATCTAGTATTATACAGCATCAAGTGTAAACCTATATCTCGGTATCTGACGGCATGATATGCGAAAAGAAAATGTGTTCTTTTTTTAATTAATTGTCCGCAACAGTTTGTATGAAAATGAATGTAATAAACTATGTATAAATTTAATGATAATTTTCTATTAACATTCCTGTAATTTCAATTTAAGGAGATACTCGTTTGGGAACGATTCAATTCTCGTTTAATAAATAGTTAAATATCGATTAATTTTGGTTTTAACTGCCCTTACGAATGAGGTCTGTCTAGTTTGTGTTACTTTCAATCCAAAACCAAATTTGACTGCACAGATGGCGTAGTGGTTAAGATACCGACCCACCGTGCACGCGTCGTAGGTCGAATCCGACGTGGGACAACACTTTGTGCGATCCACATATGATTGTTATGAGTCTGGATGTAATTTGTGTAAGTTAATTATATGTTTGTAAATTCCCCTACAGCACAAGGATTATTTCCTTAGTGCAGGTTGTTGTCTCAAAAAAAAATATAATGCAATTGGGGAGATCAATACTTGCAGTAGCGAGTGTGCTGTATGGTTGCGGCTACGAATATTACCAACAATTTCATTGTTCGTGGGTGTCGTAAAAGACGACTAAGAGCCACCTGGTCTATCTTCATCTAATGGCATCTGGTCAAAAATTACAGGCCTAAGGAGGGTGGAGGTCAGGCATGGGGCCGGTCATAAATACTATTTTTAAAACCTTTTGTAATAAGCACGATGGAAGCAGAGAGATTGCGACAATTATATTCCCAAGAAGGGTCGACTCTAGACAGGCGACCGGGCATAGAACTATTGCCAAAACCTTTTGTAATATGAACAATGGAAGCAGAGTACATATTGCGTCGACTCCAAGTACATAATTGGAATAAGAGCAGGATAATAATGATGGTGAATGGGTTTAATCACCCGTTAAATGGGAGATGAATGTGGCAAAAATAACATCTAATAATAGCTTTCTTGTATCGAGGGAATTAGATTATACAATTTCGAAGGGCATCACACTGGAGCTAATACCATATATGTTGTAAGAAGCATAATATTATGTATATTTAAAGGATTAAGAAAAAAAAAGACTCCCCGTTGAGTTTCTTGCCGGATCTTCTCAGGTTGTGGCCGCGTTCCGATCCGGTGGTAGATTATTGTATTCAAATGTGTAATTTGACAATATGTAAGTGCCCCTAAGGGGCCTATGCAGAATAAATGATTTGATTTGATTTAGAATACCAAGAGCCTGTGCCCATTCCTCTCACACAGGAGTTAAGAGTTTGAAGGAATGAAAGATGGGAAGTGTACCCACACTACTTGTATAGTGGGTAGGACCACACTGTTGACAGTTATCTGTCTACAGCCGCGGGCCGGTCCGTCCGAGGTAGTAAGTACCACACTCGCAGAAAATCAACGTCTTGAGTAATAGCAATTTGTTACTGCGCTTCGTTCGATGAGCGAGAGATTTGTCAGGATGTTTGCGTGTAGTGGATTTTGGTGATGCCTTTAGTATCATTGAACTTCATTGCACGCATTCACACTTTCTTCACGGTAGGTAGCGGCCTAGTAAAGGTTTACGAGCAGCAGCATCACTTACCCCTCAGGTGTATTGTTTGATTATTTGACACAGTTTGCAATAAAAAAGAGTTTTTTTTTCAATTTTCTATCTTTTGGTGACTGTCCGTAGTACAAATTTTGACCCTATTTTGGTGAAGTGTAGAATTTTGAAAGACCCCTTCCTGCATAAACAGATCACGTAATATAGGGGTACGTCTTAGTATAGTTGTTTTGATGCGGCAAACTAAGTTACACCAATCCGTCGGCGATTCGTTTGTTATTGTTATTATATAAATGGCGTAGTGCTTAAGATGTCAATCTATCATATAGGTGTCCTGGGTTCAATCCTACGCCGGACAATATATTGTACAATTCACAAATTGATTTTCTCAGTTTGGGTGTAGTTTGTCTCGGTTGATTATGTTTGTTAAGTTACCCGCAATGCTGAGACTATTTCTTTAAGACAGGATGTTCTTTCTATTGTGTGGGGATGGAGTAAGAATATAATTCACCACCGCCTATCTTATCCGTGGGTGTTGGAAACGATGACTAAAGAATTAAAAATGCATATAACATTTGTGCAAGAGAAAGAATACTCGAAATAAAACTATAGCAAATCGCTTGACCAACGTGGTATAGGTAAATTTCCCTCCTATTAGGGAGTAGGTTCGTTCGTATATAAATAAGAATTCTTCGTGTGGTAACGGAGTAAGAATACATTTTGCCCGTAATGTCGTAAAAGACGACTGAGGGATATAATATGCATATAAGATCTGTACAAGAGAAGGAAAACTCGAAGTAAAACCCTATGATGTGTCTGACCAGTATGGTATAGTAGGTCAATTGCCCTCCTATTGCGGAGGAGGCTCGAGCCCAGCAGTAGGACGTATATGAGCTGTAATGATGATGATAGCGTGTTCTGTCTTTAAAAGAAAAGGGTAAAAGTAAGACAATTTCACTACCATTAAAGGCCTGTTCGTAGGGCTTAATTTGTATAAAAGTACGTAAATAAGAATGCATATGTCAGTGTAAAATATTTATGAAGAAACAAGGGCAATATATTATACAAATCAAATGCAATGAATTAAACTACAACAATTTAATATTTATTAAAGTCAGACGTTAACAACGATGATTATCACTATGAAATAATTGACAAGAGCCGAGCTACTGTATTTATGTATTGTTTTGTTCATAAACGTTAAAAGTAAGTACACATATTAATTAGAAATTTTTTTATAACTAATTAAGTTTTTATGACTATATAATGACTTTCATAGCTAATGAACTCGATTTTTATATATTCTGAAATTGAGATATGAAATCGTTAAAAAATTTCAGAATATATAAAAAATTTAAGTAACTAGATTGAAGAAGCCGAATATATGTAAAGATCTAAACGGAGGTAGTGATAATTGTATTAGTGCAAATTCGTTGAATTAAATAATTCATTATTAATTTTGCATTAAAGCTTATGGCCATCTGATGTTTAGATAAATGTATATAATGATAGTAGAAATCTTTTAACTATTTAAAGCTAGGAAGGACATCAAGAAAGTAGTTCTACCAATTAATTAGTTCTACTAATCTGACATCACACAACTGTTTGTTACACTTTAGAAATTCACAAATATTAAACTCGCATACAAAGTCTTGAAAACATTTTTGGAAATAATTTTAAAAGTAACAATAAATTACTTTACCTACAGTCTATAAAAAATCACTTAATTTTCAATGTTTAAAGTGTTCGATAATAACGATAGTCTAAAATCTTACATACATATAATACTGAAAACGTATTTTAAAACACTCTAGACATGTCCGAATTATGTTTTGTGACGTCAACGTACGTTAGTACGTATACGAGTACGTATGTACATATGTACGTACATCACTTTACGATCCATATATAAAGACAAACAAAACAAAACATATAAATTTCATACAATTTTCAATAAAAATTATTGCACTAAACTTCAAAATATACGTAACTTATAATAAATATTGCATTAAGCGTTAACCACATTTCATAAAGTAAAATTATTTAAGTCTAGTATCTACTAAAAGTTAATTTAAATTTTAAGAACAATATTTCAGTCCGATGAAACTTGTCATTTCATCCTAATACGAGGTTCGTTTAGTAGCGATAATCAACAAGATGAAAATTACAATTTAATAATAATAGAAAGTATATAAATCCCAAATATTGTGCTAACTACATTCCCTATAATATTTTGACTAAATATTAAGTACGATTTGGTGCTCAAATTTAATAATGTACGTGTTAATTATTTAAAAACTAGGTGTAATAGAGATTATTTATCTACAAAGTTTGAAAAGTGCATCAGTTTCGATAGATTTATCTAAGACTGCTTAAAAACTTTGAATTTGCGAAAATGGACGCATAATTGACTATTAAATTTCAAAAAATTATATTCGCGGCAATAATTGTGGCCATTCACGAAATATATGAAGACAATAACTGCCATCTTTGATGATGAATCTAAGTAATGTCTCTAATATAATGTTGCTACTATTTAAAGTTTAATTGGACAATGCATCTATTGCAGTGAACCAATATTCAAACATTATTACTAAACTTTAATCTACTTTATAAGTTACGTCATAAGTTTTAAAGATTTTAAAGTCGTTAGGTGTTCTAAAACGGATGACTTGATAAAACTATCGACATGTTTTAAGATGAAATTTATCGAAATTTTGGCATACATTTTCGCTGTTCACACAAACATTGAAGATTAGCGTAACACTTGACGCTAAATCTAGTCTCTGACTACAGCACGCGCGTGGTGTCCACCTCCGCTCACTTTGTGATCAATCATACCTTTCTCCGTTATATTATTGTGACCTGCAAATAAAAAATATGTCAAAGAAAACA
This sequence comes from Lymantria dispar, assembly GCA_032191425.1. Classification (NCBI taxonomy): domain Eukaryota; kingdom Metazoa; phylum Arthropoda; class Insecta; order Lepidoptera; family Erebidae; genus Lymantria; species Lymantria dispar. The sequence continues at coordinate 12,153,882 of CM063455.1, forward strand.
CTAATAACACATTAAACTAGTCACTCAATAATTTTACGAGGTTATAATAATTTTAGTAGTTTGTGGGAACTAGGAGTTATAGTTCTAAAAAACAAATGTTTGCGACATTTCTAAGATACAAAGAAACTGCCAGCATGCTTTCAAAAATATTAATTTTACCAATATCAGTTCAAAAACTTGATAAACTTATAAAAGTTTAGGTATAGAATAAGGAAAACAGATATTTTTAACACGTTTTTATGAGCTTGGTATGTATGTGTGTTTGTTTGTGTGTAACGGAATTTTAAATGTGATTTACAACTCTTTCTAAACGTCGCGACCAATTTTAAACTTTGCACACATATCAAATACCGATGATACTACAATAGTACCTAAATAATTTGTCCCATTATCCTGAGGTTCTTCGGAATTAGCGACTTTTTAATCTTTTCATAACAGAAGACATAGCAAGCCATGCCGTCTCGCCTCTACGTGTTTAGAGTAATTGTTCTGAAGTGGAAGCCTGAGAAATGGCGACAAAATCAAAGGAAAATAGCTGGTGCACAAATTACCTATTCCCACCACAGGGAAGTGGTTACTACCCCAAAAACAAACGTTTAAAAAATTTAAAATTTAACTGGACTAAAAAGTTAAAATAATTATATTATATTATTATATTATGATAATTATTTTATTAACACAAAAAGGTGTTTGATTGAAACAAGCGTGAGTACTTTTATAAGATATTTTGAAAATTATAATTTTTACTAATATCTGTCAATAAAAGATTGACACCAAGCACCCCAAGCTTTTATTCAATATATTTTATTTGGAGAGCCCAATGGTGGGATGTATGTATCTTATGGCTGAAGTAATTTAGTTTACAGGAGGGTTGGGTGATAATTATATGTAGATATGCAACGGTTAATGGGTTTACCTTTGCAAGGTCCTGTGTGCAGCGGGTCGACTACACGACCAAGGTGGCACGTGGCGCGTTGTAGACGGCACCAAGAGGCGTAGGTACGTGCGTCCGAGCCGCAGAGAGTACGTCGCGTCGTCGCACTTGAGCCGCATGAGCCGCAAGACACACATCGTGCGCCCGAAGCGCCACCGCCAACGCAACGCTGCGATGCCCCACAACGCACCGACGCGCATGTTGCGTTCGCTTTACACAAATATAAACGAAATGCTATATTATAAATTGAAAACGTTTCATCATTTATCATCATTTCAGCTCATATATGTCCCACTGTTAGGCTCTAGCCTCCTCTACAATAGGAGGGAAATTGACCTTACTATATCATGCTGGTCAGACAGGTTGGTATAGGGTTTTATTTCGAGTTTTTCTTCACTTTCATAGATGTTATATGCGTATTATATCTCTTAGTTGTCTTTTACGACATCCACAAGTAAGATAGGGAGTGTTGAATTGTATTCTTACTCCGTCTCCACACGGATGATGACTAACTCGACCACAAATAAATTTTTGAACATGGGTGTCCTTACTGGGATGAAGTGTCACTGCAAGATAAGAAAACTTGAAATAAAGCCTTATTATGCCCTCCAAGTATGGAGGGATGAAACCAGACCGGATGGAACCAGATATGTTATAATAATACTTTTTTAATTGTAAATTATAAAATTTTAGGATGTAAGCTAGATGTTGCGAAAATTTATTTTAACTATAGTCCATAAAATATTGCTTGATCTCTGTGACAGTTGTCCCCAGTGCTGTCACGCTTACGTCATCGTACTTTGGGACTTCATAGTCCCTAGTTTTTTATCGATAAAACTCTTAATTTTTTTAATTGTGATTTTCTATTATAATTGAAATACAATCAATGAAAATCTTTTTGAGTTTATTTCAAGCCAACATTGTTTTTTGACTATTTTAATTTTTTTTTATTGCAAGCAGTGGCAAACGAGCAAACAGTACACCTGATGGTAAGTGTTTATGCCGCTCATGGACCTTTACAAGGCCGCTGCCTATCGCGAAGAAAATCGACGTCTGAGTAGTAGCAATTTGTTACTGCGTTTCATTCGGTGAGCGAGAGAGTCGGAAGCCCAACTTTCTGAGGGTGTTTGCGTGTGGAGGGTTTTGATGGTGCCTTTAGTATCACCGAGCCTCAATGCACGCATTCACACTCCCTTCACTTTCTTCGCGGTAGGCAGCGGCCTTGTAAAGGTCCATGAGCGGAAGCAACACTTATCATCAGGTGTACTGTTTGCTCGTTTGCCACTGCTTGCAATAAAAAAGAAAACATGTTTAGTTTATTGATAATAATGCGTACATAATATTATTATTTACTCTGAGACAAAAGTAGTTTTTTTAATGTTTAGATAATTCAATTTATGTTTTGTAACTGTCTGTTTTAATTGTAAAAAATATGTTGAAAGTTTTATATAGGTAGTGTATCGGGTTTATTTCTTTTATGAATAATTTAATAAAGATCGGTTATCGATTTACGTTTATCGACTGTCCCATCTCTTTTTTATTTTGAGTCCAGTATGACCTTGTACATGCGTAAGCGTCATTATTCTATAAAATGTTTACTAGATATTTTAGTACCTACTTATGAGGTACATTTTAGACATGAATATTAATATTTTTATATTTATAGTATATTGCACTTCAGTTGCAATAAAACTGGCACGAAAAGATTCAAAATATATGTGATACAAAATAAAATTATGAACATGTCGCTCGTTCAAACTTACTTCGTTGGTTTCGTTGACATGTGTCACAGAGATCAAGATTTTATGGACTATAATTATATGGATTTTATTCTTTCACAGCATGTTGAAATCAATTAACAAAATTCTAAATTCCATACCATGACTAATTATTATTCAGTCGCTCGGCATCCATTACTGGGCGCAGGTATCCTCAATAGAAATGATACATGGCGCGGTCATCAATTTGGTCTATTGGGTTGGCGATTACAGCAAGAGGTTATACGTTTCTCAGGAGAATACTACTGGTCATTCTTCTGGTGAACATTCAGCCGATTTTTACGAATTCCACGGACATGTAAGGGATAGCAACGGCTGCAGGAAATCATGGCATTATCACCGCATTATTATTGGATCTCTTCAAAGGAAAGAAATCTTGAAAGAGGGTACTTGCTGTTTGGATTTCGTATTGACTCCCTATTATCCGCAAGAGCTGAACTAGTATGCCACTCAGTCGTCCCTCACATTAATTAAAAATCAATATTTATTGGTTTAAACAGGAATATGACTCATAGTACCCTATCCAGCCCTATACACCTATTGTTTTTATAGTCACTAATACTTGTATAGTTAATTAGATAAGGGTTGCTGGCTTATGTATCAGTGTCTACAATTAAAAAAGTTTATATAGTTACATTTATGTAGTTATTTACCTATGCAAGGTCCTCTATAAGCAAGAGGCAATGCTTTCCCTCTCTCGCAGGCGGCTCGTCTCAACGCGCATGGACCGGCATAGGTACGCCCGTCTACTGCGCACACCGGTGCTCCGGCTACACTGCATGTACCACAACGTACGCAATGAGCGCCCAACTCGGCATCCAATACGCATCGTTTGTCGCCGCCACAACGAACGCCGTCACAACTACCCTCTGTAAATAAAAAAAATATAATTCTACACTTATTTATCCCTGAATTGTGAGATGTAGAGGTCAAACTCACACAGAAGGCGTCGACCTCGACCTAGGGCCTGTACTTATCCCCGAGGAGGGGGATGTCGGTCGATGGGAGGGTACCCCCTCAAGGGGGTATTGCGTCGGGCCGACCACTGATGTCAAGTCACCCTGCTCCGGTGGTCGGCCAACGACAAAGGCAACGTGTCGCGGGTGGGTTACGGGTATGCGTGCTTACGCCCCTCTGTCGCCCCGGACGGAGTGGTGCGAGGAGTGCGCCGACCGTAACCCACCCCATAAAAAAGGGCCTACTTATCAATTATCGCCCTGACGACAGTCGACAATGCGAGGTATCCAATGTTCACAGCGAGCTGTCTTTACGTGCTAGCTAAATTATTCAATAATTTAATATTCGCTCTCTCGATAAAACCTTATAAAACTGAAGCAAATCGGATTCCATCTTAACAGATCCGCCTTGAAATGGAATGATGAATACAATATCTTTGAATGATCTACATTAATCTTTGACAGTAATGTACCTACCTACAAGGAAAACGGCTTCTTCAATACAAGTATGTAGACTTGTTGTTAAGGTTAGCCATTACAACATTGTTTACAATGCAATATTGCATATTATTTATTCGTATTTAGTAAAATTATTTTAATAGTAATTTGAGTTCGTATGTAAAGGCGTTTCTCCATGATAACGAATTAACAATATAATAGCCTTTTTACCGTTCAAGTTTTTCGCAAGACTTTTCCTGGACAGTAGGAAGGGGTAAGGTCATAGATAACAGATTTGCACAAGGCTTGTGCTCGGAAGATTGGATGGAGAATGGTTATAGGTGCAGATAACCAAAGTAACGGTCTGCTGTGCCAAGTAGGTGTCTTTTCTTTAGGCGTGCTATGGTACATTGCCCATTTCGTCTGGAGTGAAGAAAGGGCGGCGCGCGGCGCCATATCGTATTCCTCCCCCTTCGCCATTGGACCGACCACTGGTATCTTTGACGTCTGTGGCCAGCCCGGCGGGTTATCCTTTCGGATGCCAAGTGACGGTTTTTACGTAAGACAATTGTTTATGCGAACCACAGACTTTACACTTCTTCCTTCTCGACTTTACATTTATGACTGTTATGTATTCTTTTTTAAATTTATTTTTATTAAATACATATATATTAAAATATGTTTACTTTATGGCGTAATATGAGGGAGGCCTACGTTCAGCAGTGGACGGCGATAGGCTGAAATGATGATGATGAGGATAAAGTAAATAGAAATATAATCATCGTACATAGTAATTATCATTCTACTCAGCTGTAAACTTTCTAGGAGTAAAAATTCCAAGTGTAACACATTACATATTAACTTTGAATCAAATCAGTAGATCTATGGTGCAATTTTTTGCAGTTACTATGTTACTATTTATGAAGCGACACTAGATGATCTATGGTTTAATATAGTGGGCTATATATTAAACAGTATCAAGAAGTCTATATCTGGACATGTGTCGGGAAGATATGTGAGATGAAAATATGGACATATTTCGTCCATGTTATGTTAACATTTAAGGCATTATATAAATTAGGCTTGCACTGATATTAATGTAGTGTCATCAGGAAGGTGGCAATTTTTCTGTCATTTAATGAAAATAGACTAAAACTACCAGTGATTCGTAAATAGAACATGTCAGTTACTTCCATATTGACCATATTGAGACAGTTAAAAGTATTTATATGTTACTAATTAGATACAGAAAGGTATTCTAAAAAGTTATACGTTCATTGAGAGCATCGTGAATCTTCTAAACAATTAAACAATTCTAACACAATTAAATCATCGTTTTGTTAAAATGTATTCAAACATTCGTCATTTAACTACTTATTAATGTCATCTTTTGCCGGATTAAATACTAACTTAAAACAATTAATAGAAGCAGTAAGTAATTGCTTTGTACATACTTCGTAATTTTAAGAATTTTTAAAGTAAGAAACGAAATAATATTAGTGTAAGGGTTTTAAAGTGTTGGCGTTAGTGCACATAATATCACTAGACCTACACGTTTCAGAAAGGATGTAAAGACCTCAGTCCTATGTCTGATATCTCACCACGCGTATGTTTTTACGTATATACACTACAATCGGATGATAGCCCGTTGACACTGGGCATACTGACGTGATATTATTATAGCGAGCAGAAAATTATGTTAACAATATAAACAAATTGCTCCTGCTGCAATTTATTGTTTTTAAAGATAATTGCGTATACAATTATTATTCAAGTTTTAAAATACTTAAAATAAACGAAGAAAGTGCAATTTAAAATGATAAATATATAAAGATAATAAATAGGCTACACAAACACACAATTACATTGCCTGTTACCTATAATTTACCTGTAACACTACTATTAGTTACCTATGCGCCTACTAACAAATAAAACAACAACTGTTCGGAGGGAATAACTATGAATTCTCGATTAGTTTAAATTACACTTTAATCAATTGAGATTTTATAATTATTCATATCATTTTAATGTAAATGATCGTAAAAGACAACTGAGGGATATAATATGCATATAATTCCTGCGCAAGAAGGAAGACTCCAAATAAAATATTAAAATATTGTGTTACGGATTTGTGTATTTTAAAAATATTTACAAAATAGCCCCGGATGGCATATGTCTACCTCCTAAGAATAATTCATAGTAACAATTTGTATTTTTTACATATTAAATAAATATTATGAGTAATTTACGAAGCTATTACAAAAAAAACCGTATTATCTCTTATCTAATTAAATAAGGTTAGATACATTCTGTATTTAATGTAGATCAAAATTGTCTGTGATTTATTAATAATAATCTTTATTGCATTAGAAAAGCAATATACATTAACCTTAATCTAGTAGTACAATTTGTTGAAAATATTCCAAGATGAGCCCTAACATCTAAACTAGGCCGAGCCTGTATCTTAGACGTTAGTCTCCACACTTGTCCACGCATAACAAAAACAGATGTGTACACTTAAAAGGTAAAAAAATTGCAATCACTAAATAACAGCTCTGCATTAACTTAATCTTAATATTAGCATTAGCTTCCCTAGATATGATAACTTGGGGGCATATCAATAAAATGAAAATCTTGGGAGATTTTTATAGATTTAAAATGTGGTGGTAGAGCGGCTGAAATCGAAGCGCAGCGAGGGCGAGTTGCTAGTATATATAAATATATATTTAGATTAGATAGTAAAGCACATTTGCTTGCAAGTTTTGGAATATAATACAGATATATGACTTGTGCAAGATATTGGCTACGTAAGTTCAAGTCCCTATGGGCGCGTATGAGCGAGATTAAAAACGTCTCTTGACGGAAACGTGAAAGCGTTATCTGTTGGTCGTGTACGTACACTCAGTAACTTAGTGTTTTAACATGTTCCAAATGACTTTAGTGGGATATTATATTATATAATTCACATTAGTGATGCGGAGGAAATGCTGAGGTGTAGTGAATACGATATAAAATTGCTATACAAATGTTATCTTTTTACACTAAAATGACCAGAAGATACCATTAATAGTGTGGCCGTAGCACTATAGAAAGAATTATCTTACTGACGGACAATTACTGTAAAATCTTAGAAGAAAATTGTATCGCGACACTGGCAACAATAGCTCGTATTAGTATCTGACTGAAGATACAAAAAAAGAAGAAGAGATTAAAGAGGTGATAGATTTGTAGTTGTATTCGATTATCACTTAAAACCGTGTCAAACGAGTACGTATTCTGTTCGAGTTGCGAGGGTAAAGCTCTTATTCGTATTCACGCACCTCAGGGTAGACGCGTTTTACCTGATGTATCCGTGCATCGCAATGAGCCATTATAGAGCCGCGATTCCGAATAGAGATGTAGCCAGCCTTCGAGGAACAAGCGAGCAGTTTAACCAGTGCGATAGAAGGGGAGTGTCAGGTCATTAAGCCTCTCAGAATTAACGACGCTAATAGAATAAACAATTCATAGCAAAGAATAAATTCTCGTGTTCCGAGAAATTTTACAAACTTATAATTTATGGTTATAAACTATACTCAGACCGGGAATAAATATTTGTGGATCGAATAAAGAATTGTTCTACGATAGAATCGAATTCATGAATCTGTAGTATAATTATACAATTTGTAAAATGATGCAAATATTCGCCGAATTTATTGCTGTGTAATGGTTAATAAAAACCCCCTACATTATTCGTGGGTGTGGTAAAAGTTGACGGTAATGAGCTTTATATGGACCTGGGCAATTCTTTCTGATGGCGTTTGGTCAACAATTATAATCCAAGGAGGATTGACGGTAGGCCAGCGGCTGATTATAATACTATAGCCAAAAGTTTTGCAATATATGCGATGGAAGAAAAGTATATAAGTAGATGGTATATAAATAATTGTAGTGGTAGGACCACGCTGTTGACAGTTGTCTGTCTACAGCCGCGGGCCGGTCCGTCCGAGGTAGTACCACACTCTCGCAGAAAATCGACGTCTAGACGTAGTAATTTGTTACTATGCTTCGTTCGGTGAGCGAGAAAGCCGGCAGCTCAACTTTCTGAGGGTGTTTGCGTGTGGTGGGTTTTGATGATGCCTTATTATCACCGAACCTCATTTCACGCATTCACACTCCCTTCACTTTTTTCAGGGTAGGCAGTGGCCTATCTATCAAAGATCCATGAGCGACAGCATTACTTACCGTCAGGTGTACTACCTGCTCGTTTGCCACCGTATGCAATAAAAATAAATAGTATAAGAGCAGGATAACGATGATTATTCGAATCTATTAGATAGCAGATAATCACAGATTATATACGTCCCACTACTGGGCTCAAGCCTCCTCCATATTGTGAAGGAAATTGGACCTATTATACAACGCTGGTCAGGCGCGCTGGTAAAGGGTTTTATTACGAGTTTTCCTTCTCTTGCACAGATATGATATGCATATTATATCCCTTAGTCGTCGTTTGCGACACCCACGGACAAGAGAAAGGGGTGGTGAATTGTATTCTTACTCCGTCATCGCACCGAACGAGAATACCCGACTGTAGAATCAAGGGGATTCTGTAGCGTGAAATGTCTGAAAGATGTAATGAAAAACTGTGTCAATAGTTTAATATCTGGGGACACGGTAGTGCCCCCGCCAAGTCGAGCAAAAAACAAGTCGGGCAAAACGCAAAACTGCCGTAACATACTTTTCTCGAAGCCATTCAGGCCATTTTCGACCCCCTATAACTTCGTTGTTAATAAAACTAGAAACCTGAATTTTTAGTGACCTAGCAGGCCTACATTGTGTATTTCAAATTTCATTCAATTTGAACCGATAGTTTAAGAATTATAACTAGTCAAAATTTCGTAATTTTGTCACTCACTGACTGACTGACCGATCATCAATATTAAAGTGGCACTTCTGGCAGACATAGGAGCTTCAAATTTAGAATGCAATCAGTGTTTAGTGTATAAATGAAGGAAAAATTATGAAACATTGTAATTTTCATCCAGTTTCCGAGATACACTAACTGCATAAATAATTTTGTAAACTCATATAAATATATAGGATTACAAAGTTACATTTGCAATTAATGAAATGTAACTTTGTAAAAAATAATACATTTGTCGGCATCATTGCTTCTCTATGGGAATCGTAACAACCGGCTAAAGACTGCGCAGATGACGTAGTGGTTAAGATACCAACGTACCGTGCTAGTGTCGCGGGTCCGAATCCAATGCAAGACAACACCTTGTATGATCCACAAATTGTTGTTCTGAGTCTGAATGTAATTTGTGTCGGTTAATTATAATATGTTCTTTCCGTATGGTGACGAAGTAAGAATACAATTCACCACTCTTTATCTTGTCCGTGGATATCGTATAAGACGAGTATAGGATATAATGTGCACATACCATCTGTGCAAGAGAAGGAAAACTCGAAATGAAACCCTATATCAACATGTCTGACCAGCATGGTATAGTGGGTTAAATTCCCTCCCATTATGGAGGAGGCCTGAGCCCAATAGTGGAACATATGAGGGCTGCGATGATGATGCGATGTTGAATTATATGTTTGTAAAGTCCCCGACAATATAAGTATAATTATTCCCTTAGTGCAAGGCGTTGTCATTTAAAAAAAAGATTCAACAGGAAGGAGAGTGGGCAGCAGCTCTCGCCGGGGAAATGTATGATATCTCACTGTGAAACCAACCCGCCTACCAAACGTGGCGACTACGTCATTATTCTTCATAAGGCGAAGAAAAATGAGCTCTAGTCATGGTAACTCTGTTACCCTTGAGCGTCGTTGGATGCAGGTGCCACAGTACCGCACTTTATGGTGAAGCATGAGGGGGGTCTATGTTCTACAATGGATGGCGACAGGCTGAATGATGATTGGCATAATATGTGTAGACAGGTACTTATATATAATTAAGTTCAAAGATAACTTGTAAAATGGTCAATCAACTTAATGAAAAAGTAAGAGTGGGACGTGTCTTATGAAAATGTACCAAAATCTCCCAAAGTATTAAGCAAACTAAATTGCCTCAAATTTATCTGAAAGAAAGAACGCCATCATTGTCATCAAAGCGGAGAGGCGACTAGAGGAGATGTGTTTAGAAAAACCTATCAAATTTCTTTATTTCCACATCTCTCCGCTTAGTTTAGGTAGAATTGACTCAAGTGGAAAGGAGAGATGTCTAATTTTTCAGAGAGTGTGCTCTAAGAAAATCTTTTGTTGGTATTCAAGAAGTAGAAGGTACCGGAAAGGCAAATAAGTGGCTCTATCTACAAAAAGAAATGAGATACCATAAAAAACAAGACTTGTAAAAAAGCCAAGCCTCGCAACTGAGTTCTTCTACCATAAAAATTTGTGAGATCCATGTTATACCAAGTCGGTTAACTCATTCAGTCCCTGCTTAAGGGATCTTTCTTCTTAAGTTATTACGTAAATAACTAATCTAACAACTTCTTATAGTGCCTATATCAATATTAAAGATCTTTTATGTTTTAAATAAATAGACTGACTTGGCAATCGCACTATTTTTAGTACAATTTAATATAATATGTATTACTTGTGAGGTGTATTTTCATGCGATTGCCAAGTCATTCTGTTTATTTAAAACATAAAAGATCTTTAATATTGATATAGGCACTATAAGAAGTTGTTAGTTTAGTTATTTACGTAATAGCTTAAGAAGAAAGGTCCCTTAAGGAGGGACTGAATGAGTTAACCGACTTGGTATAACATGGATCTCACAAATTTTTATGGTAGAAGAACTCAGTTGCGAGGCTTGGCTTTTTTTACAAGTCTTGTTTTTTATGGTATTATATATTCTACAAGTCTCAGGTACATTCTGCTTCATTTAAAATATCGATTAAAATAAGTAAAAGAATTGATATTAATGTGTAGGTATTAGTTAAAAGAAATATTTTACCTTGACAGGGTCCAGGATAGTCCAATACAAGGTGTTTTCCAGGCCTGCGGCAAGCCCTTCGCCTTAGCCGGCATAATGAGGGATATGTGCGTCCATCGCTACCACAGACGGCTCCAACTCGTCGACAAGCTGCTGCGCATACACAGCGTGCCCGACCATCTCTTACCACACAGCGCCGTCCGGTACCACAAGATACACCAGCACACGATTCTGCAAAATGTGTACCAATTAGGATGGCTACAATGAATGGCGTAGTGGTTTAAAAAGTTTAAGGTTAAGTTTACAACCTTCAAGGCTGAGTGTTGTAATTTCGCTGTCCACGCAGAACAGTTCTTTGTGCGATAATTGTGCGAATCTTCATTTCAACTAATATGCGACCCACTAATTGTTCCGAGCCTGGGTTAACACCTAGTTTTTTTTTTGTACATTAATATTAAGTAAAGTAAACTAGGTACTGAGCGGGATCTGTTATTCATCTAACAGCCCGTCGATGTCTTTTTTATTGTAAAAGGTGACAAACGATCAGACAGCAAACAACCTGATGACAAGTGTTGCTGTCGCTCATGGACCTTTGCAAGGCCGCTGCCTACCGCAAAAAAAAAGTAAAGGGAGTGTGAATGCGTGCAATGAGATTCGGTGATACCAAAGGCATCACTAAAACCCACCAAACGCAGACACCCTCAGAAAGTTGGCCTTCCAGCTCTTTCGCTCACCGAAAGAAGTGCAGTAACAAATTGCCACTACTTGGACGTCGATTTTCTGCGAGATTGTGGAACTGTTCCGGACGGACCGGCCCGCGGCTGTAGACAAATAACTGTCCACAGTGTAGTCCTATCACTAATGGAACATAGGCCTATCGAAAGGGGAATATTATTATAATTTAAAGGAAATAAAAATGCTTAGCAGACGAATTGTCGTTGGTGTTATTTGTTTCCCCAGAGTGTACTGCTGTCTATTTTTCTGACGAGTGGTGAAACAATGTACTTTTAATCGGTCACTACACGGGAGTAGATGAAATCGTGAATATCCTATCCTAATTCCTACTATCCCACTAATATTATAAACGCAAAAGTTTGTGAGGATGTGAAGATATTTGTTGCTTTTTTACGCAAAAACTAGTGAATAGATTTTGATGAAACTTGACAAAAATGTAGTATAATTTATCTCAATATTTCCACGGGAAGGGGAACTGTGCGGGTAAAACCCCAGCGCGCTGTTAGTAATTATTGTTAGCGAATGTTAGATATCAATACATTTTGCAGTCATTTAAACGTGAGCTAAAATTTTTTGAAGTGAAACTTCTTTATCGGCGTTGGAAAAAATTTACAGTCACATTTTTCGGTTACGCGTCACATTTTTTCGTTACGCGCCATCTTTTTCTTGTCCTCACTACGGGCGATTCGAATAAAGTGTACTTTCTCCAGTGGAGTAGGGATAGCATGTCGTTTAAGCGGACGTAAAGGTATAAAGGGATAAGGGGATAAAGGGATAAAGGCATAAAGGGATAAAGTGATAAAGTGATAAAGGAATAAGGTGATAAGGGGATAAGGGGATAAAGGGATAAAGGGATAAGGGATAAGGGATAAGGGGATAAAGGGGATAAAGGGATAACGGGATAAAGGGATAAGGGACAAAGAGACAAAGGAACAACGGGACAAAGGGACAAAGAGACAAAGGAACAAAGGGACAAAGGGACAAAGGATAAAGAAGTTTCACTTCTGCTATGCGTACTTTGTACACACGTTCATTTTTTTTAGCATCGGTACTTCAATAAATATTTTACGCACTTACTGCTTAAGTAAGTGCGTAAAATATATATTTCTACAAGCAGACCTGGCCACGCGTTGCTGTGGTTAATATTTTTGTTATATTACATTTTATTAAACTATTTAAGTGGAACTGTAGGAGAACATCTGTCATGGAGGTCATCATATTTTTTTACAAATGGCATCTATATAAAAAAGTTCAAATTCTATGTAAAACGTTTGTAGGTTTGACATAGCAGCGCCATCTATTAATTAATTACTCAGTCCAGTCAACAGATATCGCCATCTGTTAAAATCTTTGGAGTTAACAGATAATTGTGAATGTCAAATCATAGGTATATATAGGTAATAAAAATAATTTGCAATAAAATAATATTGCGACTATAAATTAAGATGTAAGCTATCCTATCTTTCAAGTTGGATCAAACTACACACGGTGTGAAAATTTGATTAAAATCGGTTAAGTAGTTTTGGAGTTCATCGCGGACAAACAACGTCACACGTAATTTATATATATTAAGAAGATTATGTAAAGTGACCGCTAAAATGTTTATATTCCGACTAAGGCAATCGGTCGTTGGTAGAATTCTTGTCACAGTTTATAAATGGTAAATAAATAATACTCTTTTTTTCAACAGTGATTGCGCTAATAGTCAGAGTTAGGATCTTGCATATGATAATTTTGCAAATTGTGCAAGACTTAAATATTTTGAAAACAATTTCAGAACCTCTGTTGTACAGAAGGCCGGATAGTAACACGGTAGGTAGTAGATAGTTTACTTATATAGACAGAATACAAAGAATTACTTGTAATGAACTACATTTGTATTGTATATAATAGGCACGTACGTGACTTTTTGATGTCATTAAGATGGAAACCGTCGCCACATATGCTGTCATCATTAGCAATAAAGAACACTATTTATAAGACTTGGAAGTGTTCGTCGCTTTCGAACTTTGAGGACAGTGTAGGCACAGCTGTATATAGCATTAATAGTGATGGAGTTACAATAACCTCGGGACGGACTACAAAGCAAGCAGTTGTCCGTATTCAAAATGTTTTGCTTTTTTGATATAATACACGCGTTATCTATGGAATAGGTGAAAAGGAGAGATCATGACAGTTTTGATGAATATAATTTCACACCAAAGAAGAGGATTGAGCTTGAAATAACTCATGTTTTGAGTTTATCTATATTTTTTTAATTGATAATAAATGCAGTTTACAATTGCGGTTTGCGTTTTTCGGGACAATTATTTTGAAACGAACTCATTTATTTATAGATATCGTTAACGCTTTATATATAAACGCCTTAATATAAGGCAAATAAACGGTTTTATATCTAAAATACCACAGTTGTTAAAGTGCCAACTGTGTTGTTGAGACACGATGTTCATCTATCGGACAATGCACTCAGTGCGGCCCAATTCTGTTGTTTCCACAATGCGTTTGAATCTGACAATTGGATAATATACCGATTTCTCTGTTTGCACAGCAATCAGTTGAGTATGTAATTCGTATTTACCCGCTTTGTTTAAACTAAAGATGCTAGTATCTACTTTTAAAATAATACTACATTTTGTATTTGCTTCTTCACATATAGGTAGTCGATTCTCTTCCCCTGTGAAAACACATTGCTCGTAATAGATAATGATGTCCTATAACAAGGTAATGTATTGCTTATTAGAGTATTTTTAAAATCAGGACAGTTATGATAGTATATTACTATTAGAGCCACTTTCTTCCCATTTTGAAAGAGAAGGGCTGGGGCAGTGTAACATATGTATTGGGCTGGCCACGGATGTCGGCCAGTGCTTGGTACTAGTGGTCGGCTCAATGGCGAAGGGGACAGAATAGGTACGGTGGGTTATGGGGCTACGCGCCGTTTTTTCGTCATCCTTGGAACGGACGGCGTGCGTCCAGATCACGGCCCGTCCACAATAAAAAGCGTAACCTACATGCGTTGAGATGACGATGAATCAAATTGTTTTTAAAAAAATAATAATTTAAAATTAATTTCCAAATACTAATAGAATTTCAAATAAGGTTGTAAATGTCGTTATCTAATAATGTTAATAATATTAACAATAAATAGATATATGTGCACCTAATATAAGTATTTAAATCCTGTATATGTGACAAAATTATCTCATATGGCAATGAAAATCCATCAATTTTAAAGTCTTCATATTAAAATATGCAATAAGTAAGGAAGGGAGAATAAAATAAAAGTCTAAAATGAAAACATTTCGTCTTTCACTCAATTTAGTCAACTCGGTGAAGTGCAATATAATATTTATAGTTACATTTATGTATAAAAAGATATTGGATTAACACCTAGTATGCATATATATTTTCCGTGTGGTGACGGAATAAGAATACAATTCACCACCCCTCTCTATCTCTCTATCCACGGGCAAGTAAAAGACGACTAAGGGATTAATATGCATCTATGCAAGAGAAGGAAAACTTAAGACATAACCCTATGCTAATCCGTCTGAATAGCGTGATTTAGTAGGTCAATTCCCCTACTATTATGGAGGAGGCTAGAGCCCAATAGTGGGATGTATACGAGCTGAAATGATGAAAATGTAGTATAATCTGCTAATATATTTTTATTCATGACATTATTTAGCAAGATATAGAACCTCCTATAGATCGTCTTACGTCAACGTTCGTTCAAATTACAACAAAAACAATACCTTCTTTGAATTATAATTGGATTCTTTAATTTTCCTAGAACACAATTTGTTGCTGTATCCGGAAGGATATGACCGTGTGTTGATCATTAATTCGAAAAGCTAAAAATGTTGTCTATTTAAAATTTAAATTGATAGCTAGCAGAATATGTGATTGATTTTATTGATTTTGTCGTCGTCTATATTTATTGGTCTGTGATGATTAGTTCAAATGATAGTTGATTTGTAACATTCTTATTTTATGTCTCCATCCATCCTTCAGCCCAAGACGTCTACCGTTGGACATAGGCCTCCCCACGAGAATGCTTGTAATATGTGAATGCTTTGTAAATATAACTCATATTCCTCAGTATTTTCACGCTCACGAGAAAAGGAGTGATGAAAAATTATATAACACTCCGTTGTCGAATGGAATAAGTGTATAAAATCAAATGTTGGACATAGGCCTCCCCATGAGAATGCCACTCAGAACGGCCCTGTGCCACCACACGGTTTTCTGCGACTTTTAAGAAGTCGTCAGTCCACCTAGTAGGGGTTCGTCATACGCTGTGTTGTCCGATTCGTGATCGCCACTCGAGAACCTTTCTTCCCCAAGGGTTGTCGGTTCATCGAGCTATATGGCCTGTCCATTGCCATTTCAACGTGCTAATTCTTCGTGCTATGTTGGTTACACCCGTTCTTCTGCGAATTTCCGTATTCCGGATTCTATCTCGCAGAGAAATCCCGAGCATAGCCCGCTCCATAGCACGCTGAGTGACTTTGAGCCTTGTTATGAGGCCTACATTTAGGGATCACGTTTCCGTGCCGTAAGTCATCACTGGTAACACACACTGGTCGTAGACCTGTGTTTTCAGACACTGAGGTATGTTGGACGAGAAGATCCTCTTAAGTTTCCCGAACGCTGCCCAACCGAGTTGTATTCGTCGGAAGCACAGTGTGTGTTATTAGGTTTGAGCGCAGTCTCTATGCCGGCGCGTCGTCCGGGGTCAGGTGGTTTCAGGTGCGCCGACAGATTCGCTACTTTTGTAGAGAACTTTTTGGCTACAGTGTTACAGTGGGACATACGTGAGCTGTGAAGATGATAATGAGTCACTTGATGGTATAAAATGTATCGTATAAACTGTATCGATTCCCACGCAGGACAATTTTCTGTAGATTCCATAATTAATTGTTTACGAGTCAGTGTATAATTTGTGACAATTAAATGTACTGGTTCCGTGTAGTGACGGAGTTAGAATACAATTTATTGAGACTAAGAAAGGGAGTCCTCTTACCCGTGAGTGTCGTAAAAGACGACTAAGGGATTAAATATGCATATAACACCTATGCAAGAAAAGAAAAACTTGAAATAAAACCGCTTGACCAGCGTGGTATAGTATAGGTCAATCAAATCAAATCCCTCCTATTGTGGAGGAGGCTCGAGCCCAACTGTGGGACGTATATAAGCTCAGATGATAATGAAATGCACTTGTGAAACTCTTTACACCGCAACCAGCATGTCTTAGAGTGGAATGTCGTAATAAAAAGTGTATTACAAAAAACATAAGGAAATAGATACATAATTTATTTATGAGTACAGTTATATCGTTTGGAGATATGTTAAACCTTGACTGTTATCGGTGTCTAAATTAAGCGAATATATACTTCATAATAAATCAACTAACAAACTATATATCACTTTTGTATGTTTAAATTTTTCTATTTAATATTGGACATATTAATAAAGAAGAAATTCTTCTGCATTATTATTATTGGCAAATGATTTGTAGGTATTTTAATCGTTCTACCTCTTCGTTCTTATAAATGTAATGTGCCACATTTATATTTCCTCTTCGAGTATTATCATCGTCATTATCATTATAATTACAGCTCATATACGTCCCTCTGTTGGGCTCGCGCCTCCTCCACAATAGGAGGGAAATTGATCTACCACACTGGTTAAACGTGTTAGTATTTGTATGTGGTATTGGTCATGCTCACTGAAGGGTCTGCTAGCGGTAGCTATTAGGAGCGGGTCACTCCCTTCCCTCCATTATGGTTGAGGGGAGTGATGGCTGCTCTAGTAGTTAACTCGTGATAGGGTGCCGCTTGCGCGATCTGGTCCAACCTTAATTTTTTTATTACATTTGTGATTATTATTATATTTGTGAACTAATTATATAATATTTCGAATGGCATTACACTGGAACTATTAATAAGCATGATGTAAGATGTAATTTTATTTAAAAGAAATTAAAAACAATAAATAAAAAATAGACGATCCCGCTGAGTTTCTTGCCGGATCTTCGCAGTGCGGTCGCGTTCCGATCCGGCGGTAATTATAACTTTAAGAAAATTGTAAAAAAAATGACAATATGTAAGTGCCCCCGCGGGGTTTATACATAATAAATGATTTGAATTTGAAGTATATGGTTTTATTTCAAGTGTCCCTTCTCTTGCATAGGTGTTAAATGCATATTATATCTTATACGACACCCACGCGCAAGAAAGAGGGTGGTGAATTATGTTCTTTCTACGTTACCACACGGATTATTCGAGTATTATACAGAGGGAAGAGTATAAAGGACCTTTTCCTTTGGACCTTTGTGACCTTATTCACATCGATCTGAACCGTCTCAACGTAGTGCACCTAAGGTATCCAACATTAGGTGCACTTTCTCGTCCAAAAATGCCGCGAAGTTTGCGACTGGTGTCAACCTAACTTTTGGCATTTTTATAATAAGTTTTCACAATCATAAGACTTTCTTATTTTATGCAACTGTATATTTTTATTAATCGGTACAATATTAAATGACAGCTGTTAAATTTCAGAGTTGCCAATTGTACAAAAAATACACAAAATTTAAATACTTCATTCTAATTGAAACACTCAATTTATAAAGTCCAGTTTTCAAGACGTTAGTTTTATGTTTATAGAAAACTAGCGACCCGCCCTGGCTTCGCACGGGTGCAATGCTGATACTAAATACACTACAGAAAAACTGTGAACGTCGTATATAATAAATTATAGTTTAAAAAACTAAAATACACGCTTTTAAAATTGATTGAATTAAAAATAAAACTGTAGTAATCAAGTGAAAAATTGATATTATTGAACAAAACATGTGGGGTGCTTGTGATAATAACTACAGATATAATAAACTATTGATAAAATATTAACAACAGTTAAAATCAAGCCCCCTAAACGCGTCCGATCGCTGCTAAATTCAAAGTGCTATAGGGAGAAACGCGGTAACAGTGCTGGAGCCCCGGCCCGCGAGGTGTTACAAATGCATGGCGGTCGGGCATACCCGACCGACATGCAAAAACTGCTTTGACTGCAGCGGGCTATGTTTCCGCTGCGGTCAAACTGGACACCAGGCGGCATCGTGCTCTGCGGTGCCCCACTGCCCCGCGTGTGCGGCAGGCAATAGGCCTGCCAAACACCGCATGGGCTCTGGGGACTGCAGACCCCCGGCATCGGCCCCAAAGGGGCGGGGCGGCCCATCGACCGGGCCAGCCCCCGCTCCGAGCGCGACCCGATCGCCCGTTAGCGCGGAGGAGGTGACGATGGATACGGACCGTTAATGGACCCCGTATCCATCCGTCTCCTCCAAGCCAATCTCAGCCACTCCGCCGGTGCGCAGGACGTTTTCCTGCAAGCCATGGCGGAGTGGTTGATAGGAGTAGCCGTAGCCGCGGAACCGTACGCGGTGCCCGACCGGCCAATTTGGCTGGGCAGCACCGACGGTACCGTGGCAATCGTCGCCTCCACGTCGTGGCCTTCGTCGTCTCTGATCCTTAGGGACAGGGGCGTCGGATACGTCGCGGCAGACTGGGGAGAGATTACGCTCCTCGGAGTATATCTCTCCCCTGCCTGGAGAGCGGCTGATTTCGGGGTCTCCCTTACCATCTTGGGAGCCTCGTTACGGCGATTGGCACCGCGCCAGGTGATCGTATTGGGGGACTTCAACGCCAAGTCCGTGGCGTGGGGGTCCTCCCGTACGGACGACCGAGGATGGGCGGTCGAGGACTGGGCGGCGGCACTGGGCCTCTGTTTGCTGAACAGAGGCTCGGTGCATACGTGCGTGCGACATCAGGGCGGATCGATAGTGGACCTTTCGTTCGCTAGCCCGAATGTCGCCGCACGCGTGGGGAGCTGGTGCGTCGAGGAGGAGGTTGAGACCTTGTCGGACCACCGGTATATCCGGATGGAGGTCTCCCTGACAATCCCGGCGCCCGGCAGGGGTCACGGGGCGGTAGGGCGTCCTGCGTTTCCGCGATGGGCTGTGGGTCGCTTAGACCGGGACCTGCTGGCGGAGGCAGCCATCGTCCACTCGTGGCTGTCCTCTGCCAACCAGTTGGACGGGGTGGACGCCGAGGCTGGCCGCATCCGCAGTGCGTTGACGCAGATCTGCGATGCGGCCATGCCCCGGGTACAGCGTCTGCCCCCGAGGAGGGCTGTCCACTGGTGGTCCCGGGAGCTGGCGGATCTCCGGGCCGCGTGTATTCGCGCCTGGAGGGCCTACACCCGCAGCCGGCGACGCCATCGCAGCGAGGAACTGGAGGGCCAGCTTTACGAGGGCTACCGTAATGCGCGGTCGGCCTTCAGGCTGGCCGTCCGTTCCGCCAAGGACGCCAGTCGGCGGGAGATGCTGAAAAGTCTCGACCGTGACCCCTGGGGTCGCCCTTATGGCGTGGCGCTGAGTAAGCTCCGCGCACGGGGCCCGCCCCTCACCGAGACTCTCCAGCCCAGCTTCCTCACCCGGGTCGTCGAGGACCTGTTCCCACGACGGGCGGAACACACGCCCCCGGTCATGGCGCTGCCAGACAATGACCGGGAGGGCGATGGTGGCAGTGTTCCGCCCATCACGGATCCGGAGATGGGGTCGGTGGTGGCGCGCATGCGCGGAAAATCCACTGCCCCCGGGCCCGACGGTATTCCAAACCGTGTGCTGGCCCTGGTCCTCTACCATCTGGGTCCCCGCCTCAGGGACCTGTTCGACGCGTGTTTAGCGTCCGGACGGTTCCCTGGGTGCTGGAAGAAGGGAAGGCTGGTGCTCCTGCCGAAGCCGGGACGGCCTCCGGAGTCGCCATCGGCCTACAGGCCTATCGTGCTTTTCGATGATATGGGCAAGCTACTGGAGAGGGTAGTAGCTGCCCGCATCGAGCGGCACCTCGTCGGCACGGGGCCCGATCTGTCGGACGCTCAGTTTGGGTTTAGGAGGGGTCGTTCGACGATCGAGGCCCTGTTGCGCCTGAGGGCCGTGGCGACTGAGGCCGTCACCGGCGGGGGAGTGCTGTTGGTGGTGTCCCTAGACATCGCCAACGCATTCAATAGTCTGCCATTCAGCTGCGTCAGGGAGGCGCTCCGTTACCACGGAGTGCCAGCTTACCTGAGGCGGCTAGTGGCAGACTATTTAGAGGGGCGCAGCGTCCTCTACGCCAACCGAGTAGGGGACGTTGTGCGAACGCCCATGACGTGCGGCGTTCCACAGGGGTCGGTCCTTGGATCCACCCTGTGGAACATCGGCTACGACTGGGCGTTGCGGGGGAGCCTCCCACCCGGGCTGGGCGTGATTTGTTACGCCGACGACACGCTCGTCACAGTCCGCAGTGGGACGCTACAAGAGGCGGTAAGCCTGGCGACCTCGGGCACCGAAGAGGTCGTCAGGCGGATCGAGGCGCTGGGGTTGAGGGTCGCCCTGGACAAGACGGAGGCCCTCTTGTTCCATGGGCCCCGTATGGACCCTCCCATCGGCGTCTCGATCACCGTCAATTCGGTTGGGATCAGCATCCAGGCCCATATGAAGTACTTGGGCCTGGTGCTCGACGGGCGATGGTGGTTTCGGGAGCATTTCCGCAGGCTCGTCCCGCGGCTCGTCGGCGTGGCGTCCGCCCTACAATGGCTGATGCCGAATGTGGGCGGACCGAGCGCGGCATGTCGACAGCTGTACGCGGGGGTCATCCGGTCGATGGCCCTGTACGGCGCACCGGTGTGGGCGGGATCCATGACCGCTCGACTTAGGGCCCTTCTGTAGCGTCCACAGAAGGTCATGGCGGTCAGGATCATCCGCGGGTACCGCACGGTGGCGACGGAGGCGGCGTGCCTATTGGCCGGGACTCCCCCGTGGGACCTGGAGGCGGAAATGCTCGCCGACTTGTATCGGCGGGTGTCGGGGGTGCGCGGGGGGGGGGGGGGGGCGGTGTTGTTTCCTTGAAGGAGCTCACCGCCTGGCGCGTCGACGCCCGCCGGGATGTCATCGCCCGTTGGGCAGACCGGCTGGAGAGGCCTCGATAAGGTGTTTGGACTGTGGAGGCCTTCCGGCCGGTGCTGATGCAGTGGTTGGAAAGGCGGCACGGGGTGCTCTCCTTCCGACTCGTACAGGTCTTGACGGGGCATGGATGCTTCGGCAAGTACCTGTACAGGGTCGCTAGGAGGGAGAGAACTCCGTCCTGCCACCACTGCGATTGCGACGAGGACACGGCGCAGCATACGCTCGAGGTCTGTGCCGCTTGGGCAGAGCCACGTCGTGAACTCGTCGCAATCATCGGTGCCGACCTGACGCTACCGATCATCGCTAGGGAGATGCTCGGCAGCATCAGGAATTGGGACGCGGTCGCAGCCTTCTGCGAGGCAGTTATCTCGCAGAAGGAGGCGGCGGGTCGTGAGCGCGAGGAGCACAGCCTCGATGATGCGACCCGCTGCCGGCGACTGGGGCGGCGCAGGCGGGATTACCTGCGTGCAATGCCGCCCTAGCCGAGGCCGCGGGTGACGTGACCGGGGATTAGTCCGTCACCCGCCGAGAGGCCGACCGCGTGAGGAAAGACCGACGTCCTCCCCGAGGGGGGGACGTTCGTCGATGGGAGGGTACCCCGGGTGGGGGGTATTCCGTCGGGCCGACCACTGATGACAAGTAACCCTGCTCCAGTGGTCGGCCCAACGACGAAGGCGACGTGGTGTTCGGGTGGGTTGCGGGTGTTGCGTGCTTAGGCCCCTCTGTCGCCCCGGACGGAGTGGTGCGGAGGCGTGCCGACCGCAGCCCACCCCAAAAAAAAAAAAAAAAGGGAGAAACGCGGTACTTTTTTTTTTGGTGTGTAGCTGTTGGTCGCAGATGACCTTGACAGCTTAACGCGGGCAGTGGGTGAGCGCGGATGGCTCTCAACCCCGTAGGGAAGAACAGCGTTTTTTTTTTTTGTTCGGACTAGGAGTGTTAGCCTCAGAAGGCTGTTACACCCTTACGCGGACTAGTGGTGAGCGTTGAGGGCTCTCAACCCAAAAATTTTAAGCAATGGGGCCCAAGGGCACCCCCTGTGGGGTACGAACCTCGACTTGGGGCGTTGCTGAGGGCAATGTGGGAAATGGTGGAATTTATTTATTTTTACGCAGCACGGTTCCGCACCTCGACGGCGAGGACGGAGCCGTGGTCTCTTCTTTGTTGCGGCTTCGCGGGCCGTGTATGCTGTATTCTGAGCTATCGTGATCTCGTCGTCGGGCTCGTCGAGAGCGAGTCTCGGCCGAGGGAGCTTCTTTAAGAAGAGATTCTTAGATACTGTAATCATTATTATCATTTCAGTTCGTATACGTTCCACTATTGAGTTTGCTCCACAATAGAAAGCAAATTGACCCATTATACCAAGCTACTCAGACGGGCTTGTACAGGGTTTTATTGCGAGTTATCCTTCATTTGCACAGATCTTCTATCCTTATCATATCCCCTTATCAGGTTTTGCGTAACCCACGGCCAAGATAGGAAGTGGTGAATTTTATTCTCACTCCATCCCCACACTGGCATCATCATCATCATCATCACTTCAGCCTATTGCCGTCCACTGCTGGACGTAGGCCTCCCTCATGTTGCGCCACAATGTGCGGTCCTGTGCCGCCTGCATCCAGCGACGCCCAGCAACTTTCACTAGGTCATCGGTCCACCTAGTGGGGGGGCGTCCAACACTGCGTCGTCCGATACATGGTCACCACTCGAGAACCTTTCTTCCCCAGCGGTTGTCGGTTCGTCGAGCGATGTGGCCTGCCCATTGCCACTTCAGCGTGCTAATTCACACTGGCAACTACTGTTTAATTCAGTTAATTATTTCATCACCATTTCAGTCCATATACGTTGGGTACCACTGTTGGGTTCGAGCCTCATCCACAATAGAAGGGAAATTGACCTTACTATACCATGTCGGTCAGACAGATTGGTATAGGATTTTGTATCGAGTTTTCCATCTCTTGCATAGATGTCATATGCGTATTATATTCCACAGTCATCTTTTACGACATCCACGGGCAAGAAAGGGAGTAGTGAATTGTATTCTTACTCCTTCACCACACGGAAAATTCAGTTACAGTAAAAATAAAATACGTACCAGCACAAGCAACACATGGCACTCCGTCTGAGAGCACTTTGTAGAAAAATATCTTGCCACTGTCGAGATCCTCTGGGCTCCAGGCGGCGGGAGCGCGCGATGCACCTGCGCAACACTCAGCCCGACTTACTCTTAATGCCATCACTGAGCTGCAACGTCCGCCGCGGTCCATTCCCGTCCAGCAGATCCCAGCTATAAAAAATAATAATATATATTAATAAATTACTCAAATCTATGTAGTGACGTCGTTTCAGCTCATACACGTCCCACTGTTGGGCTCGAGCCTCCTCCCCAATAGGAGGGCGGGTGACCTACTATGCCATGCTGCTCAAACATGTTGGTATAGGGTTTTATTTAAAGTTTCTCTTGCACAGATTTTATATGCATATTATATCCCTTAGTCTTGTTTCACGACATCCATGGGTAGGACACATGGAATATACAATTTACCACTTCATTTCTTCCCTGTGGGTGCTGATAAAGAGGACTAAGAAATATGAAAATAACAAGATTTAAGGAAACTTGACATAAAGTTTCTTGCTACGGTCAAATAATTTAGTAAATATTAAAATTTTGAAACAGAGTGCTCAGAACTGTATTCTATTCGGTTCATTGAAACTGGGAGTTACTTGATTATTTGAAAATAAGTTAAAGAAGGAATACGTCAAATTAATATACCCAACA
Source organism: Lymantria dispar (assembly GCA_032191425.1). Taxonomy (NCBI): domain Eukaryota; kingdom Metazoa; phylum Arthropoda; class Insecta; order Lepidoptera; family Erebidae; genus Lymantria; species Lymantria dispar. Next base: position 12,178,439 of record CM063455.1, read on the forward strand.
AAACAAGATTGTGAATAAGTAGCTGGCATTACTTAGGCATATGAGAAATTACATCTGTTAAACAGACTAATCGCGACATATACCCGTTTTCACCAATGATACTTATCTTTAACCTAAGGCAATATGAGATGTTGGGTCTCATTCTTCTATAGAAAGAAAGAAGATATAGGAAGCTTTTAATTTATTGTGTTATACAAATAGTAATTCTGAGTTTGCGTAAAAATTATTTCCCTAAATTGCAAGTTTGTAAAGTTGACATAAGGATCAGTGGCGGACTAACCGGGGGGCGGAAGGGGCGGACCGCCCCGGGCCTCCGGTCTTGGGAGCCCCCAAATGGCTCCGCGTTGCCCTGATCGAGTTATAAACAAGATTTTAAAAATGTGCTTAGCACCTTCATAACTTCATCAAGATCAAAACACTACAGCCATCTCACAGAAATATTAATACTTGTTGTTCAAGGTCACTATATGAGCGCAACTAAGAGCCGGTAAAACGAATTTCGTCAGTATTAAGACCGTTTGATCGCAATTGTGGCACGCTTGCTCCGCCCACATGGCCGTTCTATTTTATTAATTTTTCTGTGAGCCATCTAGACTTATTACGCGGTACTAATATTTATTTTAAATTTGCTGAACGTTTCCAATACGCTGGGGGAATTCCCGTTTTTGTAGCGGGATCTTCCACAGGAATCCCTGAATGAATGAAGTGCAAATAATTCACTCCTGTACGCCTACATTTACATTCACCACATCGCTTATACTTCAATACTTTTTGACCATTTGTATCTCGGTTCCATCACGCGAGAGATTTTCGAAACTTAACCCATTAACGACCGAAAATCGTATTTTTTTTCATAATTTTTAAGGCAAATTCTCATCATCAAAAAACGAGAATTTTGAAATGAAAAATATGGTCTCTCAAACTTTGCCTTAAAAACCGGCTAAGTGCGAGTCAGAGTCGCGCACGAAGGGTTTCATACCACCATCTATGCTAATATTATAAAGAGGAAAGATTTGATTGTTTGTTTGTTTGTTTGTATTGAATAGGCTCCGAAACTACTAGACCGATTTCAAAAATTCTTTCACCAATGGAAAGCTAAACTATCAGGGAGTAACATAGGCTATATTATCCCGGTATTCCCACGGGAACGGGAACTACGCGGGTAATACACTGAAACCGAAGCGAAGCAAGAGCAGGTTGCTATTATCTATAAAAATAGGCAAAAAAAAATGTTTTTTGTTTGGGAGCCCCCCCCCTTAATATTTATTTTATTTTTATTTGTTGTTATAGCGGCAACAGAAATACATAATTTGTGAAAATTTTAACTGTCTAGCTATCGCGGTTCTTAAGATACAGCCTGGTGACAGACAGCGAAGTCTTAGTAATAGGGTCCCGTTTTTACCCTTTGGGTACGGCACCCTTAAATGATGAAAAAAAATATGATTTTCGGTCGTTAATGATGTAAACTAATTAAAACTTATCTTCGATCTACAATGGGTCAAGAGCGACTGGTTAATCTAGCCCTGCTTTCAATACAATGAAAAATTTCAAAAGAAATCGATTTCACAGAAGTTATTGAGGAGTTCAGTAAATTGAAGGCATAAAAACGCATAGGTATAATACACTACAAAAATAATAAAAAACTATCTTTTTATTCTATCTAATTTTTTTTGTCGGTCGATTCGTATTTTATTTTCCTCACCCGTATCCATTCCATATTGTAGGTATATTGTATGTAATGTTTATTTAGCCTAAATAATTTAAGTCTCATTTAAATTTCACTTGCCAGATTTTAACGAAATAAACAAACACTTTTTATACATACAAATATGAACTGAATTAAAAGCTTGTAAAACTATTTTTTTTAAAGTTGGGGGGCCTCATTCATCTGTGCCGCCCCGGGCCTCTGACGGGCTTAGTCCGCCACTGATAAGGATATAATCCTAGTGCAGTGTAGCATCTTTTTTAAAAATAACAAAATGAAGGTAGTATATTTATTCTATATGTGAGCGCCGCTCATAGATAAAATAATCGTAAAACTTAATGCAGCGTACAATAATTATCATCTAGTGGGTCACTAACTAAACGGCAAAAGTATAAAAAAAGATTACGTAGGTATTCGAGTTAAATTTTATACAAAAGCTAATTATTTATGCTCTCAAAAATACTTTTAATTATATTATATTTTATCTATTTTGTTATTACACACATACATTTAGTATTATAAAGCTTTATTATAAAAAAAAAAAATTAGTTTCGCTATTGGATTCCAATTACGAATTTTACATTTAAATATTTATAAAAATTGTTTAAAAAGGAAATAAAAATGTTGAATGATCATTAATTTAGTAAATTACCAGATGTATATTTATCATTAGTTGATTCGTAATAAATACATATTATTTTCAAGCCTTTATTACCTCAAAGATGTGCAGCGAATCTAAATATTTTATTTCATCTTCGCACTAGCTTACTGATTAGAAACAGAACCAGCTAACACATAAAATTATATAAATAAAGTTATTACACGTTCGAATACCGTAAAAAAAACTGTAATATCTACAATAAATCGTCAGATCGTATCCAGACTAAACATAAATTGAGGCAATGTGTGTCTGGTCGCCTGGCTGCGTCGGGTGCAGGCGTAGTCGGACGGTTTATACAGTCGGATTCCTGCGCATGAGTCACAGGGCGGGTGAGGGGCGCGGGCGTACTCGAAGCCGCTAGACGTCGACCAGACACTATTTTTCATTGCGTGCTCTGAACTCGCTAAATTCTATACGCGTATAAGGTTAAACCACTCTGTACAAAGTAGTAGAAATCTATAGAGCATGCGAATTTTATGTATTAGTTGACATTTGCTAACGATTTGTGTTATGATTGCAGACTATTGTCAAGTATCAATTTGATTTATTGTTGTTCAATTAACCTCAATTATATAGCACTAATTATTATGTACTATTAAAATATAATATTTCCTGCAGATAGACGCTCTTTTCAGATAACAACCCGCTTGTTTATTAAAATTTATGCAATTTTAGTAAATTTACCAGATTGTCGATTTAATTTTCTTTTACAAGTTCATTATATTTTTGAAGAGCTTGCGCTATTCTTTAGCGCTATTATTATTGCGAGAGATTTTACAAACATATAATTTAACAGACACAGATTGCACCTAGACTCAGAACAACAATTTGTTAGCTGTGCAGTCATATTGTTTTTATTGAATTAAAAAAGATCATAGCTCACAAAAATTGCAAGTATTATTCTTATTTTTTATACATTTTATTCGGTCATTTACAAAAATATACATCCAGTCAATCATGGGTCTATTAATAGCTCCTGCCCATGAAGTAGGGGTAATGATATTATCGCTGCACTTGATACGCATATTAGCGGTTGTACTTGATGTCATGAGTTTCTCAGGACAGCGTTTTCTACTCCTCTGGTGTTTAGTTAGCCGGTTTTTACGACACCCACGGGAACGTATAGGGTCACAATATGGTGTATTAATAACCAAGGAGACCCACACCACCTCAATTTATACTTTCAAGAAATAACAAAATGTATACAATTAAAAAAATACATAATCAGTATTCATAACGTGTCTATTTACTAGAACACTGTAGACGCTGTTTAAAAATTTAAAAAGTTTCTGTTCAATAGTTTTTGCGTAATTTCGGTACAGATAAACAGATAAAAATGTATTTTTGGTATGAGGTTATTGGTATCCCTATTATTAACCTTCAGTGTGGCTATATCGCACCAGACCGTTTATAACGAAGAAAGACTTTCGTAGGAGCCTATAAGTTGTTATAAATGCTAATACTTTCCACCAATTGAACGGGCCACTTGAATGGACAGTTCATTTGCTTTCAGAGGCTATCGGTATCATCCTTAAATAACGCTATTACCAAAAAGAAAAAGAGCCAAGTTCACAGTATTAAAGTGTCTGTTTCTAATGTCAACGTAATAAAATCAACGACAGCTTCTTTTTTAATAAATACATTTAAAAGTACTCATAACATAAACCTCACTTTGAAATTTTTATTTTCTTTGTTTCTTGCCATCTGTCTGTGTGTCTTTCGCAGCTTTCGCAGCTGTTGGATCGATTTGGACCATATTTTCAACGGGATCTCCCGTTGAAAATATGGTCCAAATCGATTTGGTATTACTTCGTTTTAAGAATTGGTGTTCCACACCACCTACAAAATTATATTTTTTTTCTTTAAATCGGAAATGGTACATTCAATATAATCCATTCAAGCTATCTAAGATAAATAAATACAAACACTGTAAAAAAGTTAAAATAAGTTTTTTTTTAAATGCAGTTAATAGTTTTTTTTTAATTCGAAGACATGTCTAACAGTTCTTTCGTCTTAGCCGAGGCCGCGGGTGACTGGACCGGGGAGTTAGTCCGTCACCCGCCGAGAGGCTGACCGCGTGAGAAAAGACCGATGTCCTCGGTCGTCGAGTCGAGAGACGTCGGTCGATGGGAGGGTACTCCTCAGGGGGGTATTCCATCGGGCCGACCACTGACGACAAGTAACCCTGCTTCGGTGGTCGGTCCAACGACGAAGGCGACGTTGTGGGTTGCGGGTGTGCGTGCTTACGCCCCTCTGTCGCACCGGACGGAGTGGTGCGAGGAGTGCACCGACCGCAGCCCACCCCAAAAAAAAACAGTTCATTTTTCAGCCACATGCGTCATGGGTTGTTATAGGGTTTTACATCCAATCTTATTTTTCTTGCATCAATGTTTTCTGTATGAATTAATGAAATGTAATATAATGTAATGTATCAATTAATGAAATTTTACGACACTCTCGTGCAAAATGAGATGTTGAAAGCTTATTCTGGTACCACAGTAGTAGCCATAAAGAAGTGATTGAAAAGATTTATATACAGCCAAGAAATTGTACAGTAAAACTACTTTACGGATTTTATCGCGTTTGTATTTGATTTTTGATTACCCGACGTTTAAATTTAAATTTTCTGCAGTAAATTTTCGTTACTGCAGAAAATTTAAATTTTCTGCAGTAACGATGACTTGTTGGACGTGAGACATCTTAGTCCACCCGTGATCATGAACGCTGTAAAGTGTTCGAAACGTCGGGTAATCAAAAATCAAATACAAACGCGATAAAATCCGTAAAGTAGTTTTATTTAAAATGTATAATACTCGCGTAAACATCAGAAATCATTAATTGCACAGTAGTTTGTTAGAAAATTACGTTCATTCGTGAGGTTAAGAGTGCTGTGTGGTAGCAGCTACGAATATTACCAATCATTACATAGCTCGAATCCAAGCTTTTGGTTCTTTGCATATCAAATCCCTTGGTCGTTTTTACGACAACCACGGGTAAGATATGAGGTGGTGCTGGGCTGACCACGGATAACTAGGAACGCGGTACCGGCGGTCGGCTTAATGGTAAGGGCCTTCCCCTATGCGCGTCATGCCGCCCTAGCCGAGGTCGCGGGTGACGTGACTGGGAAGTTAGTCCGTCACCCGCCGAGAGGCCGACCGCGTGAAAAGCGGCTTCCCCTAAACGGTGAGTTAAGGAGCCGCGCTTCGCCCTTTCGTCACCCCGGGCGGAACGGATGGCGTATGCGCTGATCATAGTCCACCCAAAATATGAGATGAGATGGTGCATCGTATTCTTACTCCGTCATCATATTCAATATTATACGAAGACCTTAACATATGTACGTATATGATAATAGCAACTCGTCCTCGCTTCGCTTCGGTTTCAGTCGCCTTACCAGCATAGTTCCCGTTCTCGTGGGAATACCGGAATAAAATGTAGCCTATGTTACTTCCTGATATTATAGCTTTCCATTGGTGAAATAATTTTTGAAATCGGTCTAGTAGTTTCGGAGCCAATTCGTTACAAACATACATACAAATATTTCCTCTTTATAATATTAGTATAGATGTGTATTACCCCCTCCCCCCCACTAGGTGGACCGATGACCTAGTGAAAGTTGTTGGGCGTCGTTGGATGCAGGCGGCACAGGACCGCACCTTGTGGCGCAACATGAGGGAGGCCTACGTCCAGCAGTGGACGGCAATAGGCTGAAATGATGATAGATGTGTATTATAATTGAAATTTAACAAAACAATTTATTATTTACGTTTTTAAAATTCTACATTATGCTTTATTATGTATCTACTAATAAAAAAGTGATTGTACCTAATTAATTAATAGAGTCTAGACGTAAAAAAAGTATGATTTTAAGTAATAAAATGTTTAAATTTAATGTATCTAAGAGTGTTTCATAAAAACCGACATATTAATTTAAATATTGTGGTGATTTTATTTCAGTTGAAAATATGTATATTTTCTAAATATTGATATCACTGCCTGTTTAGTAGTATAAGCTGCGACTACGAGTTTGAATCAAGTTCGGTAAAAAACGTTATTAGATTTAAAGTATTTTATATTTGTAAATAAGTTTGTATTTGCTTTTTGATTGCCCGACGATTCGAACACTTTGCAGCGTTCGTGGTCACGGGCGGCCTTACGATGTGTAATGCTCGCGTAAACATTAGAAATCATTTTATACTTCTTTTAAGCTATATATAAAGAGTCCTACAGTGGGGAACAGGCCTCCTTTAATGCACTTAGGAAATAAAAGCAAAATTGATGTATTGTACTAAGCAGTTCAGATGAGTTGGTTATTAGTACAATAATACCCCGACTTACGCTACCTCGTTACGTTACGCTACGCGAATTCAAAGATATGCGGTTTTCTCTGTGAGCGCTCAGGCCTTAGGTTTCCTTTTTTTTATTCATAAAATATCAATTATTTTTTATCTAACATTTTGACCATATTCTTTAAAATTATTGTCTGCTTTGAACTAGTTCCAAATAACCATTTTTATTGTCCATTTAATATGACCAAAATTATATCCCGACTTACGCGATTCTCGCTCGGTTCCACCTATCGCGTAAGTCCGGGGTATTACTGTACTCGTAAGTAGTAATACATATAATATAAAGCTATATTTTATTTCGAGTTTAGCCTCTCTAGCCAAGGTGTGCACTTGCATCTTTTGAAGTTTTTTACGACACCTACGCGAATGAAAGAGTGACGTAGATTTCACTGTGACGTAGTACGAATTCAATTCATGGTGAACTTTTCGGAGGACCCACATATGATTCTAAAAATAAACATCAAGATGGAAAGGGTTAACAAGTCATTGCTGTAACATTTACGAATAATTATAAAAAATACAAAATCTTGAATATAATTACTACCTATTATTATTGCATGAATATTGAATAAATTTATTTTATGCATTTCATTCCATTGTTACACACTGGTATTTTTAAATATTTAATACACGAATGTAACTGTCAAAGATCAATGTGGGTGTGAGAACATGAGCTACAAAACGTTTAGTCACAGTGCATAATAAATTTTCAGACAATGACGTAATCATCAATTAGTTTGCCTAAAATAAACATTAATCTGTGCCAGTGCAGAATCTATTTACATGGAACGCTTTAGTACGTAATGTAAACAAGTAAGCAACAACACGTGGGTTGAGATATTGTTAACGTCTAGATTTGCAACGGTTTTCAATTTAAAAACCGGTTGCTATGTCGTCTGAAAGCTATGTATCTGTTGCAACCTACTTCCCTATTTGTAAGCCCTGGTCGTGTCACAAGCGGTCAGACAGCTGCAAAACAATACCATTTGTTTACAACCTCCAAAGTATATAAATTCCATAATTTAAATACCAAATATATTATCCTTACTAATATTATAAATGCGAAAGTAAGTTTGTTTGTTTATTTGTTTGTTACGCTTTCACGCTTAAACCATCAAACCGATTTCAAAAATCTTATCACCAATGGAAAGCTATAATATCAGGGAGTAACATAGGCTATATTTTATCCAGGTATTCCCACGGAAACGAGATCTACGCAGGTAAGGCGACTGAAACCAGAGTGAAGCGAGGGCGGGTTGCTAGTATATTATAAATGAGGCTGCAATAACGACGCTAAATATTAAGAGAATTTAAACAGGTCGGAATCGGGGTATAAAACCGGAATAAAACCCTAAAATCAATCCATCTGACCAATATGATACAGTGAACCAATATTACTGTTTATATAGGAGGTACATGCCCAGTAGTGGAATTGTAGTTATAAGAAATTTAAAGAAAGTCGATATATAAAGTCTTAATAAAATCTCAGTTTAATACTTATTGATACGTTGATGTTCAGAGCGTGCTTGACCGGTTCTCATTATTTAGTATTGGACAGTAAAGTACGTTTGAAGAAATGTAAATACAGTCGAATATGATTTTAGTGTGGCGAGCGCGGCCGTTGACTCCGCCGGCATAAAGGCATACTCCTTGTATCTCTGTACATTATTATTGGACTGTTCCGTCAACGATGGCGCCACAATTTGGAGCTCAGATCCGGCTATGATTGTGTAGGTGTGAGAAATGGGTCCGAAAACATACATGCTCTATAATTGTGGATGGTCTAAATATTTCAATTGTGTTATTGTAATCATGTTTTTTAGAATGAGGATATCATGTTTAATAGATTAAAAATACAACTGGATGTTATTTATTACTCTATTATTTTAACAAAATATAAACGGTTAGTCTCTTAAGATTAGACTGCACAAATAAAATATTAAGATACCGACGTACGGCACCTATATCATGGATTTGATTTTTGACGTAGAATAATATTTATTACGATCTACAAATTGTCCTAGTGAGTCTGGGTTTAATTTTAGTTTGTTAAATTTGAAAAATCTCGTGTAATAAAAGGATTTATACTTCCTTAGCGCAGAGTGTTCCTGTGTGGAAAAGAAATCTTTTACGAGAAATACTCAGAAGTTCTGCAAATTACAATATGATTGGTTGATTAAATGATTTTATTATTTAGTACCATTTGATGTCGAGTGAACATTACTAAAAATATCGATGAAGAAAACGCATATAAATACTTTTGTAGATTTTATTTCCACTAGGTGGACCGATGACCTAGTGAAAGTTGCTGGACGTCGTTGGATGCAGGCGGCACAGGACCGTACACTGTGGCATAACATGAGGGAGGCCTACGTCCAGCAGTGGACGGCAATAGGCTGAAATGATGATGATGATGAGATTTTATTTCGTTTTCATAGTATAGTTATGCGAAAAATATATTAACTAAAACATATATCTCTATATTCTTTTCAATACGTCTCATTGTAGACCCGACTCCGTAATGTTTAGTTAAAATTCGTAAAAATATTTTTACTGTCTATGCTTAATACTCGTAAATATTTGAAATGAATATAGATTATTAGATAATTGTATAATCTAAAAGTTATTAAATCCAATAGTGGGACAGGATCACAGAGAAAGGTGACTATTCAGGTGAATAAAGGCTTTAGTTTTTGAAACCATGCGTTAAATGCATCTTGTCCTTCAGCACAACATTTGTTGTTATAATACTCTGACGCATCTTAAAAAGTTATACATCTAGACTAGGTTTTTCTTATTGTTTTCTTTTTGTATTTGTAAAGTTGTAACAATTATTGCCTAAACACTTAAACTCAAATGAAGCGAAGTTCATCTATAGTGCTTATCAAAGGTCATCAACTCGTTAATCCGTTAATCGTTGATTAACGAAGTTAACAATGTGCTTAATGGATTAACTTTTAAGTTTAGGGCGCTGCTCTGTCCACGCGGCACATGTCTCCAGCGTGTACTATACCTAGTGATGCCCAAAAAAGTCTTGGTCTTGCGGTCTTGGTCTTGCGAGATATGCGAGACCGAGACCAAGACCAAGACCGCTTAATTTTTGCAAGACCAAGACCAAGACTGGCCCTGCAAGACTTGAGCAAGACCAAGACTGGGCCTGCAAGAGTCTCGCGGTCTTGCATTTAATTCAAGTCACCATTTCAGCTTATATACGGTTGAGCTCGTGTCTTCTACATAACAGGAGGGAAATCGGCCGTGGCCGGAAGGGAATCGCCACGGTGATCGGCCGTGTTGTTACAGGTCATACATGTCAAGTTTTCCTTCTCTTGCACCGATGTTATATGTTATAGCCCTTAGTCGTGGGTTCGCAGTCACGGGTAAAATAGGGGGTGATGAATTATATTCTTACTCCGTCACTACACGGCAAGTCAAATCAGTCTTGAGATATCCATCTATTGGCCAATCGATTCCCAATGTTGGTGTTGGCTTTTCAGAATTACTCTTCGGAAAGACTTAAGGACAAAAATACCGTAATCACGAGAGTGCTCTTGCCCATTATACATATTTATATATCCGTTTATTCATTAGCCCAACGACGTTCACTGTTGGACATAGAAATATGCCTACAATTAATCTACATAAATGTCCATGTAGGGACAGAGTACGAATATAATTCACCACTCTCTTACCCGTAGATGTCGTATCAAATCGGATCGGGCAATGGTGTTAGGAACCTATGAGAAAAAATTGAAATAAAAATATCGATTCGTTACTGAATTGAGAGACATGTAAGTTTTCAATTTTGTCATCGTTTTCTCGTGTAAATTTGATTAAAATGTATAAAGCAATGATACTTAATCTACAATATTTTCGTATTTTGTTAAATGTTCATTAGAATTTGAATAAATTAATGATTACGTTTGCATAAGCAAGACAAACTTCGCTTTAACATAAATCAGCTGATCGGCCTCTCGCAAAGTTTTGCAGTTAGAATAATGTAACAGTAATTTATCATGGCAATGAAAAATCCAACTAAATTAATCAAATATCCTATCCTATCTATCCATCTGCTAGCCTATAGTTCACTATTGAATGCAATACTTACCACTGGAGAAAATTACTCTTCTATTCCCCTGGTGTTCCATTAGACAGCGTTACTACTCTTATGACAGGACTTTCGACCCTATTTTCTTAAGACGTCACCACACGAGGCAGTTGATACAATAAATTTTATGTCATTTTATAATCAATGCGATATTTTACAATTAATGCAATTGTTTATATTCCCCTTCAAGTTAAGTGGTATGTAGCTATTGTATTTCCAGTTTAGTTACTGATACTCTGGATACTTGAAAAAACCTGTTGCTCTATTGCCTATATAAATACTTTGGCCGCTGGATCCATGTAGCTCTTAATATACTATTTATTCAAGAACATATAAAACTGATTTGAAATTTTATGGTTTTAATACTTGTAAAATGTATGATATTCGTTGTCATCGTCACAGCTCATAAAAGTGCCACTGCTGGGCTTAAGCTTCCTTCCAGTAAGAGGAAAATTGATCTACTATACCACGCTGGTCAGACATGTTGGTACAGGGTTTTCTTTCTAGTTTCACTTCTCTTGCACATATGTTATATACACAGGGTGTATCAGGTTATGGGACAACTGTTTATGTATCTTGTAGTTCAACAGTCATAGATCATAATTAGAATGTATATTACACAAAAACAATATAACGTAAAAGTTATAGTGATTACAAAAATGTGTGTCTAAGAGTTTATGCCTTAAATTTTATGCATTATGTAGGTATGTACAGACAGAATATATGTAAGCATGTAAAATTTCGACAGTATAAATAGGTATTAGATTTGCGCGAACCTTTCAATGGTTACGTAGGTACAAAGGCGACTCATCAACGGCCGATCAGCTGATTTATGTTAAAGCAAAGTTTGTCTTGCTTATGCAAACGTAATCATTGATTTATTCAAATTCTAATGAACATTTAACAAAATACGAATATGTTGTAGATTAAGTATCATTCCTTTATACATTTTAATCAATTTACACGAAAAAACGATGACAAAATTGAGAACTTACATGTCTCTCAATTCATTAACGAATCGATATTTTTATTTAAATTTTTTTTGATGGGTTTCTAACACCATTGCCCGATCCGATTTGATACGACATCCACGGGTAAGAGAGTGGTGAATAATATTCGTACTCTGTCTTTTTTTTTGTGTGTATGTAGCTGTTGGTCGCAGATGACCTTGACAGCTTAACGCGGTCAATGGGTGAGCGCTGATGGCTCTCAACCCGGTAAGTAAGTTAAGCGAACATCGCCTGAGGGCTCCCCTCTGTGGGGAACGGACCTCGGCTCGGGGCGTCGCTGAGAGAAAAGTGGGCGTGGCCAAGTTTAGGTTAATGACTTTTACGCGGCGCGGTTTTCGACCTCGACGGCGAGGCTGATACCGCGGAGTTTTATCTGTTATCGCTGCGCGAGCTGTGTAGGTCCTTTCTTGGGCGATTATAATAGCGTCATCTTCTTCTTCAAGAAGATGACGAGGACGTCAGAACGCGGATATTTTTGAGGCGACGTAGTTTACCGCCCCAACCACTAGTGGATTGGGGTGAGTCGTGGCAGAGGCAAAATAGCGCTGGGAGCAACGCTTCATGTACTGCCTGATGGTGATCGTACTCTGTCCCTACATGGACATTTATATAGATTAATTGTAGGCATATTTCTATGTCCAACAGTGAACGTCGTTGGGCTAATGAATAAACGGATATATAAATATGTATAATGGGCAAGAGCACTCTCGTGATTACGGTATTTTTGTCCTTAAGCCTTTCCGAAGAGTAATTCTGAAAAGCCAACACCAACATTGGGAATCGATTGGCCAATAGATGGATATCTCAAGACTGATTTGACTTGCCGTGTAGTGACAGAGTAAGAATATAATTCATCACCCCCTATTTTACCCGTGACTGCGAACCCACGACTAAGGGCTATAATATATAACATCGGTGCAAGAGAAGGAAAACTTGACATGTATGACCTGTAACAACACGGCCGATCACCGTGGCGATTCCCCTCCGGCCACGGCCGATTCTCCTCCTGTTATGTAGAAGACACGAGCTCAACTGTATATAAGCTGAAATGGTGATTTGAATTAAATGCAAGACCGCGAGACTCTTGCAGGCCCAGTCTTGGTCTTGCTCAAGTCTTGCAGGGCCAGTCTTGGTCTTGGTCTTGCAAAAATTAAGCTGTCTTGGTCTTGGTCTCGGTCTCGCATTTCTCGCAAGACCAAGACCAAGACCGCAAGACCAAGACTTTTTTGGGCAACACTACCCCGGATGAAGCCTGGCGACGAGGGCGTTGACCGTAGCCCATCCCCCAAAAGAAAGGTATCAGGACTACCGACAGTAGTATATCCCAAGCTGGTGCGCACAGATGCATTTCAACCCAATTCCCTTATTATGCCCATATGCTGTATAATATATCTATTTATCTCAGCCTAAAAGAAGTATACGTTTTAAATAGTTAACTTTTAACGATTAACTTGCGTTAATTTTTTGCAAATTCAACGCTTTATTGATTATAGATGTTAACATTTTTATTAACGATTAACGAAGTTAAGTTTTGGATTAACTGTGCCCATCTATGGTGGTTATTACAATAGATTAACACGTGCAAATATATATATGGAAATATAGAGGGAATCAGTCTTTTATTTGGGATGAATCTATACATCTATAAAAATAAATAAAATCAAAGTATCTCTTTGTAATGTTAAAATAATGGGTTTTTTTCATGCTGACCTTATTATTTGCATGATACCTATGCCTAAAACCGGCTTAAAAAAATTTGTCTGTCTGTTGCTATGGGTAATCTTCAAAACGGCTGGAGGAATTAGGATAATATTTTACTAACATATAGCTGTCTATATAAGGAGTAACTTAGACTATATTGTATCACGGTATTCCCACGAGAACAGGATCTACGCGGCTAAGGTGACTAAAACCGAAGCGAAGCGAGGGCGGGTTGTCAGTAATAAAATAAAATCTTTCTCTCGTATGCACCTGCAGAACTTGAGCTTTAAATACTCAATATTAATTCGACACCATGCTGAGAATAAAAGTGACTTAATTTATTGAAATATTAAGTTTATAACTTAAAAAAAATCTATCAGCAGAAGGATACAGAATTGGCGATATTTTGAACTAAAAGATAATATATTTGCATTTCTTTTCGACCCGTACAATTCTACCTATTACCGCCCGCATAATATAGTATTAAAATGATGCAGATGAAGTTTAATATTTCATCGTTTATTGTAATCAATATGATATTTATTTTTAATTTAAATAAAAGTGTAAGCAATACTTAATAACAAAAAAAACAAAATCTAAAAATCTATATTCTTCTACTACTTTTTAAAGATAAGTGTCACATTTTCAAACAGATTTTCCTTGATTGCCAAAAGTTGTGAATTTTGATTTGAATAGCTTTCATTCTTAGCATGTGACATGTTGGGTCTCTCTTCAAGACATTGTAAAGACAGCTTGGCAACGATTGAATCTTTTGCTGCCAACCTGTCTTCAAGATACCGCCGATATTATATTGCATTTTGTGGAATACGATGTTGGTAAACTCTGATGCCTGGTGAATATTTTCATTTTATTTTAATTCTGAATTCCTCTCATTTTAGTATAGCAATGAATAAAGTACTGAGTAATTTAATAAATTATTTTATATATTAAAAAAAGAAAACTCGAAAAAGAGAAGGAGAACTCGAACCACACCCTATACAAACACGTCTGACCAGCGTGGTATAGCAGATCTATTTCCCTCCCATGGTGGAGGGGGGCCTGAGCCCAATGGGGTGACGTGTATAGGGCTGAGATGATGATGATGATGATTTTATATATTTTGATAAATATTATTGAATGTTAGATTAATAAGCTGCTACAAAGAGGTCTCGGATTCTATTGCCACGGCGCACGTTTGCGACTTTTTGGAGTTATGTCTATTAAATTGTGAATTGCTAAATATTTATTTGTAAAGGAAATCGTGAGTGAAACTGCTTATCTAAGAATACCATAAAATGTTTTTGAAGATGTGTAAAATCCGTGTAAACACGTTAAGATGTCGGACCCGGATGTCACGAACATATTTTACAATGGATGTGGAGTGAGTACTTTACGAGGAATTAGTTCGTGGAAATAGCAATGAGCAGGCCAAATCGCTCGACGAACCGATAACAGCTGGTAAAGAAAACTTCTTGAGTGACCACCACGTATCAGACGACGTAGTGTAGGGCGCCCCTCTACTAGGTAGATCGACGACCTGGTGAAAGTTGCTGGGCGTCGGTGGTTGCAGGCGGTACAGAACTGCACTTCATGATAAAACATGAGTGAGGCCTACGTCCAGCAGAAGGTCGCAGTAAAAGTAAAACCATTGTGTGCAGGTGGCGCCGGACTTAAGTAGCATTCTCGTGGGGGGCCTATGTTCAGTAGTGGAAGGACTTATGGTTGGAATTACTATTACAGATATTATTTATGACTATTAAAAAGCTGGTTCATATGGACGGTCATGTTCGTGCCAATTTGCAACTGTACAAATGGCGTAGTGGTTAAGATAGCGACCTACATCGCCAGTGTCGGGGGTTCGAATCCCACGCGGGATAATACTTTGTGCGATCCACAAATTGTTGTTCTGAGTCTGGATGTAATTTGTGTCCGTTAATTATGTTTGTAAAGTCCCCCGCAATACAAAGATTATTTCCTTAGTGCAGGGTGTTGTCTTAAAAAACAAATTCCTACTTTATGACTGTGACTCGTATGATATGAGATGTAAAAATTAATTAATGAACTAATTGTAACCAGCGCAATAGATACTGTACAAATACAAAAATCAATCCATTTGAACGCATCCAAAAACTTCTCATGGATATATCTCACTTTTTTTGGAGTGTGTTACGGTCAGCGCACCTACCGCCCGGCTCTGTCCGGGGCGACAGAGGGGCGGCGCGCGGCCTCGTAACCCACCCGATAGCACGTTTCCTTCGTCGTTAGGCCGACCACCGGCGCAGAGTTCCTTGTCTTCAGTGGTCGCCCCGACGGAATACCCTGAGGGGGTACCCTCTCCCATCGACGTCCCCTTCCCGGGACGTCAGTCGCCGTCGCGAGGTCACCCTCTCCGCGGGTGACGGACTAATATCCCCGGTCCGGTCACCCATGGATATATCTTACTTAAGAGGATATAATTCCATAATCGTCAAGGCTTGTCAGGCGGTTTGATGGTTGATATTATAAATAAGGTAATCAAGACAGTGCTGATGCCCATTCTTCTAGTAATAACTTAGCTGACTCTTACGACTTCTACGGGAACGTAAGGAGTTGTGATATAATCTAGTTTTAAATACACGGTTTTCTTATTTACATAGGAGAGGAAGTTAATTTACTTCAAGCTACTATGACACAATATTATACCTTATCAATCCTTTTGAATGTATTTTCAAATGAGAAAGTTGGCTATTAAGGGTGTAGATCGTGAAAATCACCGAAAAGAGTGTTACGATTTTTCATATTTAACCTATTTACATATGATTGATATCAATGATAATTTGTATATATTACAGTCAAAGACCAATAAGTACGTTCATGCTTATATTAAACTCTTAAACCTAATAGTTGTTATATAATCTACACCCTTAAAATACGATAGTTTACCTTATCAATCTTTTTGATTAGATTTTAAATGCAGTTGCAGCACATTGGTTTCTTAACCTAAGACTACGAGTACAAGATATTTTGTATCTAGGTTAGGTTAATAGCTTTATATATGTAATATGTATTAATATCATCATCGTGTAATTATCATCATCCTACTCTTATCTCAATTATTTGGAGTCGATGCAATATATACTCTTCTTTTTTCATATGCAAAGGTTTTATGATCGGCCGCCAGTCTGACGTCAACCCTTCTTTGGGATGTAATTTTTGACCAGATGGTAGCAGACAGACCCAAGTCTATGTTAACCTCCGGCGCAGTTGCAGTGCATGTGAAGATGGTCCCAAGACTTCGCAGAAACCGAGGGTCAGGAACAGTGTGTGGTTTTTAACTGCTAGTGGCGTTGATACTTAATCGACATACTTAATCGACACTAAGCCCGGCATGCCTCACCTATCAGAGGCACGAAAAGATTGCATTTTCCCACGCGAAAACCAAAAAAGTCTGTATTAACCTCTTAATTACAATACCCAATTTTTGCAATATATAACAAGTAATGTAATTGATTGGTAGTATTTATGTCTGCCACTACACATACATTTAAATTATTATATATTATAAATAGTTTCTCAACAATTCTATCACATAAGTCATTCAATTTTACAAACAACATCATTTTAACGTAAAACAACCACAATCTATACCAATAAATAAAATTGGAGTGTCTGTTTGTAATGTCAAAATAATAGGCTTTTTTCATGCTCACTCGGTTATTTGCACAACACCTATGCCTAAAACAGCAAATAAAAAATTTTTGTCTGTCTGTCTGTTTGTTCCGGGTAATCTTCAAAACGGCTGGACCGATTTCAAAAAAGCTATAACATCAGGGCGTAAACTAGGCTATATTTTATCCCGGTATTCCCACGGGAACGGGAACTACGCGGGTAAAACGACTATAACTTATAACCGAAGCGCAGCGAGGGCGGATTGCTAGTAGCTAATAAAAAGGCCGCATTGCCTATAAAAATGGTACGTTACAATCTGATGTGTACAGATAATATTGTTGGAGCAATTAGCGGGCGAATTCTAAACGAGAACGAAAACAAACACGAGTTGGAGTCAAGTGCGGCCAACGTTTTAAATAGATTAGCGGCATGTCATCTGTGTCAACTGTAATATATGTATATCTTGTATTGTGGATAGTCAACAGCAGAGATTTATTCAATCTTCAAACTATCTTTCATTCATCAACGTTTGGATTATCGCAGACTACTGTTGCCTTTTAATATATCTCTACGTTATCACCATACTTGATAGGCGGGTTGATGTTTGCAGTTGTTATATTTTTTTCAGGACTGTGGTGTTGCCCAGGCAGTAATTCCTTAGCCAATAATTACGATTACCATCGGCAAGCAATAGGTGGCGACACAGTATGAATAACCCAGTACAAAGTAGTTTTTCATTGGGATTAACCTCACCACACATTCCCAAGACTGGACTTTTGTAAGCCAGGGTCCATACTGGTCTCTATAATTGTTTTGGGACCTGTAACAAATTTAATTAGAAAAAAGACCAGGAGGAGTTGGATCCCACTTCCCTCCTATGTAAAGTGGGACATATGAAGCAAATGTACGAGAACCACAGCAGTTCCAGCAAGATAGATATGACAGAGCTCTATGAAATTTTCTCGAATTGCTATAAAGTTTGCGTTTTATACCACTTCAGACGTGACTTGCAGACTGTCTAACAGAGGTGAGATGTCTGTTCAAACGAAATTCTCAATTCGTTGTATACTGGAAACAATTTTACCCACAGCCAGTGACTGGACTAAAGGGCGTGATTTTTAACATTGTATAGTTTAAAGTAAGTCGCAGGTTTGTCAATGTTGACAATTGGTAGTCTGAGTGTCAAAGATGTATGAAACCCTGATGTCAGTTGGAGAGGAAAAGTCTCTCGCTGCCAGCTTTCACTCCGGGCGACTGAACGGTATGAAGTCAAACTATAGCATGCCAAAAAAAAAAACAGTGACAGGTCTGTAAAAACCTGTCCTGTGATTTAGATTTGCCAGTTTAGAACATCATCATCATCATCGTCTCAGTCTATAGGTATCCCCTTGTTGGGCTCTGGCCTTCTGCATAATAGGAGGGGAATTGACCTACTATTCCTCGCTGGTCAGACGTGTTAGAATAGGGTTTTGTTTCGAGTTTTCCTTTTCTACCATAGATGTTATATGCTTATTATATCCCTTAGTCGTCTTTTACGACATCTACGGCCAAGATAGAGAGTGGTGAATGCTATTCTTACTCCGTCACTGTGGTGAGACCGTCACAGAGGCTAGTTTAGAACATGGACAGCAACAATGGAAGAGTTCTTAAACAAATACGCGATGGGATGGCTATGGCTTGGGTGGCTATGGCTTCAATCCTTTTAACAGACGGAGGCATTAAAAGGACGGCATGGGGCCTAATAATCTACTGTATTTCAGCAAGTCACTAGAACTGAACGGTTCGCGTACGAGAATATTGTCATTTGTTTTGAGCATGAAAGTTCAATATATAAAACTAATATATTATCGAGAGAGGTATGCAAATTATCAGTTTGGGAATCGTAACGGAATGAGAAGACTGTCCAAATGGCGACTACACCATCTGTCTAACCACTAGGTTAAGATACCAACCTACCGTGCCAGTGTTATGAGTTCGAATCCCACGTAGGACAACACCTTGTGCGATCCACAAATTATTGTTGTGAGTCTGGATGTATGTGTCCGTTAATATATATGTTTGTAATTTCCTTAATGCAGAATGTTGCCTTTTATTAAAAAAAGTGTTTTTTTTTATAACAAAAAACAAATTAAAAATGCAGTTGCCTAGAGGGCACGGTAATGCATCCAACCAGAATAAAAATATAATATAAAAAAATTTTTGTTCTTTTTTATTTATTTACTTACAACTAACCTCGTAAAGTTTAGTAGAAGAAGTGAACATGATTATACATATACCCAAAATTTCTTATTAAAAAACCCAGTAGAACCTCCTGCTTAACTTAGTCCTCTAACCTGCAATCTTATAGAAGGTAGCTGCACGCTTATATGCCTACGCATAGGTACCCCTATGGGAAAAAGGCCCTCTGATTTTGGTAAGCTCCGAGTTCGTAAACCTCCCTCGAGCGATCCTTATGGATTTCCAGAACAACTTAATATTAGACCGGCAATCCTCAGAAAGCCTCCTATCAAAATCATCCTTATGCTCATCTTTTTTCTTATTCACAGCTTTCTTTACCATCTCTTTCAAACATTTATACGTCTTGCTTCGTCTAAATCCTCATTCGTCGCCTTTTGCATTCTTATGTTAGCTTTTGTTGCTAACTAGTCCATCCATGCTTTCTTTTTCTTATCGATAACCATTTGTACATCTTTATCCATCCAAACTTTATACTGTTTCCTTCCTTTCCTCCTTTTAGAGACCCCACACACCTCAATAGCTATATTTACAGCTCCTTCCTTAAACATCTTCCACAATTCCTCTATCTCACAAACCTTGTCGATATCTTTAAATCTCTCATTCAACCTTTCGCGATAGACTTCTTTTACAATCGTATCTTTTAAACTTTCCACTTTTATTCTTTCCAGATCATTCTTAACATTCTTCACTCTATGCCGCCAGCGTTTAAAGAGATCACTTATCCGGGATATCACCAGAAAGTGGTCCGTGTCAACACTGACTCCATGGTACACTCGGGTATCTAGGACGTTCTTCCTCAATCTTTCGTCAACAATCATAAAATCAATCATACTTCTTGAGCCACATTCCTCTCTCGTGAACGTATGGTTCCTCTTGTGAGCAAACATGGTATTTGCCACGAAAAGATTCCATCCCAAACAAATCTCCAGCAAGCATTTTCCATTTTCATTCATTCTATCGTCGCTATACTTACCTAGAATCTTTTCATACCCATCACGCTTTAGGCCTACCCATCCATTAAAATCTCCTAGCATAATAATCCTTTCATTGTCCTTACATTTCATTAGAATATCTCTCATACTATCCCAGAACTCCACTCTTTCCTGCTTGGCTTCCGTGGATCCTCCCGAGCCCAAGTCTGTCGGTGCATAAACGCCTAGGACAAAGAGACGGGTGATACTGATTTTCAGCCTAATCCAAAGAAGTCTGGGATTCACACATTCATATTCTGATATGCATTCAACCATTCTCGCAGATAGGATTATACCCACTCTTTGACTACCTCGGCTGGTATTAGGTACTCCGGACCAGTACGCCACATAGGGTCCATGACTCGTGGTATCGCATCCTTTCCGCTTTGTCTCGTTAACACACATAACATCAATCCGTCTTTCGTCCATCACCTGGCATACTTCATCAATTTTTTCATTTATACCTCCTCTTACATTCAGCGTAGCAAAGCGGCTCTCTGTGGGCCACTTTTCGCCCCCGACGGAAACGAGACGTGACGTGTCGCGAACCACACCGCCGCCATTCGTACAGTTTTTATTTTTATTTAAACTCATTGCGTTCCCACGAGAAGCAAGGGAATTATTTTGTCCATCCCAGTAGAGCCCCGCTTACTAGGATAAGGTTAGCCATATTCTGGGGTCACCCGATCCCAGGGCAATCGGCACGCTAAAGACTAGGCTCGCCCCTAGCCACGCATCTATCGGCACGGCAGACCTTGGATTGGTGGAGTAGAAAGGAATCAAAGGATATGGAGTAGGAGTGGGAGTTACAGACAAGAGGTTAAGAAAAGATGGAATGATAGGGTTTAGGGATACTACTATCTCGGAAGATAAGGTTTAACACAGTAGTAGCTCGGGAAGCCGGGGACACATACCCCTAATTACCATACCACAATCGCCGGACAGGCATATCATGGAAGAGTAACCCCTGACTATACTCTCTAATAAGAAGTTGTTTATTACATTCTTTGATACAAAATTCTATTAACGCGATTGTGTTACTATTCATACTTATGAATGGCAGTAATGACGTCTAACCGCGGCGTCTAATTCCGTTATTCTATAAATACAAGTGGTTCGTTTAATCTATGCTATTAACAAATCATTGAAATACATCCGTTCGATACGATTACATCAAAATAATATTGTTATGTTTGATTTATAAAACGCAGTCATTATTATTCTTGGCAAAGTGTTCTGAATAAACAAAATAGCCCAAGAAAATAATGGCCCGTGTAATTTTAGAGAGCGTACCTATATTTAGCATATCCCGTTAAATATTCTACGCAATAACAACAAACAACTGAATTACGATTTATTTTCGACGTTTTTATTGCATTCGTTGAAACCTTCATTCGTTTTGAATTTCAAAATACAACTTCGCCTGCCACGTGAAGCTTAAAAAAGTTTTATTATTGATTCCAATATAGCAAACATTTAAAAAATAAAAATATTATTATAAAATCGTTATTATTATAAAATCGTTATTTACCTAGTCAAAATTATCATCATCATGTAAGACTATCGCCGTCCACTGCTGCGCTGCACACTGGACGTAGGCCTCCCTCGTGTTACGCCACAGAATGCGGTCCTGTGCTGCTTGCATACAACGACGCCCAGCAACTTTCATCAAGTCATCGTTCCACCTAGTGGAGGACTTCCTATAGTGCGTTGTCTGATATGTGGTCGCTACTCGAGAACCTTTCTTCCCCAGCGGTTGTCGGTTCGTCGAGCAATGTGGCCTGCCCATTGCCACTTCATCGTGCTAACTTTTCGTGCTATGTCGGTTACACCCGTTCTTATGCGCATTTCCGTATTTCAGATTCTATTTATGTAGTATCTCGCCATTAATAAAGCTACGGTTTAATGTTTTATATGGTGGAATAAAATGTCAATGGACTCGCTTGTTAGTGGGTTGGTAAATGCAGTTGAAGTTATGGATTTTACAAGACTGTGCTGTTGTCAATTCGCCTTGTGTTGTCGAGACAACATGAATGAATTTTAGTACTTCCACAAAAAAGTACGAGTGAATCTGTCATCACACGGATTTTTCGTATAGTTATTTGTTACCGTCTCAATTTGAACGGTTCTAGAGCAACCTTCAAAATAAGGAAAATCTTTTTAGTCTATACCAATTGTGTACACCACGCGGGTCAGACATATCTAGATACAATTATTTTTTCTAGTATAGAATCCTTTTTTAGCTAGCATATAATTTTTTTTAAAATTTCATCATTTTGATGAAATATAATCATTAAAATTGTTTACTGTTGAAACTGTCAGTTATTCAAGGTGATACATATTTCGAATTATTGAAAAAATATTTCATGGCTTTTAAATTGATTTGTGTGATTTTAACTAATATTTTGATATATTGATGTCATTTAAAGACTTTATATTAAAGAAAAGTCTTTAGGGTTTTAAAATGAGTTTCAACTTTAATGAAGAATTGAGAGGGAGCCGGTTAAAAGCTTTAAAATACTTATAGTTTACATTACGCCAGATATTAACTTAATCGACCGATAACAGAAATTTATTGTTTATAATGTTTTCTCGTATACCTTTATGTACGAAACACTAAAAATTATCTTAAAGATTATGGTGATAATCAATAATAATCAATAATAATATATATTAGATATAAATAATATATATTAGATATAATATGTATTTTATAGAAATCTCGCCGCATCTATAATGAATGTTTACCAATTGCTTTTCCGTGTGGTAACGAAGCAAGAATACAATTCTTGCCTTGCTTGCCCGTAAATGTTGTAAAAGACGGCTAAAGGATATAATATGTACCTACCTATATAAGATCTGTGCAAAGGAAGGAAAACTCGAAATACAACCCTATGCCAACCCTATGACCACGGTAATGTGGATGTGTTTACAAACCATTTTTATGCTTTTATACCTACAATAATTATGAAGTTAGGATACAGATGTGACTTGTATTTGACCTATTGGCCACTTTCCCCTGTTTAAATTTCTTGAACTGGCGAAACTTACATCATAAAATTTACAAAACACTTAGCAACTAAGACGATCACTATTAATGATCCATAAAGTTTTACTGTCCAAGTTCAAAGTGTCTGATAAAGATTTGTTCCCAGCGCCAGACGGTAGACGGGCCTAATAAAGTTGAAAACGGATTTGTAGGGACGGGCTATTTAAATGCATTTATATAGCTATTGTAAAATCCGTCTACTCTCTTGTAAGGGTACCTAATTTAAAATTGTGATTGTCTGGTAGCCTCCAGGCGACCTAGATTTTGTTTCTGGGACGTAGAGGACAAATTTAAACAGGTGTCTGGGTTGGAATTACATTTTGCATAATATGACAAGTCACTGTCTAGCCATTTGATTAAATATTTTAATTTAGGGACGTTTAATGAAAGCAATTGTTAGAGTACATTATATAATTCATGTACCGCTGTAAGGTTAGTTAAGCGGCTGGCCTAACTTTTATTCAGTTATTCAGCAAGTTAATCATATTTTAAAGTCAAATATTATTATAAACTATCAAAGTTTCAAGTTGTTATTAAATTACGTTGTCCCTTAGGAACCAACATTACTTAACTTGGGTAACTGTAAGCTTTTTCAAAAGCCGACAGTCGGTATTACTTGATAAATCTTTGTTAGTTAAAGTGTGAAATAGATAACAAGTAGAAGTTAGGCTTTTTTAAAAAATCATTTCAGCCGTTTTAATAAAACGGGTTTTCGTGGAGATGGAGTATGAATAATAGGATACACATTTCCATCCCTCGGCTGTTACACATAAGTTGATTTAGCGCAGGCTTTTTAAAGTAGTTTGTGGTTTTTCCTTCTCTTTCATAACCATCATCTCTGCTCGTTTAAGTCCCAATGCTGGGCTCAAGCTTCCTCCATAATAGGAGAAAAATTAACCGACTATACCACCTTGATCAGATCGGGTTGACATAAGTTTTATTTGACATTTTCCTTCTCTTGCATAGGTGTTATATACATACGACACCAACGAGCGAGATGGGGGTTGGTTGTGAATTATATTCTTATTCCGTCACCACATAGAAAATATTATCAACTTTTACGGAATTCTTAGAAAAGTAAGAAAATCGCAATAAAATGCAATGCTTTAATTAGAAATTTCTCTTCTTTTAATTAAAACTCGTAAAATTAGGAATTTGATATCAATTTTTTATCAATCAATTTTTTAAAGACTGTTTTATATTATTTCAGTTATGTTCGAAAAGACAGCTATGGAATTGTTTGTCTTTTTTCGGTGACACCGATTAGTTCATCATTCTTAGCGAACCTGCTTCTGTTAACATAATGATTTCTGATGTTTCCACGAGTATTACATTACAAATAAAAGTATTTTTACGGATTTTATCGAGTTTGTATTTGATTTTTCAAAGTTTGGAATACTTTTCAACATTCACGGTCACGGGAGGATCATTTTGCCTCCGTTTTCACATAAATATTTTATTGGTCTTTTTTTGACAATTGACGTTTAATAATTTAATCATTTAGTAGAGTAGGAAAGGACGTTTTGAGATTAACTTAGAATTAAATTTATTTTACTGCGCAGATGGCGTAGTGGTTAAGATACCGGCCTACAACGGCAGTGTCAGGAGTTCAAGGCCCACGCAACACTTTGTGCGATCCACAAATTGTTCTTCTGAGTCCGGATGTAATTTGTTTTCGTAAGTTATGTTTGTAAAGTTCCCTGCAATACAAGGATTATTTCCTTAGTGCAGTGTGTTCTTTAAAAAAAAAGATAACTAATATTACAGAAACAGGACGGTTAATATGTTAGACGGCGTATTGCTACTATTGTTATCAACTTATCAACAGTTTGCTATTAAAACACTGTTTGGAGTGCATTGTGCCAATGGAACAATAAACGATATTGCTCCTTATCACAATCATTCCCAGCATAATGTGTATGGGGTAGTAATTGTTCTACAGTACAACCCGTTTAATACGATCACGTTTAATACGATTTGCCGCATAATACGCCATTTTGCGTCAGTCCCAGCAACTTGAGACATGTTTTCATACATTTCTTAACGCTTAATACAATCGTCATCCCGTTTAATACGCCAACACGTACCACTCAAATACATAAATTATCCCTTGCGGCAGCGGCCAGCGACTGTCGTGCGATCCTAAGTGATAATGACCAAGAAGAAGATGAGTCAACTCCATGTTTTTCACACGCCCAGGCATTATTAGCAGTTAATGATTTAAGACGCTATGCAACTTCTTTGAATCAAAGCGAAGACGCACTGCGAAAATTAAATTACGTTGAAAATCTTGTAATTGCTAATGCCTCAAAATCTTTCTAAATCTTTCAAGATCTTTTTGTCAAACTAAAATAAGTGATTACTTTAAGTAACGTAATAATAATAAACAACATTTTTTTATATTTTTAAATATTTAAAAATGTATCTAGTAGTAAGTATATTAAATAAAGAAAATAAACAACATTTTATTTAGGTAATTTTTAAATGTTAAATTCAATACGTAGGAATTCAAAATAATAATATAATATAATAAATAATAATGGCACGTTTTTTCCCTTTCCCGCATAATACGCTTTCCCACCTAAGACGCGTTTTTGGTCGGGTCCCTGCGAAATCGTCTTAAACGGGTTTTACAGTATTTAAAAAAAATCATGTATTGTGTATTAAATGAATTTCATGAAGTCTCCGCTGAAATATTATTACCATAACAGATATTATGAAATTACCGTATTTAACACTAAAGTGCTCGAATTTTTAAACACCTACATTGCCCAAAAGCAGTCGTTACAACAAATTTATAATATATAGATATGAAGAAAAAGGGACAATTGCTATCGTTGTTCTTCTCAGCTCATAAACGTCCCACTGCTGGGCTCGAGCCTCCTTCCCTATAGGGGAGATATTGACCTACTACACCATGTTGGTTAGACATGTTGGTATAGGGTTTTATTTTGAGTTTACCAAGGTAGTATTAACAGGGTTCTGATTGCGGTAGCTATGTGGGACTCCCTTCCCTCCAATATAGTTGAGGGCAGTGATGGCAGCTCTAGTAGTTAACTCGTGATCGGGTGCTGCTTGTGGGATCTGGTCCAACCATGTTTTCCTTTCCTTTTTTATTTGAATTAAATTAAAAAAAATAGTTATATCCTATCTCGAAGGGCATCACAATGGAGCTAAGACTATATGTTGTATACGTGTAATTTTATTCAAAATTTGGTAAAAAATATGACAGCCAGCTGAGTTTCTTGCCGGATCTTCTCAGCTTGTGGCCGCGTTCCGATCCGGTGGTAGATATTGTATTGTATTCAAAGGATGTATAAGTTTGACAATATGTAAGTGCCTCTAAGGGGTTGTGTAAAAGTTTTTTTTTAATTTGTATCATTTTTTACTGCCCTCCTTTTATGGTAAAATTGAAAAGCAATCAAAATTACTTCCTCAGGCAATCTAGTGTTAAGAAATATCAACGGAATAAGATGATTATTGCATAAATTTACACAGAAATCGTATACTAATTTCGTATGTACTTTATAATACAGACAAAGTTGCAGATATTTGTTAAATAAATTTATATTAATGAACACGATGAATGTGTTCTTGTATGTAACATATACATTTTGAATTTAATTAAATATTGTCGATGATTCGCTTTCGTGTAGGCATTCGTAGAGTTCATGACAGATTTATTTTACAAGTGTGACATAAATTCACTAATATATAAATATTCTAGCTGTGCACGAGGTTCAAACCTATAAATTATATCAAATTTATTGACTTATATCTGAAAGTCTTTTTTTTTTCGTATTACGGAATAGTGACATTTAATGGACTACAGTTATTTAGCATTTTTGTGATTGCTAATTTAAATATAGAATGCAGCGAACACGATTATATATAATATGTTGTTTACAATGTATTTCTCAGAAAATTACCTTCTACAGTTTACGTAACGTTAAAGTATTTTCAAATCTGGGACTCGCCGCGTGAGCAATGAACTTCAGAATTAATTGTCAAATTACCTGTGAAGTCTGCTTTGGATTTAAAACTTTATTCTCATAAGAACATGTTTCGAGTTCAATAATATATATGTATTTTTATTATTAATAAGATTAATGAAAAAATTTGAATATTTTACATATTATGAGAAAAGATATATAAAAACCAGATAATAATAAAATTAGGTAAACATCTAAAAAAGTCTGTGACAAATTATCATAATAAAATATCACAAGATACTTTTAATCACTCAAATTGTACCATTGTGTAAGTAAAATATAAATAAAGGTATAACTTAATGAATGAGTACATATTTATTTATTTATTTCATAAAGTAACTTCATAGGTGACTTGGCAGATTACGAAGCCCATTTTCTTTCAGAGTAAGGTGCTGATCAATATTATTACCAGTAATAAGCTTAAATAAAATTAACTATTAGAAAAAAATGTATAACGTAATTAGCGTTTTAATACATAGGTTTGATTTCCAGCTAACCTTTCCACTAATATCACTTACGTACCTACTCATTTCTCGTTCACTAGAACGATGGATAACGAGTGCTGATTGACTTCTAATTTTACCCCACGAATTTGCTCATATATTTATCTAATCGTAAGTTGAGAATGAAAGTTATAGGTATATAAAAATGTGATATGAAACAGACGGAGTAGCGAGTCAGTATTGACCAGACACTGGCAGAGCCTCGCGCACCGGACTTCTCACGTCGAATTTCATGGAATTGCCTCTATGTAACAAACAGGCGGGACACACATAAATCTTGTGAGGTGATTGAATGCAGACGCGTAAGCGTGCCCGTGCGCATAATTCAAAGGGGCGATCACCAGGAATCACCGCTTGGCATGCAGACGGCCGCGTTCATTCCGAAGCAATAAACCCGTTACAGGCGACGTAATGTGCATATTCGAGAACATAACGAAATACATAGACTGATCTAAGTTCTAGCCATATATGTATTCTATGTTATGATATATTGTGTTCCTATGTATTTTAAGTTTTTTATGTCTTCCTACGCCTTTATATCCAAAAGGTTAAACAAAAATGTAAAACACCGAAATTTCTTCACATAATTCTTACTACCTTTACTACTAACCGGGCACAGTCATAAACTTGGAGCTTAATATAGAGAATTTTCCTAGAAAGTTTGCGAAAATCAATCCAGAAAATCCCAAAAACATCTTTTGTTTTCCCCTATCCAGATATCCAACCAAAGACCTTGCAGCCATTGACACTAATGAGGTATTTATAAGCATTCAAAACGATCTTATTATTTCATCATTTCAGCTCATATATGAGTACGTCCCACTGCTGGGCTTGAGCCTCCTTCACTCCATAGAAGGGAAATTGGCCTACTATTCTACGCTATTCTGACATGTTGGTATAGGATTTTATTTCGAGTTTTCCTTCTCTTGCATAGATCTTATATGCATATTACATATATCTTTTAGTCGTCTTTTACGACACCCATGGCCAAGACAGGGGATGGTGAATTGTATTCTTACTCCGTCACCACACGGATAGTCTTATTATTTATTCTTTATTAATTATATGTTTCTTTTAAATAGCATCTCGCAAATAACATGTATATATAAATATACATGCAAAATATATATTTATATACATGGTTACATTTATACGTGATTCCTTTCAAATGATCGTCTGGGCAGATTGCTGTCAGACGATGCACCTCTTTCATATTTAACACATGCAAATTATGCATACTCGCCCAAAATACAACAACGATTGCACTACAAACGGCAATGTGATGACTAATTTTACGAGATTTACTAACGATGTGCTGACATTTTGACGACTTTGTTACTGTGTTAGGTAATCATCTGTGTTTTGACATAACACAGTGTTAAATAAATGTACGTATGTAGTAGCAAGTTCATCCACCTAGTTATAATAAATTTGGAATTATATTAAGCTTAATATTCTCAATAATAGTGCGTGGTTTAGTTTTAAGACTGCACAAATGTTTAGTAATCTAAAGGAAGGACAGAATCGCACTTTGTGGCAAAACATCGTCCAGCAGTGGGTGGCGGTAGGCTGAATGATGATGATGATTATTGCAATATTATGGCTATCCGAAAAGTTTCGTTTGTGGTTATTGTTTGGATCAAAGACGGTTATTGTTATTATTTTTTAATTTATTGATTGGGGTTTTAGCCACATGCCGACTGTTATTATTATGTGCGAC
Source organism: Lymantria dispar (assembly GCA_032191425.1). Taxonomy (NCBI): domain Eukaryota; kingdom Metazoa; phylum Arthropoda; class Insecta; order Lepidoptera; family Erebidae; genus Lymantria; species Lymantria dispar. The sequence goes on from CM063455.1 coordinate 12,208,091, forward strand.
AGAAATATAGCATCTATAGATAGAAATAAGGCAATGGCATCACTCCTTTATTATCTAGGATTCAGGTTAAATTATAAAAAGATATTTATATATGTTATACGGCGTTAAAAGTGTAGTTGTCTATTAAAAAGAAAACAATGTAATATGTCAATTAAATGGCTAATCTGGGCTAATGCTAATCCGTAACGAGTTCTTTGTAGTACAGAGATTTACAAAATATTAATGTACGTCAACGGATATGCCACTCAGTTAAATATAAATAATTTATATGTGCACAAGATTACGTGCAATCTGTAAACTATTTCTAATTTTTACAATCTCAAATACGCGAGTTTAACAATGAAAAGGAAATTGCTTTACTATAGGATACTGGCAATACGGTTTGACGTAAAGATTTGTTTAGTTTTCCTTTCTTTGCAGTATTGTAAGCTTTGTTTTGTTTTGTAAATATAACTGATGAATATCAGTTATATTTAAAGGAATCTTAGTATTCTCACAGTCACGAGAAAATGAGTGATGAAAAAACCGGCTAAGTGCGAGTCGGTGTCGCGCACAAAGGGTTCCGTACCATTATTTATAACGAGCAAAAAGGGCAAAAAAATTACGTTTGTTGTATGGGAGCCCCCACAAATATTTATTTCATTTTGTTTTTAGTATTTGTTGTTATAGCGGCAATAGAAATACATAATCTGTGAAAATTTCAACTATCTAGCTATCGCAGTTCTTGAAATACAGCCTGGTGGCAGACGGACGGACAGACAGCGAAGTCTTAGTAATAGGGTCCCGTTTTTACCCTTTGGGTACGGATCCCTAAAAATTACATACTCACTCCGTTATCGAATGAAATGAGTGTATACTATATTCAATTCATAAGCCCGTAGAAGTCCAATGTTGGACATAGGCTTCCCCACGAGAGCGCCACTTAGAACAGTGCTGTGCCACTTGTATCCTACGGTTCTCTGCGACTTTCAACATATTGTCGGTCCACCTAGTAGGTGGTCGTCGTCGTATGGTGCGTCGTCCGATTCATGGTTGACACTTGAGGACCTTTATTCCCCAACGGTTAGTCGACGGTTCGACGAGCGATGCGGCCTGCCCATTGCCACTTCGTTCTAGTATCTACTTGCTTCCTTTATTATAGTACGACATCTCTGGTAAAGGAGTGAGTGGTCATACAAGGTACTTTTTTTCTGCCCCCACACATTATTATATTATTGTATTTTTAATTCGAGTATTGGCACTTATCATTCGATAGCGCATAAGTCACATTGGTTTTATAAGTCACGGTTAATGAGGTAACGAATAAGTACTTAATATACCTGAATACAATATTAGGTTTACACCTGTAGGCTACAAACAGTGACCTTATGCATATTAGGCTGGCAGACAAAAAAGATGTGTGAGAAAATTTTTTATAGAAAGATTACCGATGTTTCAGTACACTTTTTGATGTTAAACATCTATCATCATCATTCATTCAACATCTATAGGCGAGGGTAAACCTGATCGTTGGCGAGGTGTCTGAGGCTTTTCTTTTTTTGGGGTAGGCTATGGGAAGCCCACGCGCGGTCCAGTCCGTCCGGGGCGATGAAAGGACGGCGCGCGGGACCATAACCCACCCGTACCCACGTCACCTCGTTGTTGGGCCGACCACCGGAGCAGATGTGACTTGTCGTCAGTGGCCGGCCCGACGGAATACCCTTTCGGGTGACCTCACCTCTCGACGTCCTGGGACATCGGTCGCCGTCGCGCAGTTAGCCTCTCTGCGGGTGACGGATAATGTCCCGGTCCGGTCACCCGCGGCCTGAGCTAGGGCGGCATTAGGCGCAGATACTCGCGCCTGCGCCGCTCGAGTCTCCGGCGGCGGCACGTGTCTCACAAAATTACTTTAGAATCAGTGGTTTATTTTTAAAGATTAAATAAAGAACCATTGTGATACTTAATTATAATCATCGCCATCATAGCTTCATTACGTCCCACTAAGAGAGGCACAAGCCCAGCGGTTTAAGTTTCTTCTACTATGGGAGGGCAATTAGCTTACCACTCTAGTCAGATGGTTTGTATAGAGTCAAGTTAAAGTCAAGTTTTCCTTTTCTTGCATAGATGTTACGACGCAATTATATATAGTAGAAACTCGATTAACCGTTCTAATTGTTGTGGTTAGGCATTCGGATAATCGAATGTATGAAAAAGCTCCTTTGGCTGTGCATATGTAGTATGTATGTACATAATTTTATGCGTTTATTAAAAGACAAATATATATTCCGCGGGGCAGGCACGTCAGAGCGGTGTAACAATTACTAACTAAGACAATAACGAAACGCGTATGCATATAATAAATTCGATTTGTAGGTACAATATGGGTCACGGTTGGTGTTCCGGATAATCGCGAATGCGTATAACCGAAGTCCGGATAATCGAGTTTCTACTGTACCTCAGTTGTCTTTTATGACATCCACGGGCACGATAGGGGACGGTGAATTGTATTCTTACTCTGTCACAACACAAGAACACGTAATTTTAATATATGCATATTATTTATAAAATTGATAGACAGACATGACAGATAGTCTGTTGACTTGTTTCCTGTGGCTTCGCATCAATGAAACTATTCAGAATAGTCGCCAAATTCTAAGAAATCTAGCTTTAGATTAGGTTGCGTCACAAATGCTTAGAAAATAAACGTTTTAGAATATTTTTATCATAAAATAAACATTTATCGACATATTATAAACTTTTTACTTTGAATAAGAAAAAAAATGAATGCAATTATTACATATTATTACACTGCAAATTTAAATAAGGTAAGTAGTAAGGTAAGTACATAATAATTGACCATGTACCTGTAGTTGACTATTAACGCACATCTATACCAATAATAATAATAAATGATAAAATCCGGAACACGGAAATCTGTAGAAGAACGGGTGTAACCCACATAGCCCGCAGAATTAGCACGTTGAAATGGCAATGGCAAATGGCAGGCCACATCGCTCGTCGAACCGACAACCGTTGGGAAAGAAAGGTTCTTGAGTGGCGACCACGAATCGAACGGCGCAGCGTAGGACGACCCCCCACCAGGTGGACTGACGACATTCTCAAAGTCGCAGGGAACCGTTGGATGCAAGTGGCGCAGGACCGTTCCGAGTGGCATTCTCGTGGGGAGGCCTATGTCCAGCAGTGGACGTCTGTAGGCTGATGGATGGATGATACCAATAAATAAAATTGGAGTGTCTGTTTGTAATGTCAAAATAATGGGCATTTTTCATGCTCCGTCTGGACGAAAGTTGTCCATTCGTTCGTCCATTCCGTCTGGACGAAAGGACGGCGCGCGGGCCCATAACCCACCCGTATCCACGTCGCCTTCGTCGTTGGGCCGACCACCGGAGCAGGGTGACTTGTCGTCAGTGGTCGGCCCGACAGACATGTTGGTATAGCGTTTCATTTCGAGTTTTCCTTCTCTTGCACAGATGTTATGTGCATATTATATCCCATAGTCTTCTTTTACGACATCCACGGGCAAGATAGGGAGTGGTGAATTGTATTATTACTGCGTCACCAAACGGAAAAGGAAAACATTTTTAACAAACGAACATTTTTAATCGAAAGATTTAAATTTCAATTAACGCTTCTGAAAGTTTCTTGCCTTCACACCACAGGCTCAGTTGTTCATAAATTTGCTCCTCTATCTATACCAATAAATAAAATTGGAATGTCAGTTTGTAATGTCAAAATAATAGGCTTTTTTCATGCTCACACGGTTATTTGCACGACACCTATGCCTAAAATACAGATTAAAAATTTTTGTCTGTCTGTCTGTCTGTTTGTTCCGGGTAATCTTCAAAACGGCTGGACTGATTTCAAAAATTCTTTCACCAATGGAATGCTATAATATCAGGGAGTAACCTAGGCTATATTTTATCCCGATATTCCTACAGGAACGGGAACTACGCGGGTAAAACGACTAAAACCAAAGCGAAGCGATGGCGGGTTGCTAGTTTGTCATAAATTGACTCCTTTAGTAAATTATTATGTAGGTATAGGCAGAATCTTAATGTCAATTTTCCGTGTGCTGACATAGTAAAAATATATATCCTGACTACTACTATATCATCATCATATTATATCCCTTAGTCGTCTTATACGACATCCACGAGTAAAATAGGGAATGGTGAATTGTATTCTTACTCTGTCACCATATGGAAAAGATAATATGCATAAAAAATCTATGCAAATAATTAATAATAGTTCATAAAAACTAAAAAAATACGCTTAAATTAGCGAATCCTGATTATCCTAGTAAGGATAACGAGTCAAACTGTTTAAAATATTGAATTGTCATCGGTCCTTAAAGTATGCCAAATTTCTAGTTAATCCGATGTTTTGAAAGGGGTCAAAATCATTTTCAAAGATTCCGTTACATACCAACATACTAACATAGATACGTCTGAAGCTAATAAAAGCGTATTAAAAAGGAACATTTGAAATAAAAGCCTTCAACAACCCATCTGAGCAACGTGGTATAGTAGATAAACTCTCCTATAGTGGCAAATGCAAGCTCAATAATCGGAATTATATAAGGCAAAAAAAAAAGGATTTGAATCATATATAAAAAAAAAATATAACACCTCTTTAATAAAACGGAAAAGTGTTACAGAAATTTGGTATTCATTAAGAATTCCCCGAGTATATGGCCTGATTCTTCTTATAGTATGTGATCAATTTTTATTACTGAAATATGATTAACTAGTATGCAAAATTATGTGAATCCGTTCGTCTATTAACCCTTAATCGCCTGGATGTAGACCTTTATCCAAAAATTCCGTGACTTGTGACTTCTAAGTATTTTAGAATCATCCAGCATCGAGGCTTGCCACTTTAAAATGCTAATAATCGTTATAACTATGTAGGTAGCTTATATTTCCGCGTGTAAGAAGTAAGAATACAATTCACCACCCCCTCTTTTACCTGTGGGTGTCGTAAGAGACAATTAAGGGATATATTACGCATATGACATCTATGTAAGAGATGGAAAACTTGAAACAAAACCCTATACCAACCTGTCTGACCAGCATGGTATAGTAAGATCAATTTCCCTCCTTTTGTGAGGAGACTCGAGCCCAGCAGTGGGACGTATATGAGCCGAAATGATGAAGTAGCTTATATGCTAATCTTTTGAGCTATGTATGAAGAAGTTAGAAATTACAAGCATGCACTCTTCAAAACACATATGTATTCGAACTTTGTTATTAAGATTTAGAGATCATCATCATCATCATCATCCTGCTCTTATCCCAATTACTTGGGGTCGACGCAATATGTCATCTATTTTGACATATTGCAAAAAGTTTCGGCAATGACTTTTATGACTGGCCGCCCGCCTGACGTCAACCCTCCTTGGGAATGTAATCGTTGACCCAAATGGTACCAGATGGAGTTGGTCTGGGTCAATCTAGAACTCTTAGTCGTCTTTTACGACACCCACGAGCAAAGCAAGGGTTGGTAGTATTCGAAGCCGCCACCACACAGCACTAAGATTTAGTGATTTAAGATTTAGAGATCATATTTTTTATTTTTTTACTTAAGATTTTACGCTGGAAACAGGCAAGTTGAGCACTGGCACAATGTGAGAGAGTTTCGATTTATTTAAATAGACTGACTTTATGTAGGTATTGATATTTGATTGGTCCTCAAAAATCTCAAACTTACTAAAATGACAAGGTCGTTCATTGACTTTTGTCATATTTATGTTTATTTCTAGTTTAGTTTGTTAGAAATTCTAACGTTGCTGAGGTCACTGAACAGGGTGCTAAAGTCTTCTAGCGCGTAGATGGATCTGGGGGCACGGCAGTGCCCCCGCCAAGTCGAGAGAAATAAAAGTCGGGCAAAACGCAACACTGCCGTAACATACTTTTCTCGAAAGCATTCAGGCCATTTTCGACCCCCTATAACTTCGTTGTTAATAAAACTAGAAACCTGAATTTTTAGTAATCTAGTAGGCGTTGTATAGACATTGTGTATTTCAAATTTCATTCAATTTGAACCATTAGTTTCAGAATTATAACTAGTCAAAATTTCGTAATTTTGTCACTCACTGACTGACTGACCGATCATCAATATTAAAGAGGCACTTCTAGCAGACATAGAACCTTCAAATTTAGAATACAATTAGTGTTTAGTGTATAAATGAAGGAAAAATTATGACATATTATAATTTTCATCCAGTTTCCGAGATACACTAACTGCATAAATAATTTTGTTTGTAATAAATATAGAATTACAAAGTTACATTTGCAGTTAATGACATGTAACTTTGTAAAAAATAAGAATACATTTGTCGGCATCATTGCTTCTCTATGGGAATCGTAACAACCGGCTAAAGACTGTGCAGATGGCGTAGTGGTTAAGATACCAAGGTACCGTGCTAGGGTCGCGGGTTCGAATCCCATGCAAGACAACACCTTGTACGATCCACAAATGGTTGTTCTGGGTCTGAATGTAATTTGTGTCGGTTAATTATATATTCTTTCCGTGTGGTGACGAAGTAAGAATACAATTCACCACTGTCTATCTTGCCCGTGGATATCGTATAAGACGATTATGGGATATAATGTGCACATAGCATCTGTGCAAGAGAAGGAAAACTTGAAATGAAACCCTATATCAACATGTCTGACCAGCATGGTATAGTGGGTTAAATTCCCTCCCATTGCGGAGGAGGCCCGAGCCCAACAGTGGGACATATAAGGGCTACGATGATGATGCGATGTTGAATTATATGTTTGTAAAGTGCCTCACAATATAAGGATTATTATTCCCTTTGTGCAAGGCGTTGTTATTTAAAAAAAAAGTGAGCCGTCGCTCAGGACGCCTGGAAGATGTGAAACATCGAAACTATTTTGTACAAGTAGCAACACGGTATCGAATATAAGGTATCAATACTGAACTTATGAGTACCTGGTACCCAAAGATAAGTAACGTACTGATTAAAGTATCGAGTACTTTTACTTACTTTATCTTTAGGTATCGAGTAATTTTCTTTTGATACCGATACTTTTGTATTCGATACTTTGCATTCGATACTTTGCATTCTATACTTTTAGTCAACAAGTACTTTTTGGCAGGTATCGTATCGAATAAATTATCCAGTTTAAAATTGACTTTAGGTTTTAAAATTGACTATAGGGCTCATATTTATGGTAACGTAATGACGTTACCATAAATATGAGCCCTTGCCAAGTCATTCTGTTTATTTAAAACATAAAAGATCTTTAATATTAATATAGTCCCTATAAGAAGTTGTTGGGTTAGCTATTTACGTAATAACTTAAGAAGAAAGATCCCTTAAGCAGGGACTGAATGAGTTAACCGACTTGGAATAACATAGATCTCACAACTTTTTATGGTAGAAGAACTCAGTTGCGAGGCTTGGCTTTTTTTTTTAAATTTTTGTTTTTGATGGTATGTAATTTTTAGCATACATATACTATAACACCAGTTTTAACCGGTAATAATATTTTTTCATGTGAAATAGATATTTTTTATTATTTTTATGCTAACACGACTTTTTTTACTATGACGTTATAACATTGGTAAATTACCTATAGTAATACAGCTCAGAGGAATGTTAATATGCATTATATATTCACTGTGTCTAAATAGCAAAAAAGATTGATTGATTTATTTCTTAGAAGCTGTGGTTCGTAGCTTCGATGGAATATTAATAATTATCTGTACTTGGTAGAGAATGTACGAACTCATGACGGCCGTATGTGTAATTTTTTAACGAACCATTTCGCATCAAGAGACAAACACTTGTATCACGTAAATTATAAGAGATACAACAGAATTATAAGATTATTGTGTGGATTTCAGATGGCAATTATTTCTACGACACTTAGTACTGGATATCGTTACTCATCTTGTCATCTGTGCATTAGTCTAATTACTATTATTTTTTTGAAAATTATAATTTTGTTGTAAGCTAAATCCATTGTTACTATAATCAACTATTCCGCACTGGATTTACCTACATCTTCTCTCTCTAGTACCATAATAATAATCCTTATTATAAAAATATATTTTGTCAGCCAGAATCAAATTTTTTTTTTCATATTTATTATTTATAAATTAAAACAAAATGCCTACGCATGCCATGCATAGGCATGGCGCGCCATTATCTACTCATTTGTGTCGTAAAATACGGCTAAGGGATATGATGTGCGGATAGCATCTATCAAGAGAAGAAAAGCTCAAAATAAAATCCTATACCAACGCGTCGGACTAGCATGAGAGGTTAGGCTCAATCTCCCTCCTATTGTGGAGGAGGCTCGAGACCAGCAGTGGGACATATATGACCTGTGACGATGATGATGATGATGACGATGAAAACAAAACATACGATATTTTTTTTCTTCCTTAACTAAATACATTATTTTCCTTTAATAAGACTCTCGTAATTACTTCCATGAGAAATTTTTAAACCCAAAAGTCGTAATATCTGGATTTTGATTGAAGTGAGAATTGGGAAGGTGTATTCTACGCTCAATAAACGTTGGTATATAAAAACCGTTTCTTAAACAACACAGCGCGTAACGAGGAAGCCGTCCCACCGGTCTTTGAGCCAAGTTCGCGGCTTATCATATTAATTCATTCTCATTGTCAGTTACTTATGTTTAAATCTTTTAAGCCTTTTATCCTAAAGTATTTAATCTTTATCCTATATATTTTTACGCTAGATTCTCTACTAGGAGGTGGATTTCTTTTATGGCCGATTTGTATAGGGATTAGTTTGAAGTAGTTTGTCCCTTAAAGAAATGTTCACTGCTTATATCCTTTGAAATTCATGCGATCATAGACGAATCAATTACTTTTACAGGAGATATTTTCAATCCGCCTTAAAATAGAATAGCCATATGGTAATCGCTCAGCATGACCATGTATCTTTAATGTCAAATGTCGTAAAAAGCAGCAAATATTTATGTCACAATAATGATTCTCGTTGGCCATATAGACAATTTAGAATAATATTTGAGGATGAAATATCAAATAAATTTAAAATAATCGAGATATCTATTGAAATAACCGTTTAATTATTTACTACAAGCATAGAATTAAAATTTAAATTATTTACCTGAAATATGTTATTAAAATACATAATAAAAACTTTTGCCAAATGATTTTCAATATTCGTATGCATTTGTAGATATAGTAAAATACGTTAATATGCAGTATAGTTATCGTTTAAAGTATAACGGGTTGTTTGCAACTTATTTTAATACTTTTTTTTTGGGGGTGGGTTACGGTCGGCGCATTCCTCGCCCGGCTCCGTCCGGGGCGACAGAGGGGCGTAAGCACGCACATCCGTAACCCACCCGTATAACACGGCGCCTTCGTTCGACCGACCACCGGTGCAGAGTTCCTTGACTTCAGTGGTCGACCCGACGGAATACCCCGAGGGAGTACCCACTCCCGTCGACGTCCCTTACTAAGATGCCGATCGTCGTCGCGAGACTAACCTCTCCGCGAGGGCCGGACTAAATCCCCGGTCCGGTCACCCGCAGCCTGTGTTAGGGCGGCATCAGGTGCAGGTACTCGTGCCTGCGCCGCCTCAGTCGCCGGCGGAGGACCGTGTCCGCGTGGACTCGTTTCTTCCGCAAACCGTCTCCTTCCGCGAGACGACAGCCTCGCAGAAGGCGGCAACGGCGTCCCAGTTCCTAACCCTGGCGACCATCTCCCTAGCGATGGTCGGCAGCGTCAGGTCGGCACCGATGATTGCGACGAGTTCACGACGCTCCCAACTTATTTTAATACCTAAGGTAATGTATGTACCACATATTATATTTTTTATAAGTTATGAGAGATAATATTGTGTGTTAGATAGGCGATATTTATAAATTCATTTCTTAATATTAAGAAAAATCTTTAGGCCACCGCTTTTTCGCGGGTGACTGGACCGGGAATTCAGTCCGCCAACCGTGGAGAGGCCTACCGCGCGACGGCGACCGACGTCCCCGAGGGGGAACGTCGTGAGGGGGGTATGCCGTCGGGCCGACCACTGACGACAAGGAACTCTGCACCGTGGTCGGCCAAACGACGAAGGCGACGTGCTACGGGTGGGTTATGGGGCCGCGAAGCGCCCCTCCGCCCGTCGCCCCAGACGAAGCCGGGCGGCGAGTGAGCTGACCATGGCCCAGCCCCAAAAAAGGCCACCGCTTTTGTTTTGACTTGTTTAGTTATTATAACATTCATCTTTCACCATATCGACGTTTACTGATTTTTACAGGTTTTCCCATGAAATGCCTTAATCGCCTCGCTTGGCAAGTGGGTTTGCTATTGCACTTGGGTTTGCGATCGCAATTGGTGTTATGATTACGAGATAGCGCTGCTAGGCAAGCTATTGGTAATCCTTCAGCTGAATTTTCAGACTCTAACGAGGAATCACCACGCGAGAAATATTGTTTTTATTAGAATAAGTACGTATGTATGTGTATCACGTATTTTCCTCCACGACTTGTACGACACAAGAAAAATATCGTCAAATGACGAATATATCCACATGGTTATTATCTATCTATTGATCAAATAAGCAATCTTTTTATATGCAACCGATAATTTGTCGCTAATGAGTGGTAGTGACTACGAATATTATCAACCCCTACCATACTCGTGAGAGTCGTAAACGACTAAGAGGAATATTAAAATCCTGGGCCAACTCTTGGATTAAAGCTGGGTGAAGTTGATAAACTTGTTGTCAAGTAGTAGATACTTTTATTTTTAAATTAAACGATGTTTCATGTACGTTGTCCATTTTTTTTTAAATCTCTCGTTTTGATGAAGTCAACTAAAATATCCTCATCATTTTAGTGTAGCGTCACCACCCCTATTTTCCCTTGGATAATCGTAAAATATAATCGAGGAACGTAAGCACATAAACATAATTGGGATTTAAGAAGGAAAGTTTGAAATAAAATCTTACGCTAACTTTGACCATCGTGATATATTAGGTAAACTTGCCTGCTATTGTGGAGGAGGCTCGAGCCCAGCAGTGGGACATTTTTTAGCCAAGACGATGATGATGATGATGATGAAACCATCTATCAGTTTCGTATATAAAAAGGTTTATATATAACCCTCCTCGAGTGGGATAATTCCATAATCACCATCGTGGCCAGATGTTTCTTTGCTCGCAATTTATAAGTTATTCTGGAGAGATTAATATCGTATTTCCCTTGATATGTCCTTTTGGGTTGTTTCCAATTACCACGAGAAAATAAGGGACACAATGTTTTCTTAAACAATCTTCAAACAGAGAATCGTACATAATATTTTATTCTCCATTATCATTCACCCTTTGGCAGTTACCTTATGGATATAGGCCTTCAATATCGGATGACATAGTGCGGACATTCTATGATGGAGTTGTCTTAAGATCACGCTTGCCAAGCGGGTTGGTGATCGCAGTAAGGTGTTATACGTTTCTTAGCACAGCTGTCCTTTCTCCTGGTAATACCTCAGCCAGCAGCTCAGATGGGGATCGTAATATTCTTATTTCGTTATCATCATTCATCATCATCATTTCAGCCTATCGACGTCCACTGCTGGACGTAGGCCTTCCTCACGCCACAAAGTGCGATCCCTTGCCGCCTGCATGCAATGATGCCCAGCAACTTTCACCAGGTCGTCGGTCCACCTAGTTGTCTCCTACACGTTCTCTCTCTCATGCGGTCTCTTCGTTATCATGCGAGTAATTTTATTAAATAAGTTAAATGGTTCAAATCATTACCATCATCATCATCATCACAGCTCATATACGTCCCACCGCTAGGTTCGAGCATCTTTCACAGTAGGAGGGATACTGACCTGATACGTTGGTCAGACGTGTTGGAATAAGATGTTTTTCGAGTATTCCCTGTATTGTATAGATGTTATCTGCATATTATAATCCCTTAGTTGTCTTTTACGACAGCTAGGGATAAAAAGAGGGTTGTAAATTGTATGCTTACTCTGTCGCCGCACGAAAAATGACTTAAGTATTTTTCCGTAAATATAGAGATTTCATTATGATTATACATAAACTGGGCAAAGTCGAACGTTAAACTAATAACCCATTTCGCCAAAAATTATACTATAATATTAATAGTCTTATTTAGTTTCATTGAAAAAATCCTGTTCTATATTCTTTTAACTTCACAAACATGCGTATGACCATGACGTATAATAGAAGAATAAGTATCCTACTACATCACGTTGATTAAATGGATTTTTATCGGATTTTGTTTCGAGGTTTCTATTTCATCATGTTATAAGTTTAATTAAAACTTAAATCGTACGGTTTAAGACTGCCATTTCTCCTTTCTCGCGGGTGTAAAAGACAATTAAGTGACGTAAGCAAGTGATTGATTCAAAAGAATGATTACTTGAAATTCATTTATTCAGCAACTATAGCAAGATCAATTAAGTAAAGCTCAAATAAACTTTCTCGTGTGGTGACGGAATACAATTCATCACCTACCCGTGGATAACATAACATCTATGCCACAGAAGGAAAACTCGAAATATAATACTATATCGACTCGTTAGAACACTGTATTATAGTAGGTCAATTTCCTTCATATTGTGGAGAAGACTCGAGCCCAGCAGTGGGACGTATTTGAACTAAGATGATCAAAATAGTGGAATAATACAAATAGTTTGCGCATATTATTATTTACACTTATTATGATTTTAAAATTATGATTTTACACTATTTTTTCTGTACAGAAGAGCTGTGATAACTTTTGATATTAATTATAGAGATTGAAAAAATAACTTTCACGTAATGCACATACGACAGCCTACATTTTTTATTATTTATTAATCACGGTTTATAAAAAAGTGAAGTGATATTCTTATTTGAAATAATTTAATTTCTCTTACAAAATTTCTCTAAATTATTGATTTTTCGTTTCTTTTGAGTAATAGCGCTTAAGGAGGAAGAAGCATTAGAATTTATTTAAATACTAGCAACCCGCCCTCGCTTCGCTTCGGTTTCAGTCGCTTCACCCGCGGCGTAGTTCCCGTTCCTGTGGGAATACCGGGATAAAATATAGCCTACGTTACTCCCTGATATTATAGCTTTCCATTGGTGAAAGAATTTTTGAAATCGGTTCGGTGGTTTAAGCGTGAAAGCGTTACAAACAATCATACATCCTTACTTTCGCATTTATAATATTAGTATGAATGTTTTAAGATTTTTTTAGGCTCTTCAGAATTAACGAATATTTTTAGCCTGCTATTAGGCATGGTCTATATTTTATATGATAATATAATTTAGTCAACTGGGACTTAACAGTAGTTAGTAGACCACATACACTGCATTTCTGAAGCATGGACAGTTGTTGTGATTATTTTTTACAAAAGTATTCGAAGCTGCGTGGCAACATTTAACATGACAGGAAGCGCTAATAAGTGGTAAAGCACACTTGTATAATGATTCCTGATATTTATGCGAGTAATACATATTTTAAATTAAACTATTTTTACGGCTTTCGTTAGTATTTAATTTTGTGACGTTTCGTACGGGAGGAGTTCTTCCCGTGACCATGAACGCTAAATAAAATCCGTACAAATAGTTCGATTTAAAACATACTAGATTTAAAGGTGTCATTTAATATCATATCGGATCACGACGTTTACATTTATCTACATGGCATAGAAAATTTTATTTTATAGAAATTTTGCCCTGTAAAAGGTGGACTTTCGAACCAAGCGGTTTTATCGTTAGCATTGTCGTAAAGATCTATAGTATTAATGTAAATTTGTACTCGCAATAGATCGATATTTAGAAGTAATGACGGTATCAATACCGTTTGATTCGTAAGTTGTCTATTAGTTAAAATGACTGACCTGCTGCCGGGCGTGCTAACATGAGCGGCAGCACGAGTAGCGGCAGTAGCGGCAGCCGCATGCTCCCGCTAGCGTCGCATGTCGGCGCGGGCGCGTTATATCGCGGCACGTGCGCGCACACCCACCGTCGACGCTGACACGTGCCGCCGCGCCTGCAACAAGTGACGCCGACAGAGAGCGCGCGACGCATCCACAGTCGCGCCGTTGTCGCCGGTCTTGCCCTATCGGAGAGTCGACGCGGACTGACTCGTCGAGACTGGCCGACGAGCCGCGGCCCCGACGGCTCGCGACTGCAAGTGCAGCGAGCGTGCGGCGAGCCGTGTCGACGACCCGCGCCCGCCGGCCCGCCGGACCGCGGCCTTCCGCTTTCTGCAGCCGCCTCTACCGCCGCTAACACCGTGGCGGGAAGTGCACCTACATCGCTCAAACTATACAATATACTTACTAATATTATAAATGCGAAAGTTCGTTTGTTTGTTTGTTACCTTTTCACGCTTAAACCAAGGAACCGACTTCAAAAATTCTTTCACCAATGGAAAGTTATAATGTCAGGGAGTAACATAGGCTATATTTTTGAAGTTATACTTCTTTAGGCGCGTTATGAAAAAATGATGAGAGTGAAATTTTAAGATGCACGCGCATCTGTGACACAAAATTAACAGTATGAAGCTGTCTGCTTAACCGCTCATTGAGTGAAATTTTAAGATGCGCGCGCATCTGTGACACAAAATTAACAGTATGAAGCTGTCTGCTTAACCTTAAATTCAATTTTTGAATTTATTATTAAATTTATTTTTAAAATATTAAATAATCAATAATAAACATTTAAAATTAAGAATCTTATAATATTTAGTACAAATTATGTCTTATATATTTATTATTCTCTAAATTTTGTTTTTAATAATTATATATATATATATATTAATTATATATTATATAAATTTATATTAAATATATATATTTGAAATATATATATTAAATATATTATTATATAAATATATTAATTTTCAATTTTTAATATTATTTATTGATATCTAAGATCAATCTAAGATTCTTTTAGTTTAAATTTGATGACTATTAAACTGAACTTTGTTGATTATCCTTTTCCAATCCTTCTATTATTTTATTGTAATTAATTATTTGCATGCAATTAAAAACTATTTTTTAATGATGCCAAAGAAGTATAACTTCTCACGCGCGTACATAAGTACACGCACCCATTTTATTTTTATTATCTCGGTATTCTCACGGGAACGGCAACTACACGGGTAAGGCATCTGAAACCGAAGCGAGGGCGGGTTGCAAGTACTACATAAAGCACAGAATCTAAGTAAAAATTTTTCATATTATCAATTTTTTCATACACTCATATGATACTGCTATACTGCTGCGCTTGACGTAGTTGTACATCCCCTTATTTACTGGCTTATTAGCCTACTTGCTTCATGTCTCCCGCTTTGCATAGAAGGGAAGTGCAATCTTTCCGACTCCTCCTGGTTTTTCTTTTCTAATGAAATTTGTTGCGGATGCCAAGACAATTACAAGCGTTTCCTGAGGGTTAAACCTCTGTGTCTTATACGGAGACCATTGTGGATCCTGACTTACAAGAGTTACGGTGATGGGAATGTGTAGTGGGATTAGTCCCAAAAACAGTTACATATGATAAAAAAAATTGGCACAAGTAAATATGTTTCAAAAAAAAATCAAAGAAACTTCATTAACATTGGCGCCAAGTCTCTAGTTGAGGATAATAATAATTGAACATTTACCTTTATTACTAAAACTACATGAATTTACGATTACTTATAACTGAATAAAAAAGTCTATTAAAAATTTGTATGATTTATAAATTATGCAATACTGACTCATATGATTGTACTATAAAAATTAATCTGATTAAGGCATGTTCGATAATAGCGTTGGATCAATGAACTTCGTGTCAGTTAAGCGTTGAAGTCTTTTCAAGGGCGCTTATTACGTTACAGTCCTAAAAACATGTTCGTCTTATATTATAAAAATAACTGTTACACTTTCGATATATTTACATCATTATTACAACAATTAATTAAAGGCGATATTTTGCCGAAATACAAAATAAAATATCATCATCATCATCATTTTAGCTCATATACGTTTGGGCCAGAGCCTCCTTCACAATAGGAGGGAAATTGACCTCACTATACCATGCTGGTCAGACAGGTTGATATAAGGTTTTATTTCGAGTTTTCCTCCTCTTGCATAGATATGCGTATAATATCCCTTAGTCGTCTTACTACATCCACGGACAAGATAGGGAATAATTAATTGTATTTTTACTCCATCACCACTCGGATATATACAGTAATAATTTTAGCATATAGAAATAATTAAATATAGGAATAATTAAAAAGAACAATAATAGGATTATAGTTTATACTTACTTGAATATACACAGCGGTTTTACGCAAGTTTTTGGAACGTTAATTCCTGGGAGTTATTATATTGAGAATGCACAGTAGCTGGCGACCGATTATTAGCGGTAATTGTTAAAGAAATCTACCTTGATTGCGGGGCACGGCGCACCATACGTACGAGTACCTGCCCGATACAACACCATGCAACGTTCCAATACGAGATATCATCTACATATTCTCATTGATTCTGCGACTTTCATTAAACGGTCCCAACGGATTTATAAAAGGCGTATCACCGCGAATATATAAGAAGAAAAAACTTGTCGAGACCTCGTCTGTACCTACTATAAATTAAGTCTTGTTTCGCGAACCATAACATTACAATACCTACGCGATGTATCTTACAAAGTTATGAACCATTAGTTTACGTCAAATTAAATGGTCACTGGAACCAGTCACTCGTGACTGTAATGTCCTTTTATGTTTAAATGTCATTTTTTGTTCATAAAAACAGCAACATCGACTTTGACGTATGCGAGATGCATTGAAAGTGCAGACAAATGTCGTATTTTGTGAGCTCTAGACAAAATAAAGATGTAAAATTTATTCCTAGTATTAATAATATGTATCGGTCATTATTATTTTCGAATATAATATAACATCCATCCATCCATCAGCCTACAGACGTCCACTGCTGGACATAGGCTTCCCACGAGAATACCACTCGGAACGGTCCTGCGCCACTTGCATCTAACGGTTCCCTGCGACTTTGAGAATGTTGTCAGTCCACCTAGTGGGGGGTCGTCCTACGCTGTGGCGTCCGATTCGTGGTCGCCACTCGATAACCTTTCTTCCCCAACGGTTGTCGGTTCGACGAGCGATGTGGCCTGCCCATTGCCATTTCAACGTGCTAATTCTGCGGGCTATGTCGGTTACACCCGTTCTTCTACGGATTTCCGTGTTCAGGATTTTATCACGTAGAAAAATACCGAGCATATCCCTCTCCATAGCACGCTGAGCGACTTTGAGCTTTTTTATGAGGCCGACATTTAGAGACCACGTTTCAGTGCCGTAAGCCGTCACTGGTAACACACACTGGTTATAAACCTTTGTTTTCAGACACTGCGAAATAATATATATAATATAACATAGCATTCATTAAAAAAATAATAATACTCCGCTAAGAAATAAATAATGCAACAAGGTGAAAATTAGAAACATGGAATTAATTATTACAAATTATATCCGTATCGTAAATAGATATATCCTGCCAATGGAAATTGAACTCGCGCGGTTCCTCTTTAGGACTACGCCATCGATGTAGTCAATAGCAAATAAAAGAAAGTGATATAACTATTACCAATGATACCTATGGTATTTACCGTATGATAACGGAGTAAGAATATAATTTACCACCCCCCATCTTGCCTGTGGATGTTATAAAAGACGTCTAAAGGATATATTATGTTATATACATATGATTAACATTTACGCACGTGAAGAATAATTGTAAATAAAACTCCATATCCGCCCGTCTGATTAGGTGCCGATTGTTATTGATGGTTTTCGTTCTGTTGACGAAGTAAGAATTCAGTAAACCACACGTAACACATGTATGGTTTACTGAATTCTTACTTACTTATTAGTATCGAAAAAGCTTAAAACAGTTTAAAGATGTGGCAAATAACATCATTAAAAGTAAAGGATAACTCGACACAAAATTCTATCTTGCGGTCTGTACATCTTTACTAATATTATAAATGCGACAGTAAGTATGCTTGTTTGTTTGTTTGTTACGTTTTCACGCTTAAACCACCGAACCGATTTCAAAAATTCTTTCACCAATGTATAGCTATAATATCAGGGTGTAACAGAGGCTATATTTTATCCCGATATTCCCACGGGAACGGGAACTGTGCCGCGGGTAAGGCGACTGAAACCGAAGCGAAGCGAGGGCGGGTCGCTAGTAAGATATATTCGTCTGCCCACTGTGGGACAAGTCCTTACCTCGAAGTACGATATATGGAATGAAGAAAAAAAATTATAGCTATTTGAAACAGCTGCTAGGTGGCTGCTAGTAAGTTTATGGTAACACATCCTTTTTTTTCAAGCTGTGAGAAATGCATTTATCGCCCCGCCGATTACAGACGGAGGAGTGAGTGTGGGACTCGCCGCCCACAAAAGTGACCGAAATACCCACTAAAATCATAGCGGTCCCCCTTCCGCGCTTACACGGGATGCCGGAGAGATCGTCTCATGTCATTCTATCCCCGACACCCCAACGCTTGGTCGTCTGATCACGTCTTGTCATCATTCAGGGCGGTGGGAGGAGAAGCACATAGCGGCGTCTCCTCTCCCCTGGTCGCCGTCGGCGGAGCGAGCCAGCGAACGCAAGCCGCTGCCGCTCCACCACCGGATGACTCACGCTGCGACGCGGAACTGGTATACTGCTGCCAACACCTCCGTTACCAGTGGCAAGGCGGGTTGCCCGCCAGCAGTGTTGCCGCAGTCCAGGACACAGTACGGTAGCCCCTAATAGCCCTCACCGCCACAACTCTCTGCGGTCGTCGCAGAAGGGGTAAGGGACTCGGTCCACGAAGGGGCACCATTCAGTATCATGGACTGCAGGATGCCGACGTAGAGACGCCGGCATGACGACGCAGGACCACCAGTATTCAGCAGAAGCCTTCCCAGCGACGCGGCCGACTTGGTGAGCGTCGAGACGAGGTGGGCAAAGTGTGGCTCGAAATTCCAATTTGAATCGAGGTGCAGACCCAAATGTTTTATCTGGGCTTGTGTTCATGTTTATTTTTAGTACTTGCTTGTTTATTTTTAGTACATCCCATTGCTGGGTTCGAGCCTCTTCCAAAATAGAAAAGCAATTGACCTACTATACCATACTGATCAGACGGAGTTGGTGTAGAGTTTTACAAGGAGCTTAAGTAATAAGAAGTTTGCCTTTAACAGTGAGGGCTATCTGTAATCTTGGACTTTTAGCAGACTGATGGATAAATGGATATATTTCTCTGCTTCTTTCTTCTTCATACAAAGATTTGTGAACAGATTGCAATAACAATTCAGAAGTATACAATGTATGGGTGCTTCAAGCGGCGTTGTCTGTAATGAGTAAGCCATTTTATCATAGCCTTTTTACTTCATCACCACTTCTCTGGCTAAGTTGTGAATATTTGTATTACGAAGTTAACTTCATAGAGAACTTCCAAACATAAACCGTACGCTGAGTGTTTCAGTATGAGGTCAAGATTAAGAGATTGTCTTTATTCACCCTTTATTGACATTAGTCATAGGGCTTTCTTTTAAAACAACTAAGTTTTGAATGAAATGATCTTCCTAACTTTTCAAAAACTATTAACTTCATCATCATCACAGCTCATATACGTGTCACTGTTGGGCTTGAGCTTCCTCTATAATGGGAAGGAAATTGAGCTGCTACACTATTTCCGTGTGGTGACGGAGTAAGAATTCAAATCATCACTCCCTATCTTACCCGTGGATGTCGTAAAAGACGACTAAGGGATATAATACGCATATAAAATTTATGCAAGAGAAGGAACATTCGAAATAAAACCCTATACCAATCTGTCTGCCTTACTATACCAGCATGGTATATAGTAAGGTCATTTTCCCTCCTATTGTGGAGGAAGCTCGAGCCCAACAGTGAGACCTATATGAGTTGAAATGATGATACCGCGCTGGTCAGGCGTGTTGGAATAGGGTTTTATTTCGAGTTTTCCTTCTCTTGTATAGTTGTTATATGCTCATTAGATCTCTTTTACTACATCCACGAGCAAGATAGAAGGAGGTGAATTGTATTCTTACTTCGTCACCACACAGAATTTATTTATCCTTACTAATAAGCTTTCACGCTTAAACCACTGAACCGATTTTAAAAATTCTTTCACCAATGAAAGCTATGATATCAGAGAGTAACATTGGCTATATTTTATCCCGAGATTCCCACGGGAACAGGAAACCGAAGCGAAGCGAGGGCGGGTTGCTAGTATTAAATATGGTGTCAAAATCATATTAATCTCATCACACCTTTTTGTTACATCTCTAAAATAATAGTATTTGTTCTAACACCTAGTATTGTGTATATGTTTATCTATCAAATAACTTAGTTGTGTATATATTTGCAATTCGATCTGTTAATGCTTTACTGACCAGCAAGCAGTATACTAATATATATCTTGTTAGCAATATATATTAATAACTTAAAGATTAATATTATACTCGTAATATTAAATTGAGTTGCCGTGTGGTGACGGAGTAAGAATACAATTCACCACTCCCTCCCTATATTGCCGTACATGTCGTACAAGACGATTAAGGGATATAATATGCACATGAGATCTGTGCAAGAGAAGGAAAACTCGAAATGAAATCCTATACCAATATGTCAGACTAGCATGGTATAGCGGGTTAAATTCCCTCCAAAAATCTTCCATTTAAATTGTGGAGGAGGCCCGAGCCCAATAGTGGGACGTATGTGGGCTGCGATGCTGATGAAATTGAGAGTGTGATTTATAGCACAAATCAACCCTATTATGGATTTAGGTTAAGTGTGAATAGTTAAAGAAAGATTTGTTAATTTGTTCTTAATGTGGAGGAGGTTCAAGTCCAACAGTGGGACGTATATAAGTTGAGATGATGATGTGTATAATTTAATATCTGTCGCTATAAGTATTTTTAGGAGTTTTTGTACAGACAATTGGCCTTGCCCGCGGTATTACGAAGTTTTTGGGCAGTACAAAGTGATGGCATTCTAACTCGTTTGTCAGCTTACGTAATGATAATAAAAAATGGTTCCAACACGGCCTATGTCAATTGTGATTGAAATGTCTGATAATATAATATAACACTACATATTAAAATTATATTACCATAAATTAATGTAGCGCTTAATCTATACCAATAAATAAAATTGGAGTGTCTGTTTGTAATGTCAAAATAATAGGCTTTTTTCATGCTCACACGGTTATTTGCACGACACCTATGCCTAAAATAGCAGTTAAAATTTTTTTGTCTGTCTGTCTGTTTGTTCCGAGTAATCTTCAAAACGGCTGGACCGATTTCAAAAATTCTTTCACCAATGGAAAGCTATAATATCAGGGCGTAAACTAGGCTACATTTTATCCCGGTATTCCCACGGGAACGGGAACTACGCGGGTAAAACGACTATAACCTATAACCGAAGCGAAGCGAGGGCGGGTTGCTAGTATATAATACAAAACAAAAATTTGTTGCTAAATACGTGTCAACCCGGAAGTAGGTTTCTAACAATTTTTTATGCAGGATATTGTTATAGATGCTCGCCAGCATCAGGAACTGGAATGCTGTCGCCGCCTTCTGCGAGGCTGTCATCTCGCGGAAGGAAGCGGCGGACCGTGTGCGGGAGGAACAGCTCCACGCGGACATGGTCCTCCGCCTGCGATTGGGGCGGCGCAGGCGCGAGTACCTGCACCTGATGCCGCCTTAGTGGAGGCTGTACCCACGGTCCAGCACCAGTCCGGCACCCACGGAGAGGTTAGCCTCGCGACGGCGATCGGCGTCCCGGGGCAACGTCAATTGGAGAGGGTACTCCCTCGGGGTATTCCGTCGAGCCGATTACTGAAGTCAAGGAACTCTGCACCGGTGGTCGGCCCAACGACGATGGCGGCGTGCTACATAGGTGGGTTACGGGGCCGCGCGCCGCCCCACTGTTGCCCCGGACGAAGCCGGGCGGCCGGTGCGCATACCGTAGGCCACCCAAAAAAAAAATGTAGGATATTGTTATCTGAACCGATTTAAAATTTAAAATAAAACAATATACCTATTTATAATATTTAAAGGAAATGAAGAATCGCAAATATTGTTTTTTTTCACCGATAATAATAGTAGTAGAATATTTCTTTTTGCGAAAATATTTTGTAGAACATTTGAAAATTCAATCTAGAATTGACAAGTTGAAATAACAAATACGTGCAGTAATAGCTTAAGTTACATTGTATGATTTCTCCGTCCTCTTCCGAGGCTGTCGTGATGACGAAGAGACGTAAGCCGATAAAAATCGCTAAAAGCTAAAAGTAAATTTTGAACTAAAAATTATAACATAATGCGTTTGATTAGAGTTAAATCTATTAGCTAAATATAAACAACTCATTAAGAATACTATATTTTCATCATCATCATTTCAGCCTATTGCCGTCCACTGCTGGACGTAGGCCTCCCTCATATTGCGCCACAATGTGCGGTCCTGTGCCGCCTGCATCCAACGACGCCCAGCAACTTTCACTAGGTCGTCGGTCCACCTAGTGGGGGGGCGTCCTACACTGCGTCGTCTGATGCGTGGTCGCCACTCGAGAACCTTTCTTCCCCAGCGGTTGTCGGTTCGTCGAGCGATGTGGCCTGCTCAATGCCACTTCAGCGTGCTAATTCTTCGTGCTATGTCGGTTACACCCGTTCTTCTGCGGATTTCCGTATTCCGGATTCTATCTCGCAGAGAAATCCCGAGCATAGCCCGTTCCATAGCACGCTGAGCGACTTTGAGTCTTGATATGAGGCTTACATTTAGGGACCACGTTTCCGTGCCGTAAGTCATCACTGGTAACACACACTGGTCGTAGACCTGTGTTTTCAGACACTGAGGTATGTTGGACGAGAAGATCCTCTTAAGTTTCCCGAACGCTGCCCAACCGAGTTGGATTCGTCGGCTGATCTCTTTCTCGAAATTGGATCTACCTAACTGGACTGTTTGTCCTAGGTAAACATAGTGACTGACAACTTCGAGAATCGCATTGCCAACTAGGACCGGTACAGAAATGACATGGGTATTTGACATGACTTTCGTCTTGTCCATGTTCATTCGTAGACCCACTAGTTGGGATATCCTGCTGAGATCATTGAGCATAGTGCCAAGGTCCTCCATGGATTCTGCCATAACGACGATATCGTCTGCGAATCGAAGGTGAGTGATGTATTCGCTGTTAATGTTGATGCCGAGTCCAGTCTAGTCTAAGAGCTTGAAGACATCTTCTAGTGCAGTGGTGAACGGTTTCGGAAAGATGACATCTCCCTGTCTCACGCCTTTCTGCAAATGGATCGGTTTCGTACTCTTATCCCGGATACGGACTGACATTGTGGCGTTCCTATACAAACACTTCAGCACTTCGATATAGCGATGGTCGATTTGGCACCGCTGAAGGGACTGGCACCGCCCAAGTTTCGACTGAATCAAAGGCTTTCTCATAGTCCACAAACGCTAAGCACAGGGGCCGATTATACTCCTCGGTCTTTTGTATAATCTGCCGAAGCGTGAGGATATGGTCTATGGTGCTATAGCCTTTTCAGAAGCCGGCTTGTTCGGGCGGCTGGAAGTCATCGAGCTTGTGCGTGAGTCGATTGGTAATGACCCTCGAAAACAACTTATAAACGTGGCTCAGGAGTGAGATGGGTCTGTAGTTCTTTAAAAGAGCTTTGTCGCCCTTCTTAAAGAACAACACCACCACACTCCTGGTCCACGACTCTGGAACGTCGCCCCCGAGGATAACGGAATTAAATAGCTTCTGAAGGGCTATTAAGACCGGCTTGCCGCCCGCCTTCAAAAGCTCTATATTTAGCTACTATATTTTACCACTGTTTAATTTCCCGTTGGAGTCGTAAAAACCGGCTAATGGAATAATAAGGCGGATTAGGCAACTGCCTAGGGGGTCCGCATCGACTAGGGGCCTCTCATTTCTCTTGCCTACTCCATCATGAGACCTGGATCATCATTTAACTACAAACTATAACCTATTCATTAAGACAATTTCAGTAAAAGTAAAAAGAAATGAGTCAGGCATGTGAGGTGACGCTATAGCATCAAGTCAAGGTAATAAAGTATATTGTTACTAAAGAAGTCGATTTGATCGACTGGACTTTTGTAATAGAAAACATATTTTTTAAAAAGTAAGAAAAAGGTAAAGGAAACGGGGACCCCTCGAGAATTAAATTGCCTAGGGGCCCCGAGAATTGCATTGCCTAGGGGCCCCTGATAGGGTTAATCTAGCTCTTTTTTTTTTTTTTTTTTTGTGGGTGGGTCGCGGTCGGCGCGCCTCCGCACCACTCCGTCCGGGGCGACAGAGGGGCTTAAGCACGCAACT
The DNA here is from genome assembly GCA_032191425.1 of Lymantria dispar. Classification (NCBI taxonomy): domain Eukaryota; kingdom Metazoa; phylum Arthropoda; class Insecta; order Lepidoptera; family Erebidae; genus Lymantria; species Lymantria dispar. The sequence continues at coordinate 12,232,512 of CM063455.1, forward strand.
CCCGCGACCCACCCGAAAACCACGTCGCCTTCGTCGTTGGGCCAACCACTGGAGCAGGGTTACTTGTCATCAGTGGTCGGCCCGACGGCATACCCCCTACCCGGGGCACCCTCCCATCGACCGACGTCCCCCCCTCGGGGAGGACGTCGGTCTTTCCTCACGCGGTCGGCCTCTCGGCGGGTGACGGACTAATCCCCGGTCACATCACCCGCGGCCGCGGCTAGGGCGGCATGGCACGCAGGTAATCCCGCCTGCGCTGCCCCAGTCGCCGGCGGCGGGTCGCATCATCGAGGCTGTGCTCCTCGCGCTCGCGACCCGCCGCCTCCTTCTGCGAGATAACTGCCTCGCAGAAGGCTGCGACCGCGTCCCAATTCCCGACGCTGTCGACCATCGCCCTAGCGATAGCCGGCAGCGTCAGGTCCGTACCGATGATTGCGACGAGTTCACAGCGCTGCACTGCCCAAGCCCCGCAGGCCTCGAGCGTATGGCGCGCCGTGTCCTCGTCGCAATCGCAGTGGTGGCAGGATGGTGTACTCTCCCTCCTAACGACCTTGTGCAGGTATTTGGCGAAGCACCCATGCCCCGTCAAAACCTGCACCAGTCGGAAGGAGAGCACCCCGTGCCGCCTTTCCAACCACTGCATCAGCACCGGCCGGAAGGCCTCCACGGTTCGCACCCCGAACCGAGACCTCTCCAGCCGGACTGCCCAACGGGCAATGACATCTCGGCGGGCGTCGACGCGCCAGGCGGTGAGATCCCTTAACGATACCACACTGCCTCCCGCTCGCACCCCCGTCACCCGCCGATATAGTCCGGCGAGCATCTCCGCCTCCAGGTCCCACGGGGGAGTCCCGGCCAATAGGCACGCTGCCTCCGTCGCCACCGTGCGGTATCCACGGATGGCCCTGACCACCATGACTCTCTGTGGTCGCCACAGAAGGGCCCTAAGTCGGACGGTCATGGACCCCGCCCACACCGGTGCGCCATACAGGGCCATCGACCGGATGACCCCCGCGTACAGCCGTCGGCACGCAGCGCTCGGTCCGCCCACGTTCGGCACAAGCCATGATAGGGCGGACGCCGCGCCGACGAGCCATGGAGCGAGCCTGCGGAAATGCTCCCGGAACCACCATCGCCCGTCGAGCAGTTAATCTAGCTCTGCTAATGAATCCCCAGGAGAATTGGCAGCATCATTCTCTCGGACTATTTAAATAACACCCACTGTAATCGACAACTTTACTACCGTGTCCATTATAGCGGTATCCTCCTTCGTAGAGATGCTACATATATCTAAATATAGACGTAGGCAGACTGATAGATGGATGAAATATTACTTTCATCGTATCCAAAGAGATCCTTACTAATGTTATAAATGCGAAAGTAAGTCTGTTTGTTTGTTTGTTACGCTTTCACGCTTAAACCACCGAACCGATTTCAAAAATTCTTTCATCAATGGAAAGCCATAATATCAGGGAGTAACATAGATAGCCTATGTTACTCCCTGATATTATAGCTTCCATTGGTACAAGAATTTTTTTAACTTGGTATTCCTACGGGAACGGGAACTACGCGGGTGAGGCGACTGAAACCGAAGCTAAGCGAGGGTGGGTTGCTAGTATGTAAATAAGCTAAGAATAAAAAGGAAAATCATCGAGGTTTCAGCGCAGCTTTTCAATTATTGAAAGGCGATGAGGATGTCATCATGGCAGAAGCAGAAATACCTATTGTTTCAGAACGAATACGGTTAGGTTTCTAAGCTGACCATATAAAAATTATGTGTAATACTTAAATGCTATCTACTTTTGATGTAATACAATATATCATCATCATTTCAGCTCATAATACGTCCCACTGTTGGGTCCGATCCTCCTCCACTAAACGAGGGAAATTGACCTACTATACCGCACTGGTCAGACGTGTAGGAATAGGGTTTTACTTCGAGTTTTCCTTTTCATAAAGAAAGCAAATTCTCGTTTATTTCTCCCTGGCATGGGGTTAGTTATTTATACAACTTAGTTAAAATCTATACCAATAAATAAAATTGGAGTGTCTGTTTGTAATGTCAAAATAATAGGCTTTTTTCATGCTCACACGGTTATTTGCACGACACCTATGCCTAAAATAGCAATTAAAAAATTTTTGTCTGTCTGTCTGTCTGTTTGTTCCGGGTAATCTTCAAAACGGCTGGACCGATTTCAAAAATTCTTTCACCAATGGAAAGCTATAATATCAGGGCGTAAACTAGGCTATATTTTATCCCGGTATTCCCACGGGAACGGGAACTACGCGGGTATAACGACTAGAACCTATAACCGAAGCGAAGCGAGGGCGGGTTGCTAGTCTATACTAATATTATAAAGAGGTAAAATTTGTAAGTTTGTATGCAGGGGGTAATCTCTGGAACTCATAATCTAATTCTAATTTTATTTTAACTGGCAGAAAGCTACATTATTCCTGAGTGCTATAGGCTATAAATTGTTTCTATAACATGTATATTAACCGAGCTATCACAACTTTTGTCTGGCAAGTCGGAAAAAAATACCTCGTAAAACAGAATTATTTGCGTGCGCTGCCTAAACAGTTGCTTAAAATTAAAAAGAATGTATGGCTACCTGGTTCATCTTAATTATTTCTACAAAAAAGTCAGCGATACCATATCTCTATCTTTTATATTTTATCTTTTATACTTCTATTATTGCATTAAAAAATTTTTTTTTCGGCATTGTTACGTTTGGTTGATTATTTGAGCAACAAAATATTAATTCTTATGACAATAAATTATTTCAGTATCACAGGAACATCATACAGATAAGATTTGCCATTTACAGTATATCAATTGGTCATACAGTTTCGGAGATAATATAAAATTACTAAAACGCAAAATGACCCTAGCATAACTTTCATTGTGCAGACGTTTTACCTATTTGCCCATAGATGGCGTTCTGCAATGACGTCATTTTTCTGAATCGCGGTGTTAAGACTTTCCGTGGATTGATGACCCTCTCGAATTATTATGCCCACGTTGTCGTTAGTTGGAGTTCTAAAAATTACATGTCAGTTGGTTATTGGTTTCGGTTGTTTCGTTCGCATGGTTGTTGTTGTTGATAGATACCTCATAATCGAAAATATCGTAATTTCGTTGTACGTTTGTTTTGTATGTTCGTAGTTTCGTACTTCGTTCTATCGTAATAATCGACACGAGTTATTCGATATTACGATTGTTTTGTTTTGTAAAGGCGGACGGTGTTCGAGTCGCTCTCCCTTTGTTCATAATTGTTTTCAAGTCTCTACACTAATATTATAAAGAAGAAACGTTCCTTACGAATAAACTCAAAAACTCCTGGACGAATTTCGATAATTCTTTCACCATTAAAATGTTACAGTATCCCTGAGTAACATAGGCTATATTTTATCTCAGTATACCCACGGGAACGGGAACTACGCGAGTAGGGCGACTGAAACCGAAGCGGAGCGAGGCGGGTTGCTAGTTACTTATAAATAGAAGAGCTGTGGTCTCACCTATAAGCAAGGAAATAGATCGCTTCCCTGCCTTATGTACCTCACTTGAGATCCACAACGCTGTTTTCTGTAATAACCTGAAAGAATGAAAAATTGTCAACAAATAAGATAGGGATCCTTCTATCTGTACTTTCAGTCATGATATCATCATCATCATGGCTCATATACGTCACTGTTGGGCTCGAACCTTCTCCATAATGAGAAGGAAATTGACTTACTATATGATTAGATGTGTTGGTATAGGGTTGTATTGCAAGTTTTCCTTCTCTTGCATAGATTTTATATGCATATTATATCCCGTAGTCGTTTTTTACGACACCCACGGCCAAGAAAGGATTCCCTTTCTTCTTCTTCACATTGAATTGTAATCTTCCTTACACGGACGAGTTGTTATATAATAGAGAAAATTATAAGTTATATTAAAACATCTTCGTCTTTAACCCATTAGCATTTTAGTTCGAGCTCCGTTTTATAGCGGTTCATAATGTTATCAGTTTAATCGTCTTTTATGACAACCATGTATTCTATTCTTGATTAAAAAAAAAATTCATCTTTTTAACCCAACTTAGCACTCGCATGACAGAGTCCAGAGGCAGCGGTATAGGTGCTTGTGACTCAAGACCATTGAGGCAGAACACTTAGATGTTCACAAATAAAACTAATTTTAGAATACGTATGCAGTAATCGAAAGTCTATGATCGGAATGATGACGCAAATGGCGTGCCATTTGGATTAGCTAGATTGAATATGAATAATCTGGTGAGTTCTTATATTTCAATAAAGATTAATTTCTACGAAAAACTGAAGTGTCTCACATTTTGGTAAAAGATTCACCTCGGAAATGTCTTTTTTTTAGGGTTCCGTATCCAAAGGGTAAAAACGGAATTCTATTACTAAGACTTCGCTGTCTGTCCGTCCGTCTGTCTGTCACCAGGCTGTATCTCAAGAACCGCGACTGTCTAGCTGACAGTTAAAATTTTCACAAATTATGTATTTCTGTTGCCGTTATAATCACAAATACTAAAAACAAAATAAAATAGATATTTAAGGGGGGTTTCCATACAACAAACGCGATTTTTTTGTCCTTTTATGTAGATAATGGTACGAAACCCTTCGTGCGCATCAAATACTCGAGTCGTGGGTTCGACCTCCATGTAAAACAATTATTGGTGCGATCCAAATATCATTGTACCTACTGATTGAGGGTGTAATTTGTATCAATTATTCCGCTATACAAGAATTTATTTCTTGGCCTCATCATCATCTCAGTCATACGGCCCACTGTTGGACTCGAACCTTCTTTATTGGTTAGTTTTTTTCGGTTTTTATTTAGAGTCTTTCTTCTATTGTATAGAAGTTATATGCATGTTATATACCTTAGTCGCCTTTTATGACATCCACGGGCAAAGGAGCGGTGAATTGTTACACACAAAATTCTTTCATGTAGGATATTTTTTATTTAAAGACCACACTCATGTCTAAGGAAATAATCCTTGTGTTTACAAACATATAATGAATGGACACAAATTACATCCAGACTCAGAACACCAATTGGTGGATCACACAAAGTGTGGTTCAGCGTGGGATTCGAACCCTCGATACTGACACTGTAGGTCCGTATCTTAACCACTACGCCATCTGTGCAGTCACGTATTATTTTTAGATAATAATAATAATGATACTTGGGTATGTCACAGACTTTGAACATTAACGAAGCGGATATGAAACAAGTGTTGCGGGGGCGTTTCTTTGGCCGCCTGAAGAAGATTTTAAATAGTCTTTTATCGGGTGGCAATAAAGTGCGTGCCTACAACGCTTGGGTCATGCCAATTCTGATGTATTCCTTTGCCATACTCAAGTAGACTCAAACTGAATTAGACACCCTGGATAGAAGAGTCCGCACTATATTGACATCATACAGGATGCATCACCCTCGTTCATCATTAATGAGGTTGTATATTCTGCGAAAATGTGGGGGACGAAGCTTTTTAAACGTCAAATCCCTCCATTATCGCGAAGTGTACTACCTCAGCGATTATTTCCTAAAGGTGACGAGCGGTGTGCATCATGATGTGGTGTCGATAGATAGTCATCTCACCCCGCTTGGGTTGGCTAAAGAGAACTGGCGTCGTCACCGGCGACCGCGAGAGTGTATGGCAAGGCAAGGAGCTGCATGGCAGGTTCTACAGGGCTCTGCATGACCCGAATGTAGACCTATTAGCCTCTGTGGCCTGGCTACGATTCGGCAGTCGCTTTGGAGAAACCGAAGGCGTTGTCTATGCAATTGCTGATGAAGTTATTAAGACGAATAACTACCGGAAATATATCTAGAGGGAAGGGACGGCTGACATTTGTCGGGCGTGCCACTTACCAGGCGAGTTCCTCAGGCATATTGTTTCCGGCTGTTCGCGTCTTTGTAACGGCGAGTACTTGCACAGACACAATCAAGTAGCCAGGATCATTCACCAGCAACTTGCTTTGCTATATAAACTTGTGAACGTAGAGGTGCCATAGTACAGGTATGCACCAGAGCCGGTTCTCGAAAGTGGTCATGCCACATTGGACTGGGACCGATCTATCATCACTGATAGGACTGTTGTAGCCAACAAGCCTGATATCGTGGTGATAGATCGGTTCAAGCGCCGTGCAATGATTATCGATGTCATAGTCCCCCATGACAGGAATCTCATGAAGGCTGGAAGGATACACAAATCAAATATCAAGACTTAGCTCACGAGATTGTCGACATGTGGGATGTGGACACGGCGATCATTGTACCGATAGTCATTTCAACTAACGGCTTAATAGCCAAGAGTTTCAACAAACATCTTAAGAGGCTCGCATTGGGTGGTTGGATTATGGGTCTGATACAAAAGGCAGTATTGCTGAAAACGGCACGCATTGTGAGGAAGTTCCTCTCTTTGGAGCCCTAACCACCGACAGCTTGGTCCTTGAATTCGCTGCCGGTGGCTCATTTCACTTTTTATATTTTTAAATATTGTATTTTTAAATTATATTTAAAAATGTATTTAGTAGGCATATGTTTATATAAAGATGATAATGCTGAATAACAAATAATAAAATATTTGATACAAGCTACAGTAGGACAGTCGTCTTATACCATAACGTCGTAGACTCTGGCTATTCCAACATGTTGTGTCCTTTTTTATCTATCACTAGCTTATGCTCGCGACTTCGTCCGCGTGGTATAGGCACTTTGGGCTAACACTAACTTCAACCTAAGACTTTGTTTACGTAGAAGGTGAAAATATTTTTTAATAATACGATTCTGTCACACATGATTATTGCGAAAATTTAGTCGTTTACGCAGCGGAAGCGCTCAAAAGGGAAAAAAAACAAAAACCCCTGATTTTGTAACATTCATTATTGATGCTCCGCTTCTGTTGGTCATAACGTGATGATATATAAGCCTTCCTCAATAAATGGGCTATCTAATACTGACAGAATTTTTCAAATCGGACGAATAGTTCCTGAGATTAGTGCGTTTAAACAAACAAACTCTTCAGCTCTATATATTAGTATAGACTATCATAAAAAAAGATTTGATAATATGTTAACCCTGTAAAAGTTAAGATAAAAGAAGCAAAAGGTGGATAGTAGCAATTATAGTCACTTTTCATCCTTGATGACGCCAAAGTAATGCGATAAAATAAATAATCTATAACAGCAAAAACGAGACAATGACAATAGACAAATATAATTGAAGTATACGTTACATAATAAAGTAGCAAATCAGTGATCCATACTACCGTAAACTTAATTTTTTTCTAGCTGGAACTAATCGTTATAATTCTGAACAATAAGTCTATTTGAAATAGGATACATTATAGATAGAAACTATGAGTTGTATTCTTAATTTAAATATTAATTATAGTATATACACATCTTTACTAATATTATAAATGCGAAAGTAAGTTTGTTTGTTTGTTACGCTTTCACGCTTAAACCATCGAATCTATTTCGAAAATTCTTGCACAAATGGAAAGCTCATCAGGGAGTAATATAGGTAATATAGGCTATATTTTATGACGGTATTCCCACGGGTACGGGAACTTAGCGGGTAAGGTGACTGAAACCGAAGCGAACCGAGGGCGGGTTGCTGCTAGTTTGAATTAAAATTATTCTTACGGATTTTATTGCGTTTGCATTTGATTATTAATTGCCCGATGTTTTGAACATCATCAATAGGAGGACCGGGAGTTCTTCTGTGATCATGTATGTTCCAATCCGTAGTTTTTTTTATTGAAAACGGTGGCAATAGAGCAAACAGTACATCTGATGGTAAGTGTTGCTGCCGCTCATTGACGCGCGACAGTGAAGGAAGTGTGAATGCGTGCAATGGGGTTCTGTGATATTAAAGGCATCACTAAAACCCATCGCACGCAAACACCCTCAGAAAGTTGGGCTTCTGGTTCTCTCGCTCACCGAACGAAGCACAGTAACAAATTGCTACTACTCGGACGTCGATTAGTAGATCCCCCATTAGGTGGACTGACGACATTCTCAAAGTCGCAGGGAACCGTTGGATGCAAGTGGCGCAGGACCGTTCCGAGTGGCATTCTCGTGGGGAGGCCTATTGGTACTACCCGGACGGACCGACCCGCGGCTGGAGACAGATAAATGTCAACAGTGTAGTCCTACCTAAGTTATTATTTTCTTGACCAACATATATTACTGTTAGGATCGAGTCTCCTAGTAGGAGTATAATAGGAGGGAAATTGACCTACTATACCACGCTGGCCAAACGTGTCAGTATAGGGTTATTTTATGTTTTCCATCTCTTGCCTAAATGTTGTATACATATTATTTGTCGTTAACGATAAGCTCCTGACCGAATGGCAGGCAAGATGGGATTCGTCAACAAAAGGTCGTCATCTATATCTATTCTTTCCATCTGTTCGTGAACGTTTGGAGAGAACTTGGCTAGAAATTGACCACTATGTAGCCCAATTCCTCACAGGCCATGGGAATTTTAGAAGTAAATTATTCTATTTTACACTAGTAGATTCACCATTTTGTCAATGTTCGACCTCAAACTCCAATTTTGAACAAACAGCTCATCACATCCTTTGGGAGTGCATTCTCTGGCGCAACGAGCGGAGCGTCATGTTAGATAATATGCATGTCACGTCTGGGGTAGTATACTATTCGGATCTTGTAGCAACTCGAGAAAATTTCCGTGCATTTAGGCGCTTTTGCCATACCTATTACTGTAATCAAACCTAAAGCTCACAAATAGGTCCATTAAGCTTTGTCCAACCCGTGGTAATGTACCGCTGCGTTTCACGTAGTTGTACAAACTCTTATTTACTGACTTATCAGCCAACTTTGCTTCATGTCTCCCGCTTTGCATAGGAGGGAAGTGGAATCTTTCCAACTCCTCCTGTTTTCTTTTCTAATTAAATTTGTTGCGGGTCCCAAGACAATTAAAAGCGATTCCCGGGACTTCCTGAGGGTCAAACCTCAGTGTCTTATACGGAGACCATTGTGGATCTTGGCTTACAGGAGTTACAGTGGTGGGAATGTGTGGTGGGATTAGTCCCAAAAAAAAAATACCTTTAGTCATCTTTTGCGACACCTACGGACAAGAACGGTAGTTGTGAATTGTTTTCTTATTCTTTCTTCACACAGAAAGTTAGTTTTGTTTATCAATAACCCGAAAATTTACTTTCTTATCCGGTCTGGTAAGTCTAACTACGTAAATGTATATATTAATATAGAGTAGGTACAATTTATTTAAAAATTAGCAACCCGCCCTCGCTTCGCTTCGGTTTCAGTCACCCTCCCCGCAAAGTTCCCATTCCCGTGCGAATATCGAGGTAAAATATAGCCTAAGTTATTCCTTATATAGTCAGCTACCTGGTAGTATAATATTATCAAAATCGGTCCAGCCATTTTGAAGATTACCTCAAACAAACAGACAGACAAATGGACAAAACATTTTTAAACTGTATTTTAGGCATAGGTGTCGTGCAAATAATCGTGTAAACATAAAAAAATCCCTGTATTTTGACATTACAAACAGACTCCTCAATTTTATTTATATAGATAACCTCCGCAGTTCACGACAACCGTTATATATATACCTGAACAAAAATGCATAGTAATTTTTTAAATGACAGACTTCACGTTTCCGGCTTTACGTTTCTTGATCATAAACGGGCATTCCCTTCACTTATGTTTGTAAATAATACATTCAATGTACCAATATACGAATGTACGGTTATACAAATTACTTGTTACATGTATTTTGCAGTTTCTATTCCGCTTGTTACAATAATAATATTAAATAACATTATGTTATTGTATGTACAAAACCAGATTTTATTTGCAAGGCTCAGTATGCATCTTTGAGGTCATAGGGTGAGTATTAATTCGCAATAATTTATCTATAAGATATGTTTTATGTTACAATACATTAGATTTATAATGAATTATATGTCTGTAATCTTATATGTACCTATATTAGTCATTGCATTGTTCATATATAATACAAATACATTCTGAAAACTTCTGCTTTCAGAATGTACGTTTAAGAAAATTTCGATTAGCATAACATATTAACTATGTACCAACTTAAATTTTGGACCATATCTATGTACAGTATTTTTTGTAACCCGCCTGAAAGCATGGCGATCATTGTATTATACCCCAATAAAAAATAATGGACCATTCTGAGTGGCATTTTCGTGGGGAGGCCTATGTCCAACAGCGAACGTCTCTCAGTTCATGGATGCAAATATTATAGAGTTTTTAACCAATTATTCAAACCACAAGATTAGCCTTTTTTATGGGTGGGCTATGGTAAGCGCACACGCGGTACATTCCGTCCGGGGCGACGGAAGGACGGCGCGCGGGTCCATAATCCACCCGTACCCTCGCCTTCGTCGTTGGGCCGACCACCGGAGCAGGGTGACTTGTCGTCAGTGGTATTAGATTAGCCATAGGCGTGAGGATCACGTAAAAATCCAATAAGACAAACCCCTTTTTTGTTGAGACTAATACCACCACACATTCCCACCATTGTAACACCTGTAAGCCAGGATCCACAATGGTCTCCATAGATCACGCCGAGGTTTGATCCTCAGGCAGTCCTGGGAAATGATTTTAATTGTCTTGGGATCCGCAACAAATTTAATTAGAAAAGTTAAACAGAGTTGGAAGATTTTGATTCCCTTATAAAACACACAAAGTCTTATCTAAATGTCTAGTAAAACAGCAAAGCACTTATGTATTCTTAAATGTATAAAAATAAACAAAATAAAATAGCGATACACTTGTTGAACAATCCTGTTTATTATCATGAAACAGTTTGTTGATCTCGGCTCACGTGCTCTATTTCACTTCATGTAGGTATATATATATATTATTAAAACATTTATTCATAAAATAAATCTGTTTATAAGTATACCAGACACACGTACACATATAAAGCTTTGAATGAGTCAAATATTTTTAAACGTTACGATAAACATGCAAATTTTTCATCTCATTTGAATCACAAGCTGCTAATGGGACGGTGACGGAGTAAGAATACAATTCATCACTCCCTTACCCGTGGATGTCGTAAAAGACAACTAAGGGATATAATATGCACATAAGATCTGTGCAAGAGAAGGAAATCTCGAAAAGAAACCCTATACTAACTTGTCTGACCAGCATGGTATAGTACGTCAAATTCCCTCCCTTTCTGGAGAACGCCCGAGCCCAACAGTAGGACGTATGTGGGCTGCGATGATGATGATGATGAATGGGTTTAAAACTTCACAATAAGAACGAATTTGTCCTAATATGTCACACTGCTTAGACCAGTTGTAATTAAATAATTGTTGGGAATATATATATATATATATATATATTCTCGTGGAAGTCATAAAAACTGGCTGAGTGATCACCAGGATATTAAACAGCTGGCCAGTGTGGTGAAAGAATAGGTTAATTTTAATGTTTGGTCCAGTGGTGATTGGGAGGGGATACGGTAACGGAGCCGCATGCCACCTTTATGTCAGACCGGACGGATTGGGCGGGATGTGTTCAGACTATACATAGTCTGAAAAAAAAATGATATTGAGCAGCAGTATTCTTCTATATATCACCAAGCGTACTTGCCAATAGTATGACGCAATCCCTCCTAGTTCTATGTTCAACAGAGGACTTGGATGTGCTGATAGATTAGTTCTTTCAACCTATTGATTTATACTTTAGTATTTGTACTATGTCGAAAATGCCAGGGATACCATCCACTCTAACATTGCTCATGGGTGTAGTAAAAGTCGACAAATGCCAGTTTTCACCAACCACACTTAAATTAGGAAAAGGTTAAGGCAAATTAAAAAAAAAATTATGGCGTAAATAACACATAATAATTAATCATTGTGACCTGGTCCCTAAATGTAGGCCTCATAACCAAGCTCAAAGTCGCTCAGCGTGCTATGGAGGCATTTCTCTGCGAGATAGAATCCGAAGTACGGAAATCCGCAGAAGAACGGGTGTAGCCGACATAGCACGAAGAATTAGCACGCTGAAGTGACAATGGGCAAGCCACATCGCTCAACGTATCGGACGACGCAGTGTAGGACGCCCCCCACTAGGCGGACCGACGACCTGATAAAATTTGCTGGGCGTCGTTGGATGCAGGCGGCACAGGACCGCAATTTGTGTAATATGAGGGAGGCCTACCTTCAGCAGTGGACGGCGATGGGCTGAAATGATGATGATGAATTAATCATTGATGTTATATATCATATAGCAACAAACAATTAGGTTAGGTCGTGAAAACTGACAAAAGCTACTGATTTGTTTTAACTAACCTCAGGTGCACTTTCAATGAGATCAAGGACGATGGGTAGGTTATATGGTAACTTTGGGTAATACACCACTTTTCATTGTCCCGGATGCATCGGATGAGGCGTGTCCAGATAAAAAGAAAAAAAAATGTCGTCCAATTATATATTACCAGGGAGGATTAATGTCAGCCAAAAGGACTAACCTTTTGCCTGGCGGCATAAAAAGTAGCCAAAAACTAGAGAGCAGCACTTCCACCTATGATGAAGAAATGTTATGAAATGTTGTACCGGCTCCTTAAATTGACAATTATAAGTACCTACCAATACGTGTGTCTTACTCGGCTGTGGAAATAAAACATAATTCTGAAAACAATCAGATTTTCTTTTCTACCTTTCTTTCAGTTTAAGCGTGGCGTAAAGGCATTTTAGGGCCATGTTTTGAATCTAATTGGTATGAAGAATTTTGTTTAGTTTATTGACGATTTCATAAAAATTAGTTAAACTAAAAATTTCATGTCAAAATGTGGCTAAGGAAATAATCTTGGTATTACGGAGGATTTTACAATAATATAGTATTAACAGACACAAATTACACCTAGACTCGGAACAAATTATTCTCCATGGGAATCAAGCGGCACTTGGCGCAATGGTCGGTATATTAACCACGACACCATCTGTGCAATCAAATTCCAGCGCCATCGAAATTTAAGCCGGACTGCTGCTTATCTCCACAGTGTTGAAAGCGCTAGGGGGTTCACCTACAAGTTCATGCCACATTTATCATCGTCATCATTTCAGTTCATATAAGTCCCACTGCTGGGCTCGAGCCTCCTTCATAATAGGAGGAAAATTCCTTACTATACCATGCATTATATTACATTACCATGCTGGTCAGACAAGTTGGTTGGTTTGTTTGGAGTTTTCCATCTCTTGCATCGATGTCATATGCGTAATATATGCCTTAGTAGTCTTTTACGACACCCACGGGTATGAGAGAGGTGGTGAATTGTATTCGAACTCCGTCACCGCATGGAAACATGCCACATTATCAAACCTAAAAACTGTTTATTCGCATGGCATAAAGAAGACGTCTCATCATCTTTGCTAATACGTCTCACTGCTGGGCTCGAGCTTCCTCCACAATAAAAGTGAAATTGACCAACTATACCACGCTGGATCAACGTGTACGATATAGGGTTTTATTTCAAGTTATCCATTTCTTTCATAAATATTATTTGTATGTTATATCCCTTAGTCGTCTTTAACGAAACCCACGGGCAAGATAGGAAGCGGTGAATTGTATTCTTACTCCGTTACCACACGGAAACGAAAAAGACTACCTGATGTTAAACAAAAATTGAATACTTATATTTCTTAGTAATGTTCCAAGTATTGTTACGAGCACGAAGTCACGGCACTGTACCGGTGTTGTTGTAAATATAGTGTACATTCAGAAATAGTTGCCGCGAGGTAAACAAGTGCCGTGTAAAGTTACCGAATCGACCAAATTCTTGGCATCGCGCGTTCGCTCGCATATTTCTGCTAAACTCTTATGTAGGTATTTGTTAATGGGTGCTATTGAGGCTGTATTAGTGAACGGATACAGTACCGACCTTCGTAGAATCCTTGTGTAAATTATGTATTTAATTCTAATTATCATTCCATCATCATTTCAGCTCATATATGACCCACTGATGGGCACGATTGTGTTCCAAAATAAGAGGGGATTTACCTATTATATCACGCTGGTCAACGTGTTGGTATAGGGTTTTATTCCGAGTTATCCATTTCTTGCATAGATATTATATGTATATTTTAGCCCTTAGTCGTCTTAAACGACATACAGGGGCAAGATAAGAGGTGGACTAAAGAGTTTGATGTATCACCTTCTGCCTTTTTGATTTTGTAAAATAAACCGTAGGATCGTCAGAAATATTAATAGTAGAGAAGGTAAACATGGTATGCCAATCCGTCTTACCAGTGTAGTATTACGGCTAATTTGCCTGACAATACGGTGGAGTTTAATCTTAGAGCGCGATGTTATGAGTTGTAAAGAATTCTTAATCGATTTAATCAATGTTCTATTTTTACAGCGTCATTTGGAATAGAATTTACGCATATAGTAGGGTAAGGCCCATACTCTATGAGCAAAGCAGCTTAACTTTAATTTATTTACCATATATTTTTTGATATTGTTGTAATTTTACAACCTGTAACACTGATATACGACCAAGGAATATACAGAATATAATATAATATACAGAAAATACAGATATTATCTATCAGATGTCGTCTACCCTACAATCCGTCTGGTCAGCGTGGTATAGTAGATAAATTTCTCTTTCATTGTAGAGGAGGCTCCAGCCCTTGTTGGCTGGATGCTCGCTGATTTTTACCGGTAGATATCGGCGACGCTGTTGGGGGCCGGCCATGTCTCGGCCCGCGAGCTGGCGGCCTGGCAAGACGACCGCCGGGCAGTCATTGCTAACGAGCAAGGCCTTTCTAGCCCAACTACCTAACGGGGTAGTCTGGCTAGAAAGGCCTCCGTTCGGTATTCAGACTGTTAAATACCTGCCACTGATGCCACCCTAGCTAAGAACCGGGGATAAGTCTACCAACCGCAGAGGGGCCGACCGTGTGAGGGTGACGCCTTGATAATACTGTTTTGTTGCTGGGGCGATATCCGAAAAGGTAATCCGCCGAGTCGTTCAGGGATGTCAAGCATTCGGTACCATTGGTTGGTCCAATGGCGATGGTGAAGGAACACAGTGGTTTATGGAGCCACATGACTCCTATCCTTCACCTCGGACAGATTGGGCGGGATATTTCCAGACCATAGACTACGATAAAAAAGGAAAACATCGAGCGTAACACCTTACGTTCGATATAAGCTTGTTTGTAATACTAGATAATGTAAGATAGGGCCGATTGTAATATTGTAGATTGTGATCAAAGAAAAAAAGGATAGAAAGGATTCTATCTAAGAGAGAGGAAAGGGAGAGAGAGAGGGAGACAGAAAATACTCTTAGTATATAAATACAGGCAGCGTAAATAAATATTTCTAAACCAAAATCTCAAAGTTATAATTTACAGCGTACTTATGATGTATTTGAAAATAATGAAATTTGATTGAACTTCAAATGAGATACTAACAATTTGTGTTAAACGTTATACTTAATCTTTCAGCTAATACATTGTAATTAATTTCCTCATAGTGAAGTGCTATAATTTAGAAAAAAAAAACATTTTCATTTAATTATTATAGCCAGAGTATTTGTTAAAAAATAAACAAGTTCAAACTAATTCACAAAAAGCAATTCTCGTTATTTTTATAGTTTTGTGATTGTTATTGTATATGCTTCTCATCTCTGTGTACGAGGACGGAGAGGACGGACGAACAATTAATTAGTGCATCACTTGCAGTCGAACGGTTGTATTGTTTTTTCTTAATTGTTGAGCTTAGTTCATATTGATAGAAGTGGTATATATTTATCGTTTTTAATTAACCATGTTATCTGCTTGTATCTAAACCTGTTGTATTTTTTTATAAAACACAATATATTAAGGAATCATTGTTTTTTTTTTACTTATATATTGTCTTTTACTTTAATGTATGTTACATTTGACGGCCGCAGATTATATCTAGATTAAAAAAAAAACGACAGGTGATGGAGTAAGAATACAAATCACCACCATTTTGCCCATGGGTGTCGTAGAAGATGACCAAGGGATATAATGCGTAAATAATATCTATGCATGGGAATGGAAACTCGAAATAAAACCCTATGCCTTATCGTCCTACCAGCGTAGTTATTGTGCATCAAAAATTGGACGTTAAGCTAAGACGTAGAAGAATATATATAACACAATACTGGCAAGGGGCTACGGGATGGGTCTCCTCCACAATAGAAGAAAAATTGTTCGTGTAATGTTTTATTTCGAAGCTTCTTTTTCACGGAGTGATTTTTCTTCTTACATCTCTTACGATTCTTGCTATATCCAGAAGAGGGAAAGGCAGCAAGGGCACTAGAAGAATACGATTCTCTTCCATAGCATTCAGAAAACGATATTGGATTCACAATTTGGTGTATTATTAGGATGGAAAAGCTTGTACATGAGAGAAACAATTAACTTTATTTACGTATTTTACAACACCTTTTTTTGGGGTGGGTTACGGTCGGCGCACTCCTCGCACCGCTCCGTCTAGGGCGACAGAGGGGCGTGAGCACACACACCCGTAACCCACCCGTGACACGTCGCTTACCCTCCAATCGACCGACGTCCCTCCCTCGGGGAGGACGTCGGTCTTTCCTCACACGGTCGGCCTCTCGGCGGGTGACGGACTAATTTCCCGGTCCAGTCACCCGCGGCCTCGGCTAGGGCGGTATCAGGCGCCGCATTTTACGACACCTGCGGTTTTTCGAGTATAGTAGAGCATGGTCGGTGCATAAGCTTATGCAGGAAGCTTCCTGTATTAAAACATTTAAGCGTTACTACTTTGTAGACTCTCAGCATCCGATCAGGTTATAGGTCATTAAATATATTCGTTTAAAAAAATACATAGTAATATTGAATGACAGCAAAAAATTCACGTGTAGGGATTTTTCCTCATTTTTTGCTTCATATTCAAAAATTGTTCCTTATACGCTATCATAGCAACGTTACTGATCTTGTTGCGTCATATTAGGAATTTGTTTTAGGAAATAGTTTCCCATTGCTCACTGATGCCGTTTATTTGTCCGCTTTATTTTCGAAATGATACATATAGTTACTAGCGGGTGCGATAAAACATTAGCCTCATAAAACATTGCTAATTAGATTTTTTTAACAAATAATACTTATCGAATCGAATTGTCAAATTAAACTATTCTTAGATCCACGTGAATATACACATAAAATCAACAAAATCGATACAGCTGTTCAATTGTATAAACTCGTACATTTTTTTAACATTTTTTTTAAGTATATCGAAAATATTATTTGGGATGACAAAAAAAAATGTTGTGAGAATTTGAGCGCTTAATATTTATATTAAGAAGTCTATCATCGCAACTTTTGATTTTTTCCGGAGCGGGTTTTTGTCTCATAACTCCTAAACCATCGAGGTAATTGAAATTGACTAAGAGACATTTTTTTAAGAAAATTGAATTGTCTACAAAAAAAGACTGATTGAAATTTTTTGTCAGATGAACCGTTTTCTCATAACCACGCCTTGAAAATTGGTATGATTTCAGAATTTGATTTTCAACTTTAGGCTTTTGTCATTCACTTAAAAATTAGTATCCGGAAAAAATCAATAAAGATTCTTGAAGGGAATTTAATTTCCTACAAAAAAAAAAACTCTTAACATTTTTAGCTAAATTCACTCCTTTGAAAGTTATTCAAAGTTAAAGTTGAAGTATATATATATATATATATAGTTAAGATAGCCGATTTAGCTGATATTATAATTTATATAGACTCAGGTTACTTACTTTCTTGATAGGAAATTAAGATTCTCATAGAATAAATCCTCTTTAGATTAATGACTAGGACTGGATTAAGGTTTAAAGGAAATTTTAACATATAAGAATTATTTTCGCTAATGACTTATATACTAATATGTGTTGATGATTAGGATTGATATTATTTTTTAAAAGACGTCTATTATTTCCTATCACAATTGTTTCTGAGTTCTTACCCGGTATATAACGAAATAGAACGAAATTTTGTGATTGAATGTTATCTTAAATTAAATATGTAGTTAATTATTGGATGATTTAATTCGTCTGTCCCCGTTCCATTACTAAACGAGTTCTCGACGATTGATTACATAATAAAAATGTAATGACTAATTTCTCACACAGCGCATCGTGTATCCCGTTAACTAATAAGGTCCTTATGGTATATTTTATAGTTTTAAATTATATTTTATATTACAGTAAACGTTGTCCTTTTCGTATATTTGCTGGGTAGTAATATACACAATAATATAATAATACCATACTAAGTTAAATGAAAAATACATAAAAAAATGCAGTTCATGTTATTACTTGGCAACATTATCGTATAAATTTACGTATCTACTAATGCCCTTTCTTGTCATCGGCCTGGCTGTTACCATAACCTCAACATACATAACGCCTAACACATTTACTTCGTGGAAACGTCGCGATTGCTCTTATAGTCGGAACTGCTTGGGATTCCTCAGTTAAAGTAAAAATAACGGGCATATGAGCATACCAATTTAAACTTTACGGAATAACTAGAGGAGTCAAAAGAAGTCCTGTTTAATACATACGAGGGGTGATCCAAAAGTAATGATAATCAGTTATTTCTAGTGCACACAAAAATACAAAAAAATTTCAGTCACTTGCTCAGTTACCCACTAGTTCAGGAAAAAAAAATCATATAAATAGGCCACAATTCCCGGGAGCTACATTCATTTGAATACGGACTGTCAAGGAGTGAACATCAAAATGGAAAAACACGAAATCAGAGCTGTCATTAAATACCTCTGCTTGAAAAAAATGTCTACCAAAGACATACACAGCGACTTGGTGGAAACATTAGGGGACTCTTCTCCTCCATATTCCACAGTTGCACGCTGGGCTAAGGAGTTTAAGCTGGGAAGAACATCGACGGAAGACGAACACCGCGAAGGACGCCCATCGACGTCCCTCACTGAAGAAAATGTGAAAAAAGTTGAAGAAGTTGTATTGGAAGATCGAAGAGTGACTATCAGGCATGTAGCTGAGGTCACAGGGATCTCATATGGCAGCATTCAAAGAATCCTTGCGAACGAATTGCATATGAGAAAGGTCTCCGCGCGTTGGGTACCGAAAATGTTAAACGACGAGCAAAAGAAGAAACGAGTCGACATGTCAAGAGCAAATCTCGAAAAGTTCCAGGCAGACAAGGACAATTTTTTGTCACGTTTTGTGACCATGGACGAGACCTGGATCCACCATTTTGATCCTGAAACAAAACAACAATCGATGACATGGAAACGATCCGATGAACCGACGCCGAAGAAATTCAAAGTGTCAAGCTCAGCAGGGAAGGTTATGGCGTCTGTTTTTTGGGACGCTGAAGGAATAATCATGGTGGACTACTTGGAAAAGGGGGCCACTATTACAGGCTCCTACTATGCAGAACAAATAAGAAGATTGCGGGAGGCTATTAAGGAGAAAAGGCGAGGCAAACTGCGGGCTGGAGTGTTGTTCCATCAAGACAACGCACCTGTTCACAAAGCTGCAATTGCCATGGCTGGCATTCAGGAAGCGGGCTTTGAGTTGGTGGAACACCCCCCCTATTCACCAGATCTAGCCCCCAGTGACTTCTATCTCTTTCCACGACTCAAGGAACACCTCCGAGGCAAGAAATTTGATGATGATAGCGACGTGATGGCCGCGGTTGAGGACTTTTTTGAGAGTCAAGATAAAGATTTTTTTTGTAAGGGAATTTTAGGTTTAGAAAAGAGATGGACTAAATGTATAGACTTGCTAGGAGACTATGTTGAGAAATAAATATATTTTTTTATTTTATTCATTGTGTTTATTATTGATTATCATTACTTTTGGATCACCCCTCGTATATTGTCGTGTTGTAATGTATTTGATTGTATAGTGGTTAAAATACTGAGTCTGATGCGAATTGTAATGGGTTTGATCCTGAGGATATTTCTTTGCGATCCACGACTGATTGTGAGTCTGAGTGTCGTCCAACCTCTTACTGTTAATTTTATTTATGTAAAGCCCCCTTAGTAAGTCATTGCTTTAGCGCAAGGCAACTTTAAAAAGAAATAAAAATTATGATATATTTCAGAAATTCTCAAACGTCTTTAACGGTTAATTGTGTTTCTTTGCTTTTTTAATATTTATAAATTTGAGGTGATAGTCGTAAAGAACTGCCTTATCTTTTAAGAAAAAAGGCCTATCTAATTTTTTAGTTCAAACACATAAGAAGAATTACAAATGGTTTCGTAGCAAACGGATATGGTGACAACAGATTTATATATTAAAAGATTTATCATTTTTAGTTCTCTAAACAGTAAGAACTTAGATATAAATTCATAATTAATCTAGCCATTTTCGAGAACCGAGTTAGTTCAATCACATAAGAAGAATTACAGATGGTTTCATAGCAAACGGATACGGTGACAACAGATTTATAAATATAATAAAAGATTTATCATTTTTAGTTCTCTTAACAGTAAGAACTTAGATATAAATTCATAATTTATCTAGCCATTTTCGAGAACCGAGTTAACAGAATGACATAGAATGATTTGCGTTGCTTATGCCTAGTCTCTTTTAGATAATTCGATTAGAAATTAACAATGTCTATATATTACCTTTACAGTTTTAAAATGTTCATTTGGGATATACGTCATAAAAGTCTAATAGCGAACTCTCATGCCGAGTGGTCTTTATTCAAATCCCACGCAGGACATTTCTCTGGGCGATCGATAAATGTTAAGTTTGTAATTTGTTTTCAAATTGTATGTTTGTAGCTTTCAGTAATGAAAATATTTTTTCAGTAGTATTGTCCTTATGATAATCTATGTTTAGTTGTATATATCTGGTCAACCTTATCATTTAATATATTCACATGAAAACTTATTTGGAGTCTAACAAGGATTGCATAATTTTTTTTTTTACTATTATCTCAGCTAGAGCTACACGTTCCACTACTTTTTTTTTTTTTTGGGTGGGCTGCGGTCGGCGTGCCTCCGCACCACTCCGTCCGGGGCGACAGAGGGGCTTAAGCACGCAACTCCCGCAACCCCACCCGAAGACCACGTCCCCCCCTCGGGGAGGACGTCGGTCTTTCCTCACGCGGTCGGCCTCTCGGCGGGTGACGGACTAATCCCCGGTCACGTCACCCGCGGCCTCGGCTAGGGCGGCATTGCACGCAGGTAATCCCGCCTGCGCCGCCCCAGTCGCTGGCGGCGGGTCGCTTCGTCGAGGCTGTGCTCCTCGCGTTCGCGTCCCGCCGCCTCCTTCTGCGAGATAACTGCCTCGCAGAAGGATGCGACCGCGTCCCAGTTCCTGATGCTGCCGAGCATCTCCCTAGCGATGGTCGGCAGCGTCAGGTCGGCACCGATGATTGTGACGAGTTCACGACGCGGCTCTGCCCAAGCGGCACAGACCTCGAGCGTATGCTGCGCCGTGTCCTCGTCGCAATCGCAGTGGTGGCAGCACGGAGTTCTCTCCCTCCTAGCGACCCTGTACAGGTACTTGCCGAAGCATCCATGCCCCGTCAAGACCTGTACGAGTCGGAAGGAGAGCACCCCGTGCCGCCTTTCCAACCACTGCATCAGCACCGGCCGGAAGGCCTCCACGGTCCAAACACCGTATCGAGGCCTCTCCAGCCGGTCTGCCCAACGGGCGATGACATCCCGGCGGGCGTCGACGCGCCAGGCGGTGAGCTCCTTCAAGGAAACAACACCGCCCCCCCCCCCCCCCCCCGCGCACCCCCGACACCCGCCGATACAAGTCGGCGAGCATTTCCGCCTCCAGGTCCCACGGGGGAGTTCCGGCCAATAGGCACGCCGCCTCCGTCGCCACCGTGCGGTACCCGCGGATGATCCTGACCACCATGACCTTCTGTGGACGCCACAGAAGGGCCCTAAGTCAGGCGGTCATGGATCCCGCCCACACCGGTGCGCCGTACAGGGCCATCGACCGGATACACGTTCCACTACTGGGAACTTCCTTCACGATAGTATGGTAATTGTCTCACTAAATCACGATAGTCAGACAAGTTGGCATAGGATTTTATTTCAATCTTTCCTTCTCATAGTCCCTCAGTCGTCTTTTACGACACGCGCAGGAAAGAAATTCATACATCCATCAGGCTACAGACGTCCACTGCTGGACATAGGCCTCCCCACGAGAATGCCACTCGGAACAGTCCTGCGCCACTTGTATCCAACGGTTCCCTGCGACTTTGAAAATATCGTCAGACTACCTAGTAGGGTCCTACGCTGCCTCGGCGGGTTGCCACTCAAGAACCTTTCTTCCCCAACGTTGTCGACAAGCGACGTGAACTACCCATTGCCATTTCAACTTGCTAATTCTGCGGGCTATGTCGGTTACACCCGTTCTTCAACGGACTGCCGTGTACCGGATTTTATCACGTAGAGAAATACCGAGCATAGCCCTCTCCATAGAACATTGAGCGACTTTGAGCTTTTTTATGAAGCCGACATTTAAAGACCACGTTTCAGTGCCCTAAGTCATCGCTGGTAACACACACTGGTTATACCTATGTTTTCAGACACTGTGGAATATTGGACGAGAAGATCCTCTCAAGTTTCCCGAAAGAAATAGGTTAGTGAATTTTATTCTTAATGACCACAAAGAAATCTATACCAATAAATAAAATTGGAGTGTTTGTTTGTAATGTCAATGTAATAGGCTTTTTTCATGCTCACACGGCTATCTACACTATACACATGCCTAAAAAACACTTTATTTTTTTTTGTCTGTCTGTCTGTTTGTTCCGGGTAATCTACAAAACGGCTGGACCGATTTCAAAAATTCTTTCACCACTGGAAAGCTATAATATCAGGGAGTAAACTAGACTATATTCTATCCCGGTATTCCCACGGGAACGAGATCTACGCGGGTAAAACGTCTAAAACCGAAGAAAAGCGGGGGCGGGTTGCTAGTTAAAAATAAATAAATAATCATTTCATTGTTTCAACTCATGAAAGTCAGCTATTAGGCTCGAATGTCCTCCACAATCAGAGAAATTGGTCAATCTTTCTCTCTTTCCTAGTAGGTCTACTATGCTGATCAAATAGGTTGACATAGCTTCTCACGTTAAATTTTCATTCTCTTGCATCGATGTCACATGCATATATCCCTTAGTCGTCTTTTACGACACCCACTGACAAGAGAGGAGTAGTAAATTGTATTCTTACTGCCGTCATCACACCGCTTATAGACTGTATAGTTATTTTAAGTAAAGCAATTTAAACAATATAATTTCACACATCATTCTGTAATAAACTACTTCAGTAGACACAATTACATTGGTGAAGACGAGTGTTTATTTTAAATCCTTGCAATAATTACATCGTTGGCAGCTCTCCTTCGAAAGTCGTACAACTTTCTTCGGATAGGTAATTTGCAAGACATTTTGTAATGAGCTTTGCGTGTGTAACAGCTTTCTATTCATTTATTTGCTACTTGTAGTACTTAATCTGTGTCAATTCTGATGGATTAGACATAGTATCATCATCATCACACCTCATATATGTCCCATTGCTGGGCTTGAGCCTCGTCCACAACACGAGTGAAATTAATCTACGATACTACGCTGGCCAGTCGTGTTGCTATAGAGTTCCATTTTGTTTTTCATCTTGCGTAGATATTGTATGCAAATTTGCACATATAATATATGCAGATATAATAATATCGCTTAGCCGTCTTTTACGACACCCATGGCCAAGTTAAAGGGTAGTGAATTGACAAAGTGGACCTACTATTTGTCATTGCTGTAGTTTAGTTTATGTGGTATTTGAACAAATAAGACATACTTTGATTTCAATATGACAGATACACATTTCTTAACCTTTCAGAACCTATAAGAGTTGTGTATTTTTTTTACTAATGTATATCACCAAAACGAAAGTGAAATTGTTTATAACATTCAAATTTAGAACGTAGAATAGTAGAAAATTATATCGAACCTACTAACTTGAGTAACTACTACCCCGAAAGGACAGACGACTGCCAACAGTGTGATCCTACCACTTTTAAAAGTACTACTACTTATCCTCAATATGGGGGTTATGGCTATCATAAAAGACTAATAATAACTTTACATCGACCTGTTGTTTTTGATCAACTTTATCTGTTGTCATCTAGTTCAGGGATTCCCAAAGAGTGTTCCACAGAACCTAGGGATTCCGTAGAATAGTCGTCAGCGTTCCGCCAAAATTAAATAGCTTTTAATTTTAGTAATTTGAATGTGAAATAATAACACAGTTGTAAATATTACATAATAGTGATGAGTCTTCTCATCACTATTATGTAAGTAGGTAAATAGCAAGAATTCAGATCTGATTATGACATAGCAGCGCACGTAGCCAGTGACAATGCGTGACATTGCGCAACGGATTCGGACCCTTACACGTATCCCTATTATCATTCCGTATTATCATTTGGTATGGGGTTTAGTAAAATAAAAGATATTTGTATGGTGTTCCATTATTTTTAAAGTTTAGGAACCCCTGATCTAGTCAATAATTAAATTCCTAAAGAAGATTGACGTCAGACCAGCTGCTGGTTATAAAACTATTGCTAAAACTTTTTCATTGCAATATGTACATATATGATGGTAGGAAAGTACATTTTGCATCGACCACAAGTTATTGGGATAAGAGCAATATGATGAAAGAAGAGTGTGTAAGGGAAATATGGTAAATGGTGCTTTGCGCACCTTTATGGGCAGCCAAAGCCTGTCCAAGAAGGCTCGCCTGGCTGTGCATGGGGGAGTGCTTGTACCAACTCTAATGTATGGAAGTGAGTGCTGGGTATGGCAGAAGAAGCATGAAAGTAGAATAAATGCTGTGGAAATGAGACCGCTGAGGAGCATGATTGGTGTGAAATTGAGTGATAGAATTAAAAATAGAGTGATTAGGGAACGTTGTGGAATAACTGTA
Source organism: Lymantria dispar (assembly GCA_032191425.1). Taxonomy (NCBI): domain Eukaryota; kingdom Metazoa; phylum Arthropoda; class Insecta; order Lepidoptera; family Erebidae; genus Lymantria; species Lymantria dispar. The sequence continues at coordinate 12,257,496 of CM063455.1, forward strand.
GATGTAATGACAAGGATTGAGAAAGGTATGTTTAGTTGGTTCGGCCATGTAGAGAGAATGAATGAAAGGAGACTAACAAGGAGAATTTATAAGGCGAATGTGAACGGAAGTGTTGGAAGGGGAAGACCGAGGCGGACGTTCCACAATCAAATCGGGGACGTTCTTAAGAAAGGCCAGGTTAAGAGTACCCTAAACCGAAGAACATGTATGAGGAGATTAATGAATGTGGAGGACGCGAAAGTGGTATGTCAAGATCGTAGCAAATGGAAGGAAGTGGTCTCTGCCTACCCCTATGGCAAAGAGGCGTGATTATATGTATGTATGTATGTAGCAATATGATGAGCTTATGATGAAAGTAATAATTCAAATTTCTTTTTTTATAAAAACAACACTAAGACAATAATTCTTGCGATGCGGGGGACTTTACAAACATCTAATTAACGAACACAAATTACATACAGACTCAGAACAGCAATTTGTTGATCGCACAATATTGTGCTGCGTGGGATTCGAACCCACGATACTGGCATGGCAGGTCGATATCTTAACCACTACGCCATCTTTGCAGTGTGGTGTGAGTAATACCGACTTTGAAAATCCTAAATATCTATTTGTTTTAAAGTTTAAAAGTTTAGAATAAAATATCAATGTTGTTTTTGTGATAAAATCGTCGAAATCTTGAAAATAGTAAGATTTTAACATTACATGAATGAAATTTTATTTACCAGTTAACAAGTACTAAATATGGGATAAATTAAATTTACATCTGGGATGCCACAGTCAGCAAGATGGCTATTATGTCATTATTATACCCACATGCTTTAGAAATGCCCGTTATTAATAAGTATTATGAGAGTGAGCATTTTCCTGCATTAAAATAGCTGTTAACAATAAATAGCGACAATAGTAAAGCGTGTTTTTTAAAACATTCATGATATATAAGTGAATATTTCTTCCATTTATTAGCTTCGTATTTCAGAAATAGCTTACAAACATACCATCATAATCATCATCATCAACATTTCAGCCTATCCACTGCTGGACATAGGCCTGCCTCATGTTACACCCGCCACAAAGTGCGGTCCTGTGCCGCCTGCATCCAACGACGCCCAGCAACTTTCACCAGGTCGTCGGTCCACCTAGTGTTTTGGCCTACTACACTGCGTCGTCCGATACGTGGTCGCCACTCGAGAACCTTTCTTCTCTAGCGGTTTTCGGTTCGTCGAGTGATATGGCCAGCCCATTGCCACTGCAGCGAGCTAATTCTTCGTGCTATGTCCGTTACACCCGTTGTACTGCGGATTTTCGTTTTGCGGATTCTATCTCGCAGAGAAATCCCGAGTATAGCCCGCTCCACAACAGGGAGCGGGCTATACTCGAGCGACTTAAACATACCATATCATAGTCGAATTGTTACTAGACGCTAATATAGTTTGATCATCCTCATCACCATCATTATCATCTCAGCTCATATATGTATGTTTCAATGGCAATGCTGCTGTACAATGGAAGGGAAATTGACCTATTATACCACACTGGTCAGGCGGGTTGGTACTTTTTTGTATTTGGCAGGCTATGGTGTGGCTGCACGCCTTCCGTCGCTGTATTCCCTCCCTTCGCAATTGGGCCGACCACTGGCACCGAATTCTTGACGTCTGTGGCCAGCCCGGCGGGATACCCTTTTGGATACCCTCCCTACCTGACACCCCCCGAGGTGACGTCCTCACGCGGTCAGCCTCTCTGAGAGCGATCGACTATTCCCCGGTCTAGTTGGTCTCGGCTAGGGAGACGGGTTGGTAAAGGATTTTATTTCGTATTTTCGTTTTTTTACGTAGATGTTATATGTACATTATCTCTTAGTCGAATTTTCAAGGGCTAGAAATTGGTTGTGCACTGTATTTTAACTACGTCACCACACGGCTAACAAAATTCATTCTTCAAATTATATTACATGTTCCGTATGATGACGAGATAAGAATATAGTATTTATTACTTTTTACCTTTTCTTAGTGAGTCCCTAAGTTACAAAATGAAAATATGTTCAATATTTCATGAGCTTCAGTGGTTTTGGCTCGTCGTTGATTAGCCACCAACCAGCTGCTTCATATATTCGAATTTGTGTCAGCTGCTTCAAAACTTTTGCTAGCTGTCACAGCACTAGCCAATTCATGCTGTTGGATGTTACGGTAAATCGTTTACAAAGATTTGTACCTACCTAGTTTTATAGTAAGTATGATTATATGCTCTTAATGACATTTGATGATATTGATACACATATTTTTGAGCGTTTTTTTTTGAGGTGGGCTGCGGTCGGCGCATTCCTCGCACCACTCCGTCCGGGGCGACAGAGGGGCGTAAGCACGCACACCCGCAACCCACCTGAATACCACGTCGCCTTCGTCGTTGGGCCGACCACCGGAGCAGGGTTACTTGTCGTCAGTGGTCGGCCCGACGGAATACCCCCTATTTGGGGTACCGTCGGCCTCTCGGCGGGTGACAGACTAACTCCCCGGTCACGTCACCCGCGGCCTCGGCTAGGGCGGCATGACGCGCAGGTAGTGGCGCCTGCGCCACCCCAGTCGCCGGCAGCGGGTCGCTTCGTTGAGGCTGCGCTCTTATTAAATTTTATAGTGACTTCTTATCTATGGGCTGCGCTCCTCGCGCACGCGACCCGCCGCCTCCTTCTGATATTTTTGAGCGCTAGCACTGAAACAAGTCGTTGTTAAGTTGAAAAATAAAAAACTAATTTAAATCATAGATATAGGTTCCTTTATTTTTTTAGCTCATAATAACTAAAACTCTAATTCTTTATCTTTAAACTATGGTAATTAAAATAATGTAAAAAAGTATCTGTACTGTTTTTGTGTCCTATTTTAAATTAATATTCCTAAATAAAAAAATAATAATAGAACTGCCTGGTTCGATATGAAATAAAATTGCAAATTTTTAACTATTTTCTTGTTACGCTTTGTGCCAATGTGTATATTTATAATTACATGCAATGCTAATGTTAGTTTTTTTAAACATTATATTAAATTAAAAGTTTGTATATACATTAAAAATATTACTCTATGATGCTATTTAGCATAATAAAACTTTATATTTGGAAGCTAATTGAATAATGTTTAAATATAAAAGCGGAAACAATATTTACATAAAGTTCTGTACCTTACATCCCCGGTCAATATTTAGGATATTTTTAATCCCGGATAATTAAAGAGTTCCCGTGGGATAGGTTAAAAACTGTAGTAACTTATAAAGTTTAGTACACAACCTACTTAATTGTCTTAAATCTATATAAAAAGATTCATTATAAACGAAATTTATTCTGAAATGGATTTCAGAGATTCCCCGCAGAGGATATATTCTTTTTTAATGGTGTAAAATAGGGCATGAATTATGCTTTGATATTTTTAACACTAATACACAAGTAATAAATTCATACCACCTCAATGATTAATTAACTGTACTGATAGCGTAGTGGTTAAGATAACAACTTACCATGCCAGTGTCATGGGTTCAATTCCAACGCCGGACAATTTTTTGTGTGACCGACAAATTGTTGTTGGGTAGACTAGGCTAGACTAAACTGAGTCTAATTTGTGTCTGTCACTTATATGTTTGTGAGGTTCGTCAGTGTGGGTGTAACGCGAAATTTATAGTTTGTAGAATAACTAATAAAAATAGCCAAGTGTGAGTCGGACTCTCGCAGGAAGCGTTCCCTACCATTGACTAGGTAAACAACAGTTGGTACACAGAAATTTTATATTTTAACCTTCACCTGTTACCATTTACTGATATCGAGCAAAATTAGACAAAAAATTACGTTTTTGTATGAGAGCCCCCGCTAAATATTTATTTTATATTCATTATTTAATTTTATTAATTTAATTTTATTATTTATTATTATTAAAAATACTACAGAGTATTTTGTAAATATTTCAAGTGCCTACCTGTTACCATTATTGATATCGAGCAAAAAGGGGCAAAAAAATCGCGTTTCTTGTTATAGCGGCAACAGAAATTTGTAAAAATTTCAACTGTCTAGCTATCGCGGTTCTTGAGATACAGCCTGGTGAGATACAGACGGACGGACAGACAGCGAAGTCTTAGTTAATCCCCTTTTTCACTCGAACACCCTTTTTGTCCCCAGGCAGCAAATTATGTTGTCGTGATATCGCCCGCGCGCGGTCATTGTTGGCATACGTCGCTGCCTACCGTGAAGAAAGTGAAGGAAGTACAATGAGGTTTGGTAATACTAAAGGTATCACCAAAAACCCACCACATGCAAACACCCGCGACATTAGATGGACGACTGTCGAGAGTGTGATTCTATCACGTAAAGATAGTAAAGCGCAAGTACTCGGGCTATACATCACGCGACACGACAGCAGTGGAACGACTCGTTCTACTGCTGTCGTGCTTGGAAGCTTGGAAGTTTTTCTTCTTGACTCGCTCTGCCGAGTTCTTACGCGAGGTAACTGCCAAGCAGAAAATGGCGATCTTATATGACAATTCTTGATCTATCGACTATAGTCTAAGTCAGCGTTTCTTAACCTTAACCAAGTCGCGAGCCAAATTCGGGTCGCGGGCGGTATTGGGATGGGTCGCGGGCATTCTATAGATGACATTGTGAGCGCCCTGCCGTACATTTTAGGCAGAATTATCTGGGAAACCTATTCTGAGCTATGAAGCTGAAAAGGCTTTGCTACCATTTCCAACTACTTACTTGTGTGAAGCAGGCTTTTCGTGCCTTGCTGTCTTAAAAAACAAGTACAGAAATAGACTGGATCCTCAGCATGACATGCGGTGTGCACTTTCCATAAACTTTAGTCCACGTATAAATCTGATTTGCTCAAAAATACAACATCAGGGTAGTCACAGGGGTTATCACTAATTAAAATTAGTGATAACCCGCAGTGGTGGTTATTTTATTTTTTTATATTTTACTTTGTCGATGAAAAAATTAAATACGTTTTTCTACTATGAATGCCGATATTGCCGATGTATGCTTGTTTGACTTAGATTTGAATAAAGAAAAAAATGACAACATTTTTTTTTTTTTATATCTCATAAGGAGATCAATTTTAAAGCTCGGGCTTTTAGTTAATCCTATTACTTTATTATCACTGGAAGATAAAACATTAGGGTCGCGGGCTTCAAATATATTTATACTTTGGGTTGCCAGCCAAAAAGGTTAAGAACCGCTGGTCTAAGTGATGGTCGGCAGCGTTGGTAGTGATACTTGCGATGAATCCCGGCCACACAGATCTTTTTTTTTTATTGCAAATGGTGGCAAACGAGCAAACAGTACACATGATGGTAAGTATTCCTGCCACTCATGGATTTTTGCAATACCAGGGCCACAGCTAAGCCACTGCCAACCACGAAGAAAGTAAAGGGAGTGTGAATTTTTTTTAGTGCAAACGGTGGCAAACCAGCGAACAGTACACCTGATGGTAAGTGTTGCTGCCGCTCATGGACATTTGCTAGGCCGCTACCTATCGTGAAGAAAGTTAAGGGAGTGTGAATGTCTGCAATAAAGTTCGGTGATACTAAAGACAAATCCACCAGACGCAAACACCCTCAGAAAGTTGGGCTGCCGGTTTTCTCACACACCGAACGAAGCACAGTAACAAATTGCTACTACTCGGACGTAGATTTCTTGCGAGAGTGTGGTAATACCCCGGACGGACCCGCCCGCGGCTGTAGACGGACAACTGTCAACAGTGTGGTCCTACAACTATTAAATAAAAAAAACATATCTCAAAAGTATGCCTACTGTATCTTAGCTAGAACAACAATTGTGGGAGGGCTCCGTGTATTTCCACATTTAAGTCCCACGGGAGGGTTCCGGCCAAAGAGCACGCTGCCTCGATCGACACGGTACGGTATCTGCGTGTAGCCCTAAGCACCATGACTTTCTGCGATTGCCAGAAAAAAGTTTTAAGACAAGTGGTCAAAGCTCACCCTCACAGGTGCACCGTACAGGGCCATTGATCGAACCAGTCTCACGTACAGACGTCAACATGCAACACCGCGTCAACGAGCCGGGGAGTAATTTGATAAAAATGCTCCTGAAAGCACCATCGCTCGTCGAGTACTAAGTCCAAATATTTTATCTGGTCCTCGATCGAGTGGAACTGAATTAACAGTGATTGCTGTGCCGACGGATGTATAGTTACGATATCTATGAAACAGTAAATCATCCGTTTTATACAGACTTACTCTAAGCGGTAGCGTGACTCACTGAATCACCACCTCGATACCAAGTATGGCCAAATATAACGCTCATTTAAATTAAGACCAAACTGGAGTAAGTCCAGTCTCAGCTAATATACCATACAATCACCCGCACGAACTACCACAGCTGGGAGTAGAACAAAATAGGCGTTAGCACAAAGTCCTCTGCGCGCTTCATGCAGTGACTTCTGCGAGCTTCAAATAATCTAGAATGAGCCGCTTAAGTATAGAAGCACCCCTTGATAACAGCGCCTGCCTGATATACCAGATTGGTAAACTATTAAAGGAGTGGACGACATCTAAATACACCGCCAACAGCACCTCTCCGCCAGTGAGCGCCTTAATGACAACGGACCACAAGCATAGAAAGGCTGCGGTCGTCTGCCAGAAAAAGTTGGTCTGATCGAGACAACCTCGCTAAGGTGCTGGCTGATGCAGCCAATCAAGATTCTCTACACTAGCTTGCCATCAAGAGCAACATGTTGGGCCTGTAGAACCCTGAACACTCTACACAGTTATCTGTGATTGCCCCTGCCACATATTATGACTTCTACGCTGACGAAGTCGCGGGCAAAAGCTAGTATTTAGGTACATACAAAGTTCTTTTGAATTAATTTAAAACTTGCGATAATCTAGTAAGAAGGCTATTGCCAGAGCCAAGGCGGAACATGTTGTCAGAATTGGCGAGCGATTGCAAAGCTATCCCGCTGGGAGTCGTGCATTCTGGTCACTCGCCAAGGCTGCCCAAGGCAACTTCTGCAATCACCCACCACTGCAGAAACACGATGGTAGTCTGGCCTACAGCGCAAAGGAGAAGGCTGATCTTCTAGGTCAATTCTTTGCCTGTAACTCGACTTTGGATGCCGGAGCTGCCACACCACCTATCATCCCACGGTGTGAAAGCACACTGCCCGAAATCCGCATCACGCAGCGAGCGGTTAGGCGGGAGCTGCGGCTTTTAGACGTCCATAAGTCGAGTGGGACGGATGGCATCCATGCAGTGGTACTAAAGACGTGCGTCCCTGAATTGACTGCCATCCTCACGCGCCTATACCGACTTTCCTACGCTACTAATAGGGTTCCGTCTTCGTGGAAGGTAGCCCAAGTCCACCTGATCCCTAAAAAGGGAGACCAGTCTGACCCATCGAATTACAGGTCAATTGCGATAACATCCTTGCTCTCCAAGATAATGGAGAAGGTTATAAACCGCCAACTTCTGCAGTACCTTGAGGATCGCCAGCTTATCAGTGATCGCCAATACGGCTTTCGTCATGGTCGGTCGGCTGGTGATCTTCTTGTGTACCTCACACACCGTTGGGCAAAGGCTTTGGAGGGCAAGGGTGAGGCGCTGGCGTTCAGCCTAGATATCGTAAAGGCGTTCGATAGAGTCTGGCAGAGGGCACTTTTATCGAAGCTACCATCATACGGAATCCCCGAGGGACTCTGTAATTGGATCGCCAGCTTTTTGGATGGTCGGAGTATAAAAGTCGTCGTAGATGGCTCCTACTCCGATACCATGATCATTAATGCTGGTGTACCACAAGGCTCGGTGCTCTCCCCGACGTTGTTTATCCTGCATATCAATAACATGCTCTCTATCGAGAGTATGCGTTGCTATGCGGATGACAGCACGCGTGATGAGCGGTATACTGAGCAACGGAATATCCCTCGGAGTACTCAGGAAAGAAGGGTTCAACTTGTGTCTGAAGTCGAGCGCTCTCTGGGGCGGGCCTCGGAATGGGGTGAACGGAACCTAGTCCAGTTCAACCCCACAAAGACATAAGTTTGCGCGTTCACTGCAAAGAAGGAACCGTTTGTCATGGCGCCACAGTTCCAAGGAGTAACTCGCCCAATTTCTGAGAGTATTGAGATTCTCGGCGTCAAAATATCGAGCAAAGTCCAGTTTGGGAGTCATTTGGAGGACAAAGCCAAATTGGCAAGCAAAAAGTTGGACGTCCTGAACAGAGCCAGGCGGTACTTCACACCGAGACAGCGTCTTGTGCTATACAAAGCACAAGTTCGTCCTTATGTGGAGTACTGCTCACATCTCAGGGCAGGTGCGCCCAAATATCAGCTTGACCCACTTGACTCCCTGCAAAGACGGGCTGTTCGAATCGTCGGGGATCCCAATCTTACGGACAGATTGGAGTCGCTGGAGCAGCGGAGAGACTTTGGGTCACTCTGTGTACTCTACCGACTCTTTCGCGGGGAGTGCTCCGAGGAACTGTTTGACTTGGTACCACCGTCACCATTCTACCAACGTACCACTCGACATCGTAGCAGGGTTTATCCATTTCACCTGGAAACGTTATGGTCTTCAACTGTACGTTTCCAGCGATTATTTATCCCACGTACGTGCAAGCTCTGGAATGAACTACCTGCTGCTGTGTTACCCGAGCGCTATGACATGTCCTTCTTTAAACGAGGTTTGAGAAGAGTATTTCCTTCACGGTAGGCAGCGGCCTGGCTGTGCCCCTGGTATTGCAAAGGTCCATGTGCAGCAGTTTCACTTACCATCAGGTGTGCTGCTTGCTCGTTTGCCACCGTTGGCAATAAAAAAAAATAACATTTTAACGTCAAAATATAGAGAAACTTAAAACCTCTATCCATAAATAGTTTGCATAGTAAAAAGAAAATGGATAAAATATATATTACGATAAACATAGACATTGTACGGTGACTGCAGATAATCATTATGTCATCTCGTCTAGCCAGCAGGTACACAAACAAACATCACACGATATTTACTCGAACAAAGTGCCGCGTACAACAACTAAGTGTAAACAAGTCTCGGGAATTTTTGTATAGTGGTTTTAAAAGTTATTTTGTGTATACCTATAATTCACGAGTATTAAACACGTGTATATCCAAACCAAACAATTTTATAATGTTCAATAATTGAATTTAGCGGCTATTTATAAACATAAATATTTTCTTTCTTTTCGTTTTCTTTTCTTTATGTTTGAATTTGCATTACTTCGGCTTTAATTTTATACAAAACTAACAACCTGTCCTCGCTTCGCTTCGGTTTCAGTTGCCTTATCCGCACGGGATCCCGTTCCTGTAGGAATACCGGGATAAAATATAACCTAAGTTACTCCTTATATAGACAACTACCTGGTAGTAAAATATTATCAAAATCGGTCCAGCGGTTTTGAAGATTACCTTCAGGCATCACCATCGCCTTCATAACAGGCAGAGACATATAACTTTTAAACTGTAGTTTAGGCATGGGTGTCGTGCAAATAACCGTGTGAGCATGAAAAAAACCCAATATATTGACATTACAAACAGAAACTTCAATTTTATTTATTTGTATAGATGTATAGAATATGTGAGCAGAGAGTAGTGTTCGTATATTTCAATAATTTTATCGGATAATTGGCTATTAGTATTCTACGTTACATATACATATGGAATGTCTAACTGGACAATTTAAAAGTTGTGTAAGAGTGGGTGTAGTATATTTAGAAATAAAAGAATGCATAAATATTATATAAACATTAACTGACTCTGTGAGTGGTAGAGCTCGCGAAATTGTCTTCAATGCGAACTTTAAAACAACAGAAAATTAAGTTTGTTATTATTGAAACCCTACATCTTGACTCTTTAAACTTTATTGGATAACAAAATGTTTCAAAAAAAGTTGCATTTTAACGTTTTAAGAGATTTTGAACACTTTTTGAAATGGCTGAAATAATGTTTTTATATTACCATGGCGGTTTGAAGAATTGTAAAAAACTGATTTGATGAAATAATTCTATATAATTATCGAAACTGTTCCCAAAATTTCAAGAGAATTGGTTGAGTAATGCGACCCGTAGAAAAGAACAATCAAACATCCGAATATATGGACAAACATACGAGATTTTTGACCAAGCTAAAACGGAGAGGCTTTGATCGCATTTGCTTGTTAATGATTCAAAACAGAGATATAGATAGCCATTTTGATTTTATTCTCAAACATTAATCAGTTTGTGACGAAGTTCAATTTTGTAGAATGACGGGAATACTATTATGAAAATTGTATCATGACATCTCTAATCTATGTTTAGAAACTATCCTACATAATAAATAATAATACGACCGGTGTTTTTTAAAGAACAGATGAAAATTTTCGATTTTTTTTATACTGTCTTCGGCGCGTTATGGGTTAATCAGTCAGAACAGTAGTTGTATAATCAACCTAGAGTTCATAAGTAGAATAAATAGGGAAACTTATAACATCAACTGTGACATCTAACTTGCCTGCCAAGTTTGGTGATTTTGTGACTATAGCATTATCGCCACTTAGGTTTATACTCAATTGTAGTCGTTAATAAGCCGATAGGTGGTATTCGAAAAAAAATGTAAGTGAATTAATGTTGACTTCTACCCAATAATTAGCAGTCACGGTTCATATATGTCCCACTGCTGGGCACGAGTCTCCTTCACAATGGGAGGGAAATTGACCTACTATACCACGCTGGTCAGGCGAGTTGTCATAGGGTTTTATTTCCAGTTTTCCTTCTCTTGCATAGATGTTATCTGCATATTGTCCGTTCCTCGTCTCATCTGTTATCCCTTAGTCGTCTTTTACGACACCCATGGGTAGGAAAGGGCCACCCCTTTTCCTACTGAATTGTATTCTTGCTCCGTCACCACACGTCTAATATAGCCATATTATTACTAACCAATCAGTAATGAAAGAGTCTCGGTTACAATTAACGCAAACCTAATGTCATTGTTGTAATTCATTATCCCACACACGTGTGTTGAATGGGCCTATTACACAGAACATGCTATGTTTTGTTTCGTCGTTTCCGCGAAACTCGGAGTCCTGGAAACGCGCCGTCTGGTTCAAACCGTATTTACAAATTTTCTCCCGTTGTTATGGCTGCGAGAGTTACTTGGTATTTTTCTTGGTGTTAATTTTTTTTACATATTGATTATCCTTCAAATTGTTGTATAAATATTAGAGTCCATATATAATATGTGGTTTATTATCTGAGTAGATATCGATTAAGTTATATATTTGTTTAACCAATAATTGTTAGAACTTTACAAGTATAACAAAAAATATTACGAAAAGAAAATAAGACTAGGTGCACAATTTTCTATTTTCTATGTTACATCATGGGCATTAAAAATGGCAGTTTATCACATTATTTCAAATCTATACTTCTATACTAATATATAAAGTTGAAGAGTTTGGTTGTTTGAACGCGCTAATCACAGGAACTGCTGGTCCTATTTGAAAAATTCTTTCAGTGTTAGATAGCCTATTTATCGAGGAAGGCTATAGGTTATATATCATCACGCTAAGACCAACAGGAGCGGAGCACCGGTGAAGAATGTTTCATAATCGTTTTTTTTTCCTTTTAAGAGCTTCCGTTACGTAAACGGCAACATTTTCACAAAAATCATGTGTGATTGAAACGCATTATTAAAAAATATTTTCACCTTCTACGTAAACAAAGACTTAGGTTAAAGTTACCGTTAGCGTAAAGTATTTATACCACGCGGACGAAGTCGCGAGAAGAAGCTAGTTATTGAATAAAAATAGGAAGGCTCTATATGAAGGTTGTCTATGATCTCAGATGATTAATGATGATGAACTATGAGCTAACATTATTATGACGGTGAAATGACAATAATAAACTTTTTTGGCAGATTTAGAACCGACTTCATCAATTTGATTAACAAAAGGTAAAGATGCCATCAAAAACAAAACTTGTAAAAAAAGCCAAGCCTCGCAACTGAGTTCTACTACCATAAAAAGTTGTGAGATCCATGTTATACCAAGTCGGTTAACTCATTCAGTCCCTGCTTAAGGGACCTCTCTTCTTAAGTTATTACGTAAGTAGCTAACCTAACAACTTCTTATAGTGACTATATCAGTATTAAAAATCTTTTATGTTTTAAATAAACAGAATGACTTGGCAATCGCATAAAAATACAATGTACCTCACAAGTAATACATATTATATTAAATTGTACTAAACATAGTGCAGTCTTTGATACCGACATCAAAAACGTAGTATGACTTCTTTGATTCATTACAGTGATTTAGAACAATTGTTTTAACATAACAGAAATTTTAATATAAAAATGATTTGTGATGAATGGAAGACGGATTTTTTTATATGATTCGTTTCATGTTCATAAATTCGCGTAGTCCATGGTATCTTTGTCCACAGATTTGTATCTACGTTGTTTGACATTATTAGAAACTTAATGAAATTGCTATCATTAAATATATGTGGGACGCGGTCGCAGCCTTCTGCGAGACAGTGATCTCGCGGAAGGAGGCGGCGGATCGCCTGCGCGAGGATCGCCGCCTCGATGAGGCGATCCGCCGCCGGCGACTGGGGCGCCTCATGCCGCTCTAGTCGAGGCCGCGGGTGACGTGACCGGGGATTAGTCAGTCACCCGCCGAGGGGCCGACCGCGTGAGGAAAGACCGACGTCCTCCCCGAGGGGGGGACATCGGTCGATGGGAGGGTACCCCACGTAGGGGTATGCCGTCGGGCCGACCACTGATGACAAGTAACCCTGTTTCGGTGGTCGGCCCAAGGACGAAGGCGACGTGGTTTTCGGGTGGGCTGCGGGTGTTGCGTGCTTACGCCCCTCTGTCGCCCCGGACGGAGTGGTGCGAGGAGCGCGCCGACCGCGGCCCATCCCAAAAAAAAATAAAAAGTATTAAATATATGTATTCTATTTAATTATTATAAAGCTTGGCATCAAGGCTTGGCATAAATGGCATCAAATTTGTACTGGACCTAAAGAAAAATATCATCATCATTTTAGCCCAAACACGCCCCACTGTTGGGCTTGAGGCATCGTTTTGGTTCATACACGTCCCACTGTTAGACACGAGCCTCCTCCACAATAGGGGGGAAAAGTACCTTACTATATCATGCAGGTCAGACAGGGTGGTATAGGGTTTCGTTTCAAGTTTTCCTTCTCTTGCATTGATATTACATATGTATTATATTCCTTAGTCGTCTTTTACGACAGCCAAAGGCAAGATAGGGAGTGGTGAATTGTATTCTTACTCCGTCACCACACGGACGGACGTACTTGCGCCATAATAGCAGGCAAATTAACCTACTATATCACGTTAGCCAGACGTGGAATAGGGTTTCGTTTCAAGTTTTCTTTCTCTGTCTGTTTTATATGCATATTTAATCTCTTAGTCGTCTTTTACGACAACCACGGGTGAGAGAAAAGGTGCTTGTGTTGGCGTGCGTGAATTGTATATTTACTCTGTCACCACACGGCAAAGAGCAACTAATAATTGAAATCTGTATATCAATAAAGCAAAATATATGAAGTGAAAATTTTATACCGGAAAATTCTAAAATTTTTCCTGTATCCAGATGTCATCCCTAAATCAAGTAAATGATTAATTATACCATTACACATTACGCTAATATTTGGTCCCTGTAGGGTTAGCTTATTGCAGGAAACGGAATACGATGTTAAACTTCGAAATCATCTTTCTCACAGATTTGCCTCGTTTTTAATTTTTCACCAAAACCCCTTTGAGAATTCACAAATTCCCCAATATTCAACATTTTCCGCAATATGAATAATATTTTTTTCCTTATTCTGTGGGTGTTACAAAAAACGTATCTCTATGAGGTTTTTTGTAACACACGAACGAATGAACACTCCAAACACGCATGGAAGAGAAAGAAAACTCGAAAAAAGCCCTGTATCTACTAACTTGTTTGACTATAGAGCGACACAGTGGGTCATTTCTCTCCCTGAGGCCTGTACCCGCCAATGAGACATATGTGGATCATTAAAGAAATTTCTTTTCTTTATCTGGATGTAAGATTCGAAACCATGAATATGCAGTCATATGCCAACGAATCAACAAAGCAGTTACAATAAAAAATTAATCAGTCTTTTAACAACAGGTGACCATATTGTAAACTTTGTTGCCTGATCTTTTGAAATTGCGGATGTATACACAATACATCTTATTGTAGCCAAGCAATTTGTTTTTATATCCTACATGCCAATACCTACCAACATAATGACCTACCTTATTATGAATTGTATGTCCTGAATGACCTTGTGTGGCAGATGACTGATATTTCTAACTATGCGACAATACCTCCTACAGATTAAAATTTTTCCTTTTTTACTAAAATAACCTGCTGGAAGAATTATTGATATATCAAAATAACGATTTGTTATGACTGAACAGGATCTGCAAACGAATGTGTTTTTGAAAATAAATTATAAAGACTTCAAATCCAATCAATATGTTACTATATCCTTTTTAGTTTTAATGTACATAATCTTATAATAAATTATTAAACTGCGTCGTCTGATATATAATTAATGACTATTGACTACCCAGTTATTAACTTCTTATTAACCCAATAGAGAGGTTTTTGTAATTGTCAAAATAAAACCACTCTCGTTTTTATATTGGCTTAAGGGTCGAAAATGTTTGGACAAAATATTGGGAATCAATTTCTTAAATTAGTTCATCATCGCAGCCCACATACGTCCCAGTGTTGGGCTCGGGCCTCCTCCACAATGGGAGGGAATTTGACCTACTATACCATGCTGGTCAGACATGTTGATATAGGGTTTTATTTAGCGTTTTCCTTCTCTTGCAAAGATGTTATGTGCATATTATATCCCATAGTCGTCTTTTACGACATCCACGGGCAAGATAGGGAGTGGTGAATAGTATTCTTATTCCGTCACCACACGGAAAAATTAATTACGTTTGATAAAATTAACGTATTATTAAAATCCAGAGACGTCAGTCAGTCAGACAGTAAGGGATCGTCATGTCTAAGTCCCATATTTTGTGTGATTAAAAATACGCCAATAAATATGGAGGTGTTCTAAGAATAATAACGTATAGAAGGATAGTGTCGGTACTTCGAGCGATCGAAAACATGAAGCCAAAAATACTACATGCGCGCAGGCGATTACACATGCACACCACTATACAAATGATGAAATCAAATTTTGTTTTTATTAACATAAATCGTCGAAATACTTTTAAAAGTAATGTTAAAAACCTTTTTATGTTTTTCAAATGTGTTATGACACCATTTGAATGCACAAATCGTCATAATTACTTAATTATTTTTTAAGAGTTGCGTACTTACGTGCAGTACAGTGACCTAGTACATTACGGCACAGTTCCGACGTAAGCTCCATTAGGCTCCAATTGAAATGCTTCTTTTTTTTGTGCACGGACTTACCTTCTATACGTTATTATTCTAAGGGAGGTGTATAAACTTTTCTTAATTTGTATGGCTAAATAAACAACTCTAAACTAACTGTTGGACAGTCTATCGCAATCCACTGTTGGATATTTAGATATAGGCTGCTCTGTTATAATTACCACGCTTTTTTTTTTGGGATGGGCTGCGGTCGGCGCGCTTCCGCACCACTCCGTCCGGGGCGACAGAGGGGCTTAAGCACGCAACACCCGCAACCCACCCGAACACCACGTCGCCTTCGTCGTTGGGCCGACCACTGGAGGAGGGTTACTTGTCATCAGTGGTCGGTATAATTACCACGCTTGGTGGAGCGGTAGAGAAAGGGTGGTGACAATTATATGCGTAACTCGTTACCACCTCTGTTAACCCCTTCATTGATTGTGAGTGTGATATTTGTGGTCAGTCCAGACTAGGTTGGGTTCTGTTCAGACCATAGCCTGTCAAGAATAAAATGTACATTAAGAAGAACCGTAATCAAAGGATTTTATATTCTTTTTTTATATTGTAGGAGTTGACATTGTGTTTATTCAGAGATATAATTCTCTTGCGAATTTATTTGTGTATATAATATTCCTTTAATAATGGGTGTACTTTATTATTGAAGCTTGCATTTGTTACGGCCATCGAGAGCGAGTAGATTAAAATCACATTATCCATCCATAGATTAAAAACAAGAAATTTAAAATACGTACGCAAGTGTTTGTGTATATATGCATATATAAATATGCTTTTAGTTATTATATATACATTTAATGGTTCAAGTTTTTATTTCAGTTTCAAGTATTATGTATTTGTTGCCACAATCTATTCTAATATATAAAGCTGAAGAGTTTGTTTTAGCGCGCTAATCTCAGGAACTACTGGTCCGATTTGATACGTTCTTTCAGTGTTAGATATCGAGGAAGGCTATATCATCACTCTAAGACCAACAGGAGCGGAGAATCAATGAAGAATGTTTCAAAATCGTTTTTTTTCCTTTTGAGAGCTTCCGCTGCGGCTAGATTTTTGCAAAAATTATATGTAACAGAATCGTATTATTAAAAAATATTTTCACCTTCTACGTAAACAAACTCTTAGGTTAAAGTTAGCGTTAGCCCAAAGTATCTATGCCACGTGGACGAAGTCGCGAGCAGAAGCTAGTCTTTAATAATGTTATTGATTCTCGATGTTAAATCACTAATAAACATAATGGAAGTTAAATGTGCAGGCGTTTGAAATATCTATTGTTTTTATAAATATTAATAAAAGGCCACACCGCAAAAGGTCACGTTAAATATAACGCAAACAATAATATTAAATATCAAATAATTATGCGATTGTTAATTTTAATTAATGTAAGAATTAATTAAAATTGTATCGATATGTATTTTATAGTTTTTTACTTAATGCTTGTTTAATAAGTATTCATTACAACAATGCCGTGTGTACGGAGTAACAATATAATTAATCACCTCCTTTCACAAGGATGTCGTAAAATATGACTAAAGGCTTATAATATAGAGACAAAATCTATGCAAGAGAAGTAAAACTCGGATGTCGTAAAATATGACTAAAGGCTTATAATATAGAGACAAAATCTATGCAAGAGAAGTAAAACTCGAGCTAAAAACCTATACTGACACATTTGACCAGCGTACAGTAAGTCATTTTCCCTCCGATTGTGGAGGAGGCTCAAACCCAGTAGTCAGTAGTCAATGTTAGTGATCAATGACATCAACATTCTATTAGTAACGTGAGTCCGATAATCTAATTTTTGTAAGTACGAGTATATGGGGAGGATTATTATCATTATTAAATTAACAGTTTCGTTATAAAGAGGTTATGTGCAGTTAGAATGTTCAAAAAAACGATTTTATTTGGCCAAAAGCTATAATAAAAGTTATCGATATATATTGGGCACTGTCTCAAAAAGTAGGTACTATGCTGTAACTAGCATAATTTCTGGCAGGTCTGTCTGCCTGGAATAATTTAAATAAAAAATACTACTATAATCACATTTTTTTTTTTTAAGTAAACTTAATGGCGGCCTCAGAAAGCTAATTTCCTAATTTGTACGAATAAAATCTTAATTTTTCGAGAAAAATAAAAATCTATCAATCAGGGACTAACTTTTTGTGCTTTCACTATGTAAATTTGATAGAATTCCACCAAGCGAATTTTGAATTACAGTAATCACCAACTTCGAAAACATAGTTTTGAGAAAAACGCATTTTAATTACTTCCACCGAGTCATCTAGTTCTGGGCCATATAGTAGTCCTTTAGCCGACGTAGTATTTTAATGTAACTAAAATTAACTTATGAAATTTGGGTCTGTAGTAAGGTATTATTTTTTTTTTTTTTTTTTTCGCGGCTCTGTTGCGCCTGAGGGCCGTGGCGACTGAGGCCGTCACCGGTGGGGGAGTGCTGTTGGCGGTGTCCCTAGATATCGCTAACGCATTCAATAGTCTGCCATTCAGCTGCATCAGGGAGGCGCTCCGGTATCACGGAGTGCCAGCTTACCTGAGGCGGCTAGTGGCAGACTATTTGGTGGGGCGCAGCGTCCTCTGTACCAACCGAGCAGGGGACGTTGTGCGAACGCCCATGACGTGCGGTGTCCCAAAGGGGTCGGTCCTCGGACCCACCCTGTGGAACATCGGCTACGACTGGGCGTTGCGGGGGAGCCTCCCGCCCGGGCTGGGCGTGATTTGTTACGCCGACGACACGCTCGTCACAGCCCGCGGTGGGACGCTAGAAGAGGCGGTAAGCCTGGCGACCTATGGCACCGAAGAGGTCGTCAGGCGGATCGAGGCGCTGGGGTTGAGGGTCGCCCTGGACAAGACGGAGGCCCTCTTGTTCCATGGGCGCCTTATGAGCCCTCCCATCGGCGTCTCGATCACCGTCCGATCGGTTGACATCAGCATCCGGGCCCATATGAGGTACTTGGGCCTGGTGCTCGACGGGCAATGGTGGTTCCGGGAGCATTTCCGCAGGCTCGCTCCGCGGCTCGTCGGCGCGGCGTCCGCCCTATCGTGGCTTATGCCGAACGTGGGCGGACCGAGCGCTACGTGCCGACGGCTGTACACGGGGGTCATCCGGTCGATGGCCCTGTACGGCGCACCGGTGTGGGCGGGGTCCTTGACCGTCCGACTTAGGGCCCTTCTGTGGCGACCACAGAGGGTTATGGCGGTCAGGGCCATCCGCGGATACCGCACGGTGGCGACGGAGGCAGCGTGCCTATTGGCCGGGACTCCCCCGTGGGACCTGGAGGCGGAAATGCTCGCCGAGTTGTATCGGCGGGTGTCGGGGGTGCGCGGGGAGGGCGGTGTGATCTCGTTAAGGGATCTCACCGCCTGGCGCGTCGACGCCCGCCGAGACGTCATTGCCCGTTGGGCAGTCCGGCTGGAGAGGCCTCGGTTCGGGGTGCGAACCGTGGAGGCCTTCCGGCCGGTGCTGATGCAGTGGTTGGAAAGGCGGCACGGGTTGCTCTCCTTCCGACTAGTGCAGGTGTTGACGGGGCACGGGAGCTTCGCCAAATACCTGCACAGGGTCGTAAGGAGGGAGAGTACACCGTCCTGCCACCACTGCGATTGCGACGAGGACACGGCGTGCCACACGCTCGAGGCCTGCACGGCTTGGGCAGTGCAGCGCCGTGAACTCGTCGCAATCATCGGTGCCGACCTGACGCTGCCGGCCATCGCTAGGGCGATGGTCGACAGCGTCGGGAACTGGGACGCGGTCGCAGCCTTCTGCGAGACAGTGATCTCGCAGAAGGAGGCGGCGGATCGTCTGCGCGTGGAGCGCAGCCTCGATGAGGAGATCCGCCGCCGGCGACTGGGGCGGCGCAGGCGCAACTATCTGCGCCTCATGCCGCCCTAGCCGAGGCCGCGGGTGACGTGACCGGGGATTAGTCCGTCACCCGCCGAGAGGCCGACCGCGTGAGGAAAGACCGACGTCCTCCCCGAGGGGGGGACGTCGGTCGATGGGAGGCTACCCCGCGTAGGGGGTATTCCGTCGGGCCGACCACTGACGACAAGTAAACCTGCGCCGGTGGTCGGCCCAATGACAAAGGCGAGGTGGTTTTCGGGTGGGTTGCGGGAGTTGCGTGCTTAAGCCCCTCTGTCGCCCCGGACGGAGTGGTGCGGAGACGCGCCGACCGCGACCCAACAAAAAAAAAAAAAAAAAAGGTATTATTTTTGTTTTCACAAAATAAATGAACTTATACAAAAAAAGATACAATAATAATACAATTTATTAATATGTGTTACCAGTGATGACTTACGGCACGGAAACATGGTCCTTAAATGTAGGCCTCATATCAAGGCTCAAAGTCGCCCAGTGTGATATGGAGCGGGCTGTGCTCGGGATTTCTCTGCGAGATAGAATCCGGAATACGGAAATCCGCAGAAGAACGGGTGTATAGCACGAAGAATTAGCACGCTAAAGTGGCAATGGGCAGGCCACATCGCTCGACGAACCGACAACCGCTGGGGAAGAAAGGTTCTCGAGTGGCGACCACGTATCGGACGACGCAGTGTAGGACGCGACTAGGTGGACCGATGACCTAGTGAAAGTCGCTGGGCGTCGTTGGATGCAGGCGGCACAGGACCGCTCATTGTGGCGCAACATGAGGGAGGCCTACGTCCAGCAGTGGACGGCGATAGGCTGAAATGATGATGATGAATGATGATGATACAAAAAAAAAACTTCATTTTCATCTTTCAAACGGCAAATAAAAAAGGCTAAATTTATCCTATCCTACTTTTATTATAAACGCGAAAGTTTGTGAGTATGTGAGGATGTGAAGATGTTTATTGCTCTTTCACGCAAAAACTACGGAATGGATTTTGATGAAACTTCACAATAATATAGCTTACATATCAGAATAACACATAGGCTATAATTTATCCCGATATTCTCACGGGAAGAGGAACTGCGGGAGAAACCGCAGAGCGCTGCTATTATAATAATAATAAATATGCTTATATAATATTCGATAATAAATTTCGATAATAGGTTCTCTTGGGATAATAACCCAACATTAGGAAAGTTAATTTCGACGCGAGTGAAGACGCGGGCATAAGCTATTCATTAATAAACGTAATGGAAGTTAAATATGCAGGGTTAATTTGTCGGAAATATATTTATTATGTTTTTATTAATAAAAGGTCATGCCGTGTTAGGACACGTTAATAATATTAAAGGTCAGATAAATTAGCGATTGTTAATAATTATAATGTAAAAATTAATTAAAATTATATCGCTATTTTATATTAATTATTTGTTATTTAATAAGTAATGATGACAACAATTTCGCGTGGTGAAGGAGTAACAATACAATACATCACTCCCTTTCTTGCTCATAGGTGTCGTAAAAGACGAATTATAATATACAAATAACATCTATGCAAGAAAAAGTATACTCGAAATAAAACATCATATGTACGTATGATGTTTTATTTCGAGTTTGACCAGCGTGGTATAATAGGTTGGTCAATTTCCCTCCGATTGCGAAGGTCCCGTAGTGGGATGTATAAAAGCTATGATGAAGAACAACAATATTATCTTAGTAATGTGATCTTCTAACCTAATGAGTGACGGGCCCGTCGACTTTCGTGTACAATACCCTCTACAAATATAGGGAATGAAGCGAATTTGGGGCATCCGACTAAATGGTAATCGGGTCAGATATTTACTAAGAGCGACAATCCTCCAGAGAAGTCCCAGGGACTATCGCTCGTGCCCATGGTACACCAGCTTAATGGTTGACTGGCAGCAGACATCAAGCAGACGGGGAGGATTCTGGCGTGGTACCCACCTAAGCCTAGACCTAGAGTGGTATAAAAAACATAATTAGTGGGCCTGAGAAGAAGAAGAATATTATGGTAACTGTACTAATATACACGACTGCACCTATGGCGTAGTGGTCAAGATACGGACTTCTCGTGCCATGTACGATTGCCACGCATGGGTTGTGCGATCCACAAAATGTTGTTCTTAGTTTGGGTGTAATTTGTGTCCGTTAATTATCATCATCATTACAGATTACATATCGCTCACTATTGGGCTTGAGCCTTCTCCATAATAGGAGACAAATATACCTACTACACCGCGCTGGTAAGACAGATTGGTATATGGTTTTATTTTAAACCAGCTTCTGCTCGCGACTTCGTCCGCGTGGTATAGATACTTTGGGCTTTTTCTTTTTTTTTTTTTTATGGGTGGGCTATGGTAAGTGCACGCGCGGTCCAGTCCGTTCGGGGCGATGAAAGGACGGCGCGCGGGCCCATAACCCACCCGTACCCACGTCACCTCGTTGTTGGGCCGACCACCGGAGCAGATGTGACTTGTCGTCAGTGGTCGGCCTGACGGAATACCCTTTCGGGTAACCTCACCTCTCGACGTCCTGGGACGTCGGTCGCCGTCGCGCGGTCAGCCTCTCTGCGGGTGACGGACAATTCCCCGGTCCGATCACCCGCGGCCTCGGCTAGGGCGGCATTAGGCGCAGATACTCGCGTCTGTGCCGCCCGAGTCGCCGGCGGCGGAACGTGTCGCCGAATAGGAGCTCTACTTGCACACAATCCGCCGCCTCCTTCCGTGAGATTATGGCCTCACAGAAGGCGGCGACCACGTCCACGTTCCTGACGCTGACGAGTTCACGGCGATCCCCCTCCCATGCAGCACACTCCTCGAGCGTGTGCTGCGCCGTGTCCTCGTCGCAACTGCAGTGGTGGCAGGACGGTGTGCTCTCCCTCCAGATACTTTGGGCTAGTCGCCTTCGTCGTTGGGCCGACCACTGGAGCAGCGTTAACTTGTCGTCAGTGGTCGGCCTGACGGAATACCCCTAATTGGGGTACCCTCCCATCGACCGACGTCCCCCCCTCGGGGAGGACGTCGGTCTTTCCTCACGCGGTCCGCCTCTCGGCGGGTGACGGACTAATCCCCGGTCACGTCACCCGCGGCCTCGGCTAGGGCGGCATGAGGCGCAGATAGTTGCGCCTGCGCCGCCCCAGTCGCCGGCGGCGGATCTCCTCATCGAGGCTGCGCTCCTCACGCAGGCGATCCGCCGCCTCCTTCCGCGAGATCACCGTCTCGCAGAAGGCTGCGACCGCGTCCCAATTCCCGACGCTGTCGACCATCGCCCTAGCGATAGCCGGCAGCGTCAGGTCCGTACCGATGATTGCGACGAGTTCACAGCGCTGCACTGCCCAAGCCCCGCAGGCCTCGAGCGTATGGCGCGCCGTGTCCTCGTCGCAATCGCAGTGGTGGCAGGATGGTGTACTCTCCCTCCTAACGACCTTGTGCAGGTATTTGGCGAAGCGTTTACCTAGAAGGTGAAGATGTTTTTTAATAACAGGATTCTGTCACATATGATTTTCGCGAAAATTTAGCCGTTTACGCAGCGTAAGCTCTCAAAAGAAAAACCCGATTTTGAAACATTCTTCATTGTTACTCGGCTCCTGTCGATCTTAACGTGATAATATATAGCCTATAGCCTTCCTCGATAAATGGGATATCTAACACTGGAAGAATTTTTCAAATCGGACCAGTAGTTCCTGAGGTTAACGCGTTCAAACAAACTCTTCAGTTTAATATATAATTAGTATAGATTTTCCATCTCTCACATAGAAGTTATATGCATATGATATCCCTTAGTTGCCTTTACGATATCCACAGGTAAGATAGGGGGTGGTGAATTGTATTCTCAGTGCAGGTCCTTTAATTAAACGTTTAAACAGTACAAGAATTATTGCCTTAGTGTAGGGCATTATTTATACAAAAAAAGATAAAATGTAGGTGCAGTTAATCGGTATTAATTTTACAATTAAAATTACAAACACTTGGATATGTTACCCCGAGAATAAGGGTCGGTATCAGCTAACTTATAGCTTATGATAGTGATTACTAACTTATACTGTATATCCATTGCCTTATAAAGGTTAGCGTGATTATGAAACTGGTAATAATTTAATTTCGACTCGACCATATAGATAGACAGTCCGCTTCAATAAACTATTTATCTATATTACACCAATTACCAAGTCACCGTTTGCTTGCTAAACCATTATCCGCTATTTATTGTATGATACAAGATAACTCTATATGAGTTGCTTTTAGATAACAACAGTTTGAAATTCCAGGTGCGTTTTGTCCGGAGGCAGAAAATTTTAAAATGGAACAAGTTATATCGTTGATTTTTAAATATACGCATAGAAACAACTATGCGTATTAAATATGCAGTAAGTTCCTTTAAGAAATCTGGGGGCACGGCAGTGCCCCCACCAAGTCGAGCAAAAAAAAGTAAAAGAACATAAAAGATCTTTAATATTGATATAGTCACTATAAGAAGTTGTTAGGTTAGCTATTTACGTAATAACTTATGAAGAAAGGTCCCTTAAGCAGGGACTGAATGAGTTAACCGAGTTGGAATAACATAGATCTCACAACTTTTTATGGTAGAAGAACTCAGTTGCGAGGCTTGGCTTTTTTTTACAAGTTTTGTTTTTGATGGTATACAAATATTCTTGTTAAATCGTGTGGGATGGATTAGAACACAATATGTCCCCACCCCTTACATGCCCATAGAAGTCTTATAGACCGGCTGAGATACTACCGTGCATCACTACATAGTATAAATATAAAACAAATTGCGGTCGCTGTCTGTCTGTCCCTATGTATGCTTAAATCGTTAAAACTACGCAACGGATTTTGAAGCGGTTTTTTTATAGATAGAAGGTTCAAGAGGAAGGTTTAATGTATAATACATGCATAATATTGTAGAGAAACACTGATAAATTTAGAGGTTTCAAACTACGGATTTCATTATTACCGTGCAGTGCCTTCCTGGGTAATCCGCGGGCCAAGCGTGGCCAATATTTTATGATTTTGAGGCCTATATCCAAAAGTATCGTTGATAGGCTAATGAGGTGAAGGATGCGTTTTGATACTTTCGATCTGTTTCGAATTCTTATGTTAGTGAAAACATAAATTCAAACAAAAAACAATTCATGAATAGAGTTTTATGTTTTTAAATTTAAAACTCTATTCATATTTGTATTATACAACCTGTTATTATACAATATGTTTTTACGAGATGCATCACTCTAAACTTAGAGAATTAAATCTTATATACCGGTAGACAATTTGTGAATAGTAGAAAGAATTATTTTACTTGGCTTAATGACATTCAGTATTGGAGGTCACTATCACGGGGCTATCTGTGGAATTTATCATCATTTACTATTCAACTACAAGGCATAAATCTATTATAATAAACAAAAGAGTGAAAACTTTTCGTATAATGACATGTTAAGAATATTTACAACTGCCACAAACTCTTACTTTCTCATAAGAATCATAAAATAAGCTAGAGGAGTATCTAAAGAATGGGTATAGTATCAATCTCTTGGGAAAATTATCCGTGAGACGTATATGGACTCAAAAAAAGAAAATTGTGTACAAGTTTAGAAATCGAATGAAATTCACCATATCTTATCATTATTTTTTCAATTTAGTTAGTTATTTCTTTTTCTCCCCATATTTCCATTTTAATTTAATTTTTTCCTTACAATTAAATTTAAATATTATGTTAATTACCTATAAGTATTGAAATAATGTACCTGCCTTTTTATTGTGCATGATGTGGCACCTTTACAAATTGTGCAACTAATCTAGTTTATTTTTCATAATAATGTTTATTAAGTTTGTATATGTAGTTGTAGCAATTCTTGGTTGTCCAAATAAATAAATATCTCAGTAATGGTCAATCCTCAGTTTCATTATTTAAGGTTGGTTGGTTGGCCTATTTAAATCGCTCAGTATGGGTAGATCTGTGTTTAGCAATTACTGTTCTATATTTACTTCTTAGAGATTTTTTTGCCCATTGATGGCAAGGGCCGGGTACCGGTGGCCCGACACAAATGGTGGTAGAGAGATATGTGTACTACCTACAGGTAATGGAGTTGCACGCTGTGTCTTCGACGCGGACGGTTCGTGCGGGCCACCTTAATAAATTGAATATTATTATTAAAAAAATGATCATGATTTCACCTGATTTTGTATATGATATTTCATAGTATCATTTACTGCTCCTGACTTACAAAATTGATATTAAAATAGAAATAAGAAGTTTTATTTATCAATACGACAGGGTTTTAATTCTGGAACTCAGGAAATGTTTTTTAAATCTATGTAAGCTATTTTTGTTATCATTAAAATCGATGACATGGTTCCTAAGATCTTTGTATGTCTTATGATTTTAAACTTGCTTCACAATGTCCGATCTAAATAGGTTACTCTGTATGCTATGGAGTATTAATATATTCAAAAATGTTACATTGATGTTCGGTGTTAAGTGCTGTTAGCGATGCAAACGCGTCATAACAGTGCGCGAGCACATCGCACAATGCGCGGGATTCACTGGGTGCAGCATAAAACTAGTTTTTTGCCTCACTCGCACATCCGCGTCTACGCCACTTTTTACAACACCGCACCGGAGCCCGTTTTTCTGTCCGATCTCGATTGATGACCGTCTGGGCTCTCGTCTGTGTTTACACGTCGAGTTCTATCGAATACATTCAAATTACCGCGCGTATCTCAGTAGCCGCAACAAATGAGCATATAGATTTGTAAATAAATGACTGTTAATGGACGCACAAAAAGTGATAATTATGATCTTAACATTATATAAGCGAATGTGAGTTAATTTGTTTGTTTGATACGTTTGCGCTTTAATAATCTAAATATTAAAATTTTGTATACATGACAGATATACAAAATAAGGTATAGAAATATAAAATAGATTCGGGATATCTAAGATCTAGAAAAATAGAGATTCCTATGAATGGAAAATTGATTGACAAAATCTACGTACTAACGACGACGAAGGGATAGCTGGTTTTATATCATCATCATTACCTATGTCCCATTTTTGGGCTCAAGCCTCCTCCATAATAAGAGACCTACTATACCATGCTGGTCAGAGGTGTGGATGGCTTTATTTCGAGTTTTACCTCTCTTGCATAGATATCATCTGCAATAATCCCTTAGTCGTATTTTAAATGCTTTAAAATTTCTATGGATATATATATATATATACTAGCAACCCGCCCTCGCTTCGCTTCGGTTATAGGTTATAGTCGTTTTACCCACGTAATTCCTATAATAAAATGTAGCCTAGTTTACGCCCTGAATTGAATTGAATGATATTATAGTTTTCCATTGGTGAAAGAATTTTTGAAATCGGTCCAGCCGTTTTGAAGATTACCCGGAACAAACAGACAGACAGACAGACAGACAGACAGACAGACAGACAAACATTTTTTAATTGCTATTTTAGGCATAGGTGTCGTGCAAATAACCGTGTGAGCATGAAAAAAGCCTATTATTTTGACATTACAAACAGACTCTCCAATTTTATTTATTGGTAATATATTTAAAAGATGAAATTAGCTTATTCGTGAATCTGCTCAGAACATTAAGATAAAGCAACGAAATGATTCAACTGTCATCGCTTTTATCATATGTGGAACATTTCAAAGATAATTAGACGTCTAGGTATATATAATAAAATATTCTGCTGCACTGATAGATGCATATTCAGAGAACTTCATAAATACATGTTGAAAATGGATATTAAAACCATATTTGAATGAATTCAATGACGGGAGCATATAAATTATTTTCACAATACAGCTATTGTTTTGTTCCCATTGAATTCCCTTTACGGATATTCGATATTTCGTTATACCCATGTAAAAGTTATGCGTGTTAATTAAAATGGTGTACTATCGCAGGCAGACGTACGTTGAAATATGAACAATACGCATACAGCTATTAGCGTCTGCTATTGCAGTGGTAATTGGTGGCTTTGTATGGACCATCAGACTAGCTAGGCCAGACAGACGGCCTCCAGTGTCTAGACAGGCCATTGCGATTTGCGAGATCACGTTTCGGCCGGTCGAACATGCTAAGTGCATGTCTGGCAGCATACGTGAACCACACCGAGGTATAAATACGAAGATGTGACTTGCGTACATCGAACCATTACGTGTATAATTGTCAATAAATAAAATATAAATCGCTCAGGTACACGTAATCATTGATTGATTCACGAACACGACAGTTGAAAAGGGTTTTCTTTTGGTCTAATCGAATGTAAAACGCGTCTTTATTATTCTGTAAGGTTTTTGATTCTTAACTTGAAAAATAAAGTCTGCGTTTTATTAAATGTTTAAAGTTTGATCCGCATTTTTTGTTGTAAAAAATATTGGGTCTCATTTTAGTGCAAAATATGTTGGATGATGAAATAAACCGATTCGAATATGACATGGCTGGACATCAAACCATGTCATCATCATCACAGTCCACATTCGTCCCACTGTTGGGCTCGAAGATTTATATACTATACTACGCTGGTCAGACGTGCTAGTATAGGATTTTATTTTAAGATTTTCTCATCTAGCATGGATGTTATCTGCTTATCATATCCCTTAGTGGTCTTTCACGAAACTCAAGGGCAAGACAGGGGATGACAAATTGTACTCTTACTCCGTCACCACACGGATAAATACTGAATTATTAACAGAGTCCTTTATCGTTGTAGTTTATTAGCTCTGATCAAACCGTACAGATAATGTTTGTATATATACAAACAAAAGGATTCATTTCCTCAATCAATTAAAAAAAAGTCGTGTTTTACTATAAAAAGGGAAGATAGGCGTGTCGACATAAAATACAATCTTAGCCCACTAAGTGTTATTGTTACTGTAGGACCATCAAAGTTCTAAGTAATGAACTAAGTATCGTAAAATTGATTTTGCCGCAAGACAATTATTTTTTAAACTCTATGGGACCTATTGTCTAGGGATTTAATTCTTTAAACAGAACGAATAAAAAGTGCTTTTTGCAAGCAATTTTTAATTGTACAATTTTTTTAGAGCAGACTGTGGCAAACAAGAAAACAGTGCACCTGACGGTAAGTGTTGCTGCCGCTCATGAACCTTTACAAGGCCGCTGCCTACTGTGAAGAAAGTGAAGGCAGTCTGATACGTGTATATGTGCGTATAATGAAGTTCAGTGATACTAAAGACATCACTAAGCCCAACTTTCTGAGGGTGATTGCGTGTGGAGAGTTTTGGTGGTGCCCTTGGTATCATCGAGCCTCAATGCACGCATTCACACTCCCTTCGCTTTCTTCGCGGTAGGCAACGGCCTTGTAAAGGTCCTTGAGCGGCAGCAACACTTACCATCAGGTGTACTGTTTGCTCGTTTGCCACCGTTTGCAATAAAAAAAAACTAAAACCCACCACACAGAAAGTTGGACTTCCGGTTCTTTCGCTCACCGAACGAAGCGCAGTATCAAATTGCTACTACTCGGACGTCGATTTTCTGCGAGAGAGTGATACTACTCCGGACGGACCGGCCCACGGCTGTAGATAGGCAGCTCAATAGTGTGATCCTACCACTCCGAAAACTATATTCTGAAGCACTGAATTTTAAATTTATAAAATATCATATCCATGGCGTAGCGTGTGAACTATTCTAACATCAATGTGCAGGTATATTCTCGAATGGTTACATACATAGTTATCACATAGTTACAATAAGGACCGGCGTAACAAAGACGTTGATTACTCAATGCTTAGATACACACACTGATGACAGATAACAACCGTGACAAATTACTTTAACAACTTCTATGGAGACATAGTTTTTCCCCACTTTTACGTAAGTGCTATTTAATTAAACTAGACAAAAAATGGTCACTATTTTTAAGATAGCATGTCTTTTTATACAACCGAAATATGTAATCATAAGAATTGTACATCTTATAATCATATACTTATAAATGCAGTGTTGTCGTAGTGTTTATTCAACGTGACGAATCAATTTATTTCTTTAGTTTTTGTTAAATATCATTACAGCTCATATACGTCCCATTGTTGGGCTCTAACCTCCTCCATAATGCAGGGAGCTTAACCTACTAAATCACGCTAGTTAGACGTATTGGTATAGGGTTTTATTTTGCGTTTTCCTTCTCTTAAATAGGTGTTATATGCATATTATATCGCTAAATTGTCTTTTACAACATACACGATGCAGGCAAATTGGGGATGCTGAATTGTATTCTTACTACGTCATCACACGGAAAATATGAAGAAATATTACTTTTTTGAGAATCTCAATTGCACACAGCTAATGGCTAATGGCATAATGGTTAAGATACACAAATAGTTGTTCTGAGTTTTGGTTTTATTTGTGTACGTTAAATTATGTTTATAAACTCATGCAATACAAATATTATTGGTGCAGGGTCTCAGATCTATGGTAGGCCCACACTGTTGACCGTTATCTGTCTACAGTCACGGGCCGATCCGTCCGGAGTAGTACCACACTCTCGCAGAAAATCGACGTCTGAGTAGTAGCAATTTGTTACTATGCTTCGTTCGGTGAGTGAGAGAGGCGGAAGCCCAACCTTTTGAGGGTGTTTGCATGTAGTGGGCCTAGGCTTTAGTTTCACCGAACCTCATTGCTTTTTATGATGTATTCACACTCCCTTCACTTTCTTCAGGATAGGCAGCGGCCTAGCAAAGGTCCATGAGCGGCAGCAATACTTACTATCAGATGTACTGTTTGCTCGTTTGCCACCGTTTGCAATAAAAAAAGGATTTTACATATGTATTCTTTAAAGAGTAAGCAGGCTAGTGATATAATCGCAATTAGAAAGTTTTTAATGGCACATAATTGGGCCGAGCTTTTAACTTAAATTGCGAGCTTGCTTTACAAACGTAAATAAATGTTGCCGCGTGATGACGGATTAAGAATACAATTCATCACCCCCTCTCTTACTTGTAGGTATTGTAAAAGACAACTAAGGGATATGATATGGATAAAAAAATCTATGCAAGAGAAGAAAATCTTGGAATAAAATCCTATACCAACACGTCTAACAAGCGTACATCAATTAATAGGAGGGACCTATTATAGAGTAAGATTGAGCCCAACAGTGGGACGTATATGAGATCAAATTAATAAAAATTATGATGAATTGTTTGTGGCAGATAATTGACGTTTATTAAGTCCCCCGTAATACAAGCATGTATTCCTTAGTGTGAGGTGTTATTTTTTTTACTATACACAACCGTCGCTATTGAATTTATTGAAACTCCAAAATGAACAAATTATTTTTATTTGTAATCTTTATTGCTTAAAAAACGTACCTATACAATTATTTTTTAATTTTATCATTATTTAATAATTAAATTTAATTATCAAAAAGTGCCTTTTTTGAGATTCGCGCGCAAAATTTCTTAAACGCACCGCATTGGTTGGAGGACTATGATGTCACGTTTTGAACACGTGACACCCGAGTCTTCTAGTTAGGGCTGTCGATATTTAAAAAAGAATAGTTTTTCGATGTATCGATATTTTTAAATATATCAATATCGGAGTTCGATATAACGAAATAAAATATCGATATTTCGATATTTTCCCCATGGCCACTCTTTAACTTCGTTCATTGCGGGGTTGCCGTGCCGAGCTTTTTTTTATCAAATTCTAGGAGTAAGTGATAACTGATCACCAATTTCATGCCAGCGCTTTTACAGTAGATTAAGTTTACGGTGATTTTGTAGAATAAATCCTCTATAAGAAAACATAAAACACCAAATTTAGTCAAATAAATATCGACCCTCGATACTTACTTTTTACTATCGATATATCGTCCAAAAAAAGTTCAGTATTAAGGGTGTAGATCGTGAAAATCACCGAAAAGAGTGTTACCATTTTTCAAATTTAACCTATTTACATATGATTGATATCAATGATAATTTGTATATATTACAATCAAAGAACAATAAGTATGTTCATGCTTATATTAAACTCTTAAACCTAATAGTTGTTATATAATAAACGTCAACAAACGCACAAAATTGAGTAAAAATGCAAAAACATGACTTCGTATCAATATTTTTAAATAATAATATCGATATTTTGACATATTGATATTTTATCAACAATATCAGAAGGAGAAGGAGGGCTTCTCCTTCTGATATCAAGTTGTTGTTTGTATGTTTCTAGTGATTATTTTGTATTGTTACCCAGTTATTTCATAATAAGTTATTAGTTTTCTGTGTTTAAGTATTAAACTTTGTGAATAAAAGTCTTATTACAATGACTGAAACCGGTTTCGTCAAAGTACAGTCAGATAATCTTCCTAAAATAGACGTGTATATAATGACAACGTATTTCGCGTCTAATTCAGATTTAATGTCATTTAAACTCGGAGGAATAAAAGCTGCAAGGTAAATAAGATATATTTATTAATCGTAATAATAATAAAAATATAGTATCGTAATAATAATAAAAATATAAGCCTCTGGGCCAGTCGTTATTACACCATGAGACTAACGTAAACCTCGGAGGAACATTATATGGCTCTGAAAGTTCTTTTGGTATAAAAGAAAAAATGTATCACAAGATTTATAGAAAAGCCAATAAACCGCAGGGCAGCTTGTGGCGTGCTGAATGTGAGTGGCGACACTGCGGTCCTGAGTGCCCCAGAGAATCGGCCAGGGCCTCGTATCCAGCTCGCCTTTATTGGCTGGCTGGAGTGGAAACCGAAGAGTGCCCGCAGGATTCTCAACTCTGGCTTGCCTTAAATGGCTGGTCAGAGAGGGGTCGCCAGAGCTTTATGCTCGGGGGTGGAAGTGTCATTTTCAAGGGCATAACTACGGGGAAACCACTGCGATGGTGAAACCGGCGCCGCACCGCTCGACACCCCAAGCCACTTGCACTAATGTTGCCCCCCTGTTGCCCGTATAGCCTGCGTGTCTGTGGCGACCGTTTAGGGGGGCCCATTCAGTGAGTTGGCGAGTCACCGTCTGCCACCGTTCAATCGCATCGTGCAATGGATTGAAGGCAGACGACAGATCAAAATCAATAGTTTTAAGTAAAATAGTCCATCAAACCTCACAACCCCATAACCAGGTTTTAGATATCATCATTGTGCAATAGTTTTACACCTACCATTAGCAGTCCACGAGTGTTATGTGCAAACGTGGAGTGTCATCGGTAGACGTCCCATTCCATTTTAACATTAAATTTCTCCAAAGGCCTCTGCGTGTTGGATCCATATCCCCATGTAAGCCTACCAAAGGACCGGGTATCTTCCTTTGTAAGATACCCGTGACACTGAGATACATAAAAATATCGATATATCGATATTTTTCCGATATAGCGAACCCCGATATTATTACATTGTAAAATATCGATATGTCGAAAAACGATATTTATAAAAATAGCAACAGCCCTAGTTAACAGCCCTAGCAACTTGTACGAGTATCGAGGACTCTGACGTCACAGAATACGCGCGCCGAAGTAGTCGCGTTTACATCGCCCATAAAGTATAGCGATTTATAAAAAAATTTTTTAGCGTCATAGTTTATATTTTGGATGTGTGTTATATTTATTTCTAGTAATGTAATAACTAGGAGAAACGTATAAAAAATTTAAAAAAAATCATGCATATTTCCTATTAACGAGTCAATCAACTTACAGTTGAATATATTTAATTTATACTTACTTAAAATTGCATTTATATTCTTACTTCTCCGTGTAAGAATACAATTCACTCCCTCTCTTGCTCGTGGGTGTCGTAAAAGACGACTAAGAGAACATATATGTAAGAGAAGGGAAATTCGAAATAAAATCTTATACCAACACATCTGACCAACATGGTATATTAGGTCAATTTCCCTGCCATTGTAGAGAAAGCTCGAGCCCAACAGTGGGACGTCTATTAGCTGTGATGATGATGATGCATTGATATTAAATGCATTTTTATTTTAAATGTTCTACATGCTTTTGACCTCGGCTTGTTAGCTAATAAATATAATTATTTTATTGTGTCTTCGACAAATTGTACGGATGCAAACTTAAAACAGCCATTTTTTGGGGGGATGGGTTATGGTCGCCGCACTCCTCGCACCACTCCGTCCGGGGTGACAGAGGAGCTTAAGCACGCACACCCGTAACCCACCCGCGGGACACGTCGCCTTTGTCGTTGGGCCGACCATCGGAGCAGGTGAATTGACGTCAGTGGTCGGCTCGACGGAATACCCCCTTGAGGGGTACCCTCCCATCGTCCACCCCTCGGGGAGGACGTCGGTTTTCCTCGCGTGGTCGGCCTCTCGGCGGGTGACGAACTAATCCCCGATCACGTTACCCGCGGCCTCGGCTAGAGCGGCATGAGGCGCACGTATTCGCGCCTACGCCGCCCCAGTCGCCGGCGGCGGGTCGCGTCGTCGAGGAGACGCTCCTCGCGCACGCACTCCGCCGCAAATTAAAACAGCCTGCGTATGAGTAATTTACTGGATATATCTTTTTAGCCAGGTGTGGACGCCTTCGTGGGTCGTTTGGCGGGGACGTAAAAGCGTCATGTACCTATTAGTCTTGTATTATATTCCATATCTTACAGTTTTTACGTAATGTGATGCTCAGGAATTGCTAGCGTGTAATGAATATGATATAAAAGTGCTTTACAAATGTTTTCGTTTTCCAACAAAGTTCCCGGACGACACTA
This sequence comes from Lymantria dispar, assembly GCA_032191425.1. Lineage (NCBI taxonomy): Eukaryota > Metazoa > Arthropoda > Insecta > Lepidoptera > Erebidae > Lymantria > Lymantria dispar. The sequence goes on from CM063455.1 coordinate 12,291,540, forward strand.
TTAACAGTGTGACAATTACACTGTTGAAGTCGAATATTTGACTTACTGACAAAGACTAATATGAAAAAGCTAAATAATTTTTAAATAAAATTACTTTACGAATTTTATCGCTTTCATACGTGATTTATATTTTGCTAACTTCTCAAACACTTGTCAGAATTTATGGTTAGGAGAGGACTGATGAAGAGGAAGGTGACAAAACTGATAATTTGTGAAGAAAATTGTAACTCATCACTGGTAACAATGGGCTCGTATTAGTAGTGGATTGTTAACACAAAAATGAAAAGATAAAAAATCCTTCCCGATTACAAGTTACGAATACAATGTGTCATTAATGCTTGCCTGCAGGCCCATAAAAGCCGACTGACGAATTACCAGAAGAATAATTAGTAGGTTGTAAGTAGCCTCTTGGTAATCTTATAACACCAAGTCCGATCGTCAACACTCTCTTTGGTAAAATTTCTCCTTACCTTATGACCAAGAATGGATATCGATATGTAACGGTGACATGTCCCCGGTCCTTCTTGGGTGAACCAGGGCTATTTCTGCCTTCATTAGTTCATCCGTTGCTCTTAATCATTCATCTCAGCCTATATAAGTCCCACTGTTGAGTTCAGAAGTCTGCCACAATGGGGGAGAAATTGATCTACAATTGCACACTGGGCAGATGTTTTGGAATAGGATTTTGTATAGAGTTTTCCATCTATTGCATCAATATTACCTGCATTAGCCGTCTTTTAAGACACCCACAGACAATAGAGGAGGTGGTTAATTATATTGGATTTATACTTTCCAGCGTTCATGGTCACGTGAGGAGTCGAATCTTCCTGTGACTATCAACGATGGAAAGTATTCAAAGCATGGAGAAATTAAAAATGAAACGTATAATTGGATGAAAAGGTTTACTTCAATATAAAGTCTGAAATTTGAATGTATGCTTTTCCTATTTTTATGTGATAATTTATCATCCGGCTGTTGCCTATATTACGTATTGCAAAATAATGCATAACATATGAATGCTATGCTTACTAAATATTCAACTTTATAATTCAACTAGCTGACCCAACAGACGTTGTTCTGTTCAAATAGAATAAATGGAATTATCCTTGAAGTCGATAGCAGCGGCACCTACCGGGTCTAATTGTAAATCTAAACCATTCTCGAATCCCTTTGAACATGCACAAAAATTTCATCAACATCGGTCCAGCCATTTAGGAGGAGTTCAGTGGCATACACACGTACACAAGAAATCTATATTTAAAGATATGTATATTAATATAATAAAACGTTAATTCTAAAGATCTTGATAAGTTTTAGTCGAGAATAGAAGACGCACTGAGGTCAGACGGAACTCAGTCGGCCGACGCGCACCGCAGGGACTTGTTAGCCGTCTGCGACCTTGGCATCTTGACATACACCTGTTCACATCCATTCACCCATACTATATTAATGCTTTCCCAATTACTTTTTCCTCGCAATAATTATTTTCAAATGTCAGGTCGTTCGAACCGTACGATTCCTCCAGCTTGGGTTAATTAATTCTGTCATAAGTTATCAATACTTAGCGATGTGGAGACAAGCTGAGTTTTTACAATACCACAGCTTACAATGTCTTATGCTTAAGTATAGCACCGCTTTTGTTAATAAAAAAGTATTTTAAATCTTATTTTGTTTGAGTATTTCTGTTGCATAATAATCTTTCTAATTTATTAAAAATTAAAATGTTCATGTAGGTCACTATTATAAGTACTTAATCATTATCATCAAAATGAATACCAAAAAAGAATATTCATAAGATCTACACAATAAAAAGGGTTTTAAAATCTATTGAGTTTTATTAAAATCAAGATATTTATGCGCTTGAATTTTCTAGCTGAATCTTTGTCACCATGCCAATCCAGTGACAGCATATTTAGTGTTTATTATGTGACTTCTAATTACCTCAATTTAAAAGGTAAACGAGCAAAATGCATTTGATATAATTTTATTATTTTTACTAGCAGCTCACGGCACAGTTGTGTTTTCTATGTGGTGCCAGAGTATAAATATAATTCACCGCTCATCAACTTGCGCGTAGGTCTCGCAGAAGATGACTAAGGGATATAATAGGCATGTAATATCTATGCAATATAATATCTATTACATATGTTATATTCACTTAATTACTTAATATCTGGTTGAACGAGCTTCGCTCAGAATATCTTTCTTGTATTTTTGTCGAATTTATTTAGATATATATTAATAAAAAAATAAAAATTAAATAATGAAAACATAACAAAAATTACAAAAAGAGAATAATAATAACACCGAGATTCGATCCGACGCTGTTTGAATGCCAAAACAAAACAAAAAGAAAACTGGTCAACTTCCCAACTGCGCTATCGCCACTCTTGACGTTGACGGCGAAATTTGAATCCATATTCTATTGACATTTTATGTCATTGTATTGATTAGCTAGAAACACCGACAAAACAACATTTTCTATAAATAAAACATAGCTAGATCGATTTTTTGGCCCCGAAACCTGTAGTATGCCAAATTTCATCAAAATCGTTGGAGCCGTTTCCGAGATCCTTAATATATATATATATATACAAGAATTGCTCGTTTAAATATATAAGATTATGTGTTTATATTTTATGTACCTTGAGCGTAATTAAATTACAAATGTGTGGTTGTGATGTATGCGTTAAGCTACATGTCTGCCGGTTTCCCTGAGGGCGCGTTGCGATGATACGGATGACCTCGCTTGCACCTGTTGCGTACCCAATTTGCACACACTCACCGTCGACACTCTTTAAATAAATTACATTAATGAAATTAAGTCCGTTCTGCTCAGATGCACTCAAACAATCAACAAAGAAAATTTTATTTTGATACATGCATATGGATTTATATGCTCAAATGTCTTGGAAAAAAACTGCAAAATATTAAAGTATCTATAGAAGTCTATTTCTTGTATAGATCTAAGAGAAAGAGTCTATATCTGGATATGAAGAAGAAATAAAATATTTCATATTGATTGTATCTTTTTATTTGAGGTTAATTTGTTTCTGCACTTAGGTTGGTGAGCGAGATAGTCCAATTTTCTGAGAGTGATCGTGTCGTGAGTTTTGGTGATGCCTTTAGTATTATCGAACCTGATTACACGTACTCACAATCTCTTCAATTTCTCAAGCACTTCGGCAGCGACCTATTCGAGATTCATGAGCGACATTTATACTGTATTACTCAGCATCAGGTGTTCTGTTTACTCGTTTGCCAACAACAGCAATAAAAAATGAGATCTGTCTGTAAGATTTTTTTAAGGTCATCATTACTGCAAAAGTCTTTTTCGGTTTATTTGAAATTAGCAATGATAAAAGCAGGAAGACTGACCATTACAAATGTTATCTAGGTGATTATGCTGCCCTTTATAGTTAACTAGCACACCCGGCCACGCGTTGCTGTACCTAAGGTTTTTGTTATAATACATTTTAGTAAACTATTTATGCTATTTAATTGTAGCTAATATGACACGTTTGTAGGCTTGACATAGCAGCGCCATCTATTAATTACTTACTCAATCCAGTCAATAGATATCGCCATCTGTTAAAATGGTTTGGAGTTAACAGATAATTGTGAATGTCAAATAATAATGAATGACAAATAATTTGCAATAAAATAATATTGCGACTATAAATTAAGATGTAAGCTATCCTATCTTTCAAGTTGGATCAAACTGCACATGGTGTGCAAATTTGATTAAAATCGATTAAGTAGTTTAGGAGTCCATCGCGAACAAACAACGTGACACGTAATTTATATATATTAAGATATATCTGTGGCGACGGCTTAGAGATCTATTCAATACTGCAGGGATGGTAAACTGATTTTAGTAACTGCTTTTATGTTGAGTGTTATGGTTTCGTCCCTAAGCAAGAAAATTCATTGCGTGATTCGTGTATAATTGTTCTGACCCTGCGGTTTAAGTCCGTTAATTGGGTGTTTGTGGACTCCTCCATGATATGAGCATTTATTGTTTATAGCGGTGTTGACATTAAAAAATAACTGACCAATTACTCTCTGCAAACGTTTAATGTCATCATCATCTTCATCACAGCATAGATACGTCCCAGTGTTGGGCTCGAGCCTTCTCCATAATGGGAGGGAAATTGGCCTATTATATCACGCTGGTCAGACGTGAAAATTTAATGTAATTGTTAATTAAGGTTATTTTGAGCCTAATACATCATCATAGCTCATATAGGCCCTATTATGAGGCTTGAGCCTCCCCTACAACTGGCGAGACATTGGTCTACTATACCACGCTCATCAGGCGTCTTTGGTATAGAGTTTTATTTCGTAATTTTCTTCTTCTGTACATACATATTACATGCATATTTAATCCCTCTGTATGCAAAAACGGGGGTGGTGAATGGTATACTTACTTAGTCACCACACAGAGTTAATAATCATCCATTCATCAGCCTACAGACGTCCACTGCTGGACGTAGGCCTCCCCACGAGAATGTCACTCGCAACGGTCCTACGCCACTTGCATCCAACGGTTCCCTGCGACTTTGAGAATGTCGTCAGTCCACCTAGTAGAGGGTCGTCCTACGCTGCGGCGTCCGGTTCGTGGTCGCCACTCAAGAACCTTTCTTCCCCAACGGTTGTCGGTTCGACGAGCGATGTGGCCTGCCCATTGCCATTTCAACGTGATAATTTTGCGGGCTACGTCGGTTACACCCGTTCTTCTACGGATTTCCGTGTTCCGGATTTTTTTAATTAATAATATTTACATTTAATATAATAATATTTACAATGTTTCCGCTAGTGGATCCAAATGTTACGTTATTTGGCGGACATGAGCCTGATAAAATTATAATTGTCATGTTTAGCAATCGGATATGAGAGCACCGTTAATGTTTTCAGTTTTTCAGGAGAACATTGTTGCCCACTCCTCCGGTACTCCTTTATCTGGTTTTTACAACTCCTACACGGGAATGAAAAGGATGGCGTTGTATTGTATTATTAACCCATTATCATACATAGAAACTGCTAGGAAAAAAGTGATAACCGTAGCTGTCGTGCCTCAGAAGAGTAGCTGGATGGAACATTACGGACTTTTAGACGAGATAAGTTGGTTAACACTTTTCCACTCGGATGCCAGCATAGTTACAACCATTGGAAGGAGAGTGGGATAATAATGATATGACTGATTTTATAGTCTCATGGGGATGGGACCTCGATAATTATCCCATCCTAAGTGCCGTGGGTTCAATTCACATAATTCTATATACGATCCTCCAAGATTTATTTTAATTCTGTACGTAATTTATGCATACGTAAAATTATTTCTCATTACAGGCGCCAGTATAAAAAATAATAAAATAATTTTTACCTGTATTCATGCTGTGTAATCGTCAGTACTCATTAAAACAACAGTTAGGTGATGAGAAAATATTTCGTCGCACAAATTTAGTTTATAAGCCAATAAAGATTATTTTTTTGAATTTAGTATGTGATTATGATAATGATATCGCTATTTACGACACCAGAGGTAACAAGATTTTGTTATCTTTTATTTATTTGACAACGGCCGAAATAAAAATGCAGGAGGTTTATACTATATGTGAGTATTACATTTATTTGACAAAGAGAAGGAAAACACGACATAAAATCCTATGCTAAGCTGTATCCTAATGCGAAAGAGACCCGGGTGAGATGGACTAAGAAGAACGTGAATATTATTAATAAGAAATATTATGGATGAACGTAAGTATCTATTCATATAATAAAAAAGTAGAGGATGTATATAGAAAAAAAAAACGTTATAAACGGAGTTAGGGGGATGTTAAAAGCGAAATAGAACACATACAGACTTTTTAAAATTTTTTTGTTTCCCTGTCTATTTGCCTGTTTGTTGGACAGATTTGAAATGAAACGAAGGTCAATATTTTATATGCTTTTAATCACGGAAAATTAAAGAGTTCCCATGAGATGGGCAACTTGAACATCCTTTTCTTTTGACTGGTTTTGGTGTGGACATACCGTACAGAATCACAGAAGATGTTCTCGTGATATAGGGCTATAGCTCTCGCACCAGCAGACTTTCTAAGGGTGGCGGACTAATCCCCGATTCAGCCATCCACGTCTTTGATTAGGGTGTTTTTCATTGCTGTTGTTGGCAAACGAGCAAACAGCACACCTAATGGACCGGCCTGTGACTATAGTAGTAACTTCTTAAAAAATAAAGTGTATCAAGAGTGCTATCTGCTAACCGGCATCTAATGTCCGTTGCAATGTTGGGTACATTGCAACGAACATTAGATGCCGGATGCTGAGAACACCCTCGCCGATTCAACACTGGTTGGCAACAGCGTGACTAAGCAATTATATGCAAACTGCAAAAATTTCCCCCTTGTTCTTCCAAACTGAAATAATTCAAATCCTCTGCAATCATAAAAAGTGGCAAGTCATCTTCGTTTAATAGGTACTGTCGTATTAATCTCTACTTGGTTTGGTTCTTTACGATACAATCATGTGATTATATTTTTAATATCTTTCCTTATGAGATATTTGCTTAGCAATTGGAAAATCTCATTGCCTTTCCATTGCTCCAAATTATCATGTTAATTATTCGGTTTTTCAAATAAATATAAGTCAGTTCAGTCAGCGCACTGCTCGCGTCCCGAGCGGATATGTGTAGCATCTCTGACCATTGCCGCCCAATCCCGTCAATCTCGAACGGGATCTCATCATATTATGCTTTGGGATTGATCCCGAAAAATTACACGGGCTCTGGCGAGATCGGTATCCCACGAGATCGGTATTGCATTCCCTAGTGTGATCCTATCACATATAGATAGTAAAGCGCAAGCACTCAGGCTACCATATGGTGGAACGAATTAGCTTGTAAGATTTTCTTCCTGACTCGCTCCACCGAGTTCTTAAGCGAGATAACTGTCAAGCAGAAGATGACGACTGCATATAAGTTTTTGTCCTGTGGCTTGTCCAAGTGTCTGATCCGTCGACTATGGTCTTAGTGATGGTCAGCAGTTCCAGCAAGGATGCTTGCAAAGAATTCACGACGCTGCTCTACCCAGGCAACGCATACCTCAAAAATATGTCTGCCGCGCACGCTGCCTCGGTCCACATGCTACGGTATTTGCGTATAGCCCTAAACGCCATGGTTTTCTGCGAATATCAGAAGAAAATTCTAATTCTTACAGGTCGATCAATGGCCCTGTATGGTGCATACAGGGCCATTGATCGAGCTAGTCTCGCGTATAGCTGTTAACATATAACACTGCTTGAACGAGCCTGGGAGTAATTTGATAAAAATGCTTCCAAAAGCACCATCGCCGTCGAGTACTAAGACCAAATATTTCATCTGGTCCTCGACCGAGTGGAACTGAATTAACAGTGTCTGATATGCTAAAGGGTAGACAGTTACAGGGTCTATGGAAACAGCAAAGAATTCGTTTTATATAGGGCACTCTAAGCGGCAGCGCAACTCATCGAATCACCATCTCGATGCCGAGTATGGCCAAACGTATCGCCTATTTAAATTAGGCCCAGTGTGGAGAGAGTCCAGTCTTAGCTTATGTACCACACAATCATCCGTAAGTATGACCTCAGCTGGACGCTGTAGAACATAGGCACAAAATCCTCTGCGCGCTTCACACAAAGACCACTGCACTGCTCCCAATAGTCTGGCACTAGCCGCCTTAGGTATAGAAGCATCCCCTTATAACAGAGCGCTTCCCTAAAGTGTGAGAATGGCAAACTATTAAATGAGTTAACAACATCTAAATACACTGCCAACATCACCCCTTCGTAACTCACTGCCATCGTGACCACGGACCATAGTCTGTGATCGTCCGCCAGAAACCAAACTGAGCATTTGTCAGATCGGGACAATCTAGCTCTTCCTAGTGGTAGGACCACACTGTCGACAGTTATCTATCTACAGCCGCGGGCCGGTCCGTCCGGGGGTAGTACCACGCTCTCGCAGAAAATCAACGTCTGAGTAGTAGCAATTTGTTACTGCGCTTCGTTCGGTGAGCGAGAGAGCCGGAAGCCCAACTTTCTGAGGGTGTTTGCATGTGGAAGGTTAAGGTTATGGTAGTGCCTTTGGTATCACCGAGCCTCAATGCACGTATTCACACTCCCTTCACTTTCTTCACAGTAGGCAGCGGCCTTGTAAAGGTTCATGAGCGGCAGCAACACTTACCATCAGGTGTACTGTTTGCTTGTTTGCCACAGGCTGTAATAAAAAAAAAATTTCGCTGAGGTCCTGGGCGAAGTGGGCAGTTAGTAATCTCTACACTAGCTTGCCCACACCATCCAACAACACGGTGGGCCTCTAGAACTCTAAACATACTACACAGTTATCAATGATTACCTCTGCCACACGTGATTTTTACACGGACGAAGTCGCGGACACAAGCTAGTTATAAATAAAAGGCGGGTAGGTAGTTTCGTTATATATCTATAAAATATATAATTGACGTGTACGATACGCGTAATAGCCAATCGGCAATAGCAAATGTTTGTTATGACACACTTCACTTGTGTCAGCTGTGAAATTTAAAAATGTTAATTCCTTATAACATTTCAGTATATTTAGCTAGGTAAGGAAACTTTTTAAGCCGATGCCGTAAACCATCGTTACGAATACTAGAAACTGTATCATTGCCCATAGCTGTCGCAAAAGCCGAAGAGCTCTATAACGAAGTATACTAATCCACAAAGTGGTCTATGGTCAAAGACATCTTGAACGGCGTTCACATCAGGTAGGCTGTCCATATAACTTAACCAAAATCGTATTAATACAGCATCTAGTAGTCCTTTGACTTCTAATAAGACAATGAAAACTTGATTAAATCCTACGATACAAACTGTCTGGCCATCGTAGTGTAGTAGGCTTCTCTCATCTAGAATATTCCCATGCGTTATAGTAATGTTATAGTAATGTAAGGCAGTGTACGGATTGAGAAGAAAATAGATGAAGAGGACATAATATGAATACATATATACCTAAATTATGATAAAGGTAAAATATAAGTTCTATAGTAATCATAATTTCAGCCTATCGTCGTCCATTGCTGGACGTAGGCCTCCCTCATGTTACGCCACAGAATGCGGTTCTGTGCCGCCTGCATCCAACTACGCTCAGTAAATTGCACCAGGTCGTCGCTTCACCTAGTGGATCCGTCGTTAGCAGGCGGCCTGCAATAAAACTATTGCTAAAATTTTCACAATATGTGCCAATATTGGAAGACTGGAATCTGAAGTGATACATGTAACCCAAAATGTGAAAATACCTTGATCACCCAAGACTGACTAGATCGTCAGGTGAAAACTTTTCTAGCATTGATATAATTAGATTAAAGAAACTTTTAAATTCAAAATACGGTGGCAGACAACGTTATTAAAAAAATAAAAAATCGGCCAAGTGCGAGTCGGACTTACGTACGAAGGGTTCCGTACCATTGACTAGGTAAACAAGTGCCTCCATATTGCCATTATCGATATTGAGCAAAAAAAATCAAGTTTGTTGTATGGGAGCCCCCCTTAAATATTTATTTTATTTTATTTTTTTTAGTATTTGTTATTATAGCAGCAATAGAAATACATCATCTGTGAAAATTTCAACTGTCTAGTTATCACTGTTCTTGAGATACAGCCTGGTGACAGACGGACAGACGGACGGACGGACGTTTTTACCTTTTGGGTACGGAATCCTAAAAATATCTGTACAGCTATATGGTAGGACCACAGGATAACCAACTCCTTTCTTGTTGGTATTATAAAATCGACTAAACAGGTATTATTCTGCATTCTTGTAGTCATGTTGACTGCAAGAACGCAGAATAATGAAATTCTATGACACTGCATCTCATGATTATGTTGTTATAACACCATTCATCTTCATCATCGTTTCAGCTTATATACGTCCCACTGTTGGGCTGGAGCCTCCTCATCGATAGAAGTGCAATTGGTCTACTATGCCACGCTGGTAGGTATAGGGTTTTATTTCGAATGTTTCCTCTCTTACATAGATATTATACACTTCATGGTATTTGGTATCCCTTAGTCGTCTTTTACGTCACCCACGGGCATGATAGGGGGTGGTGAATAGTATTCTTACGCCGTCACCACATTAAATTGTTATAATATATGTATGTGGTTATATTATAGACCCTAATATAATTGTAACAATAATTTAGGAAAATAACCTAACTACAAGAGAATATATAGGTAAAGAAAGTGTCTTGATCAAAATGGTTGCTGTTCTGATACGCGAGTGAAACGCACAGAATTATCCTTTTCACTGATGAAAACAAAATCACAATTATAGAACGCTGCAACCAGCAAAATGATAAAGTGTATGCTCATAGATCTAAAGATTCTGTCCAAGAAAAATAAAGCTGGTCGTCACCCTGCATCAGTCGTGGCTTTGTAAAAGTAACACACCTCTACAATCAAAAACATGAAAGTGCATTTTTGTGAAAAAAGAGTCTGCACCTTCTTCTTCAGCCTTCTTCTTCTTCATCAAGAGAGTTGGATCATATTATGAAGATATAAAAGGATGCTTTTTAAAAATATACCTTGGACGTGTCAGCAAGACATCTAGTCGCAAGGCATGAACTCTCAAGCTTGGCTCGAAGTCAATGTTCCGGACTTTATAAAAAACTGGCCCTCATCTAACCCATCTCTAAACTTCAAAAGACACGTAAACATTGAAACTCCTAAGAGATCTCTAGAACAAGGAGTACATACATTTCCACATCCATAAAAGCAGTCCCTAAATCTATAAAGTTCTGCATTAAAGCCAAAGGTCAAGCCAAATTTAGAATAGAATTAATATTTATTTATTACTAAGACTTCAATAAATAATTATAAGTCTTATTTAGTTTACATTGCTTGGTAAAGAAATAAATACATGTGTATTTTTACCAGAACTTATGGCCAGACTAGGTATAGTAAAATACTGGTACCAATGTTGTTGAAATGTGATCAGTTTAATAATACATTTCGCCAGTAATTAATTTTCATTAGTAACAATACAAGATGAAATTTCACTAACGGTCGAGTGGCGGGCTGGTCTGAGGTAGGCGGGGTGGCACAGGAAACGCGGCAGACGGCGCAGCCGCCGGCGGCGCATAACTAATGCGCGACTGAGGCGCCACCTGCCGTCCGGCGGGTCACCCTGACCTTACTATGTCACGTGGAAAAGCGCAGCTTTGCAAGGGAAAGTCACCGTGGAATTCGAAATACGAAGCTTAACAAGTTTGAACAGATATAGCTTAGGGGGCAGACCAATAGCATTTAGAAGTCTCAGCATAAACTCGCGTTTACTTTTTTTAAACATCAATTGATTTTATATAATCATTAAGTAAGTAAAAGTATTTTCTTATTTATGCACTGCATCGATATTGAGAAATAAGTCCTTGTAATGTAGGAGTCTTTCCAAATAATATTCATAGACATTCATTTTTTGATTGCGTAAATAATTGTTCAGTCTGGGAATGGAGGTGTTAGGCCAAAATACTGTCTGTATAGCCAAGTAGATACTGCTCCACTTTAAACAACACTTTTGTAAGAATATAAACGTTAGTCTTTTTTTTGGGTGTGGGTTACGGTCGGCCGTCACCCGGCTCCGTCCGGTGCGACAGAGGGGCGTAAGCACGCACACTCGTAACCCGTGACACGTCCCCTTCGTCGTTGGACCGACCACCGGTGCAGGATGACTTGTCGTCAGTGGTCGGCCCGACGGAATACCCTTGAGGAGGACGTCCCCGCTCGGGGAGGACGTCGGTCTTTCCTCGCGCGGTCGGCCTCTCTGCGGGCATCGGTCTTACTCCCCGGTCCATTCACCCGCAGCTTCGGCTAGGATAAACGTTGGTCTAATGATGATGGGTACCATTATAACATAGAGATCAGTAAACGTGAACTTTCTATTGAATTCATTTTTTATCATTTCGTATTAGGAAGAATATAACCTTTTACCTACCTATCGGACTAGTGAAGTCTAGTAGGTCAATTTAACTTCTATTGTGATGCAATCTCGCGTGCACCGTACTGATGATTACGGTGATCCAATATCTTGCTTTTACACCAACTACTTGAGATCCACTCAATATGCACTCTTCTTTCATAGTACATATAGTTTTATGCAATAGAAATATGGCAAATAGTTTTATGATCGTCTGATGCCTATCAGACGTTAGCCGTTCTTGAGAATGTGGTTGTCGACCAGACCTTTACCCTGGTAAATGTAAAGTTCTCAATCTTCTTTTACGACACCCACAAGCAATGTATTGTAGCCGCTACCAGACAGCAACTCGCATAATATGGGTAGAAAAATAAAGAACTAATTAGACTTTATTTAATTCGAGTATCTTCTTTCTCCCGAGCTATTGTGCATACATTCTATTATATCATGCACCCGCAAGAAAATGAGGGTTGGTAACAACCGTCTTCAACTGTCATATTCATAAATGATGTAGGTATGTATAATTATCGAATTTACAAAGTTGCTTTAAACTACATTATATAAAGGTATTAAAATGAAACAATTTAAAATGCTTTGGTGGCGAGCGTTTCACGGATATTTAAAATTGCACGCTAACTGTTTCTGATCTATTACAAAAAAAAACCGGCCAAGTGTAAGTCCGACTCGCTCAAAAAGGGTTCCATAGAAACATAGAAGATTTAGAACTATATATTTTTAAATTATATGCCTATGTTTAACAGTTACTTACTCTGATGAAAGACGTCTTAAAAATCAGTTGATGCATCACTAGAAAAGTAGTCATTTTCTGGGAAAGTAATAAAAATACAATCGCCAATCCGCTAGCCGAGCGGGACAATTAAGGCACTATTCATCCTCCATCTTCATCATCTCAGCCCATATACGTTCTATTGTTGTTTCGGGCCCCCTCCACTACGGGAAGAAAATTGACCTACTACATACACCATTCTGGTCAGACGTGTTTGCATAGGGTTTTCTTTTTTCGAATTTTCCTTCCCTTGCATACATTTTGTATGCATATTATATCCCTTAGTCATCTTTTACGACACCCACAGGTAAGAGAAGGGGTGATGAATTGTATTCTTTCTCCGTCACCACATGGATTCATCCTTAGCGACATCTATATCCAAATGTCAACGTATATTATGGATGGAATCATTAGGGCTTATGACATACAGTATGCTGAGAAACAGACGACTTCAATTGGTACCCTTCAGATACGGAACCCAAAACAACCAATTCTCAAACCGATTCATGACGTAAGTTTAAATTTTTTACATATTATTATCTGTTGTACGGTTGCGCTTATAAAAATGTTGCCTGTCATTTAGTGACTAACACAAAAATCCTTCTGCGAAATCATTTGTCTCAAGAACTGTTTCTTCGACTCGGTATTTACCAATGAACGATAATTAAATAAATGTAGCTTGTGTTGAAAGCGAGTTTTGTCGATATAAAACACGATGTTTACGATCGTGGACCATAGAGGGAGACATTGCTTTCATCTACATCATATTTACAGGTACATGAACCATTTTATCATTTTAAGCCAAGTAGCATTAATTTGTTTTTATTGCTGTTGGCAAACGAGCAAACATCGCACCAGATAGTAAGTGTTACTGCCACTAATGGACCTATGCTAAGTCACTGCCTAACGTGTGAAGATAATGAAGGGAGTGTCAGGAGTGTGAATGCATGTAATGAGGTTCGATGATACTAAAGCCATCACCGAAACCCGCCATACGAAAACCCTCAGAAAGCTGGACTAATGCAAATATATTTGCGTCACTGAATTCTATTATATGTTAGCTGGTGCATATTTATTTTGAGTTTTCTATTCATTCTTATTTTCGTATCTGCTTACAATTTGAAACAATCATTCTGCTATTCTTCATTAATCTTTTTGTTATTTGTGTTGGCAAACAGCTTTTAATACGAACCCACTGTAGTCTGTGTAGAGTTACAATTTTCTTCACAAACACACTCACAAAGTAATAATCTTTATATCAGTCATTGTCCGTCAGTAAGTCAAATCGTCGCCTTCGACAGAGCTATGGCCAAACTGTTAATGGAATGTTTTCACATCCCCAAAAATCTTCTTTATTATTCCATCATATTCGATATTAAAAGCTATTGACTAAGCATTAGATTCAGCTTTCTATGTAACTAGATTGAATAGAATGTCGCTTTTCCATCCGTCTCTACATCAGCTTAGCGAAGTTCACGATTCGATATAGGACAAAAGCTGGCAAACCAAAGATTGTCCCCAGTTTTATTACTACACGCGATAGTTAGAAGTGCCGACATACTGTATTCTTAAACCCTCCCCACATGGACTGGCTTCATTTTGCATGAAGTAACATAAAGGTATTCTTACCTATCTTATACCTATTCTAGGATGAAACAATATATTTGAGGATACTGACTCCAGCCCTATGCAGCTGGGATCAGTTTTATTTTTCGAATTATAAAAATCACTTATTCGGGAACATGTTTTATAGAACTTTAAATTATTAATTTGCTTGGTTTATCTAACAACAATTTGTGATATGTCAATAATTTATGAATTAATACAGATAGAAAATAATAGTCAAAGGTGTGCGTAAGAAATCCGTATCCAAAGACAGTCATTCCACTATGACAGTCATTTCACTTCATTATCTTCATATTATTTTTAAATAAAATACAAATTACAGCGACTACAGTATGAAAATTGTGTAGAAACTAAAATATTTTAAAACTGGAGCTGTTAAAAAATAACTTTTATATATTTTTATGAGACGTCTCCTATTCGCGTGCCAACCATAGAGAGCCAGGCGACGTTTCCGCAACTTAATCACGGCTATGAAAGCGTATGTAGCAGCTTTGCACGCGAACTACACTACCTACCTTTTTTATTTGTTATATTTATTTATAGTCAACCTATCAACCACATTCTATGTATTTATATATTTACATACAATATCTATGCAAGAGAAGGAAAACTCGAAATGAAACCCTATACCAACTCGTATGACCAATGTGACGTGGTTATAGCAGGATAATTTCACTCCTATTGTGGACTCGAGCCCAACAGTGGGACGCGTATGAGTTGAAATGATGATGACGAAAAACTCGAAATGAAACCCTATACCAACGTCATATTGCGCCTGATGCCGCCCCAGCCGAGGCCGCGGGTCACCGGACCGGGGAATTTAGTCCGTCACCCGCAGAGAGGCTGACCACGCGACGGCGACCGACGTCCCGGGACAGGGCCGTCGAGAGGTGAGGGTACCTGAAAGAGTATTCCGTCGGGCCGACCACTGACGACAAGTAACCCTGCTCCGGTGGTCGGTCCAACGACGAAGGCGACGTGGTGTTCGGGTGGGTTGCGGGTGTGTTGCGGGTGTGCGTGCTTACGCCCCACTGTCGCCCCGGACGGAGTGGTGCGAGGAGTGCGTCGACTACAACCCACCCTCAAAAACAAAACTCAGCAGTGCGACGTATAAGATCTAAAATAACAATGACTCTAGCATCAATTACTTTAAAACAATTTAGAGGTCCATTATATAAAGACTGCCTGACAAAAAGAGGGTATAGCTACGAATACACAGGATGAATATTCCATATAGTTAGTACTCCATTTTATTTAGATGAAGTATATAAGAAGGAAAATACATTACGGATGTCTTATAATTAAAATGACATGAGTATTCCTCAATTAGAAATTAAAATTGTGTAGAGTTCAGCGTTTTCTAGAAAAGTTTGTGCATGAGCACGCACGGAGTTTTCTAGAGATTTAATATTCCCCATCCATCATATATTTCGAGTTCTACTGTATTGCTATTTGAAGTTTTAAGTATGATATTGTCAAACTTGGAAAAGTTACAAAATTATGTTTGATTGTGAAATAATGTTTAATTGCCTCCATGTATCGCCCAATTCAATGGACAGTATTAAGTAAAATAAAAGCACACAATTTTTAAGGTGCCGTACCCAAATGGTAAAAATGGGACCCTATTACTGAGACTTCGCTGTCCGTCCATCCGTCCGTCCGTCTGTCACCAGACTGTATCTCAAGAACAGCGATAGCTAGACAGTTGAAATTTTCACAGTTGATGTATTTCTATTGCCACTATAACAACAAATACTAAAAATAAAATAAATATTTAAGGGGGGCTCCCATACAACAAACTTGATTTTGTTACCGTTTCTTGCTCGATACTAATAACTAGTGTTGCCCAAAAAAGTCTTGGTCTTGCGGTGTTGGTCTTGGTCTTGCGAGAAATGCGAGACCGAGACCAAGACCAAGACCGCTTAATTTTTGAAAGACCAAGACCAAGACTGGCCCTGCAAGACTTGAGCAAGACCAAGACTGGGCCTGCAAGAGTCTCGCGGTCTTGCATTTAATTCAAATCACCATTTCAGCTTATATACGGTTGAGCTCGTGTCTTCTACATAACAGGAGGAGAATCGGCCGTGGCCGGAGGGGAATCGCCACGGTGCTCGGCCGTGGCCGGAAGGGAATCGCGACGGTGATCGGCCGTATTGTTACAGGTCATACATGTCAAGTTTTCCTTCTCTTGCACCGATGTTATATATTATAGCCCTTAGTCGTGGGTTCGCAGTCACGGGTAAAATAGGGGGTGATGAATTATATTCTTACTCCGTCACTACACGGCAAATCAAATCAGTCTTGAGATATCCATCTATTGGCCAATCGATTCCCAATGTTGGTGTTGGCTTTTCAGAATTACTCTTCGGAAAGGCTTAAGGACAAAAATACCGTAATCACGAGAGTGCTCTTGCCCATTATACATATTTATATATCCGTTTATTCATTAGCCCAACGACGTTCACTGTTGGACATAGAAATATGCCTACAATTAATCTATATAAATGTCCATGTAGGGACAGAGTATGATCACCATCAGGCAGTACATGAAGCGTTGCTCCCAACGCTATTTTGCCTCTGCCACGACTCACCCCAATCCACTAGTGGTTGGGGCGGTAAACTACGTCCCCTTAAAAATATCCGCGGTCCGACGTCCTCGTCATCTTCTTGAAGAAGATGATGACGCTATTATGATCGCCCAAGAAAGGACCTACACAGCTCGCGCAGCGATAACAGATAAAACTCCGCGGTATCGGCCTCGCCGTCGAGGTCGAAAACCGCGCCGCGTAAAAGTCATTAACCTAAACTTGGCCACGCCCACTTTGCTCTCAGCGACGCCCCGAGCCGAGGTCCGTTCCCCACAGGGGGGAGCCCTCGGGCGATGTTCGCTTAACTTACTTACCGGGTTGAGAGCCATCAGCGCTCACCCATTGATTGGTGACGCGTTAAGCTGTCAAGTTCATCTGCGACCAACAGCTACACACACACAAAAAAAAAAGACAGAGTACGAATATAATTCACCACTCTCTTACCCGTGGATGTCGTATCAAATCGGATCGGGCAATGGTGTTAGGAACCCATGAAAAAAAATTGAAATAAAAATATCGATTCGTTAATGATGTTCATGATAATTTTCATTAGAATTTGAATAAATCAATGATTACGTTTGCATAAGCAAGACAAACTTTGCTTTAACATAAATCAGCTGATCGGCCGATGACCGTTGATGAGTTGCCTTTGTACCTACGTAACCATTGAAAGGTTCGCGCAAATCTAATACCTATTTATACTGTCGAAATTTTACATGCTTACATATATTCTGTCTGTACATACCTACATAATGCATAAAATTTAAGGCATAAACTCTTAGACACACATTTTTGTAATCACTATAACTTTTACGTTATATTGTTTTTGTGTAATATACATTCTAATTATGATCTATGACTGTTGAACTACAACATACATGAACAGTTGTCCCATAACCTAATACACCCTGTGTATATAACATATGTGCAAGAGAAGTGAAACTAGAAAGAAAACCCTGTACCAACATGTCTGACCAGCGTGGTATAGTAGATCAATTTTCCTCTTACTGGAAGGAAGCTTAAGCCCAGCAGTGGCACTTTTATGAGCTGTGACGATGACGACGAATATCATACATTTTACAAGTATTAAAACCATAAAATTTTAAATCAGTTTTATATGTTCTTGAATAAATAGTATATTAAGAGCTACATGGATCCAGCGGCCAAAGTATTTATATAGGCAATAGAGCAACAGGTTTTTGCAAGTATCCAGAGTATCAGTAACTAAACTGGAAATACAATAGATACATACCACTTAACTTGAAGAGAAATATAAACAATCGCATTAATTGTAAAATATCGCATTGATTATAAAATGACATAAAATTTATTGTATCAACTGCCTCGTGTGGTGACGTCTTAAGAAAATAGGGTCGAAAGTCCTGTCATAAGAGTAGTAACGCTGTCTAATGGAACACCAGGGGAATAGAAGAGTAATTTTCTCCAGTGGTAAGTATTGTATTCAATAGTGAACTATAGGCTAGCAGATGGATAGATAGGATAGGATATTTGATTAATTTAGTTGGATTTTTCATTGCCATGATAAATTACTGTTACGTTATTCTAACTGCAAAACTTTGCGAGACTCTTGCTGCAATACCAAGACTCGGGTGCGCAAGACCAAGACCAAGACGAGACCAGGTGTGATGTTGCAAGACCAAGACCAAGACCGGTCCAAGTCTCGTCTTGGTCTTGCATTTGGGCAACACTACTAATAACGGTGACAGGTAGACGCTTTAACTATTTAAAGAATATTTAGTTATATGTTCTTTTTAAATATAATTAATTACAATAAAATAAATAATTAAGGGGGCTCCCATACAATAAGAGGTTTTTTTTTATAGATAATGGTACGGAACCCTTCGTGCGCGACTCGACTCGAACTTAGCCGGTTTTCATCAATTTTCCTTTAAGAGTAAAATCAGATGATAATCATTATAAACGGATACTTTAGCATCGAATTCAATATTTTCAAATCATTTTATTATACTGACAGTATCTAAATTCTTAAGCAAATGGACTATAGAAACCATTTCTAGACGAAATAAGTTTTATATATTTAGCTGGCAATATTTCATTAATTATGCATTTCCTCACTACGCTATAATTATTTGTGTCCTAGAACGTTTTACTGCAGCAATAGCGGTTATTTTATTGAAATTAATGTATAGGGTTCTTGATACTGCAATAAAATAACAGTCGACTTGGTGTATAGAACTTTGCCAATCTCGTATAATACTTAGTGCATTAATTCGAAATACGTGATTTTAACGATGTATTTAAAACGTCCGCACATTCATTTTACAGCCGAGAAAACAGTTGTAATTTGTAGTATTTTTCAAAACATTACGGCAATAAAAAATGTCGGAATTTTAATTATGTTTTGATAATAAGTATTTTAATTAACATACTCATATCTTATTAAAATTACAACGATAGCTGTAGAGCAGCGAAGCTTGCCTAACTTACTACTTGCCTATAGTTTTCAAAAAGTATTTGCAGTCGTTCTAGACAGTGTGTGTGGTTATAAGTTATGTCTATAAATAAAGACGGATGTCCTCAAAAAGATATCATCAAAATAATTATCATTGGTTAGCAGAACGCCAAAATATCAATTAGAACTACTAACTCCCAGCAAAGACGTACTGTTCAAATTATCGGTGATGCCAACTTCAAGGACAGATTGAAGTCGCTGAAGTGCCGCAGAGACTGGTTGATTCTGTATACTCTACCTCTTTTATAGGAGTGCTCTGAGGAACAGTTGGACTTGGTACTACCGTCACCTTTTTACCAACGTATCACTCGACTCCATAGGTGATATGGTGGAACCCTGCTGGTGTCAAGTACTTTAGCAGGGTCCTCCACTCTACTGCATAGTCCATGTGCGGCAGTATCTCTCACCAACAGATGCACTGCCCGCTAGTTTGCCACCAGAGCAATAAAAAAGTAATAACTTTATTATACCTATAGGCTTGTATATCGTGTTACTTAACTCTCTTTTATTTTGTGGGTTAGTCTTGGGGAGTTAAGTAACTAAAGTCAGGTAAATGTGAAGATCAATTACAAAATATGTACGTTATTTAAAAATTTACACGTATTTTGTCAGTTTAAGAGAGACTTATGATTTATTATACCACTTACTTTTTTTTGGGAGGTGGGCTACGGTCAGCTCACCTGCTGCCCGGTGCCGTCTGGGGCGACAGAGGGGCGGTGCGCGGCCCCGTAACCCATCCATAGTACGTCACCTTCGTCGTTAAGCCGACCACCGGAGCCGAGTTCCTTGTCTTCAGCGGTCGACCTGACGGAACACTCCGAGGGCGTACCCTCTACCATTATCATCACAGCTCGTATATATCCCACAGTTGGACTCGAGCCTCCTCTACAAAAGGAGGGAAATTGTATTACTATACGGCGCTGGTCAAACAGTGTGGTACAGGTTTTATTATGAGTTTTCCTTCTCTTGCATAGATATTGCATTCATATTATAATACCTTTTCATGACACCACGAGCACGAGACGGAGTGGTGAATTGTATTCTTACACTGCACGGAGACCAACATTGTACTATAATTGACAATCTTGCCATGCTGGTTGGTGATCACAGTTGGGTGTGATCATTTACTCAGAAGAGAAGGCCTACTCCCCTGGTGATCTCTCAGCGCCGGTTTCTACAACTTCTATAGAAAGTAAGAGGTTTTGACATTAAAAACTCACACAACTCACATGGTGAGTTTACTAATTAATTAAGTTCATAAATGAAGCCTTTTTGGTTCGATCTAATAATTTCAATAAATATCTTTGCTAACAACATACGCCCAAAAATGTGATAGGAACACAATTTGTTGCGATCCTTTCTTTTCTAATATCATATTGACATTAAGCTATTCAGTCATTAGTGAATGGAAGAAATCACCGCAAGAGACCTATGACAACTTATCCGGTCAGTCAAAGGTAAATGTCTCGACTATAATAAATGTTCGCGCACAAAAATGTAATGTGAAATTGCTGTTACAAAAGAAAATAATGTCAAGCGCTTAGTTTTAATAACTTTTCTAATAATGATCCGGTGATCGAGTGAGATTACAAATGATCATCCTATTAGATAATAGAGGCTTGCCCGCGACTGTCGTAAAAGACGACTAAGAGTGTTATATGCACATAACATCTATGCAGGAGAAGGAAAACTCAAAATAAAACTTTATAGTAACATGTCTAGCGTGGTATAGTAGCCCAATTTCCATGTGCTGGCGGAGTAAGAATATAAATCACCACCCCCAATATCGTAAGACGGGTAGACGTGCCTGTCTTAAAAGCTGACTATAGGAATAAATATGCATATAACAACTATGAAAGAGAAGAAAAACTCGAAATAAATCCCTATACCAACACGTCTGACTAGAGTGGTATAGTAGGACAGTTTCCCTCCTATTGTAGAGGAGACTCGAGCGCAATCATCATCATTTATTCATCATTTCAGCTCATATGCTGTTGGGCTCGTGCCTCTTCCACAATAGAAGGGAAATTGACCTTACTATACCATGCTGGTCCCGACAGGTTGGTATAGAGTTTTATTTAAATTTTTCCTTCTCTTGTAGAGATGTTATATACGTATTAGTCGTCTTTTACGACATTCACGGGTAAGATAGGGAGTTGTGATTTGTATTCTTACTCCGATCTCACATGGGTTAGTGCGGCGGGGGTAGAGCGCAATAGTCGGGCATATAGAAGTTGAAAGGTAGGACCACACTGTTGACAGTTGTCTGTCTACGGCCGTGGGCCGGTCCGTCCCGGGTAGTACCACACTCTCGCAGAATATCGACGTCCGAGTACTGAGTAGTAGCCATTTGTTACCGCGCTTCGTTCGGTGAGCGAGAGAGCCGGCAGCCCAACTTTCTCAACGTGTTTGCGTGTGGTTGGTTTTCGTGATGCGTTTAGTATCACCGAACATCATTGCACGCATTCACACTCCCTTCACTTTCTTCGCGGTAGGCAGCGGCCTAACGAAGGTCTATGAACGGTCAATTTGTGGGTGTAAAAGCAAGCAATTTTGAAACAAAAACCTATGCCAGCCCGTTTCTGATTAATATGGTGTAGAAAGTTAATTTCATTCACCTAAAGCAGTCTTGTGCTCTGCAGAGGGACGCGTATTATAAAAAAAAAAACCGACTTCCAACTACACAAATGACGTGGTGGTCTAAACTCCAACTTCATGTGGCTATTATCAGTTTAATTTCATAAACAGAACAGTTCTTTTTTACACATAATTATTCCCAGTCCGTGTATTATCAGTGTTCGTCAATATACCATTTGTAAAATCTGTGATGTAAGGATAATTCTTTAGTACTAAGGCGTACCGACAATATTTTCTTCAACCATTAATCTATATTAAGTATATACAGAACCTCTAAACTAAATCAATACTGATATTCCGATATTTTATTGAAAAGAAAATTACAGGGGTAAAGAATTGACAAGACTTGCGTCCATGCGACGATGCCCACCGGCTCGCTTCTAGGAATGGCAGTGAAACGTATGTCATTTATTCACTCCTCGGGTACTTAGATTAATTGTTGCTTCTCAGTACTTACCCAAGCGACTTTAATGTGAAGTTTCCTCAATTCATTCGAGAAATAAGCGCTATTTCTTCATCTGTATGTCTAATGTGATGTACAAATGATACGGTAATGTTGCCAGGTGTAGTTATACTAGCACTCACTTAACTACTCTCAACTGTTGCACGTACCATATATATAAATAATTAACCGCTTCCCTCACAAGCTAAATAGTACTTGTAATAAATTGTAGAAACTGCCAAGGGCTCGCACACTGGTTTGTAATCGATTGCTTGTACTAAGAAAACAAACACTATATAATACATTCTATTTAATTATGCATTCTTTGAGTATATAAGATTTTATATATGTATAAATTAATTCTATCGTATCTTGTGACGGAGGAAGAATACAATTCACCACTCCTTCTTTTGCTCGTGACTGTCGTAAAAGGCGATTAAGGGTGCATATAACATCTCTGCGAGAGAAGTAAAACTCAAAATAAAACCCTATACCAACCCGCCAGACCAGCGTAATATAGTAGGTGAATTTTTCTCCTAATAACGAGGAGGCTCGAGCTCAGTAGTGGGTGATGTTGACATTAAGCTAGAGTATTTATATCAAAGTTACCAGTAGCGTCTGTATGGTCCTCGTGTAACCATTTTGAATAGATCATTAGTATATCTTATAAGGGCTTATATTATCATCCACTTCATCAAATGCTGAATTTATTGAACTTCATGACGCATATTGTAAGACAAAATGCCAGCCAATGCAAAAGTATTATTCGCTACTAGATCAACATATAATAAATTATAGGTAGCCGGCAGACTTCGTCGACTTCGTTAAACAGCCATGTTTTTCATTCCGTGTGGTGATGGAGTAAAAATAAAATTCACCGTTTTCCCTCTTCTCCGCTGGTGTCGACTAAGGGATACGATGTACATAGAAAATCAAACAAGCAAATTGAAAGGGCAAATTAAAAAAAACAAAAACCAAATAATGATTTCTGATGTTTACGCGATGTTACACATTTTAAATAAAAATACTTTACGGATTTTATCGCGTTTGTATTTGATTTTTGATTGCCCGACGTTTCGAACACTTTGCAGCGTTCATGGTCACGGGCGAACTAAGATGTCTCACGTCCAATAAGTCATCGTTATTGCAGAAAATTTATAATTATCTACCCGATACAGAAAATAGTTATTAAATATTGACCCACATTTTGATACAATTTATTGTCAATGTAAGAAGAAAATGATTCTAAAAATTAAATTGTTTATGGTTAGTAATTATTTAACATTAAAATTAATAGTAAATTATATTTAAAAACCTAACAATCTAGTATACTATCACCGGATCGGAACACGGCCACACTGAGAAAGCAAGAAGAAAACTTAGGTGACATAATGCTAAATTAATATTAATTTTGAAGGCGGCTTACTTTATGTTACTAAGAGGCTTTAATTTATAAAATTATCTTTAGCTATTATTATTGTGGGTAAAATCTATACAATAAGAGCTCACACTGTCCGCCCGTGACCATGAACGCTGCAAAGTGTTCGAAACGTCGGGCAATCAAAAATCAAATACAAACGCGATAAAATCCGTAAGTAGTTTTATTTAAAAACCAGATACTAAACCGTTTGACCAGCATGGCATGGTAGATCAATTTCCCTCCAGCTGTGGAGTAGGCTCGAGCCCAGTAGTAAGACGTACATGAGCCGATATGATGACGCTGAATTTAGTGATTTAATAATTACTTTTAACGTTTGGAAAAGAAAGTTATGACTCAAGCATAAATATAAGGTAAGCTTCGCAACCTCAAAAGATATTCTATGATATTAATATATTTACTGGGTGGGTAAATTATATCGATAGTTTTATGACAGCCAACATGCTCTTCGAGTCGTTTCTTTGCCGACACTATTTTTATTTAGAATTGTTAGACGTGTAAATTACCTAATTGCTGACGAAGAAAAATCGCCTTCGCAATTTCCATTAAACTGTTAAAATATTATTCCTTCCAATGATTATATGAAACCACTAATGACTGCACAGATGGCGTAGTGGTTAAGATAGCGACCTACAGCGCCAGTGTCGGGGGTTCGAATCCCACGCGGGACAACACTTTGTGCGAACCACAAATTGTTGTTCTGAGTCTGGATGTAATTTGTGTCCGTTAATTATATGTTTGTAAAGTCCCCCGCAATACAAGGATTATTTCCTTAGTGCAGGGTGTTGTCTTAAATAAATTAAAAAAAAAAAAAAAAACTAAGGAATAAATACTATTAATATAATAAATGTGAGTGTGTGAAGATGTTTTGACATTTAGATGTTTGTTACTCGATCATGCGTACACCGTTGAACATTGGTACTAAAATTGGCACATAGGTAGATAATTGTCTGGATTAGCACATAGGAGCTATTTTTTATTGGTGGCAAACGACCATACACTTGATGGGAAGTGATACTGCTACTCATGGACCTTTGCTTAGCCGCTGCCTACCGTGAAGTTGAGGCAGCGTGAATGTATACAATGAGGTACGGTGATACTAAAGGCACCACCAAAACCCGCTACACGCAAGCACCCTCAGGAAGTTGACCTCTGGCTCTCTCGCTCACCGGACGAAGTGCTGTAACATCGCTACCACTCAGACGTCGATTTTTTGTGAGAATTTGGTACTATCCCGGACGAACCATCCCGCGGTTGGAGGCAGACGAATGTCTTCAATGTGGTCCTATCACATAACATAAACACACCAACAACAATTTTATCATGGTAATATATTCCCTTGGGATAATAATTCAACTTTACATTTTTAATCAATCAAGTAATCAAGCAATCCGTTGTATAGATTTGGATAAAATTTCATCTCAGCCAAGTTACTTGTTTTGCGGGCCAAGCCGCAGGGTTAGTAACTAATAAATGATAGGAGGCAGTGAAGAAAACTCGAAACAAATACTGATGTTTTATATGTTAGAAACAGTCGCGTTCATTAAGGTGTTAATTTTTTTAACTTAAGAAACATAGTTACGGAATGGAACGCGCCGTAACAATGTTCGTTGTGTCGAAGTTATCTGAGACATGCTCAGCTGTCTAGTCTCATTAGTAAAAACTATAAGGCTATAAATAAAACTGATGCGTGTAAATACTATACATAGCTTTATTTGTTAAGTACCTATAGATAAATAATACGTATATAACAAATAGTTTCCAAACAGCTTGTTTATAACGCAACCTTCACTAATTTACATAATATTTACAAATTTAAGATTAGTTCTCTCATAAAACATGTAATTGTATTTTAATTGGCATAAATATTAACTTGATCCCGAATATGCATATTGAATTTGATCACAATTCTGTTAAAATTGCTTCATAGACTTATGTTTATTGAATAATTTTGACAGAAAGTGTAATTTACAGAAATTGTAAATTGACAACAAGGCAGTCACTAACTTATGTTAGATTCTGCGTTCCCAAGTTCTGAGATACGTAATTGTTTGTATGTTAAACGAATAATTCTTGTAAACCTTGCCTATGACTTTTTTATCAAACCTACTTTTACAAAAAAAAAATATAAAATTAAATTAAACGAGATTTTTGTGGAATATTAAGCATACTATTCACTAACCCTCTCTATCAATACAGGTGCTGTGAAATGTCTAAAATAAGAGATTTAAGTATGTATTTAGAATGACTGTAAGCGAAGGAAAACTCCAAATAACTCTATGCAGCAATTCGTCTGAGCTGCTGTTACAATAATTTAATTTCCTTCTTCTTAAGATGCAGGGTCGTGTTCAAAAGTGAGACGTAGAAATTAGAACCTCAGCACTTCCTTAAAATAAACCGAACCGTGGTCGCTCAGGTAATTTCTGATAAAAATAATATCCATTGAGAGTACTCGCTCATTCGTAATTTAGTTTGCATTGAACAAACAGACTGCGTCTTTATTCCACTTGGACACAACCCTATATTTCTCTGCCTACATAACTCCCCTCTCCCATCGCTAGAGTTCTTAAGAGATATCATTCGGAGTCTTCATCTAAAATGCCCTGAAAAGCTTTTGCTGGTGGTTTCAACATCTTCGTTCTGTTGGCCAGCCTCATAGTTGCCGGACCGAGTTTATTCGCTGGATTGTTCGGTGTTGGAATCGCACCCAGTCCTGTCTTACCTTCGTTGGAGATTAGAGGTACCTGCAACAAATAATACATAGATTTATATATATATATATATATATATATATATAGGACGATTTTCCTTGTGGTTATGGAGTAAGAATATAATAATTAACCATCCAGTCGCTTACCCGTGGATGCCGTAAAAGACGCCTAAGGGATACAAGTGAAGGAATACTCGATATAACCCTATTTCAACACGTCTGAGCATTGTGAAATAATAGATAAATTTTCCCCGTTGTGGAGAATGCTCAGGCATTAGGCTCAGGTCCAACAGTACGACCTATATAGACTAAATTATAATTATAATAGGGTCCGACGGGACCTGCGTAAATGAAAGTTTGGAATAATTTCATCAACGTATATTGATGATCTGTTTGGTGACAGAGAAAGAATACAAATCATCACCCCCTCTCCTGGGCGTGATTGTTTTGAAAGATGACTAAGGGATATAATATGCAAAAAACATCCATGAACATTGAACATATCACCTTGGAAAACGGAAACTTGAAATTAAAATTACCAAACACGTGGTGAGGTCAATTTATCTCCCATTATAGAGGAGGCAAGCCCGGTCGCGGGGTGTATAGGAGCTGAGATGATGATATGGTGGAGATTCGAGTCCAACAACGGGACTTGTTCATACACCCAAAGGAGGAGAGAGGAAAGGAGAAAAAGGAAATAAAATAGATAACATCTCCTAAAGTCTATTTTCATTATCATCATTCATCATTTCATATACGCACCACTGTTGGGCTCGAGCCTCCTCCGCAACAGGAGGGCATTTGTCATACTGTACCAAACTAGTGTTGATATAGCGTTTCAATTTTAAGTTTTTCTTCTCTTGCATAGATGTTATATGCAGATTAATGCCTTAGTCGTCTTTCACACCCACGGGCAAAAGAGGGGGTGGTGACTTGTAATCTTACTCCGTCACCACACGGAATGAAGTATATTTTAGGAAAGTATATTTTCACCTACCATCTAATTATAATTTATAGTTAGATACTTCTAATGTTTATGTCTGCGCGAACTGAGCGGACGAACCGTATGACCGCTAGACAAAATCTACTTAACAATTAATATTAAAGTTAATTATTCCAGACAATATTCTATACACGTTTGAGCTGTAAACGGGATTAGAGGCTTTACAACCAAACTCGAAAGCGAACGTTTCGAAACGAAACAAATATTCGACATAAATAAGTCATCAAAACAAATCAAAATCATTGCTTTTCGTTTCAGATGCATAGTAAATAATTGAATGGAGGATCTTCGTATATAAAGGATTTTAGTATTAGGAAAGCCAATGTTCCATCATCGAATTTATCTTCGTTTGAATTTAGAAACAAAGAAAGGAAGAAAATAAGATTTATTAGAAACTATAGTTACATATACTTTAAAATGTACACGAAATGATATACAAAACCAAGACGAAATAATAATTAATATTAACAAAATAATCGAGAATATAAAAATCGAATTCGAATTTCGTATTCGTATTTCTGCTCTGACAAAAAAAAACATTAAAACCTGCTTTTCCTAGTAGGATAATACCTTTTCATTTGCAAAAGGCAGGAGTAGCTATATCTATACTGCTAAAATTAATAAGCAAGTATTTTTGTTAATGGATAATCGCCATACTTGTATGGCAGGTCAGCAATGTCAGATGCATTCATATTATAAACTTCACAGCTACGCTTATCCTGACAATTCCTCAGCCGGTTTGGGCGATCCTCAAGGGAAAGTTAGGGGTGGTGATATTTTATAGTTTTAAACTAGGCGACCTATGTCCAACAAGGAATGATGATAGGCTGAATCTGAACGGTTAGACATATGACGCGATCATATATCGCCTATAACTTTAGTTTCTATATAACAACCATACTATCAAATTAGGTGCTTGCTAAGTAATTGCTTGATGACAAAACTTCATAAGCATATTTTTAGGATTTGTTATACAAAGAGTACCAGATTAACCATGATGCTAAGTTATTTTTATGACGATTTTATTATTTGCTGAAATTAACACCTAAACAGTGTTAAATTTTGTGCAATGGAACAGCATCGTTCAAAGTTTCAGCAAGTATGACTCGAACATGGTTGTAATTTTTAAACTTTATATTCAAAAGAGCGAAAAGTAAAATGATATCGTACCAAAGCAGTATGAAAAGCACATTTTTCAGAAAGATTCAAAAAGTACTAAATAAAGTGATTAGGAAAATGACAAAGGTTGCGATGATGCTTATGTTACGGCAAAAAGTCAAAGTGGTGTTGGGTCCGAAATATATATTTTTTTATTGCCATCGGTGGCAAACGACCAAGCAGCACACCTGATGGTAAGTGATACTGCCGCACATGGACCTTTGCAATACCAGGGGCACAGCCAGGCCGTTACCTACCGTGAGGGAAATACTCCTCTTAAACCTCGTTTAAAGAAGGACATGTCATAGCGCTCGGGAAACACAGCAGCAGGTAGTTCATTCTAGAGCTTGCACATACGTGGGAGAATTGATCGCTGGAAACGTACAGTACATATAGCGCGGCTGTCAAACAATAGATGGACACAGAGGTTGACCTCTCGGATCGAACCAGCGAGCTCTAAGTATAGAGACAGACGAGCTGCCTAGTTGACAGATGACATTACACAAGTGACTGGCGATCAATGTTCGGATACAGTAACCAAATAACAAATCTCTAGGGATCTTTATTTAGGATTAATGTGGGGTTCTTGCTGATTAGTTAGTATCAAATATAGTCCTACACTATGCACATAACAGCTATACAAGAGATGAAAAACCCGAAATAAAACTCTATACTAACACGTCTGCGTAGCATAGTGGGTCAGTTTACCTCCTATTGTGGCGGAGGCTCGAGCTCAACAGTGGAACGTATATGAGCTGAAATAATGAATGGTAGTTCTAGACGTTAAAACATAGATAGTTAATGGTGTATTCTATAAGAGTAACGTTTGTAATATTTTATTAAAAAATATAAGGTTTTTTTAGGATTCCGTACCCAAAGGGTATAAACAGGACCGTATTACTAAGACTTCGCTGTCTGTCCGTCCGCCTGTCTGTCACCAGGCTGTACCTCAAGAACCGTCACAGCTAGACAGTTGAAATTTTCACAAATTATGTATTTCTGTTGCCGCTATAAAAACAAATACTAAAAACAAAATAAAATAAATATTTAAGGGGGCTCCCGTACAGAAAACGCCGTTTTTATAGATGGAACCCTTCGTGCGCGACTCCGACTCGCATTTAGCCGGTTTATATTTGTTGTGTAGCTTTTACGAATACTACCAACCCTCATATTACTCGTGCGTTTTATAAAATACGGTCAAGAACGTTAAATCGCCTCCTCGATCTAATGCCATCTGGTCAACAATTACATTCCCAAGGAGTGTTGATGTCAGACTGACGGCCATTTGTAAAATGATTACAGTACTTTTTGCAATATGCATGACGGAAACAAATTTGCGTCCACCGAAGATGATGATGATTTATATCATCATTACCATCATTTCAGCTAATGTAAGTCCCACTGTTGGGCTCGAGCCTCCTCCACAATAGGAGGGAGATTGACCTTACTATACCATACTGTTTAGACAGGTTGCTATAGGGTTTTATTTCTAGTTGCCTTCTCTTACATAGATGTTAAATGCGTATTATATCCCTTAGTCGTCTATTACTACATCCACGGGTAAGATTGAATGGTATTCTTACTCTGTCACCACACGGAATAATTATATAAAATGATTTATATAATTTACTAGCAACCCGCCCTCGCTTCGCTTCGGTTATAGGTTATAGTCGTTTTACCCGCGTAGTTCCCGTTTCCGTGGGAATACCGGGATAAAATATAGCCTAGTTTACGCCCTGATATTATAGCTTTCTATTCGTGAAAGAATTTTTGAAATCGGTCCAGCCGTTTTGAAGATTACCCGGAACAAACAGACAGACAGACAGACAAAAATTTTTTAATTGCTATTTTAGGCATAGGTGTCGTGCAAATAACCGTGTGAGCATGAAAAAAGCCTATTATTTTAACATTACAAACAGACACTCCAATTTTATTTATTGGTATAGATTAATATCCAAGACCAATCGACTAGCACACAGAAATTTATGCCATTCGACCAATAAGATAGTCTGTACAATGTTACTAAATATTATTGAGGAAACTTGTTGAATCATTAGACCATTAAGCGATGACAGCAATGCATCACGTTAAATGACAGTCTGACATACATATATACAGCGTATGAATAATGATTCATTGTCTAGCCGGGTGAATATCCTAGACGAGCGGAAGTCCAGATTTCCTGTGCCATACATACGGGGTAACGAGAGCCGGCTATAAGTCTATGGTGATCTATGGAGCAACGGCATGCGCGCATACAAACATTTCCATATACAGCTCATTCAATGCCAATCATTGCAAGACTAGACTATTTTTTGTGGTTCTCATTAATATTCTTCGATAATAGGTTTTTCATTATATTCTCTGAATAATATGTTTTTGATGTTTTTACGATTAATACTGCCACATTACGCTTCATTCCCCGTGTAGATGTGTTACCGCTTCTTACCCCTGAGTGAAGTAAACATCGTTAAAGAATAGGCAGTAGCATTTCCCTGGGTAAATTATAACACCAACTGCGATCGCCCACCTACCTGCCAAGCATTGCTATGCTTGGCAGGTAGGTGGGCATATATTGCAGGTAAAAACTAGTGATAATATAATTATACTATCACTAGTTTTTACCTGCATAATTTCTATTCGCATGAAAATACAGAAATAAAATGCAGTTTGTTACTCGCTGTAGCTTTCGATTGGTGAAAGAATTTTTAAAATCAGTTTAGTGCTTTAGGCGTGAAAGCATAAACTCAGTTTCACATTTATAATATTATAGTGTTTGCCAAATAGCATGGCAAAAGAGGTAATTTGGTGACCTTCACCACGATATCATCAAATTCAAGTAATTTATCGCTAATTCTATCGCTTTCCATACAAACCGTCTTATCGTGGTGAAGGTATCTAGACCGAACAGAGGTTACAAACATTTGTCTGCGTGTAATTTGTTTAGAATTTTAATTAAGAAATTATTAAACACCTACACGTGCAATAATAAAGCCTACGTACACGTTACCTACCTTACCACTGCCATAGCATGAAACTGATAGCTAACCTATCTTAAGAGGGTTATCGGTAATCGGCATTTCTCGCATGTAGGCAATTTGCTACGTTCCGATATCGACGCACACTAATGCACTACACTAGTTTAAACTACTATCAACAACGCGTAGAGTTCATAGAATGACCAGTCTTGAGCCTTGGCGCTTATAATCAATCTGTAATATATTCTTCGGAGAAGTAGATTTTCAAAAATCAACATAATGTAAATTTTAAAATGTTTAATTAAAAACCAAAACTCATAACAGTAAAACGGTTAAAATTGTATTTTGAATATGCAAAGTATAGGAAATAGTAAAATATAGGCACAGAGTATAACTTGCAAGGAGACCCTCAGACGTGTGGGTCGGGGATTCCATGATTTTTGGTGGGGTGGTAGAGGGGGCCCGAGGGTATCACAACTACCAGATATTAGGGTCAACTGGGCCCTCGTTAAAAAGATTTTAAGGGTCAAAGTTGGATGGGTAATTTATGTACTAGAAAAATTCGCAGTCGAATCGCCAACAAGCGGTGGTCTCGTGGTAACGTGCTCGCCGACGGGAACTCTGGTCGCGGGTTCGAGACTCGACAACTTATTTTTTTTTTAATTATCACATTATTGTGTAATAATTTAAAAAAATAATTTGTTTTTTTTTTTTTAATTTTACGCAGAATTATAAATTGATTCCCTCCCTCACCTCTCGACGTCCCTATCCCGGGACGTCGGTCGCCGTCACGCGGTCAGGCTCTCTGCGGGTGACGCACTAAAGTTCCCGGTCTGGTCACCCGCGGACTCGCCTAAGGCGGCATCAGGCGCGGATACTCGCACCTGCGCCGCCCGAGTCGCCGGCGGCAGAACGTGTCACCAAAGATCGATCACACACGAGCCGCCGCCTCCTTTCGTGAGATGACAGCCTCACAGAAGGCAGTGACCGGGTCCCAGTTCCTGACGCTGCTGAGCATCTCCCTAGTGATGATCGGCAGCGTCCGGTCAGCACCGATGATTGCAACGAGTTCATGGCGCTGCTCTGCCCACGAGGTACACACCTCGAGCGTGTGCTGCGCCGTGCTCACGTCGCAATAGCAGTGGTGGCAGGATGGTGTGCTCTCCCTCCTAACGAGCTTGCGCAGGTACTTGGCTATCGTGACCCATCAATACCTGCACCAATCGGAAGGAAAGTACCCCGTGCTGCCGACCCAACCACCCCATCAGCACCAGCTGGAAGGACTCGACAGTCCTGATACCGTACTGTGGCTTCTCCAGTCCGACTGCCCAACGAGCAATGGCGTCTCGGCGGGCGTCGACCCGCCAGGCGGCAATCACCTTGATTGAGACTATATGTGGCCCCCGTCTCTGATACTGGACGGTAAAGCTCGGCGAGTACCTTTGCCTGCAGGTCCCACCAGGGAGTTCCAGCTAAGAGGCACGCTGCCTCCGTGGCTGCCGTGCAGTAGTCGAGTATGGCCCTAGTCGCCATGGCCATGGATGTCTAACAAGTCCAGTCAGAAATTTAAATCTACCCATTACAGAAATTAGTTATTAAATTTTGACCCACATTTTACTACATATTTATTGCTAGTACAAGTAGAAAATGATTCTCTATGAAAAAATTATATTGTGTATGGTTAGTAATTATTAAACATTAAATTTGAGTTAGCTGATAATCTTCAGAAGATGAAGCTGTATAAATGTGCCGTTCGGATTTTTGATGTGAAACATCTATAGGCGAGGGTGAACCTGATCGTCGCGTGGCATTAAAAGCGGCGTTAACGCCATGCTTTGCAGTAATGTCTTCAAAATAATTTTGATGTTTCACATCTGCCAGGCGTCCTGAGTGACGGCTCACTTTTCTTTTCGTTTACTCTTTTGAAACTTTAAGTACCTTACAGTTGTCGTGTGTTCTCTTTTTCCTTGCCTTGTAACCGATTTTGTTCCCAAGATACAATCTGCTTTTTCGATCCATCACCTAAAACGTAAAAAGATTATATATTATTCTTAATAGAGATCGCATGAAAGTAATTAACAGAATTAGGTAGTAATAAATACTTACGAATCAAAACTGATCAGTCGCAGTATACGCCCAAGTTCGTATTGTCGGTTTTTGCACTGGCCGACGAGAGCCAGAGCGACATGACCCTGCTCCGTTGAGCGCCAATGCGCGACTGGCTTATGAACAATTATGCCGTTCAATTTATAGTAATATTTAAAATTTAATTACGAGGGTGACTATTCGTATTTCAATTTGGTTTTTTTTTACTGCTTCTACAATAGTCGAACAAATAGTTAATATTTTTTTAAATGTTCCAAGGTTAGTATTATTCACAAAATTAAATGTTTTACAGGAGCCATTTTCGTCAAATTAATCTTAAGGAAATATTTTTTTTAGTTTTAAAAGGAAGAAATCTTAAATTTCATTTTGTACATACACAAGAACAGTATTTTTCCTAACATCTACAATTTTTTTCGAGCTGCCATGACTCATGGTTTATTCGTACCTGAACTTCAAAACTCAGCGTTTTCGTAAAATCTCATGAACTTAAGTTCAAAATACCCTTGCCTTTTAATAAAATAGTTACAATATTGAGTTATAATTCTATACAAACACAATATAAAGATGTGTTTAATGTAGTGGTTATATAAATTTTTAGTAAGCTATTATCATGAACGAGTAACCAGTCCTCAAAAAACCACATTTTTGGGTTTACGGCCGCTTATTACCGAAAACGCTCTTAAGGCTAACTTTTTGTTAAATACGTAAGGTGAGGTAAAATAATATGGTAAAATAATTTATTTATGACTTTACAAAAATCTATAGTTCTGAACTGTCACTTCCACTAATATTACTATCACCGCTGTCTGATACATGAATTATGAATGCATCAACCTTTCGGTATATACTGTCATCGCGGCCCATCATTTTTTTCAATATCTTTTACGTGCTCCACACGGAATGTCAAACAAAATGGCGACTGGGCCACATGACGCCACTGATCTCGTACACCTGACGCTAAAATCAGTTAAGAAAAGATTTTATGTTTGATACACATAACGTAAAATCTTGCATCTACTTGTGCGACCCTTTAGGTTTATTACACCTGACGGTAAAATGAGTTGAAAGAAATGTGTCATAACTTAAAACTTGACATTTTTTGGGCGTTACATAATTCTTTGAAGCTAATTACGTATTTAATTATAGGATCTATATTATATTGGATTTATATAAATACTAGCTTTTGCCCGCGGCTTCGCCCGCGTAAAAATTTACTTGCATATTGAACTATTATCGCAAAGAATATCATCGGCATAAAAAGTATTACATTTCTTAATTTAAGAAATACTCTATCAACGTGTCAATTTTCATCCAAATCTGCTCAACAGTTTAAGCGTGATTGAGTAACAAACATCCAAATATCTTCACAAACTTTCACATTTGAATATTACTTCCAGCCTTGTAGTTCAGATCGCCGTGCAAATACGATGATAAATATGCCTTTCTTTAGTCTCTGATAACGTACTTTGCCATTGGTGAAAAAAAAATTATATCAATCAAACATCCGCAGTTTCATTCACGTAGAAATTCCCATGCCAATACCGAGATAAAAAATGCCTATGTTACTCGCTGATATTATAAATTTACACACATACCAAAAAAAAAAAAATAATATAAATCCCAGAAATATCAGAGATATAAATTGCCTATGTTACTCGCTGACAACATAGGTAGCTTTCCATTGGTGAAAGAATTTTAAAAATTGCTCGACATCCCCCGGTATAGTTCGCGTTCCTGGGCCAATACCGGGATGAAAATAGCCTTTCACTGATAATATAGCTTTTCATTAGTGAATTAATTTTTAAAACCATTAATTTTCCGTGATTTCACCGACATTATACCCGATCCCGTAGGAATATCGGGATAAAAAAAGCTTAAATATGTTACTCGCTTAAAAATAGCTTTCCATTAGTGAAATAATTTTAAAATCGACTTAATTCAGCCACACCGGGATAAAATATAACCTGGGATAAAATATAGTCTAAGTTATTCCTTATGTACGACTGGTAGACCTGATGGTAAAATATAATCAATATCGGTCCAGCCATTTTGAAGATTACCTGTAACGAATAGACAGACAGACAAAAAAATTTGGACCGTATTGTGTGAGCATAAATAAAACCTATTATTTTGATAGACAAATAGACACTTCAAATTTATTTATTTGTAGAGATAGAAAATTGGAATAATATCTTGATTGTAACTTACTGTCTGGTAGCTGCTAGAAATATTACCACGCTTTCATTGTTCGTGGGTATCGCAAAATACTACTAAGACAAAGATTTATATCGACCTGGACCGGTGATGCCGTCTGGCCAACAATGTCGTGCGCCAGGTCTTAAAATGTTGCTAGAACCTTTGCAATATATCTACGATGGTAGAAGAGTACCTACATATCGCGTCGATCCAAAGTAATTAGGATAAGAGCAAGATAATGATGATATATCATTGGCTGGGTGTCTTCCACTATATGTGTTTTATCCTTTTGGGGCAGCCCGAAATTGTTTCTTAGTGAGTGCTTACCCCAAATAACCGATCGGTATACAAAAATACACATTCTTAGGCCCGGTATCTTTGGCTATACACTTTCACCCTCTTAGGGGTTGAATTTCCCGGTGGGGGAGTGCTGTTGGCGGTGTCCCTAGACATCGCCAACGCATTCAATAGTCTGCCATTCAGCTGCATCAGGGAGGCGCTCCGGTATCACGGAGTGCCAGCTTACCTGAGGCGGCTAGTGGCAGACTATTTGGTGGGGCGCAGCGTCCTCTGTACCAACCGAGCAGGGGACGTTGTGCGAACGCCCATGACGTGCGGTGTCCCACAGGGGTCGGTCCTCGGACCCACCCTGTGGAACATCGGCTACGACTGGGCGTTGCGGGGGAGCCTCCCGCCCGGGCTGGGCGTGATTTGTTACGCCGACGACACGCTCGTCACAGCCCGCGGTGGGACGCTAGAAGAGGCGGTAAGCCTGGCGACCTATGGCACCGAAGAGGTCGTCAGGCGGATCGAGGCGCTGGGGTTGAGGGTCGCCCTGGACAAGACGGAGGCCCTCTTGTTCCATGGGCGCCTTATGAGCCCTCCCATCGGCGTCTCGATCACCGTCCGATCGGTTGACATCAGCATCCGGGCCCATATGAGGTACTTGGGCCTGGTGCTCGACGGGCAATGGTGGTTCCGGGAGCATTTCCGCAGGCTCGCTCCGCGGCTCGTCGGCGCGGCGTCCGCCCTATCGTGGCTAATGCCGAACGTGGGCGGACCGAGCGCTACGTGCCGACGGCTGTACACGGGGGTCATCCGGTCGATGGCCCTGTACGGCGCACCGGTGTGGGCGGGGTCCTTGACCGTCCGACTTAGGGCCCTTCTGTGGCGACCACAGAGGGTCATGGCGGTCAGGGCCATCCGCGGATACCGCACGGTTGCGACGGAGGCAGCGTGCCTATTGGCCGGGACTCCCCCGTGGGACCTGAAGGCGGAAATGCTCGCCGAGTTGTATCGGCGGGTGTCGGGGGTGCGCGGGGAGGGCGGTGTGATCTCGTTAAGGGATCTCACCGCCTGGCGCGTCGACGCCCGCCGAGACGTCATTGCCCGTTGGGCAGTCCGGCTGGAGAGGCCTCGGTTCGGGGTGCGAACCGTGGAGGCCTTCCGGCCGGTGCTGATGCAGTGGTTGGAGAGGCGGCACGGGGTGCTCTCCTTCCGACTAGTGCAGGTGTTGACGGGGCACGGGAGCTTCGCCAAATACCTGCACAGGGTCGTGAGGAGGGAGAGTACACCGTCCTGCCACCACTGCGATTGCGACGAGGACACGGCGCGCCACACGCTCGAGGCCTGCGCGGCTTGGGCAGTGCAGCGCCGTGAACTCGTCGCAATCATCGGTGCCGACCTGACGCTGCCGGCCATCGCTAGGGCGATGGTCGACAGCGTCAGGAACTGGGACGCGGTCGCAGCCTTCTGCGAGACAGTGATCTCGCAGAAGGAGGCGGCGGATCGTCTGCGCGTGGAGCGCAGCCTCGATGAGGAGATCCGCCGCCGGCGACTGGGGCGGCGCAGGCGCAACTATCTGCGCCTCATGCCGCCCTAGCCGAGGCCGCGGGTGACGTGACCGGGGATTAGTCCGTCACCCGCCGAGAGGCCGACCGCGTGAGGAAAGACCGACGTCCTCCCCGAGGGGGGGACGTCGGTCGATGGGAGGGTACCCCGCGTAGGGGTATTCCGTCGGGCCGACCACTGACGACAAGTAAACCTGCTCCGGTGGTCGGCCCAATGACGAAGGCGAGGTGGTTTTCGGGTGGGTTGCGGGAGTTGCGTGCTTAAGCCCCTCTGTCGCCCCGGACGGAGTGGTGCGGAGGCGCGCCGACCGCGACCCACCCATAAAAAAAAAAAAAAAAAAAAAAGGGTTTGAATTTCCAAAAATTCTTTGTTAGAGCTCGCTTATTCTTGCCAAAAATTTTTTCATAGTGCTTGGTAAGTAAGCACTAAGAAAATCTGGGGGTAATCCAAGAAAGCCGACCGTGTACTAAAATGATCCTTCCTAGGCTCAGTGATTTCGGTTAAACACTTTTCACCCCCTTGGGGCTAAAATTGCAAAAATCTCTCTTTCCCCAAGAAAGGAAACTTTATACAAAATTCCATGTTTCTCGGCCTAATGATTTCGGCTATATATTTTGCACCCCTTTAGGAGTTGATTTTAATAAAATAAT
Organism: Lymantria dispar; assembly: GCA_032191425.1. Lineage (NCBI taxonomy): Eukaryota > Metazoa > Arthropoda > Insecta > Lepidoptera > Erebidae > Lymantria > Lymantria dispar. The sequence goes on from CM063455.1 coordinate 12,330,193, forward strand.
TTCTTAGAGCTCACTTACAACAAAAGAAAGAGAATTGCATAGAAAGTTTTACGTTCCTAGCTCCAAGAGTTTCGTCTATACGCTTTTCACCCACTTAAGGGGGTGATTTTCCAAAAATCCTTTGCTAGTGCTCGTGTACGCCAAGAAATAAGACGACGTAAAAAGAAAATACTTTCCCCTATTTCAACCCCTTATACCTATTTTTTCGCGATAAAAAGTAACCTTATATCCTTTCTCAAGCTTTAGTTCATCTCTGTACTAAATTTCATCAAAATCGGTTAAGTGGTTTCGACGTGAAAGGCTATATGCTTTTCAACCCCCTTTTTTTTGGGTTGGGCTGCGGTTGGCGCGCTCCTCGCACCACTCCGTCTGGGCACCCCAAGAAATACGATGGTGTAAAAAAAAAAATACGTTTCTAGGCCCTGTGGTTTCGGCTATATGCTTTTTGGTATTTTAGGGGTTGAATTTCCTCCCCAAGTAAATGGAATTTCCAAAACGCTTGAGCGAATATTTATTTATTTATTATTAGGTGCCTCAATACAAAGATTCGTGGTTCGATCATCGAAAATGACGAATTTCCATACAAAATGTCATCCCCTATTTCAACCCCTTATACCCATTTTTTGCGATAAAAAGTAGCCTATATCCTTTCTCAAGCTTTAGTCCATCTCTGTACCAAATTTCATCAAAATCGGTTTAGACGCGAAAGACTATATGTTTTTCCCCCCCTTAAGGGGGTGTATTTCCAAAAATCCTTTGCTAGTGCTCGTGCACCCAAGAAATACGATGGTGTAAAAAAAAATACGTTTCTAGGTCCAGTGGTTTCGGTTGTATGCTTTTTGGTATTTTAGGGGTTGAATTTCATCCCCATGTAAATGGAATTTCCAAAACGCTTGAGCGAATATTTATTTATTTATTATTAGGTGCCTCAATACAAAGATTCGTGGTTCGATCATCGAAAATGACGAATTTCCATACAAAATGTCATCCCCTATTTCAACCCCTTATACACATTTTTTTGCGATAAAAAGTAGCCTATATCCTTTCTCAAGCTTTAGTCCATCTCTGTACCAAATTTCATCAAAATCGGTTTAGACGTGAAAGACTATATATTTTTCACCCCCTTAAGGGGGTGAATTTCCAAAAATCCTTTGCTAGTGCTCGTGCACCACAAGAAATACGATGGTGTAAAAAAAATACGTTTCTAGGCCCAGTGGTTTCGGCTGTATGCTTTTTGTTATTTTAGGGGTTGAATTTCATCCCCATGTAAATGAAATTTCCAAAACGCTTGAACAAATATTTATTTATTTATTATTAGGTGTCTTAATACAAAGATTCGTGGTTCTATCATCGAAAATGACGAATTTCCATACAAAATGTCATCCCCTATTTCAACCCCTTATACCCATTTTTTCGCGATAAAAAATAGCCTATGTCCTTTCTCAAGCTTTAGTCCATCTCTGTACCAAATTTCATCAAAATCGGTCCAGTGGTTTAAACGTGAAAGCGTAGCAGACAGACAGACAGACAGACAGATAGACAGACAGACAGACAGAGTTACTTTCGCATTTATAATATTAGTAAGGATTTTCGGTACTTTAATTTTAATATTACTTAAAAACTTTTGATTTTCAGACATTTGAAAGTAATTTGGCATTGTTATCAATGATATTATTTATAAAATAATGAAATGTCACCAGTTACAAGTTTATCTGGTATTTTAAAACAATGAAATACATGATTATAGGATATTAAAAACATATATTTTCTATGGTAATTTTACTAGATTTCGTAAAATTTTGAGTTGTGCTGTTTGTAATGTTGCTTCCTGGTAGGCATCTACCAAGAGAATTTTGCGATACAACTTTTCGATAGATTTGTATGGTAAGCGATAGATTTTTTTGCATTTTAAGATATCATGGTGAAGGTAGGTGAAGGTCGTCTTTTGCCACGTTATCTGGCACTGAGTATAGTAAGAATGCTATGGGAGGCATATGTCCAAAAATGGTCGTACATAGGCTGATAATGATGAATTATGTATGACGCAGAACTTGTTTTTAAATTACTTTGTAAGTTATTTCAATATTAATTAACTTCGATAGCAAATAATAATTAAACGCTTAAAGCGGTCAAGGAAAATATCTTTGAGAATTGTGTACACTGATATTTTCTGGTTGAAGTTTAAAGGCCGTTAATTGAACGGTGAGACGTGCAAAACGACATTAATCAACCAAGTTGGCTCAGGTCTCCGTAGAGAGAATGAATGAAAGGAGACTAACAAGGAGAATGTATAGGGCGAATGCGAATGAAAATGTTGGAAGGGGAAGACCAAGGCGGACGTTCCACGATCAAATCGGGGACGTTCTTATGAAAGAACAGATTAGAAGTACCAGGTACCGAGTTACATGCATAAGGAGCATGCATTAATGAATGTGGAGGAGGCGAAAGTAGTATGTCAAGATCATAGCAAGTGGAAGGAAGTAGTCTCTGCCAACCCCTATGGGAAAGAGGCGTGAATATATGTATGTTATCTCCGGTTAAAATATGTCCGTATATTATAAGAATAGCGATTCTTAACTTTTGTGCATGGGAAATTTAGACTGCATGCTTTGTAAATTCTCATGATACGACATTAATATAACGTAATTGACGGTAATCATTATTATCCTCCCGCTCTTATTACAAATATTTGGGTAGATGCAATGCATATTGCATCTACCCAACTACTCTGCTTTCATAGCAAATATTGCAAAACGTTTTGGCAATACTTTTATGATCGACCGCCTGCTTCACTTCAAACCCTCCTTGGGCATATTGGCATCAGATCAAGTTGGCCCTGGTCGATGTCTTCCTAGTTGTAAAAAGTCGTTCGTAAGAGGTTTAAATTGATTGTATTTTATATGAAACTAGTTGACCCAACAGACGTTGTTTTGTTCAAATAAAATAAAAGAAATTCTCCTTGAAATCGACAGCAGCGCCACCTACCGAGTCCCATTGTGAATCTAAACCATCCTCGAACCCACTTCAACACACAAAAAGTTTCATCAACATCGGTCCAGTCGTTTAGGAGAAGTTCAGTGACATACACACGTACACAAGAAATTTACATAAAAAGATAGCCTAGCACTTCGAAAGCTCTTAGTTGTATGAAGTAGTTTGGGAGAGATTTAAATCGATCTGATCGTAATATTATGTGAAAAATCCTAGCACTTCAATAATTGTGGAGTACACATAAATAATATATGAATTCACATAAGATTACACATAGAGCGCGTTCTAATATTGTAGAAAGCGTTGAATGACCACAGAAACATTATCTGGCGTAGCAGCTCTGTGGTGAACCACTTGCAATAATCCCACGCAACAATGTTGTTATGATACAGCGGAACTTGTAATGTCAACTGAGAAGGTACTAAGGCATAGAGCAAAATTCCTATTCAACTAGCCTATCATCTGAGCAATAATTAATTATCATCACAGCCCATATACATCCCACAGCTGGGCTCGGCCTTGCTTCACATTGATATCATATTAATGAGACCCAAATGAGCTCAGATAAAAAGAGAGTCAGAATATGGAAATCATTTCAGGTATATGCTTATTTATTTATTTTATCAGCTCGTAAACATCCACTTTGCGTGTGGTGACGGAGTAAGAATACAATTCACCGCTCCCTATCTTGGCCGTGGATGTCATAAAACGACTAAGACTAAAACTACGACTAAGGGATATAATATGCACATAACGTCTGTGCAAGAAAAGAAAAACTCGAAATGAAATCCTATACCAACACGTCGGCTCTGACCAGCATCATATAGGTCAAACGCCCTCCCATTGTGGACGAGGCCCGAGCCCTACAGTGGGACGTATGTGGGCTGCAATAATGATGATGAGACATCCACTATAGGACGCCACCTAGTATGTATATTAGGGTATCCCAGAAAAATTAAAGTTTTATTTTTACAATGCATACCCTCTAATTTTGTTTGAATGATGTCAAAACACTTATAAATAAAATTTCACGTAAATTGAATCACGGCAACCCGTGCCGACTTGCATCGAAACTTGTCAGAACTTGCATAGTACGGTGCGCACGCAGTAAGTGTTATGTGCTTGTTATATCGTGTTTATTTTTATTAGTGAATGCATTGTTTTCATTGTGTCAACATGTCTGTGGAGTTACGCAGTTCTAATAAGGAAATATTTTTGGTCGGGGATATAAAACATCAAATTACAGGTTCTAAACTGCCCTCTAATGGACAAGTGCTGGCGGTTTTATTTTATAATATTCGCAAAGTCAATTTAAGTGTCAATGAAAGTGCAAATCTTACTATTCGTGAGTGCATTATTTATTGCGAAAAGGCACGTATACCGACTAAATCTTTACATAACTGTGTTAAGAAACTTGTAACCTTATACCAAGATTGGAGAAAATTGCAAAAAGATGCAAACACAACTCAAGATGTGTTTGAGCAGCGTCGACAAGAGTTTTTTACAAATATAAAAAAAAATGTTTGATATTGCACATGCCGATGCACTTCAATTAATAAAGATAGATGAGGATAAGATTTTCTTACAAAAGCAGAGAGAACCAGGACGACCCGGTCACTTAGCTGGAGTGGACAAAAAATTGACAGAAAAGGAGGAAAAGGCGATTCTTAGAAATATCCAGGAGCAAAATCGGCTGGCCACTTATTTGGCATCCATTACTCCCTCTACGTCTTCTCATGAGCCATTACAAGAAACTTCATCTTCTGATTCTGAAGTAACGGACTTACAAGAAGATTTGTCCATTCCAATTGAGAGGAAACAGCCCGATACTATTAAAACTTCTATGAAGAAAAATTTTGTTTCTCCGAAACTGGTGGCGGCATTAGACAGGTGTCAGTTAAGAATTCGTACAGCAAAACGAAAACAGCGCGCAGAAGCTATAAAACTTAATTTTCAAAACGATGTACCAGATACTGTAACTGTCTACTGGGATGGAAAACTGTTACCGGCTTTAGATGTACGCAAATGTAAAGAGGAACGTCTACCAATCGTTATTTCATATAATAGTAAAGAACAACTTATTGCTGTGCCAAAATTAGAAAACTCATCGGGAAGCGAACAGGCACAAGCAGTTTGGAATGCTATTGTTGACTGGAATCTTGAAGATAGAGCACAGATCCTCTGTTGTGATACTACTGCTTCTAACACAGGCCGAATTAATGGTGCATGTGTGCTTCTGGAACAGAAATTGAACAGAGAAATGTTGATTTTTGCTTGCCGCCATCACATCTACGAACTGGTACTTAAAGCTGTGTTCGATGCCAAAATCAGCCAAGTAATTACAAGTCCCAATATACCTTTATTTAAAAATTTTCGATCAAATTGGAAAAATATCAATGTAGAGAAGATACAAAGCCACAAAGAAATACTATTATGCCTGAACGATTCCAAAATTGATGAACTTTTGGAATATTACAGAACAGAATTGACCAAAGAAATTGTAAGAGATGACTATCGAGAATTAATAGAGCTCTGCATAATATTTCTTGGCGGCGATACAGTTAATAAATTTAAAATTCGACCTCCAGGCGCCATGCACCAAGCAAGATGGATGGCGAGAGCTATTTATTCATTAAAAATATCGTTATTTCGCTCTCAATTCAAAATGTCAATTAAGGACAAAACAGCTCTATTAGACATCTGCCTGTTTCTCGCAACATGCTATGTCAAGCCTTGGCTGCAATGCACTTTAGCAGTAAAAGCGCCCTACCAGGACCTGTGCTTTTTGAAGGCTGTGAAGGCTTACGAAATGGTCGACAAAACTATATCAAAAGCGGCTATAGAGAATTTTTGCCAGCATTTGTGGTATTTGGCAGACGAAGTGTCTATCTTGTCTCTATTTAATGATGATATTAACCAAGAAAGGTGAAAATAGTTGTTAATTTGGCCAAAGAGAATCCATCGATCCACAATAAACGCTACATTCCATCGAGAGAAGAACTTAGCGGGCCTCTTTTTGAAAAAAAACATTGATGACTTTGTCTCCATAAACAACAGATCTTTTTTCAGGCGACTCAAAATCGATGACAGTTTTCTCATGGAGTGTCCTACTTCGTGGCCTGTCAATGCTTCATTTCAACACGCTAAAATGAAAGTGCAGTTACTGAAAGCAGTTAATGATACGGCTGAAAGAGCTATTAAGTTGATGCAAGACTTTCATGGCTTAATCACAGTGGACGAAGAACAAAAACAATATTTATTACGTTGCGTACAAAAACACAGAAAGGTATATCCTGACTGTAACAAACAAACATTAAAAAGAAAATTTAATAAATAATGTCCTTTAAATAATGAATATGCGTAATAAATAATAAATATAATACATAATCAAAATACCACTGTTTTATTTACAAAATAAATATAAAGTTAAAATATTCCCCTATAGTTTCCATACAAACTTTTATATTCATAGTTTGACATCAAGTCGGCACGGGTTATCGCCATCTGATTTCAATAATATTTATTATTTCAGTTATTAAGGTCAAATGGAACAAAATAAGAGGGTATGCGTGTCTTAATCTGTAAAAAAATATTTTGCCCTTATAGTCTGGGACACCCTAATGTATATATTTGTCTTTGCATCATATGAAAATGGTAAACAAATTAAGTCTTCTTTCACAGAGGAAAGATTTAGGCAATAATTATATAACCAACCGTCTGCTTGACCTTAACCTCCGAGAATATGATTGTCGACCAGATGGCACCGGATAGAGTTGGTCAGATATATTTTACGACAACTACGAGCTATGTAAAAATTGTTAGTATTCGTAGCTGCCACCACACAGCTATATGTACATAAAATGATAAAATGTTTTATTACACACTAGCAATCCGCCCACGCTTCGTTTCGGTTTCAGTCGCCTTACTCGCGTAGTTCCCGTTCCCGTGGGAGTTCTGGGATAAAATATAGCCTATGTTACTCCCTGATATTATAGCTTTCCATTGGTGAAAGAATTTTTGAAATCGATTCGGTGGTTTAAGCGTGAAAACAAACATACTTTCGCATTTCTAATATTAGTAAAGATTTAATAAAATCCTTACTAATATTATAAATGCGAAAGTAAGGTTATTTATTTGTTTGTTTGTTACGCTTTCACGCTTGAACCACCGAAACGATTAATATATTAAAAAATAATGAAGAAATTTAATAAATCCGTCCATCAGTCCATATATGTCTACAGTTAGACACAGGCCTTCCTCCGTCAGAATGCAACTCAGAATAGACTTACGCCATAGCATTCGACGGCTTCTTGCCACTTTTATTCGGTACCATCATCGTCTTAGTTCATATACGTCCTACGGCTAGGCTTGAACCTCCTCCATAACATGAAGAAAGTTAACTTACTATATCATGCTGATCAGATGGGTTGGCATAGAGTTTTATTTCGAGTTTTCGTAGATGACGCATAGATGTTATATGCATATCATATCACTTAGTCGTCTTTTACGACACCCATAGTCAAGATAGGAATTAGTGAATTGTATTCTAACTCCGTCTCAGCACTTTTAAGAAAAGTATTTGATTGGTATAATGGTGGTACATTAAATAAATATCATCATCATCAGCTCATATACCTACTTCCCACTGCTGGGATCAAGCCTTCACCGCAATAGTGACTTACTATACCGCGCTGGTCAAACGGGTTGGTATAGGGTTTTATTTTGAGTTTTCTTTATGTTGCAAAGATCTTACCTGCTCATTAAAATCCCGTAGTTGTCTTTTACGACACCCACAGGCAAGAAAGGGGGTGTTGAATTGTATTCTTAATCCGTCACCATACGAAAGAAAAAATATATGATATTATCATAAAAATAAACATAAAATTCAAACAATTTAGTTACGTTTTAGCATGTTTATACGTGCTTCAAAACTGTTAATACATCCTAAGATCAACAAATAAAGTATTCCAAGAAAATGAATCTTTGACAGACCGGCCATTGCGACAAAATTACCGGAAATAAAAAAAAAACATCTTTGTAAAGTTCTAAGTGAAAAAACTCGTTAACGACTCACATACATTGAGCATGATTTTGATGCATTCTTTTTTTTAAATTACTTTATTGTTGTTTCTCATAATATTTTCAATGTGCATCCTGCACAAATTAAGTGCGCCTGGGTTCCTAATATGGGCATTAAGGACAATTACGTCTGTGCGGCTCGTAAATGATATGCATATATATGCACGGGCGCAGGACACCGCGATGCAGTTTAGATAGCCCGCTAATCGCCTTCTTTGAATGACGCACGATTGCACTTAAGCTGCAGTGTTTTGTAATGTACTCATTTTAATATTTAACTTCTTCAGATCACAAATCAAGACATAAGGAAACATAAAGCGAGATCATCATCATCATCTTGCTCTTATCCCAATTACTTGGGGTCGACGCAATATGTCATCTGTTTTGACATATTGCAAAAAGTTTCGGCAATGACTTTTATGACCGGCCGCCTGCCTGACGTCAACCCTCCTTGGGAATGTAATCGTTGACCCAAATGGTACCAGATGGAGTTGGTCCGGGTCAATCTAGTGCTCTTATGGCCGGTTTCTGAGGTACATTTAACTGGAGTTTAACCGTTCAATAGCGCTATCGGTCCGACAACTTGTAAAATTGCGTTTCTGAACACACCGTTATACGGTAAACGTCAGTTAAGCTTGGTTTAACCTAACTGACCAAAAAGGGACGTTTATTGGTTCGATAAGTATTGTTTGAAGTTGTGTCAGAACTAACCTAAAAATATTTTGTGATTTTTGTTTATTTTAATTGGGATTTTCACTTTATACTTACACCTTACGCAATAATAGCTATAATTATTGATACCAGCAGTTCATCGGAGTCTGATATGGAAGTTTTGGATGTTGTTTATAGTATAACCTAGGAAATCGCAGTAATCGATTTGAAATGTACACGGATGAAGAACTTAAAGTGAGATATCATTTTAACAAAGGTATTTTAACAATGATGTACCTTTGTGAAAAAAATTAACAGTGCATTAACTTCTATTGCTACAAATTCACTTTGACAGTGTTAGAGCAATTTTTTATTTCCTTGCGATTCTACGCCACGGTTACTTTGCAAGTAGTTATTGGTGACGATATAAATGTGCATAAAATCACTATCCAGAGTGATTTTTAAAGTCAGCCAAGAAATGGCAATATTTGTTAGTGTTTACATAAATATGCCAAGTTCCGATAACCTCAGAGAAGTGAAAACACAACTTTACAGTATAGCCTCATTCCCAAATTTTATTGGTTGTGTAGATGGAACATACAACCGCGCGCACAAACAAAACAACTTTTTTTAATAATGTTTTAGCAATGAGTCGCACATACAGCCGTGAAAAAATAATGAATTATCGTATTTTATAACTAAAGTAATCTCAGTCCATATATTGACTTTCGAATAAATATTTGCGTTAATAATATTGGTAATAATGATGAAATAAAATTAAAAAATCAATTACAAACTCGATCTTGTGAAGAGCTCCATCTAGCGACAATTTAAGAAACCAGCTATCGGTTTCATAGTTATTTGACAGAGCGTTGGGTACTCAGAAACCAAACAAAAGTTATCGGAAGTTTAACTGACGTTTAACTTTATTGATCCAATAGCTATTGATAGTTTAACTGAGAAGCTCAGAAACCGGCCATTAGTCGTCTTTTACGACACCCACGAGCAAAGCAAGGGTTGGTAGTATTCGGAGCCGCTACCACACAGCTTAAGGAAACATAAAGCGAGATATGTAGTATATTTCTAAACACATCTATACCAATAAATAAAATTGGAGTTTCTGTTTGTAATGTCAAAATAATAGGCTTTTTTCATGCTCACACGGTTATTTGCACGACACCTATGCCTAAAATAGCAATAAAAAAAATGTTGTCTGTCTGTCTATCTGTCTGTCTGTTTGTTCCGGGTAATCTTCAAAACGGCTGGAGCGATTTCAAAAATTCTTTCATCAATGGAAAGATATAATATCAGGGCGTAAACTAGGCTATATTTTATCCCGGTATTCCCACGGGAACGGGCACTACGCGGGTAAAACGACTATAGCCTATAACCGAAGCGAAACGAGGGCGGATTGCTAGTTAAAATATAAAAGCCATGCCAGCCATATGGTGACGGATTAAGAATATATACTGTGTTACTTACTACCCTATCTTTCCCGATTATAATATTACAATCATCATCTATTTCAACCCATATAAGTCCCACTGTTGGGCTCGGGATTTCACCACAATGAGAGGGCAATTGACCTGCTATACCGCACTGGTCAGACATAGGGTTTTGTGGCGAGTTTCCCTTTTCTTGCATAGGTGTTATCTGCATATCATATTCTTTAATTGTCTTTAATGACACCCACGGGCAAAAGAGGGGGTGGTGAATTGTATTCTCACTCCATCACAACACGGATGAGAGCTAAGAGATTCTCTGGACACAATGGACATCAGCCTTCTCCAGGTTAATTCACAACAGCTATAGGATAGCCACCTCGCCTACCAAGCGTGGTAATAATGACATTATTCCCACATATCGAGAAACTTATGCCCAACAGTCGATGGGCTAATGGATAAACGGATGGAAAAGCATAACAGGTAAACAAAAAGTTTGTGGTCAATTATATCGGTTCCTACAAGTGCAACATTTTATGACCCCACATTGTTATAATGTTCTACACTTTATAAATATTTCATGTGGTGTAGGAGTACGAAAATAATTCACCATTTTTTTTTTGTGGTCGGCGCTCCTCCGCACCACTCCGTCCGGGGCGACAGAGGGGCTTAAGCACGCAACTCCCGCAACCCACCCGAAAATCACCTCGCCTTCGTCATTGGGCCGACCACCGGAGCAGGTTTACTTGTCGTCAGTGGTCGGCCCGACGGAATACCCCTACGTGGGGTACCCTCCCATCGACTAACGTCCCCCCTTCGGGGAGGACGTCGGTCTTTCCTCACGCGGTCGGCCTCTCGGCGGGTGATGGACTAATCTCCGATCACGTCACCCGCAGCCTCGGCTAGGGCGGCATGAGGCGCAGATAGTTGCGCCTACGCCGCCCCAATCGCCGGCGGCGGATCTCCTCATCGAGGCTGCGCTCCTCGCGCAGACGATCCGCCGCCTCCTTCTGCGAGATCACTGTCGCAGAAGGCTGCGACCGCGTCCCAATTCCCGACGCTGTCGACCATCGCCCTAGCGATGGCCGGCAGCGTCAGGTCGGCACGGATGATTGCGACGAGTTCACGGCGCTGCACTGCCCAAGCCGCGCAGGCCTCGAGCGTGTGGCGCGCCGTGTCCTCGTCGCAATTGCAATGGTGGCAGGACGGTGTACTCTTTACGACCCTGTGCAGGTATTTGGCGAAGCTCCCATGCCCCGTCAACACCTGCACTAGTCGGAAGGAGAGCACCCCGTGCCGCCTTTCCAACCACTGCATCAGTACCGGCCGGAAGACCTCCATGGTTCGCACCCCGAAGCGAGGCCTCTCCAGCCGGACTGCCCAACGGGCAATGACGTCTCGGCGGGCGTCGACGCGCCAGGCGGTGAGCTCCCTTAACGAGATCTCACCGCCCTCCCCTCGCACCCCCGTCACCCGCCGATACAATCCGGCGAGCATCTCCGCCTCCAGGTCCCACGGGGGAGTCCCGGCCAATAGGCACGCTGCCTCCGTCGCCACCGTGCGGTATCCGCGGATGGCCCTGACCGCCATGACCCTCTGAGGTCGCCACAGAAGGGCCCTAAGTCGGACGGTCAAGGACCCCGCCCACACCGGTGCGCCGTACAGGGCCATCGATCGGATGACCCCCGTGTACAGCCGTCGGCAAATAATTATAATTCACCATGCCCTTACCCGTGAGTGTCGTAAAAAATGACTCAGAGATATGAAGATAGCATCTATGTAACTAAGAGAATTTGACATGCAATCCTATGTCAATACGTCTGACCATCTAAGGTCAATTTGCCTCTTATTATAGAGGAGACACAACAGTTAGACGTATGTGGGCTGAAAAGAGAAGATTAATATATGAAATACAAGATGTGTTTTTAATATTAGCCCTATACTATTGTGAACTTCAAATATAGACCAGGGTCGATAATTTTTGAAACCATAAAAAATAACAGTAGGATGAAACCCATTAGAAAAGGAGGGGAATATGATAAAAATGAAAGGAAAAATAAATTACGGGCGATACGAGTTCAGGAAGTGGGAGGGGGTGAGTTTTTAATGGTAAAAATTGTTTATCTCGATTTCCGGTAAAACTAAAGTCCTATGGAAAAAAGTTAAATAGCAAAGTTGTAGGTAATAAAAAGATCTACAACTTTTGTATTTACAATTTTTTCATATAACCTCAAAATTTAGGTGAAAAATTCAAATAACCAAGTTTTTGGTTTTCTATTTTTATCTATGTAAAAAAAAAATCTTTTCTACGAAATTTGGTGTATACTTGCCTTATTATGTCTCAAATACACTATAATTTATTTGATTTACAATATTCATTTTTTCGCCTTTATTTTTTAACTTAATATAAAAAAGCACCCCAATTTTCAATCAAAAATTCTCACGTCAAAATATCAGCCTTTTTAAAAAAGTCGGTGGGTTTTTTGTTCGTTGGAATCTCTTCTTTCTGATGATGTAAAAAAAAAATACATTACTATGGTAAATGTTCTCAGAAAATGCAAAGATTTTAGTAGGTAGGTGGGTAGCCTTGACCCCTATCGCCCCTTTCCCCCTTCTCTATGAATACTCATCTACATATCAGAAATTAGCAATTGTTTAGATTTCCCATTTCAAACTGCGCAGCTCAAATTACATTATAGTCATTATAGGACACGATTTACAAACAATAGACAATAGTACTGACCAACTTACCGCTGAACTAAACAGCGGTAGGTCAGGGCATTATAGTTTTCTGCAGCCGTGTGTAGCCTGAAACTACACGAAACTACACTCTGGCAGAAAATCGACGTCTGAATAGTTACAATTCACTGCTGCGCTTCATACAGCGAGCACGAAAACCGAAGACCGCCTTTCCACAATTCCTATCCTCATTCCATTTCGTCTGATGTTTTTCCTGATATTTTGCCTCTAGGCGGCACTTGATCTTCTATAACAGGCTGTTCAGATGGGTATAGGGTTTTATTAAGAGTTCTTCTTCTGCTTAGTGGTAATCTGTATGTAATATTCTTAAATTACTTTTACGATGCTCGCGGGCAAGAAATGGTTAGGTGAACTGTATTCATACCCCGTCACAACACGACAGACTTCTTTATTATAATAGAGGTGTTATCCAGAGATAAAGATTGATGGTGATTTTCAACTTACGTTTTAAATATCGATAACTTTTATCTGAAGTTTGTAAAATAGTAATAAGCCTAAAACTTATTGGATGATGAGCATCATCATGTGAAGTCATATACATACACATATACCTACTGCTGGGCAGGATTATTGTGCAGGACGCTCGAGCATCCTGCACAATAATATATTATATTTTATATTTTATCCCGGTATTCCCACGGGAACGGGAACTACGTGGATAAGGCGACATAAACCGAAGCGAGGGCGGGTTGCTAGTAGTAACTATATTTACTACATAATTACAATGACTATATCATCTGAATCCAATAATTTGTTTTATAAAAAAAGTGAGCCGTCGCTCAGGACGCCTGACAGATGTGAAACATCGAAACTATTTTGTACGAGTAGCGACACGGTATCGAATATAAAGTATCGATACTGAACTCATGAATAGTATCGAAAGATAAGTAACGTACTGTTTAAAGTATTGAGTACTTTTATTTACTTTATCTTTAGGTATCGAGTACTTTTTTTTCGATACTTTTGTATTCGATATTTTAGTCAATAAGTACTTTTTGGTAGGTATCGTATCGAATAAATTATCCATTTTAAAATTAACTTTACGACTCATATTTATGGTAACGTCATTTAGTACAAACGAAATGAACCTTCTAAAACGTAGCTTGAAATAATTTGCTACTTATAAACCAGAAATAGCGGCATCTATCGAGCAAACGACCAACTCTAAGCTACAATATATTTTATAAAAAACTCTCTAATCCTGTAATGATAATAAGACAAGCTGTTTAAAGTGAGTTAAAATGCAATTCTTAAGGAGTTGGTGACATACAAACAAATAAATACACAGCTGAAACTAATAAAAGCCTATAAAAATGAAATGCTTTCATCCGTTCGCAGACATTCTTTCCGCACGAAGAGTGTGATTTAGGAAACAGAAATGGCGGCATTTATCGAGCTAACGACCAACTCTTCTCAGCTTCAATATATTTAATAAAGAAATTTTTAATCCTGTAATGATAATAAGACAAGCTATCTAAATAACTTTAACGTCATTGGTCTTCCTTAAATTTTCAACTTTTATATGAAATTTGACTGTTTAAAGTGAGTCAAAATCCAATTCCTATGAAGTCGGTAATATACAAAGAAATAAATATATATACGCCTGAAACTAATAAAAGCCTATAAAAAAACGGTTCTCCAGTTTTCGTAGCTGAAAGTAAACTAAATACCATAGATACTGGTATATTTATATTACTAAGTTAGAGAATTTTACATTAATTTATAAAACAAGTATTTATGCATAAAAGAACATTAGATTACGACAGGAACTAATACGATAAAACTAAGGCATAAAGTATTAATAACATATCGCGATTTTTTTCCAAAAAATGATGTTTTTTATTCAATAAACATTTATTTTCATTAATATACATTATAAGTAACAATTTACTTTGAGTTCACTAGATGGCGTTGTACAAAATTTTAAATCGCACCATGGTTTCGTTACAAAAATGTAGGTATATGCATCCACATATTTATTTAATATATAATTATTAGGGGACGGCCAGGCGTGGCGTTAAACGCCATGCGACGATCACGGTCACCCTCGCCTATAGATGTTTCACATCAAAAAACCGTAACCCACCCGTGACACGTCGCCTTCGTCGTTGGGCCGACCACCGAAGCGGGGTGACTTGTCGTCAGTGGTCGGCCGGACGGAATACCCCCTAGTGGGGTACCCTGCCATCGACCGACGTCCCGCCCTCGGGGAGGACGTCGGTCTTTCCTCTCGGCGGGTGGCAAACTAACTCCCCGTTCCAGTCACCCGCGACCTCGGCTAGGGCGGCATCAGGCGCAGGTATTCGCGCCCGCACCGACCCAGTCGCCGGCGGCGGTTCGCGTCGTCGAGGAGACGCTCCTCGCGCACGCGCTCCGCCGCCTTCTTCCGCGAGACTACTGCCTCGCAGAAGGCTGCGACCGCGTCCCAGTTCCTGACGCTGTCGAGCATCACCCTGGCGATGGTAGGCAGCTTCAGTTCGGCACCGATGATTGCGTAGAGTTCACGACGCTGCTCTGCCCAAGCGGCACAAATCTCGAGCGTATGCCGCACCGTGTCCTCGTCGCAATCGCAGTGGTGGCAGGACAGTGTACCTACTCTCCTTCCTAACGACCGTGTGGAGGTATTTGGCGAAGCTACCATACCCCGTCAAAACCTGCACCAGTCGTGCCTCGTGCCGCCGCTCTAGCCACTGCATCAGCACCGACCGGAAGGCCTTGACGATCTGCACACCGAAACGAGGCCTCTCCAGCCGGGCTGCCCAACGGACAATGACGTCTCGGCGAGCGTCGACGTGCCAGGCAGTAAGTTCCCTTAGCAAGATCATAAAAAAAAAATAAGGCTTATTTGATATATCGAGACTTAAAATTTCAATCACATTTAATACGTTTTTTTTAATATTCCCACGCTTGGCCACACATTTGTGTCATAAAAACAGTAAAATACTAAACATACACCATCTGCAATGATATGAGATGTAGGCGTTAAGAGACAGCACTAAAAATATTTATTAAAAATAAAAAGCTAGATAAAACTGTAACGATCCTTGTTGGCTCATATTCGTAGCCTATATCACTCTGTTCTCACATTTAAATATTCAATTGAATCGATAAATACAACCGTAAATTTTCAATTTAAGTAGCACGAGTCTACGTTCAGCTCATTTCAGATGTCGGCCTTCAAACGATTATGAGTGGCGGATATGTTAAAAGCCTCACTAAAAAGGTCTCAGTACCAAGTAGCCTCAGTTTAATATGTAAAATACATTTGTACTAAAATAATAATGACAGCAGACGTGGATAATGTTTCGATATAACGCGTCGTACAAGAAATTTGAATGGGATGCGTAATCAAATGTACACGTATGTATTGTATATGATACTAGCAGCCCGTCTTGGCTTCATACGAGTTCAATTTACAGAAAATGATAAAAATATAAAATTATGTAGTACCTAAATGTTTTTGATACAACTTCCAGTCATGAAAATCAATGTTTTGGCGACATGAAATTTAATATTTTTATTTAGCCAATATACGGCTACTATAAAGCATGGACCTTCATCGTAGTACGAGGAAAATTGATGTACTATTATTTTGCATAGAATTTATTTGGAATCCTCTTTCTCTTGTAGCGATGTTCCTCCTGCTTACATCTCTTAGTCGTCTTTTGCGACAATCGCAAAAAGATAATGTTGTTGAATTGTTTTCATGCTCCGTCTTCACACGGATCTCTCAATCTCTAATAAGGAAAAGATATCATCATTCATTCATCATTTCAGCCTATTGCCGTCCACTGCTGGACGTAGGCCTCCCTCATGTTGCGCCACAATGTGCGGTCCTGTGCCGCCTGCATCCAACGACGCCCAGCTACTTTCACTAGGTCATCGGTCCACCTAGTGGGGAGGCATCCTACACTGCGTCGTCCGATGCGTGGTCGCCACTCGAGAACCTTTCTTCCCCAGCGGTTGTCGGTTCGTCGAGCGATGTGGCCTGCCCATTGCCACTTCAGCGTGCTAATTCTTCGTGCTATGTCGGTTACACCCGTTCTTCTGCAGATTTCCGTATTTCGGATTCTATCTCGCAGAGAAATCCCGAGCATAGCCCGTTCCATAGCACGCTGAGCGACTTTGAGTCTTGATATGAGGCCTACATTTAGGGACCACGTTTCCGTGCCGTAAGTCATCACTGGTAACACACACTGGTCGTAGACCTGTGTTTTCAGACACTGAGGTATGTTGGACAAGAAGATCCTCTTAAGTTTCCCGAACGCTGCCCAACCGAGTTGGATTCGTCGGCTGATCTCTTTCTCGAAATTGGATCTACCTAACTGGACTGTTTGTCCTAGGTAAACATAGTGATTGACAACTTCGAGAATCGCATTGCCAACTAGGACCGGTACAGGAATGACATGGGTATTTGACATGACTTTCGTCTTGTCCATGTTCATTCGTAAACCCACTAGTTGGGATACCCTGCTGAGATCATTGAGCATAGTGATAAGGTCCTCCATGGATTCTGCCATAACGACGATATCGTCTGCGAATCGAAGGTGAGTGATGTATTCGCCGTTAATGTTGATGCCGAGTCCAGTCTAGTCTAAGAGCTTGAAGACATCTTCCAGTGCAGTGGTGAACAGTTTCGGAGAGATGACATCTCCCTGTCTCACGCCTTTCTGCAACTGGATCGGTTTCGTACTCTTATCCCGGATACGGACTGACATTGTGGCGTTCTTATACAAACACTTCAGCACTTCGATATAGCGATGGTCGATTTGGCACCGCTGAAGGGACTGCAGCACCGCCCAAGTTTCGACTGAATCAAAGGCTTTCCCATAGTCCACAAACGCTAAGCACAGGGGCCGATATAGTATTAGCGTTAGTGGCCCATAATCATACTTGCCTGCATAATGGCTGTCTTTTGAATTGTGATTGTACTGCAATCGAAGTGACGGACACACAAAAAAAATTTTTTTTTTTTTTTTTGGTGTGGGCTATGGTAAGCGCACGCGCGGTCCACTCCGTCCGGGGCGATGAAAAGACAGCGCGACACAAAAATACCTAGGATTAGTAATAGATAATAAATTTAATTGGAATGCTCATATCAACCATGTTTGCAATAAACTAAGACAATTTTTAGCGAATATCATAATCTTAAAAAATCGCATACCATTTAAAGTGAAACTAATGTTGTATAATTCACTAGCTGAATCGCATATACAATATGGCCGTAGCAGCTATGGTCGTACATATAAATCATATCTACAAGATATCTATAAACTACAGCTCAAAATTCTTAAGAACATAGTCCCTTATAAAATAAAAAGTATGTTTCATGATAACGAAATGGCTCTCTTTAAATACTGCAGCGTCTTGCCTATTTTTTTACAAGTTAAGTACGTACTACTCAAAGAGCATTTTTTTAATACAAATATACAAGACAAAATTGAGCATCCTATATATACACGAGCTGTTGCTAATAGCCGACTGTGTGTGAGACGTGCACACAATGTTTACGGTGAACGCACGGCTACCTACATGGTGCCGAGAATTATAAACGAATTACTACCACCCGAAGTTAGAAATATTATCACAACTTCAAACATCAAACATAAATTGAAATCCTATTTCATATCTACGTTATAAACCGCTGCTGTCAATGGCATTAATTTTCACAAATCCAAGTGGTTTTAAATGTCATTACTTGTATAAAATTGTAACTTTTTTTGTTCTGATAAATAAATAAATATCAGGTTGACCGAGCTTCGCTCGGAATATTTTTATAGAATTTATTTGGATATATATTAATAAAAACTAAAAATTATATAAAAAAATTACAAAAAGAGAATAATAATAACACCGAGATTCGAACCGACGCTGTTTGGATGCTACAAAACTCAAAATTAAAACCGGCCGTCCCCCAACTGAGCTACCGTAACACTTGACATTTATAACGAAATTTGAATTCATATTCTTTTAAAATTTAATGTCATTTATTGTTATGCTAAAAACACCGACAAAAGAACATTTTCTATAAATAAAACCTAGCTATCCTCTAGTATGCCAAGTTTCAACAAAATCGTTGGAGCCGTTTCCGAGATCCTGAATATATATATATATATATATATATATATATATATATATATATATATATATATATATATATATATATATAAAGATTATACTCCTCGGTCTTTTGTATAATCTACCGAAGCGTGAGGATATAGTCTATGGTGCTACAGCCTTTTCGGAAGCCGGCTTGTTCGGGCGGCTGGAAGTCATCGAGCTTGCGCGTGAGTCGATTGGTAATGACCCTCGAAAACAACTTATAAACATGGCTCAGGAGTGAGATGGGTCTGTAGTTCTTTAAAAGAGCTTTGTCACCCTTCTTGAAGAACAGCACCACCACACTCCTGGTCCACGACTCTGGAACGTTGCCCCCGAGGATAACGGAATTAAATAGCTTCTGAAGGGCTATTAATACCAGCTTGCCGCCCGCCTTCAAAAGCTCTGCCGTAATTCCGTCATCTCCCGGTGCCTTACTGTTACGTAGTTGTTTGAGAGCCAGTCTGATCTCGTACAAGCTGATGTCCGAGATTTCTTCGGTATAGTGCCGAGTTAGCTTGGATCTGAGATCTTGAACCAAGCCGACAACAGGATTTCGGGATGATTTGTATAACTGTCCATAGAACCTTTCGACCTCTCCCAAGATCTCACTTTGGGATGAAATGACAGTGCCGTCATCGGTCTTCAGCTTAGTCATTTCGCTTTGCCCAATACACAGATATTGAGCGAACACTTTCGAGCCACGATTCCGCTCTATCGCTTCTTTAATACGGAGCGTATTAAATCGGCGAATATCGCGACGCCACAGACCTGGAGATCTGCCTATTTAGCTGCCTATGTTTGGACTAATCGGCTGCAGACTGCACCGTCATTTCTTTTCTCCGCTCCATGAGCTCGAGAGTCTGGTCAGAAAGATTTTTAGGTCTATTAACGCGGTGAGCCTTGAAAAATTTCGACCCAACCGCATGGACAGTTTCCACAAACCTGTTGTTCATATCGTTCGGAGATTCGCACTCGTCCAGACATTGGAAGCGATTGTGTAGTTCGAGTTGAAAGCTTTCGAGGTTCTGGTATTGGACAGATGTAGGTCGGAGTGTAGACTTCATCAAGCGTGACCGCTCGACTTTTGTATGGATATTCAATGTGCCTCGTACCATCCGGTGATCGCTCCCAGTTTTAATTCTGCTGATCACTGAGACATCATTGAATATCTGTCGTTTGTCTGACAAGATGAAGTCTATCTCGTTTTTTGTTGAACCATCGGGGCTAATCCAGGTCCATTTCCTTTGTGGCTGTTTCCCGATGAAGGAATTCATCATAAAGAGGCTTTCCTTCTCCAGAAAATCAGCCAGTTTCTGGCCCCTCTGGTTTCTCTATCCATATCCATGTTTTCCCACTCTCAACTCATCATCACTCCCTTTGCCTAGTTTCGCGTTAAAGTCTCCCATAACCACCGTGAAGTGGGCTTTGGACGCGTGTATGGCTTTCGTGATGTCCTCGTAAAATGCCTCCACCTTGTCGTCGGAGTATGTCGAGGTCGGTGCGTATACCTGTATAACCTTCAGCGAATATCTCTTGGTAATTCTGAGTATAAGGTACGCTACCCTTGTCGACACACTCTCGATCCTCTCCACGTTGTCTACGAGAGACTTACGAACGATAAACCCTATACCACCTGGGGACGGGTGATCGCCCTCCCGGTAGAAGAGCAAGTTTCCAGACTGGAGGATTGTCGTGCCCTCGCCCTCTCTTCGCACTTCTGATAATCCTACAATGTCCCAGCGGATTTTGCTCAATTCCTCTTCCAGCTCGATGACCCTTTCGTCAGTCCTGAGTGTCCGAATGTTGTGTGTTACCAGGGCCAAGGGTCGTTTTTGTTGGTAGCCGGATCGCTGCCGGAGATTCCTCGCACCCCCCCGCTCCACCACTACTGGGCCCGCCACCAAAATGAGCCCGTAGAGTACCGAAGCCGCCGTGACTGGGGGCCATTTTTTTGTTGTACGCCATTTTTAAAAAGGGGAATTACCGTAATCGCCACGCTTGGCAGGCGGGTTGGCGATCGCAGTATGGATGTTTTACGTTTCCCAGGAGAGAGCTGCTGCCCACTCTCCTGGTGAACCCTCAGCCGATTTTTACGACTCCCACGAGCAAGTAAGGGGTGGCGACACATGTATTCTCAAACCGTCGCCACACGGCACGGAAAAGATATATAAAACTTCAATTCATCTCGGTCTTTGTAGGACGACACCCACGGGCAGGAGAGGGGTTGATTACTTGTATTCTTACTCCGTCACCACACGGAAACTTATAATCTATTGAAACTAAAATTCTTCGTGAAAATATCTAAATGACAATAAAATTTTTAAACACATTACGTGATTTAAAAAATTTGGAAAAGCAGGGCCTGACAGCGACTTTCAAAGTATTGACAGATGTTTGAAGAAAATAAAATTCGCAATCTTACATCTTTGTTATTCTCATCTATAGCTTTATCTTATTTTCATCTATAAGATCGTTAAGCGCCGCTGTCAATGTTAATTCTGACTTAAACGAGCCTACTACAAACCAGGCTAATGCAACAATATGTTATCAGCTTATGCTAGTTTATGATCTCCTAGTTGCATCACTATAGTAAAATATATTTATCACAGTTATAATTTAGTGGTCAGATCTTAGACGATCAAAACTGAGGTATCACATTCGAAATTTAATCTCTCCGAGCTTAGGGATCGTACCCATATCATGTGATCCATTTTTTACCATTTTAATCCTGCCCACCCTCGGTGAGCACTCGTAGTTGGCAAAGGTCAAATTTTGTTCAAGCATAGTATTTGTGAAAACCTTTTCCCATACAACGAATGAAGAATGAAGGTGATTTTTGCATATACGTTATCTATGTATTATATTATTCGTTTTTATGATACCGAAAGACAAGATAGGACGGAAAAAGCTATTTCTTACTCTTCTTTGTGACAATCACATAGGGAAATCCATCAATAATACAGCGAAATACGACACAAAGGCAGCGATAACGAAGTATTTGAAAACAAGAAAGGAGTAACGAACTTCACGTCAAAGTCATGAATATATACTAATTAATAATTAAATAATGCAAGGATATAATTAATTATAATTAAATAATGATATATTAACTTTGTGGTGACGGAAACTAATTTATTGCCACCACTTGCAGTGAGAGTCATAAAAATTGGCTACGACCCTTTACCAAATAACTCGTAATACCAATTATGATCATCAACCCATACTTGGCGATTATAGCAATATCTCTTTTAATTGAGGAAGCCTATGTCCAACAGTAAGTACAACAGTAAGAATACAAATCACCACCTTCTATCTTGCTCGTGGGTGTCGCAAAAGACGACTGAAGTATAAAATATGTATATAACATCTATGCAAGAGATTAAACACTCGAAATACATATAACCCTTTACCAACCTGTCTGACCAGCGTGGTATAGTAGGTTAATTTGCCTCTTATTATAGAGGAGGCTCATGCACAGCAGGGAGAGGTTTATGAGCTTGAGATGAGACGTTTATTGTTCATCAAGTCCATACATAAATGAACGTACTGTGTGCTTACTCTTGAATCTCGATTCCATACCTAAATCCAATCCCAGCTCGAATTTGAGAAATTTGGTACTCTTGAAAGAGACACTAGCGCACGATCGGAATCAAATTCGGTGGATGTGTTTTAAACTAAATGAAATCAACTCTCGTCGATTTAACTTATCAAATATTTGCTAATCCCAACGAGATTTGGACGTAGTTTAAAATCGTTAATATTGCACAATTTCAAGAAAGCGTCTTTGTAGTGATCGAGTTCGGTAACGTTATTAATTTAAAGTAATAAAATACGGCACAATTGGTGAAAATAACAACGGCAAATGTGAAGAATTCATTCTCGATTTTGTTTAAGAGTACTAAATATAAGTTTGGTGAGATTGGAATTGAATCGGATTCGAAATTAGAATTGATTTCAAGAGTAGGCACACTGGTCATATTCAGTATGTGGGGACGATATGGATGATGGTGTGACTGATCAGTGATCGTATAGCCAATCCTCTTGTCTATGACTTTAGGACACTCAGATATACTGGACAATCTAGTGACTTGGACTCCATCCCCCACCTTCGTCCAGCCGCATCTTATACTCTGACTCATCGCTACTTTAATAATTTTCGATTCTACATTTCGACGAACGCAATCTCAATTAATATTCAATTAAGTTGCACTTAACCACGTATAATGATGCATGACTTTTGGTCCAAAATTTTTTGCTCGGTTTCATATTCAGACAGCAATTTAAATTGATTATTATTAACGACAGCGAGACAGACGGATTTATTACAGTAAACAATTGTATGTTTGCAATTGCTGTTGCAAATTAATGCGGTGGGATTAAAATGTAAATTAGCTACTAGTTATTGGGTTATTTGAAATTATGAGCATCAAAGCGCGGTCAATTTTAGTTGTTCAATATTGTGGCGGGTGTTTGACAGGCGAATTATGGTATACTATTAAAGTTTGCAAACAATGTGGAAGGGGCGAGGTAGATAACTGTAAGCGTGTAAAGATTAGGGTCGTGGTGATTTGTTATATGCCATAAAGCGCAGTGTTCTTAGTGCCCCATTACATTGTTAGTGAATAGCCATTAGTACAGCGCCTTACACGAATTAATGCAGTTTGTGGTTAAGTCTACACTCGCAACGTATTTGCATACTATATTTGGATTAAGTGCATGGCGTGCAAGATTGACATTGAAAATAACTAGCTTTCCAGCCGCCATAAAAATGAACGGGCAATATGTGTTATGTATATGCGGTATAATCGTTTAAGTGATGGTTACTTTATTCAGCATTTTAAAAATAATATAATGCTCTTGGTATAATTTCTCAAAAATGGATCAGCGTATTTACGCCATATGTTTGCTACATTTATGATAAATTATAATAATAGCCTTACAATGTGTAGCTTTACAATTTCATTCATTCATTCACTCTGCGTGGCGACGGAGTAAGAATACAATGCACCACCCCCTATCTTGCCCGTGGCTGTCGTAAAAAAGACTAATGGGAGGGAAGGAAATCTCGAAATAAAACTGTATGCCAACACGTCTGATCAGTGTCAGGTCAATTTCCCTCCTATGGTGAAAGGAGGTGTGAACTTAATAGTAGGACGTATTTGAGCCGAGATGAAATAAAAACTGACAATGATCGAATCCTTCTCATCCTAAGATGGTTACATCAACCCGAGGTGGGACACTAGAAGACGCAGCATGCAACCCAGGCGGCACCGAGGAGATTATCAGGCGGATCGAGACGCTGGGGCATAAGGGTGGCTCTAAATAAGATGGAGGCCCTGTTATTTCATGGGTCATGCAAGCAACGATCGACCCGCTGACGTTTCGATCACCGTTAAATGGGTCCCCATCATCATCCGGGCCCAGACGAAATATCTGGGTCTAGTGCTTGACGGGCAATGGTAGTTCCGGGAGCATTTTCGTTAATTTGCTCCTCGGTTTGCCGGTGTGGCGTCCGCCCTTTCATGGCTTACGCCGAAAGTGGGCGAATGCAGTGCTACGTGCCGAAGGCTGTACGCAGGGGTTGTCGGTTTATGTCCCTGTACAGCGCACCCATGTGGGCAAAGTCGGGGACCGTCCGACTCAGGGCTCTTTTGTGGTGATCACAGAGGGCCATGGCGGTCAGGGCCATTCGCGGACACCGCACGATGGTGACTGAGATATGGGACGGAGGGGCACGGGGGGGTTTTGGGCAACACGCTGCATCTTGTTAGGTACTCCCTCGGAGTTGGAGATGCCCGCGGGCCTTTACCGGCCAGTGGTTGTGTCGGCGGCACGGGGTCCTTCCGACTGGTGCAGGTTATATCGGCCCATGGTTGCTTTGACAAGTAACTGCACAAGATCGTGAGAAGGGAGAGCCATCTTGCCACTACTGCGATTGCGCCGAGGACACTGTACAGCACACGCTCATCAGTGTGGTCTGGGCAGAGCAGCACTGTGAACTCGTCGCAATCATTGGTGCCAGAGACTGACCTCGTAAGGACGACGCCTCGGCAAAACAAATAGGGTTTTACATAGAGTTTTCCTTAGCTTGCATATATATTATATTAGATCACTTAGCAGTCTTTTACGGCGGTCTAATGGGTAAGATAGGCGGTGGTGAATTGTAGCTTTAATCGGTTACCATAAGGCAAACCGTAGTATCAAAAAAAATTGACTAAAGGACGTAAGCAGATAATATCACTGCAAGAAACGTAAAACTGTAAATAAAAATTACCGCTAAGATGTCTATGGTATATTAGGCTAATTTCACTCCTGCAAGGAGGCCCGCGCCCAATAATTGGACGTGTATAGTGTAAAAGTAAAAGAAGAACGTATATTAATTATCCATTTTGGAGTAATTGAAAGCAAGCAAAAAATTTAATCCTATTTCATATCGAAGTAAAGATATAAGTAACCTGTTCAGTAATTTCATTATAAACTCATTTGCAAAAAAAACGGGCGGTTTTGATTTTCATTCATATTTAAAAAGATACAATACCAAAAAGGTTTCAATCGTTTGTACACGTTACTGGCCGGTTTTAAAAATGCTGTGGTATTTAAAAAAGTACGTTCTAAATTCAATTTTTCATTTGATGTTCATTTTTACAGAAAACCCCTTTTTATCCTACATTTTTGGCGCGAAGTTCCAGAAGTTAACATCGACTTTCATAACTTTTATTCAATTTTTATCGATTAATTTCATATCCTTGACTGTCAAAGCTTTATTTAATGCTGTTTGGCTGTATCAAAAATGGTAGATAAAGTGGTAAAAGCTACCAAAATTATCGCGCTGCTTGAAGAGGGTTGCAGCCAATGTTTCGTGGCTAGGAGGCTAAATGTTAGTCGCTCGACAGTCCAAAGGACCTGGCAGCGATATCAGGAGACTGGTTCCGTCGAGAGAAGGCCTGGTTCTGGAAGAAAACCATGTACCCAACCACGGGATGATCGTTTTCTTGTGAGTCGCGCATTGAGAAATCGCAAATCTTCGTATGTGGATCTTAAGAACAACCTCCAAGAAGTAAGAAATGTGCATATTAGTCTATGGACGGTCAGGAGGAGGCTTCTCGCTGCCAATATACGCAGTCACCGCCCGGCCCGCGGCCCCAAATTACTCCGTGAGCACAGAGTTCATAGGCTTAGGTTCGCTAGAAATTGTGAATCATGGACTCAAGACGATTGGAATAGGGTTTTGTTCTCTGATGAAGCCAGGATATCTCTGTTCGGTGAAGATCGACGTCGGCGAGTGCTAAGAAGACAAGGAGAACGCTTTGCAGAGGCATGTTTCGAAGAAATCACACCTTATGGTGGGGGCTCTGTTATGTTTTGGGCAGGAATAAATTCAATGGATCGTACAGAGTTAGTCTTCATTGAAAACGGCTCACTGACTGGGCATCGATACATAACGGAAGTTCTAATTTCTCATGCACAACCCGCATTGGCCGCTCTAGGTGAAGACTCGATTTTTATGGACGACAATGCTCGCGCCCACCGATCCCGCGATGTTAATGCGTATGTGCAAGAGGTCGGCATTCGTCGTTTGGATTGGCCAGCTCGAAGTCCCGACCTCAATCCCATAGAGCATGTCTGGGACGTTCTGAAACGGCGTGTGAGATCAGTACACCCGGCTCCGCAGACCATCAGAGAGCTGAAGAATGTGATTACTGCGGAGTGGGAACGTATTCCGCAAGCAAGTATCCGGGATATACTCGCTAGCATGCCCAGACGAATTCAAGCTGTGATTTTAGCTAGAGGGGGTCACACTCGATACTAAACATTTATCTGCTTTTACTTTATTAAAGAAAAACAAACAAAAAAACTTTTTTATTTTTACTTCATGAGCATATGCACTACTAGCGAATATACACTACTAGCGAGGTTTAGCATTATTTCCCATAAATTGTATCTAAATTTTATGAAATACTGATGAAAACGATTATTTTCTTATTAATTTAGCAAATTGTGTGGATAAAACTACCTATAATTATCAAACAAAGAAATATTAACATTTGAAATGGTTCATTGCTTATTATGCTATTCCGTTTTTTTTGCAAATGAGTGTATATTTTAATAAGAACAATAAAAAAAATCATATGATTTTTATACATCATTATGTATCTAAATTGAAAGTCTGTTGATTAAAGATCCATTATTTGTTTTAAATCTCAGATCTGTCTGGCAAGACTGAAAATATATTATGAGTAATTGAAAACTTGATATCTATTTGAACAAGTTTTCAATTATATTTTAAACAGAGCAAATCCTAAATGGAAACATATGGACGTATCCACAAAGGAATTGTATGAAATGTCTTACAATGTATTCAAAATGAAGGGGAGATCAGACAAGATCAAAATCTTGCGGCTACGTTTGTGTAATAACGCAATGCTCTTATTAGCCGTCGACCCGGTGCGACAGCTACGCTGATTACAAACATACTCGTCATTTAAATCCCCAACACGGGCGGACAGAAGTATAGGGAATTATTTACGTAGAGAGGATAATAATCATATGTGTAGTAAATATAGTGATAGAATATAATCATTATTTAAAAGCAATTAACCCTAAGATGACGAAGTCGGAATAAAATGGTCACCACCGCTTCCTTCTCGATAAGATTTTTTTTCTTTCTGTTCAAAAGATGAAGTATTTACTATTTTTATTGCTAATGGTGACAAACTAGGAAGCAGCACACATGATGGTAAGTAATATTGCAGCTCACGGAACTTCTCAATACCAGTGGTATAGCCGCGCCGTTGCTTACCGTAAAGAAAGTGCTCTTAAACATCGTTTAAATAAGAACATATCACGGCGCTCGAGAAATACAGCAGCAGTTCATTCCAAATCCTGCACGTACGTAGGAGAAATATCTCTAAATACGCAGAATTAAGAATCATAAAGTTTCCAGGTAAAATCGATGAACCCTGTTAGGGTGTCGAGTAATACGATGGTACCAGGTCAAATAGTGCCTGAGGGCACTCCCCGTACCCAAAAAGAGCACTACCCTTAAGAGAACTAATAAAGTATACAGAGTGGTACGAAATCTCTCCATAAATCCAGCGAAAAAAATCCTACCTTACATAGTCTGAAACTACCTTTCTTAAATTACATATATACCTAATGACGAACGAACACTAACGCACGATAATGAGTACAAGTTATTATAGTACTAACGTCCATAAAATGTAGATGCAGTTTTATATAACAACAAACTTGCCATAATTATACTTGATGTAAAAATTATATAGACGAAGTGTCATATTTTTGCTAATAACTGTGGCAGCAGTGCCAACGGTGTTAACTTGCAATTAGCTTCCATTAGCCTAATGATATCCACTCTTGGGCATAGGTCTCTCCACGAGTATGCCACTTTAACATTGCCTTACCTGCTTCACCTAACGGCTCCCACCAATGTGAACAGTCTTCCTCCTAACTCATACTTCCTCTTAATGTATGCTTATGCAGCCCTCATGATAAAATTATTTTTTTTAATGTAGAAGTTTGATCTTATGCTAATAAAAAAATATTATAGGTTTTTAACTGTCTACTTTGCCTTCTCCAGTGATCCCTATACGCCCCATAACTAAACACGCCATCCACCACTGAAAGAGAAACCGATCTATTATATGCTCTGTTCAAACGGGTTCGTATAGACGTTTCTCCTCTCTCACAAACATATATACATACATACATATGAATTTAATCATCTTTTTCTACACCTACGGAGCGGTGAAATGTATATTATTCCGTCGCCACACGGAACTCGATTTTTACTGATTTTAAACGAAAAACGATGTTTATAATTACGCATATAGCAGGTAATCTCTAGAACTACTAAATCCATTCTAAAAATTCTGACCTTAATAGTTATATCGTTCCCAAATACTATATAGATTTTATCCTTTATCGTCCTAATATGATAATCGCGGTAATGAATACACCACCAGATAATCGCCAGATGTCAAGATGTGAATCTCAAATTATTCGAAAATTGATCATTCCTTGCAATCGTTTGACAACAATATCAACCACTGTCGAGAATACATCCGCTGAGTTATGAATGCAACAATGTTGCCTTTACGAAATAGAGCAAAAACACCGAGGAATATAACATGAACTAACACTGACATCGTGGATTGACAATGTTAATAATTATAGTTGAAATTACTGACATGCAAACGGCTAAAGGTACGAAGGATATTTATTATTAAACTAATTGTAGCCTCGCATAGTTTCAACGTGATACGTATTTATCATAATTCAATAGGAATAGTTATCCATGCGATGATGGGTTAAAATTACAAGGTGTCACCATCCCTTACTATCTCGTGAGAGCCGTTAAATACTCCCTGATAGTTCACCAGCGAGATAATGGAAAACTTAAAATATTAATTGAGATGACCTGCTTATGGTATTAGATCCTTTTTCACGGGGGAGTATAATTTTTAAAAGTGGACATCGATAATTTAATGGATGAACGGATGAATAAAAATAATAATTGTGTGCCTGGTCAGGTTTTGATTTAGGATATAAGGTATATTTTTTGACCGACTATGTTTAGTGTTCACCTGCCCGGTGCTATTTAAACACGGTGAGGGCTATTGTGTTTCCTCTATTGACTTCAACACCTAAACGAAGTCTTGGCTTCATTAAATAAGACATTAAGGATTCCTTCCATTTATTACATGAGGAAAACATTTATGATTATACTTTCCACGGTTCGTAACAACGAATTGCCTATGCAAGTAAATGTAAAACCCTGTGGAAAGTTTGAGAACTACCTATTATCGGGGGCAAGGTCTGTAGCTTTTACGTTTATTCCTCCAACGCCAAGTAGAAGATTAGATTACCAAAGAAAGCCTACTTAAATTCTGAAGAAGCAACGTTTGGGGTAATAGCGTTTATAAATTAAAAGTAGTTTTGTACATCTATACCAATAAATAAAATTGGAGTGTCTGTTTGTAATGTCAAAATAATAGGCTTTTTTCATGCTCACACGGTTATTTGCACGACACCTATGCCTAAAATAGCAATTGAAAAATTTTTGTCTGTCTGTCTGTCTGTTTGTTCCGGATAATCTTCTAAACGGCTGGATCGATTTCAAAAATTCTTTCATCAATGGAAAGCTATAATATCAGGGCGTAAACTAGGTTATATTTTATCTCGGTATTCCCACGGGAACGGGAACTACGCGAGTAAAACGACTATAACCTATAACCGAAGCGAAGCGATGGCTGGTTGCTAGTTTACTATACATATGCCTAAAAATCACTTTATATTTTTTTGTCTGTCTGTTTGTTCCGGGTAATCTTCAAAACGGCTGGACCGATATAAAAAATTCTTTCACCAATGGAAAGCTATAATATCAGGGAGTAAACTAGGCTATATTTTATCCCAGTATGCCCACGGGAACGGGAACTACGGGGATAAGGCGACAGAAACTGAAGCGAGGGCGGGTTGCTAGTCTATACTAATATTATAAAGAGGAAAGATTTGTTTGTTTATTTGTATCGAATAGGCGCCGAAACTACTGGACCGATTTCAAGAATTCTTTTACCATTGGAAAGCTATAATATTAGAGAGTAACATAGGCTAGATTTTATCCCGGTATTCCCAGGGGATTGGGTGGGAACTACGCGGGTAAGGCGACTGAAATCGAATCGAAGCGAGGCCGGGTTGCTAGCTAAAAATAAATATAACCAACGTCTCAAATAGTCTTATTTTTGTGAATCTATTAAAGATATCATTGGAATAATTCCTGTAACAGAAAATGCAATATTATATGTATTAATTTTCCATGACTAAGACCGTTAATTCGATGACTAAATATATTCAAATATCGCCACACATAACATGGTAGGGTAGACATAGGCCGACCGCGTGAGGAAAGACCGACGTCCTCCCCGAGGGGGGGACGTCGGTCGATGGGAGGGTGCCCCGGGTAGGGGGTGTTCCGTCGGGCCGACCGCTGATGACAAGTAACCCTGCTCCAGTGGTCGGCCCAACGACGAAGGCGACGTGGTGTTCGGGTGGGTTGCGGGTGTTGCGTGCTTAAGCCCCTCCGTCGCCCCGGACGGAGTAGTGCGGCGGCGCGCGGACCGCAGCCCACCCCAAAAAAAAAAAAAGCGTAGACATAGAGATCGTAGCAGGGTTCATCCATTTCACCTGGAAACGTTATGGTCTTCAGCTGTACGTTTCCAGCGTTCATTTCTCCCACGTACGTGCAGGCTCTGGAATCAACTACCTGCTGCTGTGTTTCCCGAGCGCTATGACATGTCCTTTTTTAAACGAGGTTTAAGAAGAGTATTTCCTTCACGGTAGGCAACAGCCTCACTGTGCCCCTGGTATTGCAAAGGTCCATGTGCGGCAGCATCACTTACCATCAGGTGAGCTGCTTGCTCATTTGCCACCGTTGGCAATAAAAAAAAAAGGTACGTGCTACAAAGAATTGTGCACTTGAGCTTTAAGTTTCAGTGATTAGAAAATTAAAAACGTACGTACATAATATTTGTTGTAATAAACAAAGTTTAGAAATTTTAAAACGCTTAAAGGAGCCTAGTATTAAAACTGAAGTATAATATCAACAAGTTAATTTTTGTACATTACAAATTGAAGCATTTACTACATTTTTACTTACCGTTTTTTCACCTTTCGAACCGTTTAAGAGACATTAAAGCGATTGAGGTAACTATATTACCAGGTTGCGTGATTCAGACTTTTATTAATAAAAAAAACATTCTCCGTCCGTCCGCTTTTCATAACATGAAAGGAAACTTGGATAACATGATCCTTGTAACAATGTAAGACGTTACAACATTGTAGCCCATTATATACGAGACGTTTAACTAATTTAAATATTTTTCACTTGAGACCACTACCGTGTTTAATAATATTGAAGTGTAAATTTAAATGAAATTATAGTTTTATTACAGTTTGTTGCTTATGTGTATAATAATAGAAATAATATATAGGTATGTTAAAGTATTAACACACCTATGTATTATTTTATAGTAATAAAGGAGAATTATATATAATTAGCTGACCCAACAGACGTTCTATTCAAATAAAAAAAAAGTAACAGGCATTCTCTTTGAAATCGTTTGCAGCGCTAACTTCCAGGTCCAATTGTGAATCTAAACCATTCTCGAATCCTCTTGATCACACACAAAAAATCATCAACATCGGTCCAGCATTTTAGGAGGAGTTCAGCGATACATACGTACGCAAGAAATTTATATATAAAGATATAGCGTACGTGTGGTGACAGAGTAAGAATATAATTCACCACCCCCTCTCTTGCCCGTGGGTGTCGTAAAAGACGACTAAGGGATATAATATTGTGCTGCTCGATGACACGGGCAAGCTACTGGAGAGGGTGGTAGCTGCCCGCATCGAGCGGCACCTCGTCGGCACGGGGCCCGATCTGTCGGACGCCCAGTTTGGGTTTAGGAGGGGTCGTTCGATGATCGCGGCTCTGTTGCGCCTGAGGGCCATGGCGACTGAGGCCGTCACCGGTGGGGGGAGTGCTGTTGGCGGTGTCCCTAGACATCGCCAACGCATTCAATAGTCTGCCATTCAGCTGCATCAGGGAGGCGCTCCGGTATCACGGAGTGCCAGCTTACCTGAGGCGGCTAGTGGCAGACTATTTGGTGGGGCGCAGCGTCCTCTGTACCAACCGAGCAGGGGACGTTGTGCGAACGCCCATGACGTGCGGTGTCCCACAGGGGTCGGTCCTCGGACCCACCCTGTGGAACATCGGCTACGACTGGGCATTGCGGGGGAGCCTCCCGCCCGGGCTGGGCGTGATTTGTTACGCCGACGACACGCTCGTCACAGCCCGCGGTGGGACGCTAGAAGAGGCGGTAAGCCTGGCGACCTATGGCACCGAAGAGGTCGTCAGGCGGATCGAGGCGCTGAGGTTGAGGGTCGCCCTGGAAAAGACGGAGGCCCTCTTGTTCCATGGGCGCCTTATGAGCCCTCCCATCGGCGTCTCGATCACCGTCCGCTCGGTTGACATCAGCATCCGGGCCCATATGAGGTACTTGGGCCTAGTGCTCGACGGGCAATGGTGGTTCCGGGAGCATTTCCGCAGGCTCGCTCCACGGCTCATCGGCGCGGCGTCCGCCCTATCGTGGCTTATGCCGAACGTGGGCGGACCGAGCGCTACGTGCCGACGGCTGTACACGGGGGTCATCCGGTCGATGGCCCTGAACGGCGCACCGGTGTGGGCGGGGTCCTTGACCGTCCGACTTTGGGCTCTTCTGTGGCGACCACAGAGGGTCATGGCGGTCAGGGCCATCCGCGGATACCGCACGGTGGCGACAGAGGCAGCGTGCCTATTGGCCGCGACTGCCCCGTGGGACCTGGAGGCGGAGATGCTCGCCGGATTGTATCGGCGGGTGACGGGGTGCGAGTGGAGGGCGGTGAGATGTCGTTAAGGGAGCTCACCGCCTGGCGCGTCGACGCCCGCCGAGACGTCATTGCCCGTTGAGCAGTCCTACTGGAGAGGCCTCGGTTCGGGGTGCGAACCGTGGAGGCCTTCCGGCCGGTGCTGATGCTGTGGTTGGAAAGGCGGCACGGGGTGCTGGTCGACAGCATCGGGAATTGGGACGCGGTCGCAGCCTTCTGCGAGACAGTGATCTCGCAAAAGGAGGCGGCGGATCGTCTGCGCGTGGAGCGCAGCCTCGATGAGGAGATCCGCCGCCGGCGACTGGGGCGGCGCAGGCGCAACTACATGCGCCTCATGCCGCCCTAGCTGAGGCCGCGGGTGACGTGACCGGGGATTAGTCCGTCACCCGCCGAGAGGCCGACCGCGTGAGGAAAGACCGACGTCCTCCCCGAGGGCTGGACGTCGGTCGATGGGAGGTTACCCCACGTAGGGGGTATTCCGTCGGGCCGACCACTGACGACAAGTAAACCTGCTCCGGTGGTCGGCCCAACGACGAAGGCGAGATGGTTTTCGGGTGGGTTGCGGGAGTTACGTGCTTAAGCCCTTCTGTCGCCCCGGACGGAGTGGTGCGGAGGCGCGCCGACCGCAGCCCACCCACACAAAAAAAAAAGGGATATAATATTCAAATATACGCTTGGCATGATCCGGGGATCTCAATCTTACGGACAGATTGGAGTCGTTGGGGCAGCGGAGAGACTTTGGGTCACTCTGTGAGTACACAGTACCGACTCTTTCACGGGGAGTACTCCGAGGAACTGTTTGACTTGGTACCACCGTCATCATTCTACCAACGTACCACTCGAAATCGTAGCAGGGTACATCCATTTCACCTGGAAACGTTATGGTCTTCAACTGTACGTTTCCAGCAATTATTTCTCCCACGTACGTGCAAGCTCTGGAATGAACTACCTGCTGTTGTATTTCCCGAGCGCTATGACATGCCCTTCTTTAAACGAGATTTAAGAAGAGTATTTTCTTCACGGTAGGCAACGGCCTGGCTGTGCCACTGGTATTGCAAAGGTCCATGTGCGGCAGCATCACTTAGCATCAGGTGTGCTGCTTGCTCGTTTGCCACCGTTGGCAATAAAAAAAAATAACATCAAGAGAAGTAAAACTCGATGAAACCCTATGCCAACACCTCTGATTAGCGTGGTATCATCATCATCATTTCGGCTCATATACGTCCACTGCTGGGCCCGAGCCTCCTCCATAATAGAAGGGAAATTGACCTAACTACACCATGCTGGTCAGACAAGTTGGTATAGGGTTTTGTTTCGAGTTTTCCTTCTCTTGCATAGGTATTTTATGCATATTATATCCCTTAGTCGTCTTTTACGACAACCACGGGCAAGATAGGGCGTGGTGAATTGTATTCTTAATCTGTCACCATACGAACGCCGTAGTATATTAGGTTAAATTCATTCCAACTTTGGAAGAGGCTCGGGCCCAGCACTGGGACGCAAATGAGCTGTGATGATGATGATGGTGAAAAGATGGAAAACTTGAAATAAAACCCTGTACTAACACGTGTGATCAGACGTACTATACCATGTTCTACCACATATAGGTCAAATTCCCTCCCATAGTGGAGGAGGCCCGAGCCCAACAGTGGAACGTATATAAACTGAGATGATGATGATGATTATTATAGATACATGACAGATATGAACAGAAAATATCACTGTAAGAAAATGTAAACTTTAAAGCTATGCTAGCCTTTTTGACCAGCGTGGCCGTATATTACATTCCCTTCCATTTGTAGGAAGGCCAGTTGCTGAGTTGTGGAATTTATTATTATTATATACTTTATTAGACACTAGTATTGAATACAAAAGAGCTTAGTCTATAAGATACAGTGCGATGGGCGGCCTCGTTGTAAGCAATTTCTTCCAGGCAACCTTTGGATAGAATTAGCACAGAAAAGAAAGGTAGTTCGTGGTGTAAACCTATAGAATAATTAAACCTATAATAAATTATACATTAATAAATAATTTAAACATATCTATTCATGAATTCAAATAAATACTACCCATTAACAAAATACAACTTCAATAATAGGGACAATATGTTCTTACGAATCTAAGTAATCAGTGACTAGCAATGCAAATATTACAATCCCAGATAGTATAGTGTGTTACAGAAGTAGTATATTATAAGTTGAATGGTATTTATTTATTTATATGAATTTATTCAAGTTTTATACACTGTTATACCATTGTCTTCCATCAGGCTTAAAAACGGGTGTATCGTACAGAGATTTGCCTATATAAATCCACGAAAAACCTTATTCTTTTATAACAATAATCCCACCAAAGACATCCTGATCTTATAACAAGTATTAATGTTTTTAAATTAAAGATACGAGGGGTGATCCAAAAGTAATGATAATCAGTTATTTCTAGTGCACACAAAAATACAAAAAAATTTCAGTCACTTGCTCAGTTACCCACTAGTTCAGGAAAAAAAAATCATATAAATAGGCCACAATTCCCGGGAGCTACATTCATTTGAATACGGACTGTCAAGGAGTGAACATCAAAATGGAAAAACACGAAATCAGAGCTGTCATTAAATACCTCTGCTTGAAAAAAATGTCTACCAAAGACATACACAGCGACTTGGTGGAAACATTAGGGGACTCTTCTCCTCCATATTCCACAGTTGCACGCTGGGCTAAGGAGTTTAAGCTGGGAAGAACATCGACGGAAGACGAACACCGCGAAGGACGCCCATCGACGTCTCTCACTGAAGAAAATGTGAAAAAAGTTGAAGAAGTTGTATTGGAAGATCGAAGAGTGACTATCAGGCATGTAGCTGAGGTCACAGGGATCTCATATGGCAGCATTCAAAGAATCCTTGCGAACGAATTGCATATGAGAAAGGTCTCCGCGCGTTGGGTACCGAAAATGTTAAACGACGAGCAAAAGAAGAAACGAGTCGACATGTCAAGAGCAAATCTCGAAAAGTTCCAGGCAGACAAGGACAATTTTTTGTCACGTTTTGTGACCATGGACGAGACCTGGATCCACCATTTTGATCCTGAAACAAAACAACAATCGATGACATGGAAACGATCCGATGAACCGACGCCGAAGAAATTCAAAGTGTCAAGCTCAGCAGGGAAGGTTATGGCGTCTGTTTTTTGGGACGCTGAAGGAATAATCATGGTGGACTACTTGGAAAAGGGGGCCACTATTACAGGCTCCTACTATGCAGAACAAATAAGAAGATTGCGGGAGGCTATTAAGGAGAAAAGGCGAGGCAAACTGCGGGCTGGAGTGTTGTTCCATCAAGACAACGCACCTGTTCACAAAGCTGCAATTGCCATGGCTGGCATTCAGGAAGCGGGCTTTGAGTTGGTGGAACACCCCCCCTATTCACCAGATCTAGCCCCCAGTGACTTCTATCTCTTTCCACGACTCAAGGAACACCTCCGAGGCAAGAAATTTGATGATGATAGCGACGTGATGGCCGCGGTTGAGGACTTTTTTGAGAGTCAAGATAAAGATTTTTTTTGTAAGGGAATTTTAGGTTTAGAAAAGAGATGGACTAAATGTATAGACTTGCTAGGAGACTATGTTGAGAAATAAATATATTTTTTTATTTTATTCATTGTGTTTATTATTGATTATCATTACTTTTGGATCACCCCTCGTATATTAAGGAACGGTCCAAAAGGGCAAATTAAGAAGAAAAAGAAATGTCAGATTTTTCAAAATCTTGATAACATTAATGTTTTCTTAAAAGAGGTTTAAACAGAGCCGTCACTCACGACAGATAGCGGTTTGGCTGCGCATTAGTGATGTCCATAAACACAATTTATGATTTTTTTTATAAACAAAATAAGATATAGCTATATATCATCATTTTAGCGTATATAGGTCCCTGCTGGACTCGAGTTTACCCCCTCACAGTGGAATGCAAATTGACCTATCACACCACGCTGGTCCACGTTACAGGGATTTATGTATATCAAAAAGGAGCAGTGAAAAAGGCGGTGAATAGCTTAACGAGTTATATTCTTCTTATTCAATTAATACTATTGACAATATTTTGAGCAAACAAAATATCACCAGATGGCATGTTAAATGTAAGTTTAACCAATGTTTTTTTGACTAAATCATTCTCTTTGAGATTTTTACATGTTTTTCATTAGAGAGGCAGATAATGATGATTGATGTTCAAAAAACACCTTATAGAAATAATATAGACAGACACTACAATCAGATATAATATTATATTTAAAATTAAAGATAAAGTTGGGGAAGAAAGGTTCTCAAGTGGCAAACACGAATCAGACGATGCAGCGTAGGAGGACCCCCTAGGACTGACGACATCTTGAAATGGCATAGCATTCTCGTGGAAAAGCTTATGTCCAACAGCGGACGTCTTTTGGCTGATGAAAGAATGGTTAGATGACACTCTTAGGGAATAAAATATATGCAAGAAAAGCAGGTAGAAATTGTTTCACTTAATACGATTAAATATTAACTTTAATCATTTAATAATACTAAATACAATTATGGGCAATTAACCCTACTTTGTATTTGTATTACAAGATTCTATAAATATGCAAAAATTATCAAGTCTAAAGATTAAATTTCTACAAATTAGCATTATTTCCATACCGTATTTCTTAATAAATAGCGATATCTTGTTCGTTTTACTGTTTTAATTTCACTGTAACATTGTCTTTAAATGTATATTTGAAATTGTAGGCTTTAATGACAGTAATTTTACTGCATTATGTTTGTAGTTTATTGAAGCAGTAATCTGATATTTAAACAATTGTATTTTATGTTATAGTAGGTATTAGATTAGAATTATGATTTTTGAATTTTAGAGACTTTCATCTTATTTATATTTAATTTATTTCATCAGTTCATCAATGTTTATTACTATATTGGCCACACTATCAGTTGGCGAAAGCAGTTGGTGATGTAGATTTTTCAAGAGAACGCTGCAGTTCATTCCCTTGGTACTCTTACTGAGCTACTTTTACTAATTTACACTAAATGGTAATGGGGTGGTAACATTTTTTTTTTTTTTTTTATTGCAAACGGTGGCAAACGAGCAAACAGTACACCTGATGGTAAGTGTTGCTGCCGCTCATGGACCTTTACAAGGCCGTTGCCTACCGCGAAGAAAGCGAAGGGAGTGTGAATGCGTGCATTGAGGCTCGGTGATACCAAGGGCACCACCAAAACCCTCCACACGCAATCACCCTCAGAAAATTGGGCTTCCGGCTCTCTCGCTCACCGAACGAAGCGCAGTAACAAATTGCTACTACTCAGACGTCGATCTTCTGCGAGAGCATGGTACTGCCCCGGACGGACCGGCCCGCGGCTGTAGACAGATAACTGTCGACAGTGTGGTCCTACCACTCCTAACATATAATATCTTTAATTCCTCAGCACACGGGTTAGAACCTCATTTATATCTATACCAATAAATAAAATTGGAGTGTCTGTTTGTAATGTCAAAATAATAGGCTTTTTTCATGCTCACACGGTTATTTGCACTATACACATGCCTAAATATATTTTTTGTCTGTCTGTCTGTCTGTTTGTTTGGTCCGGGTAATCTTCAAAACGGCTGGACTGATTTCAAAAATTCTTTCACCAATGGAAAGCTATAATATCAGGGAGTAAACTAGGCTATATTTTATCCCAGTATTCCCACGGGAACGGGAACAACGGGGATAAGGCGACAGAAACCGAAGCGAAGCGAGGGCGGGTTGCTACTTTGCTAGTCTACAAGTAAATGTGTAAAATATTTCGATATGTAATCAGGTTATCTCATTCACAAATGCCAAGAATTTTCAAACTCGTGGCAACTTTTATGTCGACAAAAACGCGGCATATCCTGAATACTATACATATGAGAGTATACGTCCAACAATTATTATTGGTTACAATAACCCGCTACCTATCAATGAGAGACGGTAAACGATAGTAATTAATATTCTCTAAATTATTTTAATACAACTACCCAATCAAATCTAATCTACACTAATATATAAAGCTGAAGAGTTTGTTTGAACGCGCTAGTCTGAGGAACTATCGGTCCAATTTGAAAAATCTTTCAGTGTTAGATAGCCTATTTATCACGGAAAGACCAACAAGTCACAGGAGCACCAATGAAGAATGTTTCAAAATCGGGGTTATTTTCCTTTTGAGCGCTTCCGCTGTGTAAACGACTAAATTTTCGCAAAAATCAAATCATGTGAGACAGAATCGTATTATTAAAAAAAGTGAGCCGTCGCTCAGGACGCCTGACAGATGTGAAACATCGAAACTATTTTGTACGAGTAGCGACACGGTATCGAATATAAAGTATCGATACTGAACTCATGAATAGTATCGAAAGATAAGTAACGTACTGTTTAAAGTATTGAGTACTTTTATTTACTTTATCTTTAGGTATCGGGTACTTTTCTTTCGATAACGATACTTTTGTATTCGATATTTTAGTCAATAAGTACTTTTTGGTAGGTATCGTATCGAATAAATTATCCATTTTAAAATTGACTTTACGACTCATATTTATGGTAACGTCATTTAGTACAAACGAAATGAACCTTCTAAAACGTAGCTTGAAATAATTTGCGATTTATAAACCAGAAATAGCGGCATCTATCGAGCAAACAACCAACTATAAGCTACAATATATTTTATAAAAAACTCTCTAATCCTGTAATGATAATAAGACAAGCTGTTTAAAGTGAGTTAAAATGCAATTCTTAAGGAGTTGGTGACATACAAACAAATAAATACACAGCTGAAACTAATAAAAGCCTATAAAAAATGAAATGCTTTCATCCGTTCGCAGACGTTCTTTCCGCATGAAGAGTGTGATTTAGGAAACAAATGGCGGCATTTATCGAGCTAACGACCAACTCTCAGCTTCAATATATTTAATAAAGAAATTTTTAATCCTGTAATGATAATAAGACAAGCTATCTAAATAATTTTAACGTCATTAGTCCTCCTTAAATTTTCAACTTTTAAATGAAAGACTGTTTAAAGTGAGTCAAAATCCAATTCCTATGAAGTCGGTAATATACAAAGAAATAAATATATATACACCTGAAACTAATAAAAGCCTATAAAAAAACGGTTCTCCAGTTTTCGTAGTTGAAAGTAAACTAAATACCATAGCTACTGGTATATTTATATTACTAAGTTAGAGAATTTTACATTAATTTATAAAACAAGTATTTATGCATAAAATAACATTAGATTACGACAGGAACTAATACGATAAAACTAAGGCATAAAGTATTAATAAAATATCGCGATTTTTTTCCAAAAAATGATGATTTTTATTCAATAAACATTTATTTTCATTAATATACATTATAAGTAACAATTTACTTTGAGTTCACTAGATGGCGTTGTACAAAATTTTAAATCGCACCATGGTTTCGTTACAAAAATGTAGGTATATGCATCCAAATATTTATTTAATATATAATTATTAGGGGACCGCCAGGCGTGGCGTTAAACGCCACGCGACGATCACGGTCATCCTCGCCTATAGATGTTTCACATCAATAGATGTTTCACATCAAAAATGTTTTCACCTTCTACGTAAACAAAGTCTTAGGTTAAAGTTGGCGTTAGCCCAAAGCATCTAATTCTATACCCACCACGCGGTCGAAGTCGCGAGCAGAAGCTAGTTTTTTGATATATCTATGACCGTTATTATTATACAGTACATTTGCCATAATTTTATAATGTAATTTAATAGTTTAAAATAAGTAAGACATAGCATTATTTATAAGGTTACTAGCAACCCGCCCTCGCTTCGCTTCGGTCTCAGTCGCCTTACTTGCGTAGTTCCCGTTCTCGTAGGTATACTGGGATAAAATATAGCTTATGTTACTCAGGGATACTGTAACATTCTAATGGTGAAAGAATTATCGAAATCCATCCAGGAGTTTTTGAGTTTACTCGTAAGGAACGTTTCCTCTTTATAATATTAGTGTAGATTACACTCTTAGAGGGTAAAAATTAAAAAATGCTGAAATACGTGTTTATTTATTTTTACTAAAGAGTATTTTTGGAGAATTTGAAGAAAATCGATGTAATTTTTTTTACTCCTTATACAAACTTTGTTACTGCGGTTTACCCCCTAGGGGTTGAATTTCAAAAAATCCTGTCTTAGTGGGTTTCTACGTCACGCAAAGCAACTAATGTCAAAAGTTCATGGTTCTGGCTTCGGTAGTAGTAGTAGTTTCGGCTCTGTGATAAGTCAGTAAACTGACCTCTTTCTATCTATTTTACACCCTTAGAGGATGAAAATGGACAAACGCTGAAACACGTGTTTAATTATTTTTATTAAAGAGTATTTGTGCTTAATTTGAAAACAGTAACTAAAGATTTTTTTTCTTTCCATACAAATTTTACCGTTGCGTTTCACCCCTTAGGAGTGGAATTTCAAAAAATCTTTTCTTTGTGGGTGCCTAGGTCACGAAATGAAAATACGGTCCAAATTTAATTTTTCTAGCTTCAGTAGCTTCGGCTCGCCCTGTTCCTTTTTATGTACATTATCGTTAACGCCCCCACAACACCCCTTGCAGGTGGAATTTCGTAAAATCCGTTCTTAGCTGACCTCTACTCGACGAAAGGAATATTTCTGGCAAATTTCAAGTCTGTACGCCTTATGGTTCCAGAGATATGGTGATGAGTCAATATGTCGCTCGCAAAACCCGCCTCTCCTACATATATATATATATATATATATATATATATATAGATTATCAATAAATCATATCACACCTTTAATCCAATACCGTCACTATCCTAAATAAGCAAATTTTACAGGAGAGCTATTTAAAGATTTATGACAAATATTAACTAATATAAATAAAAGTATATTAGCGTTTCAGGAATAATTGTCTTTTATTTTTATTTTATTAACAACTGTTGTTCCTATTAAAACACTTTTTTTCTCATTTTAATTATTAATAATTAGTGAATATAAATAATTTAAAATATTAGTGAAGTACACATTTTCGAAAAAAATTAAAAAGTTAAGTGAAATTAAAAAATATAAATTGAAGCAATGTGTAAATTCAGTGCTTAGCAATTAAATGGCATTAAAAACAGTTTTTCGAAAAATTTCGTTTAGTGACGGTATTGGATTAAAGGTGCGATATAATTAGATAAACCTATTGAAGATAATCTTCTTCGTGATGGCAATTTTGGTGAGTAAGTTTGCAAGAGACCCGTGCCAAACATTGGAATGTGGATGAACTGAAGGTAGAATAAAATTCAAGATAGAAATTTAATATTAGGGGTTAAAGTATGAAATTGCCGTTTCGTACTGATAAATTAAAACCTTTATTTTTATTCATCTATACCAATAAATAAAATTGGAGTGTCTGTTTGTAATGTCAAAATAATAGGCTTTTTTCATGCTCACACGGTTATTTACACGACACCTATGCCTAAAATAGCAATTAAAAAATTTTTGTCTGTCTGTCTGTCTGTCTGTTTGTTCCGGGTAATCTTCAAAACGGCTGGACCGATTTCAAAAATTCTTTCACCAATGGAAAGCTATAATATCAGGGCGTAAACTAGGTTATATTTTATCCCGGTATTCCCACGGGAATGGGAACTACGCGGGTAAAACGACTATAACCTATAACCGAAGCGAAGCGAGGGCGGATTGCTAGTAAAACATATTTCTTTAATCAAAGTATTTACCCTCGATATCTATATAGTTCTACTAAGTACTATCTAATTGGAAGATCATTTAAACCTTTGCGATAGAACTCTGGGGTCCTGGACTCCACAAACGGTGTGAAAGTATTTTGTACTGCTTCCTCGGAAGAAAATTTTTTTCCGTGCAAAAAAATGTCCAAATCGCGGCAATAATTGTAGTCGGTTGGGGGCGAGGTCTGGCGAGTACGGAGGATGACGTACGGTTTCTAACTGTAGGTCTTGTAGTGTTAAAACAGTTTCTCGAACAGTATGAGGTCTTTTTTTTTGGGGTGGGCTGCGGTCGGCACACTCCTCGCACCACTCCGTCCGGGGCGACAGAGGGGCGTAAGCATGCACACGCGAAACCCACCCGAACACCACGTCGCCTTCGTCGTTGGACCGACCACCGGAGTAGGGTTACTTGACGTCAGTGGTCGGCCCGACGGAATACCCCCTGAGGAGTACCCTCCCATCGACCGACGTCTCCCCCCTCGGAGAGGACGTCGGTCTTTCCTCGGCGGTCGGCCTCTCGGCGAGTGACGGACTAATTCCCCGTTCAGGTCACCCGCGGCCTCGGCTAGAACAGTATGAGGTCTTGCGTTATCATGGAGCAATAATGGTTAAGATCGATTGACAAGTCGGGGCTGTTTTACCGCGAGTTTCGCCATCATTGTTCGGATTTTTGCACAGTAGACATCTGCGTTTATTGCTTGACCAGATTTGAGGTAGCTGTA
Source organism: Lymantria dispar (assembly GCA_032191425.1). NCBI lineage: Eukaryota > Metazoa > Arthropoda > Insecta > Lepidoptera > Erebidae > Lymantria > Lymantria dispar. The sequence continues at coordinate 12,374,147 of CM063455.1, forward strand.
GTGAATTACACCATGAAGTGACCACCAAACAGTTAACATCATTTTTCTATGGGTAAGCTTCGCTTTAGAGCATTGATGTGACTTGGAGTCAGCCGTTGCGTAGTTCGCTTGCGATTATCATAAAGAATCCACTTTTCATCACACGTCACACGATCCAAACCTCCATCATTTCTATACCAGTTTGATCCTGTGGATAAGGCAAGCTTTAACGCCCGCTGCTCTCTGCAGATCAGTCAAATCATGAGGCACCCATTTTCAAGGTCTTTTATTTTACTGATTTGGTGCAAATGAGTCAATATTGTGTGTATGCTAACGTCAAATCATGCCGCTAATTTCTTGGTAGTTTGACTCGGATCGGCTTCCACCATCACCTTCAATTCATCGTTATTGATCTTCCTCGTGATCCATTCTTCAAATCGCAGTTTCCACTACGAAAGCGGTTAAACCAAAAATGCACGGTGCGTTCGTTAGCCATATCCTCTCCAATTATAGCATTGATATTACGAGCCGTTTCTGCTGCGTTTGTCCCACGTCGGCACTTGTATTCAAAAATTACTCTGATTTTCGTCGTAGCCATGTTCACTTCCAAATCCGAATGTAAAAATAATTAAACCTCGAACAATCAAATGTCATACATTTTTTAAATTTAGAATGTTATAGTTTTCGTTAGAAAACAGTTTCACTTTGACATCTGACATCATGAAGATTTAATTTTAATTCAAAGTGGCTAGTACGTTAAAACGGCAATTTCATATTTAATCCTTTTTAAATATTTTTTGTAGTTTTCAAAATAGAAATAGAGAATAAGTACACGAGCAATAACCAATTAAACAACTACAGTTTTATTTACCTGTAGTAATAAAATCTTCGTTCACCTTTACAGGAGGCGCTTACGCCACTTGGGTGGCGTCATTAACACGCAATATGGGTGGTTATTTTTTTATTTAAGAACAGTAATATGTATGTAGCCGTTTCGTTTTTTTTTTTTGACTGACTAAAGTCCAGTAGCAACCCGTCTAACCATCTGATGCCATATTTCCCCTTTTAAAATCCCTTTCAGGGAAAAGGCAAGACTAGATAAAATACGAATATTAATAATAATTTGGATAATAAACTCATTTGCAAAAAAAACGGGCGGTTTTGATTTTCATTCATATTTAAAAAGATACAATACCAAAAAGGTTTCAATCGTTTGTACACGTTACTGGCCGGTTTTAAAAATGCTGTGGTATTTAAAAAAGTACGTTCTAAATTCAATTTTTCATTTGATGTTCATTTTTACAGAAAACCCCTTTTTATCCTACATTTTTGGCGCGAAGTTCCAGAAGTTAACATCGACTTTCATAACTTTTATTCAATTTTTATCGATTAATTTCATATCCTTGACTGTCAAAGCTTTATTTAATGCTGTTTGGCTGTATCAAAAATGGTAGATAAAGTGGTAAAAGCTACCAAAATTATCGCGCTGCTTGAAGAGGGTTGCAGCCAATGTTTCGTGGCTAGGAGGCTAAATGTTAGTCGCTCGACAGTCCAAAGGACCTGGCAGCGATATCAGGAGACTGGCTCCGTCGAGAGAAGGCCTGGTTCTGGAAGAAAACCATGTACCCAACCACGGGATGATCGTTTTCTTGTGAGTCGCGCATTGAGAAATCGCAAATCTTCGTATGTGGATCTTAAGAACAACCTCCAAGAAGTAAGAAATGTGCATATTAGTCTATGGACGGTCAGGAGGAGGCTTCTCGCTGCCAATATACGCAGTCACCGCCCGGCCCGCGGCCCCAAATTACTCCGTGAGCACAGAGTTCACAGGCTTAGGTTCGCTAGAAATTGTGAATCATGGACTCAAGACGATTGGAATAGGGTTTTGTTCTCTGATGAAGCCAGGATATCTCTGTTCGGTGAAGATCGACGTCGGCGAGTGCTAAGAAGACAAGGAGAACGCTTTGCAGAGGCATGTTTCGAAGAAATCACACCTTATGGTGGGGGCTCTGTTATGTTTTGGGCAGGAATAAATTCAATGGATCGTACAGAGTTAGTCTTCATTGAAAACGGCTCACTGACTGGGCATCGATACATAACGGAAGTTCTAATTTCTCATGCACAACCCGCATTGGCCGCTCTAGGTGAAGACTCGATTTTTATGGACGACAATGCTCGCGCCCACCGATCGCGCGATGTTAATGCGTATGTGCAAGAGGTCGGCATTCGTCGTTTGGATTGGCCAGCTCGAAGTCCCGACCTCAATCCCATAGAGCATGTCTGGGACGTTCTGAAACGGCGTGTGAGATCAGTACACCCGGCTCCGCAGACCATCAGAGAGCTGAAGAATGTGATTACTGCGGAGTGGGAACGTATTCCGCAAGCAAGTATCCGGGATATACTCGCTAGCATGCCCAGACGAATTCAAGCTGTGATTTTAGCTAGAGGGGGTCACACTCGATACTAAACATTTATCTGCTTTTACTTTATTAAAGAAAAACAAACAATAAAACTTTTTTATTTTTACTTCATGAGCATATGCACTACTAGCGAATATACACTACTAGCGAGGTTTAGCATTATTTCCCATAAATTGTATCTAAATTTTATGAAATACTGATGAAAACGATTATTTTCTTATTAATTTAGCAAATTGTGTGGATAAAACTACCTATAATTATCAAACAAAGAAATATTAACATTTGAAATGGTTCATTGCTTAGGTGCCCGTTTTTTTTGCAAATGAGTTTACTTCTCGTTGAAAGGTTTTTTAACAAGCCACGTCACGCCAAGTCACTATGAAAGCAACTATCACCGTATTTGTCCAAAGTGCTCGAGTCTGCATACTCAAGAACGTAAGTATGAAGAATGAATACTATAAGTATTGACATAGCACTCACAGTTGACGTGAATGCATCACAGCTTTCGACACTGCGCAATATGCAAACTCATCAAGGATATGCCAATATGCATGACTGAAGAGACAAATGCTGACACAACATATAACTGTGAGATTATTAAATATACGCCGGCCAGTATATAAAGTATCAGGAGATATCTTCTTGTTGGAGATATATGTTTTTTTAAACATATTTTAACAATGGAATGATTCTGAATTCAACGTTGTGTATGTATATATTTTTGCGTTGGACCATGGACTTCGAATACGTACTAGGAAACTAATCTCAATAGGAACTGTGTGGCAATTAAAATATTCATATATACGACTTCAAAAATATGTTAGGTATGAAATAAGACGAAGGCAGCGTGCTTGTTGGGTGAAAATCCTCCATGTTAAAAAAAATTGTTTTATTTTAAATGTGTAATATTGGCATATGCCAATATCAATGCATCAGAAATAATTATATATTTCAAGTAATTTCTTTTTAAAGATATGTATATATTAACTTTTTTTAACCGTCATCTTAATGCAATTTAGTGACAAAGCAGTCTATCGGCATAGAGTTTATGTTCTATTATGAAACGCCAATTTATTTAATTCGACATAGAAATAAATATTTTTTACATTTTTACTACTTTGTATTTAATATTCCGACATTATGAATAGTTTTCTGCATTCATAGTTGTGAGAATACTAACATATTTCATGAGTAACATGTCACAGAGTCGCCGAAAAAATATCTACAATTAAGTAGTCGAATGTGAGCGTATGCCTATTACATTCAAGAGGCGGCAGACCGTGTGCGGGAGGAACGACTCCACTCCACGCGGACACGGTCCTCCGCCGGCGGCGACTGGGGCGGCGCAGATGCGATTACCTGCGCCTGATGCCGTCCTAGCAGAGGCTGCGGGTGACCGGACTGGGGTTTCAGTCCGGCACCCACTGAGATATTAGCCTCGCGACGGCGATCGGCATCCTGGCGGGACGTCGATGGGAGAGGGTACGCCCTCGGGGTATTCCGTCGGGTCGACAACTGAAGTCAATAAATCCTGCACCGGTGGTCGGCCCAACAACGAAGGCGGTTTTGTTTATGGGTGGGTTACGGGGTCACGCGCCGCCCCTCTGTCGCCTCGGACAGAGCCGGGCAGCGGGTGCACTGACCATAACCCACCCCAAAAAAAAAAACCTATCGCATGTGTTTACTCATTGAACACAACATTTTTCTCTGAGACTTTATTACTCTTAATCGGAATGGAGTCGGTTTTAGCAGAATTTCATTTTTCTGCGACTCAATTGCCATCAGATTCATAGTGAAAAGGGATAAGAATATGTTTAGACTAGGCGTCAGAATATTTGAGGGTGCTGACTTCCTATAACGACTGTCTTGGATGTTCACGTCAATCGGGACTGATGGCTTGCCTTCTCTCCGAGGCAGGTATTTCAGGAATCACGAGAATTTATAGATATGCATTTGCGTTAGATGTTTTTCTTGCCATTAAAGCGAACGATAATCACTAAATCTTCAGCGAATAGTGTGCTATTACAAAAAATAATCGTGAAAAGCAAAATCTTTTTGTTTTTTAGGTTTAAGGATATACTCGTATACAAGTAATAAGAAAACAAGAATATAATATATAAATAATAAGGATATAAAATAACATACAGATATTATCTGCAAGAGTAGGAGAATTCGAAATAAAAGCCACGTCTGACCAGCTTGTTATATTAAGTCAATTTCTCTCCCATTGTGGAGTAGGATTGAGCCCAGAAGTGGGGCATATATGAGCTGTGATGATGAATTAATTTGTGTCAAACTGTGGGTCAAAATTTATACATCATGAATTTATATCAAATACGTGGGTCAATTTTGCGATATCAAGAATGCGATGTCGACATATACATAAGAAGTCTCTATTTTTATAAGTAACATTCAGAAATACTGTATCGATATTTTTACAAATACTGAAACATAAAGTATCGATATTTGTAGTTTAGCATATCACTAGCTTGTCGAGAAGATAATTTACGATGTGGGGAAGACGGTGTTCGCTTACATTGTTGCAACCTTATATGAGGCGCGGGTAGACACAGTGAACAGCTCAAATATGCCCGACGGCCAGACACTCGACAAATTACTAAATCATGTGTAAACCAATAACGGTAAGATGTTTTATATGGGATTTAGTTTCATTTGAAAGCTGGGGCGGCCATGATTTAAGTGTCTTTAATTTACCTGTATACTTATATCAAGATTTGATATTCGAGGATTAATATCCATAATCAAATAACATTTCGTACACAGAGAAGTTGTAATCAGAGATTGATATCTTTATTTATTTCTATTGATTTTCATACTTGTTTTGGTAGGGATATTTCCAGTTGTAATATACTCATATATTACCGACGACCCATTATATTTAGATTTGGCTAGAGAGGTATTAGGTGCCAGGTACTCGTGCCTGCACCGCCTAAGTTGCCAGAGGCATCGCGATAAAGAAGTTATTTCCGCGCACGATAGGCCGCCTCCTGCCGCGAGACCTCTGTCTTGCAGAAGGCGGCGACCACGTCCCATTTGATGCTGTCAGGTATTGTCCTAGCGATGATCGGCAGCATCAAGTCAGCATCGTTGATTGCGACAAGTTCACGGTACTGTTCTACTTACGCGATACACTTCGAAGGTGCTGCGCCGTGTCCTCGCCGCAATCGCAGTTGTGACAGGACAGTGTGTTTTCTGTCCTCACCACCGTGCAGGTACTTGACGGATCAATCGTGACCCGTCAATACCTGCACCAGTCCGAAGGAAAGCACTCCCCTTTCATTTTAAGAATATTTATACCTAAATAGTTAAAAACAAATGTGATTCCTAATCCATACCAAGCATGCTGATAATGAGAAAGACTCGTCTTTCTATGCCCAATAGTGGATGTCGTTAGACTAATAAATAGATAGATGATTAAATTAGTATCAAAACCATCCGGTTTGTTAAATATGTTTAAAAAAAACAAACACGCTCAATTAAAAAACCAATAAATTATTAACACTCCATACAATGACTGTTCATACTCTTTATTAAATGCAATTTTAGAAAAAGTTATTTAAATAAAATAACAAGTAAACAATAATAAATGCTATATAAAAATATAATAAAAATTAAAACGGAAAACCAAGAATCGAACTGGTGCTGTTTCGATAAAAAATTACTGCTCGATTTCTCAACCAAGCTATTTTCATTAGGTACCGAATGGTGGCTGGCGGCAATTTACATTCATATTCTAATTATATTTTTTTAAACACCTGAAAACACAGATGAAGTTTTCTGTAAACAAAACCTAACTAGCTCCATATATCGCCTCCGAAACCTGCTACACACAAAATTTCACGGTAATTTAATCGTTGGCGTCGTTTCTGAGATTCTGCATATATACTAATGCAAATAAAGGATCAAAAAATCCAAGATTTAAGCGATTTTTCAAATGGTCCGTATCTTCGTCAAAAACGGTCGTATCGGACTGAAGAAAAGCAATTTCGAGTTTGAAGTTTCTAATTTTTAGATTATATTATAATAAAAAAAAATCAAAGCCATGTGTATCACTCAATTTTAAAGAATACAGAGTAAAAAAAATCCTATAACTTTTTCGGTTTTATTTATTGGTCCACGGATTTGCACATTTTATTTCATACATTTACTAAAAAAATCGGATATTTTGCTTATTATGCTAGGATATTGAACTTGATTTAAATAAAAGATCCTTTTTTTTTAAGTGCCAATGCAATCTTTGCTAGGTCCCTGCCTACCGTGAAGAGAATGAAGGAAGTGTGAATGCGTGCAATGAAGTTCGGTGATACTAAAGGCATTCCCTAAACCTACCACACGCAAGCACTCTCAAAAAGATGGGCTGCCAGCATCCTCACTAACCAAACGAAGTGAAGTAACAAATGGCTACCACTCAGGTACAAAAACGGTATTGTAATTTTTTGGAAAACGCTGGCTAAATTGAAATTATTGAGACCATTAACTGAACTGAAATGTGTATTCCATAATTTAATATATCCACAAAAACCCGAGAAAGTTTCAACTGAATTCATAGAGGCGTTTTTCTTTAATAATTGAAATATATTAATGGATCACTTTTTTGTTCCCAAATGTTTATAATCTCAGCCTATACAAGTCTCAGTGTTGGACTGACCACACTGGAAGGAGAATCGACCACGCTAGACACGTGTTGGAATAGAGTTTTCCTTCTCTTGCATAGGTGTTATATGCACATTATATCCCTTAGTCGTCTTTTATGACATCCACAGGTAAGATAGGGAGTGGCGAATTGTATTCTTACTCCGTCACCGCACGGAAACAAATGTACATAATCTTGAACAAAATTTTTATTCTTTCATTTTTTTCACATTTGTTCCGATAAAAATGTTCAAATTAATAAAAAATCTAACCCACTATAAATTTGCTGTGCGACTATTGACTGCTGATATATCAATGGTCAAAGACACAATGATCGTTTTCTATCCATTCTAAGTTCAAAATTAAAAAATAAGAAATTAAAGCTACATAATGTATCTGATCTTTTTAGTGAATTTAATGAAAAAGCTTTTCCAAATCCGTGTACAAAAAAAACCGAAAAAGTTTTCACGATATTCTTTAGGATTGAGCGATATAAATGTCTTGATAAAGAAATCTCAAACTAGAAAATCATCAAACTGTCATTTCAAAACCGCTTAAACTGTGGATCTTTTCTCTGATCCCTTAATTTTTTATGTTTGTGTATATAGAATACAATAACTGCTCGTTTAAAGCTATTGGATGAAGCATTCTTTCGAGTGATATTTGCACATTTATTATATTAGTACGCCCAAAAATCTAATATTTTACTTATAACGTAAACATAGATTTGATTAGTAAAGTGATTGCATTTATTGGCCGCTCTGAAAGAGCACAGCATATACAAACATATTTCTATGTTGAAAACTACGTAACTAATCTAAGATTTATTTTCAAAGTAAACGCTCGCTTCTTTGTTCTTTAATTTGTATAGAGTTGTTAATACAATTATGTTTAGTTATGAAACTTGCGTACGGAGAAATAGGTAAATGCGTGACGAGTAAAATGTGTTACTATGGAAAGTTTTGTATGTTTTATTATATGAAGTCAAATGTAATCTAGATTTTAGAGTATGATAAAGGTGCTATTCCAACCTCGGCTGCAGGCAGCTTATGCAACGGCTGCACGAAGCCGACTGCGGCTGCACGACTGGTTTTCTATGTAGTAGTATGGATTTCTGTGAAAAACATTCCGAACGCGGCTGCGGCTGCACGTGCTGCCGAACCTCGGCTGCAAGTGCTGCTGCGACTTGCAGCCGCAGCCGATCGCAGACCAGTAGTGCTGCGGCTGCAAGTCGATGCGCGCGTAGTTATGGCACTCCAACCTGTTGAGAGAAGTCCCAAGTAGTCGCTACTCGGAGCCAATTTCACCAAACTTAATTTGCAATCCATTACACAAGCGCACACAATAACAGCGCTCATATTGAACAGAATCATAGAATTTTTATCGACCCTCTGGTCGCCACTTACTGCCTGCCGCAGCACGTACAGCCAGCCTCGGAATCACTATCGGCTGCGAATGCAGGCAGCGGCTGCGTGTCATGCGTGTGCTACCTGCATCCGCAGCCTGCATCTGCAGCCTGCAGCCGAGGTTGAAAATGGCATCTTAAGAATAAGGATCGTTGTTCATATGGCGATAAAATAAGTATAAGGTTTTCCAGTCTTACTCTACTAGTATGGTAAGATATAATAGATGAAGGCAGGAATGACATCACAGCAAGAGATTTAATATTCAAAATAAATCCTAAACTATCACATCTTTCCTTTAGGAGAAAGACTCTGGCCCTGTTACAAACTGACCAAATTGTCCAAGATGGTGGAACGGACGTCGTACAACCTTACAACCTACCATACGCGAGCTCGTTATCACCATTCGGGCGGTCGATCCCTACCGAGTCCTTGTTTCTAATGGCCCATCCGGAAGGATATAATATTCAAAAATGTTGCTAAAACCAACACATCTGACCAGCTTGGTGTAGTGAATGACTTGCTTGCCTTTGTGAGGAGCCCGTGCCCAAATAGTGACCCATATTTGGGTTGAAAAAGAAGAAAAAAATTAAAACACGATACTTATTATTCTCTTATTCCGTCACCATTATCCGTGCGGTGGAATACAATTCACCACCCCCTCTCGTATCCGTAGGTGTCGTAAGAGACGACTAAGGGATATAATAGTATGTAGTAGTAGGTCAATTTCCTTCCCATAGTGGAGAAGGCACGAGCCCAGCAGTGGGACGTGTATGAGCTGAGATGATGATGATGATGACTTACTGGAATGTAGGAACTATTGTAGGTACTTAGTACTCATATTTGAAGTCGGAGTGAAAGTATTATATTTCTTAATCACATTACATACTATATAGTATACGGATACCTATGCATGCATTTCAGTGGCATTGATTCAAACATTACATTAAAAATATTTACGAAATCAAAAACAAAACCATTGACAACAAAAAATCATCTGTAGTTACTTATATATATTCAAATTTTGTGTGAAGGTTGTTGACGAATGCAAAAGGCTTCATTATGCGAGGCTCGTGTACAATGATCGATGACAATCGCTTTTGAAGTCATGATATATGTAGTTATTTGGTGCCACAATGACTCAGAACGTACTCCCCGTACCGTCAGCGTGTGCATAAAGACGTTCATTCGCGACAAATGACTGAACATCTCGATGTATGTATTAGGTACTTAATTAATTTAGCATTTTGACGGCTTAATTACATGAAACAAGATATAGAATTTGGTTTTATTTTGCCTGATGCAGCTGAAGATTTAAGATCACCTATATACGTGACAAAGTTTGATTAATTGTTATACCTGCCCGGGGTAATTTCTGTATCTATGAATAACCCGCACACACCGTATTATTTTTTTCAGTAAATAACTTTTGTTTTCCAGTAAATAATGTTTTAAGGATTTTAATCAAATGTTGGATAAGAGGTTTTGATTTTAAATTTATTAATATATGTATCTTTTATTTTGTGTCGGTCTACGATATCTTTCCTGAAAAATAAAACCTTTTTGCTTTAATTCTTCTAGTCAGTCCTTAAATCAATTGCATTAATGCTACTAGTCCCTTAGTATAAATTTATTTAAATTTTCAAGTTTATTATTTTAATAAAAGGAATACCGAGCTCAGCTCAGCGGATATCTAGGTACTAAATGTTAATACTTCTACATAAAAACTGTCAAATAAATAACATAAAGAAAATGTGAGGGGTGATAGTAAAATCGCTTTATTGTTGATGCTGGTTTTATAAAAGCGAAGAGTAATGCACGTTTGACCAAAGACGTATGAATGTTTGTGGTTATTCGCCCATTGTGCCTGTCTGGAGCGCGCCGGAGTGATCCCTGACACGTAGCATTTACTTTAATCTTTTATTTACGTCGAATAGCCCGGTGCGACAACTAAATATGCAGCAATAATTGCATCGTAACTATGCTTATTTGACTTATCGACGCTTTACGTAGTAACAATGTTTTATAGTGAATATATACATATTTATAAAATGTAAAGTTTTGCATAAAAAAGGTCTCAAAGCCACGGGTTAATATGCCTTGAGGTGCTAAGTTGACATAGCTGCCTTGAATATTTATGACGGTCAATACTTAACTCGGTTACTTAACTCTTATATGGTTTAACCTAATATTGGACTAGAGTGGAATATAAAAAATAACAAGTCAGGTTAGACTAGAAATACACCAATAGTTATCATTCATGATCATTAGCCTGCCCTCATCCCATCTGAAGTCGGCAAATATGTTCTTACCTTTCATAAACTGTTGTCCGCCATCATATCCGCTTTCATCACTCACTCACTGCTTTCATACGCATCCCCTCGATCACACAATTCATCCATCTCTTTCTGCGCATGCCACGATTCTTGCGTTCATCCACAATAATATTGATAACCCTTCTTGTCACATGCCTTTTATTTCTCCTTGTCACATATCCATGCCAAGATAATTACGCGCTCCTAATGTTCTCTATCACTGGAGTGCCACTTTCAGGCTTGCTCTAATATACTCATTTCTTATCTTATATACCCTTACCAACCACTCCACACATCCACCTTAGTATAAGCAACTGAGACGCTTCAGTAGCATACGCTCTTCTCTTATCCCTCTTCTTCAATGTCTACGCAGTTTGATTATTATCACCCAACAAATCTGTCGGGTAAACGATAGGTTTTGAGCTTTTGAGGAGAGAGCTGCTGCCTGGAGATAGAGAATTCAAAATAAAATTATGTCAACCTGTCTAAGCAGCGTGGTTACATAGTATGTATATTATCTTTTTACCGTAGCTCAATAGTGAAATATGAAAAAATCCTTATCTATGCGATGTTTTCCTTTTTATAGGTTTTTTTTTAAGTGGAGGTGTAGCAGAACTAGTGTTGCCCAAAAAAGTCTTGGTCTTGCGGTCTTGGTCTTGCGAGAAATGCGAGACCGAGACCAAGACCGCTTAAGTTTTGCAAGACCAAGACCAAGACTGGCCCTGCAAGACTTGAGCAAGACCAAGACTGAGCCTGCAAGAGTCTCGCGGTCTTGCATTTAATTCAAATCACCATTCCAGCTTACATACGGTGGAGCTCGTGTCTTCTACATTAGTGTTGCCCAAATGCAAGACCAAGACGAGACTTGGACCGGTCTTGGTCTTGGTCTTGCAACATCACACCTGGTCTCGTCTTGGTCTTGGTCTTGCGCACCCGAGTCTGGTCTTGGTCTTGGTCTTGCGCACCCGAGTCTTGGTATTGCAGCAAGAGTCTCGCAAAGTTTTGCAGTTAGAATAACGTAACAGTAATTTATCATGGCAATGAAAAATCCAACTAAATTAATCAAATATCCTATCCTATCTATCCATCTGCTAGCCCATAGTTCACTATTGAATACAATACTTACCACTGGAGAAAATTACTCTTCTATTCCCCTGGTGTTCCATTAGACAGTGTTACTACTCTTATGACAGGACTTTCGACCCTATTTTCTTAAGACGTCACCATACGAGGCAGTTGATACAATAAATTTTATGTCATTTTATAATCAATGCGATATTTTACAATTAATGCGATTGATTATATTCCCCTTCAAGTTAAGTGGTATGTATCTATTGTATTTCCAGTTTAGTTACTGATACTCTGGATACTTGAAAAAACCTGTTGCTCTATTGCCTATATAAATACTTTGGCCGCTGGATCCATGTAGCTCTTAATATACTATTTATTCAAGAACATATAAAACTGATTTAAAATTTTATGGTTTTAATACTTGTAAAATGTATGATATTCGTCGTCATCGTCACAGCTCATAAAAGTGCCACTGCTGGGCTTAAGATTCCTTCCAGTAAGAGGAAAATTGATCTACTATACCACGCTGGTCAGACATGTTGGTACAGGGTTTTCTTTCTAGTTTCACTTCTCTTGCACATATGTTATATACACAGGGTGTATCAGGTTATGGGACAACTGTTCATGTATGTTGTAGTTCAACAGTCATAGATCATAATTAGAATGTATATTACACAAAAACAATATAACGTAAAAGTTATAGTGATTACAAAAATGTGTGTCTAAGAGTTTATGCCTTAAATTTTATGCATTATGTAGGTATGTACAGACAGGATATATGTAAGCATGTAAAATTTCGACAGTATAAATAGGTATTAGATTTGCGCGAACCTAATGATGACTTTTACGCGGCGCGGTTTTCGACCTCGACGGCGAGGCCGATACCGCGGAGTTTTATCTGTTATCGTTGCGCGAGCTGTGTAGGTCCTTTCTTGGGCGATCATAATAGCGTCATCTTCTTCTTCAAGAAGATGACGAGGACGTCGAACCGCGGATATTTTTAAGGGGACGTAGTTTACCGCCCCAACCACTAGTGGATTGGGGTGAGTTGTGGCAGAGGCAAAATAGCGCTGGTAGCAACGCTTCATGTACTGCCTGATGGTGATCGTACTCTGTCCCTACATGGACATTTATATAGATTAATTGTAGGCATATTTCTATGTCCAACAGTGAACGTCGTTGGGCTAATGAATAAACGGATATATAAATATGTATAATGGGCAAGAGCACTCTCGTGATTACGGTATTTTTGTCCTTAAGCCTTTCCGAAGAGTAATTCTGAAAAGCCAACACCAACATTGAGAATCGATTGGCCAATAGATGGATATCTCAAGACTGATTTGACTTGCCGTGTAGTGACGGAGTAAGAATATAATTCATCACCCCCTATTTTACCCGTGACTGCGAACCCACGACTAAGGGCTATAATATATAACATCGGTGCAAGAGAAGGAAAACTTGACATGTATGACCTGTAACAACACGGCCGATCACCGTGGCGATTCCCCTCCGGCCACGGCCGATTCTCCTCCTGTTATGTAGAAGACACGAGCTCAACCGTATATAAGCTGAAATGGTGATTTGAATTAAATGCAAGACCGCAAGACTCTTGCAGGCCCAGTCTTGGTCTTGCTCAAGTCTTGCAGGGCCAGTCTTGGTCTTGGTCTTGCAAAAATTAAGCGGTCTTGGTCTTGGTCTCGGTCTCGCATTTCTCGCAAGACCAAGACCAAGACCGCAAGACCAAGACTTTTTGGGTAACACTATTCTACATAATAGGAGGGAAATCGGCCGTGGCCGGAGAGAAATCGCCACGGTGATAGGCCGTGTTGTTACAGGGTTTTATGTCAAGTTTTCCTTCTCTTGCGCCGATGTTATATATTATAGCCCTTAGTCGTGGGTTCGCACTCGCGGGTAAAATAGGGGGGTGATGAATTGTATTTTTTCTCCGTCAATACACGGCAAGTCAAATCAGTCTTGAGATATCCATCTATTGGCCAATCGATTCCCAATGTTGGTGTTGGCTTTTCAGAATTACTCTTCGGAAAGGCTTAAGGACAAAAATACCGTAATCACGAGAGTGCTCTTGCCCATTATACATATTTATATATCCGTATATTCATTAGCCCAACGATGTTCACTGTTGGATATAGAAATATGCCTACAATTAATCTACATAAATGTCCGTGTAGGGACAGAGTACGAATACAATTCACCACTCTCTTACCCGATGTCGTATCAAATCGGACCGAGGCATGGTGTTAAGTCTTTATTTGTTTTTTTATGGGTGGGCTATGGTAAGCACACGCGCGGTCCATTCCGTCCGGGGCGATGAAAGGACGGCGCGTGGACCCATTACCCACCCGTACCCACGTCGCCTCGTTGTTGGGCCGACCACCAGAGCAGGGTAACTTGTCGTCTGTGGTCAAATAACTCCGTCGCTTGCTAATCAAATTTAAAAAATCTTTTTTGTTGGAAAGGCGGAATGTTAAATGACATAAAATTTATTGTATCAACTGCCCCGTATGGTGACGTCTTACAAAAACAGGGTCGAAATTCCTTCCTTTGTCATAGGAGTAGTAACTCTGTCTAATGTAACACCAGGGGAATAGGAGAGTAATTTTCCCCAGTGGTAAGGGTTATATTCAATAGTGGACTATAGGCTAGCAGATGGATAGATAGGATAGGATGATATTTGATTAATTAGTTGGATTTTTCATTGCCATGATAAATGACTGTTACGTTATTCCAACTGCAAGACTTGCAAGACTTTGCGAGCCTCTTGCTGCAATACCAAGACCAAGACTCGAGTGTGCAATACCAAGACCAAGACGAGACCAGGTGTGCTGTTGCAAGACCAAGACCAAGACTGGTCCAAGTCTCGTCTTGGTCTTGCATTTGGGCAACACTAAGTAGAACACATTATCATTATATAGGATCTGCCTGAAAAACTGTTTTAATATTTTTTAATATTATCTGCCCTGATGTCTCCCGGGACAGCTAGGCAAGGTCAATCAAATCATATCTAATAAATAAAAGAATTCGAGCTAGCAGAAAAGTTATTATTGTTCACCAATAAAAACAATAGTTTGGTTTAAAGTTATAAGAAGACTTTTACGTCAATGAGCAGTGTATGGGTTGCCAGGAATCGTGATCATAACATTAATTCTCTTAGCAACAAAAAAAAAACAAGAAATATTTAATTTTATAAATTCTCACAGCACGTTTTGAAAAAGGTACGTCTGAAATATAAAATCTCCACAAATATTTTTATTTAATGGAATTCTGCATAATATATTTGTATCCAGGTACTCGTAAAACTTTATAGTATTTACATCGACATAAACACATAGGTATGTAAACGACACCCGTCGGGGCCCATAATGGCAGGCCATCATTCCGCCGCGTCTAATGCCGCGACCGCAAATAAAACGAGTGCGCAAATTGTTTTAAATGGACAGGTAGGCTCGCGCTCGACTGACCTACAGGCACCGGGCTTATTGCCCAAAACGAAAAAAAACCATATCACGTTTTAGAGTACCGTATGACTAAGATCAAAGATCTTGTTGAAAATTTAGTATTCAGATATGTGATTTGATTTTATATTACTGTAACGGTGTTGCTGGGTCCACGAGAATATTTTTAATGACATTCAGTATCAAGTATAGCGAGCATCCGGTAGTGATGCAATTAAATGCATTGTGATCGTTTCTCGTAATATAAAACCAGTCCTTTTATTCGCAATGAGCAAACAAACGTTTAAAGTGGTCTGGCGCGATGTATCCAAACATTTACATAAAAATCAATGTCTCTGAGATCTGATGCAAATGTTAGAAATATTGCGCCGAACACCGATAAGAGTTTATTTGATCATATAGAATTGAGACTCGGATAATTTTACTTGCCACATAATATACATTAAATTATAAAATTGTAAATAATTTATCCATATAATGGCGGTGCTGACAATACAATTCATCAACCCTTCGTTCGAGGATCATTAAAGATAGGTATTAAGATATGTAAACAGATTTTAACAGTGAAAATAAAATAAAACTAATAAGATTACGTCAATTTCTCTCTAATTGTAGAAGTGGCTTCTGGACCATAATGCCAATTAGTGAAGTTACACGAACTACTCGTTGGTATTGGCCACAGCCCTTATGCTGCTCATACTCCACCAGAAGGGAGAAAGGAAGAACTGGAATTCTGGTAGCTAATGAATCGACTAGAAGTAGATGTTTGCCTTCAGTTTCCGCTGCCAAAATCGATAATACCTACTTTAGGTATGATTATGCGATTGATTATATAGGTTTACACTTTTTATCCGATATATTAATTGATTCCCTCTGTAGTAAAGGGTTGAAAATATAAGGAATTAATAACCCTTTTACCTTACCATGGCTGTTGTAAAAACCAGCTAAGAGATTAGATAGGAGCACTCTGCTATAATACTAATAATACCAACTGCAATTGCCAAGCAGTTTAGCAGCAATCTACAAGCGTAACGATTATGGCATTATTTGTACTTCGTGGGGAAGTCTATTTCCATTAGTAGTAGTAGTAGTACCTACTCGTCAATCTATACCAATAAATAAAATTGGAGTGTCTGTTTGTAATGTCAAAATAATAGGGTTTTTTCATGCTCACACGGTTATTTGCACGACACCTATGCCTAAAATAGCAATTAAAAAATTTTTGTCTGTCTGTCTGTTTGTTCCGGGTAATCTTCAAAACGGCTGGACCGATTTCAAAAATTCTTTCACCAATGGAAAGCTATAATATCAGGGCGTAAACTAGGCTATATTTTATCCCGGTATTCCCACGGGAACGGGAACTACGCGGGTAAAACGACTATAACCTATAACCGAAGCGAAGCGAGGGCGGTTTGCTAGTTTGCACTATACATATGCCTAAAAATCACTTTATATTTTTTTGTCTATCTGTTTGTTCCGGGTAATCTTCAAAACGACTGGACCGATTTAAAAAATTCTTTCACTAAAGGCAAGCTATAATATCAGGGCGTAATATAGGCTATATTTTATCGCGATATTCCCACGAGAACGGGCACTACGGCGGAAAGGCGACTGAAATCGAAGCGAAGCGAGGGCGGGTTGCTAGTAAGCAATAAAGAATAAGTATGTCACCCTTTATTTAATAAAATTTTAAACTTCCAAGATTGTTATTGAGAAAAATCGATTAAGTCTACAGAAAGCGCAAATATTTACAAAAATATTGATGTTTGCAAGTAAGCATTTTAAAAATTCATACGGATATTAAGGTGACTCAAGAAAAAGAATCAGTCAGTAATATTCGAATATAGAAGACTATTGGTAAGTACATTGTGCATTGTGAATGTAATATTTGCGCATTTTAAGTGAAATCCTTCTGCAGTTCGCTTTAAATAAGCGATTAATATTAATGCAATTCAAAACAGTTTTCTCGCAGTAACAGTGCAATAGTGATGAAGCTCTTTTCAACTCTTTCACAATGTAACTCCAGGTAAACCAGACGATATATTATTATAATCTATACATTGCGCATCCAATATCAGTCTCTGATACATAATAAGATCATTTAAAATTCAAACATGAAACGGCAAACCCAATAAATACGATTTACTGATATCTTAACACAACGTAACGTTTTAGCTGTAAAACAACCAAAAGTAAAAATTTATTATACTCATAAAACTTACAGGATTTAATTTAAAGAAATATGCACATTCTTTATGTTTATAGCTTCAATGTCCCTATATATAAGAGCCAAATTCGCGATTGTAAAAAAAATACCTTTTTTTTTAAATAATAATAAAAATTGGCAACACATACCTATTCTTTTTAAGCCAATAACGACTCTGACTTGGCAACTTGAGCAGATTTTACGATGCAAGCAAGGTTAAAGATATTATTTGGCCTGAACTAATTAGTCACGTCAAAACGAAATGGAAATATAATTCATTTTGTAGTAACTCGACATCGGATAATGGGTCATTATGTTTTTTCTAACTGTAAGATACTTTTGTTAGTATTATTTTACGTCTAAGTTATCATCGTTTCGTGACCGTTCCTAAAGAATCATCGTCATCATTATTAGTCCATTATCGTCCCGCCGCTTAGCGATGGTATTGCCACAACTTGGATTTAAGCTGTAGACTACAGCTAATAAAATACAGTTCTAGATATATTATACATATTCAGGATTAGCCTGAAAACAGCAAACAAGTGAGCTTCAAATATTTGAAGTATTTAATTCTATTTACTAATTACATTTTTTTTTTTGAGATGCTATGCGTATAGAATAGACACTATGCCCGGCGGCGCGTGGGCTATAACCTGTCTGATTACCTACCTATCGCTTTTGCGCTAACTACATTTCATTCAGTGGCCATATGCTCGGCCTCGATGGCAAGATCTAATTACACCCAGATTAAATAGTATGTCAAGTGGGTAGTTCTTCTTTTTAACCTACAAACAGTTGTCGCCTGCCAGTTAATGGAGAAAAATTCAAAAGATTTACCAATACTTATTTTTGTATGTATTATATCATGCATACCACTAGAAACGTAACAGATGTACACTTTTTAAATGAAATTTGTATTAAAATAACGTCACAGAGTCGTTGATTTAAAACAAAAAAATGCTGAACATGTGACAGAATGGTATTGTAGTATAGTATTGTGACGGAGGTGTACTATTTTCCGTCAAATCGTATTTTAACTCCTGAAAATCTTAAAAAAAAATATGTGAACTTCGTGGCTAATAGTTTTGCCGATAGAATGGGCATTCAACTATCATAAAAAAAAACTATAAGTGCTGACGAAACAAATTATTTTTTTTACGAATGTCAGCTAATATTTTATCAAAATGTAGGTAAAAATGTACATTTTCATAATACGGCTCGAGCATACCCAAATACAGCTTTGTTATTTTTTGACAGGCTATTTTCTGGTCACACTCCGCCCAAACCAACCGTGTGAGCGGTGCGGGTTGTTGCCGACGGATTATTTTTCATTCGTCCCTCCTATAGGCATGATTTCTTTCATCCCTTAATTTCTATATTTAATATGTTTGAATAATATATTTTATAAAAGTGGAGTTCCCGTTTTCGAAGGTTCTTTCAACCCTCTGACATAATTATAAATACTGGTTTTGCAGTTATGGGACTTGGCATTTTTTTAGGAAATATCTTTTGCTCCAGAACCTACTTTATTATTCCTCTAGCACTTATACTTTTTGTTTATAGTACTTTTATACCACGTAGTAGTAGTTATTCATAAAAATTAAACCCTTCTATATTTGGAATCCCTTCTATAATTGTTAAAACTTATGAAATTATTTACGTGTCTATTTGAAATTTTCAGCCATATTTTTAAACGTTATGACGAGTCTATAAAGCTTTTGTAAGTATTTTGATTCGTAGTATTAAGAATTAACACACGTTTAGCTTGTTCTCTAGACTATAAAGCAAACCCTTACATAGTACAAACATAAGAATGGTGAATCTTTACAAAATTAGTCATTCTCCTTTTTTAGAATTGCAGGTAGACGAAGACTTAGGATATAAATTCACTTTAAACTTTGAAATGTACTTACCGGTTCGATGTCACCTTGGTTGTCTTTGCCAAGCCCCTCGCCCTTATTCCAGCCCATTTTCTCTAACAATTTAAAACCTTTGTTGTCTGCTGCTATTGACCTGTTATGGCAAAATGTAAATCATGGTTTACGTTGCAGAATTTTGTGGTGATTTCAATATACAATATGAATTAGAAATATTGAGATAATATCATCATCTCAGCTCATATACGTCTCACTGCTAGGCTTGAGTCTTCTCTATGATAGGAGGAACCCCATGGAGAACAAGAAACTCGGTACCGGTGGCCGACCAAATGGCAAAGCAGAGGAGATACGGTGGGTTATGAGGCCTTTTTCGTCATCCCAGACGGAGCAGACGGCGTGTGCGCTGACCGTAACCCACCCAAAAAGAAAAGAAAAAATATTACAGGAGGAATATTGACCTTTTTTTGGAGTGGGCTACGGTCAACGCAAAGGAATATTGATCTGCTTCACCAAGCTGGTCAAATCCGTTGGTTTATTTCGTGTTTTCGATAATCCGTAAAGATAGATTCATTTCAAAGATGAAATTGTATTTGATGTTTACGCGAGGGTTACACAATAGGGAATATGCACGAAACTCCAAAATGAACAAATTATTTTTATTTGTAATCTTTATTACTTGAAAACCGTACCTATACATTTATTTTTTAATTTTATCATTATTTAATAATTAAATTTAATTATCAAAAAGTGACTTTTTTGAGATTCGCGCGCAAAATTTCTGAAACGCACCGCATTGGTTGGAGGACTATGATGTCACGTTTTGAACACGTGACACCCGAGTCTTCTAGTTAGGGCTGTCGATATTTAAAAAAGAATAGTTTTTCGATGTATCGATATTTTTAAATATATCAATATCGGAGTTTGATATAACGAAAAAAAATATCGATATTTCGATATTTTCTCCATGACCACTCTTTAACTTCGTTCATTGCGGGATTGCCGTGCCGAGCTTTTTTTTATCAAATTCTAGGAGTAAGTGATAACTGATCATCAATTTCATTCCAGCGCTTTTACAGTAGATTAAGTTTACGGTGATTTTGTATAATAAATACTTTACAAGAAAAGATAAAACACCAAATTTATTCAAATAAATATCGACCCTCGATACTTACTTTTTACTATCGATATATTGTCCAAAAAAAAGTTCAGTATTAAGTATCGATATTTTTAAATAATAATATCTATATTTTTACATATCAATATTTTATCAACAGCCCTCCTTCTCCTTCTGATATTAAGTTGTTGTTTGTATGTTTCTAGTGATTATTTTGTATTGTTAACCAGTTATTTCATAATAAGTTATTAGTTTTCTGTGTTCAAGTATTAATCTTTGTGAATAAAAGTCTTATTACAATGACTGAAACCGGTTTGGTCAAAGTACAGTCGGATAATCTTCCTAAAATAGACGTGTATATAATGACAACGTATTTCGCGTCTAATTCAGATTTAATGTCTGTTAAACTCGGAGGAATAAAAGCTGCAAGGTAAATAAGATATATTTAATAATCGTAATAATAATAAAATATCGATATTTTTTTCGATATAGCGAACCCCGATATTGATATATTGTAAAATATCGATATGTCGAAAAACGATATTTATAAAAATATCAACAGAGTTGACAGCCCTAGCAACTTGTACGAGCGTCGAGAACTCTGACGTCACAGAATACGCGCGCCGAAGTAGTCGCGTTTACATCGCCCATAAAGTATAGCGATTTTCAAAAATTTTTTTTTAGCGTAATGCTTTATATTTTGAATGTGTTATATTATTTCTAGTAATGTAATAACTAGTAGAAACGTTTAAAAAAATTAAAAAACATCATGCATATTCCCTATTGAAATCACCTATTTTTAAGGATTCTGATCGTTTTTGTTTTTGATTATTTTTGTTTTTAATTGATTTTATTAATTTAAGGGAGGACCTACCGTAACTATGAACGCTAAATGTGTTCGAAATGTCGGGCAATTGAAAATCAAATACATTATCATAGCTCACAAACGTCCCACTACTGGTCTCGAGCCACCTCCACAATGGGAGGGAAATTGACCTGCTGTACACGCTGGTCAGGCGTGTCAATACAGGGTTTTATTTCGAGTTTTCCTTCTCTTGCATAGATGTTGTATGCATATTATAATCCCTTAGTCGTCTTTTACGACACGCACGGGCAAGAAAGGGGGTGGTGAATTTTATCCTTACTCTGTCACCACACAGGTAATACAAACCGTAAAAATAGTTTTATTTTAAAATACGATCGCTACAATAATACAATACAAACGCGATAAAACGCGCAACAACAGACACAATAAAAACGTGTAAATAAAATCCGTATAAATAGTTTTATTTTAAAAACAGAACTTAACTTTACGTTAATTAAGATTGTATTGTGTCCTCACTATAAGATGAAATGTTGGATAAGAGATGCAAAGAAGAAAGAAAGAAGTAAACTAACGTGGCAATGTCACTGGTTTGCGTCTTCTCTGAGGAGTGGGTTGAGCCGACAGCGTCTCGCCTCGCTTGCGCCCTGTCGTTGTAAGGAGTGTCCTCAATAGCCAACATAGGTTTTTGACCATATTTATTCTTCAGTCTGGCTAGTTCTAATTCATGCTGCTTCTTTACGCTACACGTGCGGGTATACGCGACTTTTTTCTCTTTTTCAACATCTGCACAAAACAAATTTGGATGAATGGATGGAGAAAGTGATATGTATGTACGCCATAACTAGGGTGCCTCAGTCAAATAAAACCAGGTTTTGGACCATGCATAGTAACGTAAATTCAATACCTATTATTCCAGTTTAAAACTGTAAAGATAGCGAGTATCTATTGGAAAAAAGCAAAAGTTATTATAATTGTTGTAATTTTGTAAATAAAACTACTGTTTTTTTTTTTTTTTTTTGTGGGTGGGCTGCGGTCGGCGCGCCTCCGCACCACTCCGTCCGGGGCGACAGAGGGGCTTAAGCACGCAACTCCCGCAACCCACCCAAAAACCACCTCGCCTTCGTCATTGGGCCGACCACCGGAGCAGGTTTACTTATCGTCAGTGGTCGGCCCAACGGAACACCCCCTACGTGGGGTACCCTCCCATCGAGCGACGTCCCCCCCTCGGGGAGGACGGTCGGTCTTTCCTCACGCGGTCGGCCTCTCGGCGGGTGACGGACTAATCCCCGGTCACGTCACCCGCGGCCTCGAAATAAAACTACTGTTACGGATTTTATCGCGTTTGTATTTGTTTTTAGATCGCCCAACGTTTCCAACACTTTACAGCATTCATGGTCACGGGTCCACGTCAAAAATCTGTAATAACGTTGACTTGTTTGGACGTCAGACATCTTAGTCTGCCCGTGACCATGAATGCTGCAAAGTGTTCGAAACGTCGGGCAATCATACATCAAATACAAACGCGATAAAATCCGTGAAAGTAGTTTTATTTACAACTAGCAACTCGCTCTCGCTTCGCTTCGGTTTTAGTCGTCTTTCCTGCGTAGTTTCCGTTCCCGTGGGAATACGGGGATAAAATATACCCTATGTTACTGCTTGATATTATAGCTTTCCATTGGTGAAAGAATTTTTGAAATCAGTCCAGCCGTTTTGAAGATTACCCGGAACAAACACAGACAAAAAAAATATAAAGTGTATTTTAGGCATATGTATATTGTATAGTGCAAATAACCGTGTGAGCATGAAAAAAGCCTATCATTTTGACATTACAAACAGACACTCCAACTTTATTTATTGGTATATATGTAGATGTGTATGTTCTCGTAAACATCATCATTATGTTGTAATTTTATTGGTTTTATATCTACTATTCATATAACCGTTGTCCGTGTGGTGATAGAGTAAGAATACAATTCACCACTCACTATCTTGCCCGTGGATGTCGTAAAAGACGACTATGGGATATAATATGCACGTAACATCTGTGCAAGAGAAGGAAAACTCTAAATAAAACCCTATACCAACATGTTTGACCATCATGGCATAGTAGGTCAATTTCTCTCCTATTGTGGAGGAGGCCCAAGCCCAACAGTGGGGCGTATGTGGGCTGCGATGATGATGATGATCAATATAACAAATCTCGCTCATTATTATTCAAGTATTTAACTTATATGCACTGCCTTATTTAAAATTTTACCAAGTATTGAAATAACAATTTACTTTTTAGTCCATAATTTTTCTATAGACCCCACTACCAAGCACTAATTCGTGGGTGTCGTAAAAGGCGGCTAAGAACTTTACATAGACCTGGGCCAACTCCATTTGATGTCGTCTGGTTAATAATTGCATTCCCAAGGAGGGTTGGTATCAGGAAGACGACCAGTCATAAAACAATTGGCGATAATTTTGCAATATGTACTAGAAGAGTACAATAAAAGTTTGCTAATAAAACTTTATACGTAAAGCGTTATGGCTAAGTGCGGAATATGTGGTAAATTTCTTGCAGCTCAGGCGGCGGCAAAGTGTAACAAATGTTCAATATCCTACCACCGTGGGTGTGAGGCGTTATCGGATAAAAGCGTTATTGGTAATGGATGGTTTTGCACTAATTGTAAGAATAAATTGCGCATTTCTTCGTCTGAGGTTACGACAAGGTTAAGCCCACGGTTAGGTGGAAACCCTTCATCTGAGCTTTTCGAAGGTTTTATGGATGATAGCAATCGAGACCTTAAAATTGACCTTGCATAGGAATTTAGATCCTTTAGGAACGAACTAAGTGCATTAAGATCTGAAGTACGTGCCTATCGAGACGAAATAGATGATTTTAAATCTGCGGTGAATGCCTGTAATGATGCTGTGGAGACAATCGACGGTCGCGTTGCCACTATCGAAAAGCTTCTTGACGAAAAGTTAGTGCCAGATGCCACATATGATGATGCAATTGTTGAACTAGAATGCCAGATAAATGAACGTCAGCAGGAGCTGTTAGCTAACGATGTAGAGATAGCAGGAGTACCAGAACACTGGTGAAAACTTGATGCAATTGGTCGAAACTATATCTAACCGACTGGGTGTTGATATTAATGAAAAGGACATTGTTCATGTCGAACGCGTGGGTTCAACTCGGCATAGGTCAGATGAAAGTGCTCATGATTCCTGTGTACTAAACTCCAAGGCGGTGAGGTTTGGAAGACGTGTGACCCGTGAGCATCTTATACAAGCAGCTCGTGTAAAGCGTAATGTCAGTTCTGGTGATATTTCTGTGTCTGGTCCATCACAGCACACATTAACGAACGTTTGACTTCATATAATAAATTGCTATTATATCACATAAGAAGAAACGCACGCGATTTTAATTGGAAATACGTATGGACCAAAAACGGCAATATACTAATTCGTAAGGGTAAAGGAGAACACGTGAAACGTATACGATTAGAGAAAGATATTCGTAATGTATTTGAACCTAGCTCATCTCAACATTCTTTCTTTGTTTCCTTACATATCAAATCAACCCTAAGTAATTGGAATAAGAGCAAGTTAATGATGAGATTTTTCTATACACTGATTATTTTCTTGTCAGAAACATGCAAGAATACAAAATTTTCAATGGCAGTTATAGAAGCTAGCACTAACCGCATACAGAACTAAAACACACTGGCGTTATAAATTCTAAAAGAATAAAATAGTTCTCCATTGAGTGAAGTTTGGTAGTGATCAAATCAACTGTATTTCATTTTTGGCTTTATGGTATCATCATCATCTCAGCCCATATACGTCCCCTTATTGAGCTCGGGGCCTCCTCCATTGTGGGAGTGTTGACCTACTATACCACACTGGTCAGATGTGTTGACATAGGGCTTCATTTCGAATTTTCTTTCTCTTACATTAAACGTCTTTTACGACACCCACGAGTAAGAGATGGGGTGGTGAATTGTATTTTTACTCCATCACCACACGATGGTCACTAGTTTTTTTATAACAATAGATAATTATACCTTCCATGAGTAGTCCAGGTTCACAATGTCCACATGTATCATTCCCAGAATGTATATGACATAGCAACTTGGTTTCACCCAGTTGGAGTGTACTACCGTGAACAATCTAAAACAAAGAGAATACGTAAAATAATCATCATTTCAAGGTATATCCCCACTACTGGTCTCGAGCCTCCTCCACAATGAGAGGAAAATTTTTATTACTATCACAGTCCACAGCCGCGGGCCCCCCCGTTCGGGGGTAGTACCACACTCTCGCAGAAAACCGACGTCTGAGTGGTAACAATTTGTTACTGCGCTTCGTTCGGTGAGCGAGAGAGCCGGCAGCCCAACTTTCTGAGGGTGTAAGCGTTTGGTGGGTTTTAGTGATGCCTTTATTATAACAGAGTCTCATTGCGCGCATTCACACTCCCTTCAATGTCCTCATGGTAGGCAGCGACATAGCAAAGTTCCATGAGAGACAGCATCACTTACCATCACGTCATTCATCATTTGAAATATAAAAAAACCCACTATCAGACTGATTAGTGTAGGGTTTTATGGTATAACGAGTTTTCTCTCTTGCATTGATGTTATTCTCTTACATTTTTTAATTGATTCTTAGAGTACTCACGGGAAGGGCAGAGTTGGTAACCATTTTATTGTTACTTCGTCACTACATGGCAAATTTATCAATTATCATTAAGTCATTAACGTACCCCCTTAGGGTATTCCGTCGAGCCGACCACTGACGACAAGGAACTCGGCGCCAATGGTCGGCCCAACGACGAAGGCGACGTGCTACGGGTGGGTCGTGAGGCCGTGTGCCATCTCTGTCGCCCTGGACGGAAACGGGTGGCGGGTGCGGTGACCACGGAACAACATTAACATGTTCTTATATTAATTACTTGGGTCGACTCAATGTGTATTTTCATAGTAACGGGTTTTTCAACAAGAACTTTGTTTTCTAAAACAAAATAAAACAAGAAATTTAGATGAAGATGATTCAAATTGTTATTGTATTACGAAGAGAAAAGTTCGGCAATTATGAATGAAAAATGATATCTGGCAAATGTCCACCACGACCACGCTGAGAGGTGTCGATTCTTTCATCAAACTTTTTAATCACTTTTTGGCAAAATGGCGGGTCTGTTTCGTTAATCACATCACGGATTTTGAGTTTTAAGGCTGCAATCGATTCGATTGGCTCCGTATAGACTCTATCCTTAACATAACAGGTCGTAAGGAGGGAGAGTACACCGTCCTACCACCACTGCGATTGCGACGAGGACACGGCGCAGCATACGCTCGAGGCCTGCGCCGCTTGGGGAACGCAGCGCCGTGAACTCGTCGCAATCATCGGTGCCGACCTGACGCTGCCGGCCATCGCTAGGGCGATGGTCGACAGCGTCGGGAATTGGGACGCGGTCGCAGCCTCCTGCGAGACAGTGATCTTGCAGAAGGAGGCGGCGGATCGCCTGCGCGAGGAGCGCAGCCTCGATGAGGAGATCCGCCGCCGGCGAATGGGACGGCGCAGGCGCAACTACTTGCGCCTCATGCCGCCCTAGCCGAGGCCGCGGGTGGCGTGACCGGGGATTAGTCCGTCACCCGCCGAGAGGCCACAGCGCTGCACTGCCCAAGCCCCGCAGGCCTCGAGCGTATGGCGCGCCGTGTTCTCGTCGCAATCGCAGTGGTGGCAGGACGGTGTACTCTCCCTCCTAACGACCTTGTGCAGGTATTTGGCGAAGCACCCATACCCCGTCAAAACCTGCACCAGTCGAAAAGAGAGCACCCCGTGCCGCCTTTCCAACCACTGCATCAGCACTGGCCGGAAGGCCTCCACGGTTCGCACCCCGAACCGAGGCCTCTCCAGCCGGACTGCCCAACGGGCAATGACGTCTCGGCGGGCGTCGACGCGCCAGGCGGTGAGATCCCTTAACGAGTCCACACCGCCCTCCGCTCGCACCCCCGTCACCCGCCGATATAGTCCGGCGAGCATCTCCGCCTCCAGGTCCCACGGGGGAGTCCCGGCCAATAGGCACGCTGCCTCCGTCGCCACCGTGCGGTATCCGCGGATGGCCCTGACCGCCATGACCCTCTGTGGTCGCCACAGAAGGGCCCTAAGTCGGACGGTCATGGACCCCGCCCACACCGGTGCGCCGTACAGGGCCATCGGCCGGATGACCCCCGCGTACAGCCGTCGGCACGCAGCGCTCGGTCCGCCCACGTTCGGCATAAGCCACGATAGGGCGGACGCCGCGCCGACGAGCCGTGGAGCGAGCCTGCGCAAATGCTCCCGGAACCACCATCGCCCGTCGAGCACCAGGCCCAAGTACCTCATATGGGCCCGGATGCTGATGTCGACCGAGTGGACGGTGATCGAGACGCCGATGGGAGGGCTCATATGGCGCCCATGGAACAAGAGGGCCTCCGTCTTGTCCAGGGCGACCCTCAACCCCAGCGCCTCGATCCGCCTGACGACCTCCTCGGTACCAGAGGTCACCAGGCTTACCGCCTCTTCTAGCGTCCCACCGCGGGCTGTGACGAGCGTGTCGTCGGCGTAACAAATCACGCCGAGCCCGGGCGGGAGGCTCCCCCTCAACGCCCAGTCGTAGCCGATGTTCCACAGGGTGGGTCCGACAACGTCCCCTGCTCGATCGGTGCAGAGGACGCTGCACCCCTCTAAATAGTCTGCCACTAGCCGCCTCAGGTAAACTGGCACCCCGTGATACCGGAGCGCCTCCCTGATGCAGCTGAATGGCAGACTATTGAATGCGTTGGCGATGTCTAGGGACACCACCAACAGCACTCCCCCGCCGGTGACGGCCTCAGTCGCCACGGCCCTCAGGCGCAACAGAGCCGCGATCGTCGAACGACCCCTCCTAAACCCAAACTGGGCGTCCGACAGATCGGGCCCCGTGCCGACGAGGTGCCGCTCGATGCGGGCAGCTACCACCCTCTCCAGTAGCTTGCCCGTGTCATCGAGCAGCACGATATGCCTGTAGGCCGAAGGCGACTCCGGAGACCGTCCCGGTTTCGGCAGGAGCACCAGCCTTCCCTCCTTCCAGCACCCAGGGAGCCGTCCGGACGGTAAACACGCGTCGAACAGCCCCCTGAGGCGGGGTCCCAGGTGTTCGAGGACCAGGGCCAGCACACGGTTAGGAACACCGTCGGGCCCGGGGGCGGTAGACTTTGCGCGCATGCGCGTCACCGCCACCCCCATCTCGGGTTCCGTGATGGGCGGAACACTGTCGTCGTCGGCCTCCCGGTCAGTGTCTGGCGGAGCCATGACCGGGGGCGTGTTCCGCCCGAAAAAAAAAATAAAATAATCCAGTGGTGTTAAATCACACGATAACAGCTGATTTTCGAATAGGCCAAATTTAGTTGTTCAACAATAACTCAATTTTGGCCTATTATTGATGACGTGGATATCATTGACATGTGGTTTCAACAGGACGGTGCCACATGTCACACATCCAATGAAACGATCAATTTATTGCAAACCAAATTTCCCGAACGCATAATTTCACGAAAATCAGCTGTTATGTGGCCAGCTAGATCGTGTGATTTAATACCACTGGATTATTTTTTGTGGGGCTATGTTAAGGACAGAGTCTATACGGAGCCAATCGAATCAATTGCAGCCTTAAAACTCAAAATCCGTGATGTGATTAACGAGATAGACCCGCCATTTTGCCAAAAAGTGATTAAAAACTTTGATGAAAGAATCGACATCTCTCAGCGTGGTCGTGGTGAACATTTGCCAGATATCATTTTTCATTCATAATTGCCGAACTTTTCTCTTCGTAATACAATAAAATTTTGAATCATCTTCATCTAAATTTCTTGTTTTATTTTGTTTTAGAAAAAAACAAAGTTCTTGTTGAAAAACCCTTTACATCTTGTAAGTTATCGCCATTACGTTTATGATTGGCTGCCTGTCTGAATGTAATTATTGACTAGACGGCATCAAGTGGAGTTAACCCAAGTCAAAAGCTGTTAGTCATCTTTTAGGATACTCACGAGCAATGTCAGGGTCGGTTGGTATTCTTAGCTGTTAGCAATTATCATAAAGTAGAAGGTAAAAATACAATTTTTTGGACTATTTGCATTTTTTATGATAAGGTTCATTACTTATATCGTTAGCCCTTTTTGTGGATTATTGTCAGCACACACGCTGTCCATTCAGTCCGAGGCGACACAAGAGCAGCGCGGGGCCCTATAATGCCGAATGCTCGCCTTCGCCATTGGGCCGACCACTGGTACCAAGTTTATTGTCGTCCAGTATGTGTTATAGCTAGCCCGACGAGATATTGTAAGCCCTACTGAATATTGGATTTATATTTAAGGTATAGACACTTACCTCAATAGGGTCACTGGTAATCTGGCTCTCGGACATACGACTGCCATTCAGTATGCTTCCATTCCTAGAACCAAGGTCTATCGCTATATATGCTTTACGATGACTGTCGTATTTGATTATCATATGATTCTGAAACGAAATTGTATAAATTTATTGATAACATTTATTTATTTAAACCATTTACTTATTTCTGAGGGAGAAATATACAGTTCACCACCATTTGCTTATCCGTAGATGCTGTAGAAATTACACAAATAGCATGACTGAAAAGGAAAACATTTCGCCATCAACTCTTGGACGTAATTCTCTTCTATAAAATATGGCGCGGTGATTCAATAGAGAGATTTTTCACTAAATCCACGCTTGCCAAGCCAGTTGACAATAGCAATAAGATATTATACGTTTTCTAGGAAAGCACTGCTGCCCTCTTTCCTGGTGATCCGTCAGCCGATATTTATAACTCGCATGGGCAAGTAAAGTATGAAGGCAACTGTATTCTTATTCCGTAGCTGCATTTAAGATAATGAAAAAACAATTTTATCATCTACTTTTATATTCTACCCACTACTACTTAGTAGTGTAGCTGACATATACTGAGGCCATTTTAAATTGTGTGTATGTGATTTGATTTGATAAAAAAATTAAAAGCCCGATCGACAAAGTGTATTATAATATACATCTTCTCAGCTCATATTGTATGGCGCAAGTCTACGAGCAGAGTTGAATCAATAAAAACTTGTAAAGCTCAATAGGAGTTCAAGCATATCTTATCATTTCATCCCCATATATATCCCACTGTTAGGTTTCAGTCTCCTCCTTTATGAGAGGGAATTTTAACCTACTATACCACGCTGATCAGACATACTGGCATAGAGTTTTATTTCGAGTTTTCCTTCTCTTGCAATAATTTTATTTGCATATTACATCTCTTAGTCGTCTTTTACGACACCCACAGGCGAGAGAGGGAATGGTGAATTGTATTCTTAGTTCCTCCAAATACGAAGTGTATGGTATTTTCAAGGATATGTCTGGACAAATTAAAATTTAATAGACAGATATGAGTAAAAATATATAGTATTTTGTCTCATTCTCTCACAGGCTAATTTTTACATATGCTTAGGGTTGTCTCTTTTTATTGTCCCAACAATTTTAAAACCCTAATTCTGAATATCAAAACTTTATTGCTTACCCTGGAGACATTAGCGTCCTTCAGCAATATTGTATGATGCTCGCCTTCCCGACCAACAGTACCGCCATCTTTGGTTATGAGAAACAAAGTGCCAACACGCAACTTGGGTATCGTTGTTTCACGAACAATCACTCGCATACAAGGTGGATGGTGTTTCGCTATTGTTTCTGTGAAAGAAATATACTATGTATTGTAGAGAAATATGCATGTGTAGTGTTATATTTTTTTTTGTTTCTTCACCAGCCTCTCGTAAGATCCACTATTGAACATAGACATTGTGTGTATTAAATGGTTCATGGGATGCTTTAAATCCAGAATTAGACTAAGTGTTTGTAATGGAGTTTTGGGTGTTTTATTTTGTTTTTAATTTGTACAGAACAACATATGTTCGATCGGCTAGTAGTAACTCACGAAGGGGTGCCGCTTATGAAATTTGGCCAACACATATCTTCTTTTGTATGAAAAAAAAGTGTCAAAGTTAGCTACTGTAGTAGTAGCTTGTTGAATACACCTAATTTTATTTAAAAACAAAAAGTAATTTAAAGAATGATAAACCCACTAGGTTTCTTGCTAGATATTCTCGGTTCATGGCCGTGTTTGCAAACCAGTGATAGATTCTTAGATTATTTTCAAACTAAATGTAAAATTGTCAATATGTAAATACACTTATGATGATTCATGATGAATGAATGAATGAAATGTAAAATTGACAATATGTAAATACACTTATGTGGTTTATACAGACTAAAGCATTTGATTAGAAGCTAGCACTATACACTTTTTATTATTCTATAGTCTTACATCTTCATGGCTGAATAGGGAAGGAGATTTGTTTTAAAATTAAAATACATCATATAATTTTTAATTACATACCTATATGTATATACAGGATGTATCAGGTTATGGGGCAACTGGTCAAAAGGGGGCTAGGCAATGGTGGTAGGAACCCATAAAAAAAATTTTAACGAAAAATATTGATACGTTTAGAAATTAGAGACATGTAAAGTTTTCAATTTTGTCATCGCTTTTTCGTGTAAATCTGATTAAAATGTATAAAGTCAATGATACTTAATACGCAACATATTCATACTTTGTTAAATATTCATTAGAAATTGAAGAAATCAATGATTACGTTCACATAAGCAAAACAAACTTCGCTTTAAAACAGCTGATCGGCCTATGAGCGTTGACCGCTTGCCGTTGTACCTACATGTCATTGAAGCGTTTGCGCAATTCTAGGTATAAATGAATGAAATTATACTGTCGAAGCTTTACATGCCTACGTGTATTCTGTCTGTACATGCCTACATAATACATAACATTTAAGGCATAGACTCTTAGACACATTTTTTTGAAATCACTATAACTTTTGTTGTATTGTTTTTTGTGTAATGTACATTCTAATTATGATCTATGACCGTTAAACTACATCATACTCGCACAGTTGTCCCATAACCTGATACAGCCTGTATAATAAAAGTCATTTTTGGGTAAATAATATATATCCATAAAAAAAAGGTGAAGCTATTAACTTCACAGGGATGTAGAGAGTTGAGGGTACTCGCTCAGGGTATTCCATGAAGTTGACCACTGAAGGTAAGGAATCAGGCTCTGATGGTCGGCCCAACGACTAAGGCGACGTGCTATGCGTGGCTTACGGAACCGCGTGCCGCCCCTCTATCACCCCGGATGGAGCTGAACGGTGGGTTTGCTGACTGTAGCCCACCCCGCAAAGAAAAGGCTATTAACTTATGTCCAACCTAAAATCGACCCTTCAATCAAATGCAAACATGGAATCTCAAGATCAATCAAATGGTTATGGTATGTGATTTGACCACTGAGGCAAATAATATATTAATTCAAAAAGCTGTTTACAATTTACCATCATCACTATTAGTAGTTGTGCTATCAACTTTATCACATGAAAAATCTTCTTCATCAGAACTCGTATCACTGCATTCTCCTTCTTCTAATTCTGCAGATTTTGTATCTTCTATCTCTTTTTGATTTTCTTCATCTTTATTAGTTTCTATATCCTTTTCAATGTCTTTATTATCAGAACTAATTTCACTATTTTGTTCTTTGGATTCTTGAAAAATATCATCATCTTCTTTCTCTGACGGCACTTTAGATGTATTCGACTCCTCTATTTCGTTCTTACTCTTCTTGAGCATGGGTTTGTTTTCATCACTTGTATTCTCTTCACCACCCTGTAATATACATTGAGACTGTTGGTATTGGTGTAAGCGTTCGTCAAATTATTTACCTAAGGCTGTTTGGCCTCGGAGTGAAACCTGAGATAGATTTTTCGTCAGGTTATTAATATCTTCTTCTGCTTTTCTTTCCTGTAAAAACAATAAGTCTCCTTAATATTCCAGTATCAGTAATGAATTAATTACAAAATACATATTTTCTACAATTGCAACCACTATGGGCCTTAATTTACAGTTAATAGAAGACTCATTATTTCATTGCCCTAAGTACATTTTCAGACCTTATGTTTGCTTATGTTTGTAAAAAAAATGCAGTGGGCCCTTAGTCGAGAAACTATCAACAGAAGAACCTCCAATGAACAATCACAAGCTAATGAGATCAGATTGATCAGAACCACAAATAAGACAATACTTATTAATAAAAGCTCTCACTTTGATTAATAAATATTTAATTGTGCTGTAGTACTTTTTCGTGTGTTACTAGAATAAGAATACAATTGAGCATGATCTAGATCTTGCCCATGGATGTTGTAAAAAAACACTAAGGGATATAATATGCTTACAAAATTTATCCAAGAAATGGAATACTCCAAATAAAACTCTGTACCAACCTATCTGCCTATGCCTACAGCATGATATTTGTAGTAAGGTCAATTTCCCTCCTATTTTGGAGGAAGCTCAAGCCCAGCAGCGGGATATACATTAACTGAGTTGATAATAATGTGTACTTACCAATTTATGCTTTTTGGCTTTTCTTTTTTTATGAGCTAGTAGTGCAGCTTCAGCATTAGATATACTTCTATCTGGATATGAGTGAAAGACAAAAGATTGTTTTTCATCTGAATAGTAATAGTAGCACTCTGTGTCTGTATGATAATAAAGACCTAATTCCTGGAAATTAATATAACTATCAGAATGTAATAGGCATAGCACTTAATATTTATGATCTAAGGTTCATGACAACACTCCTAGGTCCAGTTCAGACATAGATTTTCTGAGATAGTTTACAAATAATCAATCTCAAAATACACCTCCACCTGGCACATAAGCTGGAACGTCCAAATTGCTTGAATTTTAGTGCCACGATTGAATGACTTATTAAGCAGAAGTGTTGAGAAACCAAGCAAAGTCAAAGGAAGTTGTTGGTTGCAGGGGACACATTACGACCAACGTAACATCGAGGTCACCACTATCATCCTGCTTTCATCCCACAATTACTTGGGGTCAACTTACTCAGCATGTACTTTTCTTGGCAAAACATATTGCAAAAATGTTGGCAATATTTTTATGACTGTCCGACTACCTGGGCTACCTTCTTGGGAAACCCTCATTAGGATTTTAATTGTTGACCAGGCAGCATCAGATGAACTTGATCGGCCCAACGACGAAGGCGACGTGATGTTCGGGTGGGTTGTGGGTGTTGAGTGCTTAAGCCCCTCTGTCGCCCCGGACGGAGTGGTGCGGAAGCGCGCCGACCGCAGCCCACCCAAAAAAAAAAAGCTTCAGATGAACTTGGTCCAGAACGATATGAAGCTCCAATAGAATACCCAAACATGTAAATTTTGGTAGTATTTATAGCTGCCACCACATAGCATTGGGGGTAAATAACCTAATGACGATTTCAGATGTATTATGCAAGTATTGTAAATTACTTTAAAGATTTTATCATGTTTGTATTTGATTCTTGATTGCCCGAGTTCCGAATACTTTGCAGCGTTCATGGTCAGGGGTAGACTCAGATGTCTCACGTCCCACAAGTAATTGTTATTACGGAAAAATTTATAATTATCTACCTGATACAGAAAAACTAGTTATTAAATATTGACCCACATTTTGATACAACTTTATTGCCAGTGTAAGAAGAAAGAAAATGTTTCTTCAAAATCAATAGTTTTATTTAAAATAACTTCATGACAATCAGGTGATTAAAAATGCAAGTTAAAGACGTGATGAATGAATGAGTCATAAGTTATATGCCACTAAACTCCAAATAAACTATACTACTTATGAGACTAGTTGTAAAAATTATGATCACATACAGAATTGTAGTAATATCCAGTTTTATAATCATAATACATGCCAGCTGATTCTACATAGACCATTCCAGACTCTTTCATTGCATCCTGAGCGGCTTCCTTCACTTGTTCTGCTATACTTTTCGTCTCACTGTCTTTATTAATCTCCCATCCTGAATTTTCTACTTGTAGATTAGCTACTTTTGCATTTGGTTTAATTTCATTTACTTCATTAAAATCTGTCTGGGATGTTTTATTTTCAGTCTTTGGTTTGGTTATTATTTTATCACACTTTTCTGCACGACTGTTTATGTCATTTGTATTTAAAGTAATGTTTTGTTTTAATTCGTCATTATTTGTTAGGACGCTTTCCTGGAAATAAATAAATGGAGTCATTTTTAAAGGAAATGAGGCAATTCATAAAATAATATTACAGAAGTAATTGATATATTTACTAAATTTAATAGGTAACAAGTTTAGATTTTTTAAGGTTATTAAAATACAACATACCATTTCTTTTAATCGGCATTTCAACTTTAATAATATTGAGTTTTTATTTCTAATACATTGCCTCATTTTAAGTATAAGTTTTAGTATTTCTGGGCGATACTTCAATGAAATACGAAGAGTCTTAAGGTTAAACATAGGTTTACGTATTTTTTTCTGTGTATGTATTACTTCCATGGTATTCATTAGGATATTATATTTATTAACCTGAACTAAGCTTAAGTAAAATATTTTAGACTAAAGATAGTATTAGTATTAGATATATAAGATCAAATTGAAAATAAGAAAAATATTTTAATTTGTAAATAATAAATAGCAGACGTCCACAGACTAATATATGCTTACACACGCCGTCTGAAGCTTTTGACATATATTCTTTTTTTTTTTTATGGCAATCTTCTGATTGTTCAACAACTTCTGCCAGTATCATGTATGGTTAAGTCATGGGTAAATGGGAAAACAAATGTTATTTAGAATCATGGAAGTAATAAGTACTACGTACAACAGGAATGAGCTGTTGTCGCAAAATTGAAGCCGAGCGAGAGCTCAGTAACTGTACCTTTTATACCTCTCTGGCGATGGTGACCATATTGAAATATGATTTAAGGACAATAATTAAAAAAATGATTTATGATCTGACGTCAGCAGATCATTGCTTCAGATGGATTTTAATCAAAAATGCTAATGATAAATTTGCCTTTGCGGCACTATACATTTGCTGTTTTTGCTTGCTTTTCACACTCGCGTCCTATAAGTAGGTTCTTATCGACTGGTGCTTGTGGGACACGACACGACATGCAGCTGGACTGAGATAAAATTACGATAAACTACCTATTGTGGTATATTTAATTAATTAGGTAACAAAAAAAGCGTTAAGTTTACATTTAAGTTCACGCCTTACCTTACCGTACGCCTTCACCAATTGAATATCATGTGGATCTTCAAATATAGATTGAGGAGGATGTGGTGGATCTAACAATGTATGTAGTTTGCTATAAAATTCTTGAACAACATACATGATAATTTTATTTTTATGTAAGTTTTTTAATTATTGATTTGATAATGTAATAAACAGTTTTTCAGTGTACTTTAGAATTTCAAATACAAATCTGGAAACATGCTTAAGTTTTCCCCGATCAATAAAAGCAGTAAATGCCGAAAATTGTTATATATATATATATATATATATATATAAGCATGTAAAGCATGAAGGATCGTTTTCATTTTAGGAACAAATAGCGGGGCACTTACATATTGCCATTTTTTTTACATTTCTTCTTAAAATTACCGCCGGATCGAAACGCGACCGAACTGAGAAGACCCGGCAAGAAAATCAGTGGGATTGTCTATTTTTTATTAATTTTTCTAATTTCACTTAAATAAAATTACATCTTACAACATGCTTTTTAAAAGTTCCAGTGTGATGCCATTCGAAATATTATATAATACAATGCTATATACAGAGGTGGGCATTAACTCGTTAATCCGTTAATCGTTAATTAACGAATTTCTGTTAGCGGATTAAGTTTTAAGTTAACTTCAAAAAATGTTAACGCTCTTGTTAATTTCTGTTAAACTGAACTTTCGTTAACTTTAGTCCGTTACATTAGTCAAGTTCAAGGCGCTGCTCTGTCCACGTGACACACACCGCATATTATTACTTCTTGCGATATTCTTGTGATATGTTGATTTGCACCTACAGCAAGCGTTGCGAACGAATTGAACGATTGCTCCAACTTATAATTTTGAATCTACTGCGATCGTTTGTGCCACCAGAAAAATCTAAGACGATTTTCGTACACACTATCCATAAAACTGCACAAACTGTCTGCGCAGTCGAATCGCTATAATATATCATTGTCGTGTATACCGACCCTTACTCCTCCGTCACCACACAGGCACGAAAACAGTATAGTCTAAATAATACCTAAGTCTAAGTAAAAAATAGTAAGTCTTAAATGGTTAACTTTTTACGTTAACTTTAACTTGCGTTAAATTTTCGCGAATTTAATGCTTCAACGATTATCGAAGTTAACATTTTAATTAACGATTAACGAAGTTAATTTTTGGATTAACTGTGCCCACCTATGGGTATATAATACATGGGTATAATATTTATCCATATTTCCCTAATATTAAGATCTTTAGGAAATCTGAAATTGAAACAAAGTAATCTTAATATTGAAAGGAATAAAAAATGCATAGATATTTAAGTTATTTGTTCTTGAACTAGGACTAGGATAGCATGGTCACCGTAATTCTTCATTCATAAATTATGTTTAAAAATTTCATGTGGGTTGTCAGGTCAGGTATCCGTATTTCATACAAATAAAAGAAAACCTATACGCCAATAGCAACATTTTTGTGTTAATAAGGTTTTGCACGTAGCAACAAATAATATTGGTTTAACATGTCGGTAATAAATTATTATTTATATTTAGAAACATTTTAGAAGTAAATGTTTTTACTTCATTACATTACATAAATCGCCTATTTTTCTACCAACAACGAAATAATTGAAATCAACTTAACTCTGGCAACTCTAAGTCACTGTTAGAAAGGGACACAGGGTACAGTGGTTGCCTTTTCACTCGGCTTCATTTTTATTTTGCACGCGACAAGACTCTTACGTCCTTGACATAAGGTTTCATTTTCGTTGTTTTAGCTGCAAGATGCACAGACAGAGCTCATTCCTGTTGTAAGTAGTACTTATTACTTCCATGTTTAGAATAGAAAAAAAACGGACATACATTGACGATTGTGGCAATAGTACTTCTTCCTCTTAGTTAATGACAATGAGCTACAATAATATGAGCTATTGGTGCCAGTGTCGAGTATATTGATTATTATTCACGTCTTTAGTCTTAGTCTTTCAGTCAGTCGTTAGCATGACTTAGTGCTGATATCCAAGTCATGCGTCTCAGAAATTTGGGCAGAATGTCAAAATGCACGTAATTCACTATTATATCATTTTCACTACATTTCAGAATTTTATCTGCATTATATTACATAAAATATCAGCAAAATTATTGAATATAACACTTTAAAACACTAAAATAATGAAAATAATATAAAAGCGCTACATGACATTTTGACATTCGTGTCCAATTTTCGTGGCAATAGTAAAGGAGCCTGAGACAAACACAGACAGTTCTTAGTAATAAAGATAAAATAAAAAATATTAAAAATAATTACAAATTAAATAGATCATAGTTTTATTTTGTTAACATTTATAAATTCAATTATAGCATTAATTATATGTCGGTTATTAATAATGACAAGAGGTGACGGACATTAACTGGTCTCTGAATTCTTAATTTATTAATAATATGATCTAGAGAGTAGGCACTGTTCCTAGGGCAGTTAAGAAAAATACGGTCAATAGTACCTTCATCCAGGCCACATTCGCACAGTGAGCTATCACGTATTCTGATCTTATACAAAAAGACTGGCGTGCAACAATGGCCAAGACGTACTTTACAGACTACTGATGTGATTAATTTTGACAGTTTCCTATATTTATAAAACCAGGGTTGAACGGGAATGGTTCCTTGGATAGAAGCATAAAAAGATCACTTAGTCTTACTAGACTCTGTCCATAAGGCCTGCCAGGATACAAGTAAGTCTGTTTTCGATAGGTGAAGCAAATCATACGGTTGGACAGAAAAATACTTACGATCAGCAACATTGTTGCTTATCGCATCCTTGGCCATTGCATCAGCAAATTCATTTCCTCTGATGCCATAGTGTCCAGGAATCCAATACAACCTCAGTTTTTCTCTGTGAGCATGTGTACAAGCAATCTCTTATTTGGGATAGGATAGGGCTTCTAAGCTTGTCTTTGAAAAGATTCTTGACAATTGCTTCCAGGGCGCTTTTGCAATCTGAGAAGATAGTCGCCTTCTTGATGGCATTGTGGGAAATGATAAATAAACATGCCTCTAGAATACCTATACACTCCCCAGTAAACACAGATGTCTCTGGAGCGCATTGAAAC
Organism: Lymantria dispar; assembly: GCA_032191425.1. Classification (NCBI taxonomy): domain Eukaryota; kingdom Metazoa; phylum Arthropoda; class Insecta; order Lepidoptera; family Erebidae; genus Lymantria; species Lymantria dispar. Next base: position 12,413,802 of record CM063455.1, read on the forward strand.
TGAAGGATAATTTAGGAATTTGAATAATAGACGGCAATGCCAGTATTACCATTTAAAAATTTTGAGGCATTTAAAAAAAATTATGATATCCTTTCCACTCATTGTCAACAATATATGAAAACTGAGCATGAACATTGTTAAATTCTCTATGCAGCTGAATTGATGAGTTGTAACTTAGGGTACATTTAGATATTTCATATGGCGAGTCATAGAGGGGGTATTTGCTACTTTGATAAATAGGTAGCCTGCCTTCTATGGTAAGAATTTTCCTAAATTAATTTAGGATCGAAGGGGGTCTTTATGTGTTCAAAATTCTTGTCTAGATAGATCATCTAGCTGAGATAGTTTAGGTAGCAAAACATGATGCTCAAGGAAATAAGCCTTGTAGACAAATCTATCAGCGAGATACTGTCTACAGAGAGAAAGAGGAGGGTCAACAGCCTCTACTTGCAGGGCGATGCAATTCCTGATCTTAACCGGAATACTCAGCTGACGTAATTTACTTCTGAGTACGGAAAGAAGTACATAATCGTATGCAGAGGAAATGTACAAGAAACAGGAAACAACGGACTGATTTTTACTGAAGGCAATGCGAGTGTCTGTTATGTCCCGTACACACGTTGGCCGAGCCTAGGCCAACGCGAGCGTCGCGTCGGCAAATAGGTACAAGGCGAGTGCTAGCGTCCACACGTTGGCCGAGGGCGGCGAACGCCAACGCGAGTGGCCAACGTAGACGAGTGTTTGTAGAGCTGTCCACACGTTGGCCTCGGTCAGTGTTCATTGTGCACTGAAACACTATGGACGTTGACATTAACGTTGCTGCAGCTTCGACTATTTATTTAATGAGCGTATATAACTATTATCTCAGTGTATACCGCAGTAAAGTGGGAAAAGAAGAAGGTGGTTGATACTGAGTATTCATAGAAATAGAACAATGTAAGATACATCCGTGTGGTGACGGAGTAAGAAAAAAATTCATCAGTCCCTTGTCCGTGGATGTCGTAAAAGACGACTTAGGGATATAATACATAACAAGCATATAACATCAATGCAAAGAAGGAAACCTCGAAATAAAACCCTATACCAACCTGTCTGACTAGCATGGAATACTAAGGTCAGTTTCCCGCCTATTGTGGAGGAGGCTCGAGCCCAACAGTAGGACGTATATTAGCTAAAATGATGATGAATGATGAAGATACTTTTTGATACTATAGATAACATATAGGGTGACTTGGATCTAATTATTTACGTCGCATATCTAGAAGTAGTGATGCAAATTTGAAAATATAATTATTTATATTGAGCGACAATATCACATTAAACACGTCTAACCGCGATGGATGTCAACCGTGTAATGACGAGCGGGCCAACTGTGGACGGCATTGGCCGAGCGCAGACGAGTGCCTTTGATTTTTGCACAAAAACTGACACCGAGGCAAAGTGAGGCAACTGATCACGAGCGACGGCGAGTGAAGGCAAATCAGCTGTCCACACGTTGGCGCTTGTATTCACTCGGCCAACTAGGCGAGCGTTGGCCAATTAAGGCAAATTGGGTGTACACACGTTGGCGTTCGCCATGGCTCGCCTGCCTTCGGCCAACATGTGGACGCCCTATTATAAAAGTGCTTTTGACATATATTGACGTTGAACGTCAAATCATGCAATGTCATTGTTGTCATCTCAATTCTTTTTTGTTTTATGGCAATTTCAATTTTTAGTTTTTGTTATTTACGAGCCATTGTAGCAAGTATCAACTAATTTTTCAAGATGATTATTTTGGAGCTATATACATCGTCATCGTTCATTTTGATTTTGTTGGAACTATACCCATCGTCTGAAACTTTTGATATATATTGACGTCGAATGACGTTTTGAAAGGATACCAGAGATGACGTTGAATAACATATCACCAATGTTACTTTGTCATGTCAATTTTTTAGTTTTGAGTATATTATTATACGAATCAAGATATATACATATGTATATAGCAAGTGACCAAGTCAATTTATTTTTTAAGTTCATTTTGTTCGAGCTATATTCACCACCAGTCAATTGTTTTTTTGTTTGGATCGCCCTTACGGGCAGGCCAAAGTCTTCGACCATACTGCCTTGTCTTACGTAGCTTTAGTTTTTTTTTTCTTTACATATTATTTATTTCTTCATATTTTATAACTTATTAACAGTCATTGTCCGTCAGTAAGTCAAGTCGTTATCATTAATTAGGCGCTGAGAACCTAATTAGATGATTTCTCTGGGAATTTCGGTTGAATATGAAAATACACGTAAACCATTCTTATATCACATTCACCACACTTCAGCACCTTAATTATATTATATTACATAAAACATCAGCAAAATTATACAATGTAACACTATAAAACACTAAAAAAATGAATATAATACAAGAGCTTAACATGACATTTCCATATTCGCGCCGAAACCCCCCCACCAGTCAATATAAAATCACTCTTCATGAATGAAGAAGGCGCACAGAACGTCATTTTTGACAAATTATCGTAAAGCAGCGTTAGATACAGTATATATCTATCACTTTTGAGTTTTCTCTGTATTATTGCTGTTTCTGGTCTCAAGTCCCCTGTTGCAATTATTTCTTCTTTCATACATTTAATATCTACAACAAGTAGTGTAGGTATACGGACAGATTTTCATTTTATAATTTATTTTCTTATTGTAAAGGAAATAAAATAAAACAATCGCATCTAGACCATTTTTTATTTATTTAAAATAAAAAAAGCTCATTAAATTACATAAATTATGTGCGTATATAATTAGAATGGTTCAAAAATAAAAAAGCTGCCACTGAGAAGTCTAAACAGTGGTTATGGTAGGGTTTTATGTGGACATGGACAACATTAAGTACGCCTATAAAATAACTTAAAAAAGAAAAGAATAAGTCTGGCCTATAATATTGTATATTAATAACACTAAAAAGATCTATAAATGCAAAACTCTAAATGAGTATACAGTAGAAAAAAATACATCCAAAGAAAAGTTATCATTATAGCTCATTTCGTTCGAGTCCCTAAGTTTACATAATTTGTTAACCTTACACCTATGGTAATATTAGACAAGTACAAAATGATATTCCATCCTTAAAAATATCTATTCGTATCCTATAACTAGAGTCAGTTGTATATTTTATTACAATAGTAAGTTAATTATAACACACATAGGTTAAACACGACCAATTAATGTGTTGTTAACAGCGATTCGTTAAATTTTCGGCAACCTGTACTCAGTTGCGATTAGAGGGCGGATATAAACGACTTTTTGCAACGATAAATACAGCTACGGCATCGTTATAGTTACAATTGCATGCAAGTCATTAATTAACAATATCTTGGTAAATAATTCCAGGGTCTTGAGTTTGCTCATTTCATTTTTAAAAACATATTATTATGAAATTTTGTGAAAGGCTATGTGGCTACGAACACTATCAACCCTTACATTACTTGTGAGTGTCTTGAAAGACGAATAAGTTTTTCATCCACGTAGATCAACTCCATCTGAAGCCGCCAGGTGAATAATTACATTCCCAAGGAGGGTTGATGTCAGGCAGGCGTCCGGTCATAAAACTATTGTCAAAACTCTTGCATTATGTACTATGAAATAAGAATACATATTAATTCGACTCAAGTAATTGCGATAAGAGCAGATTGATGATGCCGATATATTATTATGAAATTCATTACATGAATATTCTTTTACATTTCAAATAATGACATCATTATGTTTACTGATAAGCCGACTTCAATCCTAGCTACCATACGTAAAGTGTAATATTAATTACGAATGAATAGGTGCCAATAGTTTGCTGTAGCTGCAATAAACCGCCTTTACGAACCTCGCATATGTATTTCACATTCACACGCACTAATTATAAATATAACGTGTATGGAAGATCTACGCTAAAGGCTAAAATTGTTACACTTTCGATATGTTTTATTTTAAATTACATTAAATAACAACTGTCAGAACAATGGCACATTTTTAGCCAGACATTTGCATTATTATTTTGGTATGATAGCACAATAAATGAGTTGTTAGATGAAATTCATAAGATTTCGCTCATAGAGGCCGAGAGATCTATTATCATCTATTAGATGAGAAGAAATTTAAAAAAATATGAATAAATATTGGCTTTTTAAATCTTTGGCCAGATGGGTTAGCTGCACAAAGGCGTATGCGTAAGTCGTAGAGATATCATGAAGTTTAGTTTATCCCGAAAATTACTATTTAGTTTTGCATTCGGTACCTGTAAGTCCCGAAACATTTCCTAACGATAAAAAAGGGACATAACTTCGTTATGCATCGTTTCTCGTTGTTTATACGCAGTACGTACGCGAAAATGTCAGATGAAGTATTTTATAACAAAGTAATGCGTAGTAAATTTATAAGTAAAGTTCTTAAAGTTTAAAATATTCGTTTTTTACTTTCGTAGCGTGTAAATTTAAATTCTTATATGCAACCTTTCGCGCGTGTTCGATCAAATTTCGTCTTATACTATGATCTAATGTAACATCATCTACTTCAACAATAACACTAGTTACTTTATAGTTTATGAAGTCTCAGTTTTACATAATTGAAACATCGTTAAACGTCAATAATATTATGACGTTCAATAGACGAATTCGAAGTCAAGTAAATTGTGCACAATTCCTGGCGATAAATTTAGATACTAACTATAAATGCACCACAGTGCTTTAAATGCCACTGAACGAAGTTATAATAAATAAATCGTTGAAATGTAAATAGCGGCAGTGTGTTGACTAGGTGAGCCATTAGTATGTACGAAGGTAATAAGTTTTTATGAACCTTCCAGAACAATTGTAGCAAGTTGGCGGAGTGTTGAGGTGTTTAATGTGCGTTTATGGAATTATGGCGGTACGTATGGCGGTGGCTTTCGATAGGTGGGCGTGGCTTTGGGGCGAGGAGGCGTTCTCGTTGCAGCGAATGGAGGCGGTGGGCGGTAAGGCGCGTCGTCCGGCGGCGCGGAGGTACGATAGTCAGGTGCGGGAGGTAACAGTGGAGGTTTTTCTTCGCGCATGATCACCGGGCTCTTGTGCACCGGTTCCGTGTCACCACGTTCCTCTAGCTCATCTTGGAAAATCACCGGGATGCCCTTCGATCGGAAAGCCTGCCGCTCCTCTTCGTCACCCATGCTCATTTTTCCTGAAACACCTACGGTTGTTAATTATAGCTAAACAATATCTAATTAAAATGAGAAGACTTTATTCTATTGTCATTATTAATAGTCAATTCCGAACCAATGCATTTCAGCTCATACACATTTCACTATTGAGCTCCAGTCTCCACTACAATAGCAGGGAAATTGACCTACTAAACCATGCTGGTCAGACGGGTTAATATAGGGTTTTATTACAAGTTTTCCTTGCCTTGCATAAATGTTATATGCATATTTAATCCCATAGTCGTCTTTTACAGCATCCACGCCCTAGATATGGGTGGTAAATTGTATTCTGTCTCCGTCACTATATGGAAACAATACTTTATTTACATATAATAATTGTATAAATAAGCATTTTTTTTTTATTTCGTTGTCTAGAGATATGACTTCAGAATTTACCATTGCATTAGTTTAAAAAAAATTGTTCAGAGGGTGCCACAACCAGTTGACTGTCCGTTAACTGATTAGTGTCGCTACGGGCACGCGATCCCGGACTGCTCCAGCTGCTCCTGTCGTACTCCTATCCCATATCTAATGGCAGTAGTGTCCCCTAACCCAGTTTCCACCATATAAATCCGGAATATCCCTGTCCCTTTCCCATTAACGAAAATTCCTGAAGAGGGTTGACGTCAGGCGGGCGGCCGGTCATAAAATAAATAGCCGAAACTGTAGACAACATGAACTTAAGAAAGGTAAGTTCATGTTGTGCCGACCCCACTTAGCGTGGGATGAGGGTAGGCAAATGATGATTAGTTTAAAAAAAATACACATTGTCTAAAGATTCAATCCGAATAGAATTTGGCAATATTATTTGATATACAAGGCTAAGATCTGTATGTCATCGATTGATTTGACAGTTAATTACCTAATAAATTAATTTAAACTTTAAGGTCTATGAACAATTGTTAATTGTATTTATATTCGAAGCTAATATTTTTTGTGCCAGTGGATAGGTGACAGCAACTACTCGATTGATTTTGCTACTATTATTCAATTACTTAATGTGAATTAAATAATTTTAAAATATTAACGTGTATATAAGTTTACGTCAAATGAACAATAATTTCTAAGCTGTTTGTTTTTTGTGAATAGAAAGCATTACTGTGGATGTATTTTTAAATAAATTCATGGTCGTAAATATTTATAAGTAAATACTTATAAGTGGTAAGCGATGATAAATAATTTAGAATATGTGATATAATGATTTTATTTTTAATACTCAGTCACCTCATCAAGCATTTTCGTTATGACCACCTCCTACAGAATTGAAACTATACATTAGTTTGTTATCAATACCTTAACACAAAACAGCTGAAATAAGTATATAAGATTTTATTTTCTAATAAAAATCCAGCAAAATAATCATTTAAATATTTTAAAATTCACATAGTTGGCTAAAGTATGTACTTATGATATAACTTACAGTACCTGTGAGGATAGATTGAAACGAATTTAGGAAATATTTTCAGATAAATTGCTAATTTATTATGAAATATATTCACCATTTACTTTGTTAATGTAATCATTAACCAGACAAAATGATACTGGGTGGAATTGGTCTGATTAAGAAGAAATTATAGCTAGTTTCTACAACACATGGAAATTTAATACCTACATATAATTTTTAGTTCTGTAGATGTAGTCATAATATGCAATGTTTTTATGCTCTTTTCTTAATAATACAACACCTTGTACTAAGGAAATAATCCTATAGTATTGTGGGAGGTCTATACAAACATACACTTAACAGACACAAATAACAACTAGACTGAAAACAACAATTAATGGATTGCACAAAGTATTGTCCTGCATGGGAACCGAACCCATGACACTGGCACGGTAGATCGGTATCTTAAATGCTACACTACTTGTGCAATTAATTACCTTAATTGCTTGTATTACATATGTAGATCTATACGTTGATAGATTAAGAATACAATTTGTGGGCAACCCCTCCTTTGCAGTCATAAAACAGACTGAGGGATATTAGGTATATTTAAGAGAAAGAATAGCAGCACTCTTATAAAATATTAGAGCTCCTTCGCCCATTAATCCTTTCACCGTTCACTGCTGAACATAGGCTTCATGTTTCGCCACAAAGTGCGTCCCTGTGCCGCATGCATCCAACGATTCCAAGTATCTTTCACTAGGTCGTCGGTCCACCTGGTTTGGCGGCGAGTCCTACACTGCGTCGTCAGATACGTGGTTGCCACTAGAGTTCCGTTCTTCCCCAGCGGTTGTCGGTTCGTCGAGTGATGTCGCCTGCCCATCTCCCATTAATATGCATTCATCACAACTCATAAACGTCCTACTGCTGGATTCGAGCTTCCTCCACAAGGGGAGAGAAACTGACCTACTTTACCACGCTGATCAGACGGGTTGGTACAGGGTTTTATTTCTAGTTTTCCTTCTCTTGTACAGATGTAAGCATTTTCTAATCCCTTAATCGTCTTATACGACATCCATCGGTAAGGAAAAAGGGTGTTGAATTATATTCTTACTAGGTCACCACACGGAAAAATTATTATGTAATTTTTAAAAATAAAGCAGAAATGTTGCGTTTAGATTTCATCATCATCGCAGCCCACATACGTCCCTCTGTTGAGCTCGGGTCTCCTCCACAGAAGGAGGGAATTTGAGCTACACCTTGTTGGTCAGAAATGTTTGTACAGGGTTTCATTGCGAGTTTTTCGTCTCTTGTACAGACGTTATGTGCATATTATATACCGTAGTCACCTTTTACGAAATCCACGGGCAAGATGAGTGGTCAATTGTATTCTTACTCCGTCACCACACGGCAAGTATTTAGATTCAAAGACTAAAAATTATATGAATGTTATACCTGTTCGTCGCCTCCTGTACAACACGCAAGCGATGATGCCAGCGAGCAGGATCATACAGACTATCACAACAGCTGGTATGATGAATGTCACCAAGTAAGCTTGATCGGCAATTTCGTTAACCTTATTATTCAACAAGTTCGGTAATGCACCAGCAGTTTGTATTTGTACTGGCGTTTTCTGTATTTTAGTTTGCTGATCGGCGCAAAGTCCAAGAGGTAACAGTCTTATGGACATGACTTTCATTTCTTTATCAAATACATGGTCGACGACCTCTTTTAATGCACTGCCCATAACGCCACGGTCGTCGATGATAATCATTTTACGAAGCTCCTCGATCTCATGTCTCGGGCAGCGGTCCATTGGCAAACTTGTATTGTACCTTAAAACATTTAAAAAAACACTTATGTAGTTTTTCTGCCGTGTGGTCACGGTAACTGATAATATCAACCCTTTTTGGCTGACTATGATTTGGTTCACATGCCGTCAAACAGCCCGATGTCACGGAAGGTGGCGTGGGTCTCTAGAATCTATCAATGTTTTGTGTATCAAAACCGATTTCGATGCACTATTAATAGAATACTATTAACGTAACATTGTTCGACGATATAGCAAATCATCATTTCAGCTCATATACGTCCCACTGTTGGGCTTGAGCCTCCTCTGCAATAGGAAGGAAATTGACCTTAATATATCATGCTGGTCAGACAGGTTGGTATAGGGTTTTATTTCGAGTTTTCCTTCTCTTACATAAATGTTATATGCATATTATATCCCTTAGTTGTTTCTTACGACATCCACGGGCAAGACAGGGAGTAGTGATTTGTATTTTTACTTCGTCACCACATGGATATAATATTATATATTTATCAAGTACTAAAAATGTCTTTTGGCTTGAAGTAACATCTATTCAAGAGAACGAAAACTTTGAATAAAACTCTATACTAACATGTCTAAGCAGCATGGCATAGTAGTGTAATTTGCTTTCTATTTTGGAGATAGCTCCTGCCCAGCAGAGGTACGTATATCAACTTAGGTAATGATCTTCCTATTGTGAAGGAGGTTCAATTCATGCCCAGCAGTGATACATATATCGGCTAAAATGATGATAAAGGCCTGGTAATATTAAAAATATGTTGCGCAAGCCTGTCAGTTTGGATGTTTCTCTTTATGTGCAATCCAGCCATCCGTCATCCTACTCAGCATTTGATATAGGGCCCAAATGCTGATAGTGACATAATAGCCACAACTGCCAGGCGTTGACAAACGATCTGATCATTAATGAACTTTACGAATAAATTTGAAACACTAAAAATATATGCCTAAAGAAAGACAGTATTTTCACTTTGAAGTCAAATACATAATGTGTCAGTGAACCACTTGAAGACCGAAGAGAGAGGATTCGTGCGAGTTTTGAGGACCCATACGGTCTTGTTTACTCAGTAAGCTGCGCTGGGTCTGGTCAAACTATAGTTTGACGTTACAGAGTTTAGCTACGAATCGAAAAATTGACTTTTTACGTATTTATGTCAGCCAGTTTATAATTAATCGCCTTCTTGATTCAATGCCATAAATATGCTACATTGATTTTCAATGTTCCAATCCAGTGGTGCATAAAAAACCTCAGCGATATCCAGTTGAGCGTATAAGTTTGCTTCTTATTACGTGAGATTAAGGATTGTTTGCCGAAATGTGGATACATTTATGCCTCTGTTTTCCATTGCTGGGGTAAAAGCGTCTATAGTGGTAGGACCACACTGCTAACGATTGTCTACAGCCGCGGATCGGTCCGTCCATCACACTCTCGCAGAAAATCGACGTCTGAGCAAGTAGCAATTTGTTACTGCGTTTCGTTCGGTTAGTGAGAGAGCCGGAAGCCCAACTTTCTGAGGGTGTTTGCGTGTGGTGGGTTTTACTGATGCCATGCACGCATTCACACTCTTTACACTTCCTACGCGGTAGGCAGCGGCCTTGCAAAGGTCCATGAGCGGCTGCAACACTTACCATCAGGTGTACAGTTTGTTCGTTTGCCACCATTTGCAATTAAAAAAAGACAATATATAGATCAATCATTAAAGATGTACTCACCAAATGATAGTAGTAGGATTATCATTGATGCTCTGTATCCGAATATTATCGGTTTCTTTCTGTTCAAACAACTCAGCAAGTTTCACAACGACCTTACGCTTGGTATTGGCATCATATGCCAGTTTCGAGAATGGATACTCCATAGTCATATGAAATTCGACCGTCGGTCGGATTGTAGGAGCCTTTACCACTTCCACTATGAGACTATCGTAGGCGCTCTTCTTGCTGGAATCCTCTGCGATCTGCAATTTATTTATGCAAAATATGTATACATATTTTCGAACCAATATTTATTTTATTGATCAACCCATCAAAGGATTCTTAGGGAGGCCTTAGTCCAGCATAGACACCCCTACGAAGGATAATAACATAATGGCCAAGGTTGACAGGCAGATTGGCGATCACAATTAGTGAGGACAGTGCTGCTGTTCACTCTCTTAGTGATCGCTTAGTGGTGGTTTTATACATTCCAAAGGAAAGTAAACCGTGATAAAAAATTGTATTGTTAAGCCCTATAAGAAGAATTAATTTATAATCGAACCCATAATTATATAAGAACAATATTCAGTTTGTGTTAACATAAATATCTATTTATGCTTGCATGGCATATTTAGGCAATTTAGAATGGCTATGAAGAATGGGTTTGAGCGTAAATTGATGATGATGATTACACGAGTAGTAAATGACCAGTTTCTCTTCAAATAAGTTGTCAAGAGAAAGATATTATGTTGGACTTTTCTACAAATTCATTGATTTTCTCGGGAATTTACATCAAATTTGATAATAGTCTTCCCTTACATATATGACAACATTTGATATGTAATAGCTTTGCTCCATTCACATATCTCAGTTCGTACACAATTACGAAACACTCAAATGATAATTTAAGATTCACTACTATTTAAAGTACTAAATCTTATATCTTTAAACGAGCAATTATTGTATATTTCAGTTTCTATATTTTCAAAATCTCGGTAACGGCATCAATGATTTTCATTAAATTTGGTATGCAAGAGTTGGAGTGATAATCAGATCGATTATTCGCTTCAACACTTTCCCGTTGCTGCCAAAGAAATAAATTTTGATTTTTATAACCAGTAAAAAGATGCTCACCAGTTGATATGATACGCTGCCCTCGTCAGTCGGTGCTGGTAGACCATAGAACTCCTGGTTTTTGGTGTCAAACTGCAACCAGTGTCCCGCCGGTATCTCAGTGCGGTCGCTATACCGAAGGGACAGTATCAAGTTGCGTGTACCTCCGTCCTCTGGATCGAAGAAAGTGTCCTGAAATAACAGTTATCATATGATAGAAACCTTCATTGATTGTAACAAGTTTTGAATTGTGCGCAATTGATACTATTTTCATGTTTGAAATGTGCTGTGTTGTAGTGGCTACGAATGTTAAAGATGCCAACTCTTACATTGCTTGTAGGTGGCTTAAAACATACGTAAGTGCTCTACAGCGAGATGAGTCAACTCTATCTGATGCTATGTGATCAACCTTCGAAGTAGGGTTGACTTCAGCTAGGAGGCCGGTAGTATGATAAATGTTAAAATTTTAGAGGTATTATGAAAGAAGGTGTATTATAAGGCATATTGGGTCAACCCCAAGTAATAGGGATAATAATGATGTCTGTTTGTATGTGCAGTAGGGTGGAGCACCAAAGGATGGAATTTATTTTATTTTTATTTTCAATTCTAATAGGGGAAGTTCGGTGCCTATTATTGATGTGAAAATAAATGCAATTTTATAAATTTTTTTTTTGGATAACTCCTTCTGCCTCCGCAAAGCCCTTAAATTCTCAAAAAATAAAAAATGTTTCACTTACGGCCAAATGTAGGCATTTCATTACAAAATTATTTAGATAGTTATTAAAATTCAGGATTTTAATAACAAACATTCTTATTTAGATAAAATTACAAAACAAATTAAAATTCTAAGAATAATAAAACACCAAATTATGTCACTTAATTAGCTCGAAAATCTCTTTTTGATTCAAATTTTGGCATTATTTTCCTGGACTCCTATTTGACTTTAATTCCACGCAAACGGGCTTTTCTTGTGCACGGAGAAGTTGAAATTTCAGTTGAGTGTCAGAAACAGCAGCTCAGCCTCACCTCTAGTTACAATGACGTGCTGGATTTCTTGATCGGACAAGTTCTTTAAAATAGGTGGGTCGGTCAGAGTTCCTACCAGTTTATCAAAGTTAGTATATGTCTAAACATTGACATTTAGACGGTGTACTTCAAATGGTCTTGGAGGTTACTAGAAGTTGAGGTAAGACGTGCTTTAAAATGCGCCCGGTTGCTAATTATCTAATGTGTTTCCTATCATCAATAATAATTGCAAGAAGAATGCCATCTGGATGCGTAAAATAACTATTGCGTAAAATATTATTGAATGACAGAATCAATATAACTTTTGAGAGCTTCTGGCAGGTATCTGGACGCCCTAATTATATTTTAAAGATGGGGACGTCGGTCGATGGGAGGGTACCCCGCGTAGGGGTATTCCGTCGGGCCGACCACTGACGACAAGTAAACCTGCTCCGGTGGTCGGCCCAATGACGAAGGCGAGGTGGTTTTCGGGTGGGTTGCGGGAGTTGCGTGCTTAAGCCCCTCTGTCGCCCCGGACGGAGTGGTGCGGAGGCGCGCCGACCGCGACCCACCCATAAAAAAAAAAAAAAAAAAAAAAAAATATATTTTAAAGATGACGTAAACCATCTTTGCATGATAGCTTGTGTTTAATTTGAAACCAAGGAGCATAAACTTTTATGACAAATGCAGCCAGAGGTTTCAAATTTGCCGATAGCGTCTCAGATATAACATATAAACGTAAGATCTAGTTGACTCGTGTGAGCCAACGGGCATGAGAGAGTTTACCTGAAGACTTATTTGCTAAGTTATCTGGGCAACTATATGAAATTACCACAAGATATTATCTTGTGCAAGTACTTTTGATCTGTACTTAAATCTTTCGATATTTCAGAACAACACCTCCACACATCGAGCAACTCTTACTCGATGTGTGGAAGGTTCTTCACAGGTTTCTAGAGTTTTACCTAATGGTCCAGTGTACAATTTAGATCTCGAAGTACATCCGTCAAGGTAGTGTCTCAAAGGAAGTTCGTTCATATGTAACAAACAAATGATCCACTGAAGTGGTTTTTAAGCTCTTATTCAAGCAGTCTTATGATACCACTATACTTTTCAGTATTAACATTTGTACTGTCGCGACTAATTGTCAGGATGATACGTGGCAATATCTTCACTAGACAGTAACCTTGTTATTGTGGTTTAAATTTTTTTGACAGAGACGTCTTAGGCCATATATCATATAAAAGAATCCTGGCTCTCGTATTATCTTGCCAAGCATTTTTATTATATTGTCTTATCTCTTTTTACTTCACGGACGTCTTCCAAGGAAAGATATCCGGTCCTTTGCAAGGCTTACATGGAGATATGGATCCAACACACAGAGGCCTTTGAAGAAATTTAATGTAAAAATGAGATGGGACGTCTATCGATGACACTCCACGTCTGCACATAACACTCGTGGACTGCCAACGGTAGGTGTAAAACTATTGGGTGATGATGGTATCTAATATCTGTTTATAGGGTTGGAGGTTCGATGGACTGGTTTAACTAAAACTATTGATGTAGAAACTGTGGTTTGCCTTCAATACTTTTATCGTCTTGAACTTTGGCAGAGGGTGACTCGCCAACTCATTGAATGGGCCCCTTAAACGGTCGCCACAGACATGCAGGCCATATTATTATATTTATTATTAAAATAGGAATAAGTCAGTGAAAAAAAGTCAACTGATTTAATTTTGATACATGGTAATGTATCATCAAGGTAGACTCTAAAATCATGTTTTTTTTTTAACATTCATGAACGTTGCGGAGGCAGTTACTGTTAATCAAATCAAAGAATATTTTACATAGACGGTGTCTAACCAAAAACGCACAAACTTTTCGCTATTAGCCTATTGTGCAGCTCACATGTTTTGGTTCATTCAATATAACCAAATGGATTAACCGATCTGGAAGATCAAAAGGGATAATTGTTCAGATCTTCCTTGTGGGGACGAAGTAAGAATACAATTCATTACTCCCTATTTTGTCCTTGGATATCGTAAAAGACGACTAAGGGATATATATATGCATATGACATGCAAGAAAAGGAAAAGTCAAAATAAAACTCTATACCAACATGTCTGTCCAGCATGTTATAGTTGGTAAATTTTTTTCCTATTAGGGAGGAGGCTCGAGCTCAGCACTGGCACGTGTATGAGCTGAGACGAGACGAATTTTCAAATGTGTTTGGAAGTGATTCTTTATCAAATCCGGTGCTGGCCACTCAATAGAAAGTTGGTCTTATTTGGTAAATTGAGTTGCCAGTACGAAGTGCAAATAGAGTATAGTGGTAATGTAACCACTTAAACAAGGAGAGCAGGATTGTGAAGGCCTGCAACTCGTTCTGGAAGCTGTGATTTTTTCATTAAGTATATAGGAAAAACTAATGACCATGATAGTCAATAATTTCTTAGTTCCTGTTTGAAAGATGGCAAATGGCTAGTCTACTTCCTCTCAGCACATTTAGTCTTCCCTTGAGTACGAGTCTCTGCCATACATTAATAGAATTCCACTCTCCGCCTTTTCGGGCAGATTATAAAATCTTTAGTATTTTAATTTAATGATCTCCAATGATTATAGTGTTTGACCTTTTCCTAGTATCAACTCCTTGAACGACAACCCAGTAGACTTTATTGAAGACTGTCAATAGACCGTTCACCCTCGAACTCAATCATCATCATCTTCACCGCAGTCCACGCACGTCCCGCTGTTGGGCTCGGGCCTCCTCCACAATGGGAGGGAATTTGACCCACTATATCATGCTTTTTGAAGTTTTTTTCACTTGCACAGATATTATGTGCATATTATATCCCTTAGTCGTCTTTTACGACATCCACGGGCAAGATAGGGAGTGGTGAATTGTATTCTTACTTCGTCACCATACGGAACTCAATAAGACAACTATATACGTACCTCTGGCACTTTATAGACAAGTAGATGGCCAACGGTAGCAGTGATATGGTCGACTTGATTCCTCGTGACGGGCGGGTAGGTATCAGGCGCTCTGGTAGCAGGCGGCGTGTGGGCACAACGACCGGCGCCGCGCCAACGTACTCGCGATACTTTCAGTTCAGGCTGCATAGCGCGCATCAAACCCGCTGATGGTTCACCTGCGTTGGTCTCAGATTCCATGATCTAAAACGTTGAACAAGTTATTATTATGTGTCTTTCTGGTTATGGATCTCGACAGATTAAACCATTTTATCATCGAGCAGATCATCGGTAAGATCATCGAGGACTCTCCTGGGAAGGTCCGAGTAGAGGTACCTATAATTTGTTCCAAAAAAAACTAATTATGCCTTTCCCTGAGGTGGCATTATATCACCTCCACATCCTACAGTAGACGTAAATGAACAGATTACGTAGATTATGGATCTTATTTTAATAAGCTTTTAATTATTATAAAAGGTACACAATAAAGTTCTAATGATTAAATATTTGCATCGTGAGAACCTTTAACAGTATAAAATTAAGGAAGACAAATTACACTAACATTCGGAACAATAATCATTTCGTTTACGTGAGTATTAAAATTCAATATCTAACTGAAACTATTGGAAATTGTCGGCTAATCCGAAATAATTTCATATCAGTAACCGAAACCGATATAATTCTAATATTCGTATCCAGATCGCAAACTCCATATCCATTTTATGGCGATACATAGTTATAACTATATCTTCTCCAAACTTCCAAAAGCAATATGATTGCCCCAAATGGCATTTGTATGTATGAAACTAGTTTGAGATATAACGGTATCACATGGTTACTATTGTCCTATTCTTATCTCAATGTATGGACGGATCTAAAGTTATCTATAGTTTCAATCCTCAAACGAGCTAGAGCAGCAACGCTTCTTTCTAGCATTCTCCGTTTCATCTAGGAGTGGACCGGCTATAAATCATTTGACTTATTAAAGGATCTTAGGTAATGAAGACGAAGAGCTATAATAATCTTTGTATATGATATTGAATACAACAAACCTTCATCAGCCGACTGATATAATCCATTGGGCAAGCTGGATCCTTCGGCAATGTGTCGTTAGTCCATACAAATTCGCACATATCTCCGTTCTGAGTGGTATTCAATACAGTAAGATGATCCATATCAGTATCTCTGAAGAGATTAACGATTCCTTCAAGTGCTCGTATTTGCCAATCAATCGCGATGCTATACTCTTTGTTAAGTTTGAACTCCATGACGAACTGGTGGTTGATGGTGCGGCCGCTTTTGTGTTGTTGGACAGTGATGTCAAGGGGACCGCGAGCTACCAGTCCTTCGCTGTCTTGAGCTTCTACTATGAAGTTCCAGCGAGACACGTGGGCTTCTAGCGGCCTGCGAAAAAGATTAGTTTTATTTATTTAATTACTAGCTGACCCAACAGACGTTGTTATGTCTTAACTATGAATAATAAGTGGTAAAATTAATAAAAAAAATATCCAATAGCAAAAATTTGGTGTCAAATGTAATAGATTTCCATGTTAGAATTAAATGCGGCTTGATAAGGGTTAAAGGCAACATTCCCATGTTGTTGATTATAATTCCATCGATTCCTTTTAAACTTCATTCCGCGTTTAACGTGCTCTTGTATGTCTTTAACTTGCAGCATTGCGAGTTCTGCGACTTACGTTTATACGTCTGCTTGCTGGCATTATTAAAAATAATCTACTAAAATTAAAAAATATTCTATTACATTCTTTTTTATACCAAATCAACACAAACAGTCTATTAAAACTTACAAAAAAGTTTATATTAATGTGAACTTTAAATTTAAGCGTGATGACTAAAAACTTCTTAAAAACTACATAATTGAAATGAAATTACACGAAATGATAAATAAACTATATATCAACCGTTTCATCTATGTCAAACGATATTTGCAGCGCGCATTCTGTTAATAGCTGACATTTATTTCAAACGACTGGCCGTTATGTCAAACTGATAATCATGTAAAATTAATATTGTTGTTAAGTTTTCTTAAATTTTCTAATGTTTTGCTCAACTTTCTTATTTTTTTCTATCATAAGATCATTCTCCTGACAATAATAAACACAACGAAAAAGGAATTAGCTAAATTGTTCAATCCGTTCACACGTGATGCGATGACCAAGGGAAATAGAGATTCATTTTTATATATATAGATTATAATCTGAGACTTAATTAAGAAACTTTGTTATTCTATAGGACTACATTGTTAGGATATGTTAGACCTATTATGGGTGTCGTAAAAGTCGTCTAAGAGATTTTAATATGTATACAACATTTAAGAAAGAGAGGGAAACTTCGAAATAAAACCCTATACTAACCTTATGTCGCGGTCGCCGCCTTCTGTGAAGCCGTAATCTCACGGAAGGAGGCGGCGGATCGTGTGCGAGTAGAGCTCCTCTTCGGAGACACGCTCCGCCGCCGGCGACTCGGGCGGCGCAGGCGCGAGGAACCTGCGCCTAATGCCGCCCTAGCCGAGGCCGCGGGTGATCGGACCGGGGAATTGTCCGTCACCCGCAGAGAGGTTGACCATGTGACGGCGACCGACGTCCCAGGACGTCGAGAGGTGAGGGTACCCGAAAGGGTATTCCGTCGGGCCGACCACTGACGACAAGTCACCCTGCTCCGGTGGTCGACCCAACAACGAGGTGACGTGGGTACGGGTGGGTTATGGGCCCGCGCGCCGTTCTTTCATCGCCCCGGACGGAATGGACCGCGCGTGCGCTTACCATAGCCCACCCATAAAAATAAAAAACTACTAACCTTATGAGGATCTATGTCCAATAATGGACGCTCGTGGGCTAATGATGAAGAAATACTGATTTATAATTCAATCTAAGTAAGCTAATTTGCACAGAGCAATACGTTTAAATGTTCAAGCATATATAAACAAAAGCAAAACGTTGATTCAAAATCAATATTCAAAGGTCAATAAAATTAGAGGGTCTGTTTGTAATGTCAAAATAATAGGCTTTTTTCATGCTCACACGGTTATTTGCACGACACCTATGCCTAAAATACAGATTAAAAAAAAATTTGTCTGTCTGTCTGTTTGTTTCGGGTAATCTTTAAAACAGCTGAACCGATTTCAAAAATTCTTTCACCAATGGAAAGCTATAATATCAGAGAGTAACCTAGGCTATATTTTATCCCGGTATTCCCACGGGAACGGGAACTACGCGGGTAAAACGACTAAAACCGAAGCGAAGCGAGGGCGGGTTGTTAGTAATAGTATAAAGATATTCAATCAACACTTACAATCCGTATACTTCTCGCGCCGACGGTATGAACTGTATCCAGGAATTTTTGCTGAGCGGTACGTTCTCCGCCTCGTACATTGTGAATGTCAAGTTGCTTCCTTCCTCCGGGTCCGTGAATAAGTCAGCCGGGATTATATACCTAGGAAAGGAAAATTTAATATTTGTAAAAATGCAGATCACAAGATTTTTTATGTTCTAAATAATTGAAGTAAAATTTCTTTTTGTCGCGACTTAGGAGTAACTCGAATCTTTTTTCGGACGGCAGTGACGTAATCATTTACGATAGTAATCTAACTATGATTTGAGCACAAGGATTATATATTAATACTAGCTGACCCAAAATAGTAAAATAAAAGGAATTATTTTTGAAATCGATTGCAGCACCACCTACCGGGTCCAATTGTAAATCTAAACCATTCTCGTGTGATGAATAACTCTTACTCCGTTACTATACAGCAGACAATAATAAAATAGTAATTGAGTTAATTGCAGATTTCTAATACTTTAATCCTTACTAATATTATAAATGCGAAAGTAAGTTTGTTTGTTTATTTGTTACGCTTTCACGCTTAAACCACTGAACCGATTTCAAAAATTCTTTCATCAATGGAAAGCTATAATATCAGGGAGTAACATAGGCTATATTTTATCCCGGTATTCCCACGGGAACGAGAACTACGCGGGTAAGGCGACTGAAACCGAAGCGAGGGCGGGTTGCTAGTATAATATAAAGAACTATACCATCATCATTATTGATGTTTATATATACAATGTACATATGTTAAATATTATTGTCAATTTTTTTATTATTGCGAATAATAATAAAAAATTAAAAAATCTTCAACTGCGAGTAAAGGTTACACACACTTATTTTATTTTTTTTATGTATTAATTGTTTCTTGTTCATCAAACAGCTAAATCCACGATTTGTTTATCATCATCATCGTCATCATTTCAGCCTATCGCCGTCCACTGCTGGACGCAGGCTTCCCTCATGTTTCGTCACAGAGTGCGGTCTTGTGCCGCCTGCACCCAACGACGCCCAGCAACTTTCACCAGGTCATCCGTACACCTATTTGGGTCCTACACTGTGTCGTCCTACTGGGGGGGCATCCTACATTGCGGCGTCTGATATTTGGTCGCCACTCAATGTGTCCTGCTCATTGCCACTTCAGCGTGTTAATTCTTCGTCTTGTGTCGGTTACACCCGTTCTTCTCCGTATTACCGTACTTTGGCAACTTCAGTTGATACTTTGCATTTTTAGTGCATACACGCTTATTTTTACCTGAAAGCTTTGCCAGCAACGAGGGCTAATTTCTTCATGTGATGTTTCAGCGTGGGCGGTTGGTTGACCGGTATTGCCCACGTAACAACTGATACAGTTTCTGTTGTCTGTCCGGTTATAGCGTTTCTACCCTCCGTTGGAATAATTTCCTGTAAAGTTCATGAATATAGTATTAATAATTACAAAATATGATATCCAATACTAAGAAACTGCAATGTTTGTTTGAACGCACTAAACTCGGGCGCTATTAGTTTATTTTTTAACTTTATATGTCCTGTTGTGTATCGAGAAAAGTGCATCATGTCAGCGCATTATCTCACTGTTGGGCTAGAGCAGCTTCCTCTCCCACGGTAGAGAAAATGACCAACTATATCTCCCTGTTTATTTTTTCTTCTCTTCCAGTTAAGTATATTTTATCGTGTGCTTTAGTCGTATTTTATGATGACCCAAGGGAAAAGGTGATGAATAGTATTTTTATCCCGTCACCACATGAAAAGGGAATGATTATGGGATATAAACATACCGATGTAACCACTTACGAGTTACGTTCATAATATCAAGGATAGTATACGCTCGAATTAGCTGCCTGACGGTATCGTCATAGTCAGTATATAACATTAAAATATAAATGTTATTTTTTTCATGCGAAGGACCATAGAATACATGTATGATTATTCTAAGTTCCAACTAATTACTTCTACAGTGCAACGTTACAAACCATTTTTAGTGATTTAATTAACTATGTCACCTAGAGAAACGTTGAATAAGAAAAGTAGGAAACCAAATTTACAAATGAAGGAAGTCAATTTAAATAAATTACAGATAATTTTAACAACAAATTTTTACACCAAGCCAAGCCATTAAACATTTAGGAAATGATTGTATTAAGAATGAAAGCCCAACATTGCCAATCATAAATTACACAAAAAATGAAATTTCAAACGATACTCCCGTGAAGGACAATATAATTTTATTAATTCATAGGTGGACAAATCGTTCTTATTTAGCGATATCTGAGACGAATGGAATACATATGTATGTACTATGTCATTAAGGTTTTCTGAATATTGCCTTGTTATTTCGAAGAATTTTTCATAAAATTTTAAATAGACCAGATTTAAATTTGGATCTTTAACCGGTTAACGACAAAAGTGTTGCTCAAATCTTGTGGCGTAATATAGGAGTTTTATTTCACTACTTCTTTGCAGATAGCAGATAGAGCCACAAAATTATAAAACGTACTTTGCGATTATAAAAATATTAATAAATTTGTTTTTTATAGAATTGTTGATAACAAAAGAAACCTAATAACTAATACATACATCTATGTGTGAACCGTAAGTGTTAGTTGAGAGCACGGTACGAACTAATTAATAGAATGGACTGTGGATTCAACATACTTACTCCACAAAAGGATCATAATTCGGACTTAATATGTAATTCCTTACGGACCTGTTTGGTGACTTCCTGCAACGTTGTTTCAGGCGGGGGCGTGGTAGTAGGCAGTGTTGTAGTGATGGCCTGTGTAGTCGGCATAGGCGTTACTGGGGAAGTTGAAGGCGGCAAGGTAGTCGGCGTCTGCGTCGTTGTCGGCTTAGTTGTAGGTATAACTACTGGCATCGTCGGCTGCGTTGGGATCTCCGATGAAGGGGACGGAGACGGTGACGTCATAGAAGTCTCTCGTTCCGTTGATGACATCGAGGGTAGTTCGTTGGACTCACGGATTATTACGGTTTGCTGAAAGTGCCATGCTGACGCTCACACGATGTGTTGTGATTACAGACGATAAGACAACGTTGATATGTACAGATAGATAGAAAAATATATGTACAAAATGTTAGGAATATGAATATACCAGCGTCTCTAAATTTTCATCATTTATTGATAAAGTAAAAAAGGGAAATTTTCACTCGTCCTAAGTCCAAATAGGTACCAAATAATTGTGCTGAGAGTGTATATATACATATAATGTTAACATACACATACACAGTAAAAGAGATTTTATGAATGAAGTTGCCAGGGTTCTGGGAGATAATCCTAGCTGGTTATAATATGATTATCTTCAGCGCAAGAGCGAAATGATAACATAGCTTCATCACCATTGAGAAAGCTCGATGTTCATCACACAAGAACATAATAATTACATTATCTGTTCATAAGTGGGTTTGGCTTATTCTGATATTTAAAAGTGCGTTACATATTTAATGTGTTTCAATAAGTACGTCTGTTTGTTCGACGGTATTTATCTTAAGGTTTAATTCGATTTAGTTTTTACAACTAGAAAATGAGACGGGTATACGTAAACAGTAACACTTTAGGAAAATCAGTTTGGTTTTATATCGTATTATACTACATTTACAATTTTTACAAATGGGCACACGTAGCTACGCTACACTGTTCGGATCCGAACTCATTCTTGGCAAATTGATGCCATTGAAGACAAGAAGTTGAAGTTGAGCTTTTCAAGAAAATAATGGGCAGATTGGATATTTTCTTTTACCTTTCTTATGTACCCTATCTTATCCTTTACTTAGGTACATTAAATATATACTTTAATAAGTATGATGAAAATAATTGTTAAACGCTACTCAATAATATTTAAAATCATAATAAAGATCGTATTCTTGTGTTGACGTTCTATAAAGGCGACTTTTTTATCGTCTTACAAAAAAAAAACCATACAAGTATCCGACCTAAGAAACATATCTAACATATTTAAATGTTCAACAGCGGCAGTTATAAAAAAATAATAAAATAAAATAAATTAAAGTTAATATTTTGTAACAGTCTGTTTATCATGTGTACATTTTAAACAAACAAATCATGCATGAATTTCTTTAGCCAATCATAGCTACGAAGTCCACGTGGACAGCTATTACAAAGCGTAATCCCTACCTACCCAGGTATCCTTGGCGATCCCCGATTGACCGCCAATTATTTTAGTATCCAATGGCGCGTGAAAGGGAAAGGTCAAGCGCATGAACTTACAATTTCCGTACTTATTTACCTATTTCGCTACATCGTTGTGTGTTTGTGTTTTTACGAAATGTCTAATAGACATTATCAATACTCGAATATCGTACCAGTACGTACAAATAGTGCACAAATGGTCGTTTATGCATAGACAAAAAAAGGGTGAGCAATTTGAACAGTTCTTTCAATATCGGTAGAACGATATTCTTGTTACTTTGTTCGCAATTATTTGTAAACTAGCAACCCGCCCTCGCTTCGCTTCGGTTATAGGTTATAGTCGTTTTACCCGCGTAGTTCCCGTTCCCGTCCCCGTGGGAATACCGGGATAAAATATAGCCTAGTTTACGCCCTGATATTATAGCTTTCCATTGGTGAAAGAATTTTTGAAATCGGTCCAGCCGTTTTGAAGATTACCCGGAACAAACAGACAGACAGACAAAAATTTTTTAATTGCTATTTTAGGCATAGGTGTCGTGCAAATAACCGTGTGAGCATGAAAAAAGCCTATTATTTTGACATTACAAACAGACACTCCAATTTTATTTATTGGTATAGATAGTGTAAATAGCTGATTCCATTTTATTTAAATACATCTGAACCAATTTACTTTATTGAAATAATGACCTACTAATAGACTAGTAGATACCAAGTCTCTCACTAACACTTTAAATAATTGTTTCTGACGGTCCTAAGTGCGTAGAAAGTATTAAGGAAAAAATTGGACTCGGCACTTACTGAATACGTAGTGGTATTTCTGAAAAGGATGTAGGTAGATTATGGTATAATTTTACGAGTTGACAATCGAACTTTTTCTAAGGTGTAATATGAATGATCCGCGCGGGCGGGGCGAGGTAAAGTGCTCGTAGTACCTACGTAGTACAACAGCTGTGTTAAGTACCTACGCTACATGCTGTTTCCTTACTATTTTAACTTGTATTATTTATAATCATTTTTATTAAAAAATATTCTAGTAATTTTTTTTAAACTTTTAATTGTACGAATGTATAGTAGATACTGGATACTTTAATTGGCCTGCTTTTGTAAGACGACATAAATGTCACCGTATATAATTAGTTTTTGCTTGATGATGATAATTTAGAGCAATACTGGTATGTATTTATAGGCCTATAAATCAAACCCTGTGTATAATAATTACAGAACACCCACTATAGAATTGAAAGTACGAGTAGATACGATAGCATAAGTCATAGTTATTTCCCTTTTATTTTCCTATCGTTGTCTTTACGTCTTAATATTAGTTCAACGGGTATTTTATACAAAGTTACTTCTAAAAAATGTTCATGAACCACGTGAAATATCTACCCTTTGTTAAATTAAATGAAATTCCACACACAATTAGTTCAAATTTTACAGGTGAATGTTAAAATTTAAAGAAAGAAAAATGTACAAATCATACCAATTCAGGTTCCATAGTGGTTGTATCAGGTAACATGATTTTTGGTTCAAACTGTATTGCAATTTTTCTCGGTGTTCCCTCTTGTGTTGGTACTACTGAGAAATTGACTCGGCTAGTTTCCGATGGAGAGGCCGACATCTCTGTTATAGTTACTTTGTGATCCTGTAAATAAAATATATATAATAAGTATTAAATTGTATATTTTTAGTATTTCTTTGGATGTGTTCAATCTATTTAATGTGAGCCACTTTGTCTGTATGTGACTTGATGATATGGATTTCTATAACAAACCTAATGCTCCTGCTTTATTAATAACCCATAACAATAATCGATTAATTACATAATTAAACGTATAATACGTTAAATGTTAGCAATATAGTGTAATGTGATAAAATGCGTGGCCGTACAGGTGCATCAGGAGAGTTAGATACTACTGACGTCTTAGAACTCTAAAGATGCGCATTTATTAGTTCACAAATCATGCTTTTAAATATAGAAATTAACTTTTATAAATGTTATTTGAATTTATTAAAATTAATTATCAACTGTAAATAAAACTATTTTACGGACCTTATCGTATTTGTATTTGATTTTTGATTGACGAATCGAATATTTTACAGCGTTCATGGTCATGGGCGGCATGGTCCGCGGTAATGTAGTTTTATTTACAATGTGTAATACTCGCGTAAACATCAGAAATCAGTAATTATCAACTACTTAGCTTTTAAAATATTAGCTATGTATAAACTAAAAACTACACACGTAAATATTCAAAATGCATACTGTTCGATACATTCAAACTAAGATTACTCATACATTAATTAAAGAAATATAAATTTTGTAATAATGTAAGTAAAAGCCATATTCCACTTTGGACCTTTTCTGTATACAGAACGCTAAAACCCAAATATTGAAGAACCTGAAAAAATGCTTACAAATTTTACAAGATTAGAAGATATTTATTTCATATTTAAATTGAAATAAGACAAAGATAGATTACCTAGTGGTTAAGATGGTCTAGTCAACAAGATAAGAAACGTGTTAATTCTAGAATTTGTGAATTAAAGTAAAAGTTTGTTTACAAAAATGTGCGAAAATTTCAAACTAACAATCATATAAACAATTTCAAAAGTTATATACAATACAGATTCTAAAAAAGATGGTCTGCATTTTTGAAAATAACTCCAAGACTATTTGTGCAATAGAATTTTAAAAAAAGATTCTGAAACAAGTAATTTCCTAAAAGAAATCCAAAATGCCTAACTTCTGAAACTGTATGATTGATATTTATAATTTTTTTCCTGAGGGATGAAAGGCGACTGCCGAAATGGGGAACTCTATCAAGCTAGTAACTTTGAACACTTTCATAAAAAATATTATTTAAATACAATAGTTAGGAAATCCAAGGAAGGAAAAAATCTTTGTTGAATCTTGATTTTTTATATATACCTAAATGAACAATAATCTGCAGTCAAAAATGTTTTATATTACGTATTAATAATTTTTTATTTTTACCTATGCACGAATATTGCAAGTGAGATAATTATAGAATAGGTCCTAAAAAAAGTTCCTAAAATTATTTCGTTTGTACGTATTTTATATCGTAGTATCAAGAATTAACACATGCTTAAACTAGTTGACTAGAATAACATACCAACTTTACCAAGAAAAGTATCAAGATAACATTTGGTGCGAACCCTAAATATTTGTTTTAAGCCAGCGTGTAATTTGTATTCGTTAATTATGTTTGTAAAGTCGCCCGCAATAGAAGAATTATTGCTTTAGGAAGAACTAACGAAAGAAGAAAAACTTTTTATATAAAAAATGTAAAATTATATAACAAGGTATTGATTGAATTCTAAACAAGTTACTCTTTATAGTAAAGCTAAAGTGAAGATGAATTATTAAATGATAAATTTAAATATATGCTCACGAGGCTGTTTCATTTGTTTACCGCCATATGCATTTACTTGCTGATTGTGAGATCCTAGATTCAAATCTTTGTTTTGTAGATTTTTATTATTAAAATTAAGTTCAACGTCTTGAATCATCATCATCATCATTTCAGCTTATCGCCGTCCACTGCTGGACGTAGGCCTCCCTCATGTTACGCCACAAAGTGCGATCCTGCCACAAAGTGCGATCCTGTGCCGCCTGCATCCAACGATGCCCAGCAACCTTCACCAGGTCGCCGGTCCACCTAGTCTGCGTCCTACACTGCATCGTCCGATACGTGGTCGCCACTCGAGAACCTTTCTTCCCTAGCGGTTGTCGGTTCTTCCAGCGATGTGGCCTACCCGTTGCCACTTCAGCGTGCTAATTCTTCGTGCTATGTCGGTTACACCCGTTCTTCTGCGGATTGCCGTATTTCGGATTCTATCTCGCAGAGAAATCCCGAGCATAACCCGTTCCATAGCACGCTGAGCGACTTTGAGCCTTGTTATGAGGTGCCGTAAGTCATCACTGGTAACACACACTGGTGGTAGACCTGTTTTCAGACACTGAGGTATGTTGGACGAGAAGATCCTCTTAAGTTTCCCGAACGCTGCCCAACCGAGTTGTATTCGTCGGCTGATCTCTTTCTCGAAATTGGATCTATCTAACTGGACTGTTTGTCCTAGGTAAACATAATGATCGACAACTTCGAGAATCGCATTGCCAACTAGGACCGGTACAGGAATGACATGGGCATTTAACATGACTTTCGTCTTGTCCATGTTCATTCGTAAACCCACTAGTAGGGATACCCTGCTCAGATCATTGAGCATGGTGCCAAGGTCCTCCATGGATTCTGCTATAACGACGATATCGTCTGCAAATCGAAGGTGAGTGATGTATTTGCTGTTGATGTTGATGCCGAGTCCGGTCTAGTCTAAGAGCTTGAAGACATCTTCCAGTGTAGTGGTGAACAGTTTCAGAGATATGACGTCTCCCTGTCTCACGCCTTTCTGCAACTGGATTGGTTTCGTGCTCTTATCCCGGATACGGACTGACATTGTGGCGTTCCTATACAAACACTTCAGCACTTCGATATAATGATGGTCGATTGGGCACCGTTGGAGGGACTGCAGAACCGCCCAAGTCTTGAATAGTGTCCATTAAACGACAACCGCCCTTCCCCTTTAATGTGGGACCAAAATAAGAAGCAGACTGTGGTTGCCATGGATCGATTTTGATAATTTTTTTACGTGTATCTAGTGGATTCGAGAATGGTTTAGATTAATAATTGGACCCCGTAAGAGGCGTTACGATCGATTTTAAGAAAAAACAGAATAGCGTCTGCTAGTAATTACATATACCTAATTATATCAATTCATAATTATATAAAAAAATACTAAAAAAATAAGTTACGTACGAAAATCAAACGGTCTAAGAATTAATAGATCATTTTACACAATATCTTTGTGTCTAAGATATACAAATCCGTAGCACAATATTTAGTTCTATCTAGTAAAGTTAGTAATATAAGCGCACAAAATTACGTTTTTCACGGCGTCGCATTAAAAATCTTTGTAATTTTCAGCATTTCTTTGCTATAATATACATGTATACATATAAACCTTCCTCTTAAACCACTGTCAATTGATGAAAACCAAATTAAAATCTGTTGGGTAGTTTAAAGGATCTAAGCGTACAGACAGCACAAGCGCCTTCATTTTACACTACGCAAAGATATATTCATTTCGTTTATAGTTAATCCAGGATTAACGATAAATAGTTATTAACAAAATAAGTGACGTTAGCCGATTAGATGTGCAACTAAGCTTAATTTAAAGGTAAAAAATATCGACTACATATCTTTTCCTCTGGAATGTAGAAACGTTTGTACAAGCTGTAATATTTGAACAAAAACAGTTCCTCCACATTATCGCTACATATCTCTAGCAATATGGATAACATGCGACAGAGCACTACCTCACAATACACATGCGATAGACACGTAAAGCTGCAGACCGATTTGACAAACCTCCGTAGTATATATATTAGAAGTTGCGAACTCGAGAGTGGTATCTTCTGCGGCAGGTGCCGCTTCCTCCGTGATTGTGGAGAGTTCGGTCGTCGGGGTAGGAGGCGGAGATAAGGTAGTGGATATAAATGTGGTAGTGGGGAGTGTTGACAAGTTGGGGTTCGGCAGCGGGGCAGCGCTCTCGGTCTGAAACGTGTCGTTGGTGGTGTGTGGCGCGCCAGGGGTGATGGGGTCTACAATCGCGGGGGTCTCCCCGTGATGGTGGCGGTGGAGGTGCGGAGCAGGGGTCAATGGTTCCACCTAAAGGCGCGCGCCGCGACACACACTACGTTAGTACTGCCACCCTTACGTACCCTAAAACATTGAGCGCTGTCTGTGGTTATGTTAACTGCATGGACTCAGATAATAAGGCTGTCTTAAACTGCCGCTAATTGATTTAATTACACGGCGATTACTGCATATATATAAAATAATGTATAACTTTAAATGTATAGGTATGAATATAATGGCGATGTCCGATGTGACTAAAATATATGATTTTGTATTGTCGTATAAATATAACCTTAAAATGTTCAGCCCATGCCAAATACAACGCTTTATTTGTTAATGTGCACCGGTTAGTTTTGTA
Source organism: Lymantria dispar (assembly GCA_032191425.1). Taxonomy (NCBI): domain Eukaryota; kingdom Metazoa; phylum Arthropoda; class Insecta; order Lepidoptera; family Erebidae; genus Lymantria; species Lymantria dispar. The sequence continues at coordinate 12,442,594 of CM063455.1, forward strand.
TATTGATATAGAAAACTGTGTTTTATCAAAGCATCGTGTTATAACCACACACAAAGCTCACGATATAAATTATTTACGACATAATCTTATCTTTTAAATATATTTCTCGATGTCAGTATGGAAGGTTATAATGGAATGTATATGCAAATGGATGGTATATGGAATAATATGAAAATTAAAAGGTAACACGACAATGCGACAGATGACAATAAAAATTAGAGTGAATTGAGATATATATGTCATTCAACATTCCATGCTAAGTGGTCCCCAGTACGAATGCTTCTATGATATATATAGGTGGACATATAAGTGCTAGGTATGCATTCCGTGATACGAATAATTATGTAGGATGACTAAAGATTCATTGGAAAATATACATATAGTAATAATATTACAACAGTTAATTAAGTATCTATTGTCTTGTATGTTTTTGCCAATGCTATGATGTAATTATGATCAAAATAAAGCTTATTATCATCTTTATTTATATAGTTGTGTCTAGAGACGTTATGGAGCTCTGTAACTGTAATAGACTCGGATATCGGATATCCAAAATGAAAATATATTCGAAACCGAAATCAATATAAGAGTTTCGAATAATTTTTGATCTACCCCATCCGCGTATAAGATTCATTACGACAGATTTTTTATCAACTAGCTGAACAGCTTAATGTAAGGGAAATAAAGGTAAATAATACGATAATCAGCAAAATTTGACTATACAAATGGCATAGTGGTTAATATACCGACCTAAAATGCCAGTCTCTGATTCAAATCTCATGCAGGACAACACTTTGTGCGATCCACAAATTGTTGTTCTGAGTCTGTAATTTGTGCCCGTTAGTTATGTTTGTAATATCTCTCGCAATATAAGAATTGTTTCCTTAGTGGAGGCTTGTTGTCAAAAAGGGAAATCCCTTTTACAATTCGCTAAAAATTCGACATCCATAACCGAAACTCTCGGATAATACAAAATAATTTCATATTCGTAACCAGTATCATCATCATCATCATCGCAGCCCACATACGTCCCATTGTTGGGCTCGGGACTCTTCCGCAATGGGAGGGAATTTGATCTACTATACCATGCTGGTCAGACATGTTCATATAGGGTTTTTATTTCGAGTGTTCCTTCTCTTGCACAGATGTTATGTGCATATTATATCCCATATTCGTGTTTTACGACATCCACGGGTAAGATAGGGAGTGGTGAATTGTATTCTTACTTCGTCACCACATGGTTGGCTCCAGTGTAATAGTATTTTCCAAGGGGAGGACGTCAGTCGATGGGAGGGTACCCCACGTAGGGGGTATTCCGTCGGGTCGACCACTGATGACAAGTAACCGTGCTCCGGTGGTCGGCCCAACGACGAAGGCGACGTGGTTTTCGGGTGGGTTGCGGGTGTTGCGTGCTTACGCCCCTCTGTCGCCCCGGACGGAGTGGTGCGAGGAGCGCGCCGACCGCGGCCCACCCCCAAAAAATAAAGTGTAATAGTATTTTATTATCCGTACCCAGGTCCGAAACTTCACATCCATAACGTCTCTATTTGTGACCACAATCAACATGTATTGCCATTGCAATCACTAATTTAATAGTTATATATTTTCCAATAGATAGAATGATGCATAAATACTAAGTAACAAATTATATGACAGTCTTATTCTAGAAATAACCACCTTGCGCTGATAACAGTAATGACTAATTAAGATTTATTTATTTATTTATTTTTTTTTATTGCAAACGGTGGCAAACGAGCAAACAGTACACCTGGTGGTAAGTGTTGCTGCCGCTCATAGACCTTTACAAGGCCGTTGCCTACCGCGAAGAAAGCGAAGGGAGTGTGAATGCGTGCATTGAGGCTCGGTGATACCAAGGGCACCACCAAAACCCTCCACACGCAATCACCCTCAGAAAGTTGGGCTTCCGGCTCTCTCGCTCACCGAACGAAGCGCAGTAACAAATTGCTACTACTCAGACGTCGATTTCTGCGAGAGCATGGTACTGCCCCGGACGGACCGGCCCGCGGCTGTAGACAGATAACTGTCGACAGTGTGGTCCTACCACTCCTAAAAGTTTTAACTCCTACTAAATTTTTTATTTAGTACCCATTTATTAAGTTTAATTACCCTCAGTAGCGTGTTAAAGCAAGCCTTTTAAGCGTGATATTTAGTTTAAAACGTAAATATATATGGTTACTTTTTCTCCAGTACACCATGTAATACATAAAATTAATAAACAAGTATTTATGGTTTGAAATATAATTAAAGAAGCCTACATAACAATTTGTGAGTCATATACTGCATAATAACATAGTTTTGCAAATTATATATTTTCGAATTGACATTACTTCATTATTTAATCATTTTAGACCAATTTAAACAATTTATCGCAAGTTAATCGATAATTAAATATGTGGTTAAATATATATGTTTTTAAGGAATTTTGTCATAAGAAATGTCAACGACCAATTTAAGGGATACACACAGACAAAATTGCTAATTGTCAGAAATGCCACCAACGAGGAATCGTTTGATAAATACCTTTTATATTGTATTCACACTTGAAAAAAAAAGACAGAAGTGAAAATTTAAAACTATGACAAACAGTTGTTAATTTTCGATATTCAAATTAATTGCTTGATGCGAAATTAAAATTTGTAAATAAAACTTTACATTTACCTGGTTTTGAAATATATCAGCACATATATATAACATTGACATAGCTACAGATACAATGTTGGCATTAACACGTCATATGACCATTTCAATGATAAATTTACTCCCCATCCAAACCTGCCTATAAAAGATTTTACTTCAAAAATCCTATATAAGGCCAGCGCTTTATAAATTTTTTAACATGTTTAACATCAGCTACAAAAAAGTATTCGAACGATTACTCCCCTTTGAGTGTTACATCGTTATTAGTATATATATTATTGAAGTAATAGGTATATTATACCTGTCTTGGCATATAAATAGCACTCACCGGGTCAGTGAATCCTAGATCCTGATTATTGTATTCGTCGTCTTCCTCGTTGTCATCGTAACCGCTGTATTCAGCGGCATCTATATCGTCGTCTTCTGCGTCGTAGTCTCCATCAAACTGACTATCACCAGATCCTTCCGACTAAAGGTATATATATATTATAATAAAAGCTGTGTGGTGGCTGCAACGAATACTACCAACGTTTATTTTACTCGAGGTTGTCGTAAAATACGACTAAGGGTTCTTTATCGAACTGGGCCACCTTTATCTGATGTCGTCAGGTCGACAATTACATACATAAAAGTAAATAATAAATTACATACATAAAAGGGAAAAAAATTGCGGATAATCAAGTAATTTCGAATGTATTGTCTAAAAATTTTCACTAACTAATTTATCACTGCGTATGGAATGCACCCAATACTCTCGGAATCTCTTTTTGGCTTTCCTTCTCCGTTGTATAAGAGCAATGATAACATTTCTGGGTAATACTGTATTTATTTTCACTGTGAAACCGTTCTCTTCCACAGTCTGTCACAAACTAGTATAATCGTTCGAGAAGAGGCGGCCAATTGTTGGGCTAGTCTGCGCACTCACGTCCAACCCAACCAAATTATCGGCCGATAGAAAGTCTGCAGTTTGCGGGGGCTCTAAACAGACAACTGTCAATAGTGTAGTCCTATCGAGTGTGAATGATAGAGAACAGAGTGTCTCTGAATGACTGAGCGGACTGCAGAGAGACCATGGTTCGCCTCGCCTCGAGCTTTAAGATTACTAATATTTATATTACAAACTAGCACTGCAAGTTAGACAAAAACCAAGAAATCCAAATTATGTGTGCTGTTGACTTCAAATGCTTTGGAAAATCCTTTCAGATACACATTTCTTCAATATATATTCGTTACTTTAAAAGACCGAGTGTGAGCTGTGCTTGTGCATTCAATCTCGAAAGCTTTGCATGATTTTGGTGATATTGGTCAGCCTATTACCACTAATATTATAAAAATATTATATAATATTTGGACTTTTGAATTATAATCACTATGAGTAGCTACATTTTCCAGGAGTGTTAAAAACTACTCTTTAGATTGGAGAAAAATCTTATTCATATATGAACTACTAGCAGCGCCCTGCGGTTTTACCAGCATAGTTCCCCTTCCCGTCTGAATATCGAGATAAATTATAGCCTATGCGTTATTCTTATATGTAAGCTATAATTGTGAAGTTTCATCAAAATCCATTCAGTCGTTTTTGCGTGAAAGAGCAACAAACATCCTCACATACTCACAAACTTTCACGTTTATAATATTAGTACGAAGAGACCAGTGCGCTAAGCTCTGGTAAGAATATAGTGGAATACAAATTACCTGTCTCTTAAATCTAGGCGCTGGTCGTACATCGAGCAGCCTCCAACCGATGACGGGCAACTGCAGCACGTGTGCAAGAGTCCCATCTCGGGATTGCTCCCTCAGTCCCGCTACCAGCACTTTGTGGTGACTCCATAATGTATTGCCGCAACCAACCTGTAACAATTACTGAGATTATTTTTTATGTTCTTACATCTTTATCCAGGACGAAGTAGGCATAAGCGTTAAATATATTTAAAAGGTTTATAACTTTTACGAGTTATTAGATTACATCGCACCTTTAATCATAAACTGAATTAATTAAAATTTGTGTTTTTTGAGTTTTCAATAAAAACCGAAATAACTTCGTCAGTAGAATACGCACAATCTAACAGATAAATCGATACGACGTAAATGACAGAGATAAAAGATTGTCGTTCTCTTTTCCATTAACTCCTGAGTACATGTCGATACTTTATTCAAAAGCTGCATGTATTCATACTTATTTCATTTTATTAGAAAATTACATGTATGTTTCATTAACACATTATGATTTAATTCAGTTTTTTATAAATTATATTGTACAATTATAGCATCATTTTGAATTAATGCAGTTTAATACTAAAACATTTATGCAGAACTTTAATAACTAAGTTTTATTTCAGTTTTGTACTATAAATAAAAAAAATATTCAGGTACATATTTCAGTGAAAAGAGCTTTAAACTGCTGTCTAAGGTGTATTCTTCCTTTAGATAGTATAATTTTGTATCTTATTCCAATAATAGACTAATTACGCTACAGTTATCTTTTTTTTTAAATACCTAGTCCTTCTATTCATTTTTTTATAATTTTTTGAAGTCATCAATCTAAATACAGTGCAACCTTAATATTACGAACCTCAATTTAACGACTTCCTCGATTTAACAAAGTTTTTCTAATCCCCTTGAATTGTCCATAAGAGTCAGTGTAAATAATACCTTTACATTACAAATTTTTTTTACGAACATCCTCTTTATAACGAATTTTCAACTATCAAAAAAAAGTGTAAATACCTCTATATGACCCTTAGTCCCATAGTATGTGATTCAGTCGCGACAGGTTCCGACACGTTTTTTTCGTAAAACAATTGAAGTCGTTTGATGGGAAATAATGTAAATAGTGCTCATCACTATTGTTGAAGATTCTAGTTGCTGAATGCAAAAATGTTGAGGTGATCAAAACTATTTCTTGGCCTCTTTATAAAAAAATTTAGACCAACCTTACCTCAATATAACAAACCTCAGTTTAACGAATTTCTTGATATAACGAATATTTACGAGTTCCCGTCGGATTTGTTATATTAAGGGTGTAGATCGTGAAAATCACCGAAAAGAGTGTTACGATTTTTCATATTTAATCTATTTACATATGATTGATATCAATGATAATTTGTATATATTACAATCAAAGACCAATAAGTATGTTCATGCTTATATTAAACTCTTAAACCTAATAGTTGTTATATAATAAACGTCAACAAACGCACAAAATTGAGTAAAAATGCAAAAACATGACTTCGTATTTTTCAGATTTAACCCCATAAATCAACACAAATTGATAAAAAGAAACACTTTTTGAACACTGAAGAAACCAATAAGTATAGCTGTATACTTCTTTTTATACCTTTACAAACAAAGACTTCCTCTTTTAAAGCCCATAAAATCTAGATATATTTTAAGGTTAATTTTTCATACATAAATGTATGGGATAAAACGTTCGTTTCATTCGTGCAATCTCGGTGGTCACTACCGGCAGTTCCTTTCTGTAAGTGAACGCGACACCACGCTTGTCGGCTGCAGACAGCAGAATTACGTATTGTGAATTTGTGTTTTTTGTAAGAAACTGTAAGTATAACATTTTTATAATTAATTTATTTTCAGTTAGTAGAAAGTATCGATATAATGAATGTCTGAAAGAAAACCATGATGGAACTAGATATAAATCGTAAAAAATACAATATCTACACTAATAGGTATTATAAAGAGGAAAGATTTGGATTTTTGTATGTAACGAATAAACTCAAAAAGTACTGGACCGATTTTAATAATTCTTTTATCATTCGAAAGCTACATTATCACTGAGTAACATAGGCTATTTTTTTCGCAGGACTGATTGAATTTGAGTGTCATGCCAGGGAAAAGAAAGTTTTGTACGCATTATAAAAATATGAAAGCCAAAAGATCTCGGAATAAAATGTAAGTTCCTCCCTACTTATTTATTATCGCATTTGAACAGGGTACATTAGAAAGCTAATACAATATGTCATATGATTTAGATCGCCCGATTCAGACATATACCTACAATAACATGTAAATATTGGTTTGTATTATCTATATCTATACTGATAAATAAAATTGAAGTATCTGTATGTAATATCAAAATAATAGGATTTTAAAAAAAAAAAAGGCGATACGGAGTTCGCCGGGTCGGCTAGTATTGTCTAAATATCAAATTGTGGAAGTAGGTAGGCGACAGCGCAACTTTGTCGACATACCTATACCTATACCGCCAAACAGACGCGAGGCGCCTAGCGTCTGGCTTAGGGTTGTACAAAATAAATAAAAATTGGATAATATTGATGAATAATATTTCCAGTATTGAAAATAAAGAAAACCTTGGGGCCGAGACTCTGAGCAACAATGCTACGCGCTGTATAGAGGTAAGTTGTTATACGTAATTCTTGTAGACTTGTTACATAAATAAACAAACTACTTAGTTAGTGATGGGCGAAGACAAAATCTCAATACCTACCTATAGATTTTTTCTTGCAATATTTATTATTTTCATCGAGAGACAAACACCTTAGTACCGAAATACTTCTCAATTACTTTCTCAAAAGAAAATTTACGTTCAAATAGGTGACGTCATAAAAAAACAATACCTAATGCGTAAAGAAATTATAATTTCTATTCATCAGGAACCTAATATTGTATTAATTCTTTTGCATTTAAATTTTTAATTATTTTTTATAAAAAAAATCAAGCCATTATCTTTCTTTACAGGAACTAGTTATTGAAAACGACCAAGAGGGAAAGGTGGATGAAATGGAAGTTGGGCGTAGAGTTGTAGACGTTTCTTTTTTTTTAAAGCTCTTCAGGCCATAGGGGACCACGGTCCAATGGATTGTAAGTTAAGTTACCTCAGTATAATAGGTGAAGTAAAAGTTGGTCTGGACTCAAAACACATCATGAAATGTAGTATGTGTAGTATGAAATTTACTGTGTGTTTGATTGAAAAGAAAGAAGATAGAATGGAAGTGAATCATCAAATTGTATCTGGTATCATATCATCTGGTGGGAGCTACTATCAGTTAAAAACATTAACTGCCGCAGTAGCCCTACCAATCATGTCACCTTCATTATACAATGAAATTAATAATACGGTTTGCGATTGGTGGGAAAAGACAGCAGCACATTCCATGGCAGAAGCTGTCAAGGAAGAAGCGGAGTACGCAGTGTCTATAGGTAGTGTTGATAAAAATGGTACACCATTAATATCTGTTGCTGTTGACGGTTGTTGGAGCAAGAGATCTTATGGTAAGAATTTTTCCGCCTTGTCCGGCGCAGCTGCGATAATTGGCATTAAAACTAATAAAGTATTGTTTTTTGGAGTTAAAAATAAATACTGCGTAGTTTGTGCACGAGCCGCAAAGAACGACAGTCAGCCCTCGGAACACCGTTGTTTCAAGAATTATTCGGGATCATCTACCGGTATGGAATCGACCATAATAGTTGAGGGGTTTAAACGTTCCATTGTTGATCACGGTGTAATTTATAATAAATTTGTAGCAGACGGCGATTCCAGTACTTATAAAAAAATATTAGATTCGCGACCGTACGGTAATTTAACAGTAGAGAAAATTGAATGCAAAAATCATCTTTTACGAAACTACTGCAATAGCTTGGAGAAACTGTCGAAAGACACTAAGTATCCTTGCGAATTGCGGAAATTCCTAAAAGAAAGGTATTTGCGTTTAAGAACGGGTGTAAAATGCGCTATTAAATATTGGGGCGATCAAAATCAGTCACTCGAAGAAAAAATAAAAAATCTTAGTGAAGATATCCTAAATGGTCCACAACACGTATTTGGTAATCACCAATATTGCAAGGAGTATTTCTGTAGACCTGATACTCGTCGAATAGAACCTGTTGGGTTGCTTCCAGCAATTGTTGGATGCGGATTAATGGACGCGGTACACATTTTAAGTAAAAGACTGTCATATCATTCTAGAAGTTTAATTCATAATTGTACAAGTAATATAGTTGAAAGTTTTAACGCAGTGATTGCCAAATTAGTAGGGGGTAAGCGTGAAAATTATTCATCCCGTGGTTCTTATGCGGGCCGATGCGCAGCTGCTGTTGTGCCTTTTAATACAGGATCGATTCATAGTAAAACTCATGAAGTAATATTTAAATCTAGTCCTAATCCTTTGATCGCGAAAGTGGAAAATTGTAATCGTAGAATCCGTTTAATTGCTAAACCTAAATTAAGATTGAAAAAGAGCCACAGCGCTGTATCGAAAGACGCTCACTATGGACCAAACTGCGAAAAACCTGATCTGAGTCCAGAATTATATGAGAAAGCCAAGTCATCTTTTTTAGCCGATTTAAAGTTGTCTTGTGCTGAAAGAGAGGAGCTTGAAAGGTCGACCCATTTGCAAAGAAGTAGTTCTGAGTGGATGAGTACAAGGAGAAAATTACTAACCTCATCATCGTTCGGGGAAGTTTATAAAAAACGAGAGAGCACAAGTTGTGCTGTTCTTGTTCGTAAAATCGTTTATGGTAGTAATATCGCCAGTTTGCCTGCTGTACGGTACGGTATCGAAAACGAAGAAACCGCAATTAAACAGTTAGAAATTCAAGAGAATATTAGTATACAAGGTTGCGGTTTGTTCGTCGACGATCAATATGAATTTCTTGGTACTACACCAGATGGCATTTATGCAAACGGTTTAATTGAAATTAAGTGCCCACATTCTTTAGCTGGCATGACTCTTGATGAAGCAATGGCCAAACATACCTTTTGGGTTAAGGACAAGGCTTCCAAGGGTTATGTCATAAATAAAAATCATAACTGGTATTTCCAAATTCAGGGACAGGTACATATTACTAAAAGAAACGTTTGCATGCTTGGCATCTGGTTTGGTGCTACTGTACCTATGAAAGTTTATATTATAGAAAAGGACGACAAATTTTGGGAGGAGAAAATGGAGATGAAATTATTTAGGTTTTATTACGATTGCCTACTTCCAGAATTAGTTGATCCTCGGCAGTCACGAAGCATGCCCATTCGTGACGCGCCCAGTATCATAGAGGCTATGAAAGAGAGGAAAGAAAAAGCTTTACGTGTTATGAAAGAGAAGAACGCCTAATGATTTTGAAAGATACAGGTAACTTACTACCCAGCCAGTCGATTCACGTAAACACGCCAGTCCAAAAGTCGTTTTAACTTAGGAACTTAGAAATCGCCTTTTGATTTTCTGTTTTAAACGCACTTACTTATCTAGTCTTGGATTGTCATAAATCTTCCAATAGCTCAATTACTATACAATTTCTGAGTTACCTGGTGTAAAGAATCATAAAAATTGGTTCAAAAATACAGCGAATTGAGAATTCTCCTTTTTTTAAGTCGGTTAAAAGGGCTAAATTTGCAAAAAACGAAGTGACGTCACTGCGCTACGGTTTTTATTACTTACGTGAATCGGGCAGCTGGTAACGTTTTCATTCTGATAGGTTTTGTGATAGCCATTGATTTTATCATCAAATTAGCAGAAATCAGAACTTGATCCGTAATCGAATGAAAAAACATTAGAATTTTGAACTTTTATTTCGTTATTCTTTAATTACATACTTTTAATTAGTATATTAATAATTTACAAACTTCTGTTAAAATTAGTAAATAAATGAATTATTTACTAATTTTTGTACAACCCTAGCACGCTTTTGAGATAATACGAGTAATGGCGACTCATATTTGTTATTGTGTAGTAAATAAATCATTTTTATACTTGTGTTTCATTTATTAACATTTTTTTTTAAACCCTAGGATTTTTTTTAGATATCGACGAGGTGATCGTAAACAAAAAGTAAGTATTTGAGTTTACGCAATAGGCACATTTCCTTGCGTAGAGATAAACACACTTCCTACTGAATTTGCAATTATTTTATTGAATGAATATTTTACGAATTAGAATAAATTTTGGTAGTGAAATTACAAATAAATACATAGTTGGAATTTTAGGTAAGTAGAATACAAAAATGTCAGTCCGGACCTGCTCTTGATTGTATATTATATTATAAACTAGTAACCCGCCCTCGCTATCTTCGCTATCTTCGGCAATATTCACTTAAATTACATACTATAAAAAGCATATTGATCTATAATAAATGCACAATTTATTTAAGGTAATTGGATAAGGATTGAAGGATAAGGAATGCTGTATTGTATAAAATCACTTAGTAAATAATCATTTTTTAGTAGAGGATAAAAAATGGTTATGGTGGGTTATCCCTAAGAGATAGACATATGCCATCGTGGACTTTTTGTTGAACTTTTTAAGATGGATAATACTGTAGTACATTATTTTGGTCTATCTCGTAGGGTTCAGCCAACGTTTGCAATATAAGCGCAAAAAAACGTGCTTATTTACGACATCACATTGGAAACCTCTAAATTAATCAGCGTTTCTCTACTATATTATGCATGTATTTATACATATAAACCTTCCTTAAGAATCATTCTATTTATTAAAAAAAACTGCATCAAAATCCGTTGCGTAGTTTTAAAGATCTAAGCATACATAGGGACAGACAGACGGCGGATAGCGACTTTGTTTTATACTATGTAATGTAATGATAGAAAAACATAAAAATTGTGTCTCAACTACTCTTATTAATCTTTTAAAAAGAATCAACAGCTAGTTTCCAAAAATTCAACGTTATTGTTATGCTGTAAATATTCAAGTTCAATAACAATTTCTCAACGTGGAACGTTTGTTGCAAAACATTTTGAAAATCGCGCTCTCTAGGTCATTCATCCGCCCCGTCGGATGTTACATTAAACTTTGGCGCTGCGGTCGCTCGAAATCGAGATCTCAGGCCAACAATCTACACCCTTAAGGTTGCACTGTATATCAAACTTTAAATGCGATTTCCCACAAAATTGAAATTTTGTGTTAATTCAGTTTATGAATAAAGGTGCGACATGTATTTTGAAATAAAATATACACTCATTTGTATTTCAATTGAAGGAATACCCAATCTTCAGTCCAATCACGTGCCATTATTGGACACTAAATTTTTCAATGACGCTAAGATCTTGGCTTTGGTCATAGAATGGTAATACCACACTGACCAGAAGCATTCAATATAAAAATATTACAATTAATATTTATATTCCTTATCACACAGGATCTATATTAGTAGGCGAGATGCCTAGTAATATACATATATGCAATTTTATTTAAAAGAAGCTAGTAAAAAAATAATAAAAAGTAGGCAAACCCGCTGAATTTCTTATCGGATCGTCTCAATGGGATCACGTTAAGATTAGGTGGTACTTATATGAATTAATTTAAGGTAAAATATTAAAATTGAATGTTTAATTACCTTGGGGGTTTATGCATAATAAATTATTTGAATGTGACTTTAAATAAATAGTGCGAAATATACAGACGAGTGTTTTAGTATTGTATATTCTTAGATCGTTATCGTGTAAAATCATTGATCTACTTTATCTTACGTAAAAATAAAGACAACCGTTACTCATATTGCTAAATAAAATATAATAATACTTTGGTCATAGAAACAACTATCTGAGATATTACAGCGGTCACCCGGGCACGGTAATAAGCTTGACCCAGATATTAGCTGTAAGAGATCTTTATATTTAATTCTGTTCAATCTTAGTGCAACAAATATGTAATCAGTGATTAATTTACTCATTAATATAATAGTTATGTACTTGATTTATGGTTATATTAGCTTTCTTATTAGATAACGATTTAAGTGGAATGATAATTTCTTCAAATTATAATGTAATTGGTTTAATATTTACTTAAAATTATCATTAATCTAAATCAATGAGATAAGGTACGGAATCTTTCTAAATAAACAAATATTTCTCCGTTTTTGTAATATTTTTCATTGATGCTTGGCTACTATTACTCTTAGCGTGTGATGTTAAATAGCTTATAGGCTTCCTCGATAAATAGGCTATTCAACACTGAAACATTTTTTCAAATAGAATAAGCGGTGCCTGATTTTAGCGCGTAAACAACTCTTCAGCTTTATAATATTAGTAAAGATTGACGAAAAATTTGGACAGATGGGTGTTTATTACCCAATCATATCTGCACGGATCTGGATGCAATTCAGCATAGAGCTAGGAATAGCATATATGCTACTTTTTATCTGGGCAAATTTACGATGCTCATTGGATAAATGGTGTCTAACAAGACCTATGTAATAACGCGCGCATAGGCTAGTTATGTATGCTCTAACGACTTTTTTGTTGACACTAATCGCCTGATATTTTGTAAAAACTTTGTAAAGAACATAGAGATCTTGCATATAGAAAAAAAACTTCCATAGTTGCATTCAATACTTTAAACATTTATTAGCAATTGTGAAAGCAATCTATGGATATATCACTGATTGATCAATCGAGAATAGGTACGTCATATATATTTTCCTTATAGTTCGAGAGAATAATTATTCAATACGGCCAGAGATAACTCGCACACAGAGTATTGACACTGTTATGTGTCTTATGAGGCATGGAATCGCTGAGCTAGAATATTATTAACCGGTCACCTATATATAGACTGATCATGCCCATTAAACTTAATCTCGCTATCTTAGCTTACGCTTACTGGAAGCGTAATGACTACAAGTATCTTGTTAATTAATAATTGGTTGTACTTGCCTTTCTAATGTCAAGTATTCTATCGGGTACAAAATTTTCTTTCAAACTTGAATCAATAATAAATATTTACAACATTTCATTGAAATCTCTAGAATAGTTTCGACAATTCGCGTGAATAAATATTGTGAAATATGCTTTTACTATTACTTTGTACTATTTTTACTGCCTAGCCTTTGAACTTGACTTTGAATTCGCTAAATTCTATTACATTTTTAGTTTAGCCACGTTATTAAAAATATTGTATGTGTCTACATCATCGTATCGTTGGGTGCGAGCCTCCTTCGCTGCGGGAGAAAATTTACCTATGCTAAATGTTTGGGCATGGGGTTCTATTTCCTTCTCTTGCATCGATGTTATCTGCATGTAATATGCCTGAGTCATTTTTTATGATACCCGGGGGCAAGAGAGTGGGTGGTGCTCACTCTATCACCATAGAAAGTGTCCTTATGTGATAAAAAATGTGACTTCATGTGTTCAAATTAATATAAAAATCATAATGATAGACCAACTACTCACATTGAGATATATAGCAGTTGTGGCTTCTCCGTGATTGCGTTGTGAAGATCCAGGTCCACTAAGAAGGGTGTCGGAGCGCGGCTCCGATTTGTAAGGCTCTATCCAGAATTCATCCTGGAAAATGTCAGACATCGATTGGAACCTCTTTTAATAATGTATAGTTCGGTATGAAAATTTCGCTTAAAGTTTGTGTATACCATAAACATGGATGATGTCCTTTGGAACCTAGGTATTTTTTATGATAGGTGGACGGATTGGGGATAAGTGCGTCACCCATAGCGGCCATGTGAAGGCGACGTCTCAGTAATAGCGTTGTTGTTGCCGTGCCGTCAACAGGGACGGTACCCAAAAAGGTAATCCGCCGGGCTGGACACCCGAGGTTAAGAATTCGTTAATCGCTAGGGCGGGGTGTGTCCAGATCGTACAACTACCACAAAAAAGAAAGTATTTTCTTTGAATAATTATAGAATGTAGTACCGAAGTAACGAAATTAACTCAAAGATTAGAAGTGGATGCCAACAATGTCTTATATCTTTTAATATGAGACGGACGCTTTTAATATGAGGCTATAGTAGCTTGAAACAGTAATAGATAAACAGGTTTCTTCATAATTATTCTTTGTTTTCGAACTCAATTGTCTGGAGTTATTTATAAATCTCTAAATATATATATCTCTATATAGAGTATTCTTACTTTTGTTTTTATCTTCCATCCATCAGCCTATAGAATTATTTACTGTTGGACATAGGTCTACCCAATGAGGGATACGCCATAATCACTACATTTGGCAGAAGAGTTACAGAAAATAAGGGAAGGTGACACATTGTATTTATGGCCACTCATCACTTGGGAAACGAGTAAATGAAATGATCTTTTCTTAGCTTTCCAATGTTTATAATTTTAACGTCTACACCCCATTACCAAGGAATAAGTCCTTGAGTCGTGATGTAGATTTCATGAGACTCAATGTCGGGGGTCGCCCATTTCGGTACTACCTGAGTCTTGGACTATTCTCATATTAGTATCATAAAATTTATTAGCCTAGACTTAAAATTCATGGGTGTACTGTTATCGAGGGACAAAGGGACAGACGGGAAAAAGATTAAAGATGAAATTTAATTTAAAGATGCTTTTTTCTTTAACAATATGCTTTTATTTATATTGTACTAGCAACCCACCCTCGCTTCGCTTCGGTTTCAGTCGCTTAAACCCGCGTAGTTCCCGTTTCTGTGGTAATACCGGGATAAAATATAGCCTATGTTACTCCCTGATATTATAGCTTTCCATTGGTGAAAGAATTTTTGAAATCGGTTCGGTGGTTTAAGCGTGAAAGCGTTACAAACAAATAAACATCCTTAATTTTGCATTTATAATATTAGTATGGATTACGTTACAAAAGTTGCTTACCCCATCAAGCGCCATGAAGCTAGCGAGCTGCATAAGAGCGCGTATCCGTTGTCTCGGGGTGATGACGTGGAAGGCACGATCCACAAGTATGGCCAGAACGAGCCTGCTTTGCGTCCTCATGCACGTGCCGTATTTCGAATGCGGTTTGTCGTGGGCTTTCTTTACCTGTAAATTAAAATCCAATTACAAATTCATTTACTTCCTAATACAAGAAACATAATATTCATTGCCCATGCGGCATAAATATTTCAAAAATGAAGCTTTAATAATTTTTTTGTTTAGAAAGTTCTTTTGTTGCTTTTTTTCTATTTTGAAATTACAGGTAAAACTCTAAAATTTTAATTACTTGAAAGTTGAAAGTAACAGTACAAATATAAAGATTAAAATAAGAATTAATAACATAATAAAATGCACGTTTGTAATTTTACATAAAGTTTGATCTCTTCAAAAACAAATGCAATGTTCCTCATGAATAAATTTGTATTTGCTATAACAAGATTTCTCAGACACTAAACTATGTTGGACAACATAAGAAACTACTATCGATCAACTTTTAAACATTATCTCGTTCGTTCAGTTGTATAGGCTTCGGACTAAAATTGTACCGCGAATCGTGGATACCTAACTCTGTTTACTATTCAAAAAAATATTTTAATCATCTCAGCTCATATACGTCTCACAGCTGGGCTCGATCGTCCTCCCCAATTAGTGGGATCTTGACCTACTATACTATGGTGGTCAGACATGTTTGTAAAGTTTTATTTCGAGTTCTCCTTCTCTTGCATAGTTATTATATAAGTACATATTATATACTTTAGTAGTCTTTTACGACATTCGTGGGCAAGATAGGTGGGGTGGTATAGGGGTGGTGAATACTCTTACTCCATCACCACACGGCAAGTTCATCGGAAAATTCATGTTAATTCGGTCTAAAAATAAAAAAAAGCAATTTCACAACACACCCTACTAATATGATGCGGTAAAGTTAATAACATAATTGAATGACCCTATGTCGCTCTTTATTGGCTATAAAGTTTGTGTCCATCAAAAATTTAGCAGCTATTGCAGCAATTTGAAGAATTACAGAAAGCCGCAATTCTGTTTACACTTGTCTACACGTTGAATTTGAATAAAATGATGACACAGAAATTACGACTACATATATATAATTTTATTATTTCCATCATTTTGCAACTCTCAAAAATATACTACGTAGGAAACTAGATTATATAGTACCTTTGAGCTAAATATAATTTTCCAAAAAAAATCTTGAAAAAACCTATGTCAACTCGCTTAGATATCATGGGATTTATGATTATTTTATCGGACATACATATACCTAAGTATGTAGTTTGAGGAATAAATTGTTTTATTTTTTTTAGTATTTAACAATTAAAACATAGACAATTTTAGTGCATAAGTAATAATAAGTAATAAGTTCCGTGTGGTGACGGAGTAAGGATACAATTTACCACCCCGTATCTTACTCGTGGGTGATCGTACGAGACGACTAAGGGATATAAAACGCATATAACATCTATGCGAGAGAAGGAAAACTCGAAATAAAACCCTATACCAACACGTCTGACCAGCGTGGTCAATTACCCTTCCATTACGGAGGAGGCCCGAGCCCAACAGTGGGACGTATATGGGCTGAGATGATGATGATGAAGTAATAAGAAAAAATGCATAAACACAATTAAAATTCGATAACAGTAACCGACTCAATCGTTTACAGATGACATCATTGCAGTGATTAGTATTTCTGACATACTACGGCGTCGTATTCGCATTTAATTAAGTAACTATCTTAAAGTATGTACTCATACTATTTTGTTATACACGTATATAATTTATTTTCAGCCGCAGTAATCATTGTTCTGGAGTCATAAAATGTTAGATTTTATGATTTGACAAGGCATATGAAGTTTTTTTCAGACTAAAGAACCGCACTAAAGAATAATCAGTGTAGCTGATATTCTTACAAAAGTACTAGACACACTATGACAATTTAATGTAAGACTATGAAATTATTAATTGTTACGAATAGGCATTTATTCATCCATACAAACTTATTGAGGCAAGGTTATCAAATTTCTATGAGAACATATTTTTTGATGACAGACTACCCTATATGCGTGGGTTCGAAACGAAACTTCTAGGAAACACTATTAAATTCACCAACTTGTTATTATTGCTTCGAAAAAAAGTTTTAAGCATACATAGCAGTTAATTACATATACACATATTCATCTTTAATATTAGCAAACAGCTATCAGATGGAATGAATGAATAGTTACATATACCTATGTATCTGTAAACTCATAAGTCTACTAACTGACCCAACAGACGTTCTGTTTAAATAAAATAAAAGGAATTCTCCTTGAAATTGACAGTAGCGCCATCTACCGGGTCCAATTGTGAAACTAAACCATTCTCGAACACACATAAATAATTTCATCAACATCGAACCAGCCGCTTAGGAGGAGTTCAGTGACATACACACATACACAAGAAATTTATATACATTTAAAGATACTAAGCTCACCCAAAAGACGTCGTTCTGTTCAAATAAAATAAAGCGCCACCTACCGGGTCCAATTGTAAATCTAAATCATTCTCGTATCCCCTTAAACACACACAAAAAATTTCATCAACATCGGTCCAGCCGTTTAGGAGGAGTTCAGTGACATAGACACGTACACAAGAAATTATTATAATAGGTCTTTACCTATGTAATTGCCGTTCTGCAGTACTGGCCATTTCAAATCAAAATAATTTTTGTTTGGCTAAGCATTCTAATTTCAAATTAATTTTATTTTAAAACATTGAATTCATTTTCCAAAAGTAGTCATTTGTTTATTGATTAGTGTTACGTTTTCATCGCATTTCAATCTGTTTCGTCAACATGGATACGTTAAAAATTCGAGTAATTATGGAATATGAGTATCGTCGTGGCAGCAACGCGGCACAAGCGGCACGCAACATCAACGACGTTTACGGAGCTAACACTACAAACCAACGCACCGCCTGTTATTGGTTTGCTCGCTTCCGTTCTGGAAATTTCGACCTGAAAAATGAACCTCGCGGTCGTCCGAAGACTTTGGTCGACAATGACGAATTAAAGGCGATTGTGGAAGCCGATGATACACAATCTACGGCTGAATTAGCAGCAGCTTTCGACGTTAGCGTCAAAACAATATTGGTCCATTTGCGTCAAATTGGCAAGGTAAGAAAGCTTGACAAATGGGTGCCCCATGAACTCAATGATCGTCAGCGCGAAGTACGTGTCGAGACATGCCTTGCATTGCTTAACAGACACACAAATGAAGGAATTTTGAAACGCATTGTTACTTGCGATGAAAAATGGATTCTGTTTGATAACCGCAAGCGCACAGCAACTTGGTTGGATCCTGGTTCAGCACCTAAACAATGCCCTAAACGAAAACTTACCCCTAGAAAAGTGATGGTCACTGTTTGGTGGTTTAGCGCCGGTGTGATTCATCACAGCTTCTTACCAAACGGGGTGAGCATTACTGCAGATGTGTACTGTGAAGAATTGAATACAATGATGGAGAAGCTGGCACATCTCCAACCAGCATCGGTCAATCACTCGTCTCCGCTGCTCCTGCACGACAATGTGCAACCTCATACTGCACAGCAGACGGTCTCCAAGTTGCAAGAACTGGGGTTGGAAGCTCTCCGTCATCCGCCATACTCACCAGACCTTGCGCTTACAGTCTACTTCTTTTTCCAGAATTTGGATAATTTCTTGGCGGGAAAGAAATTCAATACCCGAGAGGCAGTACAAAATGCCTTTGAAGAATTTGTTGACTCCCGTCCAGCTGATTTCTTTAAGAAGGGCATCAATAAACTGCCGCTGCGTTGGCAAAGATGCATTGATTGCATGGGTGATTACTTCGATTAATACAAATAAAAAATACATGAAAAAAATCGTTTAATTTTTTTCATACATAACGGCAATTTCATAGGTAAAGACCTAATATAAGAAAATAGATACAATCAGTCATTCGTTCACTCCTCTGACAACTCATGTTTAGCCGCGGTGTGTAATTTGTTGGTTTTCGACCTAAGTAAATAACACAAGAATATCATTGACAGTAACAACTTCTCGGTTACTTTCAACTGTTACTAAAAAGAATTGTTATATGTTTAGACAAGTTGAGTAAGTTGTTTCATCAATTCGAAATGAAGTAATAAAAAGAGAGAAGTAATATAAGAATTGTTTGCTCTTATTAAATAAAAGAAACCAACATAAAAATAAGCTCCTATTTGCCTTAATAAAAGACTTGTAGATAAATGTAGAATTGTCCAATCTATTCCCTTGACTGTTATATAAGGAAAAATATCACATAATAAAACTTGATTCGGTTACTTGTCGTACTTGTACGAAGCTTACTTTTATAACTCTGAAGTAATTCTGAAGTAACTGTTCTCATCACAGTGATGGGGATGTTAATTGGACATTTACATTGAAGTATTTGCTCATCTGAACTTTTATATCAAATTCTAAGGAATTTTACTGCCACTATATTCTTGAAGCCTTTGTGATGAAAATTTTATAGTAATAGTCTTCGTATTATCAATGAAAAGAAATACTGTAAGTTATGCGTTTTTTTAATTAAAATTGGTAACTTTCTCCAAAAGGACAACCTCATATAAAGGGGAGGGGCAATTTCAAACTTAATGTATGCTATTGAAATTTTTCGAGATAATAGGTAGGCAACTCCGAGACACTTCTTTACGTGACCCTAAATCTCGCTCGCACTCAATTACAATCTTATTCTTATAGAGAAAAAAAAACGATGTATTTTAAAGCACCAAGCACAGAATAATTTTAGCATGCATTTATGACATTACAATGCAATCATCGATCCCATCTTGTATTTTAGTAACAAGTGGGTTCGATCGAAAGCACTGTTTTCTCAGACCGTTCCTATAAACGTCGAGTATCCAGAGAGGAAAGAGATCAGTGATTCGCGAAAATGCGTGCCGACTATAAAGGGCTATTCAGAAGACCAGTAATTATTTTCATAATCTCATTATCTCAGCCTATATATGCTATATGTATACTCAGCCTATATACTCAGGCCTCCTCCATAATGAGAGGGGAATTGACCTGCTATTCCACGCTGATCAGACGTGTTGGAATAGGATTTTCTTTCGAGTTTTCCTTCTCTTTCATAGATGTTATATGCTTATTATATCTCTTAGTCGTCTTTTACGACATCCGCGGGTAAGATAGGGAGCTATGAATTGTATTCTTACTTCGTCACCACACGGCAAATTTTCATAATCAATATACATATAATTCTTACCTCGATGGTGAAAGAATCTGTTGCTGTTAGGCCATGTGTGTAACCATGCGCCGTGACGGTAAAGGTGTGTGCGCCGAGGTCTTGTTTCTGCGGCACGCCACTGATCAGACCGTGTCTTGAGTCCACGGCCAGCCAGCTAGGCATGCGTCGACCATCTTCACTACGCACCTTGATAATTAAAATACATTGTTTAGAACTATAAAATAACAACCAGAAACGCTACTGTAGATAGACGGATAGTGCTGGATAAATGGGCACAGATCTTGGTTACTTTTTTGCCCCTCCTGGGCGAAGCGACTGTTAGGTCTCAAGCCAATGTTGGGCAAGGTAGTGGTAACGGGCATTTTATGCCCTTACCCGCAGTTTCTATGCGCCATCACTAAGAGTTAAAGGGTGCATTGTCTATACTAAAGTTACCAATATTTAGTATTAATTCTTTTTGTATCAATGCTTATAAAATACTGTATTCTCAAAATACAGGTCTAACCGTTTCACATTTGGAGTAAAATAATCATGGGGCGATTGGACGGGTCTGCAACTGCACTGGGACCTATCACAGGAACATGTCAGCGTGGAGGTTCTCCTTAAACCGCTCCGCCATGTCCTTCTAGGGTCCCAGTTTCAGTCATTGTCGAACGGCATTCTACCGACGACTATGATGACAACGAGTTCAGTAGCTGAACTCGTTGTCATCATAGGCGTCAAAAATTTCCTTATGTATATATATATATATATATGTGTATGTGTGTGTATGTATACATACATATATATAACTTAGGTATATTTAAATAAGTTACAATGTATAGATATAGGTGCACTATTTTGTTTGTATATATATATACGGGGGTGACATAGTCACTGAGTGACTAAACCCCTTTTCAATAATAAAGATAAAAAAAAAAAAAAAAAAAAAAAAATTCCTATGTGTTAATCCGGGAAATGGTCTACCATGTGCTAATTGGCATCCCAATCGATTTAATGGTTAACGCGTGAATGAGTAACAAACATTCAAACATTTTCAAAAACTATCACATTTACAATTATGGTAGTACAGGATTAAAATTAAATACTATTGAAAAATTCAAACGTATTCAGCTCAGTTTCACATTTTCTACGAGTAGATGGTCTTAAGAATAATAATAAAGTGATGAGATAGCATTTTTATGGATCCATTTTTCTTTATAGGGAACGAACACGATCCTTCAACGTCCTCCCCGAGGGGGGGACGTCGGTCGATGGGAGGGTACCCCAAATAGGGAGTATTCCGTCGGGCTGACCACTGATGACAAGTAACCCTGCTCCGGTGGTAAGCCCAACGACGAAGGCGACGTGCATCGTGGGTGGGTTGCGGGTGTGCGTGCTTACGGCCCTCTGTCGCTCCGGACGGAGTGGTGTGAGGAGCGCGCCGAACGCAACCCACCCCCAAAAACAAAAAAAAAGCGCTTAATTTGTAAATTTGTTAAAATTTTGTCGTAAATATTGCACCATACATTTTGTAATAAATATTAGCTATAAGCTATTAATTTAGATTAGTATTTTCGAATAAATTTTGGTTTATAATAAGTGTTTATGATCAAGGATTAAATTTTGAATTACTCATTAACATTTCTTTACAAACCAAAAATAATTAAATAATAATAATATATAAAAGTCCCCAAAAACTGCCACGCATTTTTTTGTGTATTTTTAGCTGTTGGACCATTTTAGTTGCGTTTTTTATCCTCGTTATTCATATTCATAAGAGCAATGAGCTACATATTATGAATCGAACATATCATTATTATTGCGGTGATTTTTTATTAGCATACTACATGCATCACCCCTCCTCTTTCCTATGGTTGTCGTAAAAAACGACTAAGTGATATAATATGCAGATAATATCGATGCCAGAGAAGGAAAACTCGCAATGAAACCCTATACGAACACGTCTGACCAGCAGATCTAGTAGGTCAATTGCCTGCCTATTACGGAGGAGGCTCGATCCTAACAGTGAGACGTATATGAGCTGATATGATGATATCTTATATATAAATTTCTAGCGTACGTGTGTATGTCACTGAACTCCTTCTAAATGGCTGGACCGATGTTGACGAAATTTTTTGTGTGTTCAAGGGAATTCGAGGATGTTTTAGATTCACAATTGGAGCCAGTAGGTGGCGCTGTTCGAGCAGGACAATAACATAACTTGAGAACGACTTTACCTATTTCGTCCATCATTTTTTTTTAAGTTTTCTGATATTTTAAAAAAGGCCTTTGCGAAAAAAAATAAGAAAATTGCGCAGAAAATTAGAAAATTTAAGAAAAATTAACGTTTATTTATACTTTTCTAATGTAACCTTTTTTCGACTATATAAACTTTTCTATCTTTATATATATTTAAATCTTCTGTTCGTGTGTTTATAATTGAACTCCTTCTAAACGGCTGGACCAATTTTGATGACTTTTTTGTGGCCATTCCGATGGATATGAATTCTCATATGCATCGAAATAGCCATTCGGAACATCCAAAACATTCTGTTTAGATTAATATAATTGGAACCGGTAGCTATCTCAGCTATCCGCTGCGATCGATTTCAAGTAGTATTCAATTTTGTATTTTTGAACAGCACAACGTCTGTTGGGTCAGCTAGTCTTTTATATAAATTTCTAGCGTACGTGTACGTCACTGAACTCCTCCTAAACGGCTGGACTGATGTTGACGAAATTTTGTGTGTGTGTTCAAGGGAATTCGAGGATGGTTTAGATTTACAATTGGACCCGGTAGGTGGCGTTGTTCGGGCAGAACAATAACATGACTTGAGAACGACTTCAACGATTTCATCCATCTTTCTTTTTAATTTATCTAATACTTTGAAAAAGGCTTTTACGGAAATAAAAACAAGAAAGTTGCGCAGAATATCAGAGAATTTAAGAAAACTTAACAACTAGGTATCTAGGTTATTTATCCATACTGCAACTAAACGGCTGGATGCATTTGAAAATGGAAAAGCGAACTCATCATACAAAAGCACATCCTTCATAATTCAATTCATTAATGTTATTTATATTGTTATCATTCTTATTGTAAGTTATTTTTATTCCTTTTCTTTTTTTCTTTTCTTTTTGTTATTTTTCCTTTCTTATATGTTTGAGGAAAGGGGTTTGCTGAAAACCAGCCCTGCATAATTTCTATGCAGCACAATGCTGAGCATTCCCCTATTGTCAAAATTAATTAAGAACATGTATTATAATTATTAGTTATTATGTGGCAATAAATGCTATTCTATTCTATTTCAATGAATTATTGTGAATGTTTTCAAGTGGGAGCCTGGGTAATATAGATTCACAAATCAGCCCGGCAGATGGCGCTGCAGTCGGTATCTAGGTTAATTATCTATACTGCAACTAAACGGCTGGATGTATTTGAATGAATTTTTGTGAATGTATTCAAGTGGGGGCCCGGATGATTTAGACTCACAAATCAGCCCGGCAGGTGGCGCTGCCGTAGGTGTCTAGGTTATTTGTCTATACTGCAATTAAACGGCTGGATGGTTTTGAATGAATTTTTGTAAATGCTAATTTTTGTGAATTTTCTATCATTTACTTAAGATTTATCCATACTAAATTCCATACCATAAAAATTTTCATAAACTACCTATTTGATGGTTAGTATAGTAATATAGATTGATTGTGTGTTCAAGGGGGTTCGAGGATGGTTTAGATTCACAATTGGACCCGGTAGGTGGTGCTGCTCGGGCAGGACAATAACATAACTTGAGAACGACTTCACCGATTTCGTCCATCTTTCTTTTGAATTTTTCTTATACTTTGAAAAAGGCTTTTACGGAAAAAAATTAAGAGAGCTGCGCAGAAAATCAGAGAATTTAAAAAAACTTACGACTAGGTATCTAGGTTATATATCCATACTGTAACTAAACGGCTGGATGGATTTGAATGAATTTTTGTGAATGTATTCAATAATTTAGATTCACAAATCAGCCCGGCAGATGGCGCTGCAGTCGGTCAGTCCCTATTACTGCTATCGATTTCAAGGAGAATTCCTTTTATTTTATTTGAACAGAACAACGTCTGTTGGGTCAGCTAGTTATATATAGTATACATACTATCATCATCTCAGCTCATATAGCATACATAATTTTAATTATTGAAACATATTTCGATACAATTTTTCATTATTCATCATATTATGAATTGATAATAGAAAAAGAAAAATGATTTCGGGACTGCCATCTATTATTAAATCCGTAAAAGTAGTCTCATTTCATAACATAAATATACGTAATTTTAAGACAAAATATTAACCTACGTATTGGCAACAATATTTCAAAATTTTCTACTTATAATGCAAGCAAGATAAAATATACACAAAGGATAATATATTGGATATTTACCGAGTACGCTACAACTTTTCCCGAGAACGCTTCTTTCGGGATCTCCATTCGGAACAGATGTCCTACATAGGCCGATGTGTCGGGTACGCCCCATAACCTTCTTAGGCCATTTTTTGCTATTTCTGAGTGGTTTGCTGTTAATTCAACCTGAAAGAGTAACACTAAGTTATTATATCGTACGATAACTTGGTGCTGTTTGATATAAGAAAACTAGTTAAGTTTTATAGGAATAAATAATAATAAATAAAATCTGGAATACGATAGGTTTTGTATCGAGTTTTCCTTCTTTTGCATCGATGCTATCTGCATAAGTATTCCTAAGCCTGATTATTATGAACTCGTCGCAATCATCGGTACGGACCTGACGCTGCCGGCTATCGCTAGGGCGATGGTCGACAGCGTCGGGAATTGGGACGTGGTCGCAGCCTTCTGCGAGACAGTGATCTCGCGGAAGGAGGCGGCGGATCGCCTGCGCGTGGAGCGCAGCCTCGATGAGATCCGTCGCCGGCGACTGGGGCGGCGTAGGCGCAACTACCTGCGCCTCATGCCGCCCTAGCCGAGGCCACGGGTGACGTGACCGGGGATTAGTCCGTCACCCGCCGAGAGGCCGACCGCGTGGACGTCCGTCAGGACGACCACTGATGTCAAGTAACCCTGCTCCGGTGGTCGGCCCAACGACGAAGGCGACGTGGTTTTCGGGTGGCTTGCGGGAGTTGCGTGCTTAAGCCCCTCTGTCGCCCCGGACGTAGTGGTGCGGAGGCGCGCTGACCTCAGCCCACCCACAAAAAAAAAGCCGGATTATTACAACACCCACGAGTGAAAGAGGGTGTGGTTACTTGTATTCTTACTCCGTAACCACACGGAAAATGTTCTTGTAACAAATTCAATTCTATAATTAATTGTAATTTTACAATTTCTTTACGAAAATGCAAACGGTATTTTAACTTGCAAGTAAACCCATTTTTAGTCTTATAATAAATCAATATTTTAACTGTTACATCATCACCACTGGATAAGAGGCTATCAATCAATCTTCTACTGAGCGTTGTTGTCTATCTTTATTATAGCGGCATATATGACCCTGGTATTCCTAGGTCTTTTACCTTAAGCGACAGTTATCACTTATCATAAGATATGCTACATCTTTATCTGTCACTGTCATAAGAATCGTTATAGCACAATGTTCAGATGAGTGTAATGGTGATTTTCTTGCTCATTTAAGATTATACATAGAGGGTGAAGCCATAACTAATGAAAATACCGCTGGGGGCTTAGCAGTATATTTAGTATAGACAAAAATCATCATCTATGTGTTCTCTACCGGCTCTTAAAAGGCGAGTGCTCTGAGGAACTGTTTGACTTGGTGCCACCGTCACCGTTTACTCAACGTACCACTCAACACCGTAGCTGGGTTATGGTCTACAACTATAAGTTTCCAGCGATCATTTCTCCATATGTAGGCTCTGGTATGAACTACCTGCTGCGGTGTTTCTTGAGCGCAATGACATGTCCTCCATTAAACGAGGTTTAAGAAGAGCATTTTCTTCACGCTAGGCAACGGCCTAGCTGTGCTCCTTATATTACAAAGGCCCATATGTGGCAGAATCACTTACTATAAGGTGTGATGCTTACTCGTTTGCCACCATCGGCAATAAATATAAATTGAGCAATATTATGATTCAATTTGAATTAAACAAAGTGACTTTATAACAATCGTGTTTCTGGAATTAAAAATATACTTTCCTTAAGCAAATGTGTAACTACATTGTAACAATACATCAGTGCTAAGACCGCAAATAGCACACTTGGGGTCAATGTCGGTGTATCAATCCGGCAAGACATTTGTAGTATAAACTAACGGCCAATATTGCCTTAGTTGATATTTACAGGACATTGCCACTATGGTATTCTTAAGCCGTATGGATTGTGTACATATTTATTAAATATAGAATTCGTTGGTCGAATGACGTAATTTGCTATTAATATTCTAAAATGAACATGGAAATCCTGTGCGTTACTATTAGGAAGTGCACTGACCTGGAACTCTTCATTGTTGTCGAAGGCGAAGTCGTCATCGTGCCTGGTGAGGGCGAGTGGGCACAGCATGAGTAGCGCGCAGGCTATGTAGCGTGCGCGTCCCATCTTACTATCTGGTGAGCGATGCGTCGCTGACCGCGAACACTCGACAATCTCATAAACTCATCTTGAACATCTGTTAACAATATACGTTGATTGACATAACAATAATACTATAACATATATTTAAATTCGACGTATATCACGCTATAGTCCAAGGATAATTATCTGTGCAATCTACAAGTGAATGTTCTGAGTACAATTTCTCTCATCTCCTTTCATAATATGTTTGTAGTCTCTCGCGATACAAGGAATTAAAAAAGGAAAAAATTGGGCCTATTTGGCATAATGACTGAATATAATGTGTCATCAAGGATTTACCTAGCCTAAATATTTGCATTGTACGAAAATATTCGCTGTTAAAGGTGAGAACTACGACCATACATCAGCAGATAAAATCATTAAAAGAGAGCCCTGGAGCTCGACCGAAGTTTTCTAATAAAAGCCCAATAATGGTGCGTATGTGGGATATAAAAAGGTAGAAAATTGGACATTAACGCAAGCGTAATTTATAGCAATCGGAAGTCTAATGCAAAGCTGTGTATTATTATGTGTATTGGGTATCTTCATAATATTGAATTATATACATTTTACACACTACTGCAAAACTGTTTATTACTAGATCCCTTAATTACCCGTGGGAGTAGTAAAAATTAGGTAAGGGAGCGCCAGTAGTGCTCTCATAGCCACCGCCAACTCGTTTTGACGAGTAAGGCGATTATGCCAGTAATGTCTCTAGAATGACTGCGCCATTTGACGTTCTTTGGATAAATGGTGATAATTACAAAATCCTTTGAAATATTTATTCTATGAAATCGTATCTTAAACAAATATTTAATTGTAATAATATAAAATGAAGATCGAAAGAAGAAACGGATATAAAGGCGGATATTCAATGTAGTTAACATACTTAATTTATAGTTATCTGTAATAGTTATCTATAACTTTTAAATATAAACAAATTTTCATTAATATCGTATACAAATGACTTGACAATAAAGAAGAAAGAGAAGGGAGGGCAAACGGAAACGACTCGGATACTGTTACACAGTTAAAGGAGCGTGTTGGCGCATAATGATTGGACACAAATAGAATGAGTTTAAGCTTTTGAACGCTCCTCGCCTTCCTTAGCATGCTGATGCAAATCACTTCAAGAAATATTTTTAAAATAATGTTGTTATTCTTCATATTTACATAAAGTGTAGTACTATTTTAGGTGTAGTTTTAATTATTATTATGCCATCTCGTTTGGCCAGTATGGTAGTATGTAGGCCTATTCCCTTTCTATGACGGAGAAAGTTTTTATGCTGAACAATTCCACTGTTAACTATTTATGCATACGATCTGGGAATAGAAATTTATCTCCTATTATGTATTACGAAATGACAAACTTATTTTTATGACTTCAATACGTTTTTAGATATTTAGGTTTTTAGTTCAGTATTTTCAAAAATAAGATATAAAGATATAGAAATTATTTACACAATAAGAAAAGTGTTAAGTATGAATTTTAAGGGCATGGATAGAGAGGGAGTGAACGTAGAGATGACATTTGATAGGATTGGATGGCAAAAGAAGATATTGTGTCGGCCCTAAGTAATTCCTTATCCCTATAAGGGAAGGTAATATTAAATTGTCAAGAAAATGAAAATCTTTATAGATATAAATCTTCTGTTCGTGTGTTTCTAATTGAATTCCTAAACGGCTGGACCGATTTTGATGGTTTTTGTAGCTGTTTCGACGGATATGAGAATGGTTTAGTTTAGATTAATAATTGGAACTTGGTAGCTGAGGCTGCGATCGATTTAAGGAGAAATCTATTTACAATTTTTTTAAGAGTTGAACAGAACAACGCCTGTTGGGTCAGTTAGTTATACTATAATATAAAACTGTTTGGCTCCTTGTTACGAACATCATTTTTCTCTCATTTTAATTAGAATACGACAATTTATTAAGTTACACCCGTAGCTCTTACAGAGTTGTTTGCCTGATATTAAAACTCGCGTATAGACAAAGTTTTGGCATCGACCCGGCTGTAATCTGAAACACAAATACTAAAAAGGCTAATAATGTACGCGCTCAATCCCTTGAGAGTAAGCTTGATATAATGCAGGGACCATATTATTTTGGGTGACTAAGGAAAC
Organism: Lymantria dispar; assembly: GCA_032191425.1. NCBI lineage: Eukaryota > Metazoa > Arthropoda > Insecta > Lepidoptera > Erebidae > Lymantria > Lymantria dispar. The sequence goes on from CM063455.1 coordinate 12,471,824, forward strand.
AAGAAAGGCCGTAATTGTGGAAGTACTTACATTTAAGAAGTTACAAAATTTAAAGAATCTTAAATAGGCTCTTTAAAAATAACTTGTGAAATTTTCAGCAATAATAAAGCCACTCCAATTTTTACTTTTAGGAGACGTACTTACGTTTATGCAGTATGCGCAAATAATTTGGAAAACCTTGCTTAGTGATAAAAGCAATAAGCAATCGTTCGTTATTTATAGTTTCAATGTGTCATCCCCATAAAGGTAGGCAGTAATATAGGGACATTGTGTAATATAAGTTTTTCTATCATACTGGGTTCTGCCCATGGTTTCAGCGGCGTAAAATGTAACTTTCCTAAGAGGAAATTGTATCTAAATCCGTTCAACAAATTATGATTGTGTAAAAAAGTAAAATTGAATTATTAAATCAAAGAAACATATTAGTGGAGAAAAATCAGAAAATAGTCTACCTATGTGTCAATTTTCACCCAGATCTGTTCAATTGTTAATGCGTGATTGAGTAACAAACATCCAAACATCTTTACAAACTTTCACATTTATGATACTAGGTAAGTTGAAAATCATTCACGCAGTGATGTTATCCTATTTCGACTATTGGTCGTTTCATACGATCAGCTATGGGAGAGGAATGGGCGATGACACATTTTATTATTAATCTGTTACCACACTGACAATGGATTAAGAGTACTTGACGACCTATGCAGTTATCAAAATTGGCATATCAGTAACGAATCTTATAGTTAAGCGATAACGAGGCTGCCTATTAAGTATGGTTCTTCTTCACTCTTTATATGTCCTATAACTGAGTATATTAAAAAATTAAAGAAAACGTAACAATACAATGGTCACCTGTCCCTCGCTTTCAGTTTGCAGCTATGGTATATGCTTATATCGTTAAAAATCTGTTATGGCCTCTAGTGGACAAGCATGGGATAGTGAGAATGTGTTCTTACCATGTCACCAGACGAAAAGCTGTAAATGATACATGATATTAATTATACGGATATCATGGTGTACAACTTATCACGTAGTGGGTCGAGGACATCATAAATGTACAAATACTGTAAAACAGACGATAGACAAACGTCTTGACAGTAGGTAAAGGTCAAATCAAATTAAGCGCAAATTTAGTTTCATCTATTACAATATCTGCTAAATTGTCACTAAAATAAAGACTTAATATAGAATTTCTTGATATACTATTTGAAACATATTGCCCTTAATTCACTAAATCCTAATTTTCTTTATGACTAATATTTTTTATATCACCAAAAACAATTGTCCTATGGATATATATATGGATAATATGGATCGATCAATTCGTTTAGGACGGATGGTTTTTTATCAAGCGGCACTATAAAAATGAAAATATCGTATTACTTGTAAAAGTAGTCCCATACTGACAGTAAATTATAATGGCGAAATGAATTTCCATTACATTCATATTCACAAAAACTAATAATGGAACATTTACTAAAATTAGGAGACTACCATAAAACCTTAACAGCCTCGTAAAGATTTTATCTTTATTATATACAGTAAACATGATAATAATATTTAGTCCATTCGACCCCAAGCTGTGTTGCTTATTAACCAACAGTATCTTCACCCCATATAGAAGTCACCACTGGGCACTAATCTTGGTCTCCAGTGGGAGTGAAAACGCATGGTTCGGTTACGCTGACCAGATAAGTTGCTATAGGATTTTATTCAAAGCTATATCTATCATACATTGATGTTATTTGGTTACATTCCTTAGCCGTTTCTTCGATAACATGCGGATACATTTTGTTCTTAAAACATCTCATCACAGCCCATATACGTCTCACTTTTGGGCTCGGACCTCCTCAACTATGGGACGAAAATTGACGTACAATATCACGCTATTCAGACTTGGCATAAGAGCTTAAACATCACCACTCATCTAATAGAAATAATATGAACTCATTATTACGTAAATAAGACTATAATAGAAGGAAATTAAAAAGTTCTTACGAACAAGAAAAACAATAGAAAAACCTCGTAACCATTATCGAACTTTTTATTAAACACGATTTTCTCGGAACGTGTATTTTGATAGGTTCTTCCTTAACATTATTTTCCCCGAATTTTCTTGTATTAATTATAATTTGTTAAACGCTAGAGGTTTTGTTTTATAAAATGATCGTATACACAATAATAAGTACTTTATTGTTTCACCTAAACTGTATCGTCTTAAGTGTAGCAAGGCCGCCCACCTAAACCACAACGCTATTCGTTTTTATAGTATCTACAGCACAACATCACGAGCGTAAACTTTATCAAAACTAAACATAATATTTGTATTTTAACTTTTTTTTTATAAATTGCACTTTATATACCAACCCTAAGTTTGCAAGCATGTTACAGACAGCCAGCCACTCTTGTAACTTACCCTTGGGTTTATAAGGGGGCCGACGACAAAGAGGGTTACCACAATGGATCTTTCCCCCGACAAAATCTCGTCTACGTTAATATACGATGTACAAAGATATTTGTGGTTCAAACTACGTTGTAGATTTAAGCTTAATGGAATATAATAAATCTATTACCTACGGGATGCTATTACCAATATAGTCTCATCTCAACTAGTACCCGTACTGCTGGGCTTGAGCCTCCTCCCCATTACCAGGGCGATAGACCTTACTATACCATGCTGGTCAGACATATTGGTATAGGGTTTCATTTCGAGTTTTCCTTCTCTTGCACAGATGTTATTTAGATATTATATCCCTTAGTGGTCTTTTACGACATCCACGGGTAGTGAGTGGTGAATTGTATTCTTTCTCCGTCACCACACGGAAATATAGTGCACAGAAAAATGTATCCTCAAAGATGCACTTTTTTTTTTTTCGGGTGGGCTGCGGTCGGCGCGCCTCCGCACCACTCCGTCCGGGGCGACAGAGTGGCTTAAGCACGCAACTCCCGCAACCCACCCGAACACCACGTCGCCTTCGTCGTTGGGCCGACCACTGGAGCAGGGTTACTTGTCATCAGTGGTCGGCCCGACGGAATACCCCCTACCCGGGGTACCCTCCCATCGACCGACGTCCCCCCCTCGGAGAGGACGTCGGTCTTTCCTCACGCGGTCGGCCTCTCGGCGGGTGACGGACTAATCCCCGGTCACGTCACCCGCGGCCTCGGCTAGGGCGGCATTGCACGCAGGTACTCCCGCCTGCGCCGCCCCAGTCGCCGGCGGCGGGTCGCATCATCGAGGCTGTGCTCCTCGCGCTCGCGACCCGCCGCCTCCTTCTGCAAGATAACTGCCTCGCAGAAGGCTGCGACCGCGTCCCAATTCCTGATGCTGCCGAGCATCTCCCTAGCGATGGTCGGCAGCGTCAGGTCTGCACCGATGATTGCGACGAGTTCACGACGCGGCTCTGCCCAAGGGGCACAGACCTCGAGCGTGTGCTGCGCCGTGTCCTCGTCGCAATCGCAGTGGTGGCAGGACGGAGTTCTCTCCCTCCTAGCGACCCTGTACAGGTACTTGCCGAAGCATCCATGCCTCGTCAAGACCTGTACGAGTCGGAAGGAGAGCACCCCGTGCCGCCTTTCTAACCACTGCATCAGCACCGGCCGGAAGGCTTCCACGGTCCAAACACCGTATCGAGGCCTCTCCAGCCGGTCTGCCCAACGGGCGATGACGTCCCGGCGGGCGTCGACGCGCCAGGCGGTGAGCTCCTTCAAGGACACAACACCGCCCCCCCCGCGCACCCCCGACACCCGCCGATACAAGTCGGCGAGCATTTCCGCCTCCAGGTCCCACGGGGGAGTCCCGGCCAATAGACACGCCGCCTCCGTCGCCACCGTGCGGTACCCGCGGATGATCCTGACCGCCATGACCTTCTGTGGACGCCACAGAAGGGCCCTAAGTCGGGCGGTCATGGATCCCGCCCACAACGGTGCGCCGTACAGGGCCATCGACCGGATGACCCCCGCGTACAGCTGTCGACATGCCGCGCTCGGTCCGCCCACATTCGGCATCAGCCATTGTAGGGCGGACGCCACGCCGACGAGCCGCGGGACGAGCCTGCGGAAATGCTCCCGAAACCACCATCGCCCGTCGAGCACCAGGCCCAAGTACTTCATATGGGCCTGGATGCTGATCCCAACCGAATTGACGGTGATCGAGACGCCGATGGGAGGGTCCATACGGGGCCCATGGAACAAGAGGGCCTCCGTCTTGTCCAGGGCCACCCTCAACCCCAGCGCCTCGATCCGCCTGACGACCTCTTCGGTGCCTGAGGTCGCCAGGCTTACCGCCTCATGTAGCGTCCCACCGCGGGCTGTGACGAGCGTGTCGTCGGCGTAACAAATCACGCCCAGCCCGGGTGGGAGGCTCCCCCGCAACGCCCAGTCGTAGCCAATGTTCCACAGGGTGGGTCCGAGGACCGACCCCTGTGGAACACCGCACGTCATGGGCGTTCGTACATCTTCGTTGGTATATCTTCTCTAGGGTAGATCCCGTGAATCTAAAGGAGATACATATATGTAATACTAATACTCTATATGACCCTTAATCCTATAGTAAGTGATTCAGTCGCGACAGTTTTTGATACTTTTTTTTTCGTAAAACAATTGAAGTCGTTTGATGGAAAATAATGTAAACAGTGCTGCTCGTCAATATTGTTGAAGATTCTAGTAGCTGAGTGCAAAAATGTTGAAGTGGATAAAACTAAAATGTTGAAGTGGATAAAACTATTTCTTTATCTCTTTATAACACATTTTAGACCAACCTTACCTCAATATAACAAACCTTAGGTTAACGAATTACTTGATATAACGAATATTTACGAGTTCCCGTCAGATTTGTTATATCGAGGTTGCACTGTAGTTAGATAATTTAATATATCGCTTGCTATAGGTACTATCAATGTTAAAAAAAGATACCGACACTATTAAATTTATATACAGATTTTATACGATAATATTTTATGTACGGAGGTAAAAATTAGATTAGTTGTACTAATTTGCTTGTATGAGCTGTGCTATTTTACATATAATTAGATTATTCTGTATTTTCGAATTTCTTGACATATAGGTATGTTCACGAGCAAATATTAGGATACATCATCATGTTTTATTTCATCCATCCATATCTGCAGGAGCCTATCTACCTGAATAAATCGAACAAAAACCTCAGGCTTCAGCTTTCTTTCTATTATAGTACCAAGAGTATTTTTATAAGGTAAGTTTGCTGAATTAAATGAAAAAAAAAAGAATAAAGTTTTAAAGGGGCGGATGTATTCGAACTGGAATCGTTCAAAGGAAATGTCCCCTCTGTTTGGGGTGTAAATATTACAATGGTAAACCAGATCGTGTTTGTATTACGATAATTAAATGTCGGTATTTTTTGCTAAGGACGTCTTATTAAAGAAAATATTATGTTACCTTACCTACATAATGTGTTATGGATAATGTATTATGTACGGTATTATATCGTTAGGTCATTAAATAGGCGTAGGTGCAAATATTCTTATACACAGGTTGATTGGTCATGCGTTTAATGTTTCAATTGTTATAATAGTTTCTTTTTTAGTAGAAAATTCACATCTAATAAGATGCATGAGTGACATAGATTTAATTGCCACACGATGAGTTTTTAAAGACAACACCACTAAGTATATAAATCCTTCTGTTGCGGGGGAATTCAGAAACATTTAAACAACAAACACAAATTAATCTAGACTCGATAACATTAGTCATCATCTTCGATAGAAATAAAAGTCCTAAGCGGGCATTGATCCCATAACACTTAACATACATATAGGGTCGTATCTTAGAACGATTTCAGTTTTTACTATTTGTCTTTTTTCATTATAACTCTTACATGCCATGCTTTTGGGGTACGCGCCTTCCCCGTAATGAAAGTACATGTATAAACAGAGGTTAAGCTTACCACTAATTAGGAACACCTGCATTATACAAAAGTCTTAGTATACTTATTTATAAATAAATAAAATATAGTACATTAAAAGTTACAAATTTTAAGAAAATTATTTGTTGGCAACATTTAATAAAACAAATCGAGACGTTAAACTAAGATCTGTAGCGATATATTTCACATTTAACGAAATAGAACAGGAAGGAAGAAAATCGATAACCATAAACCGGCTCTAAATGACTCCAAATCGGCATAGTGAAAGCATCACAGAGGAGATTTATGTAGAAAGGCGATATTTCTGACAAATATAGTACACTTCGATGGAGATGAACGCATTCTATTTCGACGGCGGAAGTCACGTGCTGCACTTGAGCGTGTGGGCATCATAATGCCACAGTTCTTAGTACTGAGACGATATAAATATGCATGCCTTTTTTATTTGTAAGTTTATTACTAAGCGTTTTCGTTGTGTACTAGTCGTTGATATCGTCCCACCCAAGTGTCTATTGTGTATACAAGTAAAAACAAAAAAGGCATTGTTTTCAATGCGTGCAAAAAATATCCTTGTAGATTGCAAATTTATGTGGAACTTTCGTATTTTCTAACTTTAAAAAATCCATAGTTCTTCAATGGATTTCCTAATTAGAACATATTAAGGCATTCTATTTTTTTTTTAGGTGTACTATGGCCAGCACACTCGCCGTCATGTCCGTCCAGGGTGACGAAAGGGCGGCCCGTGGTCCAATAACCCACCGTATACACTTCCTTGTCGGCATTGGGAATGCATTCAACTTTCTATCGAAGCATCATAACAGATCACGAAAGAAGCATACTATTAAATGGTACCTTTGATTTATTAGGTGGGAAGTAACAGGTACACGTTTAGTGTACCTACAAGGTAAAGACTCACTCTTTTAGTGAAAGCGTGTGACATCCTTGGGCAAAAGGGTTGATGCAAATTCAAAGCCGATTACCACATAATACTTAACATTTTTACTTAAAAAGGAAAGATGGTAAAAAGAATTTTGTGTAACAAATCAATAATCGTCAATCAAGCAGACTCAGCGGTTCTTCTAATGAATTGGCAGTTTGGTCGGGGGAGCCTGGGTTGGTGCGTTTTACGAGCCGACTTAATTAGTTTTCGAAAGAGGCTCTCATTCGTGTCGCTGATTGTTTGCTGAATACCCTTAGCTACAACTTAAGGCTCTGTGCGTGACAATTTCTCTGCGCTGTATATATTCGAGGTCTTTCGTTTTATTGCGGTATTAAAACGGCACATCTATTTTTGATACGTTAGTGTTATGTAGTCAGGTCGTAAATTAACCTCGATGTGCCTCTATTGTTATTTTATGATATTCGTTTTTATATTTTAGTGAATATATAATATATTTAATACTAGTCTCTAACTGTAGACCTCATAATCAAACTCAAGGTCCGCTTACTTTGTTATGGCGTGGCTCGAGCTTTCTATGTGAGATAGAATCCGAAATACGGTTGATATGACTTCTGATGTTTACGTGAGGATTATACTTTGTAAATAAAACTAAAAAATTTATCGAGTTTGTATTTGATTATTAATTGCCCTTTTCGAACACTACTGTGTTAATGGTCAAGGGCGGATGGTCCGCCTAAAATCAATCACAAAACACACGTCACAAACGCGATACAATTCGTAAAGTTTATATAATTGAAATATAGTAAATATATTATAGGTTTACGAGGACAACTTTGCTATATAAATACTTACTAAAAACGATAATTACCTCAAAATTCTTTATAAAACAATATATAGTATAGTTATAGATATAGGTACATTTAATAAAATTATTTTGGTAATCTCCTTGCACCTCGAACAAGGTAAAAATAGTAACAAAAATAATTTCTCAAATTATTTTGTAGTTTGTCAAATGATTTTTATAACTTTTTGTATTCTCACATGTAAATTTGTAACATATCAGAAAATAGCGGAATATAAAAAAGACTGAAAATAGGTTAAAATCTTTTTCGTGCCGTTGTATTGGTTAGCTTTTCTTTAATTTAGTTTTAAAGCAAAACGTTCTAAATAGGAAAAAAAAATTGAAGTCACTATTTATTACATCGTTTGTATTTTGTTTGTATACTCCGGCCGCTCAGAGATTGCGTTTCTGACACCTGTTAATTCGTCATAACTAGTGCTGTACAATAAATAACATTAATTATATTTAATAATGTTATTTATTGCATTCATTATGCATATTTATTCAATTCAATATAGATTTTGTTAAATTTATAGGAATTATTTAGCATGTTTTTTTTTAAAGTGCCTTCATCTTTTTTATGTTATAAGGTGAAGAAGTATTATGGCCGGCTGCATAATCTTTAATTTGAGCCCAGATTAGCTTTATGGTATTGTACTGGCAGTGGAATGGGGGAATTCGAAGAACGCAATAAGCGTACTCCAGAGCCAGCTCGTCTAAAACATAACGAACTTATGCCGAGTTATGGTCATTGACTAATTTCATCAACTCTGCTTTTAGTGTAGACATATTTTCGTCATTGCAATATCTTTGCATCCACCGATTCCTCTTTTTATTAGCTTTGGTAGGTGCTTTATTTAATTGCACCGAATGATTAGGGGCATTCTTTATCCATTAACATAACTAAAGGCTCTGGGAGGCCAGGTAGCAACACATCCTGGAACCACTCCTTGAATGCAGTCGCATTCATTTCTTCGTGGTAGTCAGCAGTAGTTTTTGACTCAAAAACCAATAAACCGTTTTTCACAAAGCCATACTTCGCACAACCAGCATGGCATATTATGAGTCGTGTTCCTTTACCCATTGGCACTTTCAACGATGACGCTTGAGTGTCATTTGTCCAAGAACGAGAAAGCGTGTGGTTGGGGTTTAGCCTTGCCTCGTCGATGAAAACGATATTGTCCCAATTATCATTTTTTTCGCTTCTTGCAAAAAGTTAATTATTTTTAAAATCATGTTATTCCTTTCTAAAAGAATTTTCTTTTTGTCGGTTTTTTTTTATATCAAACTTCAATATCTTTAAAAAATTTGGATTAAGCAGTTTTACCTCGCCTAAACAAATCAGCTGCTTTCAAAGATGCTAGAAGTAACGACCTATATACCTTATTCACTTCTGGGATAATAACTACTATCTATATATGCTTCCGTGTGATGACCGAATAATAATACAATTCACCACCCCCCTTTGCTGCCCGTGGGTGTCGTAAAAGACGATTAAGGGATTATAATATGCATACAACATCTAAGCAAGAGAAGGAAAATTCGAAATAAACCCTATACCAATACGTCTAACCGGCGTGGTGCAGTTGGTGAATTTCCCTCCCATTGAGTTGGATGTTTATGAACTGTGGTGAGTGATGATGAATGAATGTGATTCCTTATAGCTTCAGCCTCAAAGCTATCATTGGTGGCCTCAAAGGTTCATTTCTGCATTTCCTTTTTTGATGTTCGTAAAATATTTTCGCCAGTGCCCGAGGAGCCGAACTTTTCTGTATTTATATTTGTTATTGTCCGTTCGCTTCCTCCAAGCGCCTAAGAGATGCGCTCGTATATTGTTATAATTACGAGGTCCGCCATTTTGTCTTTCAAGCTCAAGGTAATATTGAAGCTTGATAATTAGTTCTCGTGTTTCACTTTTCAATATTTAACCGTGTTTCGGCATTATTATTTTGCACCAAAAGTGCAAAACAGTAATACGATACACAACAAAAGTCTACATTTATTTTCTTAAGTTTTGATTGGGCGTATCTTTGTCATATTATTAACTTTATTAAATAGTAAGTACATTATAAAATAAAATTTTAACGTTTTATTAATATTATACCGACAGATTATATTAAGATTATAAAAATATGCGATTACAATTGCCTCGTTATTTTGTCCTATCACTACAAAAACAAACATAAGACCAAACCTTGAAACAGCGCAGTTTTTATATTTGTTAATTGAGTAATTGTTAATAATTTTAGCCGAAAATTAATACGTTTATTGTAAGTTGGCATAATTATCCGATTTTTAATGTTATTAGGAGTGGTAGGACCACACTGTCGACAGTTATCTGTCTACAGCCGCGGGCCGGTCCGTCCGGGGCAGTACCATGCTCTCGCAGAAAATCGACGTCTTGAGTAGTAGCAATTTGTTACTGCGCTTCGTTCGGTGAGCGAGAGAGCCGGAAGCCCAATTTTCTGAGGGTGATTGCATGTGGAGGGTTTTGGTGGTGCCCTTGTTATCACCGAGCCTCAATGCACGCATTCACACTCCTTTCGCTTTCTTCGCGGTAGGCAACGGCCTTGTAAAGGTCCATGAGCGGCAGCAACACTTACCATCAGGTGTACTGTTTGCTCGTTTGCCACCGTTTGCAATAAAAAAAAAATATTACTCGTTAATAAGGTAAATATAAATTGTGCCGTAAATAGTACGCCAGTTCAAAGTTCGCCCGTTTAATCATGACCTGTCAGAAAAGCAATCTCTGAGCGGCCGGACTATATATAGCACACATATTATAAAATTGAAGAAGAAAGAAGAAGAAATCTCACGAATTTAATATGAAAATTTCTAAAATTTGGTGAAATATATAAATATTTCTAAGAAATTTTGGCAATTTAAAGCTTCATTATGCCTGATTTGGCCTAGACTGATATTGCCAGGGTCCTTGAGACATGCAAAAACGGAATAATCTACAAAGCCATTTCCAGAATTATTCGTAGAACTGCTCTTACAATTTACGGCAGTATCAAACGTTATATGGAGACAAATTCTTTTGTAAGACGACTAGGACAGAGCAGAAAACGATATACTCAAGCACACTAATAACTTTTTGTTCAGCTTCACATCCGCAAAAGTAAGTGAGCGTACAGTATGAAAAAGACTACAAAAAGCGTATGTAAGTTCTTTTGTGTCCGCCAAAGCTCAAAACAGGTACATTACAGGTACAGGTACCTATATTATTGCAGAAACAGGTGAGTTTTCGCCTGGGTTCATCATCTTTGGAACGATGACCAATAGTAAAAAGATTTGTTCAGTGATGACTACAGAATTATTTAAAAACAATTGGATGGAAAGGATATATACAGGTGAAAGATTTACTCAGGCAGATTTCGTTACTATAGTGTTATTTGGTGGGTATCCATAATAATAGTTTAAGGAGGGATATGTTTGGGAGCTCCTATGGGCTTAGCGGTAAACGATGGAGTGAACCTGACTACAACTCGTTATATAACAAACATTTCGAAAAAAATGTGCAAACGCCCCCTTTGCTTGCTTAAATTAGTATTGTGATGTATTTAAATATTTATCTAGTCATTATTCTAGTTTATCATACGGTGGTATGGTTAGGTCCCGAATCGAACTTTTTTTTTTCACGCTATGGAAATGCATTTACGCACTATACCCCGCCGGTTACAGACAGGGGAATGTGTGTGGGACTCGCCGGCGACAGAAGTGACCGAAATACCCACTAAAACCACAGCGGCCCCTTCCGCGCTTTTACGAGGTGCCGGAGAGATCGTCTGATGACATTCTATCCCTGACACCCCAACGCTTGGCCGTCTGGCCACGTCCTGTCATCATTCAGGGCGGTGGGAGGAGGAGCGCATAGCGGCGTCTCCTCCTCCCTGGTCACCGCCGGCGGTGCGAGTCAGCGAACGCAAGTGCCTCACGTGTCCGCTCCGCGGCCTCCTTCCTTATCATGACAGCCTCACAGAAGGAGGCCATCGACGACCAACAGCTGTCGCTGCCGAGTATCTTGAAGATGATGGTCGGCAACAACAGGTCCGTTGTTCCCATGTCCATTGATAGGACGTGGCGCTGAGGCCCCCAGGCGGGGCATACTTCCAGTGTATGACGCGTATCGTCGATTAGCGCGCCACACTCGTGGCATCCTGGCGCCTCTTCTCTTCCAATTTTGTGCAGGTACTTACCGAAGACCCCATGTCCGGTAAGCACCTTCCCGAATCGAACTTGCCCTCCAGTTCAGGCAAGAAAAGATTTGGTAAAATGTGAATGTGCTTAATCCTGCGGAGGTATATGTGTGAAACTAAAAATAAATTGCATATTTTTTGTTTCTAACAGGCATAGCGCAGAGTAGGTATAGAATAGAAACCAGGTCACAATCAATAACATTGACACGAATGACAGAACCATGACGGCTATATAATACTTATGTATACCAATAAGCGTAAAATTGTGTATTGTACAAGCGATAAGAGAAAAGAGATATAAGTAAGGTAACCCAAATACGTCCCATTTTAAACGGCACAGTCCCGTTTTCAGATTATCCTGATTTGTACCAAAAATATGCAGTTTTTGCAAACAAATGTAAATGATTATGAGGACCTGCTCTTGTCCTTTATGGGTTTCAGTTCATAGTTTTATCTGTTCCTATAGGAGTTATCACGTGTTATATTAGGGCGATTTTTTTTTTGACTTCATTTCTGTTTTTTCGGTCCCATCGTGAAAACTCGTTGGAAATACCCAAAAAACAATTCCCTGAAAGTTTGAGGCCTTAATATTAATTTAAGTCCTAGACCAAGGCGTGTGAAGATTTCCCATTGAAAATACACGAAAACTCTGATTTTTTATTTTTAAATTTCTAAAGCTCAGCGGCATTTCATGGGATCACTTTGACCGAAGAATGTTTTTTCTCAGAATTGAACGCTCTACAAAAGTGCCCATTGCGGCAAAATCGTAACTCACACTGGCGAGGCAGTACGGGCCACTGAACCTAATTTTTCCATAAAATTCGCGTCTTTTCGCATTTATCTCGTAAATAACAAGAGCTACGGAAAAAATGTAAAGGACAAACTTGTAGGGATTTCAATTTTCTACAAAAAAAGTCCTATGGAGCAAATCGCTAAGATAAATATTAAGCGAGACATTAAGCCTTGAATAGATTTTTCCGTGAAATTTTGGCCGATCATTGATTTAAACTTGTTAATATCTTGTTTTCTTTTTCTGTAATATGACCTCATAATATCACCTTCAAATGACATCAGAAAGTCAAATCTAAAATCGACTTGCACCAGCTTTTAAGACAAAAAAGAATTCCAAACTTGTCATTTGCTAGTAATAACCTTTACTAAATATGGAAAGATATTAAGGTACACGAGTAAACTTGTGCGTAAAATTCTGCAGATAAGTTTAACTTAGCGAAACGAAATTAGCTAATATCATTATACTAATAGTCTAATTATTTTAGCTAGTTGTTTGCAAGTCGATAAAATGGCGAACTATACCGGATTCTTTAGAAAAAAAATATTGAGAGAATATTTAAGAAAATTTTAATGCTTTAACAACAATGCTAGATTTAAATAATTAACCACTATCGTTGCCTTTAAACACCCATCTTGGAAAATGTATTAGATTCTTTCCCACCGTAATAACACAAATTCATGGCCTAATTGATGACAGATCTGTGAAGAAATTGAAGTACATATTCGAATCGTCGGGCTAGTAAAAGGAATCAAAACACAAAGACCCGTAAAATTTCATTCATTCCATAACTAAATAGCATAGGCCTTTCCGTGTAGATAGTTAAGCCTACTGCGATTTGTCTCTGTACGTGGGCGGTCAGCAGCCACACTGTGATTTACATGCCACCGGCTTCGAAACACCTCTCTCTGCCTTTATGGCCAAACATTTCCGAGAACCGCGATTTATTTGTCTGGCCGTTGATAGATTGTTATTTGTTGTCGGCAATGTGCAAACACGTGCATGCATATGTGTTTTTCTTTATAAGAAAAGATTTCAAATAATACTTGCAAAATATCAACATACCATTAACGTACGCGTAGGTTGCGTTAATTTTATGCTGACACTTAGATTTAATTGATCTAGATACGAACGAACTAATCATGTAAATGACACAAATATTTATTCCGAACATGGACGTACCTAATTTATATATTAACATGTGTCGATAAAAGCAATTTTTATCACTGCGCCATTACCTAACAATTACTAATAGGTAGTATATTTTATGGTATAATCTAAGGTATAATCTAATTAATCATCGTAAAAGTTAAGAACTTTTGTTAGATCTATAGGTATATCAAGGAAGGAAAAGCAATGAAGGGAGTAAAGGATAAATCGTTACAAAATGGCGTAGGGTTTATGGTCTTAAGTACAATGCCCGTCTAGACTGTGATCGGAATAGGTACTCCACAGACTAATTTACATACGGATGTTTAAGATTATGAGCTGATGTAGTGCAAATTGAGACATTGTTAAAATTTGCATTAAATTTTAAGGGAATAATGATAACATTATGTAGTCATTTATTAATTAATTAGAATATTAATGTCGTACGTTTGCATACGCCCGTATTCAGCACGCCGATTTATATAATTGTTTGACATTTTTTTTTATTGCTAACAGTGACAAAATAGCAAGCAGTACACCTGATGGTAAGTGTTTCTGCCGCTCATGGACCCGTGCTAGGCCGCTGCCTACCGTGAAGAAAGTGTGAATGCCTCCAATGAGGTTCGGTGAAACTAAAGGTATCACTAAAACCCACCACACGCAAGCTCCCTCAGAAGTTAGGCTTCCGGTAAAAAAAAAAATGACAATATGTTAAGTGCCCCTGCGGGGTTTATACATAATAAATGATTTGAATTGAAGTTGAATCCGGCTCTCTCGCTCACCGAACGAAACGCAGTAACAAATTTCTACTACTCAGACGTCGATTTTCTGCGCGAGTATGGTACTACCCCGGACGGATCGGCCCGCGGCTGTCGACAGACAACTGTCAACAGTGTGGTCCTACCACTTTTTTTAAAGTTAAATTTAGAGAATATCTACTTCTGTATTTATGTTTTAACTTGGATATATTTTTGAGAACGATTACGAAATGCATTACAAAATAGAATTTTATAAATCTAGTGAAGAAGGGGTTATTAAGATGCCTTAAAATCATTCAGCTCAGGGCAAGGAATCAAGAGTTTCTGATGACATTTTTTTTGTTTTATTTCAAAATTGGAATTCTGTTGTGTTATTTTTTAAATAAATAGGTTATATGTGTATATATGATTCTAGTAGGTATATAAAGCTAAAAGTTTAATAGGTTCCACAAAAATCCGCGCCGTTGGTTTTCTCGCTTAAATCACAGATTATTGCATCGATCGATATAAATAGATGACACATTAAAAAAAATTCTTTTCAAACCGGTTTTTATACTCAAAATTCGTATACTGATTTTATATTTCTAACAATAAAAGTACATATAACTCATAACTTTGCAGTATTTTATGCAGCATTTTGCGTAGGAGTCGTTAAAAAGTATTTTTATGGTTCGTTTAACAGCTTTTAATGGTTTAAACTTAATAAGTTTAATAATTAAAGAGAATAATGCAAGCTACATCTTAGAGGAATATTGTAACAATTAAATGTATGGCAGACCATATTAAACAGACCACTGACGTTAAGACACCCTGCTCCGGTGGTCGGTCCAACGATGAAGGCGACGTGTCGCGGGTGGGTTACGGGTGTGCGTGCTTACGCCCCTCTGTCGCCCCGGACGGAGTGGTGCGAGGAGTGCGCCGACCGTAACACACCTCCAAAAAAAACCTAGAAAGAACATAGTGCACTATGTTCTTGTCTTTCGTGAATCCCCATAGGAATTTTGTTATATTGTGTTGTGACTGACATCAGTGCTATAATATGACCTTTGTAATTACATACATACATACATATAATCACGCCTCTTTCCCATAGGGGTAGGCAGAGACCACTTCCTTCCACTTGCTACGATCTTGACATACCACTTTCGCCTCGTCCACATTCATTAATCTCCTCATACATGTTCTTCGGTTCAGGGTACTCCTAACCTGGCCTTTCTTAAGAACGTCCCCGATTTGATTGTGGAACGTCCGCCTCGGTCTTCCCCTTCCAACACTTCCGTTCACATTCGCCTTATAAATTCTCCTTGTTAGTCTCCTTTCATTCATTCTCTCTACATGGCCGAACCAACTTAACATACCTTTCTCAATCCTTGTCACTACATCTACATTCATTTCACAACGTTCCCTAATTACTCTGTTTTTAATTCTATCACTCAATTTCACACCAATCATGCTCCTCAGCGCTCTCATTTCCACAGCATTTATTCTACTTTCGTGCTTCTTCTGCCATACCCAGCTCTCACTTCCATACATTAGAGTTGGTACAAGCACTCCCCTATGCACAGCCAAGCGAGCCTTCTTAGACAGGCTTTGGCTGCCCATAAAGGTGCGCAAAGCACCATTCACCATATTTCCCTTACACACTCTTCGTTCAATATCACTTTCACATTTACCATCTCTCGCAAATGTAGATCCCAGATATACAAACTCTTGCACTTGTTCTAATATTTCCTCTTCTATACGTATATTGCATTCCGTCATAGCTTCTTCCCTTTCAAATACCATAACTTTCGTCTTCTTTACATTAATTTTCATTCCTTTTCTTTCAAAAGCCTCATGTACTGCTGTTACCATCTCTTGCAACTCATTCACCGACGAAGCAAGTAGAACTTGATCGTCAGCGTAGAGAAGACATTTGATAAGTAATCCATTCATTCTCAGTCCATATTCACTCTCTTTTAAATCAGTCAAGCAGTTGTCCATGAATAGGTTGAACAGCCATGGTGACGCTACACATCCTTGTCTAACACCCTTTTGGATGCTAAACCATTCAGTGTATGCTCCCTCTATTCTGACACAGGCACTGGAGTTCTCATAGAGAGACTGCAGTGCCCGTATCAGGTTGTCGTTCACCCCATGCAAAGACAATGCTGACCACAATTCATTCCTAACCACTCTATCGTAGGCCTTTTCCAAATCCACGAAAGCGCAATAGACCTTCTGGTTTTTAGCCAAGAATTTTTCGGCTATGCAACGTAAGGAAAAGACCTGGTCCGTGCATCCCATTCCCTTTCTGAATCCTGCTTGCACATCCCAGACTCTTTCATCCGTCTCTTTTATAACTCTCCCTATCAGTACCTTAGCATACAGTTTGCCGACGACGCTGAGAAGGCTTATGCCGCGGTAATTGGCGCAGTCTTGTTGCGACCCTTTTCCCTTGTATAAGGGCACAATTACAGCCTTGCACCAGTCTTCTGGTACTTCGACCCTTTCTCCAACACAAGTTGAAAAGGTGGTGCAACTGACTCACCACTATCCCGTCGCCAGCCCTCAGCATTTCGACCGATACCCTATCATATCCCGCAGCTTTACCTAACTTCATATACTTCATTGTCATCTGTACCTATCTCGCAATCACAGTCATAATCACTCTGCTCCTGTTCTAGCATCTGAATCAGTTCCTCGTCCTTATCAAATAAACTTTCAAAATATTCCTTCCACCTTTTCAACACGCAATCTGGTCCTTTCATAAAACTTCCATTCTGACTTCTGATTTTAGTAAGCTCCGAGTTTGTAGAACTCCCTCGAGCAATCCTTATGGATTTCCAGAATAGCTTTATGTTAGACCGGAAATCCCCAGCAAGCCTCCTGTCAAGCTCATCTTTTCGCTCATCTTTCTTTTTATTTACTGCTTTCTTTACCATCTCTTTCAAACATTTATACTTCTCTTTTGCTTCGTCTACATCCTCATTTGTCGCCTTTTGCATTCTTAAGTTAGCTTTTGTTGCTAACCAGTCCATCCATGCTTTCTTTTTCTTACCTATAACCACTTGTACATCTTTATCCATACAGACCTTATACTGCTTCCTTCCCTTTTTCCTTTTCGAAACACCACATACCTCAACAGCAACATTCACAACTCCTTCCTTAAAAGTCTTCCACACTTCCTCTATCTCACTGAACTTGTCTACATCTTTAAGTCTCTCATTCAACCTTTCGTAAAAGACTTCCTTTACAATCGTATCTTGTAAACTTTCCACTTTTATCCTTTCTAAATCATTCGCAAAATTCTTTACCCGATGTCGCCAGCGTTTAAAGAGACCACTTATTCGGGATATCACCAGGAAGTGGTCTGTGTCAATACTGACTCCGCGGTACGCTCGGGTATCTAAGACATTCTTCCTCAATCTTTCGTCAACAATTACAAAGTCAATCATACTTCTTGCCCCACATTCTTCTCTCGTAAAAGTGTGGATCCTCTTGTGAGCAAACATGGTATTTGTCACAAAAAGATTCCATCCCAAACAAACCTCCAGCAAACATTTTCCATTTTCATTCACTCTATCGTCGCCAAACTTACCAAGAACCTTTTCATATCCATCACGCTTTAGGCCTACCCATCCATTAAAATCTCCTAACATAATAATCCTTTCATTATCCCTACATTTCATCAGAATATCTCTCATACTATCCCAAAACTCCACGTTTTGCTGCTTGGCTTCCGTGGAGCCCCCCGAGCCCAAGTCTGTCGGTGCATAGACACCTAGGACAAAGAGGCGGGTGAGACCAATTTTCAGCCCCAACCATAAGAGCCTGGGATTCACACATTCATACTCAGACATACATTCAACCATTCTCGCAGAAAGGATTAAACCGACTCCTTGTTTACCTCGGCTGGTGTTAGGTACCCCGGACCAGTACGCCACATAGAGTCCATGACTCGTGGTATTACATCCTTTCCGCTTTGTTTCATTCACACACATAACATCAATCCCTCTTTCGTCCATCACCTGGCATACTTCATCTATTTTCTCATTTATTCCTCCTCTTACATTCAGCGTAGCAAAGCGGCTCTCTGTGGGCCACTTTTCGCCCCCGATGGAAACGAGACGTGACGTGTCGCGAACCACATCGCCGCCCTTCCTACAGTTTTTATTTTTATCGAAACTCATAGCGTTCCCACGAGAAGCAAGGGAATTACTCTGTCCATCCCAGTAGAACCCCGCTTACTAGGATAAGGTTAGCCATATTCTGGGGTCACCCGGTCCCAGGGCAATCGGCACGCTAAAGACTAGGCTCGCCCCTAGCCACGCATCTATCGGCACGGCAGACCTTAGATTGGCGGAGGAGGAAGGAATTAAAGGAAGTGGGATAGGACTGGGCGTTATAGATAGGAAGTTAAGAAAGGATGGGATAATAGGGATTAGGGACACCACTGCCTCGGAAGATAGGGTTTAGTACAGTGGTAGCTCGGGAAGCCGGGGACGCATACCCCGAATTATCCTACCACAATCGCCGGACAGGCATATCATGGAAGAGTAACCCCTGGCCCAGGAAGAGTAACCCCTGGCCCATTGTAGGCCCTTTGTAATTAAACTTCACCTAATTATTTTCTCAATAACACAATTGTTAAACCGTATTATAAATCCTTCGAGAAAACAAAAAATGAGTCGGCGCTCAGGACGCCTGGGGATGTGAAACAGCGATATTATTTTGTACAAGTATATATGCATAAAGGAACAGTTTATGTCAGGACCTAATATGGCATAATGTATAAATAAAATAATATGATTTATATCTATACCAATAAATAAAATTGAAGTGTCTGTTTGTAATGTCAAAATAATAGGCTTTTTTCATGCTCACACGGTTATTTGCACGACACCTATGCCTAAAATAGCAAATAAAAAATTTTTGTCGGTCTGTCTGTCTGTTTGTTCCGGGTAATCTTCAAAACGGCTGTTTAAGTTTATAATATTATTTAAAACTAGCAATCTGCCCTCGCTTCGCTTCGGTTATAGTCGTTTTACCCGCGTCGTTTCCGTTCCCGTGGGAATACCGGGATAAAATATAGCCTAGTTTACGCCCTGATATTATAGCTTTCCATTGGTGAAAGAATTTTTGAAATCGGTCGGCTGGACCGATTTCAAAAATTCAAGAGTTTCAAGAGTTTTGAAGATTACCCGGAACAAACAGACAGACAGATAGACAAAAATTTTTTAATTGCTATTTTAGGCATAGGTGCTGTGCAAATAACCGCGTGAGCATGAAAAAAGCCTATTATTTTGACATTACAAACAGACACACCAATTTTATTTATTGGTATAGATATGACACAACAATTATAATTCACTACATAGTCGCTTACACACAACATCGCGTTGCACCGTCTCACTCATACACTACTACGTATAGTACATATATTCCACCATATAACATGGCGTTACATCGCCGGTATGTTTACGCCACGCCAACGATCAGGTTAACCCTCGCCTATAGATGTTTCACATAAAAAAGCGAAGCAACATTGAGTCCATCCATCCATCATATACATCCTATAGACGTCCAATGTTGGACATTAGGACATAGGCCTCCCCCACGCGAATGCCACTCGGTGACTTTTAAGATGTCTCAATCCACCCAGTAGGAGGTTGTCCTACGTAGCGTCGTTGGATTCGTGGTCGTCACTCGAGAACCTGTCTTCCCCACGGTCGTCGGTTCGACAAGCGATGTGGACTGTCCCTTGCTATTTCAACGTGCTAATCCTGCAGGCTATGTCGGTTACATCCGTTCTTCTACGGAGTTCCGTATTCGGGATTTTATCATATAGAGAAATTGTTAAAATTGAGTAATATATGTACCGTAAACTTAAGAAATTACTAAATATTCAATTAACTAGGAATCGCCCGTAATTGCACACATGTATGCGTTCCCCCCATTGCTCAAAGAATTTTAAAATCGGTCAAATTTCCAAGTTTTTACGCAAGTACATACTGTGATGAGATCAAGCCTATGTTACTCGCTGATAATGTAGCTCCTATTGAATTTTTCAAATTGCTTAAGTGGTTTATGCATGAACGCGTAACAAACAAACGTCATTTGTACTCGTAATATTAATTAGAATAACTCACTTGAATAATTTAAAGCCGCAATGGACGGCGAGCAGGAACTTTGAACTGAAATAAATCAAAAATACTTATTACATATTATGCATATATATTGTTTATATAATAGTTATTTTCGGTAAATTAATGCCCCGTTAGGAGTGACCTTGGACCAACTACAGGTCCTTCCAACCGGTGTCAGAGAGTAAACAATCGCGCCTATGCCAGCTAATCACCATGCTCTAACGTCTTAAAAATGTAACTTCGTGCCCTTCACACTAAATCAACATCATCATCATTAATCAAGCCAGCACAAATTTCTTGACCATAATAAAAGAGGATAACGTTATATGGAATGTTGACCACATATAGCCGTATAAAGTCGCCCTGAAATTTTCCATCTTGGTCACGATGTGTACCCACTTAACCGATTTAATACTGGCAAGTCTAAGAATAAGCATTTGCTTGCATGGTTATTAAACTTTTAACTGCGCAACAAATAACATAGTTATTCGTTTTAAAAAGCTAAATTTGTTTAGTGCTGAAAATAGTACTCAGGGCTGGTCCACGGTTCTATTACACCTCTTGATCTCATCTGTTCCATTATTGGGTTAGGGCCTCTTTCACAATGGAAGGGATATTAGCCTATTATACCGCGCTGGTCAGACGTGTTGGCATAGGCGTTTTATGTCGAGTTTTCCTTTTATCGCATAGATAATATATACATATAACACCTCTTAGACGTCTTTTACCACCCGCCGAGAGGCCGACCGCGTGAGGAAAGACCGACGTCCTCCCCAATTGGGACGTTGGTCGATGGGAGGGTACCCCAAATTGGGGGTATTCCGTCGGGCCGACCACTGACCTCAAGTCACCCTGCTCCGGTGGTCGGCCCAACGACGAAGGTGATGTGCATCGTGGGTGGTTTGTGGGTGTGCGTGCTTACGCTCCTCTGTCGCCCCGGACGGAGTGGTGCGAGGAGCGCGCCGACCGCAACCCAGCCCAAAAAAAAAACGTCTTTTACGACACGCACGGATAAGAGAGGGAGTGGTAAACTGTATTCTTACTGCGTCACCACACGGCATTACAACTACTTAATCGAATTCAGTTATCTTATATTAATTGTTATAATTTAAAAAAATATAATGGATTCGCTTTAAAACCTGAAGTATGTAGGTATATGTATATTATTATTTCACCTAATGTAAATTGCTTTGAATTTTCAAATTCATATGTATCTTTGGCTACATCAATGTATAATAATAAGGTAGCAGAAGGAGACACAAAGTCACAATTGCGGATAAGCTTTACAAAATTATGACACTTCATTGTCATGTTACGAAAGTTTGAAACCATATATGGAAGGGTTAGAGGCATATCAGAATACAACAAGAAAATGATCGGATCAATTTCCCGAAATTCATCCTATAAACGTAGCGACGTTTATACCCTTCATACAATCCCAGTTCCAATACATTATTATACAGAAATTAATAGTGTTTCCTATGTTTTGTATGTTGTAGCTTTATTTTTTATGTTCCTATAGTTATAGTACATAGATTATCTACTACTCCTTTCACTGATATTTGACAGAATACCGTAATATCTAAATGATAATATTCAATTCTCTAGGTATTTAAAACATAATGTTAACTCGCTATGAATTCATTGCTATATATTTCGTGTGGTGACGGAGTAAGAATACAATTCACCACTCCCTGTCTAGCCCGGTGATGTCGTAAAAGACGACTGAAGGATATAATATGCAAATAGGATCGGCGCAAGAGAAGGCAAGCTCGAAATAAAACCTTATACCAACATATCAAACCAGCATGGCAACAATTTCCCTCCTATTGGGGAGGAGGCTCGAGCCCAGCAGTGGGACGCATATGACGATATTATGAAAATGTCTCAACAATGGAACAGGGAATAAGTGATCAAGAGCCAAAGTATTCATCCTGTAAACCAAGCAGGACTCCGTTTTAGCTCAGTGGACATCAATGATCAAGTGTTTAATAAGCAGTTTTGTTTATGCTGTGTATTATTTTTGGAATAACGAGCAATTTTTTACAGAATCATGCACAAAACGAGTTTTATTACAGATATATTGCTATTTAATCTTTAACCGTAAAACTGTTATTCCAGAATTTAGTTTAGTAATAAGACTGCTTTAATGTGTTTTGACATAAAGTCGATGCGTGTGTACCTTTCAACCTTGAGAATAAAACAACATTTAATTTGATTCTACATAGCCTGATATTTTAAAGTATTTCTTTTTATTGCAAACCCTGGCAAGCGAGCAAACAGTGTACCTGATGATAAGTGCGCTGCCTACATTGAAGAAAGTAAAGGGCTTGTGAATGCGTGCATTGAGGTTCAGTGATACTAAATGTATCACCAAGACCCATCACATGCAAACACCCTCAGAAAGTTGGGCTGCCGGCTCTCTCGCTCTCCGAACGAAGCGCACAAATTGCTACTAGTCGGACGTCGATTTTCTGCGAAAGTGTGGTACTATTACCCCGGACGAATCAGCCCGCGGCTGTAGACAGAAAACTATCAACAGTGTGGTTCTACCACTAATTGATAACTACCTATTTTTTTGGGTACGCAAATAAAATATTTTTAGGTAGGTACCTACTCAAAAACTAACCTAGAACTAAATCTATTTCTTTAAAAGCGCTAAACGAAATCCCATTTTTTGGGTTAGTCTGTTCAACAATATCTGCAGGCTGATTACCGTCTCTCCGGATAAAAATCTACTCGATAAATTTGAGTGGACGAAAACGCGCATTCCAAAATCTACATTCAAGACCATATTTAGAGACACTAGCTCGCGAATAATGATGTCACCAAATCTTAAAAGAATTCTTAGTTATGCCATCCTACTATTGTATAAAATAAATTCATTGATCATCCTAGACTGCCTTACTTGCAAAAATATTGTACATTCGTAAAAACGAAAGATTTTGAAATGAATAAACAAGAAGGTTGAACTTAATAGACTGTATGAAGTAGATTATGATGCTAGGTACATGTCTTTAAATTTGTGAATCGTTTGGATACTTCAAATTTGTACAAGATGAAATGAAATTTATGTAATATGAGCCTACTCATATCATTTTAATACAAGATTTCATTCCTTACTTACGCCAGGAATTTTTTAAATCCCGCCGAGGTATCAAGTCAAACTATTTGCCAATAGTGGCAATTATGGCAGTATCCCACTCTTTGTTTATGGTTGGCTATTATTTGGACACACTCTGCCTAATTTGCCCGGCGCTACGAATGGGCGGCGTGCAACCCCATAACCTCCCGTATTCCTGGTACAGATTCCTTGACCAAGGGATTATAATAGGCAGATAATATCTATGCAAGAGAAGGAACACTAAATAGGTATAGCCCTATATCATCCGTCTGATCAGCGTAGTTATAGTAGGTCAATTTCCCTCCTATTGTAGAGTAGGCTCGAACCCAGCAGTGGAATGAGAAAATCGATAATGAGAAAAATTTAATATCTTTTTCCGTGTGGAACCTATGTGGGTTGAGATGATGATGATGAATCCATTAATAATGAATGACTACCCATTCCTTTCACGGGTACCGCAAGGAACGACTAAGAAACGCAAGCAAATAGTACCGCTACAAGAGAAGAAAACTTGCAAAAAAAATCTGTACAACGTCAACAGTGGGACGTAACTAAGCTAAGAACGAGCTATATAAAGAGATATAAACTAATCTGAAAATGATGTTCAAGTTAGTACCAGATAACTTGAACATAAAGTAGACAACAAATTAACAGCATTCTCTTGTTCTAACTACAAGCACGTGAACAATTTCACGTTCGTGTAATAAGTCTGCTTATCGGCAACACCAGTGCTACCAAACATTAAAAGCTTCTCGCATATTCATCTCGAAACTTTCGCAATTCCCTTTTTGGTTTTGCACAGACTATAAATTTATGTAAAGCGCTTTTACTCGTTCTATGTACTGCAAACATCTGCTGTGTACGGTGAATGAGTTAATTACGAAATATTTTCAGTTTAAAAAATAGTATAAACTGCTTCTTTATATAGCGCTAGATATAGTTTCTCTAGTTGGTCTCTCTACAGCTGCGGGCCGGTCCGTCCGGGGTAGTACCACACTCTCGTAGAAAATCGACGTTTGGGTAGTAGCAATTTGTTACTGCGCTTCATTCGGTGAGCGAAAGAGCCGAAAGCCCAACTTTCTGAGGGTGTTTGCGGGTGGTGGGTTTTGGTGATGCCTTTAATTTCACTGAACCTCATTTTACGCATTCACACTCCCTTCACTTTCTTCACAGTAGGCAGCGGCCTAGCAAAGGTCCATGAGCGGCAGCAACACTTACCATCAGGTGTACTGTTTGCTCGTTTGCAATAGAAAAAAATATACATAGTGATTAGCTTTAGATGATTTTTCATGCGGTGACGTATTAAAAATACAATTCACTCCCCCTCTCTTGTCACTTGGTGTCGTAAAATACGACTAAGGGATACAATAAGCATATAAGATCTGTGTACAAGAAGAACAACTCTAAATATTACCAACTATTCACTCAACTCATTCATTCATTCATTCAACTCACCATTCTACCAACGTACCACTCGACATCGTAGCAGGGTTCATCCATTTCACCTGGAAACGTTATGGTCTTCAACTGTACGTTTCCAGCGATCATTTCTCCCACGTACGTGCAAGCTCTGGAATGAACTACCTGCTGCTGTGTTTCCCGAGCGCTATGACATGTCCTTCTTTAAACGAGGTTTGAGAAGAGTATTTCCTTCACGGTAGGCAGCGGCCTGGCTGTGCCCCTGGTATTGCAAAGGTCCATGTGCAGCAGTTTCACTTATCATCAGGTGTGCTGCTTGCTCGTTTGCCACCGTTGGCAATAAAAAAAAAATAAAAAAATAATATCCTATAACAACCGGTTTGACCAGCGTG
Source organism: Lymantria dispar (assembly GCA_032191425.1). Lineage (NCBI taxonomy): Eukaryota > Metazoa > Arthropoda > Insecta > Lepidoptera > Erebidae > Lymantria > Lymantria dispar. The sequence goes on from CM063455.1 coordinate 12,497,424, forward strand.
GTATAGTAAGTCAATTTTTCTTCAATTATGGAGGTGGCTCAGGCCCAGCAATGGGACATAATATGAGCTGAAATGATAATGACGATGAGATGTATTGTTGGAATATGATCTCATATTCTTGTATTTTGTACTAAAGATGTTTCAAAAATAAATCGGTAATATTTTAATTTTTTCTACAACGAGACTCTTATTTTTATTAACAAGACTTTTGATGAATAAGATCTTTCGAAATTTGACACGTATCATCCTCACCCTGCTCTTATCCTAATTAGTTAGTGTCGACGCAAAATGTACCTGTCTCCCACCCAGTGTGCACATTGTAAAAGTTATTGGCAATAGTTTTAGGACCAGTCGCTTGTCTGAAGTCAATCGTCCTTGGGATTGTAATTGTTGAACAGACGGTATCAGACGGAGTGGCCCAGGTCAATATACAACTCTTAGTCCTGTTTTGCACTCACACCCACGAGGAATGTAACGGTTGGTAGTATTCATAGTCGCCACCAGCCCAAAATGTGACACAAATATCTAATTTATTTTCTTAAAAACAAAACGATATACTTCGGTACAGTTGGTGTTGAATACACCCATCATCATCATTCAGCTTTTCGTCGTCTACTGCTGGATGTGGGCCAGTTTCAAATTTCGACATAGAGTACGGCTTTTGTGCCGCTTGCATCCAACGACACCCAACAACTTTCACCAGGTCATCGGTCCGTTTGGTTCCCTCTACACTATGTTTTTACGACTACGATGGCTTTTATTCAGTTTTTGTTTTTTTTTTCAATAATGTTAATTGCCTTACATACTTTAGTAGTTTTACGATACGCGCGTAAACGGAAGGGGGTGGTGAATTCTATTTTTTTTTCAGCACTCGGTAAAACAATATGTAGAGTTACGCTATACACATATTTACACTTATAGTGCAATTTAAAAAAAAAATGTAATAATAGGTATGTTTAGCTTTTAAACTACAATATGAGATAATAGATACGATAGTAACAACACATGTTAGTTGGTTTTCTCTTTTTATAATGTTTAATACGTAACGTAACGTAAACGAAGTAAAACCTTGAGACTAGTTTAAGCGCACTGTGAGCTCATTTCATTTAGTAAGCATGATTCATTACCAGTATAATCACGCAATACACACTTTAACCCATACCTTTTACATTGGCGTAAGTTAAGCTTTTATGTACTACTGATAGTTATGTTCTTTTTCCTTTGTGTTATGGAACAAAGAATACTTAACTTTCTTTATCTTTAACATTGGTGGCAAACGAGCAAACAACACATCTAATGGTAGTGATATTACCGTTCGAGAACTTGCTAGGCCGCTGTCTACTGTGGTTTGGTGATACTAAAAGCATCATTAAAACCCACTACAGGCTACAGCAGCTCTCAGAAAGTTGGGATTTTGGCTCTCTCACTCACCGAACGAAGTGCAATAACAAATTGCTACTGCTCAGACGTCGATTTTCTGCGAGAATGTGGTACTACCCTGGACAGATCGGCCCGCGGTTATAGACAGAAGACTGTCGACAGTGGGGTCCTACCACAACAAAAAATATTAACAACCATCAGAACCAAAACAAATTTTAATAGTCTTAAAAATTCATCTATACAGTACTACCCCGGTGTTTTTTTTTGGGTGTGTGTGTATAACTGTTAATCCCACCACACATTCCCACCATTGTAACTCCTGTAAGCCAGGATCCACAATGGTCTCCATAAATGACACCGAGGTTTGACCCTCAGGCAGTCCCGGGATATGATTTTAATTGTCTTGGGACCCGCAACAAATTTAATTAGAAAAGATTAAAGAGGAGGAGTTGGAAAGAGAGATTCCACTTCCCTCCTAGGTAAAGCGGGAGACAGGAAAACAAAATGACTAGTCAGCCAATAAGTAAAAAGGTGTACAGCTACGATAGCGCAGCAGTACGGCACCACGGATACGGAAGAGCTTAACGGGGCCTATATGTGAGCGTTAAGATTGATTGCTACAGTAGGTATGGCAGAAACGCATGAACGCACGGAAATTTTCTCGAGTTGCTACAAGGTCCGTATAGTATACTACCCCACAGGTGACTTGCAAACTGTTTAACATAAGGTTACGTTCGTTTTGCCAGAGATCGCACTCCCAGAGAATGTGATGTGCTGATTATTCATACTCGTGGTCAGATGTGGAACATTGACATAATGGTAATGGCTCGCCTTAAATTACTACAGAGCCAACGATTGGCCCTAATATTCTTATGTAAAGCCTATAGAACGGTTAGTACCGAGGCCTTACCAGTACTCGCGGGTGTACTTCCGGTTGATTTGGAGATTCAGAGACTAGCGTCAATGTATTACACCACAAAGGAAACTATGAATACAGATTTACTTCTACCGCGCGATCGAAATAAAATTGCTAGATTGTTTGCACCACAATCCATTGTCTATGAGGAACTTTTAACTGAATGGCAAGAAAGATGGGATTCATCATCGAAAGGTCGTCATCTTTATCTATTTTTCCATGCATCCGAGAGCGCCTGGAGAAGGTATGGCTAGAGGTTGACCACTTCGTGGCCCAATTTTTAACTGGCCATGGCAACTTTAAAAGTAAATTATTTTCTTTTAAACTCGTACCATCACCATTATGTCAATGTTCCACATCTGTATAACTGTTAGCCTCAGATGGCTTTCACAGCTTAGCCCGGACTATGGGTGAGCGTTGATGGCTCTCAATCCGATAAGAAAGTTAAGCGAACATCGCCCGAGGGCTCCCCCTGTGGGGAGTACTACCCCGGACGAATCGGCCCGCGGCCGCCAACGGTGTGGCCACATAAAAATATTTCCAACCATCAGAACCAAAACTAATTTAAATAGTCTTACAAATTCATTTATCAAATTTCATGTTGGTGTACGATAAAAAACTAACGTCGACTACAACATATACATTTGCGTTCGATCATTTGTCAACAAAACAACGAAAATTGATGTAAAATTATCAACGTATTTTATTTCAGTTACCTACAATTTATTCAGCGAACCGATAAATCTTTACAGCGGTTTAATTGGCTCGTAAATCTATAGCTACTGTTACGGAAATTAATAGAAAGACCAATTTAAAACAAATTGATAATGAGAGTGTTATGAACATGCGGTGAAGTTGTTTGAAACTTCTAGTTTATTGATATCCATGTTATAGTAATTAAGGTGTAATTTAATTTATAACTTTCGACAACTGATTGATATTAATATTAAGAAACGTTTGGTCACATGCAGGTATTTATAGAAACCAGTGAAACAAAAGGAAAACGTATAATTAAATTTAAAATAAAAATATATTATAATTCATAATTTCTATTAGCCCCACAGAGATTTGCAACGTAAACTGCATACAGTTTTTTATCCGTTTGGTGACGGCGTAAAAATACAATTCCCCACCTTCTTTCTGTGGTACAGTGGGTTAATTCTCTCCCACTGTGGAGGAGGCTCGACTCGGCTCGAGCCTAACAGAGCGACATATATGAGCTGTGATGATGATACTGAGTTTTATTAAGCAAAGAAATGCAGTATGCAATGTAATCAATAGCTAATCTATACTAATATATAAAGCTAAAGAGTTTGTTTGTTTGAACGCGCTAATCTCGGGAATTATTGGCTCGATTTAAAAATTCTATCAGTGTTAGATAGCCCATTTATCGAGGAAGGCTATAAGGCTATATATCATCACGCTAAGCGGCCAAATTTTCGCATAAATCATGTGTGACAGAATCGTATTATTAAAAAAGATTTTCACCTTCTACGTAGACAAAGACTTAGCTCAAAGTTAGCGTTAGCCCAAAGTATCTATACCACGCGGACGAAGTCGCGAGCAAAGGCTAGTTGGTAATATAACTTAATTTGTATAGGTAAAGATTGTTACATCATCAATACAATGAGTGATGTCATTTGGGCTGGCGGCGGTCATTTGTCACCATACATTGAACACACTTATGCAATCTTTGCCTCTGTCCCTATGCCCACATTATACAAATGTAAGACGCTATTCAATAGCAGTGATACTGATACTCGTCAAACACATCTACAGAGAAACCGGTAGATAAATATTGACACAACAATTGCTTCGCAGAGACTATGAAATGTTAAAAAACATAAATAAAAACCTATCTAGTCAAATCTGAACTTGAAATACTGTTATACAAAGAGTACCGTTATCTATAACCGCCCACATTGTTATACGTATCACGGGTATTACAACTAGATCGAGGTGACAAAAAAATATTGCTACCTGCGTCAATTCGTATTGCAACTTGATCCTTACTATCTATTAGGTAAAGGGAAACTTAAACGACATAAGATAAGATACTTGTTGTGGCGTCAACATCTTAAGGAATACAATATTTTGCATGGAAACTTCTTACATTTGTAATATCCTAGATCCTCAGTGTCGACGTTAAGAGGTTGATTACAGGAATGAGGTAACAAGATCCCAACGTAAGTATACACGTGCCAATTGTCGGTCGGCATGACTGACAGAATAGGAATGAGTGAGTTGCAAGTGAAATAGCGAAGTTTGTACCAATGTAATAAGAGTTGTTTTGTTTGAAGTAAATATATTTTGCTCGTGCAGCAAAAAACTGTTACTGCCTTACTAATAAAAATAAGTTAAACAAGTGTTTAACAGCTGTCTTCTTAATCAATGAATAAGCTATGAATAGTAGGCATGAGATAGATATATCAAATCGAAACTGAAATCGAATTGCAGTCAGAAATCGTATCGCATCGATATTCCAATATGAGAAAACCGTTTTTAGAAAACGCATTAACAATACCACGATAACGCAAACAATCTAATCCGAACGAAACCAAACCGTGAGTTTAGTTTTGCTAACCAAACTGCAAACGAAATCTATCTTACAGTTTTAAGTTTTCGGTAGTTTTGATATTCATTCGCTCTCTATCACTCTACGGTACGACTACTTAGTTAGAATAAGAGAGAGCGAATTTGATTTCCTTTTCTTTCTAACTTAGTGATCCGTCGAAAGGGCAAAAGAGATGAAGCGAATCGTCGCGAAGCAAGCGAATCGTTATGGATTTTGAATTGTTGACGGTTTTATGAATTGCACATTGAAAACTAAAAACGAGGTGATAGGGTCTAATTCAGATTGCAACTATTTGATGTTTATTTTGAAAAATTGAGTTTTGTTTTGACTTGATTGATGTTGAAATTGTTATTATTTATTGTTCGCTTGACCTGACCTTGGTGACACGCGCTCGCGCTGTATCTACGGTCGGTGCGCGCGTAATAATATTTTAGTACCTAACCTAGTTATTTGGTTTTCGTGAAAGTTATTAATGTGATTTAAAAAGTTTTATTGTTACATTGATTTGTTAGGATTGTCAAGTGTAAATAGTATTGTTTAATTAGTGTTGTTTAATTTTAGTTTGTTTGGCGACAGAGTTTTTTTAACAGTTAGGTTTAGGTAGTTAGAAGGTTTTTTTTAAATATGTCACGCAAAATAAGCGAAATGTGGACGCATTTTCAAAAAAAAGACAATAGTAATGTGCTTGCAGTATGTAAATATTGTAAACAAAATATTTCTTACAAGTCTACTACGGGTAACTTAGGTGCCCATTTAAAAAGATCACATCTATCAGTATACCTGGCTCAAAAGATTGTTGACGAAACGGGGACCATTGAACAAAATACTCAGGGCACATCTGCCGCCACTGCCGATGCCAGCACCAGTGGCGCCGATGCCGTCATTTTCAGTGTCACTACCAACGCTGCCGCTGGCTCCTCCAGCGCCGCTAGTACTTTTGTCGCCGCTGCTTTACCAAATCCTAGAATTCAACCGCCTCGGAAAAGACAAAGAACTTTGCAAAATTTTATGGTTAAGACAATTACTCCAGAAGAACGAAAAAAGATTGATCGTGATTTGCTAGAATTGTTTATCACAGATTACCAACCTTTTAGAATAGTCGAAGACAAAGGGTTCAAAAATTTCGTAAGGAACATACCTGGATACTCGTTACCAAGTCGAAAAAATATATCATCTGCTATGATTCCTGCATTGTACCAGACGGCATTGACTGACGTCAAGATGAGGATTTCTAGGGATGTAAAATCTGTGTGCCTGACCACTGATTGTTGGACCTCATCACAGACAGAAAGCTATATTGGCGTGACTGTCCATTACATCGACGATGATTTTGAAGCACAACAAATACTTTTAGAGTGCAAATCAATGACTGAAAGTCACACAAGCACCAATTTAGCAAAGGAGTTAAAGAGAGTGACGAATATGACTGACGAATATAATTTGACAAACAAAGTTAACTTCGCTATTTCGGACAATGCAAGAAATATAGTAAAAGCTATTGAATCTGAATTGAGATGGAAGCATTATGGCTGTGTTGCCCACACCCTCAGTCTCGTCGTGTCAACCGCACTACGACCAATCGAAGAGTTGATAGAAAATGTAAAAATAATAGTAGCTTTCTTTAAACGGAGCACTAATGCAACAGACATGCTACTTAGCTATCAAATTAGAATTATGTCGGAATGTAAAGAACCGGTACAACTAATTCAACAAGTGACTACGAGGTGGAACTCTACATTTTTTATGTTACGCCTGTTTGTCTTACTCAAGGAAGCTGTAAAACACTGTATGGCACTTATTGAACGAGACTGGCCTTATTTAAGTTCAGATGATTGGGTTATCATGGAAGAGATGTGCAAAATATTACAGCCCTTTGAGGAAGTGACTTCTTCCATTAGTGGGGACCAATACTTCACAGGAAGTATGGTGATAGTCATAACAAATTGTTTAAAGGACATTTGTGAAGATTTTTTAAAAATAGACTTACATTCAAGTGTGCTTGAAGTGGCCACAAGCTTAAAAAATGGATTAACTGACAGATTTCCTAGAGTACAGTAAGACCTTTGGGTTATGCACATTACTGGAACCCCGTTTCAAACTTGCGGCTTTTAAAAATGAGAATGCGGTCTCTGATTTAAAAAAACATGTGCATTCTTTAATAGTAGGTCTTATAAATAATAACAGACCGTCAGAGATGAGCATCGATGACCGAATACAACAAACACCTCAAGCAAACCTTAGTGCATGGGACAGATTCGACGAGCTTTTAAAAAAAAATAAGCCACAAGGGAGCGCTCAGGCCAGGGCTATACGAGAGCTACAGATGTACCTCGATGATGACATGCTGCCCCGTAAAAGTTCTGATGGTAATTGGAATAGCCCATCGCAGTGGTGGCGAGATCATAAAATTATATACCTACACTTATCCGAACTGTATTGCACAAAATGCAACATTGTTGCAACTTCAGTACCGTGAGCGACTCTTTTCTAAGACTGGGTTAATAATAAATGAAAAAAGGTGTCGTCTGAAATCCAAAAAAGTCGAACAGCTCGCGTTTTTAAACGCAAATCTGAACCCAAAAAGATTTGATAAATAAATCAAAAGTGTAAATAATAAATGTAAATATGTACAAAGATGAAGAACAAGAAAAAAAAAACATGAAATCATTGTAAATAAGACGATTTTTAAATGCGCCATAAAGTGTTATCTATTATCTGTGAGTAATTGGAACATGAAACGTATGTAATAACAAAACTTTATGCTAGTCCCAAGCCTAGATGATAATAAAGCATGAGGGAAAATCGTCATAATTACAAACCATTACATACTATAATATTTTACAAATTAAAAACCACCAGCACTAGTAGATACTAATAAACAAACACGGATAGGTATTGGGTAAATACAATAAGAATTCGATTGTTTGCGTTTGTCGTCTAATATAACTAGTAACTACGCTCCGATATTCGCTACTGAAATCGATTTCTAAAAACGGTTTTTGAAATCGATTTCAAAATCTGAAATCGGTTTTATATCGGTTTGTGAAAAAATCCGAAAACGCCCATGCCTAATGAATAGGCGTTACACACGCCTCTTACTAATAATCAGTGTGTAAGCATAGTATAGTTAAATAACTAACTAGTCAAAATTTACTGGCAACATCCATTATAGTTCAGAAATTATATTTGCTCCATACTATTCTATTTAATAATTTGTTAAAATTATGTTAAATATAGTTATTTAACACTAAAAAATTAAAATTAATATATAAATTACTGTCTTCCATTCAATGAAGGCTATTATTCTCCATTTTGTTTAAAAGTCTTACTTTTTACATGTAGGTACTTAGTTTATGTTTATGAACGAAAGATTTCGAACGCAAATGACTACAGGTAATACGTTATTTGAATGCGCCTTTTCCTTCGTTTTAATTAAATTAGTTTTATTAAACCATATTTATTATTAAAAATTAAAATGTCACATCTATCTACAATCCTTGTTGCATATATTTTGCTAAATCTATATTTCGCCCGAAATTTTTTTTCCTCTAATGTAAAAGGATCATAGCGATTTTTGTAGGATTTCTTTTTCTTGGTGGTTCTTCGCTGTCTATTTCATCAAATATATCGAAATAGTGTAAATAATCAATTGTTAGCAGACATATTTTTTAAAGCGCAATAAGCAGTCAAGAAATTTTAGGTTATACGTTTGTTAAACAAGGGTTGCGGACTGAATAACGGATGTATAACTTTCATAGAATTTACACAACCCTTACAACAGATGTATATAAAGGAACTGTCAAATGACGTTTATTAGTAGCATGGACGTTATAATGCCGGTATACGTCGGTTGTAAAAGATTATTAGTAAGACAGTTACTGTTTTACTGGCGGATATTTGAAACTTCATACAGCATTATGTTACATTCTCTATTGAGTTTATATGTATGTACATATATCGAATAAGCGTGTAGATACAATAGTTACGCTCTATTTCCAACATTAAAAGACCAATGAATTTAATTTTAAATGACTATATCCGAATAAGTATTTTGTTTAGCTGGTTTCAATAATCATTGTCCACGTCCTGTCCATATATAATTATGTACTTGAGATAGACAACATACATAGATAGAGCAACATGTCTTTTACTGCCATAGATTTATTTTAAAAGTAATCGTTTGAGCAACAAATCTTTTACTGATACACACATTTCTTTTAAAAGTAATCGTTTGAGCAACACGTTTTTACTGCCATACATTTATTTTAAAAAGTAATCATTTCAGCAACAAATCTTTAACTGCCACAAATTTCTTTTAAAAATAATCGTTTGAACAACATGTCTTTTACTGCCACACATTTCGAAAACCGACCGTGATCGTGGCCCGAGTACGAAAGCTCGAAATAAAATCCTCTACCAGCCAGTCTTACCAGTGTGGTATTGAAGTTTGATTTCGCTCCAATCGAGGTGAAAGCTCAAGCCCAGCAGTGAGACGTACATATATGAGCCGAAATAAATTAATGAAAAATTTCTTTTAAAAGTCATCGTTTGAACATGTCTTTTACTGCCACACATTTCTTTTAGAAGTAATTGTTAAAGCAACATATTTTTACTGCCACACATTTCTTTTAAAAGTAATCGTTTGACGCTCATAATTTTCCCTTTTTGAGACAATTGCTTTCGCCCACTGTTATTCCTATAACGTACCACATTTATATCAAAACTCTCGTAGATCACTCTCGTCTCATCTTTATAACATAAGAGGCATTCACTTTTCAGATCAAAGGCGCCGTTTTCAGAGTCCCTATAATATACTGCATAGTACCATTTTTTATTCTCTTGTCACTTCACATATACTTCAACGTTCATATCTATACTACTGACTACATGCGGTTTTCTCTGAGCAGTTTCTATAACCCAATGTGGTAATCTAGATAAAAGTTTAAGGAACCTTCATGTAGTAACATGCTATGACTACAATTCATCGTTACCCTTTGCTTTCCAATGGAAGTTGCAAAAACGGCTAAGCTAACACCCAGTATCGGCCAGCAGCACTATCCTAGGAATTAATTGTGAGCGCAAGCGCAATGCGCGGCGATTATGGGACATCCCCTTCGTGGGGAGGTCCACGGTATTTTGGATGTTGATAGACGGTGATGAATTTGAAACATTATAGCGTTAGAACTGAGAGAATTATTTAAACCGTGACCTGCCGCGATTTAAATAAAGTGTTAGAAGTGCAGTGAGGCTTATTTCCGTAAGACGTAATTGAAATATTCGTTGTCTTCGTATTCATCTATTATATAAACCCCCATTATTATGTATGATGACGTTTCTGTGTGGAGACGAAATAAGAATACTAATCACCAACCTATATCTTGCTCGTGAACCGGCCGTAACCGTGGCCCGTGTAAATGAGAATTCGAAATAAAATCCTCTACCATTCCGTCTTACCAGTGTGGTATTGAAGTTCAATTTCGCTCCAATCGAGGTGAAGGCCAGCAGTGAGACGTATATGAGCCGAAAATTAATGAAAAATTACATATGAATTTCATATTTAGAGTTTGCTTTTTCTAGACTGATGTTATCTCCATTGTGTATTTTATTAGCAGCCAATCATGCATGCAGTATCCGCGAGAAAAAAAGGGTTTGATGGCCATATTGTAAACTCAATTAGTAATCACATTGAAATTGGAACGTATCTCCAACATTACTAAGGAGTGTTTAGTAGTTTCACACATCGATGATTTTTAATCAAATATTTGGAGTGAGTGAACTGTCATGCACTCATACACGCCGCGCGATTCGCCATACACAATGCACTAACTCGTACTTTAAATAGTGCTTTGACCTTTTTCGGTTACATGCTTTGTTAACACGCCAAGTAGATTCGCCAAGGATAATTACTGTAAATAAGGTTATTGTTTGATCTTATACATGTTTAAAGGCTGTAACAAAACTGTGTATGGTGACGGAGTAACAATACGATTCACCACCTCCTTTCTTGCCGGTGGTTATCATAAAATACTACTAAGGGAATATAATAATAATAACATTTATGAAAGAGAAGGAACACTCGCAACAATACATATGATCAACTCAATTTCCCTCCCATTATGAAGGAGGCTTGCGTCTAGCAGTGAAACGTATAGGAAGGACCCTGATGGATGAAGGATGATGAACTGAAATTTTTATATTCTTATAATAATCATCGTTGAAGAAATTGTGACAAGTAATTTAATTTGATTTTTCGTGTAACGGTCATATGTAGAATAGAATGATCTCTATAGGACATATGAACATAACTTCCCTACAAGAGAAGGGCAACTCGAAATAAAACTGCTAATCCATCTGGTTTTTTGTGATATAGGCGGAGAAACTTCTTCCCAACTTAGAGAATATTGGAGTCCCATAATGGGATGTGTATGATGTAAGAAATACGAAAGAGTCACAATACACGTATGAAGGAAGTTCCTACCTACATAGCTTACAAGTTTTAGATTATAACGTTTGTAGGGCAATAATAAGGGTAAATATAGTTATTCATGTGATAAATTGAACATAAAATGTTATTTATTTTCACAATTTTTCATTTTCATCTCGCAAATTTGGCGAAAATTCTTGACTCGCGTCATTTGAGTGAATAAGTAAACTCTAGAACAGCTATACTCTAAGTGTGTTCCGCGGAACCCTAGGGTTCCGTGATACCTCTGTCGGGGTTCCGCAAGAATTTAGAAATAAAAAAATCAAAACACCTCTCTCTGGTCGCTCCGCGGCTGTGCGGACTCCGCGGCCGCGCGGAGACAAAACGCTATGAATGTTATTTATTTATTTATTTGTATTTGTATAAGCTTGTGTTACATTAGCTGGTACAATATCTCATAAGTTTGGTCTCAACAATTTTATACGAGGGGTGATCCAAAAGTAATGATAATCAATAATAAACACAATGAATAAAATAAAAAAATATATTTATTTCTCAACATAGTCTCCTAGCAAGTCTATACATTTAGTCCATCTCTTTTCTAAACCTAAAATTCCCTTACAAAAAAAATCTTTATCTTGACTCTCAAAAAAGTCCTCAACCGCGGCCATCACGTCGCTATCATCATCAAATTTCTTGCCTCGGAGGTGTTCCTTGAGTCGTGGAAAGAGATAGAAGTCACTGGGGGCTAGATCTGGTGAATAGGGGGGGTGTTCCACCAACTCAAAGCCCGCTTCCTGAATGCCAGCCATGGCAATTGCAGCTTTGTGAACAGGTGCGTTGTCTTGATGGAACAACACTCCAGCCCGCAGTTTGCCTCGCCTTTTCTCCTTAATAGCCTCCCGCAATCTTCTTATTTGTTCTGCATAGTAGGAGCCTGTAATAGTGGCCCCCTTTTCCAAGTAGTCCACCATGATTATTCCTTCAGCGTCCCAAAAAACAGACGCCATAACCTTCCCTGCTGAGCTTGACACTTTGAATTTCTTCGGCGTCGGTTCATCGGATCGTTTCCATGTCATCGATTGTTGTTTTGTTTCAGGATCAAAATGGTGGATCCAGGTCTCGTCCATGGTCACAAAACGTGACAAAAAATTGTCCTTGTCTGCCTGGAACTTTTCGAGATTTGCTCTTGACATGTCGACTCGTTTCTTCTTTTGCTCGTCGTTTAACATTTTCGGTACCCAACGCGCGGAGACCTTTCTCATATGCAATTCGTTCGCAAGGATTCTTTGAATGCTGCCATATGAGATCCCTGTGACCTCAGCTACATGCCTGATAGTCACTCTTCGATCTTCCAATACAACTTCTTCAACTTTTTTCACATTTTCTTCAGTGAGGGACGTCGATGGGCGTCCTTCGCGGTGTTCGTCTTCCGTCGATGTTCTTCCCAGCTTAAACTCCTTAGCCCAGCGTGCAACTGTGGAATATGGAGGAGAAGAGTCCCCTAATGTTTCCACCAAGTCGCTGTGTATGTCTTTGGTAGACATTTTTTTCAAGCAGAGGTATTTAATGACAGCTCTGATTTCGTGTTTTTCCATTTTGATGTTCACTCCTTGACAGTCCGTATTCAAATGAATGTAGCTCCCGGGAATTGTGGCCTATTTATATGATTTTTTTTTCCTGAACTAGTGGGTAACTGAGCAAGTGACTGAAATTTTTTTGTATTTTTGTGTGCACTAGAAATAACTGATTATCATTACTTTTGGATCACCCCTCGTACTTGTACAACGCGTTCGCTCTAAGTTTGCCGGTCTGTGGAATGCGCGTACCCTCCCCCACGTGACAACAAAACTTATAATGTGTCATAGTTTTACCCAAATATCTAACGTACACAATTTTTATTGTTACAATTAAATAAAAAATTTCGAACGTCATACACTCATACCTATCGCCAGCGGCAAACTTAAAACGAGCGGGTAGTATACTTGTAAGCGCTCAGTCTCTTTGATAAAAGCCGCCTCTGAATTAGACGCTATAGTTGTCAACTAGCGACTTTCGTCTCTAACTTCAAAGGATAAAGTCGATATTGTTTACAACGCTATTTTTAAATTTCTGTTTTTATTTTTGCTTTTTGTTTATCAAAGGTGCCGACTCGAGTATTTTCGAGAATATTTGAGATCGAGTCTAGGATTAAGTATAAAAGCGGCGATCGCGCGTTGGCGTCGTCAGAAAAACGACATTCCGCGTCGGAGACCCGTAGCGCACGGACGTGCGCCTCGCTGCTCTCCATTTCGCCGCGCTCACCCCGCACCCGCCCCCTGCGGTCGTGCGTTCTCGCTCCGTCTCGCTCGCTCTCGCAGCGAACCACGCGTCGCGTCAAGCCGCCATCTTGTTCAACGTCTGTGGCCGTTCAGTGGCCCGCTCCGGGTGGCCGTGTATACGGTTGTCTGTGGCAGTTTCGCTGTTTGGACGCAGGTGTTGCCGGATCCCAACTGCACGAGTCGACTTTTTCAAGACGTCGAGTGCAGATTTCTACCGTTGGTAGATAAAAAGTCAACCCATTTTGGCCCCCTCAGGGCAGAAAACCATATTGTTTGGTCCCCGGCGGAAACCTCACGGTGTAAACGAAGCCGGGTGAGGCAAGGCCCCGATTTGCCTGCCGAGCCCCTTCAGGGCAGAGCTAACAATCGGAAGGGGTTAGAGCATCCGGCCTTGGGGGATCTCCTAGTCGGACCTAATCTACGGCTTTTCATCATTTTTCTGCGAAGGCCTAACGGCCCGAGCAGCTAGGAACCTATCGCACATTAAGATTGGCGAAGGAGTACAAGCTTAGGGCACATTAGTTAAGTACACATCCTCCCGACCTGCACCCGGTTGGGAGGGACACACACTACATACAACCCAGGGTTTACCCCACCCAGGGCGATAGGACACATTCCTGCGAACGTTTTTCCCGCCAGCCCACGATGGCGGAAAAAACTATCACCATCGACGCCCTTCTGGCGATCCCCGAGATAAAAGCCTACATCGCTCAACATTTTGGAGCGATAACTATTCTTCCACCGCAACCCCTACGCGCTCACTCCACCGTCCTGCCGCTCAAACCGGAATTACCGGCCACTGGCACGGCGATGGATACTGAATCGGTCCCCTCCTCAGCCTCAGCTTCATCCTCCTCCGAGTCGGAAGATTCGCCCAATGAGGGCTCCTTCATCGAAGTTCGCTCCCGTAAGCGTACTAAGAAGGCAAAAGCCAACAAAGAGGCCCCCTCTAAGGCCCCAAAAATAAAGCCGACCGAATCGGCCATAACTCCAGCCGCAATCCCGTCTGAAACGACCGCTACGACCGCCTCGGCCCTCCCTGTCGTCTTGCAGACAGCCCCATTCTCTGTCCCATCCACTACGGACAGCAACACCGTCGCCCCACAGACGGTCAAAAAACCACTGGCTCCGCCACCCCTATACATTAGGGATAAAGAGAAGTGGCTAGCCATCTCCGCGTGGCTAAACACCAACAGGATTTCGTACAAATCTGCGAAATCCACCCCCCAAGGCATACGAGTGGACCTTCACTCGTCAGCTGACCACCGCTCCGTGTCAAGCATGCTAGGGAATCAACAGATTCCCTACCATACATACACCCTCCCCGAAGCCAAACTTCTGCGTGTAGTAATACGCAATGTCCCGAGGGAAATTGACACCAAAGAGATCTTAGAATCTCTTAAAGCCCAGGATTTGCCGGTTGTAGAAGTACATCGGATGATCCGAGGCAAGGGTCGTTACCCTCTCAATATGATATTGGTCTGCCTAGCAAATACCCCTGAGGGTAAAGGCATTTTCAAAATCAAGGCCATATGTGGTCTATCCGGGGTCTCAGTAGAGCCCCCACACAAAAATGGCAACTTGGCACAGTGCCACAAGTGCCAAATGTATGGACACTCGTCCAAGAACTGCTTCGCCCGTCCTAGGTGTGTCAAGTGCCTAGGTGACCATC
Source organism: Lymantria dispar (assembly GCA_032191425.1). NCBI lineage: Eukaryota > Metazoa > Arthropoda > Insecta > Lepidoptera > Erebidae > Lymantria > Lymantria dispar. The sequence goes on from CM063455.1 coordinate 12,512,712, forward strand.
ACACCTCTCAGTGTGAACGGCCAAAAGACATCTCCCTCTGCAAAGAGCCACCAGCGTGTGTTCTCTGTGGAGAATACGGCCACCCGGCTAACTATCGCGGCTGCCCAAGAGCGCCGAGAAGAATAGTCCGCCAACCCAACTCAAATGGCAAGGCCTTGTATTATAACAAGACCTTCGTCCCAGCCCCCTTACCAACCCACAATGCGTGGGCTCGCCCCCTGCTAACCAGCAAGGAGGTTTTCCCAACCCTGCCCAACAGGCAGCCCGCTGCCCCACCCGCACCATCTCAGCCCAAACCACCAATGATCGGGGCAAACCAGCCCACCGGTGGTAATCCCAAGCCCCCTCAGGGCGCCCCCCTTCCCATCGTCGTCGCTAAAAGCGCGCCCCCAAAAGCCCCCCAAGGACTAGATCCAGATCTAGCCCTGGTGGCCAACTTCGCGGCTCAAATCAATTTCGCGGAAATCCGCGAAATTGCAGCCGATCTTAGAAGGAACGAGGGAAACAACCTCGCCCTCCTTAATATAGCGATCAAATTCGCCCCCACGTTAGAGCGTCTAGGCTCACTCAAATTCAACTAAAATGGATAGGTACACTCCCGGCAGAGTTAAACCCAGACACCTCAAAGTAGGGACATTCAACGCTAATAGCCTTACCCAACAGAGGGATGAAGTAGGCACATTCCTTCGGGAACACCAGCTCGACATCTTGTTAGTACAAGAAACGTTCTTAAAACCATTCAACAGGGACCCTAGAATCGCGAACTATAATATAGTTCGCAATGATAGGACAACCTCACCAATGGGTGGAACGCTCATTTACTACAAAAGGTCGCTGCATTGCACACCTGTGGATCCGCCCCCTCTGATGTACATTGAAGCTTCAATTTGCAGACTAGCCCTCTCAGGCCATCAGCCTATCACCCTTGTATCCGCATATCTCTCTCCCAATAGAGAACATTCGAAACAGTTGGTTGAAAAAGATCTAAAAGCCTTGCTAGAATTGGGAGGCGCCGTCATCATTGGCGGTGACCTTAACGCCAAGAACACCTCTTGGAGCTGTCAAAGTTCCAATACGAGGGGCAAGACCTTAGAGCTATTCGCTGACAGACTGGGATTTGATGTCATAGCGCCCATAGAGCCGACACACTTCCCCTTTAACGTTTCGCACAGGCCGGACATACTCGATATCTTTCTTCTCAAAAACATAAACCTTCGTTTATGTTCAATAGAAGTTCAACACGAGTTAGACTCAGATCACCGCCCGGTGACTCTGGAATTAGCCTCCCGCACCCCCGGCCCCTCAGGCCACAACAACGAAAGGACCAAGATAGCGACTGACTGGGCACGGCTAGAGAAAAATCTCAAGTCAACCTCGTCGGTCCACCTTGATCAAATTCCCAATGACATTACGTCTAAGGAACATACCTCTCAGGCGATCGAGTCGCTTACAAGTCACGTGCAGTCGATAATGGACGACTGCTCGCGGCCGGTACCAGATACGAGCGATCGTAAATGGCGCCTGCCAGACGACGTCCGTGACTTGTTAAGACGTAAAAACGCCGCGACACGCGCTTATGACCACTACCCCACGGAGGACAACCGTACCCGCCTACGGTCACTCCAGAGGGAGGTTAAACAAGCTATTAATGAATTGAGACAGAGCAAATGGGACGCCATGCTCGAGGAGCTAGAGCCCTCTCACACAGCCTTTTGGCAGCTTTCCCGCTCACTCAAAAAAGACATCGTGTCCACTCTCCCTCCTCTCACCAGACCCAACCAGCCACCGGCGTTTATGGACGACGAAAAGTCAGAATGCCTGGCCGACTGCTTGGAGCTTCAGTGTACGCCGAGTACACTACACCCCGACGCCGCGAATCACCGCTTCATCGCCGACGAAGTGGAACGTCGTACCACTCTCTCGCGCTCGTTACGAAACGACAACCCCGATCAACCTATCCCAGTAGTAACCACCGATGAGGTCGAATCGTTAGTCAGGGGTCTTAAAACCAGAAAAGCCCCAGGTTCGGACGGAATCTCAAATAAAGTCATTAAATTATTCCCCGCCCACTTGATAGTCCTGTTGTGCTGCATCTTCAATGCAGCACTAAATAATAACATCTTTCCCGCGCAATGGAAAGAGGCCGTGGTAATAGGAATCCACAAACCCGGCAAGCGCCGTACCGAACCCAGTAGTTACCGCCCGATTAGTCTACTAAAAGGTCTAGGTAAGATCTACGAACGAATAGTTCTCAGTAGACTACGCACATTCGCCGAGGCTAACAACCTCGTTCCCGACGCACAGTTTGGTTTCCGAGCTAAACACAGCTGCGTACAACAAGTTCACCGCTTGGTAGAATACACAAGTAGTCAGTTCATCATGAACAGATATACGGGTGTATTATTCCTAGACGTAGCGAAAGCTTTCGACAAGGTTTGGCATGAAGGCCTAATCTACAAACTCTATCTCCTCAAGATCCCTCACTACTTAATTCTCATTATACATGACTACTTAAGTCATCGCAGCTTTCGCTACAGGGTGGAAGGGACGTTGTCGACCTCCCACCCTATCAAGGCCGGCGTCCCTCAGGGGTCGGTCCTCTCCCCATTTCTCTTCACGCTATACACTAGCGATATGCCCAAATTCAACCGGGTACATAAAGCGCTTTACGCTGATGACACCGCACTCTTTTGTGCTGGTAGATCCCCGACAACAGTAGCCAAGACTCTCCAAACAGCGGTTACCGCCCTAGCCAATTGGTTTAGGAAATGGAGATTAGAAATCAACCCCGAGAAGAGTCAGGCGGTCATGTTCACTAGACGAACTGCCCGTTCCTACTCTATCGACAGCATTCCCTCCCTTAAAATTTTCAACAAGCCGGTCACTTGGACCAGGCAGGCCAAATACTTGGGTGTGACCCTTGACGATCGACTCAGCTTCGCCCCTCACATAAAGCAAGTCCGCGCACGGGCAGCCTTTGTGATGGGCCGTCTCCACTGTCTACTCAACTCTAGGTCGCGTATGCCCCTGAGTAGCAAAATCCGACTATACACCACCTGCATACGGCCTATCATGACCTATGCCAGCGTGGTGTTCGCGCATGTTAAGCCACACAGGATCCACAGGCTACAGACACTTCAAAATCGTTTCATGCGCCGAGCTACGGGAGCACCGTGGTTCATACGAAACGTCGATCTCCACATCGACCTCGAACTGCCGACCATCAAGCAGTTTATGAAACGGTGCTCTCAGAGCTACTTTGACTCTGCCATGACACACCCCAACCAACTAGTGGTTGGGGCGGCTTCCTATAGACCCTCCAAAATCTCCTCTATCCGACGTCCTCGTCACGTCCTCGACGAAGAGGACGACATTATCACACTCGCTCAACAAAGAGCCTACACGGCCCGCGAGGCCTTAACAAATAAATATCCGCGGTTCCGCCCTCGCCGTCGAGGTGCGAAACCGCGCCGCGCAAAAGTCACTATTAAAAACGTGGGCACGCCCACTTTGCCTCCAGCGACGCCCCAAGCCGAGGTCCGTTCCCCACAGGGGGAGCCCTTGGGCGATGTCGCTTAGCATACTTTTCTCCGGGTTGAGAGCCCTCAGCGCTCACCCATAGTCCGCGTCAAGCTGTCAAGGCCATCTGCGGCCAACAGCTGTACACATACAAAAAAAAAAAAAAAAAAAAAAAATTGGCGTCGTCAGTTGATGATTGGCGTTCGGAGCGATAAGTTACTACCTACTTACAAGCTCGCTAGCGAGAAACTAGTGTTCATTGTTTTACTGCCTGCTGTATTCTGTTGTCTCAGTTTTATACATTTCTTCCCTGTAGGTTCTAAATTTAGTCTCTTATACGCAGTAACGATTGTGCATTATTTAAACCCCACTATCCTGACTTGTAACATTATAAATAAAGAAGAATGGAACGTTGGCTTAAAGGTGTTAAACGTGTTCCAACAACATCTTCTAATGACGCTGAATGTTCAAAAGCAATGCGCGCGGAGAATTTAGCAATCACCGATCCAGAAGATGATGCCACGAGTGCCACGACGTCAAGCTCGACGGTTTCAAAGACGAAAAAAAGGAAGTATGATGAATCTTATATCAGTTTCGGATTTGTTGATTCCAACGGCTCACCTCTCTGCATGCTCTGTAGTAAACTGCTTCCTAATAGTTCCATGGCACCTGCCAAATTGCGTCGACATTTAGAAACCGTACACCCCGAGACTAAAGACAAGAATAAAGAATTTTTTGTTCGCAAAAAAGATCAGTTATTAGAAAGTCAAAAAAATATGATGCATGTAACACAAACTACCAACGAAAAGGCCACGGAGGCATCATACTTAGTTAGCTATCGCATTGCACAAGCAGGTGAAGCGCACACTATCGCTGAGAAATTAATAAAACCATGTGTATTAGACATAACAAAATGTATGCTTGATGAAAAATCTGCAAAGCATCTTTCTACTGTTCCGCTATCAAACGATACTGTTTCACGACGAATCCATGATCTGGCAAGCTACGTCAAACAAGAACTAGTTACACGTCTACAAAATACACGATTCGCTTTGCAAATGGACGAGTCGACTGATGTCGCTGGTTTGGCTATCCTGCTGGTTATTGTGAGATATCCATATAAAAGTTCTTTTGAAGAAGACATGCTTATGTGTTCATCGCTGCTTACAAACACTACCGGGGAAGAAATTTTTAATAAAATAAATATATTTTTTGAAGAACATAATCTCAGTTGGAACAATTGCATTGACATTTGTACAGATGGGGCCAAGGCGATGACAGGTAAAACAGCAGGAGCAGTGTCACGAATGAAAAATAAAGCGCCTAATTGTAGTTCCAGTCATTGTATTCTGCATAGACAAGCACTTGCGATGAAGCAAATGTCGTCTAATCTAAAATTAGTTATGGATGAAGCGGTAAAAATAATTAATTTTATCAAATCACGACCACTACAATCCCGATTGTTCTCATTATTGTGTGAAGATTATGGCAGCAAACATAAAACACTGCTGCTCCATACAGAAGTGCGATGGCTGTCTCGGGGAAAAACTTTAACAAGGCTATTTGAACTTGGAGCCGAGTTACAAATGTTTCTTTCAGCAGATACTTCTTTTAATTTGAAGGACCGTTTGTATGATAAAACTTGGTTGTTCCGATTGTCTTTTATGGCGGATATCTTTCAAAAACTTAACGAATTAAATTTATCGTTGCAAGGTAAACAGACAACAGTGTTTCAGGCCTATAATAAAATAACTGCTTTTAAAAGAAAATTAGATTTTTGGATCATTTGCATTGGTAAGAAAGAAATAGAAAGTTTTACGTTACTCAGTGAGTTTGTTAGCGAAAACGACTCAGAAATGTTTGAAGATAATGTGTTTGAAGAATTGGTCCAATATCTCAGTTCGATGCGCGCATCTTTTGAAAAGTATTTTCCCGAAGAACACAATACAAAAATTAAAGTGAACTCCTGGATTCATAATCCTTTTTTACCCAACTTGGAAAAGCCTGAAAACATGTCAAATGAGATATATGAATCTCTTTTAGAAATGTCATCAGACACAAGTATGGAGTCATTGTTCAAAACGACGCCTCTTAATGATTTTTGGTGCAGAATCCAAGATGAATATGCAATGCTTGGCCAAATGGCTCTGGATATTCTTCTCCCGTTCCCAACTACATATTTGTGCGAAACAGGATTCTCTACCTACGCAGCCACGAAAACAAAATATCGCAATAGACTGGACGCCGAAGCTGATATGAGACTCCAACTTTCTTCCATCAAACCTAATATCAAGCAATTGATGAAAAATAAAAAACAGTTTCATACCTCCCACTAGTTAGATTTTTTCTTTTTTAATGTTTTCTATTATTGTCCTTACCAAGTGGTGAAGTAAATAATAATTAGTAACTGATACATTGTACTTTTATTATGCTGATTAATACACTTAGAATACACTTATAAAAATAATTGTTTTATTGTAGGGTTCCATCAAGTATTTTGCTTCCCAAAAGGGTTCCGTCATTTAAAAAGTTTGAGAACCACTGCTCTAGAACAATATTAAGAATTTGACGCAATGCGACGCGTACCAAATTTAATAATACTAAAACACAGATAACAGGATGCTTAAGTTGATCTTGTCGGCAAATGCGGTGAGGTATATAGGTTCAAAGCTCGTACGACATGTCATATAAAGATTTATTATGTTAGACTTGCAGAAAGAGACAAAGACTAGGCAAGATATCTTCTTTAATTTGATAAATTAGAGGACATATTCTCAACTGATTCATTGCTGGTCCATTGTTATAGCGAAGGATGGAAATGCTAATCGTAAAGACTCGGGTGAAAGCCGAACAATTCTCGTCCTCACTTTCCTGTAAATTACTAGAAAAACATTATCATAGCAAGATTTTCAGGTATCAAAAAATATAAACGAGAAATGTAAATATGTTATAACCCTGTTTATCCTTAAGCCAAAAACAATGCGTGATGTTGTAAATGCTTCTGACGACACATTCGCTGAGCACCCGTGGACGGATAGAGTTGGTTCGCAGTAACAATGCTTGCCGCGAAAGCCTAAGCTAACGCTAGGACTGCTGTAGCCAAATATCCACGGTAGCAGTGGTCCTACTAAAAAGCGGAGTGAAACTGCATGGTGGTTGAAAAGAGCTTATACCACCCTGAAGTCACAGGAGACAGACGGGTAAGTTGCGGTCACAATATAATTCATAACAAATCTAATTATTAAATAAGCATAACCAAAAACTCACTTATATACATCAGAAGAGCTATTTTAAATTCAAACAGTAATTATTCATAATAGTTTGTGCAAGTTTGTTCTACATCAGCTCATGCGGCAACGACCCATTAACACTCATTAAGACCAAGGAAAGTGCATAGCGAATGCTACCGCATCGCTTTATAATAGCTGTGCTTATAATAAGATAATCGTGCCGAGATCACCGAGGTTAATTGCATTACTGCGTGCTATTTGCTTATTGTGTCACTGATATAAAGGAATAAAGGAAAGATATAAAGGAAACTTGTTAATTATTTTTAACCAAAATTACATTCATGTATTACCGTTTGATATCAGGTTTTAAATACAACACTATTGCCACTAAGAACGCTGATGTAAACATTTTTAGTAATAAAGTTTCTTCCAAAAAACTTAAACAAAATGTAATCCTAATCACAATAACAATAAGCACGAAAAAACTCACAATGAAATTTCGCTTTTCAGATGTGAGCTCTTAAAAATTTGTGCAAATAGGTTTTCTGGTAATTGCTATTCTATCTATGAAAATGTTTTAACGTAAATAAGTGTTTGAAAAGGTTAAAAATAATCACAACATATGGGCAGATATGTTCTAGAATTGTTTATTTTGCTAAAATATCATTAAGAACTGCCGAACGCCAGCTTACCGGTGATCGTGTTTAGTAACCAAATCAAGAGTGTTTTCATCTCACAAACGCGTTCAACCTCTGTGAATATACTGACGGAATGAACAGCATTCTACAGCCAAAATTGCTGGCAAAAGCGGTGACTGATGGCTGTAATTGGTACCCGAGTCTATGGGCTGGACTTATCCAACCGTCGCATTTAGTGAGTGCCACTAGTGGCTCAACGTCCAGGCGCCCTAACTTGTGACAAAATAAAGCTTGTTTTTTCACTGAGGTATTTCACTACATGATCGTTTATTGGAAATCCCTACTGTTAGAGGTTCTCTGTTAACGAATCATCCTGAGCTAATGAGCAAACTCAGCAATAGATCAAAAATGTGTCGAATTGACACATACTCATTTTCTAAAAGAAATAAAATATTACATTTATTTCGTAACGAATCAGGTTAGCATTATATCGATTCAACACTGCTTCTGTTTATTTTACTGTTCGGCTAAATTTACTGGCTAGCTTTTAGCATTGTTCAGACGAGCACTTAAATAGTAAAACGCTACCTATATTTTGTCGCGCTCCGCTAAAGAAGGCGCTTTGAGAAGGTTTGTATTAGACACTGGTATTAGTAAAGAGTAAAGTTTGTGTCTCCCGTGGTGATGCATTAAGATTTCGATCAATCACTACCCTTACTTTCTCCGGAGAATCGTAACAAGTCTAAGGTGTCATAAGAAGGCTATGCAGTAGCCCTCATCTTGAAAACTTGTGATACCGACTCCTATCGCCAAGTGTTTTAGCGTGGCGATTGAGACAATATGCTGTCTTGTGCAGGCCTATCCCTTACAGTGGACGTCGAGAGGCTACATGTAATTTCTGCTACTATGGAATCAATTTAAAATATACAGTATAACATTGGTTCATTATTATAAAGCTAATAATACTATAATTTACTCAGGGAAAATATGTCACTACCGCGCCAAAGTGAATATACGCAAATAAAAAGAAAGTTAGTTCGATCATCACCATCATTATAATTTTGCTCCTATTCCAATTACTCGGGGTGGAATCAATATGTACTCTTATTTCGTAGTACACATTGCAAAATTTTGGCACCAGTTTCATGACCGGCGGCCTACCTGACTTCAACCTAATAGCCCCTGGGAATATAATTGTTTACCACACGACATAAGATGCAATTGGCACAAGTCTATATTAAGCTCTTAGTCATATTTTACGATACTCACGAGTAATTTAAAATAAAAAAAAATTGTTTACCTAAATCATTTTGTACAATTATAATTCAAATAGCAAGTCACTTAATATCCACAACTGGGATATGCTAATGAGTATCCATTGCTAGCTGATGAATTCGCTCAGGAACAATAGGTATAACCGATTATTTCGCTCTTGAATTATAATCAAATTGCTACTTCATTGTTAAATTACAGCTAATATCACCATACCAACACGGCCTGGTCCAATAATAAACGGGATATCCTACTAATATGAAACCCAAACACCGGTACTAAAATACATTCAGTAACAGTTTGGTTAAAAATAACTTTTTAATCTGTGATTAGGTTCTTTCGGCCTGCAACTTGTAAATATTTCACTCCTTTTAACTTGGGGATGTTTAAAATGCTATAATTTACGATACGAGCTAGGTAAAGAATAAAGAAATCCTTGTTGTGAACATATTAATCCATACAATTGAACATAATAATAATTTCACGGAAGATTATTTATATATGAATTGAACTACTAGAAACATAATAATTAATATTGACGTGAATATTAGAACTAAGAAACATTAAATATATATTTTATGTTTCGAAGCAGTATCTATAATAAGACAATAATCCGGTTATATCATTATTGGAGAAAAATCTGTAGATAGATAACTATATTTTTACTCAAACCAGGATTTAAATCCAAGAACAAGGATCGACGATATCAAACGATAGCATAGTATTATCAACAGAGGCAAGAATACGGGAATGGAGTCATCATCAACATAAACAACAACTTTTCTTTAAAAACAAGTCAACTAAGAATCTCGTCAGTTTTATCGCCCAACCGCGTAGGTGTTTCATAGTAAGTTTAGTTAGTAAACTTGGAGCCCACACGCACTAATAAATTAGCATGTTGGCCCCACACAACATTTTAAAGTGCTAACAAAATTGCATTGAAGATAACAAGAGTACACTAGACGCGTTTATTTATTCAGTCTTTATATTGCTGACAATAAATAAATTTTGTCGATGTTAGCAAATTAACTTTTGTTTATAATTTGGTCTCATCAATATTATAAAATAATTTTAATTCAAGAAGTGTTTTTATTCGCTATACTTAATCAGCTTTATTAGATATTATTAAATTAGGGTTAGTAGTTTTGAGTATAAAATAAATATTTATATTTCAAAAAAAACCAGAATGTTTATTTCAATTCGCTATTTAAGTGATGCACTAATATTATTGATGTTATAGAGAAACAAAACCCTATTCCAACACGTCTCACCGTAGGTCAATTCCCCTCCCATAATGGAGGAGGCCTGAGCCCAACAGTGTGGGATATACACTGACGGACTCATAAACTGCATCAAAGTAAAAAACGACTTTGAAATAAATATTTTAACCAAGTATGCAAACTTTCTACACAGATTTAAATTGAAACGTCTAGATTGGTTCGTTAACTTTAAAACAGCGTAGGGTCATATCCTTAAGTTTATGTTTGTCTACTGGAAAGGACCTTAAAACTTTTTTGAAGAAAAACAGAAATTTAAAGAAAATTGGTTTAATTAAAAAATTGGTTTTAACAATAGACACAAACTTTATGCAAGGGTTTTTTTTTATGTTTTAATAAGGTGTATTACCTCCACGTGCCCTTATTACGGATTCTAATCGGTTCCGCATAGATTTGATTAGGGTTATTAAAAGATCTTGCGGAATATTGTCCCATTCTTCTGAAAGTGCTGTTCTTACTTGTGCCACTGTCGTAGGCACAGGATTTCTCGCATATACAGCTCTTTTTAAATTGTCCCAAAGATGCTCAATGGGATTAAGATCCGGGCTGCGTGCTGGCCAATTCATTGTACGTATCCCAACCTCTTCACAATATTGTCGAACTTGTGCAGCAGCGTGCGGCCGGGCATTATCCTGCATTAAAGTAAAATTTTCGCCTATAAATCCCATGTAAGGCACCACGTGATCTTCTAAGATCTCTGTTATGTAGCGATGTGCAGTCAAACCCCCTCTACTACCGTTTTGACGGACCATGTCTATGAACACAAGTTTTGTTCGCCCAGTCATCAATATGCCACTCCAGACCATGCACGAACCGCCTCCAAAAGGAACACGCTCCTCAATGCAACTTTGAGCATATCGCTCCCCACGTCGACGATAGACTCTTCTGCGACCATCTGCACCATATAAACATATCCTATACTCGTCTGTGAACAATACGGAGGCCCATTGCTCATCTGTCCAATTTGGGTGATCACGCGCAAATCTTAAGCGAGCTTGTCTGTGAGCTACAGACAACTTTGGACCATTTGCTGGTCTAAAAGGGGTGATATCTGCTTCCTTTAACCTTCTTCTTATTGTTCGTGCACTAACATTTACTCCACGCACTTCATTAAGCTCTGTTTTGATGTTAACTGACGTGAGGAAACGATTTCGCAGGGAAGTTGTAACAATAAATCGGTCATCACGACCGGTGGTTGCTCGAGTTCTGCCTGTACCACGTCTCCTTTTGTAAGAACCTGTCTCCACAAACCTTCTGTATATTCTAGAAACCGTAGACTGGTTTAAATTTAAATTTCTACCAATCGTTCGTTGATCTAAGCCCTCCCGCACCAATGCTACAATTTGAGCAGCTTGTTCGGACGAAGTATCCATATTATGGTTCAGAAACTCTCGATGAGTTAAAAAGCTAACCCAACAATTCTGCTGGTAACAATAATTCAATTGACAAAAGAATAAAAAATCAATAAGAATCAATTTTAAAACTTTGCTATAAATAACACGCAAATCTGATACTACGCGTAAATTTTCTTTTCCCGGCTATATTCATTTGTTTTACTGCAGTTCTATTTTTAAATATTGCTTTTTTTTAAGATTAAGGGCCAGTCTCTCCATATTTATATAATTTAATCTAAAAAGTTTGCATACTTATTAAAAAAATCATTTCAAAGTAATCCTGAAGTTAGATGCAGTTTATGAGTCCGTCAGTATATATATAGGCTGAGATGAGATGAGAGATATTATAATAAGGCATGATTTACAACATTCAGCGTACCTAATGAAAGCGCTAATAAAATAACATAATAAACCCACATTTGATCTGTGGACACGTTACTACAAGAATAGAAAAGTAATGAACAGTAACTAAATTTGTCACCTCACGCCCTAGTGATCAAGCCATTATATTATTACATATTTTGACTGAGGTGTAGAGTTTATGAAGTTAGAACTTGTAGAGTTGGGGCTTGGTTCAACATGAAATCTTTTCGACAATGCGAGTCATATGCTCTCGTCTTGGCAACATTTTACATGAAAATGTTTTGGTGGGATACCAAATTCAAATCATTTATTATGTATAAACCCCGCGGGGCCACTTACATATTGTAATTTTTTTTACATTTTAACTTAAATTACTACCGGATCGGAATGCGACCGCACTGAGAAGGTCCGATAAGAAACTCAGTGGAATTGTTTTGTTTTTAATTCATTTACGAGTTTTTTTTTAAATAAAATTATATACAACGCCATGCCTATATGCATGTGTAATTTCAGATACAAGCAAAAATAAAAATCTTTGCTGTAAGAAAACCACTTATTAGGCATAAGTTTCCTCCATTTTATTTTTCATATTTTTGAAAGAACTACATCTAAAGTAATATTAAACTTGATTACTACATTTATTACAATTATAATATTATTTACAACTGCGTATAAAACACATCTACCAACAAGAAAATTTCTCCTCTTTGTATGCAATGTCGTCTTTCTATAAACATTTAAATCAATGCGGATAAACAGATGCCAAGTGCTACAGCATTATGGAATCCTTTGCATTGTATTATAAACAAACAAAGCCACCTGCTTCGAAATAAAGTAGGATATTATACGGTTACGATAAATGGGATGCGTTGCGTGTGGGTATTTTCGAGATCACAATGCCGCTATCGGTTTCATGCTCCGACTGATAGATTTGAATTGAAGTTTGTAAGAAACACACTCACAGTGAAACGGTAAAATAATACATACATACATATATTCACGCCCCTTTCCCATAGGGGTAGGCAGAGACCACTTTCTTCCACTTGCTACGATCTTTACATACCACTTTCGCCTCCTCCACATTTATTAATCTCTTCATGCATATTCTTCGGTTTAGGGTACTTCTAACCTGGCCTTTCTTAAGAACGTCTCCGATTTGGTCGTGGAACGCCCGCCTTGGCCTTCCCCTTCCAACACTTCCGTTCACATTCGCCCTATAAATTCTTCTTAACCAGAATTTTCCATACATTCATTCTCTCTACATGATCAAACCAACTTAACATACCTTTTATTATGATCCTTTTAATTAGATTTTCATATATAATATTTTTTTATGTTAAAAGTGACGGAATAAGCGCACAATGTGTTTCCTTATGCCATCTCGTTTGTTCTATGGTAGAATTTCGTGCTCAGCTGTGGGGATCGACAATGAAAAGAAATAATTTATTGTAAGTACTACTTCTTGAACCCATGGACGCCTATTATTGTAAACCGGCCAGTTAGAGAGTATAGGCTACCCCACGCTCTTATACGAATGTTATCTGGCTTCCTTTAGTTATTTTCTACTACACCCGCTAGAAAAGAAAAGGATGATGAATTGTATTATCTCACTATTCATTCGGGGCAAGTAAATTAAAATAAATTGTCATATGTATCTATCAGCCTATCGACGTCAACTGTTGAACTTACGCTCACCCAAGGGATGATCCATGCTTGGTAAATGAGTTGGTGATCGCAGTCAATGTTAAAGTTTCCCAGAAGAGTGGAGAGATCCATTCTCTAGGTACCCCCTTAGCCATTTCTAGTACATATTCTTAATAATTCACCACACAGGAAACAAATACTACAGTTAGTTATTATATTTTTATACGTTATAGCATATTGTTTACATTTGAAAACAATGTACCAGGCGTAGGCCCAGTCAGCCGCAAAATAACATATACTCGTACATTGTACTCGGGCAATAGTTATTTGAAAATGTTAGGCAATGTAGATGTATTAAAGCCTGATTTTGTTAAGTCAGGGCATTATAGTACATTAAAGTAATCCGAAAGACCTATTATTCAAAAAATGATTAGGTTCATAAATAATTTACAAAAGAGAAAACCAACAAAATTCCTATCCTTATTTCGACACTCTCGTGATTACGCTGAATTGGTTTATACCAAAATACCTTTACCTTTGCCTAAAAACGTACTTGTATATTTCGGAAACCTTTCAGATTTTGCGATAAAATCTTTTAAGCTTATCAATTCCACTAGTGAGTTGCGCTCTATTTTCCTCCACTCGCCGAGCCACAACGTTGTTTAGAGAATATGCGTAAATATAAATTCTTGGAATATAAGTACAAATATAAAGATATCGTTGGATTATATTCCAAGAAATTTATATTAACGCATATCGTTTATTTTTCTTTGTATAGCGACTCTAAATTAGCTAAAGAGCATTTGTGGCCTTCCAAAAAGTCATAATATCTAATTAGATGTATAACTTCTTTACCCAATTAAGACAAAACATATTTGGATTTATAAAAAAAATAAATAAAGTTATAGCTAATTATAAAATAAGATACAATTTTCCAGTCTAAAATAATATAAAGTTATAATAATAATATTTTTTTAATTAATTATTTTTTTATTATTTTATTATTATAATAATAACATTTTATTCTAGAATCCTCTGGGCCAGTCGTTATTACACCATGAGACTAACGCAAACCTCGGAGGAATATTGTATGGCTCTCTAAGTTCTTTTGATATAAAAGAAGAAATGTATCACAAGATTTATAGGAAAGCCAATAAATCGCAGGGCAGCTTGTGGCGTGCTAAATGTGAGTGGCGACACTGCGGTCCTGAATGCCCCGAGAGTCGGCCAGGGCCTCGTATCCAGCTCGCCAGCCTTTACTGGCTGGTTGGAGTGGAAACCGAAGAGTGCCTGCAGGATTCTCAACTCTGGCTTGCCTTAAATGGCTGGTCGGAGGTGGAAGTGTCATTTTCAAGGGCATAACTACGGGGAAACCACTGTGATGGTGAAACCGGCGCCGCACCGCTCGACACCTCAAGCCACTTGCACCAATGTTGCCCCCCTGGCCTGCGT